>CM027571.2:14273784-15677079 GCA_015852605.2 Populus deltoides | reverse complement strand
TATACATGAATAAAGCAAAGAAGAGATAAACAAGCTCAAAAGGGGTTTACTAAGGATAATTTGCTTCAGGTTGGCTTTTTGGCTCAAGTGGTTAAAATTTCTAATGCCTTTATCATCTTCATGTATATATGTAATGGGAATGTAATCTCAACAATATATGAAGTAAGTTCTAGAGATACATATCATTGAAAGAATACACAATCAAAGAATATAATGTTGAAGGCTCAAAAGCTTGCATTGGTATAATACTATAAAGTCAACATGACATATTCTCAAAGTCAATCCCTAAACCAATTAAACATTAAAACTTGCATGCACACTCATTCATTTGATTTATATCTTCATCTATCTCAACTAATTCTCATACATAATACTCATATTCTCAAAAACTAATGGGAGTTCAAAAGATCAAACATAATTTTATTTTTTTATTTTTTTGAAAAATAACAAAGAAAACCAAAATTAGAAAACCAACATTCTCCCAATATCCCCACACTTAAAACACAACATTATCCTCAATGTTAAAATAAAAAAAAGGAATATAGGAGAATGAAAAAAATAAAATAAAATGCAAAAAATAAAAGATAAGGGAAAAAGAAAGCAAATCTGTTTTTTTTTCTTTTTTGTGCTGGGTTGCCTTCCAATAAGTGCTTTTGTTTTATGTCATTAGCTCGACATGTTGCATGCTCATTCTTCATAAATTGGTTCAGCTAACTCCACAGAAGCGGTGAGTTCTGCCGTCCAACCTTCATAGAAAGGTTTCAAGTAATGCTCATTGACCTTGAGTGCTTTGTTGGTTTCTAAAATTGTAATTTCAACTACACCATAAGGAAAAACATTAGAAACAATAAAGGGTTCAATCCAACGAGAGCGCAACTTTCCAGGAAAAAGTTTCAAACGTGAATGATAAAGAAGACCTTTGTCTCCAATATTAAACTCTTTTCTTGTAATCATTCGGTCATGGAGACTCTTAGTCTTTTCTTTGTAAATCCTTGCATTCTCATAAGCATCATTTTGTATTTCTTCCAACGTAATTCCAATATTTTTGGGCACCAAAAGGATAGGAGCCACCAATTCACTGTCCATGATAGCTTGAATGACTCCTGCATCATGGGGAACAGTTTGCAAAGCTTGCAAAGCCAATGCTGATTCATGCATGTTTTAGGGAACACATATATGCCTCTCCATCTCTTCTATCTTTGTAAAATCATAGCCATAGCTCAAAGATACGCTTAATCCATCCTCACTATCAAAATCACAAACTTGCTGCACACACTTATCAACTTGATCATAACATGTGATAGAATAAACATTGTTATAAGGATATGTCATTGCATCATGAAAATTTAATTTAATTTTTTCATCTCCTACCTCCATAGACAAAGTATCCTTACCACAATAAATTTTTGTATTGGCAGTTTTCAAGAATGGTCTCCCAAACAATATAGAAGTGTTGTTTGATGAATCACAAGAATCATGTTCCATATCAAGAATATAAAAATCGCATGGAATGACCAAACTATCAATCTTGGCTAGGACATCTTCTATCACACCAAGTAGATAAACAAAACTACGATCTGTAAGTTGTATTACAATGCTAGTTTTATTTAAAGGCTCAAAACTAAGAGAATCATAAACATGTTTAGGCATAACACTAATGGATGCACTTAAATCGCACAAAGCCCTTTTAAAACTAGCATTACCAATAACACATGGGATAGTAAATGCACTTGAGTCTTTTTGCTTCAAAGGCATATTCTTTTGAACAATAGCAGATACAACTTCACCCATACTTACCATTTCATGACCTTTTAGTTTGAAAGCTCTCTTGGTAGTACACAACTCCTTCAAGAATTTGGCATACTTGGGAATTTGCTTGATAGCATCAAGCAAAGGAATGTTGAGTTCTACTTTCTTGAAAACCTCTAAAATCTCTTTTTTCTTTGTCCTCTTTCTTTGACCTACAGGAACTCACAGGAAAGGGTGGAATTGTTTTAAAATTGGAATTCATTGAGTGAGTTGTTACCTTTGGAGTGTTGGTCGTCAATGTTTCAGTTTGTAGAGGAGGAGGATGTTTCTTTTTTGTACTCAATTTAGTTTCTATCTCTTCTTCTTCCTCTATCTTAATTTGTTTTGACCTTTTCTCTTCAAGTTCTTTCCCACTTCGCAGCATGATCACACTAACATTCTCTATTGGATTTAATGTTTGGGAGGTTAATTTTCCATTTATTTGTGCTTCCAATTTCCTCACACTTGAAGCTATTTGCCCCATTTGCTTCTCCAAGTTGTGAATACTTGACCTTGTTTCCTGTTGAAAAGACATGATATTTTGTTGCAAGGTCACAGTGTTAGAAGCCAAAGTTTTCATCATCTCATGAAGATCATCACTGGATGACAACCCCATAACATTGGAGTTAGTGAATAGAGGGGGTTGTCTTACTTGATAATTCTGTTAGGGCTGAAATCCATGGGGATGGAACTGTCGACCTTGATTGCCTTGTTGAGTTGGGTTCCCATAACATAAGTTTGGATGATCTCTCCATTCGGGATTGTACGTGTTGGAAAAAGAATTATACTTATGCTGAAGCTGTCCATTGAATGCTCCATCAACTGCATTAGCTTGTTCAATGTAATCTTCTTGCATTGTTAGGCACATATCTGAGGTATGTCCTTGTAAGGAACATATGCTGCAAACTTTCACCTGTTGTACATTTCTACAAGCCAAAGAATGCATAAGAGAAGTAAGATCATTAACTTTATTTTCAAGGTTAGAAATACTTACCTCATTTACTCGTTTGTTTGCAAAGTCTCCACCAAATTGTTTCGAGTTGGCTGCCATATTTGAGATCAATTGGCGTGCAGCCTCGGGTGTCTTATCTACCAATGCCCTTCCACTTGCAGCATCAATGATACTTCGATCAGTAGGCATCAATCCTTTATAGAAACATTGAATGAGCAGTTGATCGGGTATTTGAAGGTGAGGGCATTGAATGCACAGTTGCTCAAATCTTTCCCAATACTTGGAAAGTGTCTCTTCATAAGATTGTTGAATCCCACATATTTATTTTCTTATGTTGGCAACTCGAGATGCTGGGAAATACTTTTCAAGAAAAATCTTCTTCATGGCATTCCAAGTTGTAATGGAACCTGGGAGAATAGAGAAAAACCATACCTTTGCTGCCCCTTTTAAAGAGAAAGGGAAAGCTTTCAACTTAACTTGTTTTTCATCAACTCCATTCGGTTTCATGCCAACGCAAACCATATGGAACTCCTTGAGATGAGTATGAGGATCTTCTCCTGCAAGACCATTGAATGTTGGTAGCAAATATATAAAACCAGATTTGAGCTCAAAGTTTACATTATTGTCGATGTTTATGCACAATGGTTGATTTTTCACGTTAGGAGCAGCAAGCTCCTTGAGTGTTTGTTGTCGTGCAACAACCATGGTGTTGACGCAAACTTCATTTCATAACCTGCGTAAAGTGTTTTCTATTTTAAGATCCACCTGCACTTAACTCTAGTTAGTAGAACGGGTTACAAGTATAAATCATTAAGAAAACACAAAAGAAACCAACCAAGCAAGAGATCGAAAACAATGCAAATTGTACGAAAAACCTACGCTAGAAAACTAAAACTACTTAAAAACCCTAGAAACCAGAGGAATTTGGTCTCGATAGGATGGGGCTAATGGTGGCCACTAGTCCTGTTTAGAACGCCGTTTCCCTTCAAGAAACAAAAGGCCGATACCTAATTCCACCAAAAAATCTATTTTGAACAATAACGCTGCCGTAAATGAATAGTACCGTAGCAAGCAAAAATTATGTTTCTCTGTTTTTTTTAGAAAAATAAATAACAATCACAGCAAATAAAAATAATAGCACAAGAATCAACTAAAATTACTTCCCTAGCAACGACGCAAAAATTTGTTGCGATGTCGCGGTCGCATAAATTAATTACCCTAGCTTAAAACACAACACACAAGATAGTATAGAGCAAGCAAGGGGTCGATCCCACGAGAAAGATTCAAGTCAGATTTTTATGCTAGAAGATATGCAATTTGAGGGGGGGGTTTGGACGTTATCTAGGCTAAAGTAAAAGAAAACAGAAAACTATCAAACAAAATTTAATAAAATCAGAAAATTATCAAGAGAACAAACCTTGGTCACAAGCAAACATCCACCTACGGAAATCAGAACTGATCATAGAAACAAAACATTAATTTATATTCTGAATATTTATCTCTTCTTAACATTGGTTAGTTAACGGATCCACCGTATAACTAACCCTAACCATCAAACAATCACAGTGTCCGTACTAGTAATTTAATTCAATGGCAGGCTTAAAAACTAGATAAGTTGATTAATCAAGAAAACATAACTGTCCGCAGTCTATGTTTGATTTGATTGAATGTTCTTCCTAAGATTAATAACGTAGATCCACCACAATTATTAAACTCAGTTGCTTCACAAGTTCATATACCACAACTCCGGTTTTGATATCAAACTTAGTAATAGATTGTCTACAATAATAAGTTAGAGTCTGCTCTAGCAATTAAAATAAATAATCATGGGAGAATAAACATATTCATCATATAAACTGAAAAGAAAAGGTTAAATAAATCTCACAGTTCTTGAAATCCGAAGGTTTTTGTGTCCTTGTAACCAAGAAAACGAGTTTAGCCTTGCATGTTTGTTGAACAATTAATAAAAAAGAAGGAAGAATGCATGATTTAGGGTTTCTTAGAGGAAGGGGGTGTTTTTCTCCTATTAGCTGGCTGCCTCCCTTCTCTTCTCTCATTCTTTTTATATCTTATAAAACCCTAGTCTCTATTTTACAAAATAATACTCCCTTAAGTAGACTGTTTACATTTAAGTACTTCAATAACTATTTTCCTAAAAAAAAAGAAATAGCCTTGCATGAAATCTTCAAGCTTTGACTTAGAGGAGCTAAATTTCTGAAATAAAAACTTGGATATCGGTTTAGATGCTTCGGAACGTAATTTGAACTCGTTTCTTCACGAAACCTGTTTGCTGGCAGAATTCAGTTGTCAAATTTGAAAAATCATATCTCTATCATATGACATCTTTTTTGGCTGAAATTTTGAGTGTTTATAGAAATTTGAGTCAGGAATCCAACCAAATTGAGTTTGCATCAATTGGACTTCTGTAGCTCCAAATATTCAAGTCGGAATGACCAAAGGTCAACACTGGCAGATTGCGAGATTTGACTTTGAAAGCTGCGATTTTCATGAGCTTCCTTATTTTATTTTCTTGCCTTATATTTCCAGAAAGGTATGGATTTTATCTTTTTAATGCCACTAGAATCACTTCATTTTGATCTCTAGAGCTCACGCTCTGCACAAAAGATCGACTGAAGGTCAAATCCGCCAATTACCTCCAATTTACTCCTTTTTGCATCTTTCATCCAAAAGTGCCTTCAAAACATAAAACAAAGAATATCAAGGCATTTTATATATAAAACATAGACAAAACATTAGTTAAATGTGGGGGAAACTATCGAATAATATGGTTGCATCATATTTACTTTCAGATCGCAAGGATTATCTTCTTGATTACCTAGACCTAAATTACTTCGATACTTTCAATGCTTACCATAAGCTTTCCTTTCCATGCTTTATTTTTAGAGTGTTACATTCATTGTGCTAGGTAAACCTATGTCGATTCTACTTATCTTTATCTTCAAGTGTAGTTTAAAGATGTTCATTTGATGCTACTTAGTTTTCATTATAAAAAGAGTTGTTCGCTCCACCAATTTTAACTTGCGTTCGAGTTCTCCATGTCATCATTTTGGCTACATGATTACTACATATTCTTTTAAGCTAAATTATCTCCTTACTAATCTAATTGTGTTCATTTTTGCATTAGTTATCATGAATATCATCTTTAAACAAAATTGCACCCAACTGTTGTAATTATTGATCAATATAGATAGACACGCATCTTTGTTGTCAGAGGTTCTTTCAAACAATAATTCCCTTAAAATTATTTGAATACTTATTTTTATAGTGTCCAATATGAGGCACACTCACTTCATCATCACATATTTGTTTTCAAATAGCCTTGCCCTAAGTTGATAAGGAGTATACTCATCATCATCAATCAAAATCTTTTAGATATAAATGCCACCAATATGTATCATCATTATCACAAAATACCCTCTAAATTGATTTGATTTCTCATATTTCACATGGCCAGAATGAGGCACACACGCGTCAACATCATCCTTGCTAATAACTTTCCAAATTCAGTCAATGGCCATTTTTTTTGTTTCAAATTCATTTTTTTTTTAATTTTAGGATCAAACTGTAAATTGTAAGGATTATATTCATTAAATTCTAATTATTGAAATGAAGTATTGAAATGTATATTTGAAAGTATTTTTATAAAAATTATACTTCTTTAGCCGATATTGCTAAACATGTCCCTAAATGTCGTGATGTAGTTTTGGATGTTCTTACTAGAACGAGTGTTGGTTGGGCTTTGTTAGGAAGAATTGTTTATCTCAAAACTTAGCTATGAACAACTCAAACAAATTTCTTGAAAAATAGAGGCTATTTTATAAAGAAAAGATTGGATTATAAAAGTAGATTTTTAGCTTTTAAAAGGAAAGCATCTTGCTTCATGTTATGTTGAACTTTCTATTTATCATATGACTCAATATCATAAAGAATGTAGTGCATAAACAAGTCATGATTAATGTTTTTTTGCTTGAAAAATATTTTTCTTCTCTTTACAAAGGCTAGCATCTTTCAACACATACAAGTTTTTTTTTTAATTAAAAATGGCTTTTAAAAGAATGTAATATAGTTTGAGGTTCATGTATACAAAATAATGGATAAGCATGAGGCTTAAATGGTCATTAAAGGAAGAAAGACATAGGATCACTTATTTTATACCAAGATTTTTTAGGCTTGTCATGTGGCTTTTATCTTTCTAGCGATTAACCTCATTATGACTTCACTTCTCCAAGTGTTTTGTGCCTTATCATTTGACATTTGGTTCTCAAATAAGGTATTTTAGAAAGCTTTTTATTTATTTTGCTTTATTTACAACACTTTTTCCCCTCTTGACATTTTGTTTACTTAGAGAAATTCAAAATCTACCCCTAGTGTGAGGGGTGATTCTAGTCTTGATTCTTATCCAAGGAAAAAAAATTTAGGCTTAAATAGGGACAACAAGGGATAATTTTATATTTATAAAAGGATTACCAAAGATCTTTGTTCATCTCAAATCCAAACTTATTTATGCTGATAAGTTTTGTTAATTAGAAAATCCAAAAGGTTAACCTTAGAGAAGAAGTAGGACGAGTAGGGTAATAACCTATATTTATCACCATTTATATCTTCAAATCATTTGATTCTATTTTGGATACAACTTTATTATTCCAAGAGAGATTTTCATTTTCTGAGGTTTATTGGAAATAAAATGGACATTTTATAACTTAGATAAAGGTAAGAGTGATGTTTTGTAAAAAGGCATTTTAAATTTCAAAAGGTGGGATTTTTCCCTAGTATATGCATGATATATTATGAAATCCGATCAAATTTTTATAGAAATCTACATTATACTTGTCTAATCATAAATGCAAATAAAATGTTAAAAGTAACTTTCATAAAAACATCTCTTGTTTTTTTAAATAACAATAAGATATAGAAAAAGATACTTCTTAAAAGATGTGACACAATCCTAAAACATGTGAAAAATGGATAGTCTAGGATTGCTTATAAGAATTCTTAGATTTTTTCTTCAATGACAGGCATCATATGGCGTAAATACCGAAGCAATTTATTTTTGATGGTCATATATGCTAACTTTTTATGTCCACTTGGTTATCTTGAGTTGGGTCAAAACCCCTAAGAGATAAATTTGGGTACATACAATATTGTTCTGTTATGAAAATGAGGTTTATCACCAAATCATTAATGTACTCTAAATGCTAATAGGAAAAGTAATTATCAAGGAAGGAAGTATGTATAAAAGCTACCTCTAGAAATCTTTTGTTACTGAACTTGTACTGGAGAATCTCCTCTACTTAATAGAGATCTTGCAACCACTCTATTATTATTAACTCAAAAGTAACCTTCAACTACTTGCTCTTTACAATTTTTTTCTAAGCCTCTCATGTTGTTCCAGCTATTTTTGTCATTTTTTTGTTTTGTTTTTCCTTGGTATCTGACAATACTTTGACACTTTCCTGTAACTCTTGGAAAGTACATTGTTGTTGTTGTTGTAACTAGGCTAATAGGTCATCTCTCTCATATTCTATTATAGTCGGGGCCTTTTTAAGAGTAGTTAAGTTAGACTCCAACTTCTTTTTCTACCCTCAACACTTCTTACTCTAAATTCAAATCCTTATTATAGGACTCCTATTATGCCTAAATTTTTTCCCTCACATTTTTCATGGTCTAAATCATTGGCTTTATGGTTTTTTATTTGTCAAGTTAGTTGTTTGAGGTACCTAAATTGAGGGGTTTGTTGTATGTTTGGAAAACACACAGAATATTATTACTCTAGAGAGGCATCATTTTCCTCCTGGTTATGTAGGGTGAAAGTAAAGGGTCATATTTGTACTTGGGGTGAAGGTTGCATGCTTGGAAGGGCTTGTGTCTTCGTATGTATTTGATTTCTTCTAGATGTTTTTTTTTCTCATTGAGATTGCTCAAAGTGCTCACTCAAGTAGGCTTGAAATTTTATGACTTCTCCTTTTAGGTTGCCAATTTCTTTATGGTGGTTCATCTTAAATAGAGATCTTTCTTTATGTTATATTTTGTTTTATGTATTTTGTGTGGTGCACATTTAAGGAAAATTGGATCTTAGTAGGGCAACCTAATTTCTCCATATACTAAAACTATAAAGTAGCATGCAAAGAAATAAATAAAATATGCAAATGGATGAATTGATTATATATGTTTGTTATTTGGGACTACGAGGATGAAATAAATCATATTTTCTTGGAAAGTTTTCATTGAGGGCTAAAAACCTATAGAAACTTTGATCAATGTAGGGGAGGAAAATTATTTGTGATAGAAGTTAACTCAAACATATACTAGCATTAGACATTAAAAAATAATTTGATGTCTAAAATGTGTAACAAAGTGTCTTTTTATTAATACAAAATAACATATTACAAAGTTTGTCTAATATAGTACAAGCTTTTCTAAAAATTATTGTTCTAAACAGTTTTATCTTACTCTTTTTTTTTTAAGTTGATTGACCATTTGCTATAATTTGGGCTATGCCTTTCAATTTTATAGCATAATTTTTGGCATCTTCAACTTCTACATGGTAATGTATGGTTTTGAAAGCTTAATATTGTTGTTTTTTTTTTTCTATTTTCCAACATTTCTCTCATCTATCAAAGTTTGCTTGATTATGTCAAATTCATCTTCCTAGCTAATTAATTCTCCTAAATAGTCATCAAGTTATGTAATTAACCCTGCTTGTTGCTGACATTATTCTTGAAACATCTCTCTTATCTATTTCATTTTATTTATCTCAATTTAATCTCCATCTACTCATTTCTTGCAATCTTTTCTTTAGCTATGACTATTACTTGTACCATATCTATTATCTTATGATCTTGCTTTTAGGCCCTGATTATAGGACTTTTGTTGTGTTTGGATCTCCTTTTACATATCTTTTATAGTTTAAGTCATAGACTTTAACTATTACCATATCTAGTCATTTGTATTTTTTTGCCATTTGACGATCTATCTAAGTAATCCAAGCATAATTGGATGGGGCATGTTCTCTTGGAGGGTAGAAGTACACCTTATCTAGTTTTGGACAACTCAACAAAGAGTCATACTTCCTGAGGGTGAGATTCATGTCTACTGCATAAAAGGTAAAACATATTTACTTTAAGGCCTCATTTATTTGTAGGAAAGTAGTTTCCTTTCGGAAAGTGAATTCCGGGAAAGTGAATTCTGGGAAAGTATTTTTCGATGTTTGGTAGTATAATGGAAAATGAACTGGAAAACACTTTCCAGTGTTTGGTTATGTTATGAAAAATAAACTGGAAAATAATTTATTAATGAATTAATTTTTTTTCAAATTTATCTAATATATGAAAAATATTAAATATAAATATTTAATCACTTACAATAAAAGAATAAAATCTAAAAAGTATAATGATGAATGTTTTTATTATATCTTATATTCATATATAGCTTATTTTATAAAATATAACTATATATGTCATAATATTATAGAGATATAACCTTGTGAAATTTTTCATAAATAAAACCTATGAATTTTTTTTTCAATTTTAAAAGCTTAAAATATGTTTTTTTTTTCATATTAAGAAAGCTAAATTAGTTTATGGTTTTAAGATTTTTTTTAACCAAGTAAGAGTTAGATATTTGGGTTTTTTGATAAATAAATACAAAAATATTTTGATAGATTTTTTTTGGATAAAGATTGCTTTTTTTTTTTTACAAGTATAGGCAATTAATTAAAAATTAAATTTTATAATTTTTTTAAATAAAATATTTTTATTTAATATCAAAAATTTAAAAAATTAACTCGACACTGATAGTATATTACTACTACTCTTTCTTAATTATAGCAACAAAATTAAGACCTTCTTCTGTAATTTCATTACATTCCAAAAATCAAGATTCCAGCCAAGACCCACCATTACAAGCTGCTACTTCTTCAAGCCAGGAACTCAAGAAAGAAAAGCAAGGAACAATCAGAGAATCCAAGAGGAGAAAAAGTTGCCCTACAGCACTCGACAGGATTGAAGAATTCACTCCACCAAACTTTTCCTTCACTTTTGACACCCAATTCAGCACCTATTTTCAAGAATTCACACCCAAATTTGAATCTTTCAACTTGGTGCCATCAACCAAAGAAAGATTAGATGATACTGTTCTCTGTTTTCATCAGAGCTCAGAAAACAAAGAAGGCCATCAAGAAGATAAGCAGCAGGTAGGGGTTAGTGAAGAAAGAGTGGTCGGTGTTAGCACATTGAGGAGGTCCATTGATGGGATTAGAGAGAAGAAGTGAGAGAGTAGAGAATAATTTGGGATTTATATTTTAGGACAGTGCACATTTTGTTAATAAAGAGAAAGGAAAGTGTTTTCCTTAGAATAAGAAAAAGAAAACACTTTCCTGTCTTACAGCCTTTTGTTTTTCTTTGACCAGAATTAAGTTTCTTTTGATCAATTTTCTTTACGTTCACCAAACATGAGAAAGTAGGGAAAATGGTTTCCAGGAATTCATTTTCCTGGAAACAAACAAGGCATAAATCCCAAAACCCTATTATTTCTTAGAAACAAGAGTGTTGTACCCAGATCTTATACAACTATGCTATATATCCATATGGCTGTTTTGAAGCTAATATGGTCCTACAAAGATATCATTTTCCCAACACTATGATAATTGACTGGAAAAAATGATATGTTTTCAAACCTCATCTGCTCTAATAACCTAAATTCAAACCATATCGGCATATAATTTCCCTCATCATATTGGCCTTTCTCTAACCTAATCCTTATATCCTCGATCGTAATATGTCACCATCTTATACTTTCTATAAGGATTAGTGGATATATAATAAGATCACCATATAAATGGATATGTATGAGATGTCGTGTTATAAGGTCAACCCTAATAAATATGATTTAACTTATAAAGCGTTTTGGCTTGACTTTACTACCTCTAAGATTTTTTTTAAAGTTTCTATATTTTTGAATTTTTAGTGAGGTAAGCCGGCCTCTAAACCTTTTGCAACATGGGTATGAGAGTAGCTCCATAATATTGTGCATAAGGTATTATGGGTATTAATGTGTCTCATCATTTTGTACTTTTTATAAGGATTAGTGGAGATATAATAAGATCACCATATAAATGGATATGTATGAGATGTCATGTTATAAGGTCAACCCTAATAAATATGATCTAGCTGATAAAGGGTTTTAGCTCTCGACTTTACTACCCCTAATATTTTTTTAAGGTTCCTATATGTTTGAATTTTTAGTTGGGTAAACTGGCCTCTAAACCTTTTACAATATGGGTACGAGAGTAGCTCCATAATACTATGTATAGGGTAAGTTTTTATCTGAGAAAAAGTACATATAATCATTAGTGTATATAAGTCACACTCCCTACACAAATCTCCATATCTAATTCTAAAAGGGATGAGCTCGGATCTAGAGCTTTTTATTGGTTTGTGTTGATGTGTGTGAAAACTTGAAAAATGGCATGCATGAACATTCAATGTATAGATTAAAATTAATACAATAATAAATAACATAAATAAAATAAATGTTGAACAAAAAGTGGCAATACATGTATCAAAAAAGAAAGCATACGCGTATAGGCTTAACCTAGTCCTTAATGGAGTCATCATGTAGTTGTACTTGGCACAATATTGAGACCTCTAAAAATAAAGAAAAAATAGAAAACAATGAAATTGTAACCTAGTAATTAAATGAAACTAAAAATTCTAAATTATGGACTGGTTTAAGATATTCAAGTAAAGGGTTCGGTTATGCTTTGGGGAAACTAGACATCATTTTTATTGCATTCTTTCAAACAAAAGGTTATTTTAGCTATATATTATCTTTTAAATTTATTCTATGAATTCCATTAATTGATTAGATTATTTTCTGAGCTTATTTGCAGTTTATTTAATTTATTTCTAATGATTTGTGAAGACTTTAACGGTGATCCTAAAAAATAGAAGACTCGTTAATTAGGTTATTTGTGAAAAATTTGATGTTCATATCTAAAAAAAGAAAAGTTTTCTATTAGGCCATTTGAAAAATTTCTATTCCTAATAATAGAGGACTCAATGATTAGACCACTCTTGAAAATACAGACGTCCATCCCTAAAAATAATAGACTCGTCAATTAAGTTATTCAAAAAATTTAATGCCCATCCCTTAAAATAGGAGACTCTTTGATTAGGTCATTCAAAAAAAATCAACATTGATCCCTTGAAAAAAAAGACTTATCGATTAGGCAATTCACAAAAAAATTCTAAAAGGGCTGTCAATATGAAAAAAAATCATTTATTTATTTTAAATTCCTAATATGCATGAAAAAACAACACATTAAAGTTATATAAAGCTTAAGATTAACATAGAGACAAAAATAAAACAAGATGTTTTTCATACTTGCTTGTTGTAGACAAAAATAAACATGGTCAAACTAGGTCTTTTTTATCCAACAAAACAAAGATTTAAAGCACAATTAAACCCTTTTAAAACCACAAATCCGACATTCATGAATCATACTTCAAGAAGGAAAAATAAACTCATTTTTCACCATGAATTTCCAAAATAATATAACTTCATAATTTGCAAACTTAGCTTATAGTATTTGAACCACAAAGTTCCCTTCATATAAAACAAGTAGAAAAGGCATGAAAAAAGACCATATAGTTCAAAAAAGAAAGAACAAAACTCATATGGACGTGAGTTGTTGTTGCTGTTAAATTCTATTGTATCTACAATAACTTTTAATGGATTTAGAGCTTTGAAACAATATAGTTTGGAGTTTGGGCCTTCATAAAATTCTTATGTGTAATAATGTTTATAAATTATCTAATATACTTTGTTTTGACTTCTATAACTCTAGATAAAGGTTGATAATCGAAACAGGGTCAGAGATGTACTGAACTTCTGGACAGATTTTGATTTCTTTGTTTTGGCTATGTTTTGAACTTCAAAATGGCACAAATAGAATTTAGAATCTTAATAAACATTGTAGGCCTAAATCTTATATTTCTAGAAAGCTAAAGAACACCTAAAACTAAAATTTTTATCTATAGTTATAACTCAAAAACCAAAAAATGTTTCAAACTACCGCTTATGGTGCATGTCTTTTTTCTTTTTTGTTTCGAATCCTCTTTTTGTGGGGTCTCCCTTTTATTGTCTATGTTATATCCTTTTATATTCTCAAAGAAGCTCTTTTTTGCTAAATCATGGCCCTCCATTTTATCTAATTAATCTCAGTTATCCATCTTTTTGCACTGTCCAAATTGATTGAGTGTTTTTTTATCTTATGTTTGTAGTTGTACCTACTATATAGATGTTGACTCCTTTCCTTTTTTTTTTTTTTTGGCTATTGTGCCGTTGGTGCAAGATGACATATGGGAGCTTATTTGGCTTCATTTTTCACAACAAAAATAAAAGAGAGAAACTAGGTAGTGAAGTACTAAAGTTTGGAAGCAAAGGTGTTGATTTGTGGCAGTAGCTATATAAGACAAAGTTAGGGTATTTTGGCACTTTTTACAGCAATAAATGAGGCACAAAAGGTGTGTTTTATAGTTGCCTAATGTACTAGTTTTGCATCATGAAATATGGTCTGAAAGAGTGTCATTTTGTGGTGCATTTGCAGCTGAAATGAAGGATAAGAGGGTGTGTTTTTTAGCCATTTATGCAAGCTTGAACATGGAGGTTAATGTGATCTATTTTTTTCCTTAATTTTTTCAAGAAAAGATCACACGGAGAGGTCCAAATTAACCATATTTTCTCAATTTTTTATGGGTATAAGACAAAAAGACATCGTTTGTTTATTTGTCTTGAATTTATAGTGTTCCATAAAATGTCTAAAATAGTGAAATGGTTTAATTGCATTGAAAAGGAATTTCTTGTAATTCTTTGTATTTTTTTATTTTTTTATTTTTTAAAAAATTATAATAAAGATGATCCGAGGTTCAAAATCGAGTTTTGGTAAAAACTCATCAAAAGATCCAAAATCATGAAATGGCCAAGAATTGACCAAATGGCGTTGAAAATGCATTTTCCTAGCAATTTTCATATTTTTGCAATTTTTATTTTAAAACAAAATGATAAGAAACATGATCGAGAGTCAAAATATATTTTTGATGAAAACTTGTTAAAAGGTCAAAAATCACAATATAGCCGAGAATTGACTGAATTATGTTGAAAACACATTTTCTCATAAATCTTTAAAATTTTGAACTTCTTTTAAGAAAAACAAAATTATAAGAAGCATGATAGAAATAAAGGTCAAAATCAAGTTTTGATAAAAACTCATAAGAAGATAAAATCATGAAATGATCGAGGGTTGGTTGAATTATATCAAAATCAAGCTTTTTGCTTGTTTTGTTTTTTTGGAAAATATTTATTTTCCCAACTGCATAAGAAATTATCTTATATTTAAAGATAAATTAGGAGTGTTTAGATTTATAAAAATAAATTAAAAACTATGTTTGAGATATAAATTGAGTTAATTTTCAATGGTCGTAGCTCTCAAAAACATGTGTACAAGGAAAGATTATTTAATATTTCTAGTTTTACAAATCAACAACCAATTAAAAGCATTAGTTTTCCCCCCTTTCACATCAACACCTTTCATCCATTACTGGTAACTAATATTCTCTTTCAAAGAAGGAAGTCTTTATATGTTTTGATGTTTGATTTGATGAGCTTTGCAACTCATACGAACTAAGATTAGTGTAGAAAAACACCATGATGAATGGAACTTTCTTAAAAGACCGAGACCGACTCCTTGGAGGCCAGAGTAGAATGAATAAATAAATAAAAATACAAAATATTAACGTGACAAAATCATAAATTCTGATTAATTGTACAGAATATTATATATGAGATAGAAGCAATGAAAGTAATTTCTTCCAAAGGAAAGAAAAGAAATTCAAGATTTACAATTAATTAAAAGGAAAGAAAAAAGATTTGGCATTAATGCTAACGAAGTAGCGATTATGGGTTGATTCCTTTCCTTCCTTTCAGACAGTCAAAATCTCAGAATATACATTGGGGGTAGCCTGAGAAAGAGAATACAGACAGATTCCAACGATTCTAAATATGGCAAAATCAATAAATGCCTCAACCTGATAAAATGCGATGCGATTTCCTTGATTTATATTAGGGAGAAATTACCCCCCCAAATTCAGTCGTCTGTATATATTTGTACACATTAAATTCAGTCGTCTGTATATATTTGTACAAGCACAGACTCTCTCTCACACGCATCACAGAACTGTTAATTCTTGGATTGACGTTCACTTTTCAAAGCAAGCAAAGAAGATGGCTTCTCCGCTTTGCTTTATTTCTTTAATCCTCCCCTTGGTGGTCATTTGTGCATGCTGCCCTTCCCGCACCGCAGCAATTAGGTTTGAAACGAAAGCCGATGCAGCGTTAGTTCAGAGCATATGCAAGGAGTCCCAGGACCCCGACTTCTGCAATAGGACTCTAGCCGTCGACCCACGTGTTGCTGCAGCCAGCATGGATGGTTTAGCCATGTTATCTATTTCATTGACCATCGATCAATTACAAACGACATCGGATAACATTGCTATCATTCTTGGTCAAACCAGTGACCCAGTTGGCAGGCAACGACTTGGAGTTTGCCGGACTGATTACAAGGATGCGCTAGGGCAGTTTCGTAGAGCTTCCTCTTCATCAGACGCCAGGGCTTATTGGGATGTGATCGATCGGGTTAGAGATGGAACCAACAAGGTTATAGATTGTGAAAATATTTATAAAAGAGATCCTATTAGTGTGTCACCCATCACAACTGATAACCACAACGTTATTAAACTATCAGAGCTTACTTTGATAATTGTTGATAAGATTCTTCCGCATTAAGTTGTTGGTTTATCAGGATGTGATCAGATGCCAAGACAGTTCTTTCGAGGTTTAAATCATCATATTGTTTGTCTTGTTAGCAATTAATATATGATATATTGATTATTATGGCAGTGTACTTTTTTTTATTTGATTGTTAAGTTGTTGAAATGTTAACTATCATATCTCACATATTTCAACTAAAAGATTCATGTATAAATTATTGTTTATATAATGAATTATTATTTATATCATGGATTCATATTTAGTATTTTTTTTGTTAGTTTTAATTAAAAGCAAACGTCATATGTAGTAAAATAAAATGAATCTTTCTTTGTCTTAATTTTTTTTAAATACAGAACCTTCTAAGAAAAAAAAACCTAAAACTAAAATGAGATATACCCATCATATCAGGCTGGAGCAAATGCCCTATCCTATAAGACAGGCTCTCCCAAATCTAAGAGTACTCCTCTCTCTTAGTAGTCAGTTTAGCTAAGTAATCTGCACATGAATTATTTTCCTTTAGAGTATCTTGGATACTTATCTCTCACGATCTTGACAACAAGTCTTTAATCTTTATAATGATAGCATCAAATTTGTGGAAGCCTATGGAATCCTCTTGTACAAGTATGAGAAAGAGTCCATAGAATCTGAATTACAAATGATCATAGTCAGACCCCTATCCTACACAAACTGCAATCCAAACTTGATAACTAGTGGCTCAAGAAAGAGATTAGATCCCACAGCATAACCAGAGAAACCAATTAGCCAATCACCATTATTATTCCTTATTAGGCCTCCAAAACATGTGTGTCCTGAGTTGCCAAGAGAGCTCCCATCAACATTAAGTTTGACGAAGCCTTCATTAGGTTGTTGCAAGGATACCTTAGAGCTCTAGGACCCTTATCATTGCAAATTAAAAACTCATTACAATCCACCTCAAAATCATAGATCTTTCTCATCAGCTAAACTTCTCCTAAGTAGTGATCATCATAAGCCATATTATTGTGATGATGCCATAACCACCAAATAACAACTAAGAATAACAAGGATCTCCTAGTTATGGCAAAGGAGGCCAACCATTATTTTGCATCACTAACCCAAAAACCACTTATAAGACTAAAGCAAATTTTAATTCAGATCCTCCAAGCAACACCACAGTCGCAAAGGCAATGTAGTATGTCCTTCATATCATGATTACAGCGACAATATGTTGTAGTATTATAAAATTTCCTATAAAATCTGAAATGATTAGTAGGAAGAAAATCATGAAGAATGAGCCAAATACAGAATTTTACTTTCTCAAGGCAAGGTAGCTTCCACACTCAATGCCAACTCTAGCCATTTACAGACCCCTTTAGATGTTGAAGCAACCATAAGTAGGCTGATTTAGAATTGTAACATCTTGTGGGACTAGCAACCCATGTTAAACAGTCATCAAAAGGAGAAACAGTAAAGAAAGGAACAACCATAATCATAAATTTTAAAACATTAGGGATGATAGTAGTCATTTTAGAAAAATTCCATTAACCATTTATCCATAAGTCTCTAACCTGTAAGTCCACATCAATAATATTAATAACATCCACAAGAAAGGATAAAAGGCCCTTCTATCAATCAAAGGTTATACCATAAATACAAGTATTTTCCAAGTTTGAATATGAGCCCCTCCTTCAATTTAAGAAAAAGCTTTAACGATGGCATACCAAGTTAGTTGAGCTGACACTAGAGCCCTAGTCACACTAAACAGATCCTTATTAAAAAGATAATTGTGCTGCAAGAGACCAACCCAAAACTTATATGGACTGTTAAACATATGTCAGACCTGTTTACCTAAAAGAGCTACATTAAAGAGTCTTATCTCCCTAACACCAAGCCCCCCCCCCAAACATCTTAAGGCAAGCAATAGAGTTCCACTTTACCAGGTGGAAGCCACGAGTAAGATTCTTATTCTGCTAGATAAAACTCCTTACTAATCTGTTAACATTTGAGCAAATAGATTTTGGAATCCAAAAACATTACATGGGATAAATAGGTATAACAGACATCATTGAGCGTGTCAGAGTTAATCTCCTTGCCTTATTTAGAAGCATATCCTTTCAAGAAGAAAACCTCTTGCTAATTTTCTCGAGGGCAAAATTAAAATAATCTTTCTTAACTCTTCCTTAAATTAGATGGAAACCCAAGTACTTGCCTAAATCACTCGTAAAATGAATAAGAGATAATTGACTAAATATGTTCTTCCTTGCCCTACATACAGATTTAGAACATATAATCCTAGATTTCTCAAAGTTCACTTTTAGTCCAGATGCTTTGCAAAAATCAAATAAGACATTAGATATAAGACTAATCTAAGAATTATTTGCCTTTGTGAAAAATAGAATATCATCAACAATAAAAAAAGATATGAGATATTTGGGCCACCACAAGATAGATGCATTGACTTCCTTATCTTACCTGCAACTTTATTAAAAATTAAATAGAAAAGCTTTTTCATACCCAAAACAAAATGATAAGGAAAGAGAGGGTCTCCTTTTTGCAGGCCTTTGTTAGGCACAAAACTAGACAGCTTAGTAACATTCCAGATAAGGGATAAAGAGAAAAAACGTACACAAAACATTATGAGTTGGATAGTCTTGTTAGGGGAACCAAAATCTTCTAAAGTAGCCTGCAAGAAATCCCAACTATATTTATCATAAGCCTTTTCAAGGTTTATTTTAGTTGCTAAAAGCCCCTATTTACTTTTGGACTTGTGTATATGGTGCATAACTTCCTAGGCCACCATAACATTTTTTTATGGTACATCTGCTTTGAATAAAACTACTTCGAAGATGACTAATTAACTCATCAAGAAAAGGACATAATTTTTTAACCAAAGTCTTGGTAATTAGTTTGTACACTACATTGTAGAGATTTATCGAATGGAACTATTTGAAATATAAAGGTTTGTCCTCCTTCAGAATCTAAACTAGAAGAGTCTATGCTAGCCTTTGGTCAAAGTAGCAGTTAGTGTAGGCATACTAACAAGGCTACAAACATCATCTCCAACAATATCCCAATATCTTTTGAAGAAGAAAAGCTAGAAGCCATCCATACCTTGCAATTTAAAAGAATCTATAGTCATTAGCGTTGTAAACACCTCATCATTCATGATAGATTTTTAATAAGTCAGTCATACCTGTATGAGACACCCTAGGAGTGTTTTGAAGAATAAGTGATCTAGGTTCCACATACTCATTCAAGCAAAATAGAGACTTGTAGAAAATGAAGGCCTCCTCCTAAAGCACCTTATCATTAGTACATCAACTATCACCTAAGATAAATAATCCATTAATATGGTTGTGCCTCCTCTTGATCACAATTTAAGTGTGGAAGAAACTAGTATTACGGTCTCTAAATTTCATTCATCTCTCCTTAGATTTCTAGAACTAGAAAAGCTCCTCATGATGAAGAAAATCATTGTATTCTTTTCTTAAGTCCCTTTCTAAAATAGCCAAAGAGTGTGAAGCACCAAATTCAATACTTTGATGGACATCATTTAACCTAGTTTTAATGCGTCTTTTCCTTATGAATAAATTACCAATTTTTTTCTTATTAAACCTAATAGCATCCTCCTGAATATATTGTAAAGTACTCATTACCACTTTGTGATCACCATCTTTCCACGCCCCAAATACACAATAGTGTGGAAATTTGAATGCTCAGCCCATATGGCTTCAAATTTGAAAGGTATGTTTTAAATATTCAGAGGAAGGCCTTCACAACATAAAAGGATGGGATTATGGTCTAAGTGTAGCTTACACAAATTCTCAACAAATGCATCCTGGAAAAAATATCAGTTAGGCGTTGCTAATGCTCTATCCAATCTTTTGTCTAAGCGTCTGATTCTATTTATTTACTTGTGCCAAGTGAAGGAATGTCCAACATATCCCAAATCAAGCAGGTTATAGTCATTCATCATACTAGTAAAGGTGGAGGCCTTAAGAGCATTTGTAAGATCCCACATCGGCGGGTGAGGGAGTGGTGGCTGGCCTTATTAAAAGTGCTGGTTGCTAACTTTTCATACGTGTTTTGGGGCGTCAGGCTCAGAAGTGGGCTCGTGTCACCAGGAACAAAACTGTGAGGGCGGTAAGACCCAAAGCGGACAATATATAGCAAGTTAAGTTGGGTTGTTACATTTTGTATCAAGGCCGACCTCACTGGCTGTCTGGTTGTGCCGACGGGTTCGTCGAGCTCTTTAAGGGGGTGGATTGTAAGATCCCACATTGGTGGGTGAGGGAGTGGTGGCTGGCCTTATTGAGAATGCTGGTTGCTAACTTGTCACACGCATTTTGGGGCGTCAGGCTCAAAAGTAGGCTCGCGTCACCAGGAACAAAACCGTGAGAGCGGTAAGGCCCAAAGCGGATAATATATGGCAAGTTGGGTCGGGCTATGACAACATTGAATAAACCTCTTATGTTCTTTGAAGGAAGGGAAATTTCATTAAAGTCCACACTAAGATGTTAAGCCTTATTTAATCTTGTACTCATTGAGACCATGTGATCCTAGAGCAATGAACACAAGTTAGGGGTTAGGGAGGCATAAACAGCAGAGAAAAACCAGGTTGATTGCCTGAATGCAGTTTTAGTGTAACACATTGAGTCATGATGTCTACAATTGAAATCCTAAAAATACCACTTCTAGATAAGACCTATATTCCCTATGAGTGTCCATGAGCTTTAGATTTAGCTATAGATGAATACCTAAGATGTGCCCAAAATTTGGCCGATTTGGAAAACTAGGAATGGGTTTCTGAGTACAAATAGAATTGGTTGAAATTTTTGTACAAGTTCTTTACAATTACACCTACCTATAATATTGGCAGCACCCCTCACATTCCAAGATAAAATTGACATATTTTTTAAAAAATTCATGAAAATAATTAATGGATTTAAAAAGAGAGGCAATAATAATCTTACTAAAAAGACCCCTCATCCATCTGCATAAAAGTGTAGTCTCTATAATTGGATTCTCCTTCAATGATTGCTAGGATGAAATTCTAGACTCCTCCCCAACATCTCCAGGATCATGTGGAATGTCCAGCCTACACTCCCTAAATTTAGAGTAAGCCTTACTTAATAATCAGCTAAATAGCTCGATCTCGTTATCCTTTATATGAAGGAATTTATTGAAATTTTTATATTCATTTTCAATTAGAAATTGACAATAAATTTTATTCAAATTTCTTGTGGATAAACATAGGTTGTTGATATTAGTTATCTATCCACACTATAATTTAATTATAAAACAATAAGTCACAAACAAAAACCGCGACTCTAAAGCACAAATATCAAATATAACTATATAGTAACATGTGTTAATCTACAAGTTTTAAAATTATTTTTAAAATAAGTCTTTAACCATATTTTTTTTTTAAATCCTAATGTGTTTCTTAAAAAAAAACTATTTTTTTTTTAAGATCAAAAGGGGTTCTTGAAACTTTTCAAACTCTAGGGTCCATGGTAAAGGAAGGATAATTAAGAAAAAGCCTAATTATGCTAAGTATTCCACTATACTATACAAAGAAAACATTATGGATTAAAACACTTTTTTTTCTATTTTTTGGTGATTGTAGCATTTTATATTCTAGTCACTATTTTTTTTTTTTTCAATTCTAACCTTCCACGTAACATTGGTGATTAGGCTTGATAATTGTTTTTTGTATGGGGTTTTTGCTTTGTAAAAAAAAAAACTCACATCAAGTTAAAGCTTGAGTTGATAAAATATAATTCAATTTTATTATTCAAAATAAACTGAGATCAATGCGAACAAATTTGACATAAACAAAAAAGCAACCTCTTTTTATCTTTTTATTGTACTTGAGGTGTAAATGTTGAAATTTGATCCTAAAGTTTTTTTTTTCTATGTTTAGTCCTTTTAGTTTTTTATAGTTTTATGTTTTAGTCTAAAACTTACTTTGGTTACATTTTCAGTCCTTAAGTTTAAAAAGAAGACAAAGAGAGTCCTAAAAAAATAAGAGAGGATATAGAAAGTTATCCGTTGTCCACATTCCAACAAGTAGAAAAGTCAATTTTGGTGTCAATTGAGGATAAAAGTTTTATTTAGGTGTCTTTGACTCCTTATCTTGCCCATAAAAAATAAAAATAAAAAAGCTAATCAGTGCTCAAGAATTTTAGTTGGGTTGATTTTTGGTTTTTGGATGAATTAAATGTTATTTTGAAGTTAAATACAAGTTTATTAAAGTTTGTGGGGTATTTCTTAGATGTTTACATGTGAAAAAAGAGTTGAAAAAAATGGTCTTTTAAATTAAGGAGGTGGTTGTAAAGTGGTTGGAATAAAGCCAATAAACCACATGTCATCATCTTTTTTATTTCAAGATATAAAAAAGAAAATGGTCTGACGCATAGCTTGACCTTAATTTTAATAATCTTGGGCCACCCAAGCCTAAATGCCTAGCCTCTTTTTGAACTTCGTGTTTTTTATTTTTTTTTATTTTTTTCCTTTAATTTTAATTATAATTCATTAAAAATTAAAAAATATATATATTTAGGGTATTATTTTATTAAATATAGTTTGATTTTTACTTTCTATTATTATGATTGTAGTATTTTTATATATATAATATTAGCAAGCATTTTTTTTTTGTACAACCTTCATAATGTTTTTTTTCTTTTAATTTTATTTGGTGACTTTTCCAAGCATGTTTATTTTTATTATCATGTGATTCAATAAAAAACAGATTTAATAAAACAAAGTTATTAAATCTAATTAAATTCATGAAACAAATCATAAGATTATAGGGTTAATCCGAGTCAATTCAAAATTTTATTATCTTAATATGTTTTATCTTTAATGTAAAAAAAATTATCTTTAATTTTTTATAATCAAACCAAGTTTTGAGCAGTTTGATTAAATCATGTAAAAATAATTTCTAAATAATTTAATTTTAAACGTGTTATAAACATGTTTTCAAGTTGAGATCTCTAGTTATAATTGTCGGGCTGCGTTTACTAACACCACCGAAAACTTCTTTGTGGCAAATTGTGAGCGGTGTAATAGTGCATTGGAGTCAAATAAGAGTATTATTTTTATAGTTAAACATGTTTTTTATTATTATGATAAGATGTCTGAAAAACAAATATTATGGAAGAAAAATGCTTAAAAAAATGGAGTGTGTTAATAAAATAAAAGGGTTTTAATTATAGAGATATTTTTTTATTCTTATTTAATATTTCAAATAGTCCAGATTTTTTTATATATTTGTTTTATTACTTTTGATTTTTATTAAATAAATATCACCGAACAAAAAAAAAATATTTTTTTATAAAAAAAATATTAATAAATGGAATCAGGTCTTTAGTGTTACTATAAACATTTATAACTAGCAATTTCTGAAATTATCAATGATAGTTGTCTAGGAGGCAAGTGAAGGGGGAGGCCAGAAGAGGGAATAAATTTCAAAAGTTGTCATTAGGAAGTTTTGATTTTTTATTTGAACGTGTAATTATGGTTATAATTTAAAGTATTTTTAGTATTGAAATATATTAAAATAATATTTTTTTATTTTAAAAAAATTATTTTTAAGATCAGCGTATCAAAACAATTCAAACCATAAAAAAAAATTAATTTTTAAAAAAATTTTAATTCTTTTAGCAACACGAGTACAATCATTTTTCCAAACACTTATTTTTTATTATGCGATCCTGCTATTTCTCCATGAATAGAATTCAAATACTACTACCTTATTTAATATTAACATTTGAATTATAATTTTAAATACTTTTTGAAATGAAATTTGAAAAGATGTGAATTATTTAAATTTATATTTTGATTGAATGCTCCATGTTCAAAATTAGTTCCTACATCCATTACAATTGATTTAGCATTGACAAGCAGCGAATGAAAAGATACTATATGCAAAAATTATCTAATCACTCTCTTCGAGGAAATGAAACTGACTTATCATTCTACGATCAAATTTCAAATTAAATGAAAAAAAAGGTAAAACATCAAGAAATAAGTGATAAAGCGAGAAAGAAAATGTTATATTTTTATCAATTGTTTAAAAATATGGTTATGATTATTATTTATTATTTTAAAATATTTTTAAAATAATATTTTTTAATTTTTTTTAATATCAGTTCACTAAAATGATTTAAAAATACTAAAAAAATTTAAATTTAAAGTAAAAATAAAAATAAAAAAAATTAAATTTTTTTAAAATATTTTTAAAATATAAAAACAAATAGATTTTGATGAACAACTTTTCACTCAAAATGCCGAAAAAACTTCAAATCCAGAGGATCAAAACTGTCACTGTCAGAGTAAGAAGACAGGTATGAATCATGGCCATAGATCTGCCCTGTGATCTTCTCCATCATTGCTCTAGAAGGATTCAAAAAAAATTCTATATGAATCAAACAACGGGAGTAAATTTAAAAGCGTAGTTCAAATTTCATAATAGAAATAGATTGTATTTATGATAGATGTTATTTTTTTAAGTATTTTTATTTAAAAATATATTAAAATAATATTTTTTTTAATATTAATATATTAAAATCATTTAAAAATATTAAAAATTTAATTTAAAATAAAATAAATTCAAATTTTAATAAAAGACGATTGCATCGCAACCCAAACAGGATGAAAATTTACCCAAATTGCATCACAACAAAAATTTAAAGTTTTCCAAATTTGAATACAACGAAACAAGACAGAGCCTCAAAGAATAACCTGTTCACCAATAATCTACACGAGCAAATCCCATCTTTGAAATGGTGGGAACCTCTTGGCATCTCGCGTCTGCCAACAAGCTTCGAGATGATCTTCATAGCATTGTGGCTATCACCACAAAAACGAAGATTCTGGACTACTCGAAGAGGAGAGCGAACAGTGGTGGTCAGAAGACCATGAGCAGTTGCAAGTCTCTCACTATGAGCAAGCAGAGCATCCTCCTTGCTTTCCTCATCCATGTCGTGCAGCACAAATCTTGTTGCTGGAATATAACCAGCGTCTTTCATTTGGGCCTTCATACCCCTGTGCAGGGCATAAACTCTACCCTGTCAGGAAAAGATGTATCCCCTGCTCGATATTCATGGACCCTGCTCCTAATATCTAAAAGATTTTGACTTGTTGCCTTCTTCTTCTTCTCTTTTGCAATGTTTGAAGCTTTCACTGGCACCAGACCTGCCTTAGATAGCTCATTCAAGCGGGAGAGGCCTAATTTCTCAATAAACTCAGCACAGCGATCTCCAAGCTCCAAGTGCCCACGAACCCTGAAAAGATTCATTAAGGTTTCCCAAACATCCACACAAGGCTCCATCGGCATCTTTTCAATAAATTCCAAGGCTTCATCCAGATACCCATTACTTCCCAGCATGTCCACAATGCTCACATAGTACTCCATTGATGGGACAACACCGAACTCTTTCCACATGGACTCAAAGTGCAGCATTCCCTCATTTATGTCACCCAAGACATTACAAGCAGAGAAGACCCCAACAAAAAATTTTGCTCCTGGTGTCAGTCCTCCTTGCTTAAACTGATTAAACAAATCAATAGCATCCTCCCCAAATCCGTTCTTAGCAAGCCATGTTATCATAATATACCATGAAGTGAAATTGCGCTCTTGCATGTTGCGAACACACTGAAGGCTTCATCCATGGCACCACATTTTAAGTATATTTCTTTTCAAAAAACCATCTCAACCCAATAGCTTAAGCAATTACATGAGATCCCAGAATATGATTTATATTATTTTCTAATACACCTCTTCAAGTAAAAGCCCTTTGGGCTTGAAACTTGCACAGACTCATATTACCTTGTGCTTAATTTTTATCAAATAAATGGGGATGGTAAGATTCGAACTTGAGACTAATTGGTCATAAGGCTCTGATACCATGTCAAAGAATCATATCAACTCAATAGCTTAAACTTTTAGGTGAGATTCCAGAATATGATTTATATTATTTTCTAATATTTGTAAGGTGTTATTAACCGTGCCAACATCTGGAGGAGAATGTGGTTCTACAATGCAGTCATGAATCACTTTTGCTTGCTCTAAAGCTTCAGCCTCTCCACATGCTCAAATCAACTGCAAATAATGTGATAGATCCACAGAAACGCTCTGCTTCTGTAACAAATGCAAAACTTTCACGGCTTCCTTCACTTTCCCCTCCTTGCAAAAGTCATCCAACTCCTCCAGAGAACCTCTATCCAAGCTACGTTCAGAAGATTCAGTTGAATCCTCTTCGAGTATGGCATAATTTACTAGAGAAGCCCTGATACCGCTCTGAAAAGTATTACAATTTGGCTGATATTGTTCCACCATTGAAACTTTGATAGTATTGTCCAAAATATTGGTTCTGTTGATCTTGTCCACCATCTCCAGTGCAATGATCATTGAGTCCATGGTGGAATTTCTCGGCATTTTGAGTGTAATTGCTATTCAGGCTTCTTTGTGACTCTATAAGACCTTGTGAATCAAACCTAGACTGGTTCCGACTTAATTGCACATCCCCATTTACTCCATAAACCCCATTTTGACCATTCTGCCTACCAAACCCACCATATTCTTGTTGAAATTCTCCGCTATTATGATCATAATGACAACAAAAGCTTTTATTTTTGTCAACTGGGTTATTCTGATTCTGTCTCCTACTTCCATCCCAAGAAGCTCCACTCAAATTATGCTATTCTGACTGGTTGGTGAGGTACAAGCTTGTTGAAGAAGTTAATTTATGGAGTGTACTTGAGAGAGAGAGAGAGAGAGAGAGAGAGAGATTAAAAATGGGCTTGGGTTTGTTCTTTGAAGTTCAAAACCTTGGGTTAAGGCCCATTTGAGAGATAAAAATGGGCTTGGATTTGTTCTTTTAAGTTCAAAACCTTGGGTTAAGGCCCATTCTCAGCATTTCTTCAAGCTGTCCCTATTTTTACCTTGAGTCTAGACCGCTTGTAGGTACTTTTTAAACCAGTTGTATGAACTAAAGTGTGTGTTTGATAATTGTGTTGGGTTTTGTGGTTGTGATGTAAAGTTTGTGAAAAAAAAGTTGAATTTACAAATTTAATGTTTATATGTGTGGTTGAATAAAAATTATTTAAGAAATAATGGAAAAGTAATTTAAAAGATTTTTTTATGTAATAACACTCTAAAACTTGCATTTACTATAATTGATTGACTATTACTTTAAAGATTAGGAAAAATTAGGGGACAAAAGCTAAAGAACTAAAGAAAAGAAGGTCCAAGATGCTATTACCAACTTAAGTAGGTGAAGTAAGACAATGATAAGTAGGTTAAGCATGACAATTTTTTTGTAAAATGCAATTTTGTATAGTGCGTGAATCAATTAGGTATCATAATTTAGGAACCTTATTTAGCAAGATGTTCATTCGGTTCGGTGGACAGAGTTTGGTTCGACTTCTTCTTGTTTGCCCGGGGGGGGTTCCCGTGGAGGATGGTGGAGACAAAGGGAAAGAATGTGCTTGCTTGTTGGTGGTGGAATTTTCGGGGCGGGAAGTAGTAACCACTACATTTTTGAATGGTTGTTGGGAGAGGTTTTTTCCATTGATTCTTGACACTTCGTTAAGAAAGCTAAACACCATCCTACAAACTAATTTCACTCTTTTATATTATTTTAACCTTTATTTAATAAATTCCAAGAATTGAGAATGTTTTATGGAGTATTTGTTAGCTTAAATTCAATTAGAATTGTTAGTTAAAGGGAAACCAAAGATTAGATTTTGAGTTGTTAGTATAAAGAATAGATTATAAGTTCAAATGGAAGAGAAATTTGATTAAAATGGCTAAAGTTTCTTCTCCAAATGAGCTTTGTAATTGTTTTGTTGGCCCGGGGACCCCCCCGGGCGGGGGGCGCGCCCCGGGGGGAAACTAATAAGTATGCATAAGTTTTAGTTAAACTGACAATTTTAGATATTTTTTATATGGGGTTGACAAGTTTTGGCATTTTAATGCTTGTTGGGATTTCAGAATTTTTTTTTTTCCATTTTCTTGAACCTAAGAAAGCTAACCCATGTACAAACTACAGGAGACTAACCATATATTCCAAGAATTAACATGGATAATTACTAAGTTCAATGGTATGTTAGAAAGGAAAGTGTTTTGTTAGAAAAGAAAAGAATTGAAAATCAAAAATGGCCTATGAGTGATTAAACTAATAAGTATGCATAAGTTTTATTGTTTTAGATATTTTTATATGGAGAGTTTTCTTAAATGCTTGTTGGGATTTGATCCATTTGTAAATCCCCAGGGGGGGACATGATAATTACTAGTTAATGGTATGTTTGTGAAAGATTGAATCATGCTTTGTTCTATTAAAGTAAAAGGATGTGTTTTAACTCAAATATTCTAATGATGTTGAATATATTCTAATGAACAAGACAAGACAACAACAAAATATCATGTAAGTTTGTTTAATGGAGAGCAGGTTGTATATGCTTATGAATGCATGTTTGGTTGGTAAATTTAATTGATAAGATAGCAATAAGAAGTAACTAAAGAGGTTGGTTTACTTGACTAACTAAAACCATAATTCTTAAGTATACATGACTAGAAACAGTAACTAAGATGTACTGTCTTAGTAATTTAGGAGAGGGGTGTGACATTTTATATTCCATTATATTCACACACTTTTTAAGGGTTATTTTTATAATTTTAATAAAACTAATAATTAATCTACTCTCCATCTCCTAAAAGCATCAAAAGCAAGTATTTGTTGCTTTTGCAAAACTAGTGATCTAATCATGGTTTTTAATGAATCTGATACCAGTTTTTGTATTAGCTTTTTTGTAAGTATGATTGGGGCAAAAGCAATCCCAACCGCGAAAACAAAAAGATTCCAGCTGGAGAGTGAGCTTGGATTATTGCAAGACCTGTAAAACAAATCTCCTCTCCTGTGGGTTTGGAAGCGCTCCAATGTCTAAGTCGTTTAAAGTTGGTCATGTAAGCTTTGTAAGGTTGTAATAGTGTGTATTTAGTTGTTTAACACTATTTAGGATTAAACAAGAAAAAGATTATGGTCTTACTTTAAGAGGCTATTTATAGAGCAATAAACTTACGTGCATGTGTCATTGTAAGGGTAAAGTGGTCAACGACCTTCCAATTTTGGGACTACTAGGAGATAAAAGTCTAGTAGTGGCAATGTGTGCCCCTACAAAAGCTTCTCCCCCGTTCAGGTTGTGTGGCAGTGAGCGTTCGACCAACCCCTACGGTGAGATGTCCGAGGGACATGACCACATATAATACATGTAAAGTTTTGTTCAATTCGGAGGAGATTGTTTACGCACTAAAGCCTGGTAGGCAGGCACTATGGTACCCCTGACTCCACGTCAAGGATGGTTCGTCTTTAGGAGCACTGGGCTTTGCTATTTCAATAAAAATCACCAAGAAAACGAAAATTTACGGAATATTCTGAAGCTACAGGAAACAAATGGCAGAGTTTGCGAAAGCAACCACAAACATGTTTAGACAGGTAAAGACGACAAAATGAGTTGGAGGAAAATCCAGAATACAAAACAAATATAGACCGAGTATTCCAGCACTCACTGCGATTGCGAACTTGGAGTTGTGTCATCTAAGCCTGCAGTCAGATGAACACATTAAGTTCACCAAATCATGAATCATCACGAGTAAGAAAAGTGGATGACTATACCTTGTTTGCAATGTTGTTTGAGAGCCAGTCCAATCCCTCATACAGCCCCTCACCAGAGGTGGCGCATGTGCTCTGGATGTACCTGCAATGAATGATTTAGACAGTCAGTTACCAAGATGATGGTGGATTGCTGGAAAAGGAGGGCATCTGACCGTAATAAGTTAGCTTACCAGTGGCGCTGACGAAGGGAGTGAAGGCCAAGCTTATCAGTAATCTCAGCGGCATTCATTGCATTCGGAAGATCCTGTTTGTTTGCAAACACTAGCAGCACAGCATCCCTCAACTCATCCTGCAAATGCAACAAAAGCCATTGTTATCACATAAATCATGCAGAGGTGACAAGTCACATTACAGCATGTATATCCTTCCACATTTTGCTAATCGTTATAAAATGTGGGGCAGTCTGGTACCTCATTCAACATCCTGTGTAGCTCATCCCTAGCTTCAACCACACGATCTCTGTCATTGCTATCAACCACAAAGATAAGTCCTTGTGTGTTCTGGAAGTAATGTCTCCACAAGGGGCGGATCTGGGGAAGCAAGATAATAGGGCATCAGTTGATAAACAAATAAAGGGATTAGAATATTAAAATCTTTAGACTGATTGTAATGGATCCAGATCAAGAGCACGTTATTATTGCAGTGGCTATGCTGCAGTGGCACTTGGAGACAGGAGGTATAAAAGAAGCACAGATCTATCCATTTAAGATTTGACCATAACAATAAATACTTCAGCAGGAAAAGGTATAACACAAGAATGCGACAGCTAGCATCACTAAGATTATTTGGCAGAGGCCACAGTAATGCATTTGGCTGTTCCAATAGCCAAAAAAAAAAAAGATTTATGCAAACAGTGCTATACACAATACAGCAAATGATGTTGTCAAGTGATAAAGCAGTATAATTGGAAAACAATTGCACTAGTGAATGTCTCAAAATGTAAGGCACCGAATAAAGCCTTTCCCTTGATAATCAAAGGAAGTAGCAAAGTATAACCATGGCATAACATGTTTAGCTCATGATTATTTTAAGTGCTGGTGAAGGAAAATCAGATCAGCACTAGACCGTCCATAAGCACTCATTTTCAATTACGTAGGTTCAATAACATGATGGCTTTCTAACCATAGAGGCTTGAGTTCTTGGATGCAAACACGATTAATGGCTTTCCTTGTGATCAACCCAATCCACTCTAAACCATTTAATGAAGGAGAAAAGGATGCTATCACTACTACACCCCAAAATGATAACAACCTTCATGCAAAAGAAAAAAAAGCCAAATCAGTACTCAAAAGACACACATACCTTGTCCTGACCCCCGACATCCCAAACAGTAAAGCTAATGTTTTTGTACTCCACAGTCTCCACATTAAATCCTGATCAAACATCATCATCATCAGATCTAAGCCCAACAGAGAACATACGGAGGATAAAAAATAATTTCAAATCAAGGTAATTAACATCTTGTCTCCATAATAAAGTGAGACTTACCAATGGTAGGAATGGTGGTGACAATCTCACCGAGCTTGAGCTTGTAGAGAATGGTGGTCTTACCAGCTGCATCAAGACCCACCATCAGAATACGCATTTCCTTCTTAGCAAACAGTCGGCTAAACAACTTGGTGAAAGACAGCCCCATTTTCTAACGTCTGCCGATATCAAAAAATCAAATCACTAAATATAAATCTCCCAGCCTAAATCAAATGCAATTCCACACCATTATCAAAAACTAGATCTCAATCAGCTTCATTTAAAATATTTCACATTTCAAAAAACAATCACAAATCAGAAACCTAATTGATAAATGAGATGAGCCATATCAACAACACATACGAAAGACAAAAAAAATCACGATGAACCTACAAGACTCAGATATTCAATTCAAAACACATTAAAAAGACAGCTTAGACATGCATTTCCAACAGATCAGGTACCAAACAGGATGTGTTGCATCTAGTGATCTCCAAATCTAAGGTATCATCACATGATTCAAATCATGCAAAAACATAAGCATAATATGAAGATCCATAAGGCAACACCACATCATGATCAAGATCAAGCCATTCCGAAACCAAATCGTGCTCTAAATCTTAGATCAGGACGTAGAATCCAACAGACAAACATTCAACAATTCGATTAAGAGAGTGATCGAACACAAGATCAGGATCTAAAGTTCGGAATTTCGGAATCGTTAAACACTTGCCTGTCAAGGAGCCGAGAGAGGGAGAGAGGGATCTACCTCAGAAGAGAGAATAAAGAGGAATTAAATTGAAGAGTAGGAGGAGGAGCTGTCTTTCAGGGAACAATATTTTCACGTTCCAAGAGATTGATGGTGTGTATTTATAGGACGTAACGGGATCCTTTTTCTTCTTTTTCTTTTTTTAACTGTCCAATACGCCGTCAATAACTGTGACCATGTGGTTGCCTATTAATGGGTGGTTACCCTTGTTACGCCGTTTACACGACGCGGTGGCCTGCGTTAGTTGGAGATTGCACCCTGTTTGGAAATAGGAGGTGTGTTTCCCATTTCGGGATCGGGAGATTGCACCCTGTTTGGAAATAGGAGGTGTGTTTCCCATTTCGGGATCGGGCCTTTCTGATCCCGGCACTTGGAAACTCTTTGCCTCGCGTCATTGTTATCAGGCTCTTATTTAATTCAAGCTCAGTCTCCTGTCAGACTTCAGGCATGAAGAATGCAAATTTGTTTTTTACTATTATCTTTTCGGCCGAATCAGTGATCAATCCGTTGATACACTTTTTTTTTCTTTCAAAAGTTAAATAAAATAATAATAATAAGTTAACAATTTTCATATTTTTTTTTTAAATATTATGAATGGCATTCCACGCAGCATTATTGAAATCACAAGTTAACTTGTAAATTTTATACAATTTTAAAAGTCAATAAATATATTTATGTATGAAAGAAAAACTTGAAATGTCACTAGACACATCCTGAACCAATCAAAATATTGTTGCAAGACCTTGCATTAGGAGCGTGCTACTACTCCTAATCCCCTCGGCATCTCCCTTTGTTTAAGAACAGGAGGATGTTTGAAAATATTATAGTGATTAATTTTTTTTATAATATATTAAAATAATATTTTTATTTTTTAAATTTTATTTTTGATGTAATATATCAAAACATTAAAAAAAATTAATTTTTATCAAACCCTTACCCCCTAACACAATGCTAAATAAAAGCCTCATCAGCTGGTTTAAAGGGGTTAATAATATGATTATAGTTACTTTTAAAAATACTTTTTACTTAGAAATATATCAAAATAATATATTTTGAATTTTTTTAAATTATTTTTAATATCAACGCATCAAAACAATCTAAAAACATCAAAAAATATTAATTTTAAATAAAATAATAAATAAATTTTTAAAAAAAATTAAGAAAACACGGTGCAATTTCCAAAATATTTTTCATCTAAAAATATATCAAAATAATATATATTTTTATTTTTTAAAACTCATTTTAATATAATACAAGAAAACATAAAAAATTAATTTTAAACAAAAAAATAATCAAATTTTGCTTAACCCTGAAGCAATGCCAAACAGGGGCTGGATAAAAATAGCAGAAGGGAGCCAAATAATCAAATCTAAACTTGCATAGGATCACTTTAGGTTCAACAATCCAGGATTTGCGTATATAGAATGAAGCAATAACGAGTCTCTGCAGATCACGCCGCTCTCTATTGGAACCATTTTTCAACTCAGGTTATCGAATCCCTAACAAAGCACATGATCCAATGACCACCTCTGTAGCACCATCAATGCCTAGGTAAAAGGAATAAGAACATGCTGTACAAGATGAGACAATGAGGGAAGTGTCCACCGGCGAATAAAATACAGTTTAACTCTAATATCATAGCTCAGTACAAACCCCACAGCATGTACTCAACAATTTCGCATGCCAACTGTGGGGCGACCCAATCCTTCGTGTGATCACACACAACCATCTTCTTGTTATTACTTCCTTGCAACAAACGCGCATAGACATTCCTTTTATTTCTAGTCGTTCAACCCAAGATAGACTGCTAAAAATAGGAGGAATCAAATTTTCTAGTAAGGACTAGGACAAGGGGTGCGGAGGATGGATGCCTGACTATACTAGCTACTAAGAAAGCTTAAGATGCAAATCTTGAGCTGCGCATGTTGCTTTTGAACCAGTCATGCAGAAAATGTCATGTCGGACAACCCTCCTGTCATCCTTTCAGCCTTCTCTCCACGTTCACCTGAAAATGGTGCATGGAAGGAAAGAGTGTTGTCATATATCATCATAATCGCAGAACAGGAAGGTTTGGATAATTAAGAAGATGCATGGCTTGATCCATCAGAATAGTATAGACAAAAAGGCATCAGTGTTGGAAGAAAACAATGGCTTACCAGTGCGAATTCTTATTACATCTGCAACAGGTACCACTGCAAAATAACAAAACCTCATTAGAAATGCTGATAATATATCTAAGCCATCTACTAATTCAGATATCAAGTTACCTTTCTCTACTTTTCACAGTCATAGGTATAATTAATTTAAATTATAATGGAGAAAGGCACATTCACAATCGTTTAGATTCATCCCAAGAAATGGTTAGCAAGCTTGGTTTCACATTGCAAGGGCATCCTGGACTTGCACATTGCTATTTCAGTTTTATTAAACTCCAAGGTGAGTGTGACTGCAAAAGAGATATGCATATAGCGTGGCTCTATGATAGTTCACAAGGTGAGGTTTAGATGCAGCTATGAACTATGGTTTCTGACAAGAGAGCTTGCCAAAATCAACCCAAATTTATTTGATATCTATTCAATTGCTAGTGCTCCAATTAATAATTTTTACATTTTAATCTTTTAAAGGGTCCATACAAGTAACCGAGTAAGAAGTCACATGGAAAGAAAATGTGCATGGGACTTCAAGGGAGAAAATAAATACAAGGCACATGTTAAAACCTACCATCCGAGTCCAAACTGTTGTAGCTTGTGAAATCAAAATTACTCAGGAAAAAAAAATTGCAGCTAAGGGATTTCATGTTAACACAGCTCTAACCACATATGAAATACAGATTTACTCTGGGAGCTATCAAGTATAATACCGTCAGAAGAAAATAACCTTTATTCATTTGTTCACACTTTCTTATTTTTCTATTTGCCTATAAACAATTGTACTTCCAATAGCTGTAGTTTTATACAGCATACACAAGACAAGCATACTCGAAGGGTATTATAAACTGCATCGCAACCACAATGGTCTTGGACAATGTATTTCTAAGTTGTAAGAAACACACAGAATGAAGCCATGAAAGACTCCAAAGAAAAGGAGCAGTTTCCATTTATATTAGAAAATTATGATTCTCAAATACCTGACAACTATCTAAAGCTGCAATATGCTAGCAGTTAGCACACTTGCTAGAAACTTTCACTAACTAAATCTGTTCTCCATATTCCCAAGAACCATATAAATGAATGAGGCCAAGAAAAAGAGCAACAAGAAAATGCTAAAAAGAAACACAGCACAAAAACTACTAAAGCAGAGTAACATAGAAAGCAAATCAAACCAAGTTCAGATAAAATTTCAGTTCCTTCACATGTAATAATATACACAGATAAAAGCTTTAAGATAAAGTGCAATGGAAATCAAAGGATCATGGAATCTGCTATCATAAAGATTAATTTCGGAATCTTACAGAAAATCTTGCCATCTCCAATCTCTCCAGTCCATGCCTCGTCTTTGACCTTTTCTATAACAGCTTCAACCTAAAACAGCATATGGACATCTGTGAAATTCTTTAATTTATGTGCAGCAATATGAACAACAATTTTATTATAACAGAAGAACAACAATCAATGCTAAGTGCACATATCATATTTGAAATAGTACTTAGGCTAGTGGTATCATGAATACCTGGTCTTTGCTCACTACAATCTCCAACTTAACTTTAGCAACAAACTTGTCTTCGGAAAACTCTGAGCCTACGGTGTTAAAGCAAGAGGTATGGTTTATAAATACTTTGACTACTCTCACTCATATAGAAGAGATTAACAGACAGTACTCATCAAAAGGGCCAAAATTGGATAGAACAAGAAAACAAGGGTGAAAGGAGACGAAACAGAAAGTGAGATGATTCTATAATAGGCAACTATAATCAAGTCATCTCATTATGGAACATCTAGAGGTACAAAAAGAAGAGAAACTTTCAGTGGTTCAATTAAAAAGCTTACCACCATGCCTCTCCTTCGAACCACCTTGAGCCCCAAAGCCTCGAACATCAGAAACAGTAACACCCCGAATACCAATTTTCAACAGAGACTTCATTTTTCAAAAAAAAAAAATAGTAGAAATTAGAACTAACTGTAATCAACTAAGTTGCCTAGCAAAGAGTCTTACGAAGTTCAATTGTGGAGCACAAGAGAAAAGGGTTGATATGACCCAAAATGCTGCAGCAATAATGAACTCAGAAATTCGTATGGTCAAATAAAACTTGCACCCTGTTTTTTGCAATTATGAGATTGTACAAAATCATCAATTCATGTAACTTAAAAAGCATCTCAGTTTCTCTGCATACAAGAAAGATAAAGTCCAAATTAGAAACTTTCAGTTAGTAACAAGATCCAATGAAAATTGTACAAAGTTCCAAACTTATATTTTCTTCTAATTGTGCTCTCTCAATCACCCAATTCCAAAACTGTGGTAGCCAGAACTCAATACGAAAATGGTTTAATCATCCCTAGAATGACACAAGCTCTAAAAGTAGAGTGCCAAGCTTGAAATTCCTGGAATCCTTCTCTATCTAGAAAGACTAAAACAACACTCGAGTAAGATTCAAATTTATCCTGCTAATAAGGTGGGTCATCATCAAATTTAGGCCTGCAGTATCCAAACAAGAACGCTAAGAGGCATGAATAACAAACAGCAATGAGCTAGCTATTCATTCGACATATCATTATGACATAACTGGATTCAATATTAGATGCATCAAGTCAAGTAAAGGCAGCGAACTTTTAGAAGTAGTGGGTGGATATCAATATGGAAATACAAGTAAACGAAGCAATGAGTAGAAATCATAGTAAAATGCATTGGGTCGGGCCCGTCTAGTCTTACCGAGGAAACTTGCGAGACTCGCCAGGGCCTATTTCATTCATCCCAGATTCAACGGAATTAGAGAAACCAAAAGGAATCAATAAACAGTAATATCTTATATGCTGCCGAAGAAGAAGATTACCTCAAAATTGCTTCTATCTTGTAGAATTTGGCATCTGGAATATACTCTAAACAATCCAAAAATACAACTCGTTAATGTTCATGCCATCTCTCAATTCAAATGTGGAGAAAAAAACTATATTAACGCATACCAGGAACAGAGGAGCTTTGGGCTCTAATTGTAGGAATAATGGACGCATTTCGTGAGGTGTTTAGGGTCAAGTTAAGCTGAGAGAATCGAGAATTCTTCAACTTGAGAGGTTTCAAAAGGGAATCAAAAAGAGGGAGTTGTTTGTTGAGAGAAGAGTGAAATTGAAGAGAAGTGAGGGAGCCTGGTTTCACTGCTGCCGAGGCCATTGCTATTTGATTTTCGTCGAATTTTGAAGAGATGAAGCTACAAATTAGCTACTTATGCTCTCTATTCCAGACCGTAGAACGGAGAACGGAGATGCTGCGACGCCAGAGCGAGCTAGCCTTGAGATTAACGCGACTTTTCTGATCGAATTGACACGAGGGAGGAATTAGGGAGGCTTTGAATTAAAATAAGAGTTGCGATGAGCCTCAGTCTTATTGGGCTCAAGGATCTTATTTCACCCAACATAGCCATAGTCCAAGGAGTCCATGGATAAATAAATAAATAAATAAAGAAGAAAATCAGTACTGTTCATTTTTCTTTTCCTTAATATTTGGTAACACGATACGAAGAATAGGTCCATTGAGATTTCTAATATTTTATTATTCTTTCATTGAGTAGTTTATTTTAATTTATCTATTTAATCTACGCATTTCTTATTTTATTATTTAATTATTTTTTTTTATTTTTTTCTATTTTGGTGCATAATATTAATTTAATATATATATATAGATTATAGAGTGTTGACAAATATTGGTGCATAACAAAATTTATTGGTTAGGATTTTAAAAATCATTTGTTTGATCTATGTAGAATAGATAGTAATTAATATAAAATCAGTTTAAATGTATATTTGTTTTCAATTCAAAACGAATGAAAAAAATGATAATTCTTAAGATGGAGAACTAATTTTATTTAAAAGAAAAGAATAATCTTAAATATTTTAAAATTAACTAACTTCAATCATTTTTTATGTATAATAATTAAATATTATTTAATTTTTAAATCATTCGGTAGTTATATTTACTAAAAAAGCGATATAATATTTTTATTATTCTTTATAATATTTATGTTTTTTATAAATAAAGAATTCATTTTATTTAATCTATTAAAAAATATTTAATAACAATCTTTAATATAGCATGGAAATAATTTCTCCATAATGCATATGCGTGAGCTTGCAAAGCAAAACAAACCCCAAAATATAAAATCGAACCAACATAAATTATAAAAATTAAAATAAAAAGAAATAAATTTTAATAATCAAAGCACAAAGAACAAAAAAAAACATAATGATTAGTAATATCATAACCTAATTTTACTAATTCATGAGTTGAACTTATATTACTAATTCTCATATTAGTTAGGTTAAATGTTTTATTAATACAATAAATATTTATGAGTTAAACTTTTATTATTAATTCTCATTGGTTGAGATTAATTAAAACTAAGATTTGAGCTTAATAAATTAGCTCATAACCTATTATAAGCTATAACGAATAATATAGGCTTAATACATTAACTGAATCAATTGTCTAAAATAATAAATAAAAAAGAATACAAAACATATAAAAAAATAATAATAAGTTATGAATAAAAAAAAAACTCAGTCACAACACAACAAAACATATTCTAATAGAAAACTTGAATTGAACTATTGTAATTTCATTACTTTTACAAGAACATTATTCAATGTCAGCTATTTGAAAGCAACAATAACACACACTAATACAACATCTCCTGCAACTCATTTAAGCAATCAAAAAGTTGTCACATATGTATAAATTTAAGTTTATAACAATTACTTAATAATGAAAACTTAAAATACAATTGTTTAACAATTCCTTGCTATTTTAAATTGTTATTACTGACCCATTACTTTTTAATATTTATGGCTAAACTGATAATAAAATATCTTTGTAAATTATAATTTAATAAATTAATCTAAAATATTTATGAAATAATTAAAAGCTATATAGCCGTACAATAGTCTAAAACATATATTATTCTAGATTTTTTTAACTTTTCAAGATTATTTATCATCAATGAAAGATTTATTGGTGCTGGAGAAGAGCGAATCCAATTTTAGCAATAAATAAGAGCTTCAATAGTTACTAGATTCAATAAATTTCTAAAGGGATCTAGTACATGACCTATCTTATTAAAGGGAGGCAATTGCAGACCTATGAATAATTATGATATCTCTTGTAACTATAAAAAGTATTGGATATTTATAGCTATTAACTTTTCACCAAGTTAAAATATCAAATAAAGTATCACTTGTATCAATTTCCCAAGTATTTCTCCAATTCAAATATACTCTCCTCGTTATCCTCTTCCCTTAAATGCTTCTTGAATTGAAAGACTAATGCTTAATATAAATGATGCGCATTATGAGAATTATAATCCATCTTGTAAAACTAAATCTAATATGCAAGAGGATTCAGATGGTCCAATGATAATAGCGAGAGCGAAACAACTATAAAGGGCCTTAACGAGTCAAATTGAAATGATTGAAACTGCGTCGGAGTTAAAAATTAGCGATCAGTTTGAAATTGGTTCAAGGATATTTATTTGCCTACAATTGGAACTTGGAAATGGGAAAAGCCTTTAATGGTTCTTTTGATACTGGGCTACTTGAATTTGGGTTGATATGCAAATAAGTGAAGAATTGAGGCTGTTTACGGTCAGAACAATAAATGAATTTGAACCCGAATTTGAAGTCATCCATTGCATGTGAAAACAAGACTAATCTAGGTGGATTTCAAGTTCAGAATGTGATCTTTCTAGATTGTCCAACCATGATTGTATTGGACTTTTGTGTAAGAAGATATTGTTGTTTTAAATTTGGTCTGTTTATGTTAGAAAGGTCAAAAAACGTGTGCTAGTTAATTTGTCTAGGTTAGTTTGTCAAATCTGTTTTTTAGGCTTGACTTCTGCCATGTTGAATTTTTCCTAACTTTTGAGGGATGTTCCAATTATAAATATAATATCAGAATATGTAATAAAGAACTTTTGGCCAAGATTGAAAAACTTAATTCACATAATTAAGACTTGTTCTTCCAAATTGATTTTGTGAAGAACCCTACCTAACTTATCACTCTTCAATCACAAAGAGTGTGGCGTCGAAATCCTAGATTGATCTTTGTGGCGTCCAGATCGACTTATCAAAGTATCATTCTAGTCTATCCTCCATCTTATTTACCTTGAAATCACTATAATCTAGCCTAAACATCAAAAGAAAGATAACACAACTAGACACATCCTTCATCCATTTTCGTCAGATTCATTGTTGTCGATTTTCGAATCATTCACGGAACATCATTAATATACATCTTTTTCCACCTTATTAGCATTCAAATCTCGAGAAAGATTGTTTTTAACATAAGAATTTGCCACATATTTAATATCTTGGCTAGAATAGTAGGAAAAAATCCTCATGAGTATATCTTTTACATTTTCCATCAACTCTTTAACCATGGAAACAAACTCATACACTTGACTTAACATAAAACTTCAAATATTTTAATTTGTAACAAGGATATAAAATAATTGCTACAAATAAAAGAGAATTTATAACCTTAATTCTTCCTTGATATTTATCAAACTTGCACATCATATCGGCTATAATTTCACCTGTTGAGAAATCTCCACTCTTAGACAACTTAGAAATATATGTTTGTATAAAGACTAGTTAATGAAAGAAAGAATTGCATATTATATGCAAATATCCGAAAAAAATTAAAATACTTCATAGAATATTTTTAGGAACTTTATGAGGATTCTTGTATTTTACCAATCTAAAATACTAGGAGGCCCTACGTGTTTCTTTTTGCCCTTTAAATCTACCTCTGAAAATAACATCAAATATCCAAGACCATCCTCCTCTAATCTATCAAACACTTTCTCTAATTTGCAATTGTATCTAACATCAAATAAGTGGAATCCCAACGAGTTAGGACATCTAAAAAAAACCTAAATTTTACTTTGAACCTTTAATTTTTCAATACATTTCTTAAAAGACATAGGCCTAGCATGAGAAGATCTTACAAACTTAATATTATTTTTAATTTTAATAATTGCCTCATCCATCTCATTTAACTCATCACCCACAACAAGAATGATAATATAAGCACAAAACGTAACATTGATACACTCATTATCTTTCAATTGTTAGTCATTCTTTTCAAAAAAGTAACGCATTCTTCTTAGAACTTGCATTATCTAATATGATTGTTAAAATTATGCCAATACCTCAATTAGTCAAATAATTGTTCAATGCTTTTCTAATGGTCTCAACCTTGTGATTTGGAACTTGATAAGAGTTTAAAGCCTTTTTATGCAACTTACAATCACTATCTACCCAATGAGTTATGACACACATGTAATTGATATTTTGGATGGAAGTCCAAGTGTCACTTATAAGACACACATACTTGTTTTTTTTATGGTTTTCTTTAACTTTTTCTTCTCTTTAGCATAAAGGTTTAGACAATCTCTTTGTAACAGTGATTTGAGAGGGAACATAAAATCCATATTGCGTGGCTAAACAAAACTATTTAAATCCTAAACCTTTTTCAATCCTAAAAGGAAACTCATCATAAATAATTATCCTACCAAGTGTTTTTCTACAAGCTTCTTGACTAAAATTAATAACATGAAGAATATCCAGAGTTTCATCTTTAACCCCTTTAAAAGTTTGAGCCAATGTCTTTTGTTGTTTTATCATCAAACTTAAACCTACCAAGAAAATGTTTACATAATTTATTTAACTTTGTCCACAAATTACTACTAGTGCCAAGAGTCTTTGAGGCATATAGATAATCTTGTTTACAATACTTATATACAACTCTCCTTAATGATGGATCAAAAACCTCTATTATATCAAAGTGATGCCAAACTTTAAATATAGTTCTAAAGGCCATATTTCTTTTTTTGTTACCTTTGTTATAATAGCATTTGCATGAGTAGCTTAAACATGTTTGGTCTTTACTAGAGCAACAACATCATTCGCTGAAGGAAGAACAACATTATTCATTAAAGGATCGTTTGATAGATCAACATTGATTTCTTGAACATAAGGTCTTGTATTCTTCATCTAAAAAAAAAAAATTAATCAATTTCAATTTAATATTGACATAAATCCCTTTGTTCATAAGAAGATAAAATCATAACAAAAAAGTCCAGCAAAGACATTAATTACATAATATAGATACAAAGAAAATTATATATAATTACACCATTTCTAAATTATAAAGTCTGAATTAGGGTACAAAAAAATGTTTATTTTAAAGCTGTTAAGTATGTGGAACTGGTTAGTTAAGGTTGCAACAACAAAGATGAGACATATGAATCTTTCCACACCTTTAACTCTCGTCAAAATCCCTAGGAGTATTAAAGGTTCTGTCAACTACTTTTGTCTCTTGCAAAGAATCGATCAAATTAAATTTTAGACTTTATAAGTAGGGTTTTGATTTAAAAAAAAAGAAGAAGATTTGATTGACAAGGAGGTATAGATGAGGGTTGTTAAAATCAAGTTTAGAATTTTGATTATAAAGATGAAAAAAAAGAATTGATAATTTTAGTTTGTTAAAATGGTGGCTAAAAAAGGTTGTTATTATCAACAAGATAGGGAGATAAGAGAATGAGAGGCTAAGCGGCGAGAAAGAAAAAACTAAATAAAGAGAAAAAGAAAAATATTTATACCAAAAACTTTCTATAATATAAGGTTAAACTGTTAGTAAATTGTATAAGATATATAAATTGGGCGATGTTAATCACATTTTAAAAATTATAACCTCTCAATTGACTTGTAATATCTATTTTTTAATTTTTTTTAAATTATTATTATTTGTAATGTACATATTATCTAATTTTGATTAATTAAATCACATTAAATAATATAAATATTACATGTAAGCTGATTTTTGAACACCCCTTCTATAAAGTTGGGTGAACATGCTCGTATATGCATGAACAGTGGCATAACAGTAACTTCCTTCTTAGTTTAATTTTATTATTTATTAATTTTAATTCTAGTTTTCTTCACATATTTTTTAATCCATACTTTAACATCCTCTCACTTCCCATTTCCATTGGCTTATAAGCAGTTTGGCGGTGGTGATTGTTGAAAGGTAAGTTAGAAAAATGGCTGCAAAGGATGGAATTAGGAGTGGAAGGGAAGGTGAAGAAGAAGAGCATGTGTATAGGATAAGCACAGACAAAGAGTGGGAAGAGTTGCAGAGAAATGGATCTTGTTTTGGTGGACAACTTGACAAATCTTCTGGCTTCATCCATCTCAGCAAGCTCGACCAGGTCTCCTCCACCTCCGTCCCTTCTCTCTATAGATATTGCTCTTGTGCTTCGATTACTTGTCTAAAAATAATTTTGTAACCTCTCCATATTCATATTTTCATCATAGCATTGATCTTGGCAAGAATCGGGAAACAAAAACAGAAATCAGGCTCTTAATTACTCATTTATGTGCTTTTCCAAGAACTGGTAGAGGTTATGGAAAATCTTATGATTTATTTTAATGCGGGATTAGTTGATCAAAAATACTCAGTCGATGAAATGAGATATTTGGTGGTTTTGTTAGTATTCAGTATCCAAACTGCGGCTTGCTTCCCAAGATGACAATTTCTATTTTCTGATATCTATCCATTTTTTAGTGAGGGATGATTTACGGATACTCAACTATTTATGGGACGGTCTTTATATATATATATATGCAGGTGATGTCAACGTTGCAAAACTTTTTCCTGAATACTAAGGTGGATTTGTATCTGCTTCAAATCGATGCTAAAAAGGTTTGCACTTTATCATTTTATGTTTATTATGTCTTTCATTGATTCGTCAGAGGTATAATTAAGCTATTAATAGGAAGGGAAAGAGTACAGATTTTCCATGTGATGCAATGTATAGCAAACTGAATTTCATGTTAGGGGATGATGAACAATTGTGACTTGGAAGTGTAGAAGTACTTTATGAATGCCAGCATCTAAGGATAAATTCTGATGAAAAGGTTATAGCTTTTCTGCCCAGTCTGCTCCATGTCTAACACTTATAACCCATTTTGAAGTTTTTAAGTTGTACTGTACTCTATTTGGCAGTTGAACTCAATCAACAATATGGTAAGTGGTTTATATTTCAATTTTGGATTTAAGTTTCCCCGTAATAAAAGTTTTAGATGAGGTTATCCCAAGTTTTTTTCTTTTGCTGGTTATAATTGAAAAAATCAGCTGTGCAGAAAAAAAGAAATACTAATCAGATATTGGACTGCACTTTTATCATCAGAATTCATGGAATAGCGCATGTTAGGTATTGCTTCCTGAGGGTTACTTCCAAACTCACCAACGAAGTCTCAGAAGGTTCAAGTTACTGAGACTTGGGTGCTAATGGAAGGACAGGCAGTCAAAACAGGAATGTGTAGAATTAGGAGTGGGGGGTCTTGGAAGTTCAGAACTCAGGCCACGATTCAAAAGGAATAAGGATTGAATGGCCAGCAATACTATGTTTTCAGGTGTTTTCAGGTCCTATTATGGAGTACATGAATCAGTTGGTTATATGTATAGTTTCCTTTGTTTGAATTGATTATGAAGTCACATAGCAATAATACCGAAATTCGGATTACATAGTTGCAATGTTAATCCTTGGCAGTGCTAAAGTCTCATGATTTCAGTTCTACGCTGAAATATAGGTAATCTAATTAATGTACATTTTTGTTGCAGCTCGGGGATGGATTGATATATGAAGTCGTGGATGGTACCAGCAACTTTCCTCATTTCTATGGCCCTTCTCGGAGTTTCAGTCCCCTCCCTCTAGACGTAGTTATCAAAGCAGAGAAGCTTGTTCTAGCAGATGGCCAGTTCAGTTGTAGTTTTCTGAACTAAGCTGCTCTACTTCGAGATTTAACATTTTTCTGTGCTGAAACAAAAAAAGAAAGATATTTGTGACCTAAATGGACCTATTGAAAGAGGCTCACTTTGATAATTCTTATGTTGTTTCAAGCATGGCCGTGAAAGTGAAATACTCTGTAGGCAATGAACTTTAGGTAGAAATCCATGATACAACAGATATGATCTAATATAATTTCTTGTGCTGTAAGAGGAAGTTTGGAATTGTCTGCCTGACCAAATTCACCTTGGAAAGCCCTTATGGTTATTGAATGGGATGGACGACGCAGTTCCATAATACTCCCAAGAACAAAGGGAGGAGGATTGGAGAGTTCCAAGTCCACCTCTTTACACCCACAAAAGCTGGGCGTATAATCTGGAGTTGGAACACGGTAGTTCAATGTCCATAACTCTTTTCATGCTAGGAAAAATGCCTACCAATTCTTGAGTGCATGTGAGCTGAAGATATCTGCCATATATATGCAGCAACCTAATAGTATTTTCCCATGGAAAGTCGGCTGTATTATCGGGTGTGTGAAAGAAGCAAGACAGCAGTATATACATTGAATAGATATAAAAGGTAAGCAAGGCATTCAAGTAGCGGGGATAGCTCAGTTGGGAGAGCGTCAGACTGAAGATCTGAAGGTCGCGTGTTCGATCCACGCTCACCGCATTTTACTTTTTGCCGTCTTGGGAATTACTGTTTGTCCAGAAGATGAGGGAAGTTCACGCTTCTTCTCGCTCTCCTTGCGTTCTTCTTTATAATCGGTTTGAGACATGGTATTAAAAGGTTTTCGAGATTTTTTTTTTGTTTGATATCATGATAGTGGTGGTTATTTAATATAATTTTTTGTTTAAAAATATATTATAATTTTTATTTAAAAATATATTAAAATAAAATTATTTTAAATATAATACATCAAAACAAGAAAATATATATAAAAAATTATTTTAAATAAAATTTTTCCAAACAAGGTAAACAATTGTAGTGCTACTAAAAAATATAGTTGACTAATCATCTAGGTGATGGCTCAGTGGTAAGAGTTTGGAACCAAGAGGTTTGCTCCCTTTATGGTCTCAGGTTCAAACCCTGTGGTTGTTCATATAATAGCCATTGGAGACTTACATGGTCGTTAACTTCAAGACCTGTAGAATTAGTTAAAGTACGCACAAGCTGACCCGAACACTCAGGTTAACCTTAAAAAAAAATAGTTGACTGCAAAATTATGAAGGGATAATCATAATGTTAATTTCTTGAACCAGATTTTATTAATAATTACAATTATTTTTTAATATATTTTTATTCAATAATATATTAAAATAATTTTTTTTATATCTATACATCAAAACTATAAAAACAATTATCAGCACCCCCATTTCAACATTGATGGTTCAATCATATGATCTCAATGAGTGTGACTTCTTTGCCATGAACTTTCTTTTGCTGGTGTTCAGCACAGGGAAAATAGATCGCTTGCCCACATTTTAGTTCTCTTGTGGGCCTGTGGCCAAGGTTGTTCTTCGGCGACGTTTTTGGAAAATTGGGTTCACGTGGATATATACAGTACTGCCATCTGTTACCATTTCTATTTTTGTAATAATTGGGGTTTCCAATGCCTTGGCCAGAAACCGTGACAGTAAGCACGCATGTGAAGGGAAGAGGGGAAAAGGAACTGCTACTTGTTTCTATATTTTGGTAAGAAAAATCAGTATTTTCTTATTTTTAATAATTATTGGAATATAGTTTTTTATCCTTATTTTTATTTCAATGCCAATCTTCTAATCATCCATGAGCTACTCAGTTATCGTTCTTTTCTGTGGTTATGATAAATTTAGTTTTGAGATTAAGAAAAATGTAAATAACACATAACAAGAAAAAGAAAAACAACAAGCAGAAAAATACAAGATTTTCAAAAAAATAAAAAAATCATATGAAAACTCTAACTCATAATTTTATTATAAAATATTTTTTTTTCAATTTATTTAATTTCTCTAAGAGGTTTATAACTTCTTAAATAAACCCAAAAAACTACACTAAACAAACTAAAAAACTTGAAAATAAAGGAAAAGGTAATGAATATCCTACACAAACTAGAAAAATAAAATTATTAAGCATATTATTTAATTTTATAAACTAAATAGGAAAAAATAAAAATATTATTTTAAAAAAAAAACTTTTGTATTAGTCTCCCTCTATTAAAAAAACTTGCCATCATATTTAAATTATTCTTGCCTCGATCATGTGGGTGTTCAATTAAGACTCTTCAATTTTTTTTTTTCAATCGCTTTGAATGTACAATAATTTTAAACATTAACTTTACTCTCTTCATTTTAAAATTTGTATAAGAAATAACAATTAACAAATTATTTTGCTTCCATTGGTTTCTATAGTAATATATTACAAACCCTAAAACTGTTTCATTAATATATATTGTATCTACATAACCCTTCAAAAGATCTACCTATGTGATTTCAATAAACTTGTAATAAAAAATATTAACATAATTTAAATCAATAATTTTTTTGGTTGAACACCTTCCATATTTTCTTTGCATCTCTAAATCATTAGCAAGGAGACCATTAATGATATAATTACCACCATTATGTTATTGTATATGATATCATTATCAACATAATCATTATTAAAATAAATATTATAAATCGATGAAAAATATCAATTTATACTTATTTTATCATAAACAAGATCAAGATCTTCATAATACCCATCCCGAACAAGAAGCTATAATGAGAACCAACAAGCACCATGAAAGAATCTATTAGAGGTGTTAATTAAGTCAATTACAATGTCAAAAGACAAGAAGATTAAATAGGGGGTTTTGGGTTTAATTTTTTCTAATAGATAGTTTTGATTAACAAGTATAACTTTTAATCTAATTGACGGATCATGTTATGAGAAGATTTCAAATATCTTTTTTTTACTATAAGGTTAAAATTTAGTAATAATCAACGTTCAAAAAGACTTTACAATAAAATTTAAAAGTTATTATGCGAGAATTATATTAATTTTTTAGTTAGTTCTAGTTAGTGTTGGATTATCTTTTCTTTTAATTTATGGATTTATGAAAAAACAAGAATTTCCATTTTATAAGTGGTAGTTTTTCCATATTAAATAAGGACAAATTGGCAGCAAAGGGAGAAATTAATTGTCGAAGTTTCCATGTTGATTAAGGATTCAAAGTCAGCAACTTTTCCATGTTTTTCAAGGACATCAAAAGTTGGCATCATGAGCATTATTTGCATGGATTCCTAATCCTACAAGGTTGCCATGTCGGCAGCCCTTTTATTACACATAAGTCAGTAAAACACACATATATGCAAGGGTGGAAGTTTTCGACGTTCTTTTTGGGAGTTCGACAACATTTGGACTTGAATTATTTATTTTACAAACTTAGAATCTTAATCTTAATTAGGTTTTCTGTTTAGCTCATTAGTCCATTAAAGTTTATTTGTTTTTGTAAACTATAAATACCCTATTTGAAGGGTCAAACATGTTAAACTTAGTTTATTTTAAAATAATATTATATGTCCACAAGGTTGTTCATGTTTTAGATTTTTCATTGTACTTTTTTGGAATTATAAAAAAATCACTGTTTTTATGGCATTCTTTCTATATTTTCAATTCATAATTCATCATAATAATAGGTAAAGCCTCTTTTTTTTTTTTTCATCCAATAGCTTTGATGCCTTGGTTTAGGTAATTATTATGTTAGTTATTTATTTATTTACTTATCATAATTTGATTGTAGTTTTCTTGAGTTGTTCTTTCTTGCGTGTGGGTTCAAGGATTCTTATCCTCTAGACTTGTATCAGTTGGTATCAAAATAAAACTCTAAAATAAAGTTTTATCTATCTATCTATCTATCTATTTATTTTTAAATTTTCCATGTTATTTGTTCGTTTTTTCTCGATCTTGATTTTTTTTTTGAAAATAGTACAAATAACAGAAGTTCATGTTCAAAAAGGCTATTGCCGAAAAGTATTGTAGAGGAAAAAAAAGTTGAAATCGCAAGTTGTTTTATTTTGTTGTAGTGTAATTTATTCTATCGTAGATTAGGTTTACAAAAAAATGAATTGAGGAATAATTTTTTTTAATTCATATTAGATTGTGGTTTTGATATTGATTTCAGGTTATTTGAGAAAATTACGATTCAATGTTTATTGAAATTAGTTTGCATTATCGATTAATTTTGTTTATTTATTACTATTATTTCAGGTTAGTATAATCTATTATGGTTTCAAGTTATTAGTCTTTCCTACATCCATTTTTTCTTTCGTATTAGTTTTTGTGTTTATTGACATATTCATTGCTACTTTTATTTTCGCTATTGTTTTTCTTGTTGTAAATTCGCATCATTATATTTATCATATTTATTGATTGTTTTGATTCTCAAAAGCTATGGTTAGTCATTATGAGGTTGTGATTTTTTTTTTTTATTATTTGCGATTAGTTCCTTAAAGAACTGAAAAAAAGAGCATGAGCGGTAAGATGAGAAAAAATGAGCATATTATCGTGATAAGCTATAATTAAATGAAACATGAGTGGAGTGACATCTTATTAAGTGTAAACACATGATAAAGTGTGTGACGATATATTTTGTTACTACTAACATGAAATTTTAGATTTTAATGATGTCTTTCAAAGACAAATCATCACCTATAAAAGAGAGGAAAAACTTATTCTTTATGTTATAGGCCATGCAACAACAACTTGAGATGATGAATATGAGGTTTGGTGAGGTTTTTGATAGAATAAAGAGACAAGTGGTCATTATTGCTAGTCTACGAGAGGGTCGGTCTGAAATGATCTTATGGTCAGAAGGTCATAAAAACATGTTACCCCACCTTAAAATGAATTTATTAATGAGAACAAAGATGAAGAAGCTGAAGATCTTGACTATACATCAATCTACCAAGGTAATAGATCTCAATAGCCTAGAAACCAAAAAGATGAGGGATTTCAACAATATAAGAATTTCAATCATAGAGGTGTAGGAAAAAATTTTAGGTATCATGATAACTTTGATAAAAAAAATTAAGGAGTATTAAGATAAAAGTTCTAGTGTTTTAAAGGAGGAATGATCCCGAGATATATTTAGAGTATGAGAAAAAGGTTTAGTTGATTTTTTATTATCATCACTATTTAAAAGGAGAAAAAGATAAAACTTGTTATGATTAAATTGACTGATTATATTGTAACCTGATGGGATCAACTTGAATTTTTGTTATATACCTCCTAGCTATATATCGTAATTAAATAAATGAAACTTTAATAAATAACTAATGAATTTTTAAAAGAATAGATCATACAAAATTCATAATTTTATTAAATAAATATTTCTTTTCAAATTGTTTATCTTTGTAAAAGATTTGCCACTCATTAAATAAACCAAAAAAACTAACCTAAATAAACTTGAAATCAAAGAAAATATATTAACGTAACTAAACAAAGAAAAAAAAATTATTAATCTTATTATTTTAAAAAATTCATTGAAAACCCCCTCCGTCACCTACAAATTGACTAGAGGACAAAAGGGTACAAACCAAAAACACTGATAATCAGGTCACCCCCCTCCCTCAACTTGTTAGAGGTCGGTTATCACGGGTTTTCATCACGGGTCTGATGTCAAGTAATGAGAATCACTCATCAAGAAACCAAAAATATGAATCATGTCCTTGTAATACTTTACTATTAGTGTCTTTGTCTTGACATGCCATGCTTCTGTTTCTGTGCAGGATTTAGAAACTGCGTCCAAATTCTCACCCCAGGCGTAGTTTTCAATGCCTAAATCAACTTCACTTCAGAAAACACATAAATACGGAGTATTTTTTTGGCCATTCTAAGCAAAACAGATCAAAATGAGTGCAAGTCTGATAAAAATCCCACATCTTTTTTCCTTCACACCCACTATGATTCTGTGTTTCTTCTTCCCCCTTCTGATTAATTGCCAGTGCAGCAGAAATCCAGTAATATTCATCTTTGGCGACTCCAATTCAGATACTGGTGCTTATTATTCTGGTCTTGGTTTGATGTTTGGAGTTCCCAATGGACGCTCATACTTTAATCAGCCATCAGGTCGATTATGCGATGGACGATTGGTCATTGATCTCTTATGTAAGTCCAACAGAATCCTTTGCATTTGTCAACCATCTTTCCTTGTTATTGACGAGTTTCTGCTTATTTCAGAATGTTACGTAGAATAATGCTAACATGCCGCTTCAAAATTGCCATCCAATGCACGGATTTCGGACATTTAGTACTCCAAACATTTTATAATCAGGACCAAGTCCATAAAGACCATGGAATTTGTGCATTCTGAACTTGCCTCCACAACCTCTAATAAACAGTACTAATCAGAGAACTATCATCTTCTTGACACCCGACAAAAAATTTATTTTGTTCATCATTTTGTGGCTACTGTGGATCTGTTTAGTAGCTGCTGAAATATGGTTGAAATTGTGTTTTGCTCTGATAGCATTTGATTAATTAATATAAACTATCATTTTGTGTATTCTTGAAAACTCTTTCTTGAAATCTTAATACCAAAAAAACTATAATTTTTTTTTTAAAGTGTAATAATAAAAGCTACTACAATGCCGAACACACACATACTCTTGAATCTTTTTTTTCTTTTGGGAACTGCAGAGGCTAGAAACTAGACTTGCCCCATGTTTTTGGAGAACAACTGACCAAACAAGCTCCTCTCTCGCAATTGTATTCTGTGTATACTGCAGGCGAAAGTTTGAATACAAGTTACTTGACCCCTTATCTAGAACCATTGGGTCCAGATTTCAGAAATGGAGTTAATTTTGCTTTTAGCGGTGCTGCCACTCAACCTAGATATAAGCCTTTCAGTTTAGACGTTCAAATTCTTCAGTTTCTTCGATTCCGAGCTCGCTCCCCTGAGCTATTTTCAAAAGGTACATTGTTAAAGATTAATAAACTACAGTTATATGCTCCTTCCAAGAAGAATTTAAATGCCAAATAGAGTTCAGTTCTCTTTTTGCTTCTCTTGCTTTCATTTCAGGCTACAAAGATTTTGTCGATGAAGATGCCTTCAAGGACGCAATTCATATAATTGACATTGGACAGAACGATCTTGCTGGTTCATTCGAATACCTTTCATACGAACAAGTCATAAAAAACATATCATCTTACATAAAAGAAATCAACTATGCTATACAGGTGATTCTTAACTTTTCACTAGCAGTACAAAATTTGATATTTTTAGCCCTTTGAAGTGTTTGTCATGGAGAAATTGATTTCGAATGTAGAATATATATCAACATGGTGGAAGGAACTTCTGGATACACAATACGGGACCTCTGGGTTGCCTGCCACAAAAACTTGCTACCTTCGACAAAAAGAGCAGTGATTTTGATCAGTATGGATGCCTTAAGGCTCTTAATGATGCAGCAAAGCAGTTTAATGACCAGTTGCGCGTCCTATGTGAAGAACTTAGATCTGAGTTGAAGAATAGCACCATCGTGTACGTTGATATGTATTCCATCAAGTATGACCTCATTGCGAATGCTACTACATATGGTATGGCCTCGTTCCCAAATTGTATGAATTTCATCAAGCAAATTTAGTATCTTTGTGTTAGTTTCATTGTTGAAGAAAACACATATTTAGCTGTGAGTGGATCGCGCATGTGTTTGTCACCTCGAGCTGACAAACGTTCAAAATCAACAGGTTTTGAGAATTCATTGATGGCATGCTGCGGTTATGGTGGTCCACCATACAACTATAATCCTATTATTACCTGCAGCCGAGCTGGTTACAGTGTGTGCGAGAGAGGATCAAAGTTCATAAGTTGGGATGGAGTTCACTACACAGAAGCTGCCAACGCAGTCGTTGCCTCCAAAATTCTATCTACTAATTACTCTACTCCTCAGATTAAGTTTAGTTATTTCTGCAGTAACTAGCCAGTTTGCAGCTTGATAGGAATTGCTGATTTTAAATATCCTTGGAAATTTAATACTTGCAGGAACTTTGCAAGCAAACCAAGATGAAATTTTCACTATTATTTATTGATAATTGACATGTGATTCGGCGAACGAGATCTACACTTTTCACATTCCTGTGGCACATGGTTAGTAGCATTTACAAGAAAATTCCTTTAGTCATCTTGCAGAGAATGTGGTTTACGTAAATGGACAAAAAAAGAGTGGTTTTGACTGAAAATCAACGCCAGCAAATTAATTTCATTGAACATTTTGGTACAAGTCTTTCCATTCTACATTATGAATTAATTCTTTCCTAAAATATTATTACTATGAACGAATTCCCTGCCTTCTTAAAACCCAAAGCTTGTATGACTCATTTCAAGAAAAGACTAAATATAAAAATTTGAATTCTAGCGTAATTATATTTATATTTATTATCTAGTTTTATGCTATTAATTATAACACTTAATCCAATTATTAGATTAAGTTAAAAATTTTCTAGACATATATATCTATATTTAATTAAACTTTCACGACAATTATAATTCAAAAATATATTGTTATACAAGTTAGCAGATACAAGAAAACCATAAATTTTTAGGCCATTAATTGGTTAGAGTTCAAGTTTTAGGGTTTTTTAGGGTATTAATTGGTTTAACAAGATTATTAGTATTTCTTAAATGTTTTGAGTTAAAAATTGGTTGAAAAAGAGTTTTTGATATATAAATTAAGCAACAACCCTATATTTCAAGCAAACCAATTGTCGGATTCTAGAAAATTTCAAATGACACATCGTTTTTTTTTTAAATAATTGGGGTAAACAACATGTTGTCAACCCCATTAACTTAAGAAAAATAATTAAAATCCCGTGTGTTGGCCTTTTCTTACTATATTAGGTGCTTGACCTGGTTTACCAGGCCCAACGTTACCTGGTCTCTTTTTTTTTTTTCTTAATCAATATTTTTTTATGTTTTTTTTAAATGGTTTTTAAATTTATGTTTTTATTAATATCCATTCTTTGTCATCTTTTTGGTTTATTTAGCATTTTTTAAATATTAATTACTTTTTTATTATATCGAGAGTGTTTAATTTTTTAAGAGATTAATATGATTCATTTGTAATTTTTTTATATAGATTAAAAATTTATTTTTTTATAATATTTTTAATAAGTTCAACCTTGCATAATATTCTTTTTCTTTCATTTTATTCAACAAATTTTATGTGTGTATCAATTTCTATTAAAAATCAATTTTAATAAATAAATTCATTAAACACAACCAGGTATATGACTCATGTTGCAATATTAAATATCTTGGTCTATATTTGTCTCTCAATTTTTTTAATTATGATTTTATTCATCGTTAATGACTTTTTTTCTCATTTATTAACACAATGGTTCCTGATTTATTTAATTCGATGCATGCATAAGTTTTTCAATTTATATTTATGATTTTTTATGTAAAAAAACACGTTGAAAAATTTTACTTAATTTTTTATCAGGTATTGATGTTTTCAAATTGATCATTATTCTTATGATTTCTTAATGGTTCCTTTGATCCTTTTGTAAGAGTTTTATTATTTTTAATTTCACCTTTCAATTCAAGTTGATTTATTTGTCTTGTTTTCTTTTTTGATATCATCGTTCGACATTGTTTTTATTTTTTAGAAGGCTTTCACTACCAGAAAACCGGAGAAAACCAACGGAATTACCGACAGAATTTTTCTGTCGGTAATAATTACCGATGAACATAATTCCGTCTCAAAATTTGTCGGTATATACCGACGGCTTATATCCGTCTACGAAACGGTCGGTATATACCGACGGAAATATTCTGTCGGTATATACCGACCGTTTCGCCGACGGGATATACAGTTCATCTAGAAATATGCAACGGCGTGGTAATGTCAGAGGATTTTACCGATGGAATTACTGAAGGATTCAAACTGAGATTGTCGTACAGTGACGTGGTACTATTACTGATGGAATCACCGACGGAAAAAGTCCGTCGGTGATTCCATCGGTAAAAGCCATTATATACCCACCCTTCCGCCGACACTCTTTTCCTCTGTTTCTCCTTCTTCTTCTTTCCCATCTCACCTCTCCCCTCCCAAACTATAGCCAACCACCCATCCCAACTCTCCACTATTCTCAACACGAGCACTCAAGTTAATTTCTTATATCTTGTACGAGGTCACAATATCCGTTTCTTGTAGATTTTATCATTTTTTTTGTAAGTAAATCTATCCTTTTTAGTTTTAATATTTAATTGTGAATTTTATTGTTGTAGTATATGTATTTTGTTAACGTTTGTACTTGTTTAATTGTTATTTTTTAAAGAAACTTGTAGTATGAATGTATAATTTTGTAGTTGTTATAGTTTGTTTTAAATTTTGTCAAATTATATTTGTTTGTAAATTGTTGAAATTTTGTTTAAATTACACCGAATTAAATGTGTCATTGTGATGAAATAAATAATTAATAGCTTGTTTAACGAGTCTTGTTTAATTGTTATCAATTCTATTTCGAAGTTGTGATTTCTGTAAATTTATATATGTATAAATTTGTATGTATGAACGTTGATAGTTGATATATAATTGATAATGAATATTTAACATAAGTGTTGTTTAAGTTTGTTGGATAATGTCGGTAATACTAATATTTTTGTTATGTTTTATAGAGGTTCAATAGAAGTCATGGATGATCATTCATGGATGTATCGGGACTTACCCCAAGGATTGCGGAGGATGGATTATTGTAACGGTGTCCAGGGTTTTATTAATTTTGCAACATCTATTTCGAGGAATTTTACTGATGGCGGTATTAGGTATCCATGTAAGAAGTGTAAAAATTTAAAGTTTCTGCATCAAGATGTTATAACGATGAATCTTCTAACCAAAGGGTTTATGAAAGATTACCTGTGTTGGTATGCTCACGGAGAATTATTTGTTCCTGATAAGAGCATGGAAGAATAGGTGGTTGGGTCATCTTCTAGTGCTAGCAACATGTATGAATTTGAAAACGAGAACGGTAATCCTTACAGGAATATGGTTATGGATGTAATGAGAATGAGTGAAGGTAATGTCAGGAAATGTACAATCGTAGAAGAAGAACCTAATGCAGATGCATCAAGGTTTTTTGATCTATTGAGAGATTCTGACGAACCATTATGGGATGGCTGCACGAACCACAGTAAATTATCAGCCGTAGCACAGGTGTTCACCATCAAGTTAGATCACGGGTTGAGTGAGGCATGTTATGACAAGATTATTGAATGGACGAGAAGCATTTTACCTGAAGGGAACAGGCTGAAAGAGAACTTCTATGCTGCCAAGTCCATGATAAAACCCCTCAGTTTAGGATACCAGAAAATTAATCTATGCCCTAACTTCTGCATGTTATACTACTTTGAAAATGCTGAGATGATCGAGTGTATGACATGCGGGCATTCCCGTTACAAACTTAGAACTGGTAGAGGGAAGACTCTCGTGGCATATAAAAGACTTAGATTCTTCCCAATCACACCTAGACTGCAGAGGTTATTCATATCACCAAAGACTACTGAGCACATGACATGGCACCAATCACACTATGCGGTTGATGGAGTGATGGTTCATTCTTCCGACGGTGAAGTCTGGAAACACTTTAATAGTATGCATCCTCACTTTTCAGCTGAATCAAGGAACGTGCGTCTTGGGTTGTGTACAGACGGATTCAACCCATTCGGGTCATTTGCTGCTCCTTATTCTTGTTGGCCAGTCATACTGACGGTTTATAACTTGCCACCGGGGATGTGTATGAGGCCGGAGTTCATGTTTTTATCTATGGTCATACCAGGTCCGAATAGTCCGGGGTGGAATATAGATATTTGTCTTCGTCTGTTGATTGATGAGTTGACGCAGTTGTGGTCCTCTAGAGCTTTGACTTATGACATCTCGAGGAAACAAAATTTTGTTATGAGAGCGGCTTTGATGTGGACTATTAATGATTTCCCAGCTTATTGAATGGTTTCTGGTTGGAGCACACATGGAAAGCTAGCATGTCCATACTGTATGGAGAACAACAAGGCATTCACGCTAACAAACGGAGGTAAAGCTTTTTTTTTACTGTCACCGTCGTTTCTTGCCACATAACCACAGGTACAAAAAGAACAGAAATGATTTCTTTGTTGGCAGAGTTGAAAATGATGTTGCACCCCTGCGTTTTTCCGATTTAGAATTGCTTGATGTTGTGTCAGAGTACGGTGAAATTGTATTTGGTCTCCAATCAGGTAAGCAGAAGTTTTCTGGTTTTGGTTTGACCCATAATTGGGTGAAGTGAAGTATATTTTGGGAGCTTTCTTATTGGAAGACCAATCTTCTCCGCCATAACCTTGACGTCATGCACATTGAAAAGAACGTGTTTGAGAACATTTTCAACACCGTCATGGATGTGAAGGGGAAGACAAAGGACAACATCAAGGCTAGATTGGATGTAGCGCTGTTCTGTAACCGTAAAAATATGGAGTTGGTTTGTGATGGGTCACGGGTCGCAAAACCAAGAGTAAGCTTCGTGTTAGAGAAAAACGCACAACTACTAGTCTACAAATGGCTTAAGAGTCTGTGTTTCCCTGATGGACATGCCTCAAACATATCAAGGCTGGTTAATACGGAGGAATGTAGATTATATGGAATGAAGAGTCATGACTGCCATGTGTTTATGCAAACACTCATCCCATTAGCTTTTCGTGATTTGCTACCAAAGGGGATATGGGATGCACTAACGGAGATCATTCATTTCTTCAGAGATATATGCTCCAGCAAGTTGAATGTTTATCACATTGAAAGGCTTGAAAAGAATATCGTCAAGACAATATGCAAACTTGAGATGATATTCCCTCCATCATTTTTTGACTCAATGGAGCATCTACCTGTACATTTACCGTTTGAGGTAAAAGTTGGAGCACCGGTCCAGTACAGATGGATGTATCCATTCAAGAGGTTAGATATTACATGAGCTATGTAATTTATAATTAAATATTTTTATTTTTATTTTAATGTTTTTAATTGATAATTTTTTATTAATATATATATATATGCAGGTACTTGTTCAATCTTAAAAAAAAGATTAAGAACAAGGCGCATGTTGAGGTGTCAGTATGTGAGGCGTATATTGTTGAGGAGATCTCAACATTTATCTCATACTATTTCGAACCTCATTTGAGAACGAGAATAAACCGTGTTTCACGGCATGATGATGGTGGTGAAGTGCATTCAAGTGGGAACTTGTCAATATTCTCCAATCCTGGACGACCCACACCTATAAATGCCATGAGGGAAAGATATTTGTCTGAAATAGAGTTCAGACAAGCACACAATTATGTTCTATTTAACTGTGATGAGCTGAGACCTTTTATTAAGTAAGTAGATATTCGACTTAAACTTTGTCAAGAGTGTACTATTTATGTTTTGTGATACCATACACTCATATAATTTGGAACAACCTTGTAGGCAACATCGACGATACTTACTGTCCAATAACTCACAGCTGACTGAATCCCAGATCTTTAAATTACAAGATGAACAATTTGCCACATGGTTTAGAACACATGTAAGTCCTATCACAAACCCATTATCTCTTGCAATGTAATTAATTGTATTCAATGTTACATAATATCCATTTATTGATTATTATTGTATTTAATTTACAAGCTAGGTTTATCAAATGGGAGGTAGTGCTGCTATTTCACTGTCTTTACTATGTCTGGGCCCTGAAAGAAAAGTCAAGTGCTATAATGGGTATTTTGTCAATGGATATGTCTTTCATACTGAAGAATACGGGCATAGAAGAAAGACATACAACAACGGTGTTTGTATTAAGGGATCAACTTCTAGTGAGTTTGAAGTTAACTACTACGGTAAATTAGAAGAGGTCATCGAACTGCAATATCATAGCGAGCAAAATAGAGTGTTTTTATTCAAATGCTATTGGTATGACGCAACTGACAGAGGAATCAGAGTAGATCCTCACTATGGTCTCGTTGAAATCAACTCAAAAGCTAGACATCGCAACGTAAATGACGTCTTTGTTTTCGCAAAGCAATGCCAACAAGTTTATTACACATACACCCCTTCCTTTAGAAAGGACCGATCAAGAGTTGATTGGTTATCCGTTTTAAAAACAAAACCTAAGGGTCGTGTCAAGGTTGTTCAGGATGAGAATGAAGACACAAGTGTGATAGATGAAGTCTTTCAAGCTAGTGAGTTGGTTGAACCATACCGAGTTGCTCCGTCGATTGACTTAGAAGAAAATTTGAATTTTCGTGTTTTCAATTATTGTCTTGTTGATGTTAACGCAGAGGAGTTAAATGTTGTTCTGAGCTCTACTAGTGGAAAAAAGAATGTTGTTGAAGAAGATGATAACGAAATTGAAGAGTGTGATGAAGCTGATGATAACAATTCAATAGAGGACGAAGATGAAAATTCCGACTAACTAAATTGTTATAAAGCCTTATTTTATAATGTAATAATTTGAAACATGAAATATTTATTCTTCTTTAACGGTCAGCCCTTGTTATTGTGTTGTGTGTGCTGTAAGATTGCAATTCAAGATTTTGTGATAGGGTTACAAAAAAAAATTTTCGGTTTCACCGACGGGAATACCGACAAAATATAACCCGTTGGTATTTCACAGAGAGTTGCAAAAAAATTATGGGGTTTCACCGACGACTTTACTGACGGACAAGAACCCGTCGGTATTTCACAGAGAGTAGCAAAAAAATTACGGGATTGTGCCACTTTCATCGACGGGTACACTAACGGACAATAATCCATCGGTATTTCAAAGAGAGTTGCAAAACAATTACGGGATTGTGCCACATTCACCGACGGGTACACCGATGGATGTGCCGACGTCCAATACCGACGGACTCACTGACGAATTTACACACCTCCCAAAGCACAGGCATGTCTGACACGTGTCCGTCTGCACAATACCAACAGATTTTTTGATGTATCAAAAATTCTGGCGGGATTTTCAAACTTTTTTGGTGCGTATTTCAATTAATTACCGACGGTATTATCGACGGAAATTAATGCCACCGACAGCAATTAATTTCCGTCAGTAATACCGTCGAAAAAATTGCCATATAAAACACCCCCTGCCCCCCATTTGATTCATTTTTCTTTTCTATCGGCTCTGTTTCTCTTCTTCTCTATTTCTCTTCTCCTCTCCGGTTGCATTTGGCTTTTTAAAGAGATTTACCCTTATTTGGTGATAGTTTTAAAAGGTATGTATTTTTTTTTCTTTATCTTTGTATTTTTTTTTAGTTTAATTATGATTTTTTTTATATTCTTTGTTTTGTGTATTGTTTGTAGATAAAATCTTAAATTCAACACACTATTAAGGTAAGCATTTTTTATTCACAAACTTATTTTGAATTGATATAGTGTTTTTTTTAATTTTGTGTATTGTTTGTTTGCTATAAATTTTATTGTTGAATTTATGTTAAAAATGTTAATTTATATATATAAAATTACATTTAATTAGTTTATCTTAATTTAGGATATTATTGTTTGTATTGCTATAATTGTTATTGTTGAATTTATGTTTTAAATGTTAATTTATATATATAGAATTACATTTAATTAGTTTATCTTAATTTAGGATATTATTGTTTGTTTGCTATAATTGTTATTGTTGAATTTATGTTTTAAATGTTAATTTATATATAGAATTAAATTTAATTAGTTTATCTTAATTTTAGGATATTATTGTTTACATGTTATTGTTATTACTTGTTACATTAGGGTTGATTGTGTTAGGAATGATATTGATTTAGTTACCTTTTTCTTTTGACCATGTAATTATTTATAAATTAAGAATCTTGTCTCTTAAAACTTGAAATGTAATATTAATCCGTAAATTTGAATGTATGACTTTAATTTAATGTTTGTAACTCTAAGTACCAATTTAACAATGAATGTTCATAGTTGAAATTGATTCTTTTACTTGAATATCATTATATGATGTTATTAAATAAAATGTTGTTTTGATGATGATGAGTTGGGTTGAGATCCAGGATGATTGGATCGGGATGTGAAATAAAATTGGAAGTGTAATATGATTTTGTCGATAACTTGGGACCCCCAGTATAGGGGAGACTCTGTCGAATTTTTTTTAAAATAATCGAAGTTAATTATATAATTATTTGTATAAATTTGTGTAGATGCGTAGAATGAAATCTACAGCACGTCGTCAGAAGACGGTTGCAGCTAGTTCTTCTAGCAGCGAGGAAGACGTATCCTTAGGTGTTGATCACGGCGAGGAATCTACGCCAACTTGTGATGCTGCCTCTTCTAGCGCAGTTTCACAGCGTAGAAGCGGTGTGCCTTCACAGCGGGGTCAATTCACCCGCAAGTACCAAGCACAATGGAAGGATGACCTCTCAATGTAAGTTTGTTTAGGTTTTAGTTTTTTTATATATACTTATAACATAAATTATGAACAACTAATTAATATTACTACTTTTATTTAATTTCAGTTCACAAACATTGAGGCTGCAAGGACTATAACATTGGCATTTAAATCGTCGATGGAGATTCCATTGTTTCAATGGAGTCAGGTTTCCAGATATCCTGAGTTGAAACTTAATATCGATGCATGGTTTAAACGATTTCTGGTCGGTGTTAATTTTTAATTTTCAGCTTATTTTTAATAAATTATTTTTATAATTTTATATCTTGTACTATTTTTATTTTATATGAATTATTTATATACACAGAACAAATTTGAGTGGGATAGGGCGGACAACAATGTTGTGAGGAGGGTATGAGAGAATCACGCGGTAACTAGGTAACATCGAAAATAATATTTATTTTTGTTTTATAATTTTATGTTTTTAATTCTAATTTGTTACTATGGAAGTAGGTTGCGTGATTTTTGGTATGACACCAAAAAAAAAAACAAAAAGACATGCGAGGGATAACGGTCTTGAAGGATGGAATGAGGTGGCGGTTTGGCAGGAATTCAAACCGCCATTCATCTCGGGGGAAATATGGATGACATATATTGAGCACGTGACCTCAGAGCGGTTCTCACGACGCTCCCAGTCCGGCACCGACAACCGGAACCAGCAAATTCATGGTTCGGTGACCACGCACACTAGCGGATCCGTCACATTCAGCGCACATGCAAAGCGGATGGTAAGATTAATTTTAATGAAATATATCATTAATTATTTGTCGTTCCTTATAATATATTTAACTTTCAACCTATTTTTTCCTTACAGGTTGCGTCTCTTGGACGTGAACCGAGTCTAATGGAGCTGTTTGTAGAGACACATGTGTGGAGTTAAGACCTCCAAAAAGGGGTGCAGCAGTTCGTGGACAACCGTGTTTAGCACTTCGTGGTATGTTCGTTCATTCATTTTATTTTGTAAGTTATTATTTTCTTGAATTGCATCTTGAATTGCATTTGATGATTTTTTTACTGATGGAAATTTCAAGAGACCTATAATAGCTGATTGAGGTAGAGATATGGGGACAATTCGTTGACCCATCCAGATTTCAATCCAGATTTGTGGATGCAAGCGGGATCGTCTGGTGGACGCGATAAAAATCGGGTCTACGGGCTCTCCAACACTACGGCTGAAAACTTGGGTTCGGCTCGTAGTGTCTCAACTGTTGGAAGCTCTCCATCAGTATTGAACACCCAGTCTGAGGAGTTCATTGTGTTGAAACAACAATATCAACAACTCTCGATGAATTATGATGACTCCGTCAAATAGTCATGGAGATGAGATCAAAGATGGGTGACGACACTTGTGCAATTTCTTTTTAGCCGTATGGTCTCGGGAACAACCAGCCTCCTCCTCCTCCTCCTCCTCCTCCTCCAGCTCCGCCGCTATTCTAGTTTAATTTTGTTTTTTAAACACATTAAATTTGTAACAAATATTATTTAACATTACTTTTATATTTTTAATGTTTAATCCATTTTTATTTGTTTATTAAGGTTTTTTACTATTAATAAATTTTATATATATATATTTTTTAAATACATACCGACGGAGTTACCGACGGATAATATCCATCGGTATTTCACAGAGAGTTGCCAAACAATTGCCAGTCATGCCATAATTACCGACGAATATATTTCGTTGGTAATGCCATATGACATACAGATGGATTTATCGACGGATAATATCCGTTAGTGTTTCACAGAGGGTTGGCAAACAATTACCAGCCATGCCATAATTACTGACGGACTATCCATCCGTAATTACCGTTGAAATTGCAGACGGATTTATTCCGTAGATAATATTCCCGCGGGTATCTGTTTTTTTGGCGCGCGCATATTCGTCTGTAAGACCGTCGGTGTTCCGTTGGTGGGTGTTTTCTTTATTTGTGACAGACTTAGCGACGAAAATGCTAGTTACTGACGACTGGTATACCGAAGGACGTTTTCCATCGGTAAGGCTGTCAGTAATTATTTCACCAACGGATTTCATTCCTCTCACCGATGGAATTAGTTCGTCGGTAAAACTGTTTAATGGTGTAGTGTTTATGGTTTTCTTCAATTTCCTTTTCTATCGTATTATTCTGACCTCATGACCTAGAACACGAGTTTGTCAGGTTAATCCAAACTTACTCGTCCCTTAATGTTCAGATTACATGTCTACTATGCTAGCTCAAGTTGGCACACTCTAGTGTTTTTATCATTTTTTTTACCATATTTCATTATTCCATCTTTAATTGACTAAAAATTAAATAATATTGTTTTTTGTGTAATTTGTTTTTATGTTATCATGATCAATTTTTTTATATATATGTTTTCCTGTTTGCTATTATTATTTTTTTCTATATAATTTAAATAAAATCATCTTATTTAGTTGGTTCGTACTATAATATGAGTTATTAGATTTTTGTTTCAAAATACACTTTCAACTTTTAAATATTTTACTTAAAAAAAAATAAAGACTCACAGCACATCTTAGTGCGGGCACCAGTCAAGTAAAAAACTAAAATACAGACAAAGACGACTCCCAAATAGTGCAAGTGAACAGAGTAGGTGAACGATGAGACACCATTCAATTTTAGTTTAGTTTATATATTCGTGTTTTTTAAATAGTGCAAGTGCCCCAAATCAACTTCAATGTGATTGAGGTTGTGGAGTGTGCAATGCAAACTCACTCCCAAGTAATAAAGCCCATTATGCTCTCTGCCCAGCCCAACCTGCCTCCTCGTCTGCAGGTCCTGAAAATAAAACATCCAGGAAAGAAAGAAACGGAACCATTGAGGGTTTTTGTGATTTCACTGCTTGAAAGGAAATTACACTGAAAAGAAGGAGCTTAGAGAGAGATTGGGTGTTAATTGGATAGACCTTGAGCATGATTTGATATCTTGCAAAATATAATTCTGTGTAGTGAGTGACTGAGAAAAAAAGACTAAAGCAATTACCTGCAAAGCTAGCAAGAGGATTTGTGTTGCTGGGAGGGATTAATGCAATTACCTGTGTGGTTTTCTTTTTTCTAATTTGGGCTCTAAACCGTTGCTTACTTCAAAACACTATGCGAGCAGAAGAAGCTCCACGCCTCCATGTTAATGGTGGCAGAGGTAGCACATTTTAAACTCCAGCAAATTTCAAGTACAGAACAGGGTCTCTTATTTACTAGCTGGGCTCCAAGAGAACAGGCACTCTAGAGTCTAGGCATTTTGCTGTGTTACAAGTCAACTTTGAAAATGGAGCTCTCTCGCAGTGCTATATCAGAAGCAGAAGAAGCAAATTTTGCTTTGCAAGGACCCTCTCCTGCCATGTTACTTCATCATGGGCTAGAAATTATGCAGATAAAGCATGTTCCTTTAATTCCAACAACCCAATGAGAATTGCCTAGTTCTTTTCCCTGCTAGAGTTCTGTCTTCTACATTATTGATCCGAAGAGAAATAAGACATGCTAGTGCATGCATCAAATAATTGCAGCTCAAATGGGGCATCCCAGAACAAAATTGCCGTTCAAATTGTTGGAGTGGATTCTGTGGAAGTGACCTTTGAAAAGCTATATGCATCATGTCAATGGGCCTACCACTTAGTCAATGGCTGAGATTGAAAATGATATATATCTGCCTTTATGGACAAATGGTTTTGTCTTTGCCTCACAATTTTCAATTACGAGCAAGAATAAAGCTCCTCTGCTAGACAAAATCATTTGAATGCAACTCCAGTCTATTTATTTTATGCACAAAAGAAAAAATGTATGGAAACTTGCTTTCGAGTAATTGTGGACTTGGATTCTTATTTCTTTATTTTCTGGCGAGACATGGGAAGTAGTGAACCAGCAACATGTTTTCAATGTCACCACTATTGTCCGTCATTCACAATATATTTTTTTTAAATGTAAACAAAAATTAAAAGTATTTAGTATTCATACCAAGCTCAAACAATTTAGGTTTCACAGCATATTAGATCAAAATGAATTAGGATTAGCATATTAGATCAAAATGAATTAGGATTATTAATGTGACTTAGCTGTGAGATCCCAGCTCCCAGCACTTGGGTCTGTCATGACTCCCAGACCTAAGTCATTACTTGGGTCTAAGACCAAAATAATATGAGTTTTGCTTGTTTGTCAGACCAAACATAAATAAACATGAATCCAACATAATTTTTTGAATTTAAAAATAATAAAATAATATCATAATATCTCTCATGATTATAGAAAATTACACAAAAAATAATGTGAAAGAATAAAATTACTCGTATATGCAATGCTTATTTTTTATCATTTCCAAGGCTAAAGATGTATTTTAACTATTTAAAAGTTTGTAAAAGGTCAAAAAACCCCTGAGCAACAAGTTTTAATTTTGTTAACCTTGAAGGATAGAATAATATTTTTACTATGCAAATAATCATGAAAAGACTACCATATACCCGTTGAAACGTTTGATGACCAACAAGCCTATGAAAAATATTAAAATACCCTCTACAACTAGGGCTTTAATTTTTTTAACCAAAGCGCAAAATAATAATTTAACTTTATGTAAAAAGACAATATTAGCCCCATCCTAAGCCTTCAAAACTTGAAAAATCCGCTATACAAGTCTACAGTGGACTGTGTCTTGGTCCATAATATACTTGCATAGGGTTGCTAGACCTAAGTTGTTTGGTTCAACTCGAGAAAATAAAAAATATATATTTGAGGTTTTAATATTTCATATGAAAAAATTAAGAAACAATTCATATGAATATAAGCTAAAAGATTATTTCAAAATGTTTTTTTATCTCACATTGAAAATATATTATTTTTTCTTATTAAGGTGAAGTATTTAAACAAAAAAATTTTTTTATCCCATATTGAAAGAGCACAACTTTTTTCTTGTGAGCATAAAGTATATATATTAATGGGCTTCAAATCTCACATTAAAAAAATAAAACATTCTTTTAGTATTTATACAGTGAAGTTTGATGTGGGTTAGTAACCAACTAAAAAAGATGAAAAAAAATGGGTCTCTGGCTAGGAAAAAAAATGGTCTCTACCAGGTTCTGCTGGGTGATCCGAGTCCCGCGTTGAACAGATGAGTTGGGTCGGGTCTAATAATTATGCTTAAACAACAAAACATGAGCTTGAGAGTAATAATTATAACTTATTCCCTTCTTCTTCTTTTTTTCATAAAGTTAATTGATCTTTAAAATTTCAAAATATAGATTGTGGTTTACTTTTGCACTATTATTTTTTAATTTTATTTTTTAATCAAGTGCTTGGGCCTGACAACCAGCAACCATGCCAAACCTGCACCTTGGTCAGGCATGACCCAAGCGCCTTGGGTTTGACAGCCATGCTAGACCTAAGGTACTTGAGCATGACAAACATGTCTAATTTGACAAACAACAAACAAAGAGGACAATTGTGCACTTTAGTTGTTAGGAGAGAGAAAAGAAAGAAAAAACACAAACAATTAATCACCAGTGACAATTCAACCATTATCTGTCTACATGCGTCACACCATGTAGAAGAGGGCACAGTTGCGCATCCAGTGAGACAACAGATGACCAGATTTGGCCTCCAAAAAGCGTAATAGGTGCCTTCTTAATAGCGCGGACGCCACCCATTCGTTGGGAAAAAAAAAAGAAAGCCAAAGAAACTTCTCGCAAAAAGATGAGAAATTAAAAGTGAAACTACTATTACAATCCATAATAAAATGTCTCTTAATCTACAGTGATTTTCCCACACCATGTCAGACTCAAGTGTCTTGGGTCTAGCAGCCATGCTAGACTTGTGCGTAGTTCTGACATGACCCAGGTGCATGGGCTTGGCAACCATGCCAGACCCATGCGTCATTTTTAAAAAATATAGACATTCACTTATAATTGTTCTAAAAACATATTTATTTTGTATTTTCATCTTTATCTTTTGAACCAAATATATTTTTATCTTTTCTATATTTCTTTCTTCTATTTTTAGACATTAACCACATACGTTCCTAAAATTCATTTATTTTTTTTATATTAATCTCTAATTTTAGTGAAGAAATCATCTACAAAATTGCATAAATTAAGATAGTGAAAAGAACAATAAGTCTTTTACATATACAATATTTTCTTTTCCTACAACATAATGTATCAATTTAAAATTTTAAAAGTTTTATCTTATGATCATATATTTCAAATTTTTGTTTATGCTAATAGTTATAATATAGAATAAACTCTCATTGTAATAAACTTTGACAATTAGATCATGTAACAACATCTCAAATTTAAAAAAGTATGAACCCTTTAAAAAATTGTCCAACACTTGGATGGAAACATAAAATTAATATTTTCATCCACAATGCATATAAAAAAGGAAAGTTTATTTTTAAAGACTTGAAATAAATCATTTAAAACTCAATTTTTTTTTCCATTCTTTCTTCTTTGAATATAACAAATTTATAAAATAAGCTACAGAAACAAAAAAGAGTTTGCAGTTAAGTTTTATTGCATATAAATGAAAAATCCTGCTTGAATGAAGCAGTGTTTGTTTTTGCAGTCCAATCGTTCTTTTGAAAAAATTTAAATTTTTTGACCTAGGCGTTTGGGTCCGGCATGGTTGCGAGACCCAAGAACGAGTTTAGCATACTCAAGCGAGCAGGTCTAGTATGGTTGTCAAGAGAGAGAAAAGAAAGAAAGAAAATGCAAATAATCAATTACCGACAGCAATTCCACCATTATCTGTCTACATGTGCCACACCATGTGAAAGAGGACATGATTGTGTATCCGATGAGACGGCAACTGACCAAATTTGGCCATCGGAAAGTGTCACATATACCTTCTTAATGGTACGGGCGCCACCTATTCACTAAGAAAGAAAAGGAAAGCAAAAAAAAAAAAATTGAAATAAAGTGTAAATAGTATAGAGGAACAAGAACTCGAAAAGGGTCCACAAGAGAATATAGCTAACTTAAAAAAGAAGGAAAGAGAGAACAATACACGCCAAGAGCACGCACTACGTAAGTTTCTTCCCGACACTAATAATGTCATTGACCATTAATGATAATAGTTTAATTTCATGCGATACGGGATCGGAGGACGGAGATGATGATTTCGACAACTCATTTCTCTAGTATTTCTTATTTCTCACGCTATAGTTGAGGTTTGGATAAAACAAGAATTTCGTTTTAAAAATAAATAAATAATATTTATACCATATAATTTATTTTTATTATCGTGTAATTAAATAACAAAATAGACTCCAAAAACTTCTTAGCAGCAGCGTGCAAGTAGTCTATTATTCTTATATTTTTTTAATGCATTTGTATCTACATTATCAAGACATTTTTTTATTTATGAACCCTTTTTTTTTATTATTCTTATAACTTTTTGTTCAAGAAAAATAAATATTAGGTAAAAAAAACTCCAAAAAAAGAAGTGCATTAATAAGATAAATGGGTTTTTAATATTTGAGATACATTTTTTTATCCTTATTTCAAATTATCCAAAATTTCCGAGGGATTTTACCGACAAAAATATTCCCTCGTTATATACCGAGGGAATTACCATGAGAAAAAAAATTAAAACAAAGCAAAAAAAATGATGACGTGTCATTTTTACCAATAAAATTACCAACGGAATAAATTCCGTTGGTAAATTCATTGGTAACCTGTGAACACTTTTCATCATGTCAATTACAAAGGAAATCACCGACAGAATTTTCCATCGGTATTTTCCAGAGAGCTCTAGAACTGTTCACTTTTCAATTGCACTGTTAATTGTTGTTCTTTATAGACAAAATCACCGACGGATTGAAAAGTCGTCGGTGTTATTTGGCAGTTTTCTAAAAAAATTCAATTAATTTAAAATTTTCATTTAAATATTACAGACGGAATCACCGACGGAGCATTTCCGTCTGTGATTTCGTTGGTAAATTAATTACTGATAGAATATGTGTCTTACGCCGATGAAAAAATTCTGTCGGTAAAACTGTTAAATCTTGTAGTGATAAATGTTTTTAACTTTTTTTTAGCTTAAATAAAAATTTAAATTGTTGATTAAATATTTAATGCATGTTTTTAATTAAATAAATTAATAATTACATATGCAAATATATATTAAAAATAGTTATTAGTGTTAACTAAGTATTAAATCGCGAAGTCAAGAGATAGAGATATCTCATCATCTTCCACGAAGAGCTATTTAATTTTTTTTAATTAATAATATATCAATAATTTTTTTTGTAAGAAAAATCTGAATTTAAATTCCACTAAAACAAAATAATGTGTTGGTGTAATTCCTTCTTCCCTTATCAATCTATTTTCTGTTACTATTTATTTTAAGCTCTTTAATACTTCCTCTGAAATTCATGCGAGTTTCGTAAAACAAAATGCCATCATTAATAAATGGATTAATAGAATAGTAATGCTAAACATCCTTAAATGGATTAAAAATTTTCAACCCTAAATTAGGGTTATTAAGCACTAAGTTTACAGCCTTAAATTTTAGAGAAAATTTGGAAGTATTCAGAAAAGTTTGTATTGAATAATCTTCAATTAAAAAAAAAATTACTATACAAGTTTGTTTAAATATAAGAAAAAATTCAAGAAAGTTCTAATTAAATTAAAATTTCTAATTTAAATAAAAAAATCCAAATACAACAAAGAAAATAAATAAAATCTTAATTAGTAACTTCTAGGTTTTATTTGAAAGCTTTCTTGACATTCGATGATAATGAAATCTTAGCCTTGTAAATAACAGGGCCTTTAGAATCTCTTAACAAAAAATTAGTTTGATTTAACGGTTGAATAAAAAATTATATTGGTTTAATAAATTGCAAACTTAACTTTTTTAAAATTCATCAAAACCTAAAAAATATTTACAATTAAAAAATAATAAAATAAAAATAATTATGACAAGAATAATAAAAAAAACACCCCACCTACATATAGTCCTTGAAACTATTAGAACATTTCTACTTTTCTTTTTAATTCAACAAAACTATTAGAATATTTATATACATAGGGAAACAACAACATCACAAATGCTAAGAATAAATAAATATTCATGACATGTCAATGTCATCATTTGTTTACAAAGACACTTGATTATAAAAATTTAAAAACTCATACACTCAAATAAAAAAAAGATAATAAAAACAAAAGTAGAAATACCAACTAGAAAGAATCAAAAAATTTTCACACTAAGGCCCTATTTGTTTGCTGAAAAGTAATTTTTTTGGGAAAGTTAATTCCAGGAAAGTGAATTACGGAAAAATGAATTATTTTATGATGTTTGGTAGTGTAACGGAAAATAAGTTGGAAAACATTTTCCAGTGTTTAGTTATGTCATGAAAAATGAGATGAAAAATAACTTATTAATGTTTTATTTTTCTCAAGTTTATTAAAATAATGAGGAACAAATCTTACAAATTAAAAAGTTGAATGAGAATGAAATTGAAAAAAATATAATTTCATAAATTATCTCAAATAAAATAAATAATAATCAAAATAATAGAGATCAAATCTAAAAAATAAAAAAAAATGAAAGATGAAGAAATTAAAATAATAATAATTAATATTTCATAAATTATTTCATAAAAAATAAGTAACAATCAAAAGAATGAGGACCAAATTTGATAGATAAAAAATTTTAATAAAAAAATGATAAGGAAAAAGCAAATAATAATTATAAAAATAAGGACTAAAGTTAATATAAAAATTAAATTTTAAGAGATAAAATTGAAAAATAAATATTTAAAGTTGTGTTTCACGACCCAAAGAAAACATTTTTTTCTTAAAAAAAGAAAGAGAACATAAAAAAACTAGCCTTTTATAATTTTTTAAACTCACTTTAGCTTTACTAATCATTAATTAATGCAGAATCTTGCTACTTTATAGTTTAACTCATAATTAATGCTTCCTTGATCATAGAATAATATAATTAATTCTGCTTTAGGGAGCGAAAGTTTTCCTAGGATTTAAAGAAATATATATGAGATGGCAACATAAAGTAGCTGGTGGATACTTATGAATCTGTAAGTGATGCTCATTTGCCAACCCTCCCTTTTAATTAAAGTTGATGATTAAATCTGCAACCATATTAAACCACCTTAATTAAATCTTGCTAATTTTACTTAATATATAACCATTGGGGCTTAAATGATTAAGGACAATAAATAAAAATAGATCAATTACGCGGCGAATCATATAGTTTATTTATTTTTTTGGTTTATTTTAAGAATTGCATTTTACTCTGTGAAGTTCATAAATTTAAAGGACTTTATATCCTCTCGTTGATGCATCAAGAAATATCAAATTATTTATAAATTTATTATTATATTCTATTTAATGGCTAAAAAGTTCTTATATATACTAAATATTAAGTTTGTCATTAAATAATAATAATAAAAACCCTAACCTCCATGACCACCTTCTTCTTTTTCTTTTTAATTTCTAGCAAGCACACAAGAAATAATTGAAGCCATTGAATTATATTTCAATGGGGAAATAATCTCATCGAATTAAAAAATAAAAAAAAAACCCTAACCAACTTGCTCTTTTCCTTTTTCCTTTTTCCTTTTTCAATTCCTAGCAATAGCAAGCACATAATTGAAACCATTAAATTATATTTCAATGGGGAAATTAATAATCTCCACCGCCTCCTTTTCTTTTTGTTTCTTCGCATCGACCGCCACTGTCTAGCCATGTCAGCCCCCTCACATCCACCATCTCTCCCTCAGATGGACCTCCACCATCCCCATTCCTCTTAAAGCTGTTAATTTAGAGTGAGATCTGCCTTGGTGATGTGATGAGTCACTAGAGATGAACAATTGTCGGTTTGAGTAAAGCTTGCTTTTCCCACAACAAACAAAGTCATTCTCTCGATATCTGTTGCATTCTTTTGGAGGTGTTTTTTTGGTTCACATGGTGGCCATTGTTAATTTCATGGCTTTAGGGCAAAAGATACTCCGGGGCACATCTTTCTTCCACTGCCGAGAGGCAACAATTCAAAGCTTTGCCCTCTAACTTCAAGATCTTTGCGAGTGATTGCAAATTCTTCAAAGAGAAAACACCAGCTCAACTTGTGTTAAAAGAGAGAGACTTTACGTAAGTGGAGTTGCTGTGAGCGACAAGGTGAAGATCAATAAATTATTGAAGGTTTAATTTGTGTAATTAACCCAAAAATCATTAATCTTCGTGTTAAAACGAAAAGGGGGAAATCATTGATCCTCTCCCCAGTAATGAGTCAGAGATGAGTAGAACAATCCTTTCACTGACCAGTATTTTAAACAGTAATTAGCACAAGTTGATATTGTTACTCTCAGGCCTGGTAATCTGCGATGATATAAATTCTAGGTCGGAAAGAAAATATGCAACCATATAACATGATCAGTAATGCCCTAGATGTGACATTGCATATATATTGCATGTGTCGTTTTTGATAAAAACAAAAAATTAAAAAGCCTTTGACCGCTGCGCTTTCAAGAAAAAAAAAGGCAAGCAACACTACAAGAAGGGTAATAAATTTTAGTGCCTGATTAGGCTTTGCAATGGAATTTCTATCGTTGGTTTTTCTTTGTACTCTCACATCATGAGAGAAGAGAGTGGAAAGCCTTTTTCTGGTTTACAAGAACATGAACGGTTTAGAGATGAGGATCAGAGGATAAGTCATTTTCTGATTTGATTTTGAAATTTGTTGCTACAATTATTAAATCTAAGCGCACTTGCCATGGCTTTCTGCCAAGTCCTAATCCTGCATGATTAAGGTTTTGGTATTATATATCTTTCACCACTCTTTAATCATGATCATCATTCATAAATGGCAGGAACTTGTAACAACCACTGCTTTGCTTTGAGTTCGGTCGAAAAGAGAATTGAGTTTCCCTACTTCAGTTCTGTCCAAGTGACACTTTAAATCAAGTACATGGATATGGTCTTTTGCGAGATCCAATAACTCTGGTTTTAGTGACATGTTTAACCCAAGAATACATAGCCCTAACGAGTTACCATACTCAATATTATTGAGTTCAACTATATATTGAGTATAAATACATATGAGTCTAATAGTTGTCAAACTTAATTTTCTTGGGTTCAAACATGTGCTAACCCCAAGTACATATGGGTTTGGCAAGGTGCCAAATCTAATATCCTTGAATTCAACTATGCACTGAGCCTAAACAGACATGCGTATAACAAACTGTCAGACCCAACATCATTGAGTTCACTCACGTGCTGAGCCCAAGTACATATGAGTCTGGTAAATTCTCAAACTCGCTATCATTGGGTTCAGCCATGCGCCAAGCTCAAGTACATGTAGGCTTGATATGAGCTGCCAAATCTAACACTTTTAGGTTCAGTCACGTGGAGCCCAGTTACATGTAGGTTCAGCGAGTTGCCAGGCCCAATATTTGTAGGCTCAACTATATGTTGAGTCCAAGTACATATGAGTCCGGCGAGTTGCCAGGCTCAACACCCTCGGGCTTGGCATTGTTCCAAGTCTAAGTGAGTATGAATTTGACGATCATAGCCTCATGTTGGGTCAGAAGACCTTGTTTATTAATTCTTATAACTTTTAACATGAAATGTTAAAAATCAAGAATAATGATCTCTCTACACTCCTAGTAGATAAAAGTTTTCTAAAGGCCTACCATATTTCCGTCAATATTAATATTATGTAAGATATATCTATTCCTCATTAATACTGCGTAAGTGATATTTATCTCTCGTTAATGCTATTAGAAAAAAATGACACTTTAAAGTTTAAACCCTCTATTAAAGCAACATGACAAGGTTCAATGACTATATATATCCCCTGAACTACTAAAATAAAGGGTTTATAATTTTTATTCTCTAAGTATTTGTACTTTAATTCTTATAGCATTTATCATACAAAAATAAGAACAAACAATCTTGTTTTTAGAATTTAAAGATCGCTCTTTTATTTATTGCAATCTTTTATTAAATGTTATTGATTTTTTATCGAAAGGTCCCTAAATCTCACTAAAAAAAATGTTTTATAGGTATTAGTTCTTCTACCATTAATTTCATGAACTACAAAAAAGAAAATATTAATGTAAACAGGTGATTCTAACTATCTAAACACAAAAATTCCCATTTCTATATTGGATTTTGTAGCATCAACAGTATTTTTTTATATAAAAAAAGAGGAAAAGAAAAGCATGGAAGCTTGATTGTTGACGTAAAAGAGCACTTGAAACATAGTACGAGTGATTAGGAATATAGCTAAGATGAGTTGTTCCAGTTTGAAAGCACATGGGCAGCAATAGAATAAAACACAAATTCTTAGATCATTCCTTGAAGTGTTGAGTCTGCCCTCGAAAACATAAGGAAATGATAAAGGAATATTGAGCACGAAATCCTCACTTTGAGAGGAAAAAAAAAGAAGAAAAAAAGAGAGAAGAAGACAGATTAATATTGTACTACATCCCCATCAAAATGAAGGCACCAAAGGTATCTTGGCGCATCAAATAATAACCCCCCCAAACTAATGTTGGGGGGAGATGCTGATATGGCTGTATCATAGGGTCATGATCTCTACTGTATAATGAACACCAGACACTATGATTTATAACCTAAATAAATTCAAGAGAAGTCAACTATTGCTCACAATGTGGCCAAGAAGTGCTTCAAAATATACTGTTACCTGTATGCGATACTTTTTGGCTAAATAAAGTCCGTGAAATGTAACTGAACCTTCCTGGTGGATCCATCTACCACCGCGAAGCTGACGTGGTCCAGTTAAAGCGGAGAGTGCATGCAAGTGGAAAAGATCAAGGGTAGAGAGGATTATTGACTCCCCCAAGCTAATGACTCTTCATTAATTTAACTCACCATTCCCTCTTGTGCTGTCTGCACAAGAAACTATAACTACTATATATATCTGGAGCTTTCTTCTCTTCCAAGTGCCAACACATTGAACTCAAGAGGAGTTTCAAGAGGTCTGCTGCTCATTTTTGTGGTCACCAACCCACCAAATTCTGTACTGAACTGCAAGCTTTCCCCGTTGGCACTCTTTTGTCTTCCACACTTTGCTAGCCATCGCATCATTAACTCACTTTGTTGTGTTTGTTAAGCCTGGTAGTATAGAACAAGCTCGCCTTGGATTTATCTCTCTTTTTCATTTTTGCTCCATCCCTTCTAAAAGTTGATCTTATTTTCAAGTTATGTAACTTCTATCACCAATCAGTTTCTCAATGGCAAATCCACTCCTCCCTCTAAAATCCCAACATTGTCGCTAGAGGGTATTCTTGCTTATCGTCTGAGTAGTCTAGTCTTCTGTTACAAGCTTTCAAAGAAGGAAGAAAACAAGTACGCAGTACTTTTCACCACTGAGCTTCCTGTCGGATAACATCATGGAGGAGACATTTGTGCCTTTCCGTGGAATCAAGAATGACCTTCGGGGAAGATTGATGTGTTACAAGCAAGACTGGACAGGTGGATTTAGAGCAGGCTTCAGGTAAAGTCTCATCTCTTAGTGATCACACAAAATTTTGTCGTGCATGGTTTGCAGTAATTGCCATTTTTCTGACATATACATTCTTTGCATTTTAGGCCTCCTTTATGAATAAATTTCAATATGATTATTGGTTTCATATATATTAATGTTATTTTCAGGATTTTGGCTCCCACCACATATATATTCTTTGCTTCCGCGATTCCGGTCATCTCATTTGGGGAACAATTGGAGAGAAATACTGGTATTAACATGAACTCAGCAAGGAACTTTTTTTTTTTTCTTCTGTTGAATATTCTTTTTCTAAAAAAAGATTGATGTTAGCTTGCTGAAATCATGCACGTTATTTTTTCACTTGCGCCAACTTTTTATCAAACCATTTTAATCTCAAGGTGAAAAGAAGAAAAAGAAAAGATATGGTGTTCTGTGAAATTTTAGCACATCATGAAATCTACCTTGCACTTGCAGATGGAGTTCTAACAGCAGTTCAGACCCTGGCATCCACCGCAGTTTGTGGGATCATACACTCAATTATTGGAGGTCAACCTTTGCTGATATTGGGAGTTGCAGAGCCGACAGTCATTATGTACACATTTATGTTCAACTTTGCCAAAGAGAGAGCTGATTTGGGAAGGAACTTATTTCTAGCATGGACTGGATGGTGAGCTGATTAATCCCTTTTAATAGGTCTTAGATAATCTCTTTTTATGCTTGCTTCCACTGCTTGACAAAACTTACCTGGTTATATGATCTTGCAGGGTATGTGTTTGGACTTCACTCTTGCTGTTCTTACTGGCTGTCTTAGGAGCATGCTCAATTATCAATAGGTTCACTCGTGTAGCTGGAGAGTTGTTTGGTCTGCTTATTGCAATGCTCTTCATGCAACAGGCTATCAAAGTAAGAGTAGTTAAAGACTTCAACTGCATTATGATGATGGCATGTTGTTAATTATTGTTTAATTAGCAGTTACACTAAGTAATTGGCTTGACTGTTAAGGGTCTCGTGGATGAATTCCGCATTCCAAAACGAGAAGATCCAAAATCAATGGAGTTTATACCTTCATGGAGGTTCGCAAATGGAATGTTTGCTTTGGTTCTATCATTTGGCCTCCTGCTCACTGCATTAAGAAGCCGCAAGGCAAGATCATGGCGCTATGGGAGTGGTATGTAGATCAAAATTCAGGTTTCTGATAGAATACTGAGGGCTTTTACTACTTATGATCAGTCGGGAATCTTGGTCACTTTAAAGATTACCATATTCATTTATTTTGAAAGCTTAAAATCATTTTCCTGACAGGTTGGCTTAGAAGTTTAGTAGCAGACTACGGTGTACCCCTCATGGTTGTAGTATGGACAGCTGTTTCTTATATTCCGACAGGAAATGTTCCGAAAGGAATCCCCCGGCGTCTTTTCAGCCCTAATCCCTGGTCCCCTGGTGCATATGAGAACTGGACTGTAGTCAAGGCGAGTTCTGTCTCTTCTTTCCGCCATCCGGAAAACAAAGAATTTTATCTCTACATATTAAACTAAACTAGCTATATTAATCTTCACATGACAGGAGATGTTAGATGTTCCCATTTCCTACATAATTGGAGCTTTCATTCCTGCTACGATGATCGCGGTGCTTTACTATTTTGACCATAGCGTAGCATCTCAACTTGCTCAGCAGAAGGAGTTCAATTTGAGAAAGCCATCTTCTTATCATTATGACTTGCTTCTTTTGGGATTTGTGGTATGCAAATTCCCTTCTTGCTAGAACTGTCTCATCCTACTGGATTTTCTTTTTTCAAACATTCATAATATTTTCATTAATGGTGACAGACCTTAATGTGTGGTCTTATTGGAATCCCACCATCAAATGGAGTCATTCCCCAATCTCCAATGCATACAAAAAGTCTGGCCACTCTTAAGTACCAGGTAATCTACAGTGAAATCTCTCAAAAAATCAAGGTTCTTTCAATATTCAGTGTTGAAGAAATAAATTGTCTTGTTTTGTCGTCGTGGTAACTCCGTGCATTAAATCTTTCTAAGATTAGTATTTGCTTATTATGCAGTTGCTTCGAAATAGACTTGTCGCAACAGCACGTACAAGTCTGAGAAAGAATGCCAGCTTGGGACAATTGTATGGAAATATGCAAGAAGCTTATCACCAAATTCAGACTCCTTTGATGTATCAACAGCCCTCTCAAGTATGTTTGCAACTTATGTTGCTGGTGACCATTTTGTTTTGTCCTGAAATTAAACATGATCGTAATTTTGGAATTCCTAGATGGAATCAAATTATCTAGTTTTGCAGAAAGTAATTGAGAATTGCTAAATATCTTGTGCAGGGTCTAAAGGAATTCAAAGAATCAACCATCCAAGCAGCTACATGTACAGGCCATATAGATGCCCCAGTCGATGAGACAGTTTTTGACATTGAGAAGGAAATTGATGATCTATTGCCTGTTGAGGTCAAAGAACAACGTGTAAGTAATTTGCTTCAAGCCACAATGGTTGGAGGTTGTGTTGCAGCCATGCCCTTTCTCAAAATGATCCCAACCTCAGTCCTTTGGGGCTATTTTGCCTTCATGGCGATTGAAAGTTTACCTGGTAACCAGTTTTGGGAAAGAATATTATTGCTCTTCACCGCACCAAGCAGAAGATACAAGTAATGACTTCAAATCCTTCATCTTTCACTGTTCCCCATGTCTTGCATTCTCGCTTGTTCTCATGTCTAAATTAACTTATTTTTCTTGCAGAGTACTTGAAGATTTCCACGCCACATTCGTAGAAACAGTTCCTTTCAAGTCAATTGCCATGTTTACAATTTTCCAGACGGCTTATTTGCTGATATGTTTTGGTCTCACTTGGATACCGATTGCGGGCCTTATGTTTCCTTTGATGATCATGCTTTTGGTTCCTGTAAGACAATACTGCCTTCCCAAGTTTTTCAAAGGAGCACACCTTCAAGACTTGGATGCAGCCGAGTATGAAGAAGCACCAGCTTTGCCATTCAATCTCGCAACAGTAAGATTCCTTTCCCAACATAATTAAAAGGAAAATCCATCCTGCATTCACTTTCACTTCACATATACAATTTCTTCACTTTGTCTATAGGAGGCAGGGCTGGGGGAAGGAGCTGCTTATGGAGGAGATGGAGAGATTTTGGATGAGGTTATCACCCGAAGCCGTGGAGAGTTCAGGCACACGAGTAGTCCTAAAATCTCAAGCTCCACTACAACACCAGCAAATAATCCTAAAAGTCTTCAAAGCCCTCGTCTCTCGTACACATATAGTTCTCGTATAAGTGAATTAAGAGGGCAGAAAAGTCCCAAATCCAGTGGAAGAGGGCTTAACAGTCCATGGACTGGAGATCAAAAGTTATCTAAACTGGGGAAGAGTCCTTCAAGTTCAGAACAAAACTAGTGGCAAATTTTTTTGGCTTATCTACCAGTAAGGAGCTTTAGATTGGCTTGTGCTCGCACCATTTCCCTTTCAAGTGTGTTGTTGTGGTTGGAATTAGTGTAAAATATCCCTTCTCTCTGATCTTCTCCTTTAGAGAAAAAAATTGAAACTTACAATGGAATAGTTGCTTTGTTGTAATAAGTGTGCTAGTATATATTTGTTCCGGCTATAGTAGTCCAATGCCACTGCCTTTATGATGAAATTTAGCTGCTCTTAATTAGAATTCCAAATAGTCAATTTATAATTCAGCGAAGCCTTACTCACTTATGCTCCTGCTTCAAGGATCCCATCTTGATATCACTTCCAACCATATTACCGATGCTTCAAGCTCTTACAATTAATATATGCTCTACTTTCCAGAGGTTTTTTTGGGTATGTAAAGCAGAGCATAATGTTTGAACCTAAAATTATTAAAACTGAAAAACAGAATTAGAGACTGGTGTAATTTAATAGTTGAAAGAATTTGATCCTCTTAAAAGAAATCATGAAACGCGAGGATTTGTTCACAACTAGACCATGACTTTGGAGGACCTCTAGATGGACAAATAAAATTGCTAGTGCCCTGAGACTGTAGCTATTTGTAAGTTTGTTTTGTACAGCTGGTGAGGGTGAGGCCTTTTCTTCTGTAGTTATACTTGCAGCCAAAGGGTCAACGCTTCAGTGAAAAAGGAATCATGTAGAGGGCTGGTCTGGAGCACAAACTTGATATGAAAAATGGGACCTTGTGACAGAGAAGATGTGGTCAGAATTTATCCCACCAAGAATTCCAAAGGAATAGAAGAACAGAGAGTTGCTTGGCTATAACCTACTAGGTCCTCACTCTCAATTGGGAAAATTACGAGAGAGTGAACACTACTGAACAGGGTCTGAGTGCTTTCCACAGCATAGATTTCGGTGGGCTACTGTTCTTCACGTCTGCCACTATGAAATATAGGGGAGCTCAAGTCCCTTTCTAATGATTTCTGTATCTCTGTCGGTACGCAATTCAGAGAAACATTCCAAAAGAATAGCTTGGTTTATATATGTATGTTCAACTCTTAATTCCTTGCAAAAAGAAAGTAGTTGCTTGAGACCAGATGATTCGAGTTTCGATTGGACAAAGGAGTTGACCATCAGGAAGTTTTGATTTTACTTTATTGAGTAGGATGGAAACCATATCATGAGAAGCAGCTACCATGCGTTCCCATATGAACAGTCCCAGTCAATCTTGCCATATGCACCACAAAAAACCAGAGGACATCATGAATATTAGTTGTAAATTTACCATCATTCTCCACAACATCCATCTCTTTCAGATGAATCACAATCACTCAAATCAATTGACTGTATAACAATTATTACTTGTGACGGCAAGTTAAGACAATCAATTTAGATAAATTAAAACAAAATGGAAACGAGATGATGTAGAATGAACTGGGAGTTGTACCGACATGGGAATCTAGAACACTAGTGATCAGCAGTGAAAACTGGCATACTAAGAAGCATATCTAAATGTTGATGGTGATAATTTGCAATGTCCTGGTGGCTGCTAATATATTCATTTGGAGATGTGACAAAGAATCATCAAAATGATAGGTCCAAGCCTCAAAAAAGTATACAGAGACTTCCATTACTGCGGTTCTTGTAATTAAAGTTACAAAGAGAAGAACAGTGATGGTAATAATATTGTAAGTGAACAAAATGATGATCGAGTACATGAAAAAACATGCTTGACTTCGAGTTGTCTAGCATGGTTGAATAATTGATGATGACCTCAATATATTAAGAGAAAAAAAGCCCATCAAAGTGAAAGATTGAGATCTAAATCTTGATCTTGCCTTTTCTGATCTGTTGTGGGTTGCTGTCCTTCATCAATATTCTTAGAGGAAGAAGGAGGAGGAGGTGGGAGCATTTCAAAATTGCCTCTGAATTGCTCATGATGATCCTCCTCGGCAAAATCTTCCCAGGTGAAAGATGGGGTCCAAGTTGATTTCATTTCTTTTTCCTCCGCTTTCCCTTTCCCTTTGGAACCACTCAACATTTGATTATGGACATCTCTTATATTTCTAACCAAAGTGTAAAAAGCGTTGATCTTCTCTTCTTCTTCATCAACCACCATATTTCCCTCTCTTCTTTCTCCTTCCATGCTGTACTTTCTCTTCATTAATAAGGTGCTGGTTCGTTTATTTATTCTCGTGCTCTGTGTTCCTTGCTATTAATTAATAGGTAGAAGGGAGTGAATATATAGTCTTCCATGAAGATGGGCACATAATTTAAGAAGTATTTCTGGACCGAAGCTGGAAGGAGAAGTTTCTGAGAAACACAAGGAACTCATGAAATGACCAACTTAGCCTTTAAGAGTATGTGGCACAACAACCTCAATATTGGAAGCACATGATCATCGGTAAACGGAGGGGCTTGGGACATCATCACAGTATCCATGATGACTTCAGGGAGCAGTTGCACCGGCAGGGGGGCTTGTGTGAACATACTGTTGACACGTAATCCACGTTCCTTAAGCAGTCAGCATGGATCCTGTACAAGTGATGCAGTTGAAAGGCTTATCACCATTTACCTAATTGACAAGTAACACTGACTAATAGCTTGTTGATCTTTGTATTTTAAAATTAATTTTAAAAAATTAATTTTTTTTGTTTTAAATTAAATTTTGTTTTAATATTTTCATATTATTTTAGTCAAAGAACAAATTTCACTTAAAGTTTAAGCTACTAGGTGGGTTCTATTCTATACTTGATTTTTATTAAATAAATAGGAATTGTGAGATTCGAACTTAGGACCATTTGGTCATCAAAGTTCGATATCATATCAAAAAACCAATTCAACCCAAAAAATATAAGTTATTAGGTGAAGTCACAAGATATAATTTATATTATTCTCTAATATATAAATAAAAATATATATTATTTTAATATATTTTTAAATAAAAAATACTTTAAAAAATAATTATCACCATACTACCAAACACTTTGATCTTTCGTAAATGTTCAATGTTATATGAGATGATGACGTGTGACAAAAATAAGCCTTCAATTGATTCAAAAAAAAAAAAAAAAGTGGTGGAGACAATGAGATCTCTAGTCCTCCATGGAAAGGTCTTTTTATATTGCCTCTTGGTCTTGTTGATCTACCAAACTTAATTATGCCTTTTACTTTCTACACACTCAAATGTCGTGAGCATCTTAGAACATTTAATATAGCTTTTTGAATATTGTTGAAGTCCATAAAAAACATTTTTCATATGACATATTTTTATATATATATATATATAATTATTTAAGAATATCTATTGTATTTTAATATATTTGATATTAATATAATTATTTATTAATTATAATTAACTAATACAATTTAATTAAAAAAATATATTAAATAAACTCTTAGCTCGATGGAGCAATATATAGAGATGTAACTCCTTCGTTGAAATGATAAAAATAAGAGATGAAAGTCTAGATTTCTTGTCGTTTTCTTTTTGCTTTCCTTTATGTTTTTTCTCTGGAAGATGCCCTTCTAAAGGCGAAAAGCAAATATTAAAATACGTAAAGCATCAAAGATGACATTACCTACGATTCTTCTTGTCTTCCTTCTTTTCACTATTTCGTTTTAATTTTCTTTTTGCACTTTTCCTTTTCCTTTTCTATCTCCTTTTATTTTTTTTAAATACTGTTTAGAAACACAATTCAAACTATACTTCATAAAATTTTATTTTTTTTGTTAAAAATTAATTTTTTTATATGTTTTAGATCATTTTGATGCGCTAATTTCAAAAATAATTTTTAAAAAAATATAAAAAATATTATTTTAATATATTTAAACATAAAAATTATTTAAAAAAATAACCGCAATTATACTTATAAATAGAATCTTTATCCCGCTGTGTGATTCCTGGGCCAGCCGACCTGAGCACCAAGATAATGGGCCTGGGGACTAAAACATTAAAGAGACTGGACAAGTTCTCTTTGTTATTTGTTTTTGGGAGAGAGGTCCACCGGACATGCTTAAAAAGAATATAAATCTAACTTTTTTAAAGAAAAAAAAATATGTTTAAAAAATATATATAAAAAAACCCTAATATTATTATACCTAACGGCTTTTCTTCAGGTTAACGATGCCATATGATTCCTACTTTTATATAGTTTTGTTATTATCATGGCCATCGTTGCCATTATGGATCAAGACTGCCGTCCATTTGTTTATATCAAGGTATGCGACGGCGAGGCAAACTCCCCTCCCTCCAGTAGCGTGGTGAGGATGTGGAGAGCCCATTAATAAGTTAAGGGGGGTGTTTGTAAATTTTAAAATGTTTTTTTCTTGAAAATATATTAAAATATTTTTTTATAAAACAATTATTTTAGACACCATCATATCAAAATAATTTAAAAAATACTAAAAAAATATTAATATGAAGTAAAAAAAAAATAATTTTTTTTTAAAAACACTTTTAAAATACAAAATCAACCACGATTGAATTTATTAATTATAATCATAAAGACTCTAAACCTTGTGGTGGTATAAATAATTTGCGCATGTGTATTGTTCACCTTCTCATATTTTAATGTAGATTTATTGTTTAAAGTTTTTTTTCATTTTAATCCTCAAACTCTTATTTTACATGATTACATCCTTTTTGGATATAATTAAAGAACAATTAAATTAAATTTGTCGATTGAAGACAAAATAAAAAGACACAGGACCAAAATGAAAAGAGCACCACAAATGGATGTTGCTTTCAAAGTAATCACAAAAAAATTATTTTAATCCTCAAACTTTATAAATTATACTTGTTCCAAAAAATAAAAATAAAATAAACTTTACAAATTCAATTTTGGTACATTTTTTTTGGTCTTTGGTTTGAGAGAGGAGAGAGAGAATGTCGAATTTCAACAGTAGAAAAAGAAAATTAATATTAACACCAATTCTAGCCACCAAAATGATTATCCTGTGTTGTTTTTTTTTTACCTTAAAATTGTCTTAAAAACCAATTCTAAGCACCGGAAGAGTTTATGTGTTTTGTGTTATTTTTTTTAAGGTAATTTATGGATTTTTCAAGATCTTTAAGCTTTTTCTAAGTTGAAAATGAGTTTTGTGTAAAAAAAATATAAACCTCTTTTTCCAGCCACTTAGTCTGGGGAATACTAGGAAACGTATCATCTAATTTGTTCTTCAAAAAATATTGAGGCAGACAACCAATTGTATTTTAAAAAAAAAAAAAAAAAATTGGACCCTTGCACGGATCCTTTCTAAATGGGACCAAATACTGGCTTGACCTTTTTTGTTTTTTAATTTATTTTCCTTTTAGAAAAAAAAATCATGCTTTTTTTTTTAAAATAATTTTTTAATTTATATTTAAATTAATGCCCCTCTCTCTTATTATTTTTTTTATTTTTTTATTTAGTCTTTTTTTAAATAGTGGTTATTTTTTAATTATTTTTGTATATATTTAATTTTAAAAAATATTATTCCAATTCATCTATAATTTTTTATATATTTTTAAAAATAAAAAATATTTATTTTATTTTTGGATAGTATTTCTAATAAGCGCAACCTTGCAAGAAGTTTCTTTTCCTTTGATTTTATTTAATCAATTTTATTTGTGCATCTATTTTTACTATTATTTGATTAAATAAAAGAATAATTTTAATAAACAGAGATATTGAACATAATCAGGTGAATGTACTATATTGTTGGATCAAATATTTTGATTTACATACATTTCTTTAAATAGGTATTTAATTATTATTAATAATTTTTTTATTAATATAGATAATTCTTGATTTATTTAATTAGATAGATGGATAAAGTTTTTAATTAGACTTATATTATTTTTATAATATAAAAACATGTTGGAAATGCCTAAGCCCGCCGCGGTAAAGAAGGGAGAAAATAGCTACTTAAAAACTTAAATCTTGTGTACAAAGGTCTAGAATAGTGGAGGATCAAATAGCTACTTAAAAACTTAGAAACCCACTGTTCAAAATATAGAAAGAAATAAAATTAAAAAAAAAAATCAAATGAGCTGGATAGAAATTAAAGCCCAAATGGGATAATGAAACACAGTCCAACTATTGCAAAGCTGACCAGGCCCAGTAAATCTAAAATGTTCCTTATTCCACTCGATTCTCCTCATTTGACTATTCCTGGTCATCGAGACATGCTTATTCCACTCTCAAATTGTAGAAAAAATTAGCTCCTAAATTAAAAATGAATTGGGATATTTTTCTTTTGTTTCTGAATGAATTGAAATGAAATCCAAAAGATACAAAACCAAGTCTAATGTTCCTAGAGAGAGTTTACACTTAACATACATACTAGGATGAATCCTTCAAAAAATGGCATGCTTAATGGATTAGACAAGATAAGGTACACATGCTGCGCGGGTTATCTCACTCATGAAATGATTCAAAATGATTAAATGTGAACCATCTAGGTGGTGGCCAGTAGTAAGAACTTCAGATCAAGAGGTTTGCTTCTTCTGTGATCTCAGGTTCGAGTCATATGGTTACTCATATGATGGCCACTAGAGGTTTACATGATCGTTAACTTCAGGGCCCGTGAGATTAGTCAAGGTGCGCGCAAGCTGGCTCGAACACCCATATTAAAAAAAAAAAAAATGATTAAATGTGCAAGCACAGGGACGAAACTTATAAGACAAGGATCGATGACAGAATGTAAAAGAAGTATCAATGATGAAAGGGTAAACTTTGCACTCAAACATGCATGGAGTGGTTCGATGGCCCGTGAAAACCAAAAAGAAGGTCTAACAAAAAGTATTGATAGCTACCTTTAGGCATTAATGTTCTTGCTGCTTCCGCAAGGACCTAAAGAAAACATGCAATGAACAAAAGAGAATAGGATGTCCATGTCTTCGGACAGAGCTCTTTGATCGCTAACAAAGCTGGAAAGGTAGTGACCCTGCTGGGGAAAAATGAGGTTAAAAGGTGTTACAAAAGCGCATGTAATGAACACAAGAGCAACAACTAAAAGGTGTTACAAAAGCGCATGTAATGAACACAAGAGCAACAACTAAGAATGATTATTTTCGGTTTGGTTCGGTTCAGTTTTTATCAAAAAAATAACCAAACTGAAATTAAAAAAAAATCGAAACCGGGTCAAACCGACCGATTTGGTTCCGGTTCGATTCGGTTTTTTAGGGAAAAAACCGGTTAAAGCCGGTCTGGCTCGGTTTTTTCCGATTTTGGCTTGGTTTTTTTCAGTTTGGCTCGGTTTTTCTGGTTTGGCTTGTTTTGGCTCGGTTTTTTTTCGGTTCGGTTTTTTCGGTTATTTTTTTTCCAGTTTTCTCGATTTAATTGGTTTTTTGATTTTTTTACTTACCCTTAGCGACGGGTGGTAAAATCATGAAAAAAAGAAGAAGAAAAGAAACACAAGATGTGATGGATGCAATATTAAAATAAGGATAATTTCAAAAAAAGTAAGCCATAACAAACCATAAAACCTAATTCATAATCAACTCAATATTAAAAGGTGAAACTGGAAAAAAAAAACATCAATTAAGAAAAACAAAACAAACTCAAGTCAACTAGGTTAACTAACCAAACTCATGACCCGAGTCGTGAGATCAAGATAACTTTATAGAAATCAAACCAAAATAAATCATTAAGATTAATTCCTAACCAATCTAATGTTGAAGAATAAAATTGAAAAAAAATCAATTAGTAAAAAAAAACTTAAGTCAACCGACTATAGACTGAGTCAATCATGTATAGAGCAAATCACAATAAATTATGAAGTCAAATCTTCAATAAATGAAATATTAAAGTATAAAATTAGAGAAAGAAGCATAAATTTTGAATAAAAAACCCAAAATAAAAAATACTATTGAAATAAATAGTGTCATGTGAGGTATGCAGCGTAAAAGCACCACTCCTTTTAGTATATTGAAAAAATATGTCAATTAAAAAATAACAAAAAGCTCAAGTCAACTAAGTATGAAACCGAGTCAACCATGTGGAAAGTAAATTACAATAAATTATGAAGTTAAATATCCAACAAATTAAATATTGAAGTATAAAATTTGAGAGAAAAATATAGATTTATATAAAAAAACAAAAAAAACTCTTAAAAGAAATAGTGTTATATGAAGTAAATTACAGTAAAAACATCACTCATTTTAGTATATTGTTAATAGTAATCCATAGTGAACCAAACTAAAATTGTTAAAAATATTTTTTTAATATGACACAAAAAATACAATGTAAACTCGAATAATAAAATTTTAAGTAAAATTTTTAATTAATAATATAGATAATTTTAATTGAGTAGCAAATAGCAATATAAATTAATTAAATTAAAAATAAAATAAACAATATAAAAATTTAAACGTCTAAAATAAAAAAAAAATTATAAAGAAAATTGGCATCAAGAAGTTGAGGGCTCCAAGCTGCCAACAACAACTTTTCACTTAATTTCGTGAAGAGTACTCTTTATTTTATCATATTAAAATAAATGATTTTCTAGAAACTTGTGCGCATTTGGTGAACAAAATTAACTATGGAAACCTATTTAAATTTTTGAATGACTTTAACAGCTTCGGAAGTCTATCTTGAATATTCAAAGTTTTTTTTTTTATTTCTTAATTTTTTCAGTATTTTCTTATGAATCAATGGCCAATCATCTCCCAAACATGTGTCATGGACACGTAAATTCATTTATTTAATTTATTTTTTTTTTTACATCGCGAAACTAGGTTTTTACATATCAAAATGAAGCCATAAGCAAAATATTATTCATGTATGTTAATAACTTCTTTCCATCAAGAACAAAATAACTAATTGAATTCATGAGGTCACCATACAAAAATATTAACCAACTCATTCCTAAAATGTGGTAGAGATTACTGTTTAAAATGTTTTTTTACTTAGAAATATATTAAAATAAAATTTTTTATTTTAAAAAAATTATTTTTGACATCAGCACATTAAAACAATTTAAAAACATAAAAATAAATTATTTTATATAAAAAATTTTAAAAATATTATTTTACATCACGTTCCTAAAAATACCCTCAACATGATATTTAATATACTAGTGTTGATACCCGCGCGATGCTGCGGGTGTCAAAATCTGTAAATTTTTTTTTTTTGCACATGTTATATGATAATAGATAGCATATTCACAAAGTTAGTTACAAAAGTTAAGTTTAGATAGTTAAATTCAAGCATAACAAAAGCAGTGAGGGGTAACTATTTTATGCTTTATATATATAGGTAGAGAATTGGACGCCAATGAGCAGCAAGCTGTATTAACAACGTAGATGATGAAGATGCCCATCAGGTTGTGATGTTGGAAAAGCAAGCATTGACCAACTCGACGTTAATTGGTTTTCTATGGGAAAAAAATAAATGTAACTGTAAGTTATAAGTTTTATAAAGCAATAAATATTAAATGTTTTTAAAGATAAATTAGTAATGAGAAATGAAGATGTAATTATTGTTGAGCATGTGAGTTGATAAAAAAGGGAAGGTAATTAGAAGTAGATACTTACTTTTTCAAATGAGGAAACTGAGAGGTGCTGCTTCTTTGAAAGTTGGGGTGTAGGAGTGTCATCATCTTTGTAGAGAGGCTCCTTTGATGAGTCTGTGTTCAAGGGTTTTGGGTGGTAAAGCTGGGTGCTGAATCATATGGGAAATGTAAACAACATGAATGAAATCAATTAAGTAATAATTATCATAGTATGAATGTAGAGCAACTATGAGATAGTGTTGTCTTGGAAGTTAATATCTTGACATCAAACAATAAGAATAAAAATAATGATTCTCAAGCACAATGGAAAAAGTAATTCCCACACCTAAAAAAAAAAACTAAAACATGTCTTAATGACTATAATATAATCCAAGCTTCAATTCTGATGGTGAGAAAGATATATAAATTAATATTGAATATGATGAATCATATGTGTTCTGAAAATCAATACTTATGAGCAAAGCAAGTTTGTTCTTGCCACCAGCAATGAATGACCATTTAAATTGTTTAAAAACCAGCATGAAAGAACAGTTAATGAGCGATGGCTGCCTTTTTTTGTTGTTTGCATAGTGACCGCCCATACTTTCCTTTTCATTATTCCTACATACGCCGTGCCCCTACAGTTCTATGAATCGCATCTCCGATGGAGTTTCAAGAAGCAAATTTAGCAGAGCGGTTCCAAAAGGAAGAAGCTAAGGAGCAAGCAAGCACTGAACATGTATGCCGACCAAGATTTGGATCTTTAGCTCTTGAACTGTCACTTTCCTGTTGCACCAGTTTCTAGTCCTTGCATATATATATTTGCCATCCCATTTTCCTTTCAACAAATCAGCCACAATCAAACAAAAAAAACAACTAAAACGTTGTATTTCAATCTTGAAAGTTCGGCTTCTCATTACAACAAATCATCAGTTTTGTCAAATGAATCTCATCAAAAATCACAAACCTTGTCCAGTCCAGTGATTGAATCCTAGCATTCAACGGATAAATTTTTCAGCATATGCAACTACATTCTCTTGTGTGTAGCCTCTAGTTCCATATTCGATCGTCACCCTTTCTCTTCGTTTATTCCCTCCTCTCTGCGACTTCTTTGTCATTGTCCTCCATATATCAAACATCATTATAGTTGTATCCGGTTGTTCTGTGACCTTATCTGGATCCAACAAATGGCATGCAGCTCACATGACCAGCACCTCTCTAGCAGCAATATTTGAAGAATTAGTTTACTGAATCCTACTCTTCCGTTGTCGCTCTTCTTCTTACAGGTGCGAGTAGCATGCTATTAAAGGGGGTCCTCCCACTGTACTGCAGTGAGTTTATTCCAGGAAAGAAGACAAAGAGTGACCTTCAAGTGTGCTTCTAGTTCGTTTTCTGGCTCCATTCCATCCTTTACAAACCACAGGTTCCAGGTCCGCCCTTTCCCTTGAACATGAGCTCTTAGATAGATATCAGCATAGCTTCGTAATTAAGCTTCCCGCACATCTTCTACGGCGAGAGCCCGAGATGCATTGCTTGGGTCTTCATGGCGTCTTACTTACTTAAAAACAAAAAAAGACATGACCAACATCCCGTAATGGTCTACTTCCAGCACCGAACGATTTCTGAGTAATATTTGTATACCATAACAGCTACCTTATTCATCACAAAAACGATATGGCATCCTATATTGCGACATGTAATTAAAAAACATGCCTGTAAATTTTATAAAAAAAACAACAAAAGAAGTTCCAGAAGCTTGGCAAAAGAATAAGAATTGGTATGCAGAAACACAATTGGCCGTGATGCTATTTGTTGCAAAACTAATCATCATGCAATTTGTTGGACAAAGAAACGCACAGAACCCAGAATATGGTGCGACACAGATGCACCTGACATGAACGCACGGCGACGGTCAAAGAGCAGAACATGAAACGATATGCACCAGGACTTGATGAAACGAAGACAGACTGCAGAATCACACAAAGCACAAAGAAAAGAGAAAAGAGAGAAGCCCCTCTTTTGAAGAACATGGCAACGATAGCAGAATGAGACATAAATGTAAAGACACTTAATGGGCAATGCAAAAAAACAGAAGACTCCTTTTCATAATATGACAGAGCAGAGGCAATGCAAAACATGCAGATATCAAGATGAGCATAGCCACTTTTCACAACACAATCTTAAAAACAACTAAGAGGAACATATTCTAACCTTGAAGTCCAAGCCTTCTCCTGAAAGACGATATGATAAAGGAACAACGAACTGCAAAGGAAAGCAGAACAAATGATGGCCACCCGAATACTGAACAAACAAAAGTTGCAGGAAAACACACCTTCAAAGACTATAAGAGAGGCGGGAGCTGAGAGAACTGTGTCGTTAAAAATACCATTTCAAAAGAGCACCATCGCATGCAATTAGACAATCAGAAACCACACTAACCAGAATAGAAATGACAACGAAAATTGAACAGGAAACAATGAAAACAGGGGCAAGCCTATGTGAATAATGATGCCAATGCCACATCCATTTAATGCACCACTAAAGAAGATTAGCCAGCTTGACTTTATTCCAAATAAAGCCTGAAAACATTTAATGCACCATTAAAAAAACACTGGCTAATTTGATATTGTCCAAATGAAACTTGAAGACGTGTAGACTCATTGCTTCTTTGCATGGCATTTTAATTATTCGAAAGGTGATTACATGTCAAATCATTCAGCATATCCTGAACTCTATAAGCCTCACAGAAGAAAAATAAGTCTAATTGTTCAAAGCATTTAAGACGCTGGCATGATGATGTCTGTCTTTTCAAACTTCTACAGTGACAATATATTTTGCGATACAATGCAGAGACGATATATATATCTTCGCGAATATATTTTGCGATACAATGCACGATATAATGCAGAGACGATATATATATCTTGGCGGAGAAAACCGTGGGGAAAGCTACAGTACTTTCCCCACGTGTTTTAGAGTTCTTTAATTTATATATATGGACATTTTGATCATTTTATCCTATCTAATAATTTTATAAATTCATTATGTAAATAGTAATTTTTCAAACTATAATATACAATCACAATATCACCAAACTATATAATGATAAATATAATTTTTCCTAGTTTAAATTGAAATTGGGAGATATGATACAACTCCTCCTTTTTCTTCTTCTTTCAGTCAGGCACTTACACCTAAACCCATAATTAGTTTTTACTGACTTATGAATAATTTCCACCCCCTCAGGCTTTGGAATAAAAAACTAATACATGCACCTGGTTGATGTATGTTCAATCAATTGTATCATAAGGAATTTACTGCATTATCAATTCAACAAACCATCAATTACCAACTTTCAAAGTAAAGAGATTTTTTAGTATTATAATATATTCTATTTTTTTACAATGAAAAAGTAAAAATTATTTATTTAATTAAATAATTTCTGTTTTTTACATTAGCTCCACATTTGATTATATTTTAAATCTTAATTTTATAAAAATTAAAATAATATGTTTCTTTTTTAAAATATGTTTTTCATTCATTTTACATATAAAAAATTATTTTTTTTATCATTTTTAACCAAATATATACTTTTTTTTAAATCATGACTAAAAATACTTCTTTTAAAATTTATTTTTTAAAAACTGTAATAAAAAATATCAAACACATACTAACCAAATCAAGACTAGCGATCCCAACATCATATGCATTCATCCTTAAAAAAAAAAAAACTATACTTCATTTCATTAAAGTTTACAGTGTTAAGAAACATATTTTATTTTATTTTATTGATTAAAGGTATAATAATAATTTTATTTTAGTTTATATATAATTTTTTTGTATTTAGGTTAATATAATTTTCTTCAGAATAAAGTGATCATGTAATATCAATGAAACTCTAGCCCCTTCCTCTCTTATATTTGGTATTTCTCTTTGTGTTAATTTGGATTGTTTAACATGATATCAGAATATGGTTTCATGAAACGAGACTTAATCTCATACACAACTTTCATGAATATTTGGAATGATCGTATAACTTCGAGAAGATATTTGTTCAATATTTGCAATTTGGTATTTCATCTTCCTTTCAATTTCTGTAATTTGATATTTGCATTGTGCTTTTTCTTTGTTTGTTGATTATGACTACTAAAAGAGACGATTCACTTCAGTCTATGAGTGTGAGGGTGGATGGAAAGAATTGTTCGTATTGGAGTTATATGATGAGAAATTTTTTTAATGGTAAAAAGATGTGGGGATATGTTAGTGGAACTTATGTGATACTTAGAAATACTAATGAGGGTTATGATGCTTTGATAGATGCCTAGGAAGCAAACAATGCAAAGATTATTACTTGAATTAACAATTCTATTAATTATTTTATAGGTACGTAGTTGGCAAAGTATGAGACAATAAAGGAAGTTTGGGATCATATGCAAAAGTTATTCATGCAATCAAATTTTGCAAATCAATATCAATTAGATAATGACATACGAGCTCTTCATGAGAAAAATATGAGTATTCAAGAGTTTTATTTTGCTATGAAGGATCTTTGGTATTAATTAACTGTTACAAAATAAGCAAAATTAAAGGCATGTGGTGCCTATATTACTAATAGAGAGCAGCAATGATTGATATAATTTTTAACGGCACTTCAAAGTGATTTTGAAGGACTTAGAGGTTTAATTTTGCATTGTTATTCACTACCTTCTGTGGACTCTGTTATGAGTGAGTTATTGCTTGAAGAAATACATCTTCAGTCTTACTCTAAAAAGGAAATTATTTTTGCTTTTAATCCTTCTATACTAGCAATACCATTTAAATCATTCTCTAATAATCAAAATAAGCCTTACACAAGGGTTGCCTTTGACGAGTGCAGTTTCTGTATTCGCAAAGGTCATTAGAAGACTTAATGTCCCAAATTGAGACAATAGAATCAAGCTTTAAAATCTAGTAGTCAGTCATAATTTAATGCTCATGGACAACCTTAAGGTTATAAACCACCACACCATAATACTGTATCAATAGTTTCATCAAGTTCCATCATAGCCCTGATACTCTAGCTGAATAATTTTAGAAATTTTTCTCTTTACAACCACAAGCAATGCCTGTTTTTTCTTTTGAAGGTCAGTTACCTCATAGTTCCTCAATTATGTCATTTTCTGAATGGGTCTTGGATTCTGATGCTTCACATCATATGCCTCCAAATTTCTCAATTCTTACTTATGTGCGCTCTTCATCCTCTATTCTTGTTATAACTGCTGATGACACTTCCATGTCCTTAGCAGGTGTTGATTCTGTTGTCATATCTCATTTGTCTCTCTCTAATGTTTATTTTATTCTGAAACTCAGATTGAATCTTGCTCTGTTTGTCAGTTATGTGATTCTGGTAATTATTTAGTTATTTTTTCCTCTTTTTTTTGTTGTGTACAGAATCTGCAATCTTAAAAGCTAATAATGACAAGTCATAAGAAGAAGGGACTGTATATTTCGGATAAATTAAAAGTGTCAGTTGTTGCTGCTGCTACTAGTGTTGATTTGTCTTCTTTTTGTTTGAGTCATTCCTCTTTTAGTTTTCATTTATGGCATAATTCTCATTTAGATAATGTTTCGTCTTCTCATTTGAGATTTTTGACATCTACAAGAGCTTTAGAAAATTTAAAAACTTGTGATATTTTTTATTGTAGCGGATATAAACTGGTAATATATTTTGCTTTACCTTTTAATTGAAGTATTTTTGTTTTTTCTTTCCCATTTGATTTGATTCGTTCTGATGTATGAGGACTTTCTCATGTTGCAACAAAAGGAGGATCTCAAAATTATGTTTCTTTTATTGATGATCATACTCATTATTGTTGGGTTTATTTAATGAAACATCGTTTTAAATTCTTTAAGATATATACGACCTTTTGAGCTCTTATCAAAACTCAACATTCTGTTATCATTAAATGTTTTATGTGTAATTTAAATTGGGAATACACCTCTAATAAATTTTATGAGTTGGATGTCTTAGATGGAACTATTCACCAAACTTCATATACATATACTTCTAAGCAAAATGGAGTTACTAAAAGAAAACATAGGCACATTGTTAAAACTGCTTGTTCTCTCTTGTTGTCTGCTTCTATTCCTAATGAGTTGTGCGGAGAAGTTGTTCTTACTATTGTAAGTTTGATTAATATAATCCCATTTTATTATATTTTAGATTTTTATTTTTACAAAAATTTTTATGGGTATGCCCCTGATTATTCCTCATTTAGAGCTTTTGATTATACTTGTTTTGTTCTTCATCCTCATATAGAACGCTATAAGTTGTCCTCTCGATCTGTTATTTATGTCTTTATTGGTTATGGTTGTGAAACCCTATAAAATTTATAATTTAAATATGCGGATGTGTAACCTGCCATGTAAACGTAAGACTGAAAGTGATATATAATGGAGGGGATGACCTCCCTAAAATAAATTTTGTTTTAGAATTCATAAAGATAGATAAATTGGTAACGTGTTTTGATGGATAAAATAATGAGTGAAATGACAAAATGTTTCTAAGAAATAAGTGAGGTAATAAATGAATATATTCCAAAATAATAAAATGACCTTAAAGGTTTAGAAGGATAATTGATATTATTTTATGTGAAGATTGAACAAGAAAATTTGGATCGTTGACAAAAAGTCATGAACTGACCAATTTTATATTAGAAAGCAGAGCTCTCAATCCAATTGTCGGATCGGGATGAAATTTTGCATGAAGTCTATTAATATGTTTTCCTACCTTGTTGAAAGATCTCATCCCAATAGCAGGTTGGTAAAGACTAGCGATTTAAGCAGAAACAAACCGGATAGTTTACATAAAAAATAAAATAAATACATAAATGAGGGACATAATTGTAATTAGGGGAAAATATACCTTTAAAACAGCAAAAGGTCACCAGTTCAAAAAAAAGAGAAGAAAAGAAAAGAAAAAGGGTGAGAGTAGAGAATTCGGCGAGAGAGAGGTGCAGAATTTGGGGGAATCAATAATGCTCTGATGGGCATATCGCTAGAAGCCACCGTTGGATCGTATTGGTTTTTGGATATATTGTTTTTATCACTCTCCTATGCAACCTGACCGGAGGGATTTGAAGGCACATTATCTTTTTGACAGATATTGTCATCAGAAGTTTCCTGGAAAAAAAAAAAGAAATACTCCTGCAGGGCAGTTTTGGTCGCCGGCCGAATTCTTTCTCTTCCACCATTGGATTATGCCTATTTTTTTATACGTGGTGCACCTAGATGTGTCCCTCATTATGGACGGTGAAGATCGGAAACGCACTTTCCGTCTGGGTGTCGTTTATGTTGAATAGTAGCTCATCCATTTTCAGTTTAGTTTAGTTTTATTTAGATCTATGGCGATCCAACCGTTGGATCATTATGATTTCGAAATATATTGTACACAACGCAATGATCTATATTCTGACCATTGGGTTCAAGCAAATAATCAGATGTGGATGACCTATTGCTTTTTTAATCTATGGCCAGTCTTAGTAAAAATTTAGGAAGCTTGATTTAATTACATGTTTTGATAAAATTAGAATTTTTGTGGGTGTATAGTTATGTAAGATGTAATGGTAAAATATGTTCTTGTTATTAATGATGTTATAGATTAAAATATTTGTCTTAGGGAAGTTTTGAAATTTGGATGAAGGGACATTGAGTTTGTTGATTTAATGGATATATGTTTTTAGGCATTAAAAAGGATTGGGTCTAGTGGTAATTGAAAGAAAACTTGAAGAAAATTGTATCCTCCATTTAATGCAAAGATTCGGCCTAGACATATAAATGAGAGGATGAGCTTAATTGTTTTAATTGCTACAGAATTTGAGTTGAATGAGGTTATAATAGATATGAAATGAATGGGTAAAGGTTTATCTGGAATAATTAAAAAGGGAGTCATCCCTCACCATGAATGAAGGCATTTGGCTAAATGAAGAAGAAATAAGGAGATAAGACTTTGATTCATTTTTTTTTATGTAAATTAGGTATGTATGCATTTATGTGTATAAAAAAAATTAGGTAGAGTGTCAATTGGAAGAATTTTAAAAGGGTCCAAATTCTCATCATAATATAGAATTCAACCAAAAATGAAAATCTTAAACTTGAGTTTAATTTGACCTAATGTTATAGGGATTTTTATGGGATTGTGGTATGTTGAATGCCAAATGAATTGTGTTATGTTTGAAATAATATATTAATGTGAGGGAAAAAATTTTTTTTTGTGGAATTTTAAGGTTGTTCAAATGGATAATAAAAGGGAAGGAAAAGGTTAAATTAAGGCATATGGAATTATGATGAAAAATATGTTGTTAAATTTACTTAAGGTGAAGTAAAGTGGACTTTTGAAAAAGAATTGAAAAACTCATCATGAAAATAAAAAAATAAAAAAAATAAGGTCATTCAGCCAAGAATTGATTTGATAAGGGAAATGAATTAGTTTCAATGATATGAATAAATGTAAGGATGTGAAGTTACTAAGTCTGCACATGATGGGTTGAGTAGACAAAATAAAATAAAATTGCTAGGCCATGTTTAAAGATATTCAACCTCGAAAGATAAGTCATGAAATGAAAGGAAATAAATGAATAAATATACGAATGCATGTGTCATGCATTTTTAAATTTAAAGGAATTTTACTATGGAATTTCCAATTATGGTGGAGCCACATTTGATATGTATCTTTAATGATACATGAGAGATTGCAGGATATGTTCAATAGCATGAGAATTTTGCATGAGTGCAAGCAATAGGTAGGTGTCTTACACCTCAAACTTTTGTTTGTTTTTTTTTTGTACTTGTTAGAGTTAAATAAATGGTATTTTCTATAAATGTACTTGTACTTGTGAAATTGTAAATGTTTATGTCGAGGAAAATATAGTGGACTAGCTAGCTTGAATATAGTTAGTGACGCTACTATACTGACTGCCGAGTTAGATGCGTAATAAAAAAAATAAAATGTACTGATTTTAGGGTGATAAATTTATGGTATATTATGATTATATTATTGATGCTCGATTTATATATGTATATTGATGATGTGTATGTGTTTAAATAATTTATATGAAGGAAGTAGATGTTCAACACTATGGAGTAATTAATTAGTTTATATTTTTTATTGTAGAAGGAATTTTATAGATTGTAAATTCTAGTGCTGGTTACTGGAAATAATGCCCTGTTGAATGTGCAAGCGTTGAAAAAATTATTTCCTGGTTACTGGAAATAATGCCCTGGTAAATGGGCAAGCCTTGAAAAATTATTTCCTAGTTACTGGAAATAATGTTATGTTGAATGGGCAAGCCTTGAAGATTATTTCATGATTACTAGAATTTATGTCTGGTTGAATGGTCATGTTAAGAAAATAAATTTACGAATTAATGGGATAATCACTCGATGTAAAATAGATTAATTGTAAAACTTTAAAGTAAAATATGTTGGTTTGTGGGAGACACTCTTGATATTTTTATTTTATTAGATTTATCTCTACGTCTAGAAGAGAATTTATGAAAATTAAAAATTTCAAAAAGAAAATAAGACAATTTATTCGATGATATGAAAGTCACTTTTAATGTATATGAATAGTTAGTCATTAATCAATTACTAATTGAAATGTGCAATTTTTTTTTAATCATGTTTAATGTGATTATGTTTTTATGTACATTGTACCCTCGATCTGGAAAGTAGAACTATTGATGTAATTGGAAGAACTAATATTTTGTTATAATATACTTCCATATCTAAAAATTATTATGATTAACTTATTATCATGTGTATGATGTAATTTATAATGTTATTATTATTAAGTTGAATTATGGTTGGTTATATATATGTTTTGAGCACAAATACTTAAAAAAGAGAAGAAAAGAAAAGAAAAAGACGATGCATATTATGAATTTTTTTGCTTTTATCATAGTGTTCTATAGAAAATACAATTGAGATATTAAAATATGCTTGAGTTTTGGAAGTCCAAATGATTAGACGAATATTGTGATTGATGTAACAAGTTGAGAAATGATTGAGTCGATAACTTGGTATCTAAAGAATACAAAGGAAACTTTGCCGAAATTTCAGGAAAATAATATATATATTTTGAGTTTACAAGTTGAGGTTGTTACACGGCCGAAATTTTGGTAGAAATTTTATGGAATCAGTATATTAAAAAAAATTACCTGAAAATTTTCAATGTATCGCAGATGTTGGAAATCGGGGTTGTTACAATGGTGAAGGAAAACGAGGTATCGTTGTTTTGATCCAATAACTTAGAAACTTTATGTATCTTGTCATGTTGTCTTTTTCGAGATATACCTTTCTTTTCTATTCCATCAATTACTCATAGCTTGATTAGATCTAATTTTATTCATATAGATCCTTTTTCTGAGAATTCTGATAGTTTATCATCTTAGGTTCCTAGTACCTCAAATACCCCTCTTTATGTTTAACCAATTTGTACTAATCATTCTGTAGGTACTGATATTTTATTCTCCATCACACTTGAAGCTTCATTCTCCTTTACGGTCCCTTCAGCTCTGTCTGAGATTATGGATCTGTCTCTATGTCAATCCATACGCATTCATAAATCCACAAAGTTACCAGATTTTGTTTGTTCTTGTTGTTCTTCATCATTTACTTTATTTTTAACTTCTATTCATTGTCTCTCTGAGTCCTCTTCCTATAAAGAGAAAATTATTGATCATCTTTGGCATCAAGCTGTGAATGAGGAATTTTATGCTTTGCATAAGACAAATACTTGGGATTTGGTTCCTCTACCTCCTAGTAAGAGTGTTGTTGGTTGTCGTTAGATGTATAAGATCAAGACCAATTCTGATGGGTCTATTGAGCAATACAAAGCTAGGTTGGTTGCAAAAGAATATTCTTAAAAGTATGGTATGGATTATGAGGAGATACTTTCCCTGTTGCAAAAATGACTACTATTTGTTCTCTTATTATAATAGTTTCAGTTTGTTAGTGACATATCTCTTAACATAATGTTAAAAATGCCTTCTTGAATGGAGATCTTCAAGAAGAAGTTTATATGGTGCCTCCTTCTTGTGTTTTACATAACTCTAGATATATTTATAAGCTCAAGAAAGCATTATAAGGTCTTAAACAAGCACCTCGTGTTTGGTTCGAGAAATTTTCTATTGTGATTTCTTCTCTTGAATTTGTTTCTAGTAGTCATGATTCTACTCTTTTTGTTAAGTGCACTAATGCAAGTCATATCATTATGTCTTCATATGTTGATGACAAGATTATTATTGGTGATAACATTGATGGTACTTCAGTTTTTAAGACAAATTTAGCCAAACAGTTTGAAATGAAGGATTTAGGTTATCAACAATAATTCCTGGGTATTGAGGTAGCTTACTCACCTATAGGTTACCTTCTTTCTCAATTGAAATATGTTGTGGATATTCTTGAGCAAGCTGGACTTACTAATAATAAAACTAAATACTCTCATTAAGGTTAACGCAAGGTCAGATTATACTTTATACTGTACTATTATTGAGAGCTTTGTATATTATTACTTGTCCATATATTGCATATGTTGTTAGTCAGTTTATTACTTCTTTTACTACCATTCATTAGGTAGTTGTTCTTCGTATTTTGCGATATCTTTGGGGTATAGTCTTTCAGAGTCTTTTACTTTCATCCACTTCTTCCTTAAAGCTATGTGCATGCTCTGATGTTGATTATAACAGTGATCTTGCAGATCGCAAGTCTGTTACTAATTTCTGCATCCTTTTAAGTGATTCTTTTATTTCTTGGAAGAGCAAGAAACAATCTATTGTTTCTCAATCTTCAACAGAAATAGAATACCGTGCTATGACATCTAGTACCAAAGAGATTGTTTGGTTACGTTGGTTACTTGCAGATATGAGAGTCTCTCTTTCTCATTCTACTTTTATGTATTGTAGCAACTAGAGTTCTATTCAAATTGCTTACCACTTGGTTTTTCATGAATGAACTCGGCACATTGAATGTCATTTTAGTGGTCGTTTGGTATTGTGGCTGCGAGTGAACATTTTAGTAGCCTTTGGTATTGTGGCTGCGGGTGAGGTTCACCCGCAGCCACAAATATTGATGTTTGGTTAAGTTAAAAACAAACTTTTATGTTGGTGGGACCCATCAAAAATTACGGTTGTGCCTCAGGTTTAGCAAAAACACAATTTATGTGCTTTGCAAACAACATACCCTCCATTGTTCACGTGAACAATGAAGATATAGAGAGTGAATTAATTCACTCTGCACTTTGCATGACATTGTTTGGATCATTCAGATTGCTCCCAGGCTATGCAAAGCATCACCTGTTTTCAAGCAAGTAAACCAGTTAAGTTAAGGGTTCACAACTGATAACAATACACTAGTTAAGGCATATTGAGTCCGTTTGTCTAAGCGGCAACGTTTGCGTTTCTTAAAAACGCACTGATATATGTGTTTGGTTACCACATGCTAAAAAATTCTAAAATGTGGGTCCCACCATTTTGTTGAGGCAAGACCGTGATTTTGAAAAAGCAGTAAAATACTGCTTCTTACAAGTTCAATTACAGGTTGACCTTTCTAGAGATAACAAAGATGGGAAATTTACTAGCTTATCCTTTTCTTTTTTGTTGCTCTTCTCGTCCATTCTTCGCATTCATTTCTCTTCATTGCGCACAGCAACCCTATAGGAAACCATTACTACTAACAACAATTAAAGTGATGGTTGCGTCTCTTTCTATAGTAAACCATTGAATTATGGGGACAAAATGAGGGGGCAAGGGAAGGGGGCATGAAAGAGTTAGAAATGCAGGGCATTGCTGTTGTAAAGCCATTAATTGTCTATATAGAGACTCAAGTTTGGTTAATATTTGTAGTGGAACTTTTTTTAAATGGGTTTGAACATGTATCCCATGGCATTTTATTAGTTGTAAGATTATTTTTTATGTAATTATTTATTAATATTAATGAAGTCCTTTTAGGTAATTATACCATAATATCAAATTGAACCCCAATTTTTAACCAAACACATTAAACTATTTTTTGTTCAACCTCAATTTTAACCACAGTTTTAACCAAACATATATTTTTCCAAACAAATCACAACTAAAAACACATTTTATAAAACTATTTTTTCAAACCATAACCACAACATCCACCACAATACCAAACACACTACAAAGATACGTCAATGAGGTATAGGAACAATGTGTCTTCTTCTTCCCCTTCTCCTTCTCCTTCTCCTTCTCCTTCTCCTTCTCTTTCTTCTTCTCCTTCTCATTCGTCTTCTATATTTATCCACTGTTCGAAGAAGAAGAACAGAAACAGAGCATAGTGGAGAGCATCTTTCTCAACTCACCACCAGCCTTCATCGTTCCCACCGCTAACCACTGCTCTTCCTCTTCCCCTTCTCATTCTCCTTCTCCTTCTCCTTCTGCATTAGCCATTGTCCAAATAAGAAGAATAGAAACAGAGCACAGTGGAACGCAGCTCCTTCAGCTCACCATCGGCCTCTGTCGTTTCCACCGTCAGCCACTGCTCTTCCTCTTCTCCTTCTTCTTTTCATTCGTTTAGGCTGCTCTCCACTGTTCTGCAATGTGAACAATAGAGAGTGACCGACCTTCGGCTTTCCACCGTTCCTCAGCCCATCATCGTTGCGCTGCTTTTCCCCTTCTCCTTCTCCTTCGTTTGGGCCACTCTCTAATGTTCTGCATAGTGAACAGTAGAGAGAATCTTCACTGTTCATGGCCAGACCGGGTCTGGCCCAAACCTAAATGCCTGGTGTTTGGATCCGACCCAACAAAATAAAAAAAATCCAAAATAATTTCTCAGATATTGTGTTTTATTTGAAAAACTAGTGTTTAATATTATTCAATGACACTACATAATTATATTATAAGGAGATCACATGATGACGTGACATTTACAAAATTTGATCGCAATTCCAATTTTATTCCTAATGATATTTTTTACCTGATGTTATTTCACGCTCAAGAAGCCATGGAAACTGTAGTCCTTATCGGATAGATTTCGTATATGATGGAATTACAAATAGTTTAATGGAATAATAAAAAATAATTTATATAAAATATTGTTTATTTCACAATGTAATAGTAGTAGTTAAATGTACAATATTTTAATTAAAAACTATCAATATTAATATATATATATATATATATATATATATATATATTAGTTATTTTATAACTTCAATTTGAAAAGTATTCTTAACCAAACACATTAAATTACTTTTTATTCAACCTCAATTTCAACCACAGTTTTAACCAAATATATATTTTTTCAAACCAACCTCAACTAAAAGTACTTTTTATAAAACAACTTTTTTCAAACCACAACCACAACAACTACCAGAATACCAAACACATATACTTATAATCATCTTAAGCATGACACCATTACTTTGCTTTTTGTTTTTTCTTTTCTTTTTGTAGATTTCTTTACTAAGTCACATTCCATTTTTTTTTTCTAGTTGGTGTTAGAGAATTATATAAATCATATCCTGAGACCTCACCTAATAACTTAGATAATTATTTGATGTGATATCATAGCCTTGATGGTCAAGAGATCACGAGTACAAATCTCACTATTCTCATTTATTTGATAAAAATTAAGCACAACGAAATGTAGGCATGTACAAGTTTCAAGCTCAAAAGGCTTTCACTTGAGGAGCTGTGCTAGAGAATTATATAAATCAGATACTAGACCTCACCTAACAGCTTAAATCATTGGATTGAGATAATTCTTTAACAAATATCAAACTCTCAATACTTGTAGCTGTCCATCATAATTTGAAAAAAAATATATTTTATTTTATATTTTAAAGATATAATAATATTTTTATTTTAATCTATTTTTAATCTCTTCTCTTCAATTTAAATTAATACAATTTTCTTGAATATAAAATAAAAATAATAAGCAATATAAACCCTAACCTTTTCCTTGTTTATATTTTTATTTGTTTAATTTGAATTGCCTACCATATAAAATATAAAAAAACAAAGAAGATGGAGATCTGAAACGAATGATATTTTGTGCACACCAGATATCAAAATTTTCCACTAATACCGAGAAAAAGTCAATTAACGAAAAGAAAATAATAATAATAATAATAATAATAATAAAACAAACGGAAATACACGGCAAGGGGTCCATACTCGATTCCTGTCCACAAAAGACTCGCGCTTTCTGATTTCTGAAGCATCTAACCATCAGTTCACCAAACTTGTCCAACTTCAATGCTTTATGGAGCGGATACATGTGCTTTCTTGGACACGAAGTTTAATTTATCATTTATATTATGATCAAACCCCTTCAACAAGTTTTCGCCATGGAAATTCGCAAACATGCTGTCATTTAATGTTTTAATGTCATATTATACATCGATTCTCAAAGCTAATGGAGGGGAATCATGCCCCCTTTCAATCCATGATACAATTCTAAAACCAAAAATCCAGAAGAAAACAAAGTAAGAACTAGATGATGCATGAACAGAAGAATAAAAAGACAACGTTAGAAACCATGCATTGATTAACTGATTTAATTGAACAACGACGTACGTACAACATTATAGAGTGAGTCTGAGATCTAAACCATCTTCCTCTTTAGGTTTCTTGTCATCTAAGATCTTCTTGTCATTACAAGGACTAGGGAAGATGAGAGGAGGCCTTCTAAACTCAATATCCTCTGTGAAATCTTCCCATTCAAAAGATGGCACCCAACTTGACTGCGGTTCTTTATCATTTAACCTTCTTACCTTCTTCTTCTTTTGCTTCTCCTCCAACTCATCCTTCCTTCTATTACGTGCTTCCTGAAAACTTCTAATCAACGCGAAAAACTGCTCCATCTTCTGGTCTTCTTGCTCAATATCTAGTTCGCCCGTGTTGGAAGCACTCACCTCGCCTTTCTCATTTTCCATGTTAGATTACACAGTGTACCAGCGGTTGAAAAACAAAGCTAGGAAGAAAACGGGCTCCAAAAGAATTAACCTTTTCAATGGAGATACTGAAAACAAAGAAATATGCAAATTTTCTTGGTGGTGGTGGTGTTGGTAGAGTTGATGGTTTCTTATCTTGAAAATTCTTCGAAGTTAGGCAATTTATAGCGGGTGTTTTTTTGTCATCGTCAAGGACGAAAGGATGAAAATGCCCCCACCTTCGGTAGGTGGGCATCTAGTACATGAAGACTCTTGTGAACATAAGAGTAAAGGTGACGCAATAGGGGGTGCGTCAGCAAAGAAACGTCGGCGTTAAATGATTTTAGTCCTAGAGGCCAACAAAAGGCACCCATTTTCCCAGCTGATGGGTTAGCTGAGGTGATATGCATGACATCATTCATTATGGTGTGGCTTGCGTTTCTTGCTGGCTTGCCCACTGAGTACTATCATTGATTTTGACCACTCAAAACGCGTCCCCTTTCAGACAGTTTCCACGGAATGATGATACCGCGTAAGAGAAAGAAAGTTCTCCATTTGATGTGATTTGATTTTTTCTTTTTGAACATTTAATTTGAATTGATATATTGATCTCACATTTTGAATTGATATTTTGAAGTGTTATTAAAAAAAAAAAAGTTTAAAATAGATTTTTTTTTCAGTGCAAAATCCTTATATTTTTTTAATTATTTCAATTTTGATTTAGAAGTATATTTTTTTAAAAACAATTTGAGCTAAAAAGAAAAAAGAAAAAATCTCATGAAAATAATAATAAAAAATCATCTATTCAAAAACTTTTGAGCTACTATAATCGATGTTTTTAGGTTAACGAGTATTAGTTATGGTTTTTTTTCTAAATATCCTTAAAAAAAGAATGAGTTTAGTTTAGTTTTTTTTTTATTCAGTTAATTTCAATTTTTTTTGTGTTTTTAGAGTTATTAGAGAAATTATAAAAGATTTTATGATTTTTTTTTATTTTTTTAGGTGAAAATAAATTAAAAAAAAAAGCCAAAAAATCATCTTTTCTAATTTTCCAATCACTGATAATTAAAATTCAAGTCTCATCATACATACATCTCCTGTTTCCTTTTTTTTAAAAAAAAAAAAACAATAGAAATTTTGCATAAAAGAAGATGGACATAAATGATCAATAATTGTTCGTGTATGCAAGTGGTTAAAGTGTTGGACTCTAAGTTAGTAACAGTATGCAAGATTCGATGAACTAAACATAATAATTTTTTTATTTATGAAGTTGTTTGGTATATCTTTATATAAAAATAATTTTGTTTTATCCAACATTGTTTTAATAGAGATATTTTTATCTCACTAAAAAAATAAGAAAAGCTTGTCCAATTCTCTGCTCAAAAATTAACTCGGGTGAATCCTGGTCAATATAAAAATAAAATTAATTATTATCATAGTTTTAAAAAACACGATCTGAGAGTGGACCTAGAGAAAGGCTTAGATCACGAGTCGGGTTGACCATTAACCTAAATCAACTTTAGAATAAAAATGATTATTATCATAATTTTAAAACGCAACTCAAGAGTCGACCCAAGGCCAGGCCTAAGTTACATGTCGGGTTGACCTTTGACCCGTATCAATATAAGGATAAAATTAATTATTATCATAGTTCTAAAACCCAACTTAGTGGTCGACTCGAGACTAAGCCCATGTCAAGGGTTAGGTTGACCATTGACCCTAGTCAATATAAGAATACAAATGATTATTAACATAATTTTAAAACCTAACTGGGGGGTCGACCCAGAGCAATGCTTAGGTTACGAATATGGACGATCAACTCGGGTTAACCTGAAAAAATATAAAAATAAAAATGATTGTTATTATAGTTTTAAAAACCTGATTTTGGAGTTGACGCGGGGCAAGTCTTGGTTACGAGTCAAGGGGGTCAACTCAAGTTTATCATGGTTAATGTAAACAAACTTGGGGGCTGACCCAAGGCAAGGCTTGGGTCACATGTCAAGAGGGTCAATCATGATTGATCTAGGTCAATATATAGATAAAAGTGGTTATTGTCATAATTTTAAAACCTGATTTAAGAGTTGACCCGAGACAAGACCTAGGTTACAGGTCTAGAAGATCAGCTTGAGTTGACCCAAATTAAAAAAAAAATCAAAGCAACCTTATTTTAAAAAAAAAATTCAATGGATTTGTTAACATGTTTTTATCTCGAGATGATCGGGTCACAGGTCGACCCGAGTTTTTGACCGGGTCAGCTCAAATCAATTCTTTCTCTATTATTTTTAAACTCATACCAGTCCAGGTGCAAGCCCCAGGTTGGCGACTATCATTTTGTGTCTAGTAAAAATAAAATAAGATAAATTATTCCCTCCAATTTAAAATATACCAAACATAAGGCGATTATTTCTCTAGTCTAATCCTATCTAATCCATTTTAATTATGTTCAGTTCAATCCAATCAAATATTATTTGAAATACCAAACATTACCTAAAATTATTTATTTTTCTTATTATAGAGTTTGAGGATGTGTTCACATTTTTTAAAAAAATTTTCCACATGTTTCATTTGTTAACTATTTTTCTTAATATTACCATACAATATGGTAATAAAAGTGGCACAATTTTTAATTACACCCATTCTTTTTTTAGGAAACATTTGTGGTTCTTTTTTTTTCTTCAAGGTTCATTATTCATTAGTTTTTTTTTCCACATGGCCCATTTTTTACATTTTCTTTAAAGTTTTTAAGAATGTCTAGGTATGTTATATTATCATATAACTTGATAATAAAAGAGAATTTATAATTACTAAAACATATTCAGGTGTACATGCCTGGACTATATAGTTTTTAAAGGGTGACACACTAGCAAATTTTAAAAAATAAGTCAAAAAAATTTAATATTAAAAATTAAAATTAAAAAAAAATTCACTCTAGGCATGTTTAATTAGTTTTTAATTACGGTTGATAATTATTTTTGGTTTTTTTTTAGGTTAATCACAATTTCCAAAAAATATCCTAAAAATTAGTTGGTTCTTGATTTTGTGTATCTATTTTTTTGTTGTATAATTATATAAAAAATAATTTTTTAAAAATAAAGTTATGAGACTCAATTAACCCTGCATGACTCGGGTCACAAGTTTAATAAATTAAAGCATGACATTTAGGTTGATCCGGCATATTGTTGTCTCAATATTTTAAAAAAATATCATCTTAGAATAAATTTTTAAATCAAATTATATTTTTATTAATAATTTAGATTTAATAATATTGTAAAAGAGTTTTATACAGGTAGCATAGGGATGCAAACTAGTTAGAAAAAAAAAATCTAGACCTCCTGTAAAAGTTATTATTCATCATGACTCATATTACTATTTATTATAATATTTATTATAATAGTGTGATTATAAAATTCCCCTTGAATAAAAAAAAAACTTTAAACCAGGCATTGATGATAAGATTATATTTTCAAAACAATTATTTTTTTACAAGTTATAAGAGGTTAGATCGGAGATTTTTTTTTATATAGTAAAATTACTAATTTAATTCTAAAATAAATAATCTAATGTGGGACATTTTTATATTTTCAAGTGTTCTAGAATATTGCAATTATTTTAGGCCTCGTTTGTTTGCTGGAAAGTAGTTTCTTTTTAGAAAGTGAATTTCGAGAAAGTGAATTATTTTCTAATGTTTGGTAGTATAATGAAAAATAAGTTGGAAAACACTTTTCAGTGTTTGGTTATGATATGGAAAATGAGCTGGAAAATAACTTATTAATATTTTATTTTTCTCAAGTTTATTAAAATAATGAGGAACAATCTTACAAATTAAAAAGTTGAATGAGAATGAAATTAGAAAATATATGATTTCATAAATTATCTCAAATAAAATAAATAATAATCAAAATAATAGAGATCAAATCTAAAAATAAAAAATAAAAGATGAAGAAATTAAAATAATAATAATTAATATTTCATAAATTATTTTAAATAAAATAAGTAACAATTAAAAGAATGAGGACCAAATTTGATACATAAAAAATTTCAATAAAAAAATGATAAGCATAGTTAATTTAAAAATTAAATTTTAAAAGATGAAATTGAAAAATAAATATTCATCAAATATATATATATATATATATATATATATATATATATATATATATATATATCAATCAAAAGTTTGAGAACCAAATTTGATATAATCAGCAAATAATATGACATTTTTAAATTTTTCACAACTTCCGGAAAATGTTTTCCATCTAAATTTTCTAGGAAAACACTTTCTTGAAAACTAAGCTAAATTTTTCTTTGGCTGAAAAGTATTTTTAATTGATTAATTTTTTTAATAATAAATAAACATAAAAATAATTTAAAAATAATTTTTTAAAAAATAAATTTCAAAAAACAAATATATCCTTAATGCTTACAAAGACAAATGTTAGCACCTCACGGATATTTTCCTACTGTTCAAACAAAATTAAACTGAATTGTGGCGTAATGCGGGCCCTAGCTAGTATATTCTGATTTTAATCTAATGACTAAAATCACGTTAGATCACCTAAAAGGACACCAATAATTAGATATTTTTTATTTCAAAATTTTGAGAGCCGCTCGCTATTTTTAACATACGTGGCTCACTTCAATCATAATTAATAATAGTTTTTAGTATTATTAAATTTATTTTGTCAAAACCCTTTTAATATTACCAAAATATCATAATTGACGCTACAAGAATGTCTCGGAGATCTTATTTATTCATTCTTTCCTTCCCTTTTTTCTTTCCTCTTTTTGTCCTTGGAATTTATACCTCCTTATTTTGACCACTTGATTAAAATGCCCCATTTTTCAATTGTGATATTCTTACCAAACTATATTATTTTTCAAAAAAAATTTGTATGTGCTAGTTTATCCCTTTTTTTTTAATGCACTGATTTAAAAAAAATCATAATTATTAACAAAACTCTAAAACGTATAGGTTTTCTATTATACATGAATGCACTGTGAACTAAGAGACAATTCACTGTGGACTTATTGTACACGCATGCACTGTGGACCAAGAGACAATTAATTGTGAACTTGCACAGTTGCTTCGCTATATATTGAGAAAACACTGTAGAAACCATTCCCGTGTTTTTAGTCAACAATTGCTATTGGGGGCGTGGCCTTCTCTGCCACAAGCCGCTGGATCTGGCTTTGGTAGCCGGATCCAGCGTTGTTGGGTCTGGTTGACAATCCAAACCCAGAACACCAAAATGTGTCAATTCTAAGCTAGACCAAATACACACTATATCGTCTGTTGGGGGGGGGGGGCGTTGTCTTCCCTGTTGTTTGTAAGTCAGACAGGGTTGTTGGGTCGTTGCAATAGCCAGGACCTAATGGCGTTGGGTCCTGCTGGCACCATTAGAGTTGGGTCTTGCCCTAGTGGGACCCAAAACTGTAAATGGATCATTGTAGCAGGATCCAGTAGCTTTGAATCCTGCTGGACCATTAGAGTTAGGTCCTTCCCAGTAGGACCCAAAATTGTAATGTTTTTTCTTTTCCTTTTCATACGTGTGCTGGACCCAAAATCACATTGGATCCTGCCGGTGCAGGACCTAATTGGGTGTTGGGTCATGCACAGTGCAGAACCCAGAGGGATTTTGGGTCTTGCACTCGGCATTAATAAGATAAATTCCGTGTGTAAGGATTATATTAGTTGGTCGCGGGGTAATTGAATCTGAGTTTGTAATTTGAAAGAGTACTCAGAATTTAGTTAAATCTTCACAATTCTTCTTCTTTCTTTTCAGAACTTATCATTATTTTTATTTCGATTTTCAATGTTAAGAGAAGTAGATTAGTCTCCATACAAATAAAAAAGATAAATTGTATAGAACGATAAATTGTATAGAACTTCCTTCAATTATTGAGAGTCAAGTGTATTTATAAAAATATATTTATTAAATAGAAAAACGAGTTTGACTAATAATAATAAAAAGACTAAATTACCCAAATAATTATTCTATATTAAACGTAAGTTGTTGAACAAAACTCTAAAGTGAAAATCCAATATTAGTGTTAGTTACATATTGTAGTGAATTTTTTTTTGGAAAAAAATATTAAATTTTTTATTTAAATTCAAGATATGCTTAGTTGTATTATCAATATTGTTATTTTTATGATAATTAATGTTATTGAAATTAAAAATATTATTATTTGTATTATAAATATTATCATTATTATAATTATCTTGGGTTTGGCGACAGGACCCAAGGCTAAGGGATCCTACTTCAGGACCCAATGCTCTTGGGTCCCGCGTCCGGACTCAATGTCCTCGAGCGGCGTCATAACCCAATGCTCTTTGGTCCGCAGCAGGATCCAAGGCTAATAGGTCTTGCATCAGGACCCAAGAGAATTGGGTTTAACGTCAGTACCCATTTCTCTTGGGTTTGGCGGCAGGACCCAATGCTAATGGGTCTTTCATCAGGACCCAAGAGAATTGGGTCCGGCGGCAGGACCTAAGGCTGATGGGCTTCTGCCTCAGTGTTGGGCACACCCCTGTGCACACTTGACACTTGGGATGCTTGCCTGCGGGCTGAGAACACCCCAGCGCACACGTGGTGCTTGGGCTGCCTGCCTATACGCTAGGCACACCCAAGTGTACACATGATGCTTGGGCTGCATCCGAATGCAAACCCGTCTTCCAAATCAAAAGAGAAATGGGCTCGTTGGGAAGAAAGATAAAATGTCTATCCATTGAAAATTATGATCCAGAGTTGCTTTTCTATTCTAACTCCTGAAGCTAGAATCCAAGCCATCAACCCAATTTACGAACCAAGTGTGCTTCCTCAGGTAGAGACCACCATAGGCCCAAATTTAACTCATCCCAAGCTCAATTCATCACTTACCTAATGAGAATGTAAATATTGTCAATTTTTTTTGTTGTTGTAAAATTAGCAAAGTAAACCTTAAAAGTTGATAAATTATTATAGATTCAAAAAGATATGATGAAATGGCACAGTTTGATTATATTGCACTTTAGAAGCGTGGCATGGTCAAACTCTAATCTTCTACCTAAATCGGTTGACTAGTTGGATCCAATTTTATGAACCGGTCGACCGGTTCACACAAAAAAACATAATTTTATGAAGTTTTTCTTCCAATATATATTTTATAAGTCAAAATATACCTCTTTGTCAAACTTATTGAATAAATAATAAACTTCAATTTAAATCTCAAAAAGTTATTGTTCACACAATAGTGAGTGATTCTGAACAGTCAGGTGTGAGTTTGTCGTAACTAAATGAGGATATGTCCCAAACAGATTATATAGATAGCCTAGCAAATGCATTTATGAATTAGTGGGATAGGTCTATACCCAAAAAGAGGTCTGGTCGCACCAGATTAGAATAACAGTTTAAAATGATCATAACTTATGATCCGACCGTTGGATTGCATTTAATTTTTTTACAAGAGTTTTTGGAGGCTATAACTGCGTCAACAAAGACTGTCGGATATTTAGATATCAAAATCTCACTAAGGCCTTGAAGTTTTAAGATTTTCTTTGTTATTTTTGGAATTGATCGACCAGTTTCATTTACCATTACAAATCCGTCGACTCATTAATCTAGAAATGACATAGTTTGACAATGTTGGATTTCAGAAACATGCCATGGTTAAACTGTGATATATCACAAAAACTTTTTGAACCTATATCAATTCATCTTTTTTTAAAAAAATTTGCGTTCCAGTTTCCCAATTTATCCAAATATTGTTGTTCACGCGCACAGCTCTATTGAGATTATCTTTTCGTTTTTTGGTTTTTCCCCTCATAATTGGACCGAAACTTGATGTAGCGCTATGTTCTGCTTAAGCTAGACGAAGGTGGTGTTGGACAATATGATTCAACCATATATTTACAAAATTTTGAATTATTTTTAGCTTTATTTTTTTATATATTTTTAAATTGTTTTGATGTGCTGAAATTATAAATAAATATTAAAAACAAAAAAATTATATTAATATATTTTTAAATAAAAGACACTTTAAAAAAAAACCTTTTACAACATTCTTAAACAATAATAAAAAAAGAAATTATATTATAATGGACAAATCTCATGGTCATTATGAGAGTTGACTTTTTTTAAAAGAAACCAAGAGATAGAGAATTATAAAAAAAAAATATCAACATGAAGTAACTTTGAACTAATTAGATTCTGATTGCAATAAATTTTTAAAATTGATTTAAGATATTTTTTAATTTTTTTTCTTAAAAAAATCATTAAAATGTTTAGTAACTTTGAACTAATTAGATTCTGATTGCAATAATTTTTTAAAATTGATTTAAATTATTTTTAATTTTTGTCAGAATTACTTTTTGACTTAAATAAAAATGATGTTACAAAACGAGTCAAAAAATCTTTTTTTATTTATCAAAAGTTAAGATTAAAATTTTAATTTTTTGAATTTTAAATTACATTACCTACTTTATAAAAATTGAGTTATTTTTATTCAAACATACTTCTAACTTATTTTATTTGAATTATGATTAAAATAATTCTTTTTTATAATTTATATTAAATGAACTCTTACAGCTTGTTTAGAACTAGTTCTCTATTATAATTAAATTTAATTATAATATTTAATTTGAAATTTTTTATAAATAAATTAAATTCATATGTTTGAAAGATATGGAATTTAATTTAATTTATTTTCTATATTACCCTCATCACATTCATCTTATTTATTTGAATATTTTTTTAAAAAAGATAAGTATATTAGTATTTTAAAAAAATTAATTTTAATATTTTTTTTGAAATTGTAAATTAAAGGGGTTAATCTCTATTCTACTTTTATATAATTTTTAGAGATTGGATTTTTTTTTAGAATTCAATTATTGAAACTTAAAATAGTTTCAAACATAAGATTTTATTAAAAGTTTGTATTAAATTCAATTCAATTCAAAGATTCCAAATATGGTGGTAAGTATTTTATAAAAAAAAAAAATATCTACATTTTCATAATTTATAAGAGAATAAAAAAGGTAGAATAAATAGAATCCCGTGACTACTGAAATCACGCTCTTTAAAGGGAGGTCACCTAAGGATTTCTAATGTTGGTGAGAGTTTTCAAATGTGAATCGAATTTTTTTTTCCAGGATGCTGTCTAGTACCTTGACTTGGTGGTACCCACAAAATTGGTGTTTGAGGAGAGAAGGATTTCTTAAATGAAAAAACACCCTCATTGGCCTCTTTGTAAATGACCACTGCGTCAGAAGCAACCAACCATAGAGGAAATATGCTCATAGCATGTTTCCTTTTACCCTCAAGGCAGCCATTTTTTACCTGCAAATGTTCAGGCACTACATGGGGAAACCAGTTGAACAACCATAATGTTCAAGCGAGCAAATTATACATACAGTAGAACACTCCATGAACACAAAGACTTCGTACAAATATAGAACAAACTTGATTATTCTTGGAACTTGATTCTTTTTGTGAAGTTCCCATTAATCCGTAAACTGAAAAGATGACATGATAAAGACAACAGGGAATCAATCAGACCTGTCAAGCCATAATTTTACTCTTAACACCACTTTATTACAGCCCACGCATTTGATCTCCTCAGTTTCTTAATTCCATTAGTGAACAGTCACCACTGGCGTATTACATTCTAGAATTAAAAAGTTAAATTACAGTAAGAAAGTGCTGCGGTGTACAAAGTAACGAGCTCGATGGTGTTCCTTCTCACCAATTCTCTGAATATATATATATAGCCAACCACTTTAGTAGCAAGGAGTTGGATTTCTCAGGGCCTTCCAAACTGTTACTAAAATCAGCACTAAAGTGAAAGGTTCAGGTCTAAGCTTGCTTTATTCTCATCATTCTTCACAGCTTCCTTTCTTTGAGAAGAATCCACCAAGCTGGTGGACACAGCTGCAGCCGGGATCAGGTCTTTTAACTTCTCAGTCTCTGCCATGAAGTCTTCACGTTGAAATAAGGGCTTCCAGACAGTAACCTGCTTCTTCTCTTCCTCCAGTTTTCTCTTCTTGTTCTTGCCATCTATCTCCGGTTTCAATGCGGGATCTGAGACATTCATTAGTCGATCACGAGCCTCGCGAATGCCTGTGATGAGCGCAAAGAATCTCTCTATTTTTTCTTCTTCATTCTCTTCATCAAGATCGTCACTGAAAAGTTTTCTCTTTTTGCTTGCACCATCCATGATGATGTTGGCTGTTGGATGCAGGGGCAAGCCAGGAAGCAGGCAGTCACAAGCAGAGGAAATGCACTTTGTAGGTTGCTTCTCCGATGCTTCTGGGAGACCCTTACTTGTGTAGTCTTGTACACAAGGTCAGGGTCAAGCATGTACAGTGATTTTTCACTTTCCATTGATTGGTTTTTGATCCAATTTTCGTTGGACCTAAACATCCCTCTTTTTCTATCTCAGTGCCCAGATGGCTGATGCTATTGCTGTCACTATTAAAAAACAGAAAAGAAACAATGTCGTTTTGCTAGATATAATCTTTTACTGTTCAACTCTATAGCGAAATGTCGCCCTCCTTTGATTATATTATAGTGTTATTTAACCTGTGGATGTTGTTTGTATTTCTGCATCTGTTTCTTTCTTTCTTTTCTTCCTTTCTTTCGTTTCTGAGGTTTTTTTTTTAGTTTTTCAGTAAAAATAGTTGAAGATATTCTGCCTTGATAGTAGACACAAGTAATAAATAATAGAAGACTTAAAGGTACTTAAATGTATTTTTTTCAATATGAGAGAATTATTTTGTTGTATATTAAAATCAATTCAACTGACCAATTAACCGATAAAGAAAACTACTTATTACAAATGACATTTTGTTGTCTTGTCAAAACATACAAATGTTGACTAATATAACTAACATTGAACTTAATATAATGAAATAGTTGAATAATTGAAAAATAAGACATTGAATGCTGATATCACGCATTGAACTGTGAGTCATATATTATTATTTTTTTCAAAAAAATGGATATATAGGTTTTTTAAACGGGTTTTTCTACTTAAACAAAATTCTAAGCGTAAATAAAAAAAGTTTATGCAAGCATTTAATTAAATAAATTGAGAACTTTTTATGTAAATAAATGAAGAAAAATCATTAACCATAACTAACAACAAAACTGGAAAAATCAGGAGATAAATATAAATCAAGATATTTGATCTCATAACATGGAACATTTATTGGATGTGTTTACTGAATTTTTTTTATTAAAATTAATATTTTATTCAATTAAACAATAATAGAAATACACACATACATGAGATTTATTAAATAAAAGAAAAAACAAAAATACAAGGCTACACATATTAGAAATATTATCTAAAATAATTTTTTTTATTTTTAAAAATAAGTTTTATCTATATAAAAAATTATAGATAAATCAGAACAATATCTTAAAAAATTAAATAAGAAAACCTATTAAATAAAGGTATTAAAAAAAACCCTATTAAAAGATGGCTAAATAAGAAAAATAAAAAAATCATAGATGAAGGATATTAATCAAAACATAAATTAAAAAAAAAAGACCTCTTAAATAAAGACATCAATTAAGATAAAAACCAAAATTGGAATGAGTTGGTTTTTCAAGAAATAAAAAAAACAAATGAATTAGGTTATAACTCTGATTGAGTTTAATCAGTTGATTTTATTTTAATTAGATGATAAAAAAGGTAACAATAGTAAATGAATATTTTTTTTTAAATCATGATAACTTGAAAAAAAAAACTTTGAAAGTAAAAAAAATGGATTAAAAAGGGATAAAACAATCAACTCGAGTCAACCTAAGGTAGCGTGATAGACATGTAACTTAGGTAATAAGAGGCAAGTTAACCCATGTTAATCCACAAAAACCATGGTCCAGGTCATATGATTAGAATAACCCGATAGAAAAGAAAATGAAGAAAACCAAAAAACCAATCTTTTTTTTTCAAAATAATAGGGTTAAATCGAAAAGAAAAATAACTTTAACAACAAAAAAGAATAAAGACCAAATTGGAAAAAATAATACACCATAAACTCAGATTGAATGATGAAATTGAAAATCAATAAAACTTTTACAAAATACTAGGAAAACAAATTAGAAATCAAAAGAATAAGGATCGAATTGGAAAAAAAATAATTTATGAAAAAATGCAATTGGATGAAAAAATTAAAAACAAATAAAACTTTAATAAAAGAGCCAAGAACATAAACTAGAAATCAAATAAATAAGGACTGAAACTGAAATACAAAGAACAAAGAAGGTTGTTCTATAATTTGTTAGGGAGGAAAGAGAAAAGAAAGAAAAAAAGAAACCCTACTGACAACAAAGCGTGTCACCTCTACTGACACGTGCGTCACTAGGAGGAAGAGGACGTAGTAATGCTTCTAACAACATGATCTAGAGGCATCGCGTGATACTGGTGCCTCACGCACACTAACAACTTTTTAAATTTAATATTAGTTAATCATCCTAAAAAAAACAAATTACTCTTAATGATTTGAAATTACCAAAAAACTTATGTGAAATGATAAAAAAAACCTTTAGACTATTGGCTGATATTTTCTTGATTATAAGAATAAAAATGTTTTTTAATGTATTAAAAAAATTAAAAAGACAATAATACCATTGGTCATCAATATTTTTTTTTAATTTTGGGGTAATTTATTCATTTTACTATTTTGAAAAGATGCATATACCCCTGTATAATCCTTTAATGACCAATGAGCCATGAGAAAATACTAAATTACCCCTAAATCCAAGATATCTCATTTTTTAAAGGGAAAAAAGTAATTTCATTATAGCATTGAATAGTTTTTTGTGTTTGAGTGTATGGTATTTTTGCTACGCTTTTTAGAGTTTTTGTGACAAGAAAATTAGTTGCGCTATATTGTGGGTAGGATTTCAAGTTATGTTTTAATGTAAGAGAAGAATATGTTCAAATTATGAATATATTTTTTTGCATCATGAGAAACTTTAATTGAATATAAAAATTTGTTACATGTGTTTAATAAAATAAAGTGAAAATTATATAAAACAATTGATCATAAAAAGAATTGTTAACACTAACTAAAGACTAAAGCGGAAACTGAAAGATATTTGGTTTTCTGACACAAGATATTCTTCAACTAATTCTTTTATTTAATTATATAGAAATAAAAATAGATTTTTCATTACAAATGCAATAGTTTAAATTTTGTAAAGAAAAACCTAATTGTTAGTAAAAATTCTCTCTCCTCTCTTTTTTTTTTTTTTATCAATGTATCTTTCTTAACAAAAAAAAAAAGATCTTTCCATAACTATCTTGTTTATTGTGTAAAACTATAAACAATTAAAATCAAGATTTAAAAAAATTCTAATGATATGAAATAAGTTAAAAAAATATCTTTATAATCAAAATCTGTATTCTTTGTTTTTTGACAAAATAATTTTTATCACAAATTTTATTTTTAAAATAAAAGGTTATCATAATATTAAAAGTTAAGTTTTAATAAAACACAAAAATATAATAAAATGATGAGTTGATAAATTTTAACATGAATGTATTAGAAAATATAACAATAATAATGTTTAGAAAAAAAATAAAAAATATAATAAAAGTATTAAAATATATATATTTCATCTATATTTAGAAAATCATTCATATTAGATTCATAGACGCTAATATCATTTAAAAATAATGGCATAATTGGATAATATTTAAAAATTATTTAAAAGATCATTTTTAAAAAAAATTCAATAAAAAATATGAAAAGAAAAAAAACAACGGGATTAAAAAATAAAGGGTCAAGCACACATGGCTGGATATGCATGCCTAGCCCATATGAAACCCAGGGTCACGCATCAGATTGCTTTTTTTTTTTAACAGGGTAGACAAAACATTGTCCACCTCATCTGATTTTTTTAAAATGTGATGGACTTCATGTTCCTAATTGGGTAGACAATGCATCATCCTTTTTTCATCTTTTCTAGTTATTAGAGATGAATTTGGTGATCGGAAGATTAAAGTCCAACTTTTAAAACTATAAAAACCTGAATTTCAACTATTTCACCTAAAAACATGAGATAAAAACATCTCATAAATCTCTGTAATCTCATTTCTAATAGCGAAATATATTTTAATCAATCAAAAATTTTTAAATCAAATCAAATAAAAAAACCTTCTCAATCTCTTATTTATTTTCTCCAACATTGAAGGCGAAAACCATATATATTAAGTTTCATTTTAAAAAAAATGAATTTACAAACACTAAAATTATAATTATTGGTAGTCAAAATATGACCACTTAAAAGCACTCTCTCCTCAAACTTTTTTGATAATCTTCTCTCGGCTCCCTTGAGACCAACAGACTATAACACAAATGAAGTTAGGGACAAAAACAAACATTTTAAGTATAAAAAAGGCTAAATTAGAAAAATATTTAATCGAGGGACAATAATCTAGATTTACATGCATTTTGAATAGTAAAAATTGAAAGGAGTTGTAGCTTTAAGATTAAAAAGCAAAATAAAAAAATTTACAAATCAAGAAGGAAATATACTAATGCCACAATACTTATGAATAGAAAAATATGATAGTATGAATAATGATTCAATAATAAAACAACAATTTCTTTTATTTTTTTTTTTTGTTAACTAGTTTGTTGTCTATGTGATACCGTAGGGAACGTTTTTGTAATGTTATTAGACTCGGTCTAACCTGATGGGTCAACCTAATGACTTTCCTACCTAGCCTACCAATGCCATAATACTTATGAATAGAAAATGTGATAGGATGAATAATGATTCAATAATAAAACAAAAATTTCTTTTTTTTTTTGTTAACTAGTTTGTTGTCTATGTGATACCGTAGGGAACGTTTTTGTAATGTTATTAAACTCGGTCTAACCTGATGGGTCAACCTAATGACTTTCCTACCTAGCTTACCAATGCCACAATACTTATGAATAGAAAAATGTGAGAGGATGAATAATGATTCAATAATAAAACAACAATTTCTTTTATTTTTTTTGTTAACTAGTTTGTTGTCTGTGTGATACCGTTGGGAACATTTTTGTAATGTTATTAAACTCGGCCTAACCCGATGGGTCAACCTCATGACTTTCCTACCTAGCCCATGCTTATGATAGGTTTCAAACTAAACTGAATGAGAATTGATCTAATATAATTTAGTCTACCTGACGGTCAACTAGCAACTCAATCACCTAATAAAACATGATTTCATTTAAAAAAAAATCAAAACAACTTTGTTTTAACTTTTATTTTAAAAACAATTATTAAAATGATGATATAACCTAAATAAACTCATTTTCAATCCGAAAACACTCTTATATTTATCCAAAACCCCAAAATAAAATCAAACCAAACCAAACAAAAATTTTCAAGCCATATTCTATTTTTTTTTTCAAGAACATGAATGATACAAAACACTTTAATGAAACCTTTTTTTGTCAAAAGGAGCCCCTTGACACAAAGATCGACCTCTTTTTTTAGTAGAAATGTTAATAGCCTATCACTTTTTCTCTCATTTTCTATTTTTCAGTGACTCTCACTCCTCTCAAATTCTAGGATTTAAAATATTATACAAATGAAATTTAGTACTTAAATGTGAATTCCTGAAAAACCAAGGACTAAAAATAAAAAAAATAAAAACCATATGGACCAAACTATAGTTTTCCACGAATATGAACAACAAAAAAGAAAAAAGGGTTGTATTTTATTTCCCACGTTAGATTTGATCCCTCTTGTTTGAATTTTGTTAAATTGATAAAATTAAATTCTATTTTGTAAAATATCAAGGAATTTTTTTGACATTGAAAAAACAACATAGTATGTAAGCTGTAGCAAATTATGAGGCTTTAAACAATATGAACATTGAATGATAAAATTAAAAAAAAATAATTTAGTGTTAAAAACGAATAATTTTGCAAGTATTAGGAAAAAAAAAGGGGGAGGGGGCTAGAATCACATATTGTAGCATTCCACGATGTATTCGAGTTTGACACTACATTGAAAAAAGAAACTATATTTTATTTATTTTAGTTTATTATGTAATTAATGTTTTATTATTGTGCAAGACTATAATGGAGGGTTGAAACTTCATGAACAATCTAGTAAAATTATCTTACCGAATTCTTAGAAAGAAATTATTCGAGATTGAAACATTCATTGCAAGGAAATTATGTTAATTTGAAGAGGCTTTTTCTCTCATTCCACTCTCTCTCTCTCTCTCTCTCTCTCTAAAGGGAATTCAAAATACCAGTGGAATTTTCTTAATATTTCTGTTCCTGCAGAGCACTACGTAAGCAACAAGCAAAAAAAAGTATCGAACACGCTTCAGAGTTACAGTATGTGCGCGTAGACAGGAAGATGCCAGAGCACGTTCGGAGATTATTCCAACCCTACAAAGAGAGTCCCCTGTCCGTTTATGTCTGCCTGGAGAACTTGTTAGTAGCTTTATTCCTCTTCTGATCAACCACCAGTTTGGCCAAAAATTCTCATCTAACTAGGGATCCTGCAGCTCACACCCCATCATTTAAATATTCAAGCACATCAAGTCACAGCACAAGAAGTTAGTACAGATGCATGTGTTCACTGCAATATCGCCACTTGAGCAGATGCTCGAAGGCAAAATGTTTTCAAGCAACACTTGAGGAACTTGCATCAAGCTTATGCCTCAAGGATGGCAGGATGCTCTGGAGTTCATCCAGCAATCATGCATATCATCACACAAGATGATCATGCCCATCACAGTTGAGAGAGTATGGCTAATGATGATTCTTTTAAGAAAGGTGAGAAGATAAATGTCAGGGCATAAGAATGTCAATTGCATAGAGGATGCAGAGTGATGGAAACTCAACCAAATTTATTTTTACTGTTCTAAAAATAAATAAAAAAAATTTAGAAAGTAATTTCTAGAAAATCATTTTTCATAACACAAACGGGGGGCATGATGATTCAACAACAAATAAAGGAAGTAAGTCATGGCAGCACTTCAAATTAATGGTTCGAAGTTGCGTGCTGCGCCAAAATTAAACCTGGGTATTCTTTGTGAAATTAAGAAGATATGCAATACTCATGAAAATGGGCAAGTTTCAAGTTAAAAGTCAAAATCCTCAAGCGTTAATAACTTGCCCTTAATTTCAAATCGATTATGGGGTAGAATGTTTTTAGTAAAAAACCGTCCTCCATCATAAGAACATCCTTCAACCAGAAGCTTTTTAGTAGAAAACTATCCCCCACCATGAGAACGACTAACACAACATTATTTGAGCATAACCTTCTTAATAGGAAACTGTCTTTCACCATGAACATGAACGATCTCTAACCATGATGATTCTACAACATGCATCAAAAGCCACTAATAAATGTGTTAGGTATTGTAATAGCCGTTGTGGTTATAGTTTGAAAAAAAATATTTTTATAAAAAGTACTTTTAGTTGAGGTTGATTTGAAAAAATATATGTTTAGTTAAAAATGTGGTTGAAATTGAAGTTGAGAAAAAGTAGTTTAATGTGTTTGGTTAATTTTTTTTTTAAATTGAGTTTATAAAATAATTAATATATATATATATATATATATATATATATATATTAATATTGATGGTTTTAAATTTAAATATTGTAGATTTAATTACTACTATTACATCATGAAATAAATAATATTTTATATAAAATATTTTTTTTATTATTTCATTAAATCATCTACAATTCCATTACATATAAAATTCATCCGACAAGAACTACAGTTTCCATGATTTTTTAAGCGTGCAATAAAATTAGATTACAGTGCGAGAATTTAATTCACTCTACACTAGTTTTTCAGGAAAAAAATATTGTTTACATGACAATGCAAGTGAATTTAATTCACTCTAAACTAGTTTTTTTTTATAAAAAAAAACTATTCACTTAAAAAAATGAATAGTGCGAGTGAATTTATAATTCACTACACTATGTTTTTTTTTAAAAAACTATTCAATGAACAGTGCGAGTGAATTTTATTATAAATTCACTCGCACTGTTTATTTTTTTAAGTGAACAGTGCGAGTGAATTGAATTTTGAATTTATAATTCACTCGCACTGTTTAAAAAAACTAAAACTACTCACGTGAATAGTGCGAGTGAATTAATTCACTCGCAATGTTCACTGAAAAACATAAACAATGAAGGAGAAAAAGCAACTGAGAGCTGCTTCGGCAAAACCTGTGTTGTAAACGTGAATTGCACTAGGTCCCACCAAAAATAAATTATGGTTTTTTGTTACCAAACATTTACAGGCTACGGTTGCTTTAAAAGCAACCAATACACCTTGGAAGCGAATAGTAATGAAGTACGTTATAAGTCAAACCCTAAAAAACCACAAGGTTTGTTACGAGTGAAAATTCTCAAAGTCCAAAAACACAATAACTAAATCTTTTTATATAGTAATACTAGAAAAACTTAATAATACTAAATAATAGAAGAATAAAAATAAAAATGTTATTTTATTTAAATAAAATAATAAAACTTATAAAATATACAAATTTCTAAATGATTATGTGAACCCAATAAGGATGAACGTATACTTAGAAACTTATAAGTGATTATAGGTTCTTGGTGAATGAAAAACTTGTAGCTTTCTAGAATTATCATAGGGCTTAAAAGCCCTTCATTAAAGAGTGGCTATCGTTTTATATATATATATATATATATATATATATATATATATATATATATATATATATACACACACACACACACAGGGCATTAGAGCCCCCCACTAAGATTAGTGATTAATTATATGATATTGTTATTTGCACTAGAAAGACCAATCACATCCATCCCTTGAAAATTGATGTATATAATACTAAGAAGATTACATCTATCAATTAAAGATTGATAGATATAGCACTAGGGAGATAACATCCATCCCTTTTCTAGGAGATGTTTTGAGGGGCCTTCAACTATCACCTCTAGAAAATAAATAGTCATTTTGAATAAGTCATTTATATTCATGAAACTTATATTTTTATCAGGGATTATACACCCTAAGGTGATCTGAGTGATAGGTGTGGGGAGAAGTTCTTAGGAGGAAATATGTCTTGGAGGTGATATTAGAATTACTTTTAATACCCTGATTACTTAACTTGGAAGATCATTTATGTTGGCTGCCCTTGTAAAAACAAGGATGTCCATGCCATATCAAACTGACATCTTCAACTCGTATGTGATTTTCCATGAATTGCTTTACTTTGGACAAACTTATATCTGGTAAGGCATAGAGTTTTCTCTAGAGGGCATGTTCCATTACTCCTCTTATCAAGGCTTCTAAGGCTATTGGCTCAATCAATTCTTGCACCTTCAGCATTTCCTCGTTGAATTTCCTCAAATATACTTGTGTGGTATTGTCCTCTTATTGGATAACACTAAAAAGCTATGTGGAGTTTTTCTTAGTGGTTATACTGGTGCTAAAACGTGTCACTAGCTTGGTGCTAAGGTCACAAAACCCTTCAATATATTTTAGTTCTAAATTGTTACACAAAACATGCGCAGATCCTCTGAAGGTTGTAGGGAATAATACTTGTGTTTGAAAAAATTTATACCCGTAAATCTTTCTTGATCCAGTAATTTTTGGTAAAAATATAACAATAAAAACTTGGTTCATCACATGTTTTCTATAAGCATCAAATAATCTTTTTCAATTCACTTAAGATGCTTCTTTGTGAATCTAAACTAGCTAGAACAAAAGGTTATTGCCTCTTGGATGCTTCCTGCCTGTTCATTTTGAATGATCTAATGTATCCGTTTGGCGATATATAGGCGGTGAAGGTGAAGGGGTTTGCATTAGGAGGGCTGTGTCAATGAAATCTTGAAAACTATCAGAGAAATACAGATCAGAACTTGAGAGGGACTAAAGGATCCATAGTTCAACAGCAGATTCAGTGGTGCAGCCTGTCCAGCTAATAAAGATTGGTTTAGGGACTCCAGCAAAATCATTCCTTGAAGTGATTGAACAGAAAACTGCTAGCTTCCTGAGTGTGGGCTCCTGGACAGTTGTTTCCCTGGCTTAAAAAAAAAACACGACACATGACTCTGTTTCTCTCCTTCCTGGAACAACGATTATTGGCTCTCTAGAGTCCAAACATGAAACATGTTTTATTTGAGAGCGTGTAAGCGTTCTAGGACTGCAAACACGTGGTGGACGATAAAATTAAGAGACCAGGAACGAGAATGACGGGCACCGAATCTATCTACGTCATTGCATATGCAAAGTTGACGCATGCTTCTTCACACCATTCCACGCGCCTTTTTCTTTTTTTCTTTACTGACTTCATAAATTCTTAATTATGATCTTGAAAAAAGATTCTGCAGGTGTGGAAAAGGCAAACCACTAGAATAAAGGAGTGTTTATCAATGCATATCAAAACAGCATCCAGTAAAATTGAGATGTTTGACTCGTGTTTTATTTTGGATTATTTTTTTAAAATAAAATAATTATATATATATATATATAAGTATTTTGAACATGTTTTTGTTATTAAAAAATTTTTAATTAAAAATAAAAAAATTTATACATACAATCATTGGAAACTATATGGGTTAATAAATGAAAAAAAAAACATATATTGCTTATTTTGTGATTTTTTATTTTATTTTTAAAAAAAGAGTTTTAAAATGAAATTTACTCTATTTTGATGTCGTGATTTAATAGCACAATAGAATTTAATACTAGTTTTGTAAATTGTTTTTAGTGTAATTGTACTTTGAGATCTTAAGTATTACTCTCCTTGATTTTGTAATAAATCTTTAATCCGTCAACTTTTGGGAAGTAAGTAATTTGCTAAACTACATCAATTTATATATTATTATCTCTATTTTATTTTTTATTTCTCTTTTATTTTATACTTTACATGTTATTTTAAATCCAGCATAAATTACTTGGGGTCATTTTTATATCCAAATTAGGATAAAAAATAATTATTCATAATTTTTTTATTTTTTAGCTATTTTCAAATTACTTTTTTAATTACGTTTTAGAGTTTCAATTTGATTTGGTTTTAATTAGGTAAGTTAGTTTAACATTTATTTAAATTGTTTATAAATTTAATTCACAAGTCCTATATTAATAAGTTATTTTAATTTAAAAATTTAAAATTGTTAAAAGTAAAAATTTAAAATATAATTTATATTATTTATTAAGAGAGAGACTTGCTCCAACATTTATGTTTTAAAAAGTTTTAGTGGTCAAGTTGCCTAGTTTTGCGGATGATAATTGGTCTGGACCGTTGAATGATGAGCACATGCAATCAAGTTCAAACTCCTGTGTAGAACATGTACACGCACGGTCCACCCCTAATTGTTTGATCAAGTAGATGCAAATTCATTATCCGGGTGTTTGTTTGATGAAAAATAATTTTTAAAAAATAATTTTTAAAAATATTATGTATTTTTTTATTATTAGAAAAGTTGGTTAATGAAAAATATTTTCCAGTCAAAAAAAAATTTAGTTTGGTTTTCAGGAAAGTGTTTTTCCTTTTATTTTAGACGGAAAACACTTTCTGAAAGTTATGAAAATTTTCAAAATATCATATTATTTGCTGATTATATCAAATTTGATCCTCAAACTTTTGATTACTATATATATTTTGTTTTGAATATTGTTTTTCAATTTTATCTCTTAGAATTTAATTTTTATATTAACTTTGGTCCTTATTTTTATAATTGTTATTTGTTTTTTCCTTATTATTTTTTAATTGAAATTTTTTATTTATCGAACTTGCTTCTCATTCTTGTGATTGTTACTTATTTTATTTGAAATAATTTATGAAATGGTAATTATTATTATTTTAATTTCTTCATATTTCAATTTTTTTATTTGTTAGATTTGATCTCTATTATTTTGATTATTATTTATTTTATTTAAGATAATATATGAAATTATAATTTTTTTCAATTTCATTCTCATATAACTTTTTAATTTGTAAGATTTGTTTCTTATTATTTTAATAAATTTTTTAAAAAAATATTAATAAATTATTTTTCAGCCTAACAAATAAACCAGCTTAAAATTCTCAGTTTTAACCTTACTATTTAGCAAGATTAGATTTGAAAAAAAAAAGGCTAGATTGGTAATTACCTTCGAGCATACCAAGGGGATTCTTTTGGACTTTTCAGCAAGACTGGGGAAAGACTTCGTTACATGTACCGAATTAACATTAACAACAAAAAACCTAAAAGATTTGATTGGTATTACTATTGATCATACAATATGTTTTGACTTATTTTTTTTTTGAGGAATTATTATGGTATCACAAATCACATTTGAATTAATAAATTAATCTGAATTGATTCAATATATTATTATTTAAATATTTATATAAAAAATTTATCTTAAATATTTATTTTAAATTAAATTATATTTTTAGTATTTATTCGAGTTATTTTTGGTTTTACTAAGTAGATTGGATCCCATCAAATTAATTTTTATAAAGTTTGATTTTTTATTCTGAAAAAAAAAACATTAATAACATTAAAAAATTTACTTTTATATTAAAAAAAATAATTCAACTAACAAGGGTAAACTTTCTCCTTAGTCATTTTTATTTTACAATAAAGAATGACTAGCACTCATGGAGGCCGACATAGGGTGATGGTGGGCTACTACACGAAGATTAAAGCAGTGACCCAGAGAACTTTTCAAGAGAAAACGTCTGATAACAACAATAAAAACAGTATATAATGTCACTCATAAAGACTTCGAATCACCGGGGGTGGGGGGGGGGGGGGGGGGGGGGGGGGGGTCGGAAGCAGCAGAAGACCGAGGCAGTGAGAGGCCAGGAGCCCACAATGAGGTGATTGGTGTGGAGTGAATTTGCTGGAGCATTGTTCACAATGGGGCGATGCGACTGGAGGGGTCAATTGATTGCTTTCCTTTCGGCTGTATAGTCGTGTCGTTTTTTATCACTCAAAAAGAACCGCCGAATACTTCTTTTCTCGATGACCGGAGGTATAAACCACCTCCATCCAAGCATCCATTGGTGAACATGTAATTAATCAAAATAACAAGGCCAAGGAGGTAGAAAACAAAAACAAGGAGAATGAAAGGGTAAGAGAATTATGCTAAAAGAGAATTTTGTAGCTTAAATAGGAAAAATGTCTCTTTCAGGGGAGAGAGGGCTGGTTGTTCTACTGTGATTTCTTGTGGGTCTTATATATAGTATTGTGCCCTAATATACCATCGCAGGTTAATTGTGGGTGAAAAAAAAAACTTACATGATATCTTGTTGTTTTGCTTATACATGATATATTTACATGTGTAATGACTCATGAAATATATCACAGTACTACTCAGGTGACACTTCAAATTAGGACTTCAAAAACACTTTGGTTGGTAGCCTAACACATGAGCCATCTTTCATTATTACTTTGAGCATTTGAAAACAATTTATCAACTACTAACAAGCATAACTCGTGATTGATTAGACTAATAAGCATGGAAACTTCACAAGTTGTTAATATTGACATAATATTTGCACAAGTGTATGATGCAATTTAATGTTTATATCTTATATTCATATTGTTGCATGTATGCGGCGTCGCGACGATTATTCTCTCGGGTCAGAATTATCATGAATAATGTGGGTGGAAAAGATAAGAAATTTTTGTACTTTATTAGAAAAAACAAGGATAATGAGAGTCACCACCTAATATTATGGTCACTAGAAAACCTAATGATTTATGAGAATCTTGGTAAGAGAACTAGTCACCACCTAGTATTATAGTAAGCTACCTTGTTGTTTGTTCTAAGTCATGTTTTTATTTGTTAGTCTATCTAAGTTTTGGAAAAAGTATTTCTCACTAAAGAGATTTTTATCTCATCAGGTTAAAACCTAGTCATTCTAAAGCTTAGAAAAGTTTGTTCAAAGTTTAAGAAAAGTCCTCATCAGCAAGGAGATTTTTATCCTACCAAGTTAAAACCTAACCATTCTAAAGCTCAAGAAATAAAAAAATATTTTATTTGAAATTTTGGTCAAATCCTAATGGATACTCACAAACTGTTTCTGATATCCATTAACTGATTTTTTTGTATTTTTCAAAGTATGATGAGAATATAATTTTTATTTTTTGTATAAAATATGCATGAAAATTTTAGAGTTTGGCCATATGCACATAAAATAAAACATATTGTTTTTGTATTTTTGGAATGAGGAAATGTTTTAGAAATTTTTGGAAATTTTTGGAATTTTGGCAAAAAACAAGTATTTTTAATTTCGGGTCAGTATCTTACAAAATAAGTTTACAACCTCGATATTAAGTGAAATAATTGAAAAAATATGCGAGGGACCCATAAATATTTTAAAATTACCCTTGAAAGTTTTTAGAATTTTTGGAAATTTATCTAGGGCCTGTTTGGGAAAAAAAACTATCTTCCCTTTAAATGAAGTTGTCAAAATAGGCCTAAGGGCATGTTTGCCAAACACACCCTTAAACCAAAAAAACCTTTATCAAAATACTTGCCAAATAAACAAGACCTAACTTAATTGACCCGAAGGCAAACCGATCGGGTTGACCTAAAATCAATGGTTTGACCATGAAACAAACCTAAAACTTTGGTTTAACCCGTAAACAAACCCAAAACAAAGTAAATATCAAATAAAAAAAGACAAATAAAATTTCTTGACAAAAACAAATCAACACGCGCATAAAATGCAGAACACAATAAATGTTCTTCGTGAACCCCAGAAAATGTAACTCTCATCATCGACCAAATATAGCAAAACCAAGGGCACAAAGAGATTATAAATCATGCAAGGGTTAATAATCTAGCACATATTCACTTCGATTATCAATAAGACATCATGATTTGGCCAGTGATGGTTTCAGTTTAAAACGAAAACTCTAAGGTTAAAACCATGAACAACATATTATTAAAGCAAAATAAAAACCTAGATTACTGGCGAACAAGGTCATGTGAAGTGGTTAGTGCTAAGAAATGGACCAAAACGATTCCAAACCCAGAAAAAAAAATACAAAAACCCAGAAAACTCAATATGATAAATATACAACCCGACAGAAAGAAATGTATTAAGAGCCCAGAGAACGTATTAAACTTAGCAACCAAAGCTTAAGCATGCTAAAAAAACTTATTTTAACCATTAAAACAACAAGAATTACGGAATCAAAGGCAGAACAACAAACATAGCCTATGTTCTATAAAAGGCCAAAAACATATTCCAACACTATTTCATAAGGTTTTTTTCACATTGTTAACCATAAAGAAACATTCATTTGGCTTAAACAAACCCAACTATCCACTAACAATGGTCAAAAAACATCAAAAACAGACAACAAACAAACCTTCAACATGTATTGCTATAAAGACTTCATTCGCTACCTTGAACAATCAAAACATGCTAAAAATACATCTCAACCTAGTATTTATCACCTCAAAGACAAAACTAAACATCCAAACTAAACCTTGAACAACACTTAAACACACATGCGCATATTAAAACATGACATGATTAAACACAAAAAGCAAGCATCCATTGCATTTAAACTAACAGAAGGCTTTAAGAAAAGACATAAAGGACACTCAATGCAGAAGATAACAATGAAAACAAAATGGAAAGGGAGGGGGTATGCTCATTAAACTACACCTCCTCATCAAAATTGAAAACTTACCTTATCTAAAGATGTTGCCTCCTTAGTTTCTTTCCTTGACTGATGGTGAGTGTGGTCATGTAGTTGTGTGTCTGAGAGTATGTGGAGAGCTTGGTAACAATGGTGAGGATCTATGTTTCAAAAGGCAATCTCTCTTTTGCTTCTTTTTATTCTCCCCTCCTTTTTTTTTATAGTCTTTTGCCTTCGTTTTTAAAGGGCCATAAAGATCCTTTTTAGGGTTATTGGACCATTCTCTCCTATTGATGTATAAGAATTAATCATATCCATCCATTAAGGCTGAGGTTCAGGCTTTGTAGTATTGCAAGTCAATGAAAGGGGTACACTAGCCAACCTGGTTGGTTGGGGCATGGGTTTTGGCTTTTTGCAGCAACGCTTTCAAGGCTATAAAAAGACTTATATTTTATCTAGCTATGAATACAACATTCAGGGTGTGGGGTGGTACATTTATTGTTTTATTCTAGGAAGAGATAGGGTGATTTTGGACTTGGAAGATGCCAACAAAACCAATTTTCTCGATGCTTTTAGGGAGGAAAAAGATTTATATAGCCAGATGACAAATCGTCTAAATTCATTTTTATTTTTAAATATTTGGACTTATCAAAACAGCGTCATTTTGGCCAAAACACATTGTTTTATTTAAATGAAATGAAGGTGTTTTGATAACCTATGGTCAATTAAGGTTCTAAAATTGAGATTTGATCAAAAGTCAAATTAGTCTTTAATCTCTTGACTTCTTTTAATTGCACCTGTAATTACCTTATAACTTTCAATTTCATGCAATTTCACTTCAGTCAAACTAAAACACTGAACCCGATATTCAACATCTTTTCTATTCTGGTCATTAGTTTCTAATTTATGTAAATTGATCCTCAATTAACCATTTAACTTTTATTTTTTTTCAATTGGCCCCCGATTTCAATCACTAGATTTTTTCGCATGTTTTACAAGTTTGTTATTGGTTTCTAATTTATTTAATTTGATTCTTAATTGACTCCTAAACTTTGATTTTCTTGCAATTTCATCCTTGATTTCACCCCATTGAGTTCGGAAAAATTAAATTTGGTCCTCTAAAATTCTAATATTCTCAATTAAATCCAAATTAAGCTTTCAAACTTAGTTTTTTTCACCAATTAAATACCTGATAAAATTAATTTGACCCATTACAAGTCTAATCAAGTCCTTGCACTTAATTAATTCTTTAATTAGGTCCATGATTAAATCAAATTCACCTATTAAATGTCTAATTAAGTCCTCATACTTAATTTTTATGCAGATTTGTTCAATAATCCTTTAGTCTTGGGTATAATGGGGTACAATTGAGCTACCAATTTTATCCAAAACTCCAGCTTGATTTCTCTATGCGTTTGAAATCGCTCTCAACCTGTTTTTGCCAAGTTGCCAGTCTTTTTAATTTTTATTGCTTTTCATTTTTTTTTAAAATGATAATTTAAGGGGAAACCCAAAATTGAGTTATGACACATATACTGCCTTAATGGTAGCATATAGGTAACCACAATTTCATGTATCACGTGTTATTAAATCAAACAACATTTGGTATAAAACACACATTTTATTTTAATAGAATATATCAGTGTTCAATCTTTAGTAAACATACTTTTAACTAGTAATTATCATATGAAGTTTCCATTCAACACTTAGGATAGGATTCATATATGAATTCTGAAAAATCAACAAGCATTTATGTAAATTTTGCATATAAAAACTTCTAAAAAAATAGAATTTATGCTTACATAATAGTTGAATCACTCACTTTAAGATTTAACCATTTTCCTTTACTCTCTCTCTCTCTCTCTCTCTCTCTCTATAACCTCACAATCTATCTTTGGTTTTCTTTCTAACAATTCTATTGAATTTAAGCTTCAATACTCCATAATTTATTCTTGAATATGTGGATGGCTAGTGTTAGTTTATAGGATGGTGTTTAGCTTTCTTTTAAGATCAAGAAAATGGAAAAAAAATTATAATTACTACTAAATATTTTGTAGGAGAGTACATTCCTCCCTTTCTATTGACACCTCACAAGCATGACAATGCCAAAACTTACCCCACTTCAACTATATGACTTTGCAAAATTGTTATACTTAACTGACTTAATCGTTGGCCTACTTCACCTACTTAAATTGATTATTGCATTTTGGACCTTCTTTTTCTTTAGTTCTTTGACTTTTTTCCTCTGATTCTCTCCAATCTTACATTATTTTAAAGCATCATTAATTATAGTAAATACAAGTTTTAGGGTGTTATAATAAGCATCTATAGACTTGTGATCATGAACATTACCAGCCCAATTGGAGTTTTTGAATCCATATAAGAGGACATCATAGGAGATAGTGAAGGATAAGTCAGAATGAGACGTACCATGAATATAACATAAGATACATTTAACCACGAGCCATTACTCCTTAAAAAGAGCATGCATAAAGTGACAAACCTTATTAATTGCAAAGGAAATAACTAACTATGTAAACATAAGGTAAAATTCACGACTCAGGTCATGAGACCATAATAACTCTATAGAAAGTAAAATGAAATAAATTAGCTCAATTTCTAATCAACCAGATGTTATAGGATGAAATTGAAATAAAAAATTATTTAAAAAAAGACAAAAAAATCTGACTCTAGTTAACCCATGTTAACCTTTCAAACTCGTGACCCGAGTTATGAAATTGGAATAGCTTCGTAGAAAGTAAATCAAAATAAATTAAGAAGCTAAATTCTTAATTACCCCAATATTGAAGTATGAAATTGAAAAAAAAAATTCAATTAAAATAACACAAAAAACAACTCGAGTCAACATGAGTTAACCTACCAAATCCACAACTCAATTTATGAGATCATGATAACTCTACAGTAAGTAAATCAAGAAAAAAAATGAATACTAATTCTCAATTAACTTAATATTGAAAGATAAAATTGAAAATAAATGAATTAAAATAGACTCTGTCATAACCCAATTTTTGAATAAATATTAAAAAATTAATATATTTGAGAATGGGGTTAAAACAATACAAATTCAAAGTTCATGGATGAAATTAACAGATTTGAGAGTAAATTGGTCAGAAATTGAAGAATTAATAAGTTTGGAAATTTAGTTAAAATTTGAATTAGTTCAATTAATGAAATTAGAAGAATTAATAAGTTTGTGGACTTAATTAAACTTTGATTTAATTAATTAAATAAATTTAGGGACTTAATTGAAATTAATCCAAGGGTAAAATTAAAAATTTATTGATTAAGGGACCCAATTGATACATTTCAAACAGATAGGGACCAATCCATAATCTGTCATTTTTTTCCATGCCAAATGACGCTGTTTTGATCCCACTATTCACCATCCCTTTCGTTTCGCACGGAGAAGACCGATTCAACAGGGAAAAATCCGGCAACTCAAGGCCACTACACCACGATCTCTTGCCCACAATCCCGCTCATGGATTGATTAACAGGGGAACTGGTTTCTGCATGCTCTCTGGCTCAATAAAAGGCAGAGCAGAGCAGAGGCAAGGAGGGGGGGAAGGAAGCCAGGACACAAACGAAGACGAGGGATTTTGGGGGACCAAAAATGAGAGAGAAGGCCACGAACCAGTGGGGAGAACACTGAAAACCAGAGAAGAAGACGGGGGGATTTTGGGGACGAAAAAGCATAGCATAAATCCAGAGCAAAAACAGAGACAAACGCAATAAAAAAAAAACCAAAGGACCAACGTTAACATCACCATCTTCTTGAACGCAAGGGACAGAGAGAAGAACGAAAACACAGGGAGAGGGGAAACAGAGGAAAAAATAGAGAGGCGCAGAAATACAAAAAGAAATAACACGCAGAGCAGGGGAGAAAAAGGGCAGCATACACACAGACAAGGATTGATTGTCCCTGCCATCGTTTTATCCCTGCAAAAACAAAAAACAAAGACAACAATCGGTATCCACAGTAAACCGGCATCTTCATTGTTTTTTCCTTCGTCATCTCAAAATCTGCTTGAAGAAGAAAGCAAACCGCGGGCACAGGAATAAAAGAAAGCAGAAGAGAGGAGAGGAGGTAGTTGGCCAGCCAGAGCTTCACCACCGTCTCTATCGCCTCGCAGACCAAGTAAGCAACTTCTCTTTTTCAATTAAGTGTACACTGTGCAAGTAAATTTTAATTCACTTGCACAGCGCAGCAACACGCGTGCTTTAGCGCACGCGTGTTGCTCAACCCAACCGGGCCACTGGCTTGGGCCAGTGGCCGGGCCGGGCCGCCCAGCCCAAAAGAAAGCAGAAAAATAAAAAAATAAAAAAATATGTATGCATGATTAAAAATAATGTAAATTTATTGGTTTATTCATTGACGTCAGAGTCAGGAATAAAAATACCGGTTTAAATTTATATTATTTCTATTTGTTGTATTTTATTTTATCTAGCTAGAAAAATAAAAAAAAATATGTGCATGCGTAAAAATAAATTTATTTGTATTTATTTATTCACTGACGCTAGAGTAGGGAATAAAATTTATTTTATAGCTACATAATATTTACCAACGCCAGAGTTGGAGATATTCGTAGTTGAATATTCACTAACGCCAGAGTCAGGAATATTATAAGCAAATTATCATAGCGTAAACTAATAAAAATATAGCAATTTAAGACAAAACCAGCAATGCAGTTTGCCTCGGGCAGAACGTTTAAGGGGTGATAATATCTTCCCCTTTACGTAACCAGTCCCGTACCATAGAATCTCTGTTGACCAGTTAGGGTTCCTAGTGACCATAATATTAGGTGGCGACTCCTTAAACAAGATCGTTCCCCATCAAAAAAATAGGATGCCAGAAATCCATTCTTTCCATGATATACAAATTTTTAAGGTCACCGCGATGTCAGGTGTGACAGACCCGAAAAAACAATCTAGGCTTATTCAGGTTAACTTTTCAAACTCATGACCTAGGTCATGAGATCCAGATAACCTCATAGAAAAAAAAAACAAAAGAAAGATTATGAAACTCACTTTAAATGTTGGACGATGAAATTGAAAAACAAAATTCAATATAAAAAAAGAACACAAAAAATGACCCTAGTCAACCTAGGTTAATTCACCAAACTCGTGACCTAGATTATAAGACTAGAATAACCTCATTGAAATCAAATAAAAAAAAATCTAAAATCTAATTCTAAATCAACCAAATGTTAAAGGATAAAAATGTTAAAAAAATCTATTAAAAAGGATAAAAAAAATACGAGCTAACTTGTCAAACATGTGACTTACTTAGTTCATGATACTAGGACAACCTCATTAAAATAAATTCAAAAAATATTATAAAACCTAGTCTCTAGCAAATCCAATTTTAAAAGATAAAATTGAAGAAAAAATTAAATTTTACAAATAAAAAAAACAAAAACAATATGACTAATGAAGAAGGAGTTTCACTACATGAAAAGAAAGAAGATAGGATCTTGGGGGTTAATGTTTGAAAGAATATGACCAAAATGGCTTTTGTTAGGAGAGAGATTGTTTGAGACAATAAAAAAAGGTAGTTATGTTTCTCTCATAATGAATTCTATGACTGAATCTCATACTTTTACCTTTAAAGGATTAAGCATCATTGGAATTAGAGTAGCTGGCCTTTTCTTCAACTATGTCTTGAAATATAACCAGTTCATGCTAGAATTAATGTTTAAAGATAAAATTGAAAAAAACAAAACTTAAACCTTATAGGAAAAAACAAAGAAAAACAAAAAAAACGTATTATTTTATGGAATAATTTTTTCTGAGAAAGGAATAGTGATTTCCCCTCCTCTCATAATAAATGTTATAAATATAATAATTTTCCCTTCTTTTTTAGTACTAGTTTACAAGCTCGTGCTATGTTACAGGTCGGATAAAAAATAACATATATTAAACCTGACCTAATGGATCAACCATGAAACCTCATCATTGTAGCACTAGTATAAATTTAAATTATGTGAAAGTTGTCCTAATATGATCTAATTGACTTGGTGGGTCCAAAGGCGACTTGAGTGATATAAAAAATATTTTTTTGGCTTTAAAAAAATTAAAATGACATCATTTTTTTAAATATTTAGATGCGACTTATTGGATCGACTCAAACTTCACGGCTTAACCAGTCAAACCCATTACTCGAGTTATAGATTTCACTAGGTTTGATAATTTTGCTTTTAAAAAAAAAACTATTTTTACTTAATTATATGATAAAAAAATATACTCTTGCAAAATCTTGCACATATCAAATATTAGGATGTTTATTTGAGATTATGATAACCTTATAAAAAGCAAATTGAAATAAATTAAGAAAATTAATTCAAAATCAGCCAAATATTGAAGGAAGTAATTGAAAGAAAAAAAGCCAATAAAAAAATCAATGCAAACCCAATATTGAAAGTTGAAATTAAAAAGAAAAAATCAAAGAAAAAAATAAAGAGAAATAAAAAAAATAAAAACTAACAAAAAGATGTCAGGCTAAGCGCCCAAGCCTGGGTGGCCTAACATGCTCAAACCTTAAAAAAGCCTAGGTATGTGGGCCAGGCAGGCCTGCATGCCTGAACCATATTTAAAAAAAAAAAAAAGGCAAACAACATGTATTTTTTTTTAAGAAAAAAAAAAAACAACGCATTGCTTGTTGTGGAAAATGACACATAATTTACTATCTATAATTCAGCTACTACTATGATGGCCTGAAAATCAAGACGATGTTTTTTAATGTAAAAATTATCTTTAAGTCTATTTTCATCTTAAAACACTTAATAAACATTTTTACACTCAAAACCAATTTATCAAGCAAAAAAAAACCCAAAAACAATCTAAAAATACAAAATCAAATCGAGAAAAATTCTTTCTTGGGGCCGATTTATGTTTTTAGATAAGATGAAAATAAAAAAAAAAAAACACTACTATTGAACTTCTCACATCAAATAAAACCCTTTAATACTAATCTTAATCAATTTAGTTGTCAAAATCACGACAAACAATAACTTTTCTGCTGCTTGCATTATTTTTCAATGAATTTCTCTTTCCTCTCCCAGCCGTATTACTATACTCTTAGACATCAATTGTTAAACCTTACTGGATACTTTTGTGACATTAATTTGTGATTTCTAATGAGAGTGTTTGGAAACTCTTTTCTTTCTTTCTTGCAACAAATAAACTCTTTTATTGCCGATTTTAATGCGACTTCTGTTTATATCGATGATTCTTTATTGTACTTCAATTGTTCTGCGGTTTGCCTGTTTACATGCATTCTGTGATCATTTGAATCACAACCAATAAATCCCCATCAGTTAAGGTAAAAGAGATATGCTGAATGCATTCATTGCACTAAACATGTTATATATACAAAATATTAGGATGTTTGGATGCTAAAAAAAAAAAAGAAGTTTGAAATTGCCGGACTCTTCAGAAGGGAATTTTTTTTTTTTTTTTTTTTTGATAATAAAGCCATTAGCTCTTCAGATGGGATTGGATGGAGAAAAGATTCGAAAAGGCTCTAGCTAGCAGTTGAGTTAACAATAATGCATGTCATTATTCAAGATTGATCCGGGAATGCCCTCCATCAAGCAAGAAACTGGAGGAATAGTTAGGGTTTGTGAATCTCCATATGCATTCCAACAATATGGATCCCGTACTGAATATCCTTCAGCAGGAAGAAGCTCAACATCTGAGAGTGTTATGTTGGTACATGGGAGTGAGTCACTGCACGCAAAATGCATTGGTGGGCTTCGAATATTGTAAGTTCCCTTTATGTTTTCATAGAGAATTTCTGATACTGAAACGGCAGATGTTTGGTTGGCGCACCTCTTGGTGAGGCAGTAGAATTGGTCAATTATAATCGGATTCCTGACGTTGTCCATGTGAATATTACTGAAAGTTATTCCTGATACTGCTCCCGATCCACCTTGCCATGTCTTGATCCTAACTCCATTATCCGAGACTCTAATCACCGAGTCCCTGACTGTGATATTGGAAACACAGGCTCGTGAATTGTGATTTCCTAGACTCCCGATGCTGGTTTTAATACGATCAAAGGGGAAATTTGCAAAAAGATTAGCCTACAAGTCCATGAAAATGTGACAGACCAAATTCCAAGATTAGAGCCTTATATATAAACATTCTGTACATACCTGATTCCATGACTCGGTCCACATGTGATGTTCTCTATGTCCACATCAAAACAACCTGACCCTATTGATACACAATCATCGCCTATGAACAGGTGAATATTGAACATTTTGATGTTAGTGAGCTTTTGAGGGAAGCTGTTAATGGAAATGAGAAAGATTTATATGTTCTGACTAACCGTTAGAGATCACTGAATTATATATCCCAACACCATTGGTGTTCTCTATGTGAATTCCATCAGTGTTGGGACTTAAGGCAGGAGCGGTAATGTGAATTGAATCTACATGAACATTCTTGCAGTTGTCAAATCTGAGGTTGAACTGCGGGCTATTCTTGATTTTAAGTCCAAGGATAGTTAGGTTTGAGCTCATGAAGAACCTTATGGCCTGCATTTCCAATGTGAGGTTTTACTGAAAGAATTCAAGAATATTTTGAATTGGGCGTGAAAATATATAAAAGGTTCAAGTGTAGATGACATACAGTTGGACTATCACAAGGTCCAGGCATTGTTGTTCCATTTATTCCCTGTGCCATAAATGTAAAGAATCAGTAACACGAAGTCAACCCAAATTTTTTTCAGGCTGTAAAGAGTTCTTCAAGAAATGGCTTGTGAGTGATGCTAGTTTTTTTATCATATATTTACAAAATTAATGAGTTCCATTTATTCCTGACATGAATCACTAACACAAAGCCAACCCCAGTTTTTCAGGTTGAAAGAATTGTTTCAGCAGTACCTTGTGGGGTTTACAAGGAAGATCCCACCATTTCTCTCCTCTGCCATTTATTACACCACCTCCTTGAAGTGACATTTCATTTATTCTGTAGAATACGAGCCATTGACGTCTGCTGTTCTTCTGTGGCCAAGAATCAGGTCCATCAGGTGGCATAAGAGTCCCATCAACCTTCTCAATGAACAGAATATAACCAAGCAATTACCAGAATTAGTAAGTCTTTTCAAACCTTAAAAGGCACAAAGAACAACCTGACATGACTGGCAAATAATATTACCTGAAACACTAGACCATCTTTGCAAGGACCAGAGAAAATTGTAGATTGGATCATGAAATCAAAACCATAAGGAACAAGGATGACAGCAGGATCAACTTGGTTGCAGGCCGCATCCCATGCCATCTTGAACGCGTCCGTATCATCTATTATACCATCACCTATAGCCCCAAAATTTCGTACATCAAAAACTCCACTAGAGTTATAGCCACCCCCATCTGAAGGATCAGCGGGCTCAGGTGGAGGAGTGGGAGGTTCGGAAATTGTGGATGATCTGTGATTATTATTGTGTTTGTGGTGTTTTGTATGGTTATGCCACCTAGCTTGGGTGCAAAGGAAGAAGCAAATGAAAGAAATGCCAAATACTAGTAAAGAGAGACGAGAATGCTCCATGTTAAGCTCAACTTGGTAGAAGTCTTAAATGGTGGAAACAAAAGAGAACTCTTCTAGAGTCTTTCCACTTGCCGGACCTCAAAAAACAAAAACTGTTTGAATAGCTTTTGCACTACGAATTATCAGAAACTAGATCAAAAGACTACCTGACAATTAATATTTGAAGTTGAAACAAGCAAGATGCTTGTTCAAGTGACCACTGCGAGCACTAGAGCAACTTGACAAAGACCAAGTTTGGCTTTGGAAAGTATACAGAGCCAGAAAGGCCTGTTTCCATATTTATAATAAGAGTGGATAGTGGAGGTGGCTTTGAAAAACACTTGCACCTTACCACTTCTTTTAATGGCTTTGGTGGCGGGAACCGACCGAGTTCCTTATAGGCTTTGGCTTTTCTTTTTTTCTTTGAGAATGTGGAGTCTGCAGATGACTGTTCGGGAAAAAGGTAAAAGTAATAGCGAGAGTCGATAAGCCCCCGTGTTCCTCCCATAACTCTCACTTTCATCGGTCCCCAGCTTGGTTATTTCAGCGATATCACGTTTTATAATAGGTGTAAGTTCGACGCCATACCTGTATGAGAGGCTCGAAATTGATTTTGTGACTGGCACTGAAATTAGTGAAATCTCTTCCTAGATTTCAGCATTGTTTAAATTAAGCAGTGTAACAAATGAAGCTCTATCTGAAAACACATCTGGTTTGAAGCCTATGTGCAGTTCAACACAGCTGATCAATAGACACATGCACTTATGGATGCAGATAATTTCCATGTGGTTTCCCATGATGATGGCAAAACCCTTGCTTGTGGGAAAACAGATTAAACTGAATCATTTACATGGCTCTTGAGCTGAATATGCATATGGTATTTTGAATATGATTATTAGTGATCAAGGAAATGTTTAGCCCAACACTTATGTTCTACTACTTATGTATTGAAACATGGAAAATGCTTGTTAGTTGTCAAAGGTCTTCTTACAGCATATTGCAGCATCTCCACAGAAAGAAACTTTTATCTCAGTGGGAAAAATAGCCTGTCATGTAAGCAATGAAATTGAAGGGTGAAAGGACAAATATTGGTAACCATCAGGTTTTGATTGAAATAGCTTAATCAACTCACTGTCACTTCAACCCCTTGTTTCGCAGTTACTACGCTCATGTACGATTCGAAAGATACACAGAAAGGCAAACATCCACTTTCTGGAAGTGGTCCGCTTTAGGAACTGGAGGGTGAATGTCTGCCTAAAATTAAGTTATCTTTCCTTGTAGTGGAAACTTCACTTGGAGCTCTGGTAAGGCTTGTTGAAGCTTATCTTATTACCGACCAAATCAATGCAAACATGTCTGATCATGGTTTCTCTCATCGCCCCTTTCGGTGATATATATCTAATGATGTCCACTTGAGGGGTTTAGTGCTTGTTATCTGTAGCCATGAACAGTTTTTCGAAGCATTTCTGCTAGTAATATGATTTTAGTATCCAATGACGTAACATTTTCTGCAAGTTAATCAAAGCAGAACAGCACACTAATTCAAAGTCATAATGATTGATACGTCCATTTCCAGTGATCTAAAGATCAAATGCTTAACGCGAAGATTGGTATGGATCGCCTTGTTCAGCATTTCACTAAGGTTCCTATCATCTTGATACTACATGCAGCATGGATTCTGTCTTCTGTAGTATATTTTTCATTTTACAAACTCTTAAAGTGGTGTGACGAAGCATGCTTAAATCAAAACAACCATTTGTTAAAATAAATCCATCATATCTTATTCAGTGTTGCCGCCATACCCTCCGAATTCGGAATCTGTACTTGGCAGAGTTTTCAATCAACAGAATGTCTTGTGCAACAGAATCCAGAACGTTTCAATTTACAAGTCATCGAACCACCTTCTTGTCCTCTTTGAAAATCGTAATGCCTGGATTCCTGATTCATATGAAGAAGACCAAAGTCTGCACCATTGCTATGGATACCATCAAAGACATAACTCAGTCATCTGATGCTAAGAATAGATCGAATTTAATCCTAGAAAGATTACTAAAGCTTGCTGAAGGCACAAGTAGGAAAGGAATGACTCTCAGACTCGAGATTGTAGATTATTTATTGAAAAATAAATCCATCTCCACTGCTATGCTGTGGGCTTATTAATCATTTCTCAGATCACTAAGCCTGACATTGAGAGGAGGCAAAATCCATATTGATGTCCCATTATTCTTTATGAGCAGAATATGCGATGGCGGTTCCATCATTACTTCTAGTCCACGCATGTCTAAAAGCGCTGTAGTCAGGAACAAAAGTAAGCCATTGACGCTGCTCGCTTTTGAAATTTGGGACCCAACAAATCCGCCGCCGAACATGCCGACTAATGAAGTCTCATATTTTCAACCCCATATACAGAGCATTCATTTGATTCACTTTCTCAAATAAAACGCCATCCATTCTTAACCCTTTCTATTACATTTCATTGAATAAATCCCGTACGGACAAGCCCCGTTGGTCTGTTTGACATCATTAATAGTGCGAGGATAGATCAAGCTGAGAATGATGGGTTGCTTAATCTGTTTTGCAGCTAAAATACAAAAAAAAAAAACAGAGGAAACACAAATCTTCTTCCAATGTAATCCTCGGGATCGAATTGTAGCCAGGAAAATTACATAAGTTGCAACTTGTCTTTCACTTAAAGATTAAGGGTCAGTAATGCCATGGAGGTCTTAATAACATGTTACGCAGAGCCTTCTTTACCTGCTCTCTACACAAAGATAGAACATGAACATAAACTTCAAAATAATTATAAAAATGGAATAAATGAGCTGGGGATGCATAACAAATAACACAGCTTGCATATGGTTCCACATTAAACAGACCACTAGCTACTTCTCTACAGTGGAGCACCATTTTCTGCAAGGAGCATACCGCCAGAAAGGACAGCATCACAACCCAAGGAAGGCACACTGCTTTCTTGCATGCTCTGGGATCAGCTTGACAAGCATCTCAACTGGCACTCCTTTCAGCTCTGACACGCAGAGTAGAGAGAAATCAATAACAATCATAAACAGGAACTTCGAAGGAATTAATGAATGAATATTGAGAACAGGTCATACCATGAGGCTTAAAGTTGAACAGTGGTGGAAGGATGCGTCCATTAGGTAAACGGGCGTTAGGATCACGCAGCTCATCAAAGAAGGGATGGATCAAAGCCTCCAGCTGCATTACAAAATAAATTATAAGAATAAATAAACAAACCAAAAGCATTGTCACTAAAAAAAGGCAACCACAAAACAAAAGCTTACAGCTAAAACCTAAAGAACTCGTTCATTCAATCGATGCTACACCGCACATACAATAAAAAGCTCAACTACAAGTCAAGAAGGTGAATGCCTAATTGGGGTTCCCTATTTCCCTAATATTCTGCGGAAAAGCAGCACATCTGATGCGGGGATTCCTGAGAACTGTTTCATGCCTTAAATGGTACAGCTCAGTCAATGACAAAAAGATGCATTATGTGCCTGGAATGACTTCAAGAAAGAAAATACAAAGAGTCACAGGCATGAACCTGGAGGTATCTTTGTACAAGGTCACAACACATTTACAATCAGAAAAATACAACAGAGTAAGTTTTGAGGGAAGAAAAGGCCATTCAAAGAATAATTTTTCATTTGATCTAGCTGGAATTTTATACTCACAGCTGTGCTTCGGAGGTTTGGAGAGTACTGTAATAGTCTTGAGACAAGGTCCACAGCTTCAGGAGGCATGCGCTTGTGGAATATCTAGCAATCACAGGAGGCAAATAAGTGAAAAATTCATGTCATTTGTACGAGCTTATTTTGTAGAGACAAGGCAGAAGCAATATTTTCAGGTACCTTGTGCCATGGGTGAGCTTTAATTTGAGGAAATTTGAACTCTGTGTAATTAGGATTCATGCACTTAATTTCCTCCCTTGTTGGGGTACCCAAAACCTGCATGAGAATCACATAAATTGTATGGGAAAAAGAACTTACAGCACAGGCAGTTAAAGAAAGCTAGAAATTTCAAATCTCAGCAACATAACATGCAATGCTCCCTCTAAGTTCATTATAATTAAAACTTCACCTCTTGACCAATTGTGCCGGATGGGAGACGAACTGAAAATGGATTTTTCTTATACAGACCAATCTAGCACTTTTTTAAGTATCAGAAACAATTATTACCTTTATGATTTCAACCAGCTGGTCTACTCCGCTCTCACCCGGAAAGAGAGGCTGTCACCAATAAAAATATTTGTTACTTGTATAATTTACTAACCCCAAAAAAAAAAAAGCTAAACAAACTTGTAAAAAACAAAGCCACCTACCTGTCCAAGCAGTAATTCAGCCAGAACACATCCCGCAGACCAGATGTCAATGGCAGTAGTGTACTCAGTGGCACCAAAAATAAGTTCAGGTGCTCGATAGTACCTAGAACATATGTAAGATATGTTTGGTTCACCTTTAACCTGTCAAAAGTAATCAGAATTAGAATAATACATCTTATATACATATCATAACTCAAAGAATGATAATAATTCCAGCATAGAAAAACCCATACCAAAACTTTTGCACTTCCAAAGTCACATAGTTTCACTTGGTGCGTATGTGGGTTCACCTATTACAAATAATAAAAGGAGATTCACAATAGAGAAAGTAATAATACAAACATCGAAATAGGAGTGGCATATTACAAGAATACTACAATGCCATCTTAAAAGAACATTTAGTAGTTTGCTGCACAAATGTTCCACATTGCAGGTGCTACTCCAAGTAAAAGAAAAACCAAGCACCCTTGCCAACGTACCAATAAATTTTGAGGCTTGATGTCTCTATGGCACACTCCAATACTATTGTGAATGTAAGCAAGAGCTCTACAAATCTGTTCATGAGTAAGAAAAAAAGGATCAAATAAGAGCCATAAGCTAATAAACTCCACTCGTTAAACCACTTATCATATAACCTATATCTAGTGCACAACAAACACGCTTCTAATAGGAAAGAAAGCACATTTACAACTCATACCTGATAAAAGTAAAGTTTGACATATATCAAAGGCATCCTTTGAGTCATCTTATAGTAGTGTTTGATTACACGATGGATGGTCTCAGGGACATACTCAAGTACCAGGTTAAGATAGAGTTCATCTTTTTCAGTTGTTGAGAAGAAACAGTGTTTCAAAGACACTACATTAGGGTGGTCTAGAAGACGCATGGTTTGCAGCTCCCGGTTCTTGTACCTTTTATCTTGCAGAACCTTTTTAATAGCAACAGTTTCACCAGTCTCTAAACATTTCGCCTGAATACCCATGCCACAGAGAAAAAGAAAGAAGAAAATTTAGTGCCTCGTCCAAACAGTATGAGAATCATACAGCTAAAAAAATATAATCAATATTATATCTAGATAACAACTTACCTGGAATACTAGTCCAAAAGATCCATGCCCAACAACACGCTCAGCCATATAGCTTATTGTCTGCATTCATCAGGGATTAAATTATATCATCACAAAATGAAAACAACACCAGAATTTATTTGACCAAGAGGCTAGAATTTAAAGATAATAACCTGCTTTGGCTGGCCATTTTTGCCACCAATAGTCGTGACGATTATATGACCTGTCTCGGTTCCATTACCATCAACCACAGCTGCTTCCATTTCCTGTCCAACATTAGACATTTTCCTTCCAAGTAAATAATATTGAAACCAAGCAATCAACACACGTGATGGGTAATGAAAATGATGATAATAGCAAGTTGGAGGAAATGAATAATAGCAAGTTCGAGGAAATGGATAATAGCATACCTTGTCATCACTAATTTTCATGTCATTCATCTCTTCAGGCAACTTATCAACACCGGTTGTGTTTCCAAGTGTATCTCGCAATCCAGAGGCAGGGACAACACTTACAGAAGCCATTTGCTCAAAAAGAAAGTACTCAAGAAGATCCTCTTACAAATTCACCTTGCTAGCACTATAAAAATTCAGTAACTCGCCTGTGTAAAAGACTAATCAAGGTTAGTTGTTTCATGTAAAAGAAACAGGGTACATCATCAATGCATAAGCGGAATGAGTTACCCTTTGATATTAAATACAGTTTGCAAGCTGATAAAAGATAGTTTTCACACAACAACAATCTTCACAAGGAAGAACAAAAACAAAATGCACAAGGAGCCATCCATGCAAAGTGCCAGCATTACAGCATGTCGAAGTGCATTCTACTTAAATTCATGCAATGCGTCATTATTAAGACCTTAGTAAGATCTCAAAGAGTTAATTAAAAAAATTTCATGTTGAGAAAGTACTCTGACTATGAAAAACAAAATGTCATAAGAGATTATTTTGTAGTAACAAAATAATTTTGCAAGCAAATCATCTGCTTCGTACAGACCCTAAATAGATAGATTTGAAGATCAATTAGACTTGGGATAATAGATACTGTCGAAGGTTATGAAATTAATCAACTTAAAATAGAAATTAATAGCCAAACTCCATTGGACACAAAGTTGCAAGCCAGGCTCCTATCAGCACTCAAGTAAACAGTCAAACACTAAAATTCATGCGGTATTCTGACACTGAAAAGGACAAGGAAAGGTGAAAGATGTTTAATTTCTTTCACCATACACACAAATCATTAATCTCAAACACGTTTGGCGTGGCTAAACCACATCGTTAGTTTAGGCAGTTTTTTCTCACTCTCTCTGCTAACCCCTGCCAACAGAAGGCATAAGAGATAGCAAAATAAGTTTAACTGAGATGGGTTTTTGTCAGAGCAGCCAAAACGGAAGTTTGCTTGAGATGGGATTTATTAAGTTTTAATTTCTTTCCTCTTAAACAAAAATGCTAGTAAGTTTTTTTAATAAAAAATGTAAGTTTGTTTTTGAAAAGCCACCCACTAAAACACATTTGGAGTAGAGAGAGGCCACGCAAAATTAAATGAGAGGATAATGAAGATCCACAAGACTCACAAATTCTGTGTAATTACCACAAAAGGAAAGGGATAAAACAGCATAAACTACTAAGTAGTAAAAGAAATAAAAGTAAAGATCCTTCCTGATGCACACACAGATCAAAGCATAACAATGTAAATAGCCTGATCCAGAAACTAAAAACAAAAGGACTCAACTTCAAAAAAAGAACCAGCTTGTAAGAAATCCGTCAAAAATAAAAATGAGCAAAGAGAAAAAGAGGAACTTACCTAGACTTGCAGATCAGGTCAAGAAATTGAGGGGATGAAGGGAGGGTATTGCAGGGAGAGGCGAATTCATGACCGGATTTCAACAAGCAAAATGCTTTAAAGAATCGATTATAGTTCTAGAGAGAGAGAGAAGAAGGGGGGAAGACAGAGAAAGGGTCAGGACAAGGTAGTTTGATGTAGCTTTCTTTGGTTTGGATTTTGGAAAGTTTTTACCAAGTACTACTCTATTTTGTTCAGCACAGATAGAGAAAGAAGCCATAAATATGTGTGTTGTTCTTGTATTTTTCACTTTCCTTCTTTTTGACCGTTCAACACTGGCCTGGACCCCACTCTTCCACTTTCCCTGTCTCCTCTCTGTTTTTTTTTTTTAATTATTATTATTATTATTAAAAGGAGAGAAAAGCAGTAGAAACCAAGGCTTACAAAACCTTGGAGTAACAACTCCAAACACATGATTAGCAGGTCAATCTGCAATTCTATTAGCTCCGTGATAAGACCAGCCATGGGCGTTGAAAGAGAAGACAGCTGCCTATAATCACCCTGTAAAGATGTCGAAGAAGTTAAAAGATGAGCACCGACAGCAGAATCAGGCTCCACCAAAGCCTTCCTGTATCTTTCATTCCAGCCTATCTCCAATCCTAACAAAATACCCCAAAGCTCAGCTCACAACACTGAACGAACACCAATGTGATGAGGCTTCCCGCAGTGGCAGTAACCAAGCTCTTATTAAAGGCCCATCAGTGTTCAACTTAACCCCGCTTTTGGATCGCCCAACCAATGACTTGTTCATGGCGGACAGCAGCTGGATTAGAAGCGGTAGCCGCAGCAGCAGCACTATTCACCACTTTTATGGAATAAGCAAGAATGCAATGCATGGGATTATTTGGAAAGGAAAAGCTAGCTTCAAACAAGCTTTTATTTCTCCAATACCATAAGTACCAGCAGCAGCAAACACCAAACTAATACTGCACTGTCCTTAACAGCCCTTAGAATCCGAAGACTAAAACACATCCAGTCCTGAAGATTAAGCTTAAAGAAATTGCCCCCGCTGCTGTAAGAAATCCTCATTGATAATTCTGTGAGCATGAGAAATTAGCGCACCCTCACCTGGCACCCATGGCTCCAGCCAAAACGGACAAGAAGGCCATTCCCTGGGGTCCACTGAATGTTTTGCCATAAGATCCTAATTTTAGACAAGCTCCTCCAAAGATCTGATGCCCCTGTGGTGGAAATATCCAAAGGAATAGGATGGAAACTAGATAATTCACCGTTACATTCAATTTTTCTTAATGTAAAAATAAATAATAAAAAAATTAATCTTAAACTCAAAATATGAATATAATTTAGAGGATATTTTTTTAAATATCGATACAGTGATGTATTAGATGATATTTTTTTTAAGTATTGTAACAACAATATATTAGATCGATACATATTAACTTATCAAATCTCTGACCCGGATCATGAAATCATGATAATCCTATAAAAAACAAATCAAAATAAATTATAAAAGTCAATTCATAATCAACCTAATTTTGAAGAATAAAATTTAAAAAATAACAAAAAAACTTAATTTAGTCAACTCGGGTTAACATGATAAACTTGCAACTCATGTCATGAGATCATGATAACCCCATAGAAATTAAATCAAAAAAATCATGAAGCTCAATTTTAACGAACTTAATGTTGAAGAATGAAATAAAAAAAATAAATTAAAAAATAACTCAAGTCAACTCATGCTAACTTATTAAACCTATAACCTTAATCATGAAACTAAAATAATTTCAAAAACAAAAAAACTACAAAGCTCCACTTCTAACATATCAAATGTTGAAGATTGAAATCGAGAAAAAAATTAAATTCATAGGACCAAGATAACTCCACTTAAAATAAATTTAAAAAAAATACAAAACTCAATTATTAAACAATCTAATATTAAAAGATAAAATTGAGAAAATAAAATGAAAAAAAAATGGTTGGAAGTTGAAATTGAAAAGGAAAATATTCAATTAAAAAAGAACAAAAAAATAAACCGAGCCAACCTTGGTCACACCTAGGTCAACCTACCAAACATGTGACCCGGGTCAAAAGATCGAATTACTTTCATGAAAAGCAAATAAAAAAAATTATGAAGCTCAATTAAAAAAAACTAAAAATGAATAGAGTTAACTTGTCAAACTCATAACTCAGGTTATGAGATCAAGATAATCACATAAAAAGCAAATTGAAAAATAATTATGGAGTCTAATTTCCAAATCAACTTAATGTTAAAAGATAAAATTAAAAAAAAAATCAATTAGAAAAGGCAATTCAAAAAAACAACCAAAATCAACATGGTTTAACTTGTTAAACTCACGACCTGAGTCATGTGATCAAGATAAATTCATAAAAAGCAAATCAAAGAAAATTATGATGTCCCACTTCTAATATATTTAATGTTGAAAATTGAAATTAAAAAAAAAACTAAACTCATAAGACTGATATATATCCCAACAAAAAAGAAATCTTCACAAAATAATTTAAGATTGAATGATAAAAAAAATAAATAATAAATAAATAATTAGGTTATTTGTGGGAGAAAAAAAAAACAAGAAAACAACACTATTATAATAAATAATATTATATAGATGTAGCTACAGTAATTTAGTAAAATCTTTTAGTATTTTGTTAATTAAAGTTGTATATGCCTCGCAGTCGTTGTACCCCTGAAGAAGAGTTATGAACTAGCTGTTTGAAAAATAACTTGTTTAGTGTAATTTAATACAAGGAGAATAATGATAAGTATTACAAATTATGAAATTAATTAAGGAAAACATTTTTTTTTTTTTTACTCCGCCGCCAAACTCGAGTTCTATGTAAGTGTTGATGTGTGAATTAATCATCAATATTATGAACAAAAATTTAATTTTGAATAAAATTATTAACATAATATTTAAAATGTTATTCAGTTTCATCATAGTTTTTAAATAAGATTGTATTTCTTATAATGGCATTAACAATTACTTTCTGAATTATTATATATTAACCTAATATGCAAATCTTATAAAAAAATAATATGCTCATGAATATTAATTAAAATTAAAATATTTATTTTATTATTTTTTGTTGTAAATATTTTACATGATTTTACCAAATTAATAATTCTTTTTTTTATTGCATACACATCATTGGATTATGATTTTCTATTTTTTATTGAGTCGTGCTTTTTATATCATAATGAATTTTTATTTTAAAAAAATATTTTTTTGTCAAGACAAAAAAAAAGAATAATTAAATGGAGTTTTGATTGAAGAGATATATTCTTCTATTTTTCATTCAAATATTGAGATTTTTATAAATATGTATTTTAATATTTTTGTGAGTATTTTATTCAAAGAGCATGCTTCTAATAAAAAATATATATTTTTATAAAAATAAAAAATTGCATTAATTAGAACTTAAGAATCCATCTAATAAAATATTTATTTTCAAAATTTAAATCATTATCTTTCCTGGGAAAAAAAACTAGTTACTAAACTTGATTAATACTCTCAAATATCGATCTTTTCAATTAATACAATATTGTTGATCACTGTTTAAGAAAAAAAGAGGACATCATTGGGATCAAATTCATCAATCCGTATTCCATGATCAAAGAATTAATCTTTGTTGCAACCTCCATGATAAGTGCAAGCAGTGGGTAATGTGGACTCTGCAGAAGTTTCTTCGAAAAAGCATTCATGCGTTTTATCAACACAGACACCATATCCGCACGGCCATTGAAAGGACCAAGCCAATATCACGAACAACAGCTTCCACTTATCTTAGCACAGCTGCATATATATATATATATATATATATTAAATCTATTGTTGTTCTTTGTAAGTTTTAAGATTCATAAGGGTGCATTTGTCTCGGAAAATAGTTTTTACAAAACCACTTTTTAAATTTTTCTATATTTATTTATAATTAGAAAAGTTGTTAACAGAAAATACTTTCCGGTCAATAAAAAACACTTTCCGGTCAACGAAAATTTGGTTTGGTTTCCAGAAAAGTGTTTTCCTTTTATTTTAGACGGAAAACACTTTCCAGAAGTTGTGAAAAAAATTAGAAACGTCATATTATTTGCTGATTATATCAAATTTGATCCTCAAACTTTTGATTGTTATATATATTTTGTTTTGAATATTTGTTTTTCAATTTCATCCCTTAGAATTTAATTTTTATATTAACTTCGGTCCTCATTTTTATAATTGTTAGTTGCTTTTCCCTTATCATTTTTTAATTGAAATTTTTTATCTATCAATTTTGGTTTAGTTTCCAGTAAAGTGTTTTCCTGTTATTTTGGACGGAAAACACTTTCTGAAAATTGTGAAAAATTTAGAAATGTCATATTATTTGCTGATTATATCAAATTTAATCCTCAAACTTTTGATTGTTATATATATTTTGTTTTGAATATTTTTTTCAATTTCATCCCTTAGAATTTAATTTTTATATTAACTTCGGTCCTTATTTTTATAATTGTTAGTTGCTTTTCCCTTATTATTTTTTAATTGAAATTTTTTATCTATCAAATTTGATCCTCATTCTTTTGATTGTTACTTATTTTATTTGAAATAATTTATGAAATGTTCATAATTATTATTTTAATTTTTTTATCTTTTATTTTTTATTATTATTTAGATTTGATCTCTATTATTTTGATTATTATTTATTTTATTTGAGATCATTTATAAAATTATATTTTTTTTCAATTTCATTCTCATTCAACTTTTTAATTTGTAAGATTTGTTCCTCATTATTTTAATAAATTTGAAAAAAATAAAACATTAATAAGTTATTTTCCAGCTCATTTTCCATGACATAACTAAACACGAGAAAATGTTTTTCAATTTATTTTCCATTACACTACCAAACATCGGAAAATAATTCACTTTCCTGAAATTCATTTTCTTGAAATTCACTTTTCAAAAATAAACTACTTTCCAGCAAACAAACGGGGAAAATCCTTAAGAAAATTGTATGAGCTAAGAAAATAGCACATAAACCTAAGAGAGATGGAGAATAAGAAAGAGAAATAAACAGACTCATTAGAAGCAATAACTGAAAGAATGGACTAGAAGGAAAATTTTAAAGAAGCTTTCTCCATTTGCTAGGAGTGATGTATATGCTAAAATATATTTGACTAACTAGTTGTAGTATAGAATTTGGTGAGCCAATTGGGGATAACATAAGTGATCTTTCTAGGCTAGGAAATATATTTGTGAGGAAAAGTTAACAAATATTTCCAAATATCCTTCTTACTTATTTACGAGATAGATATATACATATCACTGGAAAAAATATATATACTAGAATCACCTTTAATACATGATACATGGGAGTTCTAATTAACCATACAATTATGCTATATATTACTTTCATACCAAGAACCATGTAATTATCTTTCTAACATTCAATAAAGGTTGTTAAAGTCAATGATGGAGTTGGGCTCCTAACTATGACATCGTGCAATGTTGTTAGAAAATTTTTTTAAATAACATTACTATCTTGTATCATGACTTATTCTAGTCTATAAACCCATCGTAATTATCTAAGTTTATTTTTATGAATATAAAATTTTTAGAAAGACGAATATATAACACCCATTTATAAAGTGAAGGACCTTCATGTAGTGGAGGTTATATTCATTCTCAAAAGCTTATGTGACAATAGATCTCACCTTATGTCAAGGCTTTTTTTTTCTTAGGACTACCTGAGATATATTATAATAGAGAGCAATGGTGATGATTATTCTTGAGATGGTGACTAACTAATGCTTTGATTGTATACTTTTGAAAGTTTTGTATAGAATAACTAGTTTGAGAATGTTCATTGTGATAATTATTGTTCTCGACATCATGGTGACCCACCCTCTTTCCCTGAATCTTGAGGAAATGAGCCTTTTTATGTGTGGAGGGGGGGAGGTCTAGTCTTATGAAAAGAAGTCGTCACCTAATATTATAGTCATTAAAAACCTTAATTGGTTTTCAAAGATCTGTGGTAAATGACTTGTTATGCTAAACGGAAGATACTATCACCCCTAAAGCATCTTACATGAGGTAGATTGCATTGTCTATCTTGTCCTAAATTGCTAAGGCCTTGTTATGTTTAAACCATTAATGATCTATCTATTGGGTGAATACGGGTTTACTATAATGAGTTAAAATCTGGTCAAAAGTTCAACACCTATCTGTTCTAAAAGTTTGGCTGGTTTTTGCCATTTCTAATTGTTTGGTAAGTTGATAACTATAAAGTGGTCATCCCAGATCATAACTCAAGTTATGTCCATGAATGTACTAATGAGCCCATGTTAGGTCAATGAAACCCAACCCAAATCCTAGGAAAGGTCCATGAAAGATGCCTTAAAAAGGTTTATTTGTCCTATAGTACCTCAGATATTCCTAACCATTTTACCCTTAACAAAAAAATTTCATCGTTATTTTGTTTTGAAGAAATTATGGTAAGGGGTTATTCTTTTTAATATTCAAGTATTAGCTCTCTATGAGTTTATATACTCAAATATTAGAAGTGAATAGTAAAATATTTTTCTTAATAGACTTTTGAATATCTAAATTGGATTTTTGGAATTTTAGGTATGTAGACTTAATAGACCTTTTAATTTTGGTCAAGACCTAATGAACTTTATAAACTTGTTATAAAGTCTAAATATGTATGCAAAATATTTTTTGTACTTTTCTTCCTTTTAAAAAAAAAATGCTAAAACAAAAATTTTGTAAAATGCTAAAACATGTAGAAACATTTTTGGCTGTTTTTATGGAAATATGTTAAAAACATGAACAATGATCAACACATACATGAATGCAATATATATATATATATATATATGTAAGAGTCTTGGCAAAATCCAAATTGATTATTTGTGCTTTTAAGATTGGTTGGTAATTTACAAGTTCTATAAAAACAAGGGTCAAACACATGAACCCTAGTTTAAAATGCTTATAAAAACATAACAAGAGTAAAGGAATATCTATATGTCAAAAATCATAGGTAAGCACATTGTTTCTTTTAATGTCCATGTACACGAGAATAGCATGAAATAAATCTAACGTACCCTAAGTTTTAGCTCATTGTATTTATTTGGATGCAGATTACCACTTACATATTTTCAAACATGTCATTAGTAATTTTTTATAATGAACAAGCTTTGTCATTTATAGGTCTCAAAATAAAAAATGCAGCCACCAAAGATCCATACACTATATGGGAAGTTCACAAGAACTGTCATAATTCATTTCTGGATTATTCCTCAAATTTATCTTTTTTCTTTTAGAAATAAAAAAAATCAAAAAATAAATAATAATACCAAGAAGACTGGTATTTTAGCAAAAGCAAGCTGTGAGGATTTCAAATGTAGAAAAAAAAATCAGGCTGCAATTTTAGAGCTTAATTATACCCTCTTCTACCCAAAACTAGAGAGACAAATCAGATTCAAGGTCAAATCAAATCATTATTGGACAAATCTGTTTAAAAATTAAGTCATATGACATAATTAGATTTTTAATAGCCCAATTTGATTTAATCATGGGTCAAATTAAAGTTTAATTATGTTTAAGAACTAATGTGGGTCCAATTGAAGGATTTAATTAGGTGCAAGGACATAATTATACTTCAAATAGGTCAAATTAATTTTATTAGGGGCTTAATTAGTGAAAACTTAAGTTTAGGAGCTCAATTTGGGCTTAATTGATAAGATTGAATTTTTAGAAGACCAAACTTATTTTTTACAAAGTCAATTGATTCAAATAAGGGATCAAAATGTAAGAAAATCAAAGTTTTTGGGTCAATTAATGGCTAAATTAAAGAAATTTACAGTCGAGGATCATTTTGCAAAAGATGTCAAACTATGGGGACCTAATTGATTGAAATCAGAGGTGAAATTAAAAAGAATTAAAAAATTTCATGGTCAATTAAGGGTCAATTTGTATAAATCTAAGATCAATGACTAAAATAAAAAAGGCGCTGAAATTTGAGGCTGGCATTGAAGTTCGGCATGGGCAAAATTACATAAAATTGAAAGTTTAAGGTCAATTAGGGTGCAACTAAAAGAAATTAAAAGATGGGGGACCAAATTAAACTTTGTTCAAAACCTTAAATTAAAACCCTAAAAAGTCCAAAATGACACTGTTTTGAACAGTTAAAAAAAAAGAGGAATAAACGACACCTTTTTTGGTAATTGTTCATCTTCTTCTTCATTTAAACCAGAAAAGACTGTTTGAGTGGCCTCATTTCCAAAGCATGTAATGTTTCATCTCTCCACCAAATTTGACAAAACTTGCACGCAAATGATGGCCTGCATCTGACTACACCCTATTGTGGTCCTTTCTGGCCGATTAATGCCACAGTAGCTATCACCACCGTTCCAAAATGGCCAACCCGACCAGTCCCTTCTATAGTAACTCTTCTAGACCATGATGGCAACTTTGAGCCAATGGTTGGGATTATTTCGAGTCAAATCAAGAGTCAAGATTTGACACCATTAAAGATAAAATGTCCTTCTTTCATCCCTTATAAATAAGGGTGGATTCCATGGCCAGAGAGAGGAGAAATCAAAAGCCAAATCTGAAAAAAAAAAAAAAACCAATTATTTCCCCGATTTCCAATTTCCTTCTCCCCGCCGCTACCTCTTCTTCTTCTTTCATCGCACCTCTGCTGCCAGCGCCACCACTAACCACTCGTCGGTTTTCCCTATACCACTAAGAACACCGTCAGTAACTTCCCTCCTCTGGCAAGACAAGTTTTCCCTTCTTTTTCTCCTTACAAATCCCCCTCAACCACTATATTCTATATGCAGTGGCCATGATAATTACCTCATGGTCACTGGGTTGGGCCATGAGGTATTATCATGGCCACTGCATATAGAAACTTGAAATAGAAAAATAATCAAGCAATAATGCAGTTTCCTTTAGGTATGGGGTGATATGTCTTCCCCTTGCATAATTAGTCTCTTACTCGGACTTTCACAGACCACTAATTTCCTAGTAACCATAATACTAGGTGGTGACTCCTGAACCTTAATCATAATTTTATGATTAAACTCAAAACTCTTTCATTTTCTAATACCTCTCATGAAACAGAAAAGTGTGCCATTCGACGTTACCCTACGACAAGAACTATGTAAACATCAATTATATTTATTTATTTATTTTTAGAAAAGAAACAAACCATGATTATTAACTCTTATTTACTGAGAACTACCATTTATTACCCATATAAAAAAAATTTACTTGATTCTTAAGTATCTCTAATGAAATGTTACTATTTACTCTTAAGGCAAAACATCTTTATGCCAGTAAAGGATAAGAACTCAGATGCTTTGCACCTCATGCAAATAAGATAATATCCAAAACTTTAACCCTGTTTGTAGCCCAACCTATAAACTAAATAAGAAACACGTGACTTCAGGGGGCATTATGCAACATCAATATTCATGTTTTTGCAAACATGAATTTGAAAACACCACCGATAAAATCGCGCACACTAAAAGAAATGTTGTCCTTTTCTTTTAGTGATGCATTAACAAATAAGTCATGAAATTGGAACTGAAGATGCACAAAAAACAAATCCTCAAGGATTAACCTTCTATATGAAAGAAAGTTAAAATTATATACCTATTATGAAGATGGCAGATGCTCCTTGCCTCCCAAAAAAACTGAGTTTCCTTCCTTTATAAGAATAGGAGGCTCTTAAATGGTGACTGCAACTTTGGTAATTCAGACCCCAAAAAAGATGTTGAAATACTTTTTACTAAAAAAATATTGATCATTAGAAGGTATGGGAAGCTCAAGAAATTCACGGTAGCAGGTCAATTTGTTTTTTTTTTTTTTGGGTTTACTCTTTGTGTATATGTGTTGGAGGTCCAAGGCTTCTACTTGTGAGGAAAAGGGTATAATGTTTTTTATGTGTATTTTTTAGAAGCATGAAGCAAGATAGAGGCTAAGGTTTTTTTTATTCGATAGTGCCTCCCTTTTTATGTTCACTAGGTCTATATTTATAATACAAGACTCCCCAATGATATGAAATTTAAAATTCCATACCAAATAAACTCCTCATCTCTTTAAGTTCGAATTTGATTAAAATCTTGATTAAGAAGGATTAACTGAGTTTTTCATAGTGATTTGTTTTAATTAAATATTAAGAGAAACAAACAAAATTGGGTTATGAAAACAGTGATAACGACTTACAGGTTGAGTTTGAGGTCAAGTTAGAGTATGGTGATTATTTTACTTACTTTTTTTACATCATTTTATATTCTCCTTTTTTATAAACTAAAGTTGTTTATATATCGATGGTAGTGTAGGTGATGACATTAATAATTGCATCATCAACTAAGGAAGAGGTAAGGTTCCAAGCTGTTTTTGTGTAGCTAGAATAGTCTCAATGAACCCTTTTATTTGTTAGGGATTTAAAGAGGTTAATGTACGTCAGTAGAGAGGTTAGTCACTCTCTCATGTTCCAGCCTTTTTAAGTTATTAGCCATGAAAAAACTTTACAAATATGAATATGCAAGAAATGGAGAGAATGAATTGGCTTCTATTATGTTCTCATAAATGACGCCACTAACAAAGTTTGAAAAACTTCAAATGAATTTGGGAATTTTCACGATTGTTTTAAAAGCTTTGAAGATTTTATGCATGAATCCTTTAACAGACATTCAAATTTAGATCTTGAATTTTGATATGGATTGTGAGATCCTCACATAATTCAGTTTTGATACTTTAACTATGTCATATCTCTACTCAATATAAATTCATTAGACTTCCAAATATTTGTAATGAATCCGGTCTAATATTATTGACGTGTTAACCTTTGTTTTCTTTTTTCTTTTTTCTTTTTTCTTTTCCTTCTTTTCTCCTTTCTCTTATTCTCTCATCGATCAAGCCTTTATTTAGGCTTGATTGGACTGTGTTTTCTTCTTTCTCTCTCTCTTTATTTTTCTTCTTCATTTCCTTTCTTTTCTTTTGGGCCTTTCTCTCTCAAAGATAATGCCTTTCTCTCTCTTCTCTTTATTTTCTTCCTTTTCCATATCCTTTTTCCTTCTCTTCTTAGTGGGTCTGGGAGTTTTAGACCTGATTAGGCCAAGACTATTCTCTCTCTTCTCTATATGACTATAGTATTTCTTGTCCCTTTCTTTTTAAGCTTAGTCTGACTTAGTTGTTATGAGCTTAGTTGGGCCTATTTCATCTTACTCCCATCAATACATGTTCATTTTTTTATTACTCATATATGATGAAAAGTTCGTGTCCCTTCTGAGAATTTTTTTTCTAGCTATAACTAATTAACCCTTGACTTCCTCTTACTAAATAAACCTCTCGTGCTCAATATATTCACTTGATAACTCTGTTTTTGAAAGTGAATAGTAAACCATTACTACGCAGAAGAGTTGAGATGGAATAAATCCCATAATTTAATGAAGCAACATACATGTTATTAGATTTTTTCTTTTTTTCAAGAGTATTTTTCTTTCATTATCTTAGGATATTTTTCCTCTACCAGTATAATAAATGAAAGTTTCATGTTTTTCAATTTCAATAGACATGAAATTTGAATTTTGATGATTAAGAAATATCCTTCTAAACATTAGCCATTAAACCAAACCCCTCAAATTTGATTGCTCATTGTTTGAGCTACGATATAGGTCATGTTGGGCATTACGGTTCATCCATGTTTTTAAAATTTTTCAAATGTTTTTAGATTCTAATTATTGTTTTTTATGTTTTTTTTTTATGTGCTGATTTCAAAAATAAATTTTAAAAAATTAAAAAAATATAAGTTATTTTAATATATTTCTAAATAAAAAATACTTTAAAGAGCAATATCTACCACACTCTTTAAAGAAACATGTAATATAACAGAAAAACCCCATAATATAATATATCAGTGCAGGATAAAATTGGTCGCAGTGCAACAAATTCTGTCTTTTTATTTAATGGACCAACTAATAAAATACATTATTCCAAGCTTCTTGGAATTTGATATGAATTTCAATTTATAAGGTAGAACATGGGAAACAAATTACAGTGATTTATATGAATATAAAAATAGGTGAAAGCATTTTCGATGTGTTCATTTTATGCATGAATCCTTTAATAGATACTCAAATTTGGATCTTGAATTTTGACATGCATCGTGAGATCCTCGCATAATTAAATTGTAAACTTTAACCATGTGATATCTATACTCTACTTGACACGAATTTATTTTAATTTGAATTATTTTTTTATTTTTATATACCATTTATTTATTTATTTTTTATATATATATATATATATATATATATATATATATATATATATATATATATTCTGGTTGAGTATTTATATAATTGTTTTATTCAATTTAAGAACAGAACTTAAATGAAACAAAATAAAATCATTATAAATAGAATTAAAATATTTTAAAAAACATATATATAAGATATTATATATAATCAATGCGTGTTTATTTGAAATTCTTAAGGTATTTTATTTTTTGAAAAAATAACTATAAGTTATATCACATGATTTGGCTTTTTATTAAAAAATGACTTGATTGAAAAATAATAAGAGTGGAGATGGATCATAATTTATTTTTTGTATTAAAATGAATTTTTAAATAACTCCAAGGGCCATGAAATGGATTTATCCGTTATCAAAGATTTTTTTTGTATTTTGTGTTCAATAAAAGTACACAATATCATCTTAAATAAAAGTTTATGATCCAATCTCTTATTTTATAAAAAAAAAAATATGATTAACAACAGATATATTATATTAAAAATATGATTACAAGAAAAGATTTGTAATGTAATCATAGCTAAATAGTAATAAGCAGAGTTTAAACGTGGCTTGCCTTGGAGAGGTATTCTGCGGTGGGACTCCAAAAGCAAAAACCCACGCCCAGCACTAGTTTATTAGGCTGGATCCATACTGGGCTTTATCAAGCCCAACGCCATACAATAACTTAGATCAAGGGCTGCCGTGGAGGTTTCCTCTCCCGTCAGAAACCACTTGTGAGAGTCTGCTTCGCGTCAGATGGCAAACAATTTAGTTAGCTTTAAAGATTAAAATGCAATCAATGGCAGGAATTTGACGTGTGTAATTGCTGGTGGTGCAAATACAATAAAACATTAAAGGAAAAACAAACATTAAAGACAAATTGAAAAGAAAAGAAAAAAAAAAAAACTAACTCGAGTTAGTATGTCAAACACGGAACTAATTTATGAGAGTGAGATAAGCTCGTATAAAAAAAATTAAATAAAACAATGGAGATTAACTTAGAGGAAAACAAGATAATTAAAGAAAAAAAATATAAAAAAAAAACTCAAGTGTACTTGAGTTAACTCTACTAACCAACAATTCGGGACATGAAATTGAAATAACCTCATAGAAAAAAAAACGACAAAGCTCACAAAGTTGAATGCTCAAAAATATAATATCAAATGATGAAATTAAAAAAAAACATAAAAAAATTAAATTCAAACCAATCTAATATTTGAAACTCATGTCCTAAGTCAGGAGAGCAGATTACCCCATAGAAAACAGAATCGTAAAAATCACGATGCAAAATTCTCAACAATCTATTTTTTTAAAAAAAATAATAAATAAATAGCAATTAAAAGAATGATGATCAAATATAGTGCACAAATTAAACGAAATAAAACAACTAGGGAAGAAATTAAAAAATAAAATAAATTAAAAAAAAAATAAAATAATAACAATTAAAAGAATAGATATCAAGTTTGATTGATGAAAAATTAAATAAGGATGAAATTGAAAAAACATTCTAATTTTACAGATTAATTCAAATAAAATAAATAGTAATAAAAAGAATAGGAACCAAGTTCAAAGAAAAACTATATTGAAAGGTTGGTTTGAAAAATCAAAAGGTTTGACACGAGAATTCAGGGGAGAAAGAGAAAAAAAAATGATCATCAACAATAAACCAGCGATTTATTATTCACACAACAAGCACTTTCCAATGTTGCCCTGGAATCTCATGTTTGGCAAATAACAACATTATTCATGTCACTGCGAACCAATAAACACACCTTTTTAAGTAATATTTAAATTTATTAAATTATCCAATCACCTCTTAACTCATGTAATGATTTTATATATATATATATAATGAAAAAATAAAAAAAAATCCATGACAATAAGTTTTAAAATTTTTTGCTATTAAAATCAATTAAATCATTTTATTGTTTTTTTAAAATATAAAAAGACCAAGCAACCCCTGGATATAAAGTAATTTTTTAAAAAAAATAATAATTTATTATTTTACTATAAAAAAATAATCAATTTAACTCCAATTAATTTGATAATATCAAATAAACTCCGTAAAAATACCCCTTACCCCTCATTATTAAGGGTTTCATTAACTTGTATAATGAAACGCAAAATTATTATTATAATGTAGCAATTCAAATTTAAAAGTGCAAGTAGAGTGTGCCTCTCGAATGAATCGCTTAGCACACTTAATTTTTTTTTTTTATAATAAAATATAATAGCTTTTACGTAATAAAGCATTACTTTGTTTATAGAGCTTTTTTACTGATTCAATTTATAAATGAAATGATAGACTAAATTCAATAGACAATTTCATATGTATAGTTTTTTATATACGTGATTTCCTTTAATCTAAATTAATTCATTAAATAAAAAGTTGTTATAAAACCGGTTTGAATTTTCATAATTTTCTCAACTACTCGTCATGTTAGATCAAACTTGATTCAACCAAAGGTATTTAAGTTTTTTTAAAAAATAATACAATAAAAAGACAATTTAGCCCTTAGAATAAAGAAAACTTAAACCATTCAAGGTTTTTTTTTTAATTTTCATAATTATCAAGAGTAATTTGATTTTTATGTTAATTAATTAACATAAAAATTAAAAAAAGCTGCTAGTGATGGACCTTTGTTCTTAGTCCTTTTATTAAAAATTTTTTTTTTTTAATTTAGTTCTTCAAATCTAATTTTTCATATATTATTTTTTCTAATTTAATTCTTATTTTTTTAATTGTAATTTTTTTGGCCCTTTTGAAAAAAATTTATTAATTTTTAATTTCATCATTTAATCTAGGTTTATGGTGTATCGTTTTTTCTAATTTGATCCTTATTCTTTTTTTAAAAAAAAATCTTTTGTTAAAGTTATTTTTCTTTTCAATTTAACCCTTAAATCAAAAGTTTTGGGTTGCTCTCTAATTTAATTTTTATTTTGATTTTTACCCTTATTGTTTTAATTACCATTTTTTTAGATCCTTTTGAGTAATTAATTTTTTTTCTCGATTTCATCTTAGTCGTTTTCCACGTGTGATGCTTTCGGTTTAATGATTCGGGTTATAAATTTAAAAAAGTTAACATGGATTAATATTTTTTTTTTGCTTATTTCTTGTTCGGATTTCATTGATCGACATTGTTTATCTAAAAAAAAAATTGGCTTTGTATTTTTTTTGATTTCTTTTCTATCGGGTTATTCTGATCTCATAACTTGGACCATGAGTTTTGTTGGTTAACTCAGGTTGACACTCTTATTATCCAAGTTACGTGTTCATCATGCTATCTCTGTAACGTGCTGAATTTTTAAATGCAATTTTCACCTTTTTAATTGTTGTGTATGTGAAAAATAATGATTTTTTCCCCTTAATATAAGGTAACCTCAAGGTTATTATTTTCGGCTTCCATCATCATATAATAAAAATGCATGATGTTAAATTCAAGATAATAAATTTACGACATCTTCTTAAGTACATGATTTCCATAACAAGTATTCATCTTTCCTTTTTATTATTTTTGTAATTTATACATCATTGCTGGCTTAATAGATGCACAACAATTTATTGTATAATTTTAACTAATCTACAAACTTTCCTCCAAAATAAATTGATCTTCAAAGGTCTATACACGATCTCAATATATCTTAGATAGATAGAAAAATACTTGTAAAACATATAGGAACAAAAATAAAATTTTCATTGTAAAAAGATCGATTTCAATTGATATTTACTTATCAACTTTAGGAGTAATATAAAACAAGTATTATTTCATCAAATTTCTTATTGATACCATGATTTTCATTACAATCATCATTAATTTACAACCCATTTACTTTTTTATGTTTGTTTTGATATATATTAATTGTCTCAATTATTACTTGTCAATATCACTTTTCAATTCCCACAAATAATATCTCAATCAAAGTTTATATATCTTCGTTCTCTATTATTACTAATACTCATTTATTTAATTTTTACTTTTATAATTCATCTATGTATTTTCATATTCAAATATTATTTTGCTCATTTATAACACATTTATTACAATATACTATTTAAACAGTAATCAATTTCAACCCAACACACAAGTCCACAACCGACACCTAAATTAATACTCATACATACTTCAACAATCAATTTATTATTAATTAATATTTAAATATCCATAATTTACTTTTCATGCCATCAAAATAAATATACATGTGGGTATGTATATCACAAGCACAAACATATTAAAATGAAGAAACAGCTGAAATTGCTTAGATAATTTCTTGAATTAATAGATAATAAAAAATATATATTAAAAAAAAACTCTTTGCAATCGCAACCATTATTTCAATCGACACTTCCAAGCTCTTCACCTCGAAAATCAAAACCCACCATTTTAACATTACATCATTATTTTAAATAAATTAAAGAACATCACTCGTACCTTAAATTAATTAAATCACTCATTAATCGAAATTTCTCCAAATTTGTTTTCCATTGAAGTCACAATCGTCGCCATATTGATGCACATTCCTTCCTTGAGAAACTTGGCCTTGCGTCTGCCGTTCTTCTTCCTGTTGTTTTGATTTGCGCAAATCCCTCGTCCTAGCACTCCTTCCCTTGAGTCTTTTCAACTTTCAAATTTGTCTTTTGCTCTTATAGTGCCTTTTTTTTATCTGTTGTGGAAAGATGTCATGGGAAGAGATTAGGGTAGTGTGCGGGGGTGTTTTAATTGGAGTTTTGTTTTTAAATAATTTTTTAAAATGAATTATTTCTGAATATTTTTGGATTAGTTTGATGTGATGATGTTAAAAATAAATTTTTAAAAATAAAAAAAAATTATTTTAATGCATTTCCAAGCAAAAAACATTTTAAAAACAACCGTTGTGTCAAAAAAACCAATTCAACTCAAAAGTCTAAGCTTCTAGGTGAGGTCCCAGGACATGATTTTTATTATTCTCTAACACATCCTTTTAAATGAAAGCTTTTTGAATTTGAAACTTAAACAGACCCACACTAATTTATTTTTCTTTTTATCAAATAAATAGAGATGATGAGAATCAAACTCGTAACTGTTTGGTCATCAAAACTCTAATTACATGTTAATTAAAGAATCAATTAAATCTAAAAACTTAAATTTTTAAATATAATTTATATTATTTTCTATCAAATTATCATTTTTTTAAACACCTAACTAAAGATTATAGATAATCATAATGTTCAAGGTAGCGTAATTAAAGATTAAAGTTATCCCTGCACGATTTACCCTTAAACTATTCCAAGCATGCTGCGGTAATAAGTCAGCTGTTTCTTTCTCACCTAACGAGCACCTCGATTTTTTATACACATCTCTTAAGATGATTCTATTATCACGCCTACTTAGGCCATTGATCAGCATCTCTGTCGTTTTTTTCAAACATCGGGCTAGCGTGAGTTTTGGGATCTATAAGGCTAACGTGAAGCAATCAATATCCAGTAAGAAATCAGTAGTGGATGCTTACTAATCTGGATTGATTCAGAGATGACCTAATTGATGCATCATCTGGTGAATACTGATATCCCATATACAATTATTCGAGCATCATTTGACGAGAATGGGCTTTTTCTTTCACGTTTTCACATGAATTCTACACATGGCATGCAAGTAAAATATTTCATTAGCATTATTTCTCACGAGTAAATATTAAATATAATTTAAGATGGATGATGGCCACCATGTCTGACATGGAAAGCTTTCTAGGTAAAGAAGACCAGGTCACAGACAAAACAAAACCCTAAAATATTATTGATTAAAGACATTAATAAAGAACGAAAATAGCTTTCTCATGATCAATGGTGGAAACCCTAATCAAACAAGTTGTCGCTATCGTGGTTTTTGCCCAGGATGTTCACGAGTGAAATTTTGAAAAAAAAACTTGTTAATCTTTGCCTTGACAGGGGTAACCTACCTTCTGATATGACTCCTGGGATATTTTTTATTACTCGATGCAAGTCCGAGACAGAGATGGAATTTGCAATTCATAAATCAGACACCTGGCATCAAGAGGTCAATTTAGTTGACCAATCAAGAGAGTTTAGAAGTGGTTTGGCTGGTTGGAGCAATAAACACACTGACGCCCACCTTTTTTTTCTATTATGGCAAGCTGTGGGCTGTGCTGTGTGGAGTGGGATCGAACATCTAGGTGTTTGTGGACGGCAGACAAAGCTACATGTATGAGCGTGATACTGCGTACAAAACACTGTAGGTTAAAAAATTATTTTTTTTTGTAAAATTTTTAATTTTTTATAAATTATTTTAAATAAAGTAAATAATAAAAAAAGAACCAAAACTAATAGATAATTTTTTAAAAAAATAACAATTAAAATAATAAAAACTAAAGTTGATATAAAAATCAAATTTAAAAAAAATAATTCAAAACAGAATATATAACAATCAAAATATTTTGAATTTCTTTTAAATTCTAAAAAATATTTCTATTCAAAATAAAAAAATATACTTTTTTTAAATTCAAACTAACTTTTTTATTAAAAATATTTTTCTTGGACTGAAAAATCTAATGGTAATTAAACACTAAAAATTATAAAAAATAAATTTAAAAAAAAATCCCTTCATCAAACAAGCAAAGCGAAAAGAAGTTTTTAAACGTTATAAAGGCCATTCCTTGTCAAGTTTGCTTGTTTTCTTTGGGCTTTCAAAACCTTTTCCTTCATGAAATCAAGATTACTAATCCCCTGTTAAACTACTTATGAAATTAAATATTTAATTAAAAATCCCATTAGATAACAATTTTTTTTTTTATGTTGACGAATGTACATGGTATGATACAAATTGAAACCTTGATGATAATGTTTCAATGATAATTAATTATGGATCGTAGCAGCAGCTGCCAGACCCCACGCAACTTTCTCCATTTCAACCATGAAAATGAAAGGAGCTTTTTACCCGGAAGCCATTTACCTTTGTTTTCAGGGAAAGGAAAGCAGACAAATTCTTTTATGAAAAGAAAGAATAAAGGTTCCTTCGGGCCAGCATAAGAAAAGTAGCTAGAAAAACAAAATTGTAGTGCTCCAATACCATTCATATTATCCAGACAAAAGATTAACTTGATTATTTGATTTTGGATTTACTCGGATTAATATAACATTTGAATTATAAAAAAATAAAAAATATATTGTTTTAATAAAAAAAATTTTACTAACCTAATCAAGGCCAAGCCTCGAGTTAGTGGGTCAGTAGGTTGATCTGCTGAGTTAGACCGAGACTTATAGCTATCCTACTGTTTTCTTGATATTACTATTATCTTTCACATCGCATAGAAAATCACTAGCTATTCTTGAATATGATTCCAGGTTAATTTTTGACATAAAATGAGAAGGTGTGAATGTTATAAAGTGTTTTTCAATATCATAATTTTTTTAATGAAAAATGAGAAGGTGTGAATGATATAAAGTATTTTTCAATATCATAATTTTTTTTTAATGAAAAATGAGAGGATGATGTCTGCACTTAACAAAAAAATTTAAAAAAAATATATGAACTCATAAATAAAAAATAGTTATTAACGCTAATTAAAACTAAAACGGGAAACAAATATTTCTTATAAAAACAGAAGCTAGATACAAATATAAATATTCTACATCGGTTATTTTTTATTTTACAAATTTTTTTATTTATAGTAGAGGTTAATTTTGATAGTTATGTATTAATGATTTCTTTTTGTAAATGTATTATTTAAATACAATTTATCTATATAAAATAAAAAATTCTAAAAGCATAAATTATAATAGAAGTATTATGAGATTACAAAAATAATTTAAAAGATTAATTATTATTATTATTATTAAAAAATAAAAAATAAAAAAGAATATATTAATTAAAATTAAAAAAAAGAGCTTCCATTTAGCAGCATTAGAAAAGTAGAAGAAAAACTATTTAAGAGTTTGTTTGGTATTACGGTAGTTATTGTGGTTATAGTTTAAAAAAAATTGTTTTGTAAAAAGTACTTTTAGTTGAGGTTGGTTTGACAAAATAGGTGTTTGGTTAAAGTTATGGTTGAAATTGAGGTTGAAGAAAAAATAGTTTTAATGTGTTTGGTTAAAAAAATACTTTTCAAATTGAGGTTATAAAATAATATATATATATATATATATATATATATATATATATTAATGATTTTTAACTTAAATATTGTAGATTTAACTATTGTTATTACATTATGAAATAAATAATATTGAAATCAAATATTTTTTATCATTCCATTAAACTATGTGCAATGTCATTACATATGAAATCTATCCAACAAGGACTATATTTTCCATGGTTTCTTAAGCGCGCTACAACAAAAACTGAATTTTTTAATTTATGTAGTGTTATTAAATAATAAAGATTGTGATATATTTATTATTGGAATTACGATCAAATTCCATAAATACTACGTCATCATGCGATATATTTTTAATTTATGTAGTGTTATTAAATAATATTAAATACTAGTTTTTTGAGTACAACACAATTTTTTTAAAAAAATTTACAATTTCATTACAGTACAAGTAAATTTAATTCACATTAAACTAATTTTTTTTTTTTAAAAAAATATTATTCACGATTAACTGCATTGGTGTTCGGGAAAAAAAAAACTAAACTTATTGGTTTTTCAAAAAAAAAAGAAAACTAACATTGCGACAGTAAAGCATGGCTTCACTGTTCACTAAACAGTGCAACCATGCTCCACTGTTCCTAAAAATAACCACGAGAAGTAGCATTTTGCTGCTTCTCTAATCCTACGGCTGAGTAGCAAAAATTAGTAGATCCTATTAAATAAAATTAGATTTGTTTTCTTTACCAAACATAAAAATATGTGGCTGCGGTGAAGAGTCTAGATGCATCTTAGGCAAGTCACATGACGTTTAGCAATCCCTAGAAGAGTCTAGATGCATCTTAGCCGTCCAGAATTATCTTGTGGATCCCTATTCCTGTCAACGGCGACGAAACTGTTGCCGCGTGTTCCCCTCGCCGCGCCAAAGCGTCTCCCACTGTAATTTCAGGGACGCCCGCGTCTAAAATTTACCCTTTTATTTGAAATCTATTAGATTTCCAAGTATGACTCTATCGGACTGCTAATTAATCCGATTAAGATTTTAATTCGACAAAACTTATTTTCTAGTAATTTGAATAATTAAACTAAACCTAGTTTAAATTCAATCGGATGAACTATAAATCAAAAGTATTCCTCCCTTAAACATGTAAGAATGAAGGTTTGTGTTTTTTTAACCATGAATTGTGGTTGTTATAATCTGGATATTAAAAACTTTAGGTTTAATTTGTATTTTAGATATTTAAATCATACTTTTTAATTCAAAATTCAATTTTTCTAACTTTTTTATTAATTAAAAGATATATTAAAATTGAGGCTAGTAGTTGAAATTGAAACTTGTCTAAATTTAATATCCTACATCATTTTAAATATATTACATAGTTGAGTTGACTTAATAACTTGACTCATATCCTTTTCTAAGTTGATTATCCATCAAGGATTAACTATCTAGTAAAAATCTATCTTATAATAATTTTAATAAAACTATATATTTTTAAAATTATAATTAAAATATTTTTTACAACCTATTTTTAACCTAACAGTAAAAATTACCTAAATGTCAAACAGACAGTCAGAAAAACTTCTTTTCCCCAGTGACCGCTCAGCACGCTACACCCCCCTCCCCCCGTAGAAGGACGATACAGTCATGGCAATGACACGCGTCAACCTAATAACAGTCACGTGTTAATGAAGCTACTCGATTAGCGTGTGAAAACAACGGTCCCTTAAGATCCCATGGTTTAAAAACGCACACGTGTCCAATTACCGAACTTAAGTAACCTGTAGCCACCGGTCATCGCTCTATTAAAAATAAAGAAGTCCTGAATCAGTTATACCTATATATACGCCTATTGTTGAAGCCAGTTAAGTTTCAAAATTTGACCACTCAGAAAATAAAAATTTAAAATCATTATTACCAGCGAAAGAGAAGAGAAGAGAAGAGTAGAGAAAGGGATTTGAAGTTGGAATCTTTGGAAAACGGAAAATTAATTGATTTTATTATCATTATTTTTTCGGTGAATGAAATATGATAGTTGAATCAGAGGTAGTAAGCGTGCCGGTGTTGGATGTTCAATATTTTGCTGCTGAAGAAAAGAGCCCTGCTCATGAGATTGAAGATGTTGTTACTGTTTCTTCTTCCCCTAGAAGGTTAAATCAAGTTCGAGTCTCCGATTTGATCTCCGCCGAGCTATCCGCCGACCAATTGGTCAGTTTTCTTCATCATCCTTTTCTTTTTTGCTAGGGTTTGCTTCGTTTGAGAATCTTGAATATTTATTAGTTAAAATTGAGTATTTTCTACTGGTTGTGTGTTGAATTACTGTTTTTTTTTTATTATTATTCATAATGGGTTGTTTAGTCTTGTTTGTAGTCCAGCTGAATCTGAATGAATTTTTCTGCCTTTTTTAATTTATTTGTAGGGTACAGAAAAATTAATAAAAAAATTATAGAAATTCACTTCTGGGTGTTTCCAATGCTATATAGCAATTTTAATTGAAAGAATAATTTTAATTATGCATTTGATGGCGAGAACTGTAAAAATAGATTTTGTCAATGATGATTGAAAGATTTTTAGATTTTGATTAGTTGTGCTGTAGGTGAAAAACTTAATGGAAAATCAACTCCTTTTGCAGGATATTACATGTTCAGAAAAAGTTCCAGATGCGGAAACTATCGAGTCCGCCATCCTGGAGTTTGTTCCTAGTATTCGTTCTGGTAGCTTTGCTGACATGGGGAATCGAGGATACATGGAAGATGAGCATATACGCATAGATGATCTATCCGCTGAATTGGGCTCGGCCTTTAAGTTTCCAAAGCCCAGTGCTTTCTATGGGGTAATTGTTGATCAAACCTATGGTTGTTGAATATTTATTTATTTGATAGGTGGAAGGAATTTATAACTGACTGAGATTGAATTTATTTGCAGGTTTTTGATGGTCATGAAGGACCGGAAGCAGCAGCTTATATCAGAAGAAATGCGATGAGAATCTTTTTTGAAGATGTAAATTTCCCTCAAACATCTGAAGTTGACAATATATTCTTGAAGGAGGTTGAGAACTCCTTACGGAAAGCATTTCACCAGGCTGATCTGGCTTTGGAAAATGACTGCAGTGTGAGCACTTTTTCAGGGACAACTGCACTTACTGCTCTTGTATTTGGAAGGTATATCCGTGCTCTTGAACATGATAATATAACCATGTGTATGTGAATGCTTTGTTTTACCTCACCGGAGTTATGTTTTTAGGTATATTTGTGGATGTGATGTTGGTCAATCACCACTCAGTTTATCTATTATAAATGTTTTATGAAATCCAATATTCTATATCAATCTTCGCATCTAGTCTATGATGTTATGCTAACTATGGTTGTCTTGTTTTTGTCCTCGAACATGATGTTCTACTTGAGTTAACTTCTGATGTCCGATGCGCTGGCTCCACATTGCATGTTACCATTAATGGTTAAGATGGCTCAATACCAGCCTTCCTACATCATCTTTTAAGTGCATTACTCTAGTTGACTTTGAAAAAATAGAAACTTCTAAGTGCCTTTTTTTTTGTGCTTCACGTTGATAGTTTTTCAGTATTTCCTGGAAATGATTTTTTTTCTTAGCAAGCATCCTGATCATGCTTCCATATTCCAGGCTATTAATGGTTGCTAATGCTGGTGATTGCCGAGCAGTTCTATGTCGTAAAGGAAAGGCAATCGACATGTCCCAAGACCATAGGCCTATTTATCCATCAGAGCGAAGGCGGGTTGAAGAATTGGGTGCGGATATTGATAAGTATGGATTTCTTAATGGTGCTCTGTCAGTTTCCCGAGCACTTGGTGACTGGGACAAGAAACACTCTTGGGGTTCTCCTTCACCTCTCATTTCTGAGCCAGAATTCCAGCACCTTTTTCTAACAGAGGAAGATGAATTTCTCATAATTGGTTGTGATGGGATTTGGGATTTCATTCCAAGTCAGCATGCGGTCAGCCTTGTCCGCCGTGGGCTGCGGCAGCATGATGACCCTGAGAAGTGTGCTAAGGACCTTGTCATGGAAGCCTTGGATTGTAATGCAGTTGACAATCTCACTGCACTTATTGTGTGCTTCTCTTCACGACTTGCACCTAAACAGAAACGAGGGTGTAGGCTCTCTGAAGAGGCATTGTGTAGCTTGAGGAACAATTTGGAACGCCGTGCCAACCGCTGAATATTATAGAATAATTTTCTAATTTCTCTTGCTGATTAAACAAGCTGTTTTTGGCTTCTTCAGTTTCATGATAGAAAAAGCCGCTTGCAGTTTTGCAGATGATGATTTTCAAACAGCAAGAATTGAGTATGTGTTAATGGGTTGATGTACATAATGGGGGGGTGGATGCTGGTGGTGTTAGATCGATTCAGATGTGTGCTTTATTAAAATACGTTCTTGATGGATGGATTGGTTTTGGCCTGGCTGCCAAATCTGATATATTCCATTTTTAATCTTGATATGTATCTGGACAGTTCGAATAAAATTTTCTTATTATGGTCTAGTCTTTCTCTCTCCTTTTCAGCTACTATATGTGCTCTGCATTCCTATGAGACCTTTGTTTAAACATGTACCCAATGCATAGGTTTAAAAACTGTTTTGTATTTTAGAATGAAACATTAATTCCATGTTTCACTTTTACGAACCCTTGATTCATGAAGTGCCTAGCATACTCAATTCAACTTGCTTTGTAATTTTAATATGCCAACCTACCCCCTAGGAGCTTTGACTGGTGAGTATAAATTTTCAGCAAATATTAATATATATATATATATATTTTTATTAATATGGGTGTCCGGGTTAGTTTGCGTGTACCTCGACTAATCTCACGGGTCCTGAAATTAACGACTATATAAACATTCAATAGTTATTATATTACCAACTACATGACTCGAATCTAAAACCAGAAATAAATTTTTTAATTTCAAATTCTTAATCTAAAACCAGAAATAAATTTTTTAATTTCGAATTCTTACCACTGATTTGCTCGTTTTGATTTCTTGATATAAATGTTGTTTTAAAATACTTTAAAATACAATTATAGAATATAAGGGCGTTTTCAAGGAAAGACGTACACAGTAAAGCGAGTTCAAACTTAAAAAAGGCTGATATCATCTGTGGGCTCTCAAACGACTCCTTCAGCGATAAGACTTGAGAGTATTCAGATCCTTTAGCGATAAGACTTGAGAGTATTCAGATGTTTAACACGTTCGTTGACATAACCTGACTCGAAACTCTCAAACAGGAAATCAGAATGACTTTGCTCTTTTTTTTCCTCGTCTGAGCGAGAAACACTGAAGATCACCGCGAGAATTCCAAGTTCCAACCACAGCAGGGTTGTCACTGTCACTATATTCATATCAACAACTTTTTCCCAAAGCCAACAGCTAAATCAAAATGGAAGTGGTTCATAAACATGGAAAGCTACCAGTGCTGATGGAGATAAGAATTTCGGAATTTTGGTTAGAGCAATATAAGGGCTATACTGGAGATAAGAGCTGCATAAGAAACAAGGGAGAGCAATTAAACTGACCAATTCAGTTTTCTGTTGATACTATCAAAATCAACAGAAGCATCATATGAAAAGTTCCTGTAGGGTTAGTCTTAAGTTAGCCACCTTTCCATGATCCCCTACAATGAACCCTAATGCAGGTGTGTCAAAACTATTTTTGAAAAACAGAATAAAAAATGGGACAACAAGTTGTCTTTTCTTTTGTTCTTACATACGTCAGAGTGATAAATTTAGCAGTTCAGCAACATGGGTAAGAAGAGAGCAAGAAACAGAAGTGTTATTTAAATAACCTGCTCTTATTGAAATTAGGGAGTGCTGCCAACGGAAGGAAAACTCATGCCTATAACACGAACTTTTCATTATTTGTGGAACTGATCAATCATCCAAAGTAAGGTTGTGAATACAATCAATGGCAAATTAATAAGATAACTTTTCCCTTCTACAGGGAACTATGCTGCCAGTGAAAGAGAATCATATTGTTTCTGAAAATATTCCATCTGAAAAAATTGTCGATGATCATTAAACATGAGTTCCAGTTACCCCATTGGGAGCAAAGGTTTCAGTCAGCCAAAGTGTTTTTTGCAAGTTTCGCAAACCTTTCCAAACCCCCTCTGAGTAAGCTCTCAAGCAAAGGTTGCAGTGCCTGCAAAAATCACAATAAAGTAAAACAGACTAATCCCCTCACTGCATTGCAAGTGTAAGGACATATCCTTAAATAAGACAATTTTCCATCTTCTTCTCGGCTGAAAACAAGCAGCACGGACACACAAGCATGCAACCGCGCACACCCACTTAAAATGCATGTTACCGTTCATTGTATACTTTTTTTGCAGGCTAAGCATGTGGTGCTCCTTTCAGAGTAAAAAAATAGCATCTAAATGGAAGTAAGAATGCTTACCGTTGCCACAGGAACCAAAAGTTCAGGAACTTCATATGAAACCGTTAGCTGAAAAGGAAAAATACAATTATAAGGGACTGAGCTAAGTTTTAATTGCAAGAAAAATGAAACATCATGTTCTTTTCCTTGTCATAGACTCACAGAGCCACATATTACTATCCCAAGCATGAGAACATATGAATTGTCAGAGACTAGAAGGGGTAAATCTTATCAGATTTATTTTTCTTTCTCATTCTAAGGTTCTACTTAGAAGTGAAATTACATAAGCCTACTGTGGCAAGTTTTAGAAACCATGCAGAAATGCCAATCTTATCAGAATTATCTAGTAGATCTCTTAAGCAAATTAACAATCCAATTGATCCACTAAACTGATGGTGATGAACTGTGATTATAATAGTTGATAATTAATAACCGTGAATGGTGTATTCATGAAGATTGAACTGAATGCTGTATATGGGAGCTCACTTCTACTAGACATGATGAACGACCTTTAGGAAAAAATCGAACGATGCCTCTGCGAAGTAAGAAAAATGTTAATTAACATTCTGCTATCATGCTCAGGAAAATGAAATGACATTGCATTTTACAAGGCACTCAAATATGAACAAAACAGTATGATAACTCTTTGATGACATGAATCCTAAGTTATATGGGCATGGATTAGTTCAACAGTGTCAACAATCACACACATTCCTTACAAGCAATCTGACACCCAAATAGTCAATGCAAATGAGATATTCTTCCCAGCTAAATTCGTGAAAACCCCACCAAAATTGGTGTTTTCTAACAGCATCAGGTACAGCACTAAAAATCATCAACATGTAGCAATGAGAATTTGAAAGACAGATACAAGCAAATCCCCAGAAAAAATATATGACCTGAGCAGGTAATAGAGAAAGCAAATTGATATGATGAACCGACTTCAATAAATTAGATCTACTAATCTATGTCCATAACAGTCCAATTGGTCACCATTCCCTCTCTTTAATACATTTAGGGAGAGTTTCCTAATAGAAAGCCCCAAAAAAAGTGCTTGCTTCAGCATCACTAAGCATCTACTAGACATTTACAAAGATTAATGGCGCCAATGCAGATTCTATATATTGTTTCATCCAATAATTTAGTCCCAGATGAATTTTTATCTTTTCATGAAATACACACACACACACACACACACACTTGATAATTAGCTATTTACTGCAAGTTATTCAATTTCAAGTCATGTTAGTGTATCAACAAGATTACTTTAACCACAGGCAGCAAATACAACAGGCGAGAGCTTTTCCATAATCTTGTGATGGTGGTATATTTCTGTGGAATAAATTCTTGGACGTCTTGTGCTGAAAATTTAGCCAAGGAAATCTCATATTCTCATTAACTAATCATACAATGGCTAGAAGGTGTGTTCTTGATTTTCGAGATAACGAGGTAATCGTGAACTTTTGTTACCTGCTCTTTGCAGTTACCTGTTAGGAAGACCTTCCAGAGATCTCCAATGAATTTTCTGATTCGGAGTTGGCTGCAACAAGTTGAACAGAGATAATAATGAAGGGAACATAGCAAGGAGACCTCGATTTCACCTCTGATAACGTAGCGAAAGCATCATGCGTCCATGAACAATTAGTGAAAATGTTTCCATACAATACAAAGGATCATTACCTGCATATTTCTAGCAAGCCAAGAGTATTCAATATTCTGACCAAGTGCTTCATACTTCAGTGACCACCGTGATAGGTCGGGTTTGTCTTTGAGTACCTATTAAATAGAATCAAACACCAACTTATCCTAAATGCACACTTTTATGGCTATAACACGTTCAAGACAGATCAAGATTTTATCTAGATCATTATACAATAAAATGAAAATTCTTGATTCAAGATGAAATAATGAAGCATCAAAATTGTTGCACACCTGCACAGATGAAATGAAGGGCATCCAACGAGGAATTGATTCACGATCTGAATAAAGATTATAAGCCACCCCAACAGGCACGTCAATCTCCATCTTAACCCTGCATTTAAACTACAGTGTGTTCACAATAATCATTGAAGAACCACTTTCAAGTTTCAACAACAACATACTCCAGTTCCCAATTATTCCTACAGTTTCACAGCCCAACAAAATTGGAAACAATTAGTTAAAAGCAAAGTACAATGAAATACTGTTGGTATTTTACTTGCAATCTTGCCACTCCATGACTGGAGAAGAAAAGGGCTTGAACCCAGTAAGAACCGAGTTTCTCTTCGAGTAACCATATCCATATTGGACTTTACTGATAGATGACGATGATGGTGATGTGATTTTGCAAGTGGGTATGGAGTTTGATAAGATTGCCGCGCTTTTGTTTTTAGTGGTTGAGAATTGGCTGTGGCCGAGAGAAGTTGGGGTTGAAAAATGTGCAATGGCCGTTGCGGCAGCAGCAGACATGGTCATTGGCTGATCAGCTGAATTTATTTATTTAATTCTTTTTTTTTTTTTTTGCTGCTGTTTTTATTATTACCAGAAAACAGACTCTGAAGGATAGAAGAAGTGCACTTGCCTGTCCGAACACCATATCCACGGAGTTTATTATAGGGTGAATTGTTCTTTAGTCCCTAGATGTTGACTTTAATTATAATGTAGTCCTTCATTTTATAAACCTCATCACGTCATCCCTTGATTCTTGCTATTCTGACAGTAGCTTTAATAACAGACATGGGTATTTTTTTTGTAAATCCAATTATTTTCAAACATGAAATGGTAATATAAAATAACGTTCATGAATCAGGGACTAAAGAGCAATTAATAATATTTCATATTTGTTAGATTTCTCGGCCTGAAGATATTCTGCCACGGCTGTTTTTCTTGGAGACCGATAGATCATGGGCCAGCCTGTGAATGTGTTGTCATCCGATCACAATTCACAAAGTTAGAGGAAGCCTTCAACTGTTGGCCCAGGTAGCATTGATGTACGAGCAAAATTTAATAAACGGTGGATAAAATTTGATTTTTAAAAAAAAAATTATTTTTTTTTATGTTTTTAGATTATTTTAATTTATTTATATTAAAAATAATTTTAAAAAATAAAAAATATATTATTTTTATATATTTTTAAGTGAAAAACACTTTAAAAAACAATAATTACCATACTCTCAAACACATTTAAAATTTAAATAAATTGACAAAACTAATTTATCTTACAGTAACATCACAAGAGTTATCTAGAATGGACATGATATTATAGGGTTAATTTTATTGATATTTATATTTTGTTTGTTATTTATCAAGTAAAAAAATTAGATATTTATAAACTATTCAATTTTGGATATAGATATTCATAACTATTACTTATTATTCAATAAAAAATGAAATAGTTAATATATGTATGTATGTGTGTGTGTGTCAATATTAAGATATGTATATATTATATTATATTGAAAAAAATATAAATGTTTTGAAAATATATCTATGTAAGATATATATATATTGAATACGGTAACTATCCAAAAAATACTCATATATTCTAGCTAGCACCCATTTAAGTTTGAATAAAATTATCATCGCTGGAGTTAGCAAGGGTGTTTTTCTTTATAACACTTGTTAGAAAGTCTTAAAGAGATAGCATGGGTGAAAAACAAGATTTTGAGAGTTTGAAAATTTTAAAAAATAAAGAGAGGGGAGAGAGAAAATATAAAAAAATTAAAAAAAAACTAGATCTCGAAGTCATATTGAAACTCTAATGAAGACATCCCAGGATCATTGAAAAAAGCTTAATGAGAAGAATTCACAAATATCAAAGAAAACTTCCAATAATGGTCGGTGTGAAACACATGTAACCCCGAAAGCTCAAAATATGTTTTTCACCAATTTTGGCCCCAAAGCACTTGATAAACATCCTTAGAATCCTAGAAAAATTATCAAGCCAACATAAAAAAAAAAAGCTCAAAAACACAAAATAAAATAGAGAAAATTTTTTCTCTTCTGACCCAGATATGTTTTTCTAGGCAAGATGAAGGTTTAAAAAAACCACAATCAAACTCTCCTTGTTGAATGAGATTTGTTGACACTAAGAACGATGAGTGTTGTTGTTATATTAATGATTTCTCTCTCCTTGGTATTTTTTAGGTGAATTTCTCTCTTTTTTCTCAAGTTTAAGAACTGAAAAATAAATATAATAAACTTTTGGATCAAAATAAAATTTTTTATGAATTTGCTGTGAGAAATGTATTTCTTTATGATTTACTTTTCAGTTCTCTATCTTTCAATTTCATTTTTTTTTCCATAATTACATGTCTAATCCTATCTAATTAGGTTAGAGAAGGATATAATTACAAAAAAAATAAAAAATAAAATAACTCATTCACTATTCATATAAACAATAAAGAACATGGGAAAATAGATCTTTTAGGTCATGGCATTGAAATCTTCAATTTACATTCTTGAATGCACATTAAGATGAAATAAAGACATTTAACTACTATATCAATCTTCTTCTTATTTACATGCTTAAAATGTATATACCATGACAAAAGCAATATTTGCAAGTACTTTAGGTTGGGGTGAGCTTTAAATTTTTCTAGACAATTTGAATTTTGTGCAAGTAGGATACATAAATCTAATTTCCTCTTTTGTTTGTATGGGTACATAAAAACTGAAGGAGAATTTTAACATCTTTCATTTTAGACGATACTAACTTTTACAACATATTTGAAACCTTTTGAATTAAACTTAATTAAGAGGTTTTAATGAGATCTCATATTTGAAATCATTTTTAGTGTTAATTATTCCAAATAAAGTTCAATCTTTAAAAATAGTATATAATTAAATTAGAAATCAACCCCTCTAATTTACTATACTAAAAAGGATAAATTAATGTTAAAATTAACTTCCCAAAAATACCTATTTATTTTTTTGAGAGACCTTTAAAGGAAAAAAATGAAGATGATGAGAGTAAAATATAGAAGCAGAATGAATTGAATTCTATATCTTCCAAACATATGAATTCAACTTATTAATCAATTGAATTCAAATTAAATAATATAATTTAATTTAATTACAATAAAAAATTGGTGCCAAATATCATGATAACTCTTATACGTTACCTAGCTTAATATAAACAAATAAAGAATGATCAATATCACACAGTCTGTTTAGATCGATTTTTTATCTGATTTCACTATGATCAAAACAATCAGGTAAAGATTCAACTTAGTTTTACTCGAATCAAATATAGGTGGAGGGTTCATCAAATGTATTTTTATAAAACCTATATAAAAAAAATAATTATCCAACTTAGCTAAATTTTACTTAATAAATAATAAAAATTATTTATTTGATTTTTTAAATTTTATATAATTGTTATCATTACAATATTATAAAAATCAATTTAAGTTTCTAACTTTATAGTTGATGTGTTAATTTATATTTATGAAAGGATGATTAATTAAGAATATATGAAACTAGTATGTTAGTGTAACTTAGTATTATATAATATTTTTATATTATATAAAAAACTAAGCCAAGTGGCATTTTTATTATAGCGTTTTTACTATGCATTTTCTCACAAATCATTGTGGATTAGAATAGTTAATGTTTTCTAATTGTCAATCTGGTCCTCAAACCTTTTGAGCCAAGCTCAAATTAGCATCCAATTGCATAATTTTTGGAAGGAAGGGTTGAATTAAAAGTTAGAGGATCAAAGTTAAAATGATAGGTAAAATAGGTGGTGACTTCAAATCTTAGTAAAAAAAGGTTTATTTTAGTCTCCCATCTTTTTCAGTTTATCGATGATCATCATTTTAGTTTTTAGAATTTTAATTTTGATACCAAAGTTTATTTCTCTTATTTTTCAATCTTTTTTTGTGAGAGGAAAGAGAGAGGACTGACAGATTCTTATATATAGAGAGAAAGTTATATTTTACTCTTGTTTCGACCACTAAAATGGTTGAGATTGGTGTCAATGGACCCATTCGGTGAGGGGAGTCTTATAAAGGTTATTTTGAGCCTTTATCTTGCCTAAGAAAATTTATTTGATTTGAGTTGTTTTTTTTTATTGTTAATTTGGTTTCTACATGCTATAGGACTCTCTTTGTTTTTTGGGTGTTTTTAGCTTTAAATGGATTGAAAAATGGTTGCCGGGTTAAAAAACTATAGCCTAGATTTTTCGATCACCATAGTGGTAGCCAGAATCTGAATTGGAAGACGACGTGTCGTTTGTCTTGGTAAACAATGCAACGTCTTTCTATTTAAAAAAACAAAAAAAGGGATAGACGACATGTTGCTTGCTCTTTTAAATAAGAAAAAAATAGGCTTAGGCGTGCGACCTTAGGCTTAAAGGCCCACATGTTGTTCCTTCCAAAGGCCTAATGTGCTAGGCTCTTTCTAGTCCTTTTGTTTAGATACAGTTTTATGTAAAAAGAAATAACCTGGTTGATTCCATGACTCGGATCGCAAGTTTGACAAATTAAGCTGCAACATATAGTCTATTTTTTTGTTTAATGCTTTTTCCTTTCCTCAATTTAAAAAAAATATAATTTCATCATTTGTTATCGATGATTTTTTTTATTTAACTTAAAATTAAAAAAAATACAGTTTCACCCTTTGTTACCAACGATTTGCTTTTGTTATCCCAGTCCCACACACTTGTTATTTTATTATTATTTTAAAAAAATATTTCAAACAAAAAAAATCACTTGCGCTTTATTGTCATATAAATATATTAAATAAAAAATAATCCAAGAATAAGAAATTTATTAAATCCGATGGCATGCATAACTTGCATCGAGAGTTTGACTCAAGTTCACTTGTTTTTTTTTAAAACAAAATTGGGTTTTTTTTGTCAATTTTATCTTTCAACATTGAATTAATTTGAAATTTAACTTCTCAGCTTGTTTCTTTAAAGATTATCCCCGTAATTTTCGCGTGTCGACCTGGAATGACCTAGGTTGATATAATGTGTTTCTTTCTCAATTTTAGATAAAAATATTGTCAGATATGTAGTTGATTTTAAATTCATGGTTAAAGTCTTTTCTTTTTTAAAAGACACATTAAAATACCTATGTTTTTTCTATTGAAGAAAAATTTTACTCCAACTCGTGGCGTGGCATAGCGTAGACCAATGGGCTAGTCAAGTACTGAGTCGTATATGATGTAACATAAGGTGTCAATGTATTCTTTTAAAATATTTTATATAAGTTCATGTAACATATAATTCAACTAAGTTCACGTAACATATAATTCAACCATACATACATTACAAAATAAACTAAATGAAAAGGGAAAAAAACAGTTTCTTTTGGTCCATAAAAAATTATTTGTTTAGGTTATAAAACTTTTTTTATTCAATTTTATCCTCTCTTGTTATGTTCACCTGATTTTAAACTTAATAATTTGCTTCAGATTGTTTGCTACATTATATTCGTGAAGTAAAAAAAAACCTCGGTGTTAAATTGATGCTCAATTTTGTAAAATAAAATTTTATTTTATCAATTAAAAATATAAAATAATAGGAACCAAATTTAACACAGAAAAAAACCATAACTCATTTTTTTATTTTTCACCAGTCATCAACGCATAAAACTACATTTTTTTATCTTTTAAAACCTCTAGACATGTTTTCGCATGCTCATGTGAAAATCATAACTTTTGATGAAATGAGTTTTTTTTAGTAATTATGCACTTTCAATGACCTACTAGCCAAGGTTTTAAATATTTTTTTTTCTTATTATTGTTGCATTCTATTAAATGAACTATGCTACTAGTAAAAAACCATTTTGTTGTAAACCATAATTACATTAATTATAACAAACAGGTTAAAGAAGAAAATAACATTTCTCATCTATAATTTTATTTGTTATCTTTCTTGTGAATGTCTATTTTTATTATCGTATAATCAAATAAAAATATATCTAAAAAGCAAAGTTATTAAGCTCGATTGGGCCTATGATCTAAGTCACAGGTTCGGTAAGTCAATCTAAAATGTCATCATTTTAATATTTTTCAAATAAAAGTTAAAATGATGTCTTTCAGAATTGTTTTTTTTAAGTCAAACTAGATTTTGATTGGGTTAACTGAGTCGATGGTTAGCTTGCTAGGCTGATCAACTCACATCAAGTCAACTTCCACCCGATTTAATTTTAAGCCTAGGCTGGTCTAGGTGGAGAGGTTTCTAAGTTAACCTTTATATCAAATTTAATAACATTGCCAAAACATTTCTCGTTATAACGTGCGACCAACTAACTAGTGATTTCTAAATATAAAAAAAAATATTAAATGATTTATACATATACAACCATACTAATCACTAATGATCTATTACTCACTGTAGATCACCAATATTCTTAATGACATGATTAATTTTATATGGAAAAACTAACTTGGTCCTCCATAGTTTTGTTATCATTATGCTTCTCCTCTATAATTTTCTGAATTATAGTTTATATTTTACAATTTATAAGTTGTGTAATAATTTATATCCTGAATGACACATGCTATAAAAAGTTAAAAAAATATTTAAATTATTTACATGATTGCAATTATATTCCAAATAATGACCAAAGCATATATTGCATTAAAATAATGAAATTGATGTGGATCAGCCCAACACTAAGCGTAATCATGTCAACGACCCATTGGAGGTGCCAATTGGGCCAATCACAAGATCTAGGGCAAAGAAACTTAAAGAAGCATTGAATGGGCTTGTTCAGAACATATGAAGCAAAATGGACCTAGAGGGGCTTGGGAAATTTAAGGAGCATGAAGGGCAGCCTTTAATTCATCTAGTTCAGGTCCAAGAAGAGCCCAATTCATGTGAAACAAGGGGTTGATGTGTCCGGCCCAATACCAGCCTTGTTAGGCTTGTTTTTCTAATGCTACAAGGATAAAAAGTCAGCAATTTATTCTCCTAATTAAGTAAGGAAGTTGGCCATATCTTATTCCTAAAGAGAGGAGAACTATTTAATGCTTTTCCTAACTTAGGAAGGAAAGTAATTAAATCAGCAACAAAGGAGGAAATTTGTTTTCTTATTTGTCCAAGTTAAATAAGGAAATCCAAGCTAATCAAGGACATCAAGGTGGGCAGCAACACAAATTTTCCAAATCAGATTTCTTCTAATTTATTTGGGACTTCTTAAGGGTGACAAATCTGATTGTAGCATATTTAGCATGATAATTTTTGGAATTTTATTATTTTTATTATTTTCTTTTTAGTTTTTGGGTTATTATTACTTATTTGGGTCAATTGTAAGTGGGCTTCACATAAGTCCACCTAAGGGGGGTCCATTAGGATTTTCTTAAGTCTAGAGTCAGTATAAATAAAGGCATAACCAAACATGTAAGGTTACGCAATTTTCAGATCAATAAACTTCTTGCTGCACTTATTGTGTGTTGGTGGGATAATCTCCCTTCCTTTGTTCTCTAAAGAACTGAAAACGACTTATCGAAGAACAACTGTCTTCGTGGCGTCATCCTTATACTTCTCGTTCGCGAATTAATATTCGTTGGGTGGGGGTCTCCGTTTCCAATAGTGCTGGTGCCTAGGTACAAGTTATATTTGTGTCACACTCCTATCAAACCTAATTTACTTGGCTTTCCGGGAATTGGTGTCTTTGTGTGTGGGTTGCGTGACCACGTGATTACAAGGTTCGCATCAAAAATTGTCACTCAAGTTACTTGCCTTGAAAAAGAGAAAAACAACAAAAACTACCGAAAACAACTCCCTCTATTTTACCAAACATAAAACCCTAACCACCTGCATTCACCATACTCGCTGCCAAAAACACCAACTTTAGGCCAATAACTTCCTTTCATATGCCCCTTTCTTCCATCACCTTCACAACTACCATGCAATCCTCCAACCTTTACTTCACTCGCCGTAAAAAATCCCAACTTGGGACAATAACTTCCGTCTTAGTTGCTTCTCTCTCTTTTATTTTCTCCACAACCACCACACAATCCACTAGCCTCTACCATACTAGTCGCCAAAAACACCAATTTTGGCTAACAACTTCTTTCTCACATGACTCTCTCTCTTCCATCTCCTCCTCAACCACCACACAAATCTTTTGATTTTGATTAATAGATGATTTTGATTTATTTCCTATTTAACAAGTGAAAAAAATGGTAGTGGATGTAGAAAAAAAATATCGATGATTAAAAATCCTCTCGTAAATCTTTTAGTGAGTCCATAAGATCAACCACAAGATGTTGCTCTCATTGGCCAAAATCACCGAATACACTATGATATAAAAGGAGAGCCAAAATGAGGTTTATAGGACCTATTGATTAAAAGGAACATTGTTTCCCCTTTTTTGGTGACACTTAAAATAATAGAAATTGAAGAAAAGTTTTATCTTTTAAGCATCAAGACTACTACTTTACAAGTTGCAAAGATTTTTACTCAATTTAACAAGCAAAAAGGCAAAGGGTCTTAGGTTTTGATTTGGGTTCATATATTGTGTTTGTCATGAGAAAAGATAGAAATTGTATCTGAAAAGAGAGAATTTTGTTGAATTAACCTATCATTTGTGGGTGTTTTAGTTTATTATATATTGACGATAAATTCATATTTTTATTTAAATTTTAAAATTGTGTTGACATAGGATATAAATTATAATTTTTAAAACTATAGAGGCAAAATGTAACTCCTAATTTACTATGAGTAGGGTAAAGATATTTTTATCATTCTATATTTTTAATCACATATATTAATTTTTAAAAACAACTTAGAGAAATAAGATATTTGGTAGAGCATATAAGACTAGTTGTTTTCATATTTTATATTTTTAACCACATATATTAATTTTTAAAATAATTTAGAATAATATTTGGCAGGGCATGTGAGATTGGTTGCACTAATTTATCATAGTGTGATTTTGAGGTGTTATAAGAAATTTAAAGAAAATTTCTATTTTTAAAAGGAAATTAAGTCATAACCAAGTTCTTATGGCATTTGATTAAAAAGATGTGAGTCTAAACTTTTACTTTTATATGCTATGAGCTGATTTGTAAATAATTATTATAATTACAACTAGAAGTTAGATTTGTAAACGTTTTAATATTCAAGTTAGACTTGGCAGCCCATAAGGTCCAGGCGTTTTAGGTTTGACAAACATGTCAAACCTATGTTATTGTGGACTTGGCTAACCGCCAAGTCTAGACATCTTGGGTCTAGCAATCATATCATACCCACGTTACTTGTCAGACCCTCATTTACTTGAGTCTAGCAAATATCTAGACCCAAGTTACTTGCTGGCATGGTTGCCAGACCCGTGCCTAGGTTTGACATTATTGCTAGACCCACGACTCTTGGGTTCAGAATGGTTCCTTTATCTAATTAACGTGGGTATGACATGTTTGGCAAACCCAAGTAAACGTGGGTCAAACATGTTTGTCATACCCAAAGATGCTAGACTCAAGTAGCCTGGGTCTGACTTGCATACCAGACCTAAGCGTCGAGGCCTGGCAACCTGGCATGCCAGAATCAAGCGCCTGAGTTTGGTAACCACGCCAGACCCAAGGCGCTTGGGTTTAGCAATATGGCATGCCAGACCCACGTGTCTTGGATATGACATGGTTGTCAGACCCAAGTAAACCATACCAGGTCCAAGTGCCTGGGCCTAACAACCTGACATGATTGCCAGACACATATGATATTTACAATAAAACCAAAGGTATATGTGTCTATATATATATATATATATATATATATGTATAGAGAGAGAGAGAGAGAGAGAGAGAGGTGGGGGGAAGAAACGTAGTAAAGTGAGAAAAAAAATATCAGGATTCAGTTTAAGACTATAAAAGCCTTCAATACAAAAAAAAACATTAATATAAAGAGTCACAACCTCACACTCTATCCAATATTCGGAAGGGAATATGTGACCTGATAAACAATAAGGAAAAGTTTATTTTAGTTTTCCATGACAATAAGGGAAAGTTTATTTTAGTTTTCCATTACGTGCTCGATAGTAATATTATTTTTAAACTAATTTTTATGTATAAAGATTTAATATCTCATGCCACATGTACATAATGATTAATGCTTAATTTTATAATTGTTTATTTTTGTTATTGTATAGTTAAATAAAGAAAAAATTGAATTTTTTTATTAATTCCTATAGAGTCCAAACTCGGTTCATAGGATTAACATATTGACCCAGGTTACTTGATTCACGGGTTTGGCATGATTCCCACCGAACCTGATATTTTTTTTTTAAGATTTTGGTCCTCAATTTATGTAATTGATTTTTTATTTGATCATTTATGATTTATTTTTATTTGCTTTCTACAAAGTTATCGCGGTCACAAACAAACATCTATTTTAGGGTTAGTACTCGATTCACGGGTTTGGTATGATTCTCACCGAACCTGATATGTTTTTTTTTAGATTTTGATCCTCAATTTATTTAATTGATTTTTTTATTTGATCCTTTATGATTTATTTTTATTTGTTTTTTACAAAGTTATCATGGTCTCAAACAAACATCTATTTTAGGGTTAGTACTCGATTTTTTGAGTATTTATTTTTTATCATATAAATAAATAATAGTTTTTGAAAAACAAAGTTATTAAATCCAGTTGAGTTTATGACCCGAGCCACAAGGTGACTAGGATCAATCCAATCTAGCGTCGTCTCAATATTAAAAAAAAAATTATCATCATAAAGTTTTTTTAAAAATTAAGTCATGTTTTACTTGTTATCAAAGTTGTTTATGGAATCATGAAATCAATTAATTCATGTTGAATCAATTCATTCATGATTTAATTAAAAACTTGAACAAGTTAAAAAGTTAGGTCAGAAGATTTTTAGATTGACTTGCTTTGTTAATTTTAATAATAATATCTACAAATTTTTCATGCTTTTAATATTTTATTTTATGTTTAAATAAATTTAGATTGACCGGCGACGCATCCCGAAGAAAAAACTTTAAGTTAAAACCACGGCTGATCTGTTGCGTCGGCTGCTGTTAGCGCTTGGAGCTCACCGGTCTCCGGTCTCCAGTCTGCAGTCTCCCTCCACCATGTAAGCCTCGGGCTCAAATTTAACTGAAGCACTCAATACATTGCGGGCGGCCAGGCCTTGAGGGTGATAATTGTTGGACCATTGTAAGCGATAGGAAAGATGCGAGCTAAGAACGATATTCTACATTGGACCTCTTGGGCCTGTCCCATCGCCTCAGTTGTCTTTACCTCTCACAATTTTCTTAAAATCCTGATAATTAGTCACATCAGTTACCTTCATCTTCTTTTTTAACCAGTATTACAAAGCATGCTGTACAAAATTTTCAAACCGAACAGTCAAACCTAACACTCCCTCATCAAACCTTCCAACTTTTCTGTCCCATCTAAACAAGTTCTCAGATGCAATCAATGGTGGTGATATTCAGCTTTCACTTCAAACATTTCGATTTCTAAGGTCTGCATTGTAGGAAAGGTCCAAGTGGGTGTGTCTATGGCACTAGTCATATATTGGTATGATATCGTATGTTTTGGCATTGTTGCTGCGTCTTTTGTTGTGTCCTTGTGGGTTCTATGGAGGAGGGACCTCGCCTCAAAATGTGACGATAACTTCTTATATCAGAGCCTCCTCGTGGCTCGACCGGATATTAATGATCGGACCGTGCTTGCAATGCCAAGGAACCATGTTGGTTCTACCCAGCTGTGGACTAGTTGCTGGAAAGGGGTGCACCCAGGGTGGCTCCTGGCTACTCGTTTCATCTCCTTCCTGGTCATGGCTGGACTCTTGTGGATGGATATCGTGGACTGGGACGCCACCATATTCATTTACTACACAGAGTAAGTTGTTCTTGATTTTAAATCTTTTTTTTTTATAACTCCATATACTTGATTTCATCGATCGAAACACGCCTCAATGAAGTAAACTGAAAGAGAAGGGGGAAATATTATTGGTATGAATCTAAAACTTGTCACTTGAGAGTCCCAATTGTTCATCATATAAGAAAAAATATTGGTTTTACTACGTAGATTCATGTGATTAATTACAAGCAATATTGCAATACACATTTCACAGATTGTCAAGTCTATCGAAAAATTCGTTGTGTGAAGCTACACTGTGGGAAGCTACTCTTCACAATTTTATAAATATAATTCTTTTTTTTTTCGAAGAAAGGAAAAAAAATGCAATAGGATTTTTAAAAACTTTCCGGTGATGAAGAATCATCTCAAATTTCCATCCACAACAGATGCTTTAGCATCATAATCTGTTTTTTTTTTTAAAAAAAAAATAGAGGTTAGAGTGAATTCGAATAGTTTAATTTTTTTTTGTTTTTATATTGTTTTAATGTACTAATCTTAAAAAATAAAAATAAATTATTTTAAATAAAAAATACTTAAAAAATAACTGTAAACATGATACTAAATCGGGTTAAAAATAACAGAATTGTTTGATTTTTTATATAAAAAAATAAAATGGTCTGGACACAAACAAGTATAATTAAATGTCTCGAGGACTAGAATAACAAGAAAAGGGCCTGAAGGGCTCTTACCAGCAAAAGTGGGCAACTTTGACATATACAAAATATTCTGTTTATGTAGCCTAGTCTTCTCGTTTCTCATCTCAAGTGGTCAACTCTCAAGACAAGAACCACTTTGGTTTGGATCCCGTATCCATCCATGTCTAATACTTCAGAAGGACTTGGGTACTGGCTCCGATGGCAAGTCCCAGTTTGTGCTTTAGCTATCATCTGCCCATCTCTTCTTTCCTTTTTATATAATCAAGAAAGCAAAGACAGAGCCGCTGTACATCCATGATCTTTGGAAGCCACGCTGGAGATGTCTTAATCCTCTTTGGCTTCTCTGTTATAGATTTTTCGCTTTTCTTTGCTTGTCTCCCATGCTTTATCGGATAGTCTACTTAGATGGTGCTTTTGCCTTCTATTTCTACACTCAGTAAGATCCATACCCCAAAAGCTTTGCCAAAAATTTTCCTCCTCTACAGTTCTTGATTCTGAAATTACTGTACAGTAATGTCAATATGAACTGGTTCCTGATTTTAGTTTCTAATTTATCTGCGCAGATGGACATTTATGTTGATTATGATATATTTCGCGGTATGTCGAACATTGTAGCACTATTGTCTCCATTTTATTAACTGTTTCGAGTAAGGACTAATACTTGTTCATTCGCTCGGCAACCATTTTCTTTTGTAGCTGGGCACTGTGATATCTGCATATGGATGTTGGGTGTCCTTAAAGCAACCAGCTGTGTCTGAACATGGCGAAAATTCTGTTTTCTTGAAAAGGGATGTGGAAGAGGATGGAACTGCAACCTCTATAACTTATAAGGAGAAAAAGAGTGGGGGGTACCATCAAGTTACGAAGTCACTGTGCTGAGGAGGCAATTCGAGAAAGAGCTGGATTTTGGGGATACCTTATGCAAATTATATACCAGGTTAGTCATCAAGATTTGCTTGCTTCTTATTTGTGTATGTCATGTATATATATACATGTAGGTATTTCGGCTTTCTTTCCTGGTAATAATTCCTCAGCACTTAATGCCTTTATTTTCACCCAAACAAGTTTCTACAGGCGGCATTGTGTTGCAAAATTCACAAGAAAAAAAAATTGCTTGCAGTTGCTCATAGTTCTGTAAACCCTCTTGAATATACAATAATGAAGCCAAAATGTGTGCGCATCATGGGTTTACAGGCCTTTCAATAGTGCTTCATCGATTTAGAAATGCCTTTCTTCTGGTTGAAGTGAGCTTATTTATATTTCTCTTCTATTTTAACAGACTTGTGCAGGTGCTGTCATCCTAACGGACATTATATTTTGGTGCATTATAGTCCCTTTTTTATCAAATACGCACCTTGGCCTCAATGCGGTGAGAATCTCTAATGAACTGGTTTTAGCTCATTTTGGTGCTTGAAATCTTTAATTTATTGGAGGTTTTGTTGGGTTTAATTCTCTATATGTTAAGCTTACAGTTTTCCAAGATCTATGAACTGTCTCTGTACATTGTTCGTACTGGTCCGATCATACAATCTCTTGGAAATGCATGGAGCAAAATCATTACCTGCTTCAATTCTCTGGTGGAATTCTTACTTACTTTTTTATGTTCTCGTGCTTTGCAGTTGATGGGTTGCATGCATTCTCTGAATGCTGTTTTTCTATTGCTAGATACCGCTCTCAATAGCCTTGTAAGTATTGCACTGCTAGAAGTGGAAGTCCTTTAGTGAGACTTTACATGGATTCCATGGCATCAATTTGCATCAAAGTCATCACTATTTTTTCTTTTACATTGGAAGAAATTTCATAATAGTCTATGAATATCTAGATACAATAGATAACACAGTTCCCTTGGAGAACAATGAATCCAATAAGGAGAACTTAAAGAGAGTATGGCATTGTTAGCAAACCAGTCTACCACTCCGTTAGCATTTCTACTAATGAACCTAAAACACAGTTAGAAAGCCTGGAAACCATTTGCCCGATATCATCCACAATTGAAGCAAACTTCCCAATCTGGAATCATATTGATATTTGAGACTGCATTGACAGCTTGTGAGGAGTCTGATTCTTTGTCAAAAGATATCTATGAGATAATTTCACTGCTAATTTGATTGCTAAAACCTCCTTCAGCATAATAGAACTGCAGAGACCCTCGTAAACACTCGCATAGCTCATAATTCATAGGAAAGCCTACTAATTATCCCAATCCCTGAATTCCCTAGAAAGGAAACAACACAGTTCAATTTGAAACCTTAAAGCACGGAGGAATCTGTCTTGGAGGAGCGTACAGGTTTCTGTGAACAAAAGTGCTCTAAGTTTGAACAAATTCCTCTGCATCCATCTGCTGACCTCGGAGATTAATTGACTTTTCCTTCAAGAGCCAAGCTGTTTGTCTGAGCAGAAATGACTCATGGGAGCAATGAATCCCTTTGTATGTCCAGCACTTAGATTGCTATGAATCTTCCACCATCAGTGTTTGAAACTAGTGAAACCAATTCTGTTTAGGCTGTACCTGAGATTACTAGAGAACCAGGTGTGATTGCAAAAGACTCTTATTCCTTGTGGCATATTTGACAGAGAGGAGCCTCCACCAAACTTGTTTGTGTAAATTTATTGACTAGGGAACAATATGCAATCCTTAACAGCCTTCACGTGAAATTCCTAATTTTTGCAAGTGAAAAATAACTGCTTCGATAGAAAGGAGAGGGTAATGACTTAATGGCTCTGTGCCTTTGTCACCCGATACGTTTATCTTTTGCTGTAAAGTAGACGTCTTCAGATCTCCTCCGTGGGGATTAACCCTATGTCTTGGTTTTTCTTTCAGCCATTTCCATGGTTCCGCCTTGCATATTTTGTGCAGTGGAGCTGCCTCTATGTCATTTTCCAGTGGGTTATTCACGCATGTGGTTTTACGTGGTAAGCATAATGTTTTTTTTTTCTTTTCTTTTCTTTTCTTTTCCAATCACTAGATAAAGAAGACATGCTTTCTCTTCTTTTTTATTCTGGTTCAAGTACTAGTAACATTTTTGTGCATCTTTCTTAGGTGGCCATATCCATTCCTCGAGCTTAACACACCTTGGGCTCCTTTATGGTATATTGTTCATCTCACTTTTATCTGTTTTATTTTGACTTTGAATTTTATCACACATTTAATTAAAAAAAAAACTAATGATTTTACACATCCTGCAGGTATTTTGCGATGGCTGTAATTCACATTCCTTGTTATGGAATATATGCACTGATTTTTAAAGCAAAAAATACGATTTTTCCCCGATTGTTCCCTCGTGCTTTTGTGAGATCATACTAGTTTCTTGTTTTTTGACACCCAACTGCTGTTAAAGGTGATCTCAATTTTGGTTGTATGTTTATTATTTGAAGAGGGAACACTCGTCCATTCCCTCAAAAAATTGTGTTTTATGGACAATTTACAGTTGGATGAATGAGTATTGTCCTGAAATGAAACTCTACCTGCCACCGTTCGCAAGTCTCTATTTCTCTTGTTTTTACTTGAAGGAATTCCCTACTGGTAACTCTGTGAATGAGCTACAATACGGGAAAAAAAAGCTAAGATTTCCCAAGCTTTTGCCCCAGAAACAGACCTTTCAGATTGTTGGGTTCCGAAATTCATACCCATAATGAAAATCATAAATTTCAAGTAACATTCAGGATTCAGGAGTCTATAGGATTCTGATACATAAATTTATGATACATAAATTTAGAGATGGTTAGGAATTTATTACCTAAAGATCTGATTTTCTCTGGTTTTGAATAATTTTTTAAAAGATAAGTGTTTCTAACGATAACTTATACGAACTATTAATAAAACATTTTCTAAATTTTTATTTAGGAGGGATTGCTATGCAATGCTAGATTTTTATTTTGTGATTTGCGTAGTTTTTCTATTTAATAGATAACTCCATAAAAAAATAAGAGGCATAGTTTTATATTTATAAGTAGTTCTAAAAAGTCTATAAAAAACAATATTATTTGTCTATTTAAGGATAATTTTAGAAATTTAATCAATAAAATCTCTACTTGATTATTCCATAACTAGAATTATAATCCTTGAATTAAATATATTTTAGTGTTTAATTTCTAAAATTATTTTCAATTAAGTCACACTTATTTTCTAAAATTGTTTTTTATTAATGGTTCTTAATATGTATAACTCATTAGGTTCCTAATATGTTGACTCAAATATAAATTATAATTCTAAATAAATAGAATTAAATAAATCAAACAATTTAATTTATTATTAATTCAATAATTGATTAATTTATATTTGAATATTAAGTGCATCGTTTAGCAACGTGTCATGATCCTCAAATTTTAGAAAAGTTATAAAATACTTTGATTTAACTTTTCAGTGACCGGTATCTCAGTGTAATAATTATCATTTCATTAATAATATTATAATTTAAACATTTTAGCATGGAGTGTGTCTGTCATGTCAAATCATATTTGTTCGTAACATTATAATCATTGATAATTTGAATAAGGTTTGAGACTTTTTTTAAATTTCATTCCACCTTACGTAAAGATTTAACAATCAATATTATTTGAGAGCATGTGAGATATTTTTTCTAATTCACCTAAGGTGACGAATCCTCTCTTAATCATTTAAATACCTTCATATAGTTTATGTTATATCCAATGTCTGTTTATTTTTACATCTAATAAGATAACGTGTAATAAGATCAAAACATAACAATCCATATATAAAATAATTTAGTGATCTCAAGTCTAAGAATTACTTACATAACTGTCATGTAAGTCTTTCCATAGACACAAGTGATATCTCCATATGGAATTCTTATATGGGTCAGTTCAGTATACATGTCTTATGACAAGCACCTACATATTAGTTATAGGTATTCCTTATACCTCAGCTTATGAGAACAATTGTTTCTTTTTATAAAGAAAAAAACATAATATGTATTAATCTCTATAGCTCTAATGAATATCTAATATTTAAGAGAGTATCGACTAAGAACATTTTAGGAACAATGCTTTGATGCAATAGGAATCTCATAATTATAATAACTTTATAATTTTCTTTGCAAAATATTATTATCTTATGAGCTTACTTTAGATTTATAAATCAAATATTAGATTCATTAATTTAATATTATATGAATATTAAAAATAAATTAAGTCCTTATTAATAATAAATATGTATTTACATAAATATAATAATGCCACGTGTAATTAACCTATAAGGCATATTAAACTTAAAATAACTATTGAAACCTTCATATGAGGTGGAGCAATGAAGATGAGCTAATTCTATTAATTATTATGAATGCATGACGTTTTAATCAATTAGGGTATAAATAAGTATATGAAGACCAAAGAGGAGAGGAAATGAAGAACGTTTGGCTTACAAAGTTTGGCTTACAAAGAAACATGAAGGGTAATTTTACAAAGCCATAAGGAATATTGAACTAACTTTCTTGATTAGCTAAATCCTAATATGGATAATGATTTATAAATCTTAAGGAAAAAAAAACTAATAAGGTTACTAAAGACTTTTATTATAAAAGTTCTTTCAGAGGTTGAGAGGCCAACAATGCTGGGTCTTAGCATCTTCAAAACCTGTAAAATAAGTTCTTTTATAAGCTTGGAGATCTTTCGATGTCCAAGTTCAAGTAAGAGAGGAGGTTGTAGTAAGGTCGTTAGTGTACATGTTTATTTATGAGTAGTATTTAGGGTTAGTAAAACTATAAACGTGTGTATTTATTTATTAAGTAGTATTTAGGGTTTTAATACATGAAAAAAATGGTGTTTTTAATGAAGAAGTTTTTGCCTTATCTTAGGGCTCAAGGTTTATATGGCCTTGAACTCATGTAAGTGTGTTTATACAATGATAAAACAATCAATGTACTTATTATTGATAGTTTTGGATTACCCAGAAGCCATTAAAGTGATTATCAATCAATATGCTTGTTATTGATAATTTTGGATTACCCAAAAGCCACTAAAGCTACCATGATTTTAGGTTATATAGGCGATGAACTATTGATGAAAGTTGGATCAATCTTTGGTGTGACAAGTATATACGGATTATCCTCTCAACTTGTTGCAAACAAACCAAGTTTGATCAAAGAGTTACATGTTCACATATACAAGAATTCGTTTGAGAGCTGTATTATCTGAAAAGTTTCTTGTTAGGTCATGGTTACTGAAATACAGGTTGCCATCGCACCTTGGAGGGTGGCAGACTTTGGAGATGTGTTAGAGCCATTAAGACACCATGAGCCAAAGTCAATGGCATTTTTCATTGAATATTGAGTCATAAAGGCATCCTCAAACCCAAATTGAGGTTCATTATCATACAAGCCATGTTTGTCTATTTGTATTCGAGTAAATTTAGAAACCCATAAAGAATTTGGGCATAAATCAATACCTGATCCAATGTTGTTTGAGCGTTTATAAATCGTGTTCAAAGAGTGTAAATCCTGAACCAATTCATGCTCATCACAAAATTTTGTTTGTTTTAGGGAGTGTTTTGAGATTGTGGTTGTATAGTGTTTTTGAAAAATTTAAATGTTTTCAGTTTCAAATTATATTTTTGTATGTTTTTTTATTTTTTTGATGTATTAATATCAAAAATAAGTTTTAACAAATAAAAAATATATTATTTTATTGCGTTTATAAATAAAAAAATACTTTAAAAAATAATTTTTACTATACTTTCAAACAGGTACTTAACTCTTGTTACTACAGTGTACTCATTTTGCTACATGAACTTCACAAAATTTTATTTATAAAATATCATTTCTTCCTTATTATAAAATCTTTTTTAAACATTGTTTGCTTTATTCAAATAATGCATATATTGTAGAGGTTAACTTTATGACATAGACATTTAATAACAAAAAATTTTAATGTTGTCTCTCATATTTATATCTAAAGAATCAAGAAAGAAAATATACTTTTTGACCATTAGATCAGTCATTTAAGGTTATTACAACTATTTCTAAATTATAATTGCACAATGGGGAAAAGAAAAACAAAAGTATTCATAATTTTATAGTCCATGACTTATTTGATCTTGCATTAAATAAATAAAAAAGTTGGTAATTAAAAATATGAGAATGGCTGTCTCCAAATTATGACAAAGTTAAAAGGAATTAAAATAATAATAAAAAAATTGAGATGAGAGGCAACTTGCATTATTTGTCCAAGTTTTAATAATCAATATTTATGGTTATAATAAATAAAAATAATAATAAGTTATGGGAATTAACAAGGGTAACACCTTCCATTCTAAAAATAGTTGCGAGTTTACAAAGTTGTAAATTGTAATTATTAGGTATGTTTGTTTTTATGGTTTAATTATATTTTTGAAAATTTTGAAATTTTATATTTATTGTTTTATTGAAAATTAATTTTTTTATTTTTTTTATATATTAATATTAAAAATAAAAATAAAATTTTAAAATAATAAAAATATTATTTTAATATATTTTTAAATAAGAAATATTTTAAAAGGGTTAGGAAAAAAAGCCAAAATCCACGTCCCTGCAAATAACAAATAGCTCTGTGGACAAAACCGTACTTTCACGCCCTCAAACCCAAAAAAACCCTAGTATCGGTACCATCCTCCTCAAATACCCCTCCCTCATACACGCCTCCGGCCGAAACAATCTCTTCCCATTCTGCTTTGCATCTACAAGCGAAGATGCAGATCTTCGTGAAAACCTTGACGGGTAAGACAATAACCCTCGAGGTTGAGTCCTCAGACACGATCGACAATGTCAAGGCCAAGATTCAAGACAAGGAGGGCATCCCACCAGACCAACAGCGTCTCATTTTCGCTGGAAAACAGCTCGAGGATGGCCGCACGCTCGCTGACTACAACATCCAGAAGGAGTCCACTCTCCACTTGGTGCTTCGGTTGAGGGGTGGTGCCAAGAAGAGAAAGAAGAAGACCTACACCAAGCCCAAGAAGATCAAGCACAAGAAGAAGAAGGTCAAGCTTGCTGTACTTCAGTTCTACAAGGTTGATGATAGCGGCAAAGTCCAGAGATTGAGGAAGGAGTGCCCTAATGCTGAGTGCGGTGCTGGAACTTTCATGGCTAATCATTTTGATAGGCACTACTGTGGTAAGTGTGGGCTTACCTATGTTTACCAGAAGGCTGGTGGTGATTAAGCTTACTCGAATGGTTCTTTAGCTTCTTCTTTTTTCGTTTTAAAGTATCGAAGAAGGATTTTGGCCAATTTCTCTATTTAGAACATGTTTGATGTTGGACATAATAGTTATGTTTTCTTGGTATTGGTAACCTGGAGTTTAATTAATGGTTAACTATCTGTTTGTGTTTTTTTCCCTTTGGGTTTTGTCAGCTATGTTTTTGGTTGTGTTTGATCTGCTTATTTATGTGATTAGTTTGAAAGGAGGCAGAATCTCATGGGGGGTGCCGATTTGTTAGGTTATATCGTGGAAGTGCATGTTTTTGAATTTCTCAAGAATTTAAGGTTTTTGAATGGTCATGATGAGCCCTGTTTCACTCTTGATAAGGTAGCCAAAATAAAAGCCGAAAGTGTTTTGGGCTTGATGACGAATCACCGAGCTTGCTTAGTGGTTCTGTTTTCTAATGGGTTAGTTCTATTATTTACACTTTGATTCTTCTTCTTTTTCCCTGCTGTTCATGGGATGTGTTAGGTTAATAGAAATAGAACAAGGAATAGTTGCCCAGTAGCAATGGCCTCCAGCTATGTGCCGAAAGCATAAATGTCAAAAGCTCTCTGAAATATGCATATTCCATGTAAGCATTTCAAGTTCCTGTAATGAAATCTTGTTGTATGTTCTTACCTACATTTTACACCTTACACATGCAAAAATATGTATTGCTTTATCTTAAAAACCCTCTTTGTATTGGGTGATGTTTATTGCAAACAAGAGTGTGGTGTGTGTAAAGGTTCAGGACTGGTCATTACTGTTGTGAGAGTTGTGGGTTGAATAATAGAGAGATTATATGCACAGCAACCTATGTATCTGCATATCTGCAAGTGGGTTTTTGAACTGCGAGCAGATTTCCATATGGCTATGATGTTGGTTTTCTCTACGAAATGAAGTTAATGCTATGGGAAGGGTATTGCAATGCTATATGATTGAGGATAATCAGTCTAGTTACTCCAGGGAGAGAATAAGGTTTGAGGCAAGGGGTTAAAACCCAAGATAGAGATGGGTGGAATGAGATTTATGCAGTAAGTGGTTAATGTTCCGGGATAAAAGAGATGAAGACAATAAGATAAGATGGAAAATGAGAGAAATTTTTTTTATATATTTTATCTGATGGACAAGAAATAATAAAATATAAAAAATTTATTTTATTTTTAATATATTTTGTTGTCAAACTTGCATATTTAAAAAATAATTAGTTTTTTTTAGTTATAAAACTAAAATTAATTTTGACAGACTTGATCAGAACTTAGGTTACCCTAGGATTAAGCTGGGTGAAAAACTTGATTTTATTTATAAAAAAAAATTGATTAAAATAAGGTTCTTTTTAGGTTGATCTCGGATTTACTCTTGAGATAAGTTTTAAAATTATAATAATAACTATTTTTATTTTATATTATATTGATCAGGATTAACCTGAGTTGATTTTCTTGACACGTGACTCTAGTCTTAATCCTGGTGAACTCTCGAGTTAGGTTTTAAAACTATAATAATAGTTATTTCTAGTAGGGGTGAGCAAAAAAACCAAAAAACTGAGAAAATCGGGGAAAAAATAACTGAAAAAACTGAATTGTGAAAAAAATCGATTAAACTGATTAAAATTTTGAAAAACCGGCCGGTTCGGTTTGGTTTTGGTTGTATAAGCCTAAAATCGAAAACACCGAATCGAGCCTAAACTGAAAAAAACCAAGCCAAACCGGCAAAAAATCAAGCCAAACCGGCAAAAAACCGAGCCAAAATCGAAAAACCAAGCGAAACCGGAAAAAACTGATCCAAACTGGTTTGAACCGGTTTTTTTTCTAAAAAACCAAACCAAAACCGGTCGGTTTGAACAAGTTTCGGTTCGGTTTCATTTTTTTTATAAAAAATTAAATTTGGTTTGGTTACTTTTTTTTTATAAAAATCAAACTAAACCGAAAATGATCACCTCTAATTTTTATAATCCAATTCAATGATTGATCTCATTTGTGACTCGAGGTTTGCTTGAGTTGATTGTCAAATTATGTTTTAAATTTATGTTAATAATTATTTTTATTTTTATTTTTATACTGATTTGAATTAATATTGATTAACCTGACTTATGGTTTGGGCCTTGACCATTAGCTTGGGCTTTATTCCAAATCAATTCTCGGATTAAGTTTTAAAGTTTTAATAATTATTATTTTTATTTTTCTATATCTTAGTTGAATAATTTTAAAATTACATGTGTTTTATAAAACTATTTTAAAAATAAAAAAATATTATTTATGTAAAAATATCAAATCCACTCAAAATCTATACCAAAAATAAATTTATTTTTATATTTTTAACCAAGCGTTTTTTTTTATTATTATTATTATTATTACATGACAAAAAGCAAACGTGGAACATTTTGACTGTGGAGGCACGAGGTTTGAAGAATCATTCGTCTTTTCTAAGATAAGCTGATAGCGACGGGCGAGATGAGAACAAATGCAGAGAGTCATCTCAGATTTCGATTTCACGAGACTTGATTTTGTCAATGTCATACCATATACCCACATGAAATTCGATCCGCATGTAAACCGAATTAACATTGCACTTCATGCTTTCATATATTATCAAAGTCAAAGCTAACAAGTTGACCGTAGAGATGATGGGGGCACGAACAGCCTGAGTCACCGCGTGAGTTTCACCATCTTTTTCATTAAAATTAAAAAAAAAAATTATTTTTAAATTATTTTTCTTGTAATATCACTGATATTAAAAATAATATTTTTCTTGAAATCCACTTCTTCCTTAAATAAATCCTCCTGCTCGGAAGGTCAAGAATATGGGCGTGCGGCTCTCCTGTGCGGTGACGTGGTTTTTTATTAAAATGATTGTATTTTATTTTTTTAATAATATAATAACCTGTCTAGGTTCAGTGTTTACATCTAGAATTGTAGAAAAAAGGAAACCAGTTGAAGAGATCTACGTTTGAGTAGTCGTCTGATGTCCTTTCAAAGACCCACACAAGTAACTTGCCCGCGCTATGCGGTGCGTGGGGCTCAATCTTGTTTTTTTTTTTTTTTTTTTAATCAATGCTAAAACAATTTTGTAGGTATTCGCAAAATGTTTTACACTATAAAAAAATAAAAAAATATATTCATTTATAAATGTTAAAATTGTTTATAATACTAACCAAATATTAAGCTGTAAAATAAGACAAGGATGTATATTGGAGCTCTACAAATAATTTGTATTTAATTATATAGTAATAAGCATCTCATCCAAACTGATTGATATCTAATGAAAAAATATCTCAAATATAATTTCATTTATTTAATTATAATTAAATTTAATTAATTTTAAAAAAACAATACTGAAAAGTTGTACAAAAAACGTCTGCTAATATAAAAAAAAAGAAGAAGTTTATCATCTCATTTGAAAAAAAAAATATAGAAATGAAAGGTATATATTTAATGGAATAATCTTTTGAAAAATAATTTTATTTATTTTACTGAAATGAATTTTAATAATTGTTTTTTAAAAAAAGATTTTAAAAAGAAGCTTAGAAGCCGGGGCATGGTGGAGCCATAAGGATTGTCTTGACTCGTTCCAATGTTTTACGTTCATGGCAGTTCTAGAAAGTCATTGTTGGATCCAAATTGAATTATTATTTTCTTTGTATAATTTGTAGCATGATCATATTAATTTTATGTCAATATTGTTGATTTGCATGTGTGAATTGATCATGTGCTCCATCATATTATCATGCATGGTTGCGTTTAAATGTGGAATTTTTTTTGGAGCACTTAGAATTTTCAATGATTATATATATATATATATATATATATATATATATATATAAGTTTATTTTTTTGTCAAATGATTGACCAATTGGTAATATAATCACTAAAATAGTATTGTCAATTAGATGTCAAAACGTTTTTAGTTTCTCATGATAAAATAAAAGGATGTTTTCAATTTTTTATGATTACTAAACAGGTTCAATTCTGCAAATCTTGAAACAAAAATATTTGTTTTTAAAAGCTATATATACTAATATTGTTTTTTTTTTCAAAATATAAATTTGATGTATGAGCTGGAGGGCACTCCACACCTTCTAATTCACTTTTTTAATTATAACCAATATCATATCATTAAAGTCACTTTCTAAATGACAACAATAATTTTCATTTAAAATATATATATATATATAACATATGATTTTTTGTTTTGGCCTATGTTTGAAATTATTTTTGACTGATGCAAATATTTGTTTATAATTTTCAAAGTGTTAAGATATATTATTCCATGTTAGTAAACCTAGATTGGATCAAGTGACCCCACAAATATTCATTGAGGTGTAAATGAAGGCTTCCTAACCTATTTTGAACATAATTTAAGAAATGAATTTATAATCTAATTTATTATTTATCACCTTCTTGGGTCCAATGCTCATACTCAAAAAATAAGGATTGAGTTCTAAATCAATGTTATATGGTTTTAGTAGTTCTTCTTTTTAATACAAACATGGATATACTAGTTAGCGCAAATTTTGACAAGAGCACATTAAAGCATTTTTATTATTAAAAATAAACACAACATAACTTGTCTCGTGTTGCTTTGAGATGATATTCATCTTTCCTTTAGCATAACCAACTCCTCATTTTGAACTCTGAAGATCAATTATGATTCCTAGTTATCATAAGACTAAGTAACGATTTTTTGTCTATTTTTACCCTTAGTTCGATGAGATATCCCTTGAGACGATTGATATTTTTCAAAGTGTAAATTGAAAAGTCCATGCAAGCAAAATCAAGATATTTCGTAACATAAAATGAGACATGCATCCAATTGTGTTTATTAAACTTATTTATTTAAATAAATAAAAGATAAACTCACACCCTAAAAAACTCATGGTTTAAAAAATAAACACAAGTGAAACTGACTAAATAAACCATGTCATAAAAAAATTTACACAAGACCAAACACATTAACAATATAATTTAAAGACTCATATTTTTTTATTTTAAAAAATAAACTTCATTTGTATAAAAGAATTATAGATGAATTATAATAATACCTTGAAAAATTAAATGGAAACAAAACAACTAAAAAATCTTATATTAAAAAAAGGTATGAAAAAATCATGACCTGTATCATGAGACCTGGATAAACTCATAAAAAAAACTTAAAGATAATTACAAAACCAATATTAAAAAAAACTTAATGCATAACAACAAGATCGTAAGAAGCTGAATTCCTAACAAATTAAATGTCAAAAGATGAAATTAGGAAAAAATATCATTAAACAAAAGGATCCAAAAAAATAAGGGTGAGAAAAAAATTAATTAGAGGGATAAAAATTTCCAATCATAGGGTTTAATTGAATTGAAAAATAACTTAAATAAAAGAAAAAAAAATCAAAAGAATGATGGTCAAACTAAAAAAATAAAACAGATAAAAATTTGATTGAATGATGAAATTAAAAGAAAAAAAACTTCATCACAAGTGTCGAGGACAAAATTAGAAATTTTAATAAATAAGGACTAAAATGAAAAAAACCAAACATACCAAAAATTACAATTGAAGGACTAAATTAAAAGGAATAAAAACTTCTATGGATGAAAAAGGAACAAAATAAAAAATTAATAGAATGAGAATTGAAATTGAAAAGTAAAAATCAAAGAGAATAGTGGTGTACGTTACCTGTCAGAAGACAGAAAAGAAGGGAAAAAAATCAAACGACCATCAACGATAATCCGACTGTCATAAGCTATCATGTGTTACTCTAAATGGAAGAAGACACGACGATGCATCTAAGGAGATGACGAACGACCAATTACGTTCACCGGGTGGTGTCACACACTCCACCTAAATACGCGAAAGCCTCCCACGCGCTGGAGCATGCCGAGCACGCTCCAACAACTTTAAGCATTAAAAAATTTTAAAAATATATAAAAATACCAAAATAACCCCATGACCCCGACAATTACACAAAATACCCATGTGAAAGTATAAAAAAAACCCCAAATTCTAAGTTTATGTTTTGTCTCTTTCAATGTTAAAGATGTATTTACACTGTACAATAAAATCTGAAAACTCCAAAACACTATTATTCAATAACACAATAATTTTTTTTTTGACTCTAGAGAAAATTTGTATTTTTACTATTAAGAAGCTTATGTAAAGTCAAGAAACCCCTTAGTTAACAATTTTATATTTTGTTGATTTTAGGGGTAAAATAGCATTTTTAATGTAAGAAAAAATCAACACCCCACCTAAGAAGCTGTTTTTTTTTTTTTTAGATCAAATGACATAAAAATAATTTTACTACAGCTAAAAATATATTTTACTGTAAAGTGAAATTTTGTAAAACACTCGTGAATCGTGATATTTAGTTTTCTAGTAAATAAATAAAAGGAAAGGCAAACCTCCATCTATGCTTTAAGAAGTTACAGAAAACCAGTAGTAGTCTCATTAGCCAATCCATCTTCATCGTGCTAAAAATAACAATGGACCCCACACCTATTAAATGCTTACGTGGATCCTCCTCCCCAGTCTGATCTATTATTATCTAACCACTCCCCGCAGCACTTAATTCTCAAAATGAAGATGCTTTACGTGCTCTTTTTTTCTACCACTTTTTATGAGGACCGCAAGTGGAAGAGTTCTTTTCAGAGCATCCACACCTTTACTCTATATATTTTTGTTATATTTCAGCTAAAATAGTTAAGCCAGTTTAAAAAATATTATTATATTTATTTTTAAAAATAAAAAGTCATGAATGTTTTTTTAATGTTTTAATTGATTAATAATTATTATTTTTAATATTCAAATACTACAATAACAATATTTTAACCATCATTTTCTTACCGATTATATTTTAAATATATTTTAACCATCATTTTCTTACCGATTATATTTTAAATATGGATTATATTTTAATCATCATATTTTCACTTATAAAAAACCATTTAAATCCTTATTTTCATTTATCATTTCTCTCACTTTCTTCATCCCAACTATATATATATATATATATATATATATATATCATTTTATTTTTATGGATTTAAATAATTTCTTACTTGAGATATTTTTCGTGATGATGACTTTGACAATGATTTGAATTATTTGCAGCAGCAGCGATTATTGAAGAAGAGCAACAAGCTAATGAGAAATTATTTTTTCCCTTCCTCACGAGAGACTTGAAGGTTATATATATATATATATATATATATATATATATATATATATATATATCATCATTTATATACAGATTGAATAAAAGGTTCCATTTTCAACCAAAACCCGCAAACCAAAAAGATCTAAAAATAATTATCTCAATAGTCTTATAAACTTTAGAGTCATTAAAAGTTTACATGATTATTTACTTCAGAATCAATGAGATTAGTCGAGGTACACGCAAGTTAGTTCGGATATCCACGTTAATAAAAAAATAAAACTTCTAAAAATAAAAAAATAAAACTCCTAAAAATGAACCCTTAAATTCACATTTCCATTCATGAAAAATACTGCCAAAATCACAACCAATCCTTCAAAATTGAATTAATCCATTTTGGGTAGGTAGAGCATTATTTAACCTAATTCAAAACGCAATTCTTTATCTTTAAGTTTTATGAGAACCATATTGAATTAAAATATTTTTACGTATTCAGGTGGATATCTATTAAATTTGGTAAATTTATCATTTGCACTTCTGTCTCTTCTATTTCTCAAACAGGAAAAAAAAAAAAAAACAAAAAACAGCCAGCCTCCCTGTTAATACTTTCTTGCAATAGTAATCTGTAAATACTCCAAAATAAATATATAATTAAAACATAAAGATTTCTACACTCATTGATCTCTATTAAAGCTTTATTATACGAGGCGCAATCTGCAATTCTTTGGTTTTTAAATTGATATATTGTTTCCTGTTTGATTGATAAAAATAGAATTTCCAGTTTTTATAATTAAATAAAGAATTTATTTTTGATTTCTTCGTGTCTTCAATGGCGATCGTTGTTTTTCTGGGTGGGGTAGAAATGGTGAAAAGAGGGACCCGCTGGTGTCAATTGATGGTACTTGGTGTGGTGTGGTGTGCGTGTTGGGGGGTTGGGTGGGGTGTTTGATGTTTTTGTGGTATGAAGGCTTATTGGAGAATGAAATGATTGATTTGATTGCCCTTTAATGATTGGGATTTTTTTGGTCGGGGGGTGAGTGCATAAAGGGGTAAATTTGGTTTACAATAATGGGATATTTTGTTTCTGTTTTAGGATTTGTTCATTATCATTAAAAATATTTAAAAAAAACCTAGGTTTTTTTTTTTTTAACTAAAACACTACATGTGTATTATTTATTCTCTCTTATTTTACTATAAGTTTACTATTTATTTTTTTTAATTTGATCCATTAACTTTTTTTTTACGATTGTATTTTTTTTAGCCAAATTAAATGACAATTGAATCAAATTTATCGACTTAAAACATAATAGAAAAATAGAGAATCAAAATAAAAAAGATACCACACATGAGTAATGATTTCAAAGTTCACATAAAAAAGCTTAATTTAGTTCTCAAACTTTACCAATTATACCTATTTGATCCCTTAATATTTTTTTCAAATTAATTTTGGTATAAAAATTTATTTATGTTATTTTTTAGTCTCTGATTTAAGAGACGAGAGAGAGAGGTCACCAGATTCTAACGTTGGAGAGATAAGAATGTTGACACCGATTTCAGTAACCAAAATGGTTGATTTTTATGTCAAATGGTTCTGATTGATAATGAAAGTTTAGCTTAGGTGCTTGTTTTACCTTGAAGGTGCATAAAAAACATATATAAGCTTGGAAATATTTTAAGTTTCATGTTAATTTCGGGTTTTGAGATGATTTTTTTGAGTTTTTTAAGGTCATAGATAGGTCTATCAAGATACATAGGGTGTTTTTATATTAAAAATGATTTGAAAAATAGATTTTTGTGTCAAAAAAACCTTAAACATCGATTTTTTTAGTCCTTTAAGTGACCAAAATCTAGGCAAAAGCAGACTACGAGTCATCTTTTTTTTTTCAAAGATAATTAGGGCAGACAACATGTCTTCCACCTCATATGCAATAAAAAATATTAAAGACCAAAGTGTGTAAACCCTTATGGAATGGGCTAGATAGGCTGGCCTAACTTGCGAGGCTTAACAACACTTGGTCTTTTTCTCCCCCCTAAATTAGTGATTTTTACATATATCTTTTCCATTTTATTATTTTTAAATTAATACCCCTTCTCTCTTTTATTTTTTTTTATATAACCTCTTTTAAATGATAATTATTTTTTAGTTATTTTGCATGCATTTAATTTTTAAAAAGATTATTGTAATTCACCTATAATTTTTTTATGTTTTATATAAATAAAAAAAATTGAATAATATATCTAACATGTGTAACCTTACATAATATTTTTTTTCTTTTATTTTATTCAATCAATTTAATATGTATTTGTTTTTATTATCGATTAATTAAAAAAATATTGATTTTGATAGACAAAGTCATTCAACACGGTCAAAGGTCTGCATTGTAATGTCAAATATCTTAATTTATATATGTCTATTAATTTTCCATTTTCATCTTCATTTATTATTAATGACTTTTTTTATATATTTTTAACACGCATAATTCTTGATTCATTTGATTATATATATGCACAAACTTTTCAATTTACACTTATAATTTTTTTATATACAAATACACATCAGAAAATCTTGCACATACAATTTTTTATAGGAAAAACAATATTTGACCTGCGACATAACATGAGTTAAATAGCTAGTTTAAACTAAAAGAGAAGGGGAGTTCATTATACCTCTCATCACAAAACACTGTTCATTATAATAGTTTTTTTCCCTTTATTTTTTTCTTTCTAATCTATGTTTTTCATGTTTCAATTTCAGTTTCATCCTTCAATATTATATTTATTAGGGATTCAACTTTGTAATTTTTCCAATTTAATTTTTATAAGGTTTTTCTAATCTCATGACCTGGATTATGATTTTAACGAGTTAACTTACGTTTTTTTCCTCCTTTTTTAATTATTTTTTTTTCAATTTTATCCTTAAATATTCGATTTATTAGAAATTAAGCTTTTTTCAATTTTATCCTTTAACATTGAGTTTATTAGAAACTGAGCTACCTAATTTGTTTTGATTTGCTTTATATGTTATCATGGTCTTATGACCCGACATGTGGATTGACAAGTTAACTTAAGTTGACTCTTAGATCCAAAAAAACTAATTCATTTGGGCTAGGGGTATTAGGATCTTTTAGCCTTAATTTTTTTTTTGTTAATTGTTAGTTTAGTTAAAGATAATATTATAACTTAAAATTAAAATAATAATTTTTAATTTGAAAAAGTTGTTGGCACATATTGTGCACACGTCAACGTGTTTGAGCCACCACACACTTTGTATAGAGCGTGCAGTGGCTCCCAGTGGTAAACAAAATGGGCTTCTACCATGTTATATTATTCCTCGTCGTCTCCTCTTCTACTAGGAGTGGCGCATGTCGGCCATACAGGGCTAGTTTATTGTCAATTACCTTTTTTTTATTTATCTCTCCTACCTTGATAAATACATTATGTTCCTCATTGTTATTGGTATTTCAGATTCTGTTCTTTTCGTTTTTATTTCTATATTTTTGTCATTTTTCCTTTTGTTAAAGTTCTATTTTGTTTTTCAATTTAAACCTTGGTTTTTAATTTGTGTATATAGTGTTTTTTGATTTGTTTTTTCTACTTTTAATTTTAATTTTTTCTTCTTTGTCTTTTTGTCAAAAATTTTATAGCTTTTAGTTTTATCTTTCAAATCAAGTTTATGATTTTTGTTTTTTCAATGATAATAATGATTTCAATTTGATTTCTCTTCTTTTGATTTCTTATTGTTTTCCTTGGATATTTTGTTAAATTGTTTTTATAGTTTTCAATTCTATTATTCAAATCAAGTTCATAGTTTTTATTTTTTCAATGATAGTAGTGGTGGTTATAATAACAACACTAATGATAATGATGATGATGACAATAATAATAATTGTAGTAATAGTGGTAATGGTAGTAGTAGTAGTTAATAATAATAATAATAATAATAATAACAATGATAATGACAGTGATGACAACAACGATGATAATAATGATGGTGATGAATAATAGTAGTTTTAGTGATAATGGTAGTAACAGTGATAGTACAACTAGTAATATTATTAATAATAATGATGATAATGATAATTGTAATAATAATATTGATCGTAGTAGTAGCAGTAACAAAAATAATAGTGGTGGTCGTGGTAACAACAACAGCAGCAATAATAATCATCATTTTCTTCTTCTTCTTCTTCTTCATCATCATCATCATTATAGTAATTATGATGATATTATTGTTCTAGAATTAAGGCAACAAGAACACCTAGGGGGATGAATTAGGTGTTCCATTAATATTAACAAATAACGCAATTTAAAACAATTACGCACACTTAACACAACAAACACAACAACCAATAATATAATTAAAGTGCTTAAAAAAAAGTGTACACCTCAGGGCCACTGGAGGCATACATGGTCGTTAACTTCAGGGCCTATAAGATTAGTTAAGGTATGCGCAAGCTGACCCGGATACTCATGTTAATAAAAAAAATGCTTAAAATAAATAGGTAAGGGAAGAGAAATTGTAAACTTGGTTTTTAACATGGTTCGAACAAGTCTATATTTACACCTCAAGTACCAATCATACAATAGTTAAGGTGTGTGCTAGCATGTGTTTTTATAGCATCTACATTGGAGGACTAAAATACATATCAATTTTATGATTCATACAATATAAAATATGTGAATTTTATTTTAATTTATAGTATCTACATGGGAGCACTAAACACAACCACTTAAACTAAAGTCTTCACCTGCTTTATTATATATTTATGACAGCATGTGTTTTTATATTTTTTTTATTCTATTTCAATAACCAAACATTTTTTAAAAAGAAAAAATAGCCTGTGCCGCGGCGAAGCATAATAATCAACTCTGATTTAAATCGAGTTCACATCCGGTAAAGTAAAATCATTACCTGTGCACGTGTCTAGCACTTATACGTACCCGTGGGTGGTGTTGTTATCTTCACCTCCCGGTAATTTGGAATGTAGCAAATATTTCACACGCTATCCAATCCAGCTAAGCGCTCTACCTGCATGGATTACTGTATTTTATTGACCATCTCTTCTTTTTAATTATAGAAAGAGAAAGTAACCGCTCCTCCACCTTTAATCTTACATGTTCTTGGAAAGAAAAAAAAAAAAAAAAAAAATATCCCCTGGCTTCCACGCCGTTTGTATTTTTCTACTTTTATTTCCAGCCATCTTGTGTGCTTGCTCAGTAGGCCCCACATGGTTGTTTGGTTGCTCATGGGCTGGGTTTTTCTCCCGGAAAAAAGAAAAAAAAAACAGTTATTTTCTTGCATATAATTTGTTTCAAGGATATTAAATTAAGAATATATGAACTGGCCTATTAGAAACAAACAATCTTTGAACAAGTAATTTAGAATCAAGGAATTAAAAAAAGTAAAATATACTATTACAAAACAATGAAATTGTAAAAATGCTTTCTTTCCTTGCGTCATCATCTGATCGAAGAAGGAAAAGGATAACTTCGAAAAATAGACAGCCACCTCAACTTCCAAGAATATAACTTTATTATTACAATTATTACTGAATATACAACAAAATTCGTCCGGTTCACCCTTTCTGCTTCTCTATAAAGCTGCATCCAGCTCCAAAGCACTGATCATCCTCCTTCCGTTTCAAATCTGTATCCATGGCTGCCAAGAGGATATCGACTGTGCTCTCTCGCTCTTTCACTTCTGCTGCTGCTCCTCATTTTTTCTTTTCGAGAGGTGATTTGATCGCGATCTAAAGACTCAGCCTTTTTTTTATTTTATTTTTTTTCCCTTGAGTTATGACACTTTGTTTTCGTTATCTACATGCTTTTTTGATATTAACCATCACCCTTTTTTTCATTCTATATTGTACCAAACCTCTAAATTATTTCAGTGAGGGGTGGTGCTGGTCAGAGCAGATTAATCTGTAGATATAATAGTACTTTGGCTGCTGTTGAGGACCCGATCACTCCACCTGTCTCTGTCAAATACAATCAACTCTTAATTAATGGACAATTCGTGGATGCAGCATCAGGTATGAACTTCTTTTCTTCTCTCATTTTTTCCCTAGAATTTTTAATTAAAGATCAGTTGCTCTACATTCATTTCCGTACAGTCACAATTGTTCAATTATTTCTAGGAGTACTATGATTTCCGTTTTAAGAGCATTTGTTGTCGTTGTACACCTTTTCTCCCTTCTTTTTTTTTTCTTTGGGTGTGGACCACTGAGTTTCACTCTGAGGAAGAGGCAACCTCAGTGTCACCAAACTTTTGTTTCCTTCCCACGAAGTTATCTAGCACCCATTTTGTAGAGGGACACATTGAGGTTGAAATCTCAGAGGGACCCGTGGAATAGTTTTCTGAGAGCATGGTTTTTTGTTTTTCTAAGGGGATCCAACGATTCTTGGATTTGACAGTTGAGGCAGGGGATCCAACGATTCTTGGATTTGACGGTTGAGGTAGTCCTCCCGGAATTATAACATTTGTGGCCTCCTAGTGGAAATTCCAAGTTTTAACTGTTGGGGTCTCCTTGAGGACTTTGTAGTTTATCTGTTCATAAATTTATTAAACCTTCTACGCGGGATATCCTTTTTGTTTTGTTTTATTTGACTTAAGAGCATTTATTAAACCTTCTACATGGGATATCCTTTGCCTACAGGGAAGACGTTTCCAACATTGGATCCGAGGACAGGGGAAGTGATTGCTCATGTTGCTGAAGGTGATGTTGAAGATGTAAACAGAGCCGTCTCTGCTGCCCGCAAGGCTTTTGATGAAGGACCGTGGCCACGGATGACAGCTTATGTAACCACTGCTCCTCTTACTTGTTAACTTTTACTGGAGTAGTTGTTTTGCTGTTTATGTAAAATAGGGGAAAAAATGATCTTTGGGTTGAGAATTTTCTTTGATGTGTTTCAGGAAAGGTCAAGGATCATTTGGCGTTTTGCTGATTTGCTTGAAAAGCATACTGATGAAATTGCAGCTCTTGAAACGTGGGATAATGGCAAACCATATGAGCAATCTGCTAAAATTGAAATACCAATGACTGTGCGTATATTTAGATACTATGCTGGTGGGTGAAGTAGAAATGCAGAGATTCTATTTTAGCACTACAATATGCTTTAAACTTTTCCTCACATTCTGCACACAGACATTCTTTCTTTCTTTCTTTCTTTCCTTTTCTTTTGGAATTCCTAATCAAATATTTTTCTCTTCTCCAAATTTACAGGTTGGGCAGATAAAATCCATGGCCTCACAGTTCCTGCTGATGGGCCATATCATGTACAGACCTTGCATGAACCATTTGGTGTAGCAGGTCAGATTATTCCATGGAATTTTCCAATGCTCATGTTTTCTTGGAAGGTTGGGCCAGCATTAGCATGTGGCAACACCGTTGTTATAAAGACAGCAGAGCAGACCCCATTGTCTGCTGTATATGCAGCCAAGCTATTTCATGAGGTAGTTTTGAATATAATATTTGCTCACTTCTTGCATTACTAAATCTCTGCACAATTCTTGATAAATAGTTTTCTTAGTGTTGACATTATTCCAAATGATTGAGAGTTTTACTAAAATCCATGCCGGCCATCTATGCTACATATGCGCTTTCTCACTTGTGCATTATGTAAAATTTGGGTGGCAATTTTTTAGGCACATGTGATTTCTATCTGTGGTTCTGATCAGCTAATCCTTCTGATAGGCTGGACTTCCAGATGGTGTTCTGAATGTGGTTTCTGGTTTCGGTCCAACCGCTGGTGCTGCTCTTGCTAGCCATATGGATGTGGATAAGGTATATGCAGCCTTAAACATCTTTACCTTTTCCTTTACAGTGATAAGCATCCTCACTTTAGACATGTTTTGAACTTGCAGAATTTGAACCTAAAGGTTTAAAATTTATTGTCTATTAGTTCTTTAAGCAGTCATGACTTGAGATCTAGTGTAGGCACCGATTATTTCAAATAGTATAAATATATTCCCGTGGATCATCTCCATTATTGATCAATGATTTTAGAACTTTATGGTGAATGCACGCTAATATTTGGTTCAGCAGGTCCTTAAACATAATGCTTGGGGATTTTTGGTTTCCCAAAGAACCTTTGAATTTTAGCTGTGGTAAATAGCTGTGATTCTGATTTTATTGTCCAGGGCTGCTTACAAAGGAGTTCTAGAGCGGTTGTTTCTGCTTGGTAGTCATTTGTCATTAGTAGAAAAAATAATAATTATAGTAGTTAGTTGAATTGGTAGGCTAAGGTGGAAAATCACTTCAAAAGATATTTAGCTTAAACATGCTTGATGTTTAAAATTTGCTTTTAGAAATTTGAAATACATTAGTTGTTATTATCGTTGATGGACATGCCTCTGAAGATAGAGGATGCAACTTTTGCAAAGTTTGTAAAAGGATGCTAGTGCACTGTCCTATTTGAAGTATCAGTAGTAGGAGGCACTTATTTAGAAGCTTATATTTGAAACATGATTTCCATTTCTAATCTGCAATCTCTTTCCAGCTTGCATTCACAGGATCAACTGATACCGGGAAAATAGTACTTGAGTTAGCATCAAAAAGCAATCTTAAACCAGTAACTTTGGAGCTTGGAGGGAAATCACCGTTCATTGTCTGTGAGGATGCTGATGTTGATCAGGCTGTAGAGCTTTCTCACTCTGCTGTATTCTTTAATCAGGTATTCCCAGGAAATTTTTTCTTAAAACAGCATGGCTTCTAAAAATAGTTAAATCAAATCGAATTGATTAAAATTATATTAAAGAGTATAAAAAAAAACCAGGTGGTTTTCATGGTAGTTCAATTACTTCATTGATCACACTTGTGTGCACTTTGCAGGGCCAATGCTGCTGTGCTGGTTCTCGTACATTTGTGCACGAGCGTGTGTATGATGAGTTTGTGGAGAAAGCAAAGGCACGTGCCATCCAGCGTGCTGTTGGTGATCCATTCAAAGAGGGAATTGAGCAAGGACCTCAGGTAAATTAGCAACTCATCATTTAAGAATCCACACACGAGATGGTTTTCATACTGTGACTAATCCACTAACTTCACCGTTGAAACTTGTCGAATCCATTATATGCACTAGCATTCCCTGGTATAGTTTTGCAAGTATGGCCAGTCCATATAATTTCCTTAAAACTACAAAGAACAAATCAAAATGCATGAAAAGAAATTTTGCCATTCACCTTGACAGCCTTCTACTGGTTTTCTGTCAAGTGCTTCTGGTGCTACTACGTTCTATGGTTGTGCTGAAAGTGACATACTTGAATGCTACAGGTTGATTCAGACCAGTTTGAGAAGATTTTGAGGATCATAAGATCTGGTGTTAAGAGTGGAGCGAACCTTAAAGCTGGAGGCGACAGATTTGGCACAACTGGATATTATATCCAGCCCACTGTTTTCTCAGATGTTCAGGTATATTTCTCGTCTGGCAACCATTTTATGTAGAATATTGGAAATTGAATCTGAAGAACACGATCGCTAAATATAACAGGATGACATGCTGATAGCAAAGGAGGAGATATTTGGGCCAGTTCAGTCCATCTTTAAATTCAAGTGAGCAACCATCCTCTTCTTTAGCTTTATATTAAGGGCGTTATCTTTTAGTAGCATTAACCTTTAAAACAACTGCAGGGACCTGGATGAAGTCATACAAAGGTCCAACAGCAGTCGCTATGGGCTTGCTGCAGGGATTTTCACACATAACTTAGACACTGCCAACACCCTTTCACGTGCATTGAAGGTTGGAACAGTATGGATAAATTGTTATGATGTCTTCGATGCTGCCATTCCTTTTGGTGGATACAAGATGAGTGGAAATGGTAGAGAAAAGGGAATTTACAGTCTTAGCAACTACTTGCAAGTGAAGGCTGTCGTTACCTCACTCAAGAATCCAGCCTGGCTATAGGTCCTCTTAACCCTTTTCAAGTACTTCTTTTGCCTGGTTAAATAATAAATCACAGTCTGCGTAAATTGTGAGATTATCTTGATTATGGTGACAAATGATATGATGATGATAAAATCGTCTCTTGTTTGTGGAGAATTTAGAATACAGTTCTCTCTTTTTTCTTTCCATTTGCTTCTTTAAGATGAAACATTTTGCCTTATTGATGGGGCGGTGTTTGAAAAATGCTGAGATTTAACTCACAGCTATATCGAAAGTCGCTGGGCAAAAGACAGATGACAGTTGCAGATTAACTTATACAGCGCATATGCATCCTATTTTGCAAAGCTTTTGTTAAGTAGGCCAGCTAGTGCAGAGGCTACTTCGTAGTTGTCACTTGTCAGAACCATTATCAACGCTCTTCCTTGCCAATAGCTTCGCCCTGTTCTATGCTATTTCATGCCGCTACCATCCATGCTTCTATTCTATCTGCTCCTTCGTTAACGAGCTTCCAACTTGCTACATAGCTGTCCGTCAGCAGTTCATATTTTGTGCCTCGCAAATTTGCTGCTCTTGTATATTGAATGTTTTATTTTATTAATACTCAATAAACTGTTTTAATTTTAATAAAAATGAAAAGTTCAAATATTTACTGAATTAACTTAAATGTTTGAAATGCAAAATTCAATTAACTTTATCCTATGCCACGAGGCCACACACGAGTTCTAAAGCTGCTGTCACGAGAGGCTTGCTTGGTGTAGTTTTTATCTACCATGTTTGGCGGGATAGAAACAAGAGAGTTCATGGAGGCATTTGTCCTAGCAGTTCTGGTATTGTGAAAAACACCATTCAATAAGTGTAATTTAGAGTTTCTAAAACTAAGTTGCGTAAAGAGAAATGGGCTTCGATGGATACGCAAAAGGGCAAGAACTACTGTACGCAAACTCGACTTTTCATGTTTGGGAGAGCGGTGGATTCTGTGGTTCCTCCCAAACTCCCTTTATCAGTGTGTTTGGTTAAAAATTGAACCGTGGTTTTGCACGTGGACCCCATGATAAATCTAAGGTCTGACCTCAGTTAATGAGAAGCACCTCAAAGATGCTTTTCATGTGAAAAAGTTGGTCATGAGGTAAATCAAATAATGTAACTGTGGTTGCTTATTATCGTTGAAATTCTTGGACAAAATTGGCCTCCCCATCAAAGCACATTGAAACACCGCAACCCGTCTCTCAAATTTTTTTGATGCATCGTCTCCTCCAACCTTGCATAAGCCATCACTCTCCCTGCAGATCTGAATTAATATCGGTCAATGAGGACGCCAACTTGCCTTTCAGTTTCCTATGCTTTGAGCAAAAAGTTGTGGCTGATGCCATTCTTTTGTTGTGCTTTCACTAGATGTGGCGGCAAGTTATAGCTTCTACCAAGATGAATAGGTAGGTGAGGAGTAAAAGTTTTGTGTTAATAGGGCCATTTGGTTTCTGCAGAAAAAAATGGATTTCATTCTGTGTTGTTGGTACTTGCTTAGTCCTCATGTATCAACTATATTTGGAAGGCCTGGAACAGCCACAGTGCTTGGTCCTCATGTATCAAGGTGAGAGATGATATCACTTGCAAGAGGTGTCGAGAACAACCAACAAGATAGAAATAACAATTCAACCATGCACATTAATAATTATGCAATGTGATTGAACGTGTGAATGGAATTTGAAAACAAAGATGAAGAATTTTACATATTAATTTAATGTGTCTGATGAATTTTATAAATGATAAAATTACAGATAGTTTAATGAAATAATAAAAAATATTTTTTTATAAAGTATTGTTTATTTCATGATATAATAGTAGTTAAATTTACAATATTTTAATTAAAAACCTTCTATATTAATATACATATTTTTTTTAGTCATTTTATCACCGGATTTTAATTTAAAAAATATTTTTAACCAAATATATTAAATTATATTTTTATTTAACTTCAATTTCAACCACAGTTTTAATCAAATATATATTTTATCAAACTAATTTTAATTAAAAATTAATTTTTATAAAATAACTTTTTCAAATCACAACCATAACACAACACAGTAACAAACAAAAGACCGTTATGGTGTCCACTAGAAACCTGCATTAATTATTCTGTCACTGTTTAATCCCCATATCACAAAAAAGAAAGAAGGAACAGGAAATTAAAACTTCAAGAGAGATCAATGCCAATAATAGTGTCTTACACAAAGTGATGACTGTTCCAGATGACGCTGTGCTGATGGTGCTGCTCCGAGGGATCAAACCAGAGATAGAATCCCACTTCGCGTCCAGTGCCACCACTTCCATTTGCATAGACATTGGTTTGAAGGACCCAATCATTTCTCTCATCATGACCAAGAAGTTCAATGTCAATCTCGTCATGGTTGTGCGGATAACTATCTGCATTAGACAACTGTAGTTTTTGGCCCGTGTATCAGTCATCAATGTCTAGTACTGAAAGAAAATAAGCCTCTTCCTATTTATGTACTCAATGCAGCAGCAGCAAGCAATTCGTTAATATTGAATATTAAATAACTCGTCATGGCAGAAAACAAAAGGAACGAAAATCTAAGAGCTAGCTTGCGTAGAAGGCTTTACTACGACTCCAGGGGATAGACCAGATGGCAACTTCATGGCAGCACTAAAGAATCCATGGTGATATTTGTTCCGTGAGGCCAATCCAGAGCCTGCAAATTAAAGAATCCAAAGAAAAAAGATGGTGAGAATTATGCCATTAGCCCAGAAAGACTGAACATCACTTACCAGGCCACGAGTCAAAATGATTGGGTCCTTCAAACCACTGATTATCCATGGTGTTGTCCAGTAGACAGCACTGATATAAAAAGTTAAGAGAGATGGTTTTAGGATGCATGGCAGAGCTCGTCTTGCTCTTTTGTTAACAATAATAGCCACCCTTGGTTAGTGCATCTTTTCGTCCTGCCACCATCAACCTACTATTATAACTTCTTTCTTTGACAATAGCAACCATCCTTTTTTAGAGGATAGGCTGCAAATATTGCTTTATCGATAGACGATGCAGTACATTAATACTTGCCGCACATTAATGGCAACAATTCTAATAAAATCAAGATTCAGTTGACTTGGGCCGAGTGCTCCAAGAATTAATCTGATTTGATTTGATTAACTTTATAAATCACTCTTAAAATAATTAATTTGATTAAAATCTAGTTTAATTTTGTTTTTAAAATAATTTTTTTAAAATTTTTTAAAAATAATTAATTAACTTTGATTAACTCATATAATATATAAATTAGGCTTTACATCAAGTCGACATCAAATCAAGTGTAATAACTATATCATTAAGTCGTATTTTTTTATTTTTATTTATTCCACTGTAGATAAAGGCTATTATTTTTATAAGAAATCATATAGTGCTCAAGCTGTAATTAGTAGCAACCTTGTAGTTACTCATTAAGATCCACTTTTAAGAAAGAAATAGAAATGAGTAAGAAAGAGAAATCTTAGATATATATATTATTATCATTTTTGGTGAGATGTGAATTTTATTTTCTCTCTCTTTCTTGTATATGCTTGATTCTTCAAAATAAATCATATAAAAAAAACTAATAGAAACTCATTTGTTATAGCTTAATCATCGTAAACTTTTACCTTTTTTTACCACAATCTATTTTCTATTTTGGTTGCTACCTACAAACAATATGTAATCCTGGCCTTACAACTAATGTTAAGAAATTTGAAATCGTACTGCGAGTCACGTGCCAACATATATGTAATTTTTTTAAAAAAAATTGTAATAAGCACAATAAAAACGGATAGGAGTGTAGCATAATGAAAATATATTTCAAGATACTAGTATTATTGAAATAAGCACCTCCACCTTATAAATATCAATCCGCGAACGAGAAGTATAAGAAAAACACCACAAAACTAGTTAATCTTCGATAAGTCAAATTTATTATTTGTCTCGGTAAAGAAAACATGTTGCATTATGCAAAATAAAATAGGGATTGTAATGGGTACCTATTAATTGGGTATCTTTATATTTATATCTTATATATTATCTATTGGGTAAATATATAGATATTCATATCCTATTCATCAGGTTTCAAGTATTCGTATGAATATCTATTGTACAATTATTATTTATTATTCAACATAAATAAAATTATATATATGTGCGTGTAATAATTTTGGGTCAGATTTAACAATATTTATACTTTATACATTATTCATCATGTAAAGTACTACCCATAAAAAAAACTCATTCATTCAGATCAAGTTAGTATTTATCGAGTTCTGATTAAATTGACATCCCTACTTTTAAATAACATTTCACATATAAATTTTTATATTTTCATCTAAAATATGATTATTAATAATACAAATTTGATAATTTGAATTTTATATCTAGTTGAAAATAAAAATTTATGATATTGTATATTTATTATATTTGGTTTATACTAGGAAATTCATAAGGATTTTGAACGAATTTTCTATTGCAAAACTAAGGATTAAAGTGTTTGATTGGCCATATTATGTCATGCTTTTTTATAATAATTTTGCCCATAAGAGATGCATATTATATTAATTTTAGCTATAAAATAAAATAATTTATTTATTAGAAAATTACATAACAATTACTTTACAAAAATAAAATAGCAGTGGTACATTATACCAAAGACTTTCATAATAAGACTAAAGCACTTTTGTTATTATTAAAAAAAAAAAGTTAAGGATACATGGGTCAATAGGAACATTTTAGTCAAGAAATTATAGGATTAAGTCTTACAATTAACTATAACTAAAATTGATCAGTGTTTCACTATAGCGCGAAATATTGTTCATTGTGGATTGCACTGATCTGCATTGTAGTGCGGGTATTGTACACTATGAGTGAATTCATTGTGGATTGCACTATTTAGTAGGGGCATGTGTGAGGCTGCAGCCAGTATGTCCCAAGCGCCAGGCTGGAGGTGCGCCCCTGGAGCTTGGGCTGCCTGCCTGGGGGCTGGGCACACCCTTGCACACATATGGTGCTTGGGCTGCCTGCCTGTGTAATGGTAGACAGTGCACATGTGGCGCTTGGGATGTTGCCTTAATGCTGGGCACACCCTTGCACGCACGTAGCGTTGGGATGCATACCTGAGGGCTGGACAAAACCCTGCGCACACGTGGTGCTTGGGCTGCGCTGGGAGTGAGTCATGCCCGTGCCCCACTTGGGGACACCTGGTGCATAGGTCATGGCGCTACACCTGAGGTTCCTAGGTCCTAGAATGTCAATAGAAAGCTAAAATCAAGCAGTATACAGGTTAATAGAAAGGCTGAATTCAAGCAGGCTGTAAATACTAGATAAGAGATTTCTCTTAACATATATAGCTCCCTAAAATTACTCTTTGTAATTACTGTGTACAAGACAATTTTTCCTATATAAATGAAAGGCTAATCTCAATGAGAGGCAAACAATTCATACCAATCTGTTATGGTATTAGAGCCTCTCTCATAGAATTCTTAAATCTTAGTTTTTCTCAGTCATAGCTTCATGGAAAAGCAATGGCGGATCCAGAATTTTTTAAATGAGGAGACAAATTATTAATAAATACTTGATATTATATATTATGTATTATGTAGATATGTATTATATAGAGAAATTAATTTGAAATATATGTACTAACTCATATCAAATAAAATTAATGTAAGAATACTTTCAAAATGAAAAAAACTAACTTGGGATAATTGGTTTTTTTTCACAGTTTGGTTTTTTCAGTTATTTTTTTTTGATTTAATTAATTTTTTGGTTTTTTTCTCACCTCTAAAGTTAACAATAACCAATTTAGATTAATTGATAACCAAACAAAAAAAAATTAAATCTGCTAGATATTATTAATATTAATATAAAAGGAATTAAAAAAAAGATTAAAGGGGCAATTGCCCTCTAATTACCTTACGTGGCTCCGCCCCTGTGGAAAAGTCAGATAATGTTTGTGTCAGGTTTACTGGCAAAAATTATACTGCTTGGACATTTCAGTTGGAGATTTTTCTTAATGAAAAGGAGTTATGAGGTCATATAGATGACAACGACAAAGGAGACTTGGCTATTGAGAGATTTGTTGTTGCTAAGGCAGCATAGGCAGCCAAAGATGCACAAATTATATCCTGGATTCTCAGTTCCGTGGAGCCATATCTGATCCTGTCTTTGCGTTATTATAGATCAGCAAAGGCTATGTGGGATCACCTCACACAAGTCTATAACCAAGATAACAATGCCAGGCATTTTCAACTTGAGTTGGTTATTGCTAACTATACCCAAGGAGATCTCTCTATTCAAGATTACTAATCTGGATTTTTAACTCTATAGAATGACTATTCTGATCTTGTTACAACTAAGATTTCTGCAGAAGGAGTGTTGGCAGTGCAGCAAGTCTATAAGATCAGCCAATAAAACCAATTTCTGATGAAATTACGACTTGAATATGAACCAGTTTGTGCCTCTCTAGTCAATCGTGATCTTGTTCCATCCTTGGATGCTTGTTTTGGAGAACTCTTGGGTGAAGAACAGTGTCTCCATACTCAGACCATTATGAAGCAAACAAGAGTTGCCCCAGTTGCTTATGTTGCTTACAACAAAGGGAAGGGCCATGATATGAGCAAGACACAATGCTATAGTTGTAAGAAGTATGATCATATTGCACCTCATTGTCTAAATAAGTTTTGCAACTACTGTAAATAACTCGGACAGATTATTAAGGAATGTTCTATTCATCCTCCACACCTCAACAAAGCTTATCACATTGCTGTTACCACTGCTGGTCCTTCTGCTCCACAGACTCTTGTTAGCTCACCTATCTCACAGCCTCCAGCAAATTTATTAACCAGAGAGATGGCATAAGAAATGATTGTGAGTGCTTTCTTCACACTTGGTCTTCAAGGTACTGGTTCTTCAACTCTTTCTTGGATCTTAGATTCAGATGCTTCCAATCACATGAAAAACTTCTTTGGTGGCTTAAGTAATATCCGAAAGTATTGGGAATCCTCACATATTTAAACAACTAATGGCAATCCTCTTTCCATTGTAGCTGTTGGTGATATACCTCATTTAAATAATATTTTTATCTCACCTAAGCTTGCTGTAAATCTAACTTCTATAGGTCAGTTTGTGGACAATAACTGTGATGTATACTTTTCTAAACATATCTGTATTGTACAGAACCAGATGTCGAGACAGTTGATAGCAAAAGGGCCTAAGCATGGACATCTATTTTTCCTCCGATTTCATGTTCCACGCACCTTGGTTCCTTCCTCTATTTTATCTCTTTTTTGTACTGCACCTAAAGTGTCTAATGAAGTTTGGCATAAGCGTCTTGGTCATCTAAATCTTAGAATTCTCTCTCATCTGTTGAAATCTGGATTAATAAACAATAAATTGCATTCCTCTTCCAGTATGTTCCTTGATTGTGTCACATGTAAGCTTGGTAAAAGTAAAGTGTTACCCTTTCCCTCTAAAGGCAACAAAACCACAAATCTGTTTGAGATAATTCATAGTGATGTCTGGGGAATTAGTCCTATTTTTTCTCATGTAGGATACAAATATTTTGTAACCTTTATAAATGACTATAGCCGTTATATATGGGTCTATTTCTAGCGGAACAAATCAGAAGTTTTCTCCATGTTCAAACTATTCCTAGGACTTGTACACACTCAATTTTCTGTCACTGTTAAAATTCTTAGATCGGATTCGGGTGGAGAGTATATGTCTAATGATTTCCAATCTTTCTTGCAAACTAAAGGCATTATTTCTCAACGATCATGTTCCTATACTCCTCAATAAAATGGAGTAGCGGAACGTAAGAATCGACATCTTTTGGATGTAGTTCGGACCTTGCTCATTGAAACCTAAGTTCTTTTTAAGTTTTGGGTAAAAGCTCTCATTATCACAACTTATCTAATGAATTGTCTTCCTTCACAAATCTTAGATCTAGAGTCTCTATAATTTCGTCTTCATCACTGTCATCCTACATATACAAATCTTCACACCTTTAGGTGTGTATGCTTTATGCATCTTCCTCCACCTCATAGAAATAACCTTTCTGCTCAGTCCATTTGTTGTTGTGCCTTTCTTGGGTATAATGTTAATAAAAAAGGTTATCTTTGTTTTGATCCGCACACCAATCGAGTTCACATTTCCAGAAATGTTATCTTCTTTGAAAATCAATGTTTCTTTTCTTTGTCTTCATCCTCAGCCACATCTCTTGTCTATTTGCTTTCCTTTAATGACACTTCTCATATACCCAGTGTTCAAGTTGATAGAATCAAGCCATATTTGGTGTACAAGCATAGACTACCAGTGTTGCCCCTTTCAGCTAATGTCCTGCCATCTGCTCATTCTTTGCATCCTTCGGTGGATTCTAAAGTAACTGATTTGCCTCATTTATTGTCTCCTTTAAGGCGCTCCTCTAGGGTATCTATACCCTTTGATATGTATGGGTTTAACCCATCCGTGGCACATATCTCTAATACTGCTCTCTCTGCCACTTTAAACTCTATTGATATTCCTACTAGTTATTCACAGGCAGCTAAAGAGTCATGCTGACAGCAGGCCATGCAGGAAGAATTAGGTGCCCTTGATGCCACTCATACTTGGGATATTGTTGACTGTCTTTCTGGTGCTACTCCTCTTGGATGTAAATGGGTCAATTCTATCTAAATCAAGGCTGATGGCAACTTGGACAGACATAAAGCCCACTTAGTGGCTCTTGGAAACCATCAGCAATATGGAGTCAATTATGAGGAGACCTTTGCTCCAATAGCTAAAATGACTACGATTCGGACAATTCTGGCCATTGCAGTTTCTTAACATTGGTGTTTACACCAATTGGACATGAAGAATGACTTCCTTCACGGTGATCTCAATAAAGATATTTATATCCGTCCACCATCTGGCTTATTTTCCACTGCTACTTCTGTTGTGTGTAAATTGCGTCGCTCCTTATATGGTCTCAAACAAGCTCCTCGGGCGTGGTATGAGAAATTTGCCTCTACCCTTCTTGACTTTGATTTTCTCAAAAGCAAATATGATGCCTCTTTATTTCTGCGTACAACTGTAAATGGAGTTGTGTTTCTATTGGTATATGTTAATGATATAGTCATCACGAGTACTGATTTAACTCTGATTGATAAACTAAAACAACATTTGCAGAACTCCTTCCATATGAAGGATCTCGGTAATCTAACATATTTTCTTGGTTTAGAGATTCATGCTGGTTCGAATGGCATTTTTCTATCACAGCACAAGTATGCCATGGGCTTGGTGGTTGCTGCTGGTCTCCAGGATTTGCCACCTCTTGATACTCCAATGGAAATTAATATCAAGCTACGCAAAGATGAGGGAGATTTATTACCGGACCCAACAACATATCGTACATTTGTGGGCAGCTTGATCTATCTTACAAACACTAGATCTGATATCTCTTATGCTGCACAGCAAGTTAGTCAGTTCATGGCCTCTCCCAGACACCTTTATATGGCTGCTATTAGAAGAATCATCCGCTATGTTCATGGCACTATTCGGAGAGGGCTTTGTTATCTTGTTGGTACTTCTCTTGATTTAATTGCCTATAGTGATGCTGATTATGCTGGGTGTTCTGACACTCGACGTTCAACTACTAGCTGGTGTATATTTCTTGGCCCTGCACTTATTTCCTAGAAGAGCAAGAAACAAGATCGTGTCTTCAAGTCTTCTACGGAGTCCGAGTACATGACTATATCCCAAGCTTGTTCATAAATATTTTGGCTACACGAGCTCCTTACTGAGCTTGGTTTTCAACAGTGTACCCCAACTCCACTTTATGTTGATAATACAAGTGTCATTCACATTACCGCTAATCCTATCTTCCATGAACGCACCAACCATATTGAGGTGGATTGCCATTTCATTTGTGATGTGTTTGAGGCTCGAATTATATCTCTTCCCCATGTGTCCAGCAATCTTCAGGTGGCTAACATCTTCATCAAAACTCTCACACGCCAATGTCATCATTTTCTTGCGAACAAATTAATGATTATGGACAAGCCCGCATCAATTTGAGGGGGGATGTCAATAGAAAGCTAAAATAAAACAGTATATAGGTTAATAGAAAGGCTGACTTCAAGTAGGCTGTAAACAATAGATAGGAAATTTCTCTTACCATAGATAGCTCCCTAGATCTAGCTTAACATATATAACTCCCTAGAATTACTCTTTGTAATAATTGTATACAAGACAATTTTCCCTATATAAAGGCTAATCTTAATGGGAGGCAAGCAATTCATATCAATCTGTTATAGGATTCTAAATATTATTATTTATTTTAGGAAAAATTATTATTTTTATTATTAATAAAATAATTAATAAATTTGAAAGAAAATATTTTTATTAATATTGAAAACATATTATTATTTCTATTATAAATTTTTATGATATTTTTTTATAAAAATAAAAAAGTGAGCTCGTGAGCGTAGTATTATTAAAAATAGTCAACAATTCTAAGTATTAATATAAAATATATTATAATTTGAGTTGTAAATATTATTATTTTTCTTACAATACAAAGTATTCGTATACAACATATTATTATTTGTGTTTTAAATATTATTATATTTTTTATAATTCCAAATATTCATATCAAAGATATTATTATTTCTTTTATAATATTATTATTTTTATAAGAATTCAAATTTTTAATAGAAAAAAATATTACTATCTACTCAAAATATTCTTGGAATTAAAAATAGTATTAGTTGTGTCAAGAATATTATTATTTCTACTATAATCAAAAGTATTAATATTAAAAATATTATTTTTTTGTGTTATAAATATTATTATTATTATAATAATTAATATTATTAATCAAATAATTACTAAATTAGAAAAAAATTATTTTTAATATTGAAAAATAACAATAGATTTGATTTGAAAGGTAAAACTAAAAATTATTATTATTATTATCATCATTAATAAATGTTTTTAAAAATATTATTACTATTGAAGAAAAACCACGCATAGACATGTGGCGCTTGGGCTGCTGCCTGAGGGTTAGGCACACTCCATGCGCCCACGTGGCGCTTAGGCTCCGGCCTGAAACGCACACATGGCGCTTAGGTCATGCCTTAGTGCTGCGCACACGTGGCACTTTGGTCCCACCTCAGTGCTCCACACATCTGGCGCTTGGGTCTAGCATCAAGACTCAATTATTATTGGATCCTCCATCAAGACCCAAGGTTCCTGGATCTTAAGATACTAAATATTATTATTTGTATTTAAAAATATTATAATAATTATTATTAATAATATTATTAATAAAATAATTAATAAAGTTCAAATAAAATATTATTATTAATATTTAAAACATATTATTATTTATATTATAGATTTTTATGGTATTTTTTCTAAAAATAAAAAGTGAGCCCGCAGCGTAGTATTATTAAAAATATTCAACAATTCTAGGTATCAATATAAAACATACTATAATTTGCATTATAAATATTATTATTTTTCTTATAACACAAAGTATTTTTATCAACATATTTTTTTTTTTTATAATTCAACATATTCATATCAAAGATATTATTATTGGTGTTATAATATTATTATTTTTATAAAAATTAAAATTTTTAATTAAAAAAGTATTATTATGTGCGTTTTCAGTATTTTTGGAATTAAAAATAGTATTATTTGTGTGATGAATATTATTATTTTTACTATAATCAAAAGTATTAACATTAAAAATATCATCGTTTGTGTTATAAATATTATTACTTTTATAATAATTAATATAATTAATAAATTATTCTTAATATTGAAAAACAACCATAGATTTGATTTGAAAGGTAAAAATAAAAATTACTATTATTATTATCATTATCATTAATAAATTTTTAAAAAATTGTTATTACTATTGAAGAAAAACCACGCATGGACACGTGTCGCTTGAGCTGATGTTTGAGGTGGGCACACACGTGGCGATTTGGCTCCTGCCTGAAGCACACATGTTGCGCTTGGGTCCTGCCTCGATCTGCACACACGTGGCGCTTGAGCGTGACCCATGACCGCGCCCCACTTAGGGACACCTGGGGCTTGGGTAGTGCCGCTGGACCCAATGGGAATGGGTCTGACGTCAGGACCCAATTATTATTGAGTTCTCCATCAAGACCCAAGTTTCCTAGGTCTTAGGATTCTAAATATTATTATTTGTTTTAAAAATATTATTATTATTATTAATAATAATAATAATAATAAAATAATTAATAAATTTCAACAAAAATATTATTATTAATATTGAAAACATATTATTATTTATATTATAAATTTTAACGGTATTTTTTCTAAAAATAAAAAGGGAGCCCGCGGCATAGTATTATTAAAAATATTCAACAATTCTAGGTATTAATATAAAACATATTATAATTTGCATTGTAAATATTATTATTTTTCTTATAACACAAAGTATTCATATAAAATATATTATAATTTTTCTTATAATTCAAAGTATTCATATCAACATATTACTTTTTTTTTCTTATAATTCAACATATTCATATCAAAGATATTATTGTTGGTGTTATAATATTATTATTTTTATAAGAATTCAAATTTTTAATATAAAAAAATATTATTATTTGCGTTTTCAATATTCTTGGAATTAAAAATAGTATTATTTGTATTATGAATATTATTATTTTTACTATAATCAAAAGTATTAATATTAAAAATTTTATCTTTAGTGCTATAAATATTATTATTTTTATAATAATTAATATAATTAATAAATTAGAAAAAAAAATTATTCTTGATATTGAAAAACAATCATAGATTTGATTTGAAAGGTAAAACTAAAAATTACTATTATTATTACTATTATCATTAATAAATTTTAAAAAAACTGTTATTATTATCCAAGAAAAACTACGTGGAGACACGTGGTGGTTGGGCTGCTGCATGGGGCACTGTGCCCATGCGACGCTTGGGCTCTTGCCTGGGAGCTAGGCACAACCAAGCACACATGACTCTTGGGCTGCGTGGGCGCTGAGGTCCTGCCTCAATGGTGGCCACACCCTGCGCACACGTAGCGCTTGGGTCCTGTCTCTGTTCTGGGCACTCCCCTGCAAACACATAGTGCTTAGGTTGTCTACCTGATGGCTTGGCACACCCCAGTGCACACGTGACACTTGGGCACATCAAGACCTAATTATTCTTGGGTCCCGTATTGTGCAGAACTAAAAAGCTGTGTAAGGTCCAAAATAAACTTGGATCTTTATATAGAGGATGCAAAAAACACCTTAAATCTTGTCAACATCAAATTCTATTTTTTAAAAAAATAAAAAATAAACCCGCGATGCAGACACCAAACCAGTTCTTATCTAAAGGTCGCGTACACAGCCTAAAAAATAACGCACCAGCTTTCCGTTCCGCTTGTTTCCTCTTGTCCAAAGCCAAAAGGCAATTTAAAAAAAAAAAAGTAATCAATATGAAAGAGAAAAAAAACAATTATCTTGAAGATGTTGCAATTACTCTTTTTTAACAGAAAGAGATGCCGTTGCATTTACTGGCAAATTTATAGTGTTTTTTTATTATAATTTTTAACTTTAAGTTATAATTCAATTTTTTAAAAAAATAATTGTGACAAAAATAAGTTAAAAGTTGTTTTTAATTAAAAATATATTCTATAAAAATGACTCAAGATTAAGGAATGTATTTAATAAAGTTAGAGTTTATAAGTTAAAAAATAAAAATTCTGATTGCTGAGTTTTGCAATAAATTTTTAATTCAAGTTAAAATTTATTTTTAATGAAATATATTTATGAATTTTTTTATAAATAAAAAAGTTTAAAAATTCAAATTCATCTCATTCAAATAGGCGCAAGCCGATCATTTTAAGAGTTAGGTAAACATCATGAAATTAGACCATGATAAAGCATACTTGAGAATTTGATAAAAATTGTGTTTTAAAAAGATTTTGTTAGGAAATATATTAAGATAATTTTTTTTATTTTTGATATCAGTACATCAAAATAATTCAAAAATACTAAAAATTAATTTTCAAAAATATAAATTTTAAACAAATAATATTTTGATCAAACCGCTAAACACCTTCCAAGAAAAAACTAGAGAAAATCATTTTTGGATCGGTTCGGTTTTTATTTAAAAAAAGTAACCAAACCAAAATTAAACAAACAGACCGGTTCAAGAAAAAACGGTTTGGCTCGATTTTTTCGGTTTGACTTGGTTTTTTCGGTTTGGGTTCGGTTCGGTTCGGTTTTTTCAGTTTCAGACTTATAAAACCAAAATTAAACCGATTAGTTTTTTCAAAATTTTAATTGATTTAATCAATTTTATTTCACGGTTTGATTTTTTTTCTTTCAGTTTAATTAATTTTTTTGATCTTGTGCTCATCCCTGTAAAAAAACGACAGTACAGCCTTGTCCTGCAAGCACTTGGTCAATTGCTGATGCTTCTCGTAATAAAGCATTGACATCATATAAGATGGGTACCTAAAAATCCGGGGAAGGAAACAGAACTAAAAACTTTCCTTTTAATAAAAATCCGAAACTTGGTTGTGTTTTTCTTAGTAAACTTGCTAAAAATCATTTTAGTTGACAATTAAATTTTATTTTTGTTAGTAAAAAAATATCATATTAAATAGGATTAATCTAATATCTTTAATTAATAAAATATATTTTTAAGATATCAACAGATGTCTACGAACACTTGCTGGGATTTATTATTTTCGTTCCAAGGAAAATAAAGAGGAAAAAGAAAAGAAAAGAAAGGAAAGAAGATGAATCTTAAATGGGTCGAGGGAGAAAAATAAATTAAATAACTTCTAGCCATATTAATAATCTTGTAGTTAGTAGTTAGAGAGAGAAATATTTGATTGATACAATAACATATTTATTGAACCTGGAAAAATAAAAGGAAAAATAAAAGAAATAAGGGAAAGAAGTTTTTAACAAGCAAAAGATTTTTTTTTTAAAAAAAGAGTAAGCTATGAATTAGTAATTATAGTTTTACAAAATAAATTAAATAACTTCTCTAATTTTAAAAATAATTAATTAATCTCTATATTATTACAATTGTTTGTAACTTGATTCTTTTTGTTTATTCCATTTTATTTTATTCTTTAATTTAATTTATTTTTATTTAAAAGAATAAAACAAAAATATTTATAAGAAAAAAAGATATTTTATCAAATAAAAAATAATAAATTGAGCATAGTCAATACTAATCAAGAAATTGATTATTTGTTTTTTAAACTAAAGTAATTATTTAATTAAACAAAATATATAAAGCATTAGTGTTTCACTGTAACACTAGACACAATATATTATAAATTGTTACATTGGTAATTAAAATATTGTTAGGGGTATAATAATCTTTTCCAAAAACATTATACAGTAAAATGATATATTTATGCCAATATCAACAAAATTTTAAACTATTGACAACAAATTTTTTGTGTTTTCAAAAACTTTAAAACAATCGAATTGTTTATTTACCTCATGGTGTGTGTATATATATATATATAATTTATTGACAAGGGGTTTTCTAGTTTTTTCGCTTCTTAAAATATAGTAAAAATGCATTTTTACCCTTAAAAAGAAAAAAAAGAAAAAACAGGGGCATACATCTAAGGACATTTTTATTTTTTCACACAAGTTTGTTCTTTCATGATTTACAAAGTCATGACGAGCATTTTGGTATTTTTACAATGCATTATTAATTTTTTATTTTAAAAAGTTGATGGAGCGTGCTCATTACACGCTAATGAGTGGGTGGTGTCCATGTTATTTGGACGGCACATATAACGCTACCCGATGGTTTATCGTGCCATTTCACCATGTTGTTGGAAACTTGAAAGCACCACTATGTTTATTATCTCTTGGTGTGGTGTGTGATGGAAGATGATGGATGATTTTTTATTGGTGATTGTTTCTTTTTTTTCTTTTATCTCATACCCGAAAAAGTGCATGATTATTTTTTTTTTATTTTTCAATTTCAGTCCTTATTCTTTTGATTTTTTATTTTCATCCTTATTCATTTTATAAAAGGTTTTGTATTTTCAATTTAGTCCGTCAATTACAACTTGTCATATGTTATTTGTTTCACTTCGGTCTTTATTCTTTTGATTTTTAATTTTTTTCTTGACACTTTTGTTAAAGTTTTATTGTTTTCAATTTTATCCTTCAATCAAAGTTCATGTTTTATTTTTTTCAATTTGATCCTTATTTTTTATATTTTTTTTCCTTTTGTTAAAGTTATTTTTCATTTCAATTTAACCCTCCATTTGAAAAATTTTGGTTGCCCTCTAATTTATTTTTTATTTTGATTTTCACCCTCATTCCTTTAATTAAATGATTTTAGATCTTTTTATGTAATTAATTTTTTTCATGGCTCAACCTTTGATATTTGATTTGTTGGATATTGGGCTTCATGTTTTTATTTATTTATTTATAGTGCTTTCGTTCTAATGACTTGGGTCATGAATTTGAAAAGTTAATATAGTTCAACATTTTTTTTTACTTATTTTCTTTTACAATCTTATTGTTCTACATTAATTGTTTTTTTTTAAATTGATTTTGTGATTATCTTTAATTTCTTTTCTATAAGTTTATTTTGGTCTCATAACTTAGGTCATAAGTTTTGCAGGGTTTTTTTTAATAGTGTTTTTTTTTTAAATTATCTTCTTTGTGTTTAATATTTGGAGATATTATTCAGATTCATTTATTTTTTTTATACAGATGAAATATATTTTTCAAAATAAAAAAACATTTATTTTTAAATAATATTTTTAATATATGCGGAATATTTTTTTATTCAATTATTTTCATTCATGTTTCTATTTCTATTGTTTTTTTATTGATTTAAATAAATAAATTTAATAAACACAAAGGGTAAATGCCTTATTTTATGAGATTAAATATTTTGATTTACTTTTATCTCTTAATTTTTTTTAATTTTTCTTTTAGTTATTACTAATAATTTATTTATTTATATAAATATTTATTTATTTATTTAATTAGATGTTTACATATAATTTTAAATTTATACTTTAATTTTTTTGTATAATAAAACTTCAAAAATAGTCTACATTTCCGATATTGTTTTTGAAAAAATAATTTTATGATCTGCAGTGGAGAGGGTCAAATAACTAGTTTAGTATATATATAAAAAATAAATAAATAAGACTTGAGAGATTATAATATTTATATATATATATATATATATATATATAAATCCAAATTCTCTAAAAAGCGAAGTCTGAACTCAGAGGCGCGGCAGCAGCAACAATGGAGGAGAACCGCTGCAAGTTCTGGCTTCCCAAAAAGAACCGATTTTGTGCCAACTCCCCTCTAAACGATTCCCAGTAAGCTCACTCTCATCCTCCTCTCTTTTCTGTTTTTTTTTCAGTCCTATGTCTAATTTTTTAATGCGTTATATCTATTGAACTGTTCGTAAGGTTCTGCGGCAACCACAAACCGAGGTCCATTGAACAGTGGATTCCATGCCCCATCGACCCTTCTCAGTAATTTCCCATCTTTGATCTTTGCGCTCTCATTTTATTTATTTATTTTGGGATTACATTTTTTTATGGCTTTTCTTGTTTTTGATAGTTCTGTTCTAAAAGAAAATCTTGAAAGCCATGTTAAGAGATGCCCTTTATTGAAACAAGCTCAATCCTTGTCTCTTCAACCATTTTATCAAAAGGGCATCAATGCTGGCAAAGAAGAAGAAGAAGAAGATAATGTTAGCTCTGAGATGAAGAGGAGTGCTGTTTATAGCATGACTGTGACTCAATTTTGCAAACTTATTAACAAGATTGAATCTGTTCATGCTTCTACATGTAAGGATATCTGGGAATCATATAAAGTTCCAGAAGCTTGTAGTATGTGGATTAAAAGAGAAGTAGACAGGTAAATATGTGATGTTAAGATGAAGATTGTTGTTTAATTTGATGATAATCGGTTGGTTTTGTAAAATGAGTTTCTTGTTGAGCAGGAAATTACCATTTCAAGAGAAACATGTAGCACAACAAGCGTCAATTCTTGGGAATTTGGAGGACTTTGGGGTGATAAAGAGTTCAGTAGGAAGTAAAGAGGCTGATAGTCAGGGGTTTTGTAGTGATGATAGCAATTTTGTTCACGCAGTCGTTGAATTTGGAGCAGGGAGAGGGTACTTGACACAGATGCTGGCAGACTGTTATGGATTTGACAGAGTCTTTCTGGTTGAGCGCAAGTCGTACAAACTTAAGGTTAGTTTTATTGAATTCTGCATTGCATTGTTTATGAGAAGGAATATCTACTGCAATAGAATGAAATTCAAGTTGGAGATGCTATGTACTCTTTCCGCCTTAATTGATCTGTAATTTATGTTTTGTTTGTGTTTATATGCTGTGGCTACTTCTAGGCTGATCGATCTTTGCGACAGAAGGAGAGCTTGATATTAGAGCGTTTGAGGATTGATAGTAAGGTTTTTCAGAATCCTGTTCTTTGGAATGGCATTTGCATTTGCATTTCCATAATTATATCTTTAGTTCTATCTCTCTCTCTTTCTCTAACTTAAGTCTGGAGCTGGTGCTAAACATAACCTCAAATACTCTCTCTTGCTGGAGCATTCAGTTAACCTCTTGAAAAGGACTTGGCATAGTTTTCATGCCTTTTTTTCCTCCCTCAGTCATCCAAAGTTAAGATTAGATGCTGGCAGGTGGCTCAATTTTGGAGCTCTCTTGAGTGGATTGTTTTTCCTTGACTTTGCCTTCATAGTGTGCTTATGAGTGGTGATTTTAAGTGGCATAACCTAACAAATTATTGTTGCCTTTTATTGCTCTGTTTCTGTACTCTTCGAAGTTGCAGTTAAACAAGGTCTTGCAGTTTTCAGCATTATTTTATTGTGCATATTATATTAAGTCATAACTTCTAACAATCCATGCCACAGCATTAATTTTCTACAACTTTATAGTGAGCTTATTTCTCTCAACGAAGTGAATAAACAGGTTTGTCCCAACTTCCAACACAGGGGTCAACTTAATAAATTTTACCATTTATTTCCTCTTAATTTTGGGTGATATCAACGGCAGTCTCAAGTAGTAACAACAGAATATTTATATTCATACATGATGTCTGTTCTTGTTTGCCTTTTATTTTTCAGTTTGTTGGCATGCTTGCCCCCTGTAAGGTATAAGTGAAAAATTGGTATTAACACTACCTTCCATCTGATCTCTCTGCTAGAATAAAGCTCTGCAAACTTTGTTCTGACATTACCAAATTCCACCTTTTCAGTTGAGGACTTAAACTTGAATGCTGTTGAGTCTTTAAGGGGAATCCCTTATTTGGCTATTGGTAAACATCTCTGTGGGCCAGCAACTGGTGAGCAATATGTTTTAAAATAACTTTTTCCTGAACATTAGATAGGGCTCTGAAGTAATTTTTTTGCATTTTATATCATTATTTCTCAGTTCTGGCAGATTGTTCCATTGAATATTTTCCTCCATTGTTTTGTTTTAATACTTGTGCTGCAGATTTGACACTGAGATGTTGCTTGTCTGAGCAATGTAATCAAGGCAGTGTGCAAGATTGCAGGAGCAATGCTAACCTTAAAGGCCTTGCTATAGCAACATGCTGCCATCATCTTTGTCAGTGGAAACATTACACAAGTAATCAACACATCTTACCCTGCATATTCTCGAAGTACAAGAACACGTATGCTCTTCTATTTACGAGTTTTCAATGTAACTTTTACTTCCTTGCAGACAGGAAGTTCATGTCCGATTTGGGGATCACCAAGGGACAATTTCATGCAATGACATGGTTTACCTCCTGGGCAGTAGATGCTGACCATAGTTCAGATCTTCCTGATATTACTGACTGCAGTTTGCAGTTACAATCCATGTAATCATTTGAACTTTTTGTTTATGTTATATATATCCTTCCTTTTCCTATCTCCTGTTCACACAAATGGTTTTTTCATTTCTCTCTTCTGTTCACATATTTTAGTATTTTGGATCTTAATTTTTCTCAGTTATTACAGTGAGGAGAAACAATGCTTTGGGGATATGCATGGGGTTGAAGATGTTGTGAGGAATATGAAACCTGTTGAAAGGGCTGTGTTGGGTTTTAAGTGTAAGCAGATCATCGACGTAGGAAGGATGATGTGGGCAAAAGAACATGGATTAGACACACAGCTTGTGAAGTATGTCCCTTCAGGCATCTCTCCAGAAAACCATTTATTGCTTGCCAGACATGCCAAGTGCTTGTAAGACACATCATTTACTTCAGATTTAGGTTGTAACCATTAAAATTCATGCCCCTTATATGCATAGCCATCTCTATTTCCATCTAGATGGACGTGCAAAGGAATGTTATACAAATTTTCAACTGGTGCGAGTAGCAGTTTGCTTGGCATTTATTGGCATCTGTGGTTCAAAGGGGCAGATAGCATGTGCCCGTGTTATATCCATATTTGGCTGGGGATTGGAAATCTTCACGCACATGATTTGCAGATCGTAAATTTAGATTCATATGAGGGGGATCTCTTTTCTTCTCTTCCATCATCTCCTTCTCTTGTTCTTCCATTTTTTCTTGTCTGATGCTTTAGTTTCGTATGCTCCTTATTTGATTGGATGCACTGTGATTGCTGTTCATATTACAGTATGTGAGCTTGTTGGAATGTTTATGCGGCAGTATTTGCAAAGCACACTGTTTTTGAGCTGGCATATGCCGTTAAACATTATGACCCTTCGAGGCTCCACATCATTTGCTTTCTTGACCAGTACCAAATCCAGAGAGGATTGGCACTATGAGGAGTGAAAAACACACCCTATCGCTTAGAATTAGTGCAGAATATCTTCCGAAACCATCGTTGTTGCATGGGAATTCCGAGAAAAGAAAACTACTTAGCAAAAGGAGAGGCAAGCATCGAATTCGCATCATCAGAAAATAATAAAGAGGAGGGGTCGAGAGAATTGCCCGTGCTGATGTATGTTTCTATGGCGGAAGAAGTGTGCTGATCTATTTTCTAAATAAATAACGTATCTACTCGTAAGCATGCAAAATTGGAGATGCGGGGGATAGAACCTCGTGCCTCTGGCATGCAAAGCGAGCGCTCTACCATTTGAGCTACATTCCTATTTGAGATTGAATCCACTTACAAAAGAATAAATAATATAACATCCGAATTACCTAGTGCAGGTTACATGTGGGGTACCGTGAACACGCTTTTTGAAGAGGAACCGATTCCTAACTTTCTTCTCGGATCATACTGATGTTTTTGATAACCCGAATATGTATGTTTTTTGATATTATGGTAATTTTTATGGTTAAGTTTAAAAATATATGTTTGATTAATATAATTGTGAAATGAATTTTTATATATAAAATAAATAAATAAAATAGGTTTTTATTAATAAAAAATAAGTTATTTTATAAAATTAGGTTTCTATTTCATTTCTACTCATGAAAAACCCGATCAGCCTTTCAAAAGCTGTTCCCCTCTTTACTCAACCATTATCGATCACAATTCACAACAGTACTAGCAAATTTATACGTTTCACCCCTCACGGTGCTGTTGACTACAGTCCTGCAATTTCTCTCTCTGCCAATTTCATAGCTGTTGCATCTTATGGATCGCGCTCTTGGGGTGGTGAGTTCCATGACATGCACACAGATACTGTTGTTTTTAAAGAATCCAACCCGAGTACTCGGATTGCTGTGTCTGACCATGGTGGATGGCTCACTTGGTGAGGTGACTCCTCAATCTACTTTCACCGCCAAGCTGATGATGGCTGGTGGAGCGTTTTCCAAGTTACTTTACCAGAAAATTTCGAAGATTCTGAGCTTCCAAAAGCTGCTCCTGTCCGGGTCACTCCACCAGGTGTCCACTGCTTCACTCCAGCTGCCTTTCAGGACGGCAAAAGAATAGCTGTCGCTACACGGCGGAAGGGTAATAGTTACAGGCACGTTGAGATTTTTGATGTTGAGTCAGACGTTTTATCCTGTCACTGCGTTGGTGAACCCGAGTTTGCATCCTTATAACCTGTTTGTCTCTTCGGATTCTATGTTTCTTGGGTATCATCGGTTTAGAGGTGAGTCTGCTCGGGGTGAGTCATGGATTCCACATCTCGACCCCGTGTTGTCTCTGGTCAAGGATTTACGGTTGCTTAGATTAAACGGATCATTCCCCTTCATTGTCGAGAAGGCAACCAGGCTAACAAAAAAAAAAAAAGGATAAAATCAAGAAATTTACAATTTTTTTTTATTCAACTCTTTGCCTGTGTTTAAATTAAATTGTGTAAAAAAAATTTCAGATGATTTAGTTAACTTGATTGTAAAGGAACTTGATCGATAAAAAAAATTTAAGGATAAAAATAAAAACTAAAGAAAGAAATTGACACAATAAAAAAACTTCATGTTCGATTTATTGTCTAGTTTGAATTTAAAATTAAACAATATAAGAGTTGGTTTGACTTAATTCAATCAACTTTATCGGTTTAAAAATAATCTGAATGACCATTAAGTTAAAAAAATTAAAGATGAAACTAAAAAATAAAAGGAAATGATAAAAGAAAAAATGAAATGAAAAGGAGAAAAAAAAAGTGGGTCATATGCTTTATTGTTCATACTAGTTATGTGACTCACGTTCCACCGCGGATCAAATATTTTTATTTTTCATAAAAGGATTGTATATACAGGTTTTTTCAATGCATTATTGTACTTCAAAAAATTTAAGTGCAAATAAAAAAGTTTATGCATATATGTAATCAAATAAACTAAGAACTATGAGCGCTGATAAATAAATAAAAAATCATTAAGAGTCGGGATATTTTTTAGGGACAGATGTAGATCAAGATATTTAATATTGAAATACTGGATATTTTCCCAATCTTGTTTGCTAATTTTTTTTATTAAAATATTTTTTTTAATTAAATAATAATAGAAATAGATAAACATTAAATTGATTGAATAAAAAAAGAAATAATACACAAGACTACATATATTAGAAATATCATCTGAAAATAAATATTTTTTATTTTAAAAAATATATTTCATCTATACAAAATATTAAAAAAAAAAGATCATAGATGAATAGGAAAAATCTCTTCGAAAATTAAACACATAACCAAAAAATCTCTATCATTTAAAAGAGTCTCTCTAAAAAACAAATAAAAGAGAGAAGAGGTATTAATGTAAATATAATTAAGTTTTTTAAAAAATAAAAAATAAGCATTAATTGAAATTAAAAAATTAGGAAAAAAAAGGGGTTAGACGTTGTTGGGCTTGGCAAGCCAGTCCAGTCCGCTTGGCCCATTTCATCAGGATCCACATGACTGGGCTCTTTTTTTAACTGCACCTAGGGTAGACAACATGTCGCCCATCCTATTGTTTTGGGAAAAAAATAAAACAGATAACGCGTCATCTGTTTTGCCAAGATTTTGGCCTCTACAGTGACCGGAAAATCAAACATAAGGTTCTTTTGACTCAAAAACTTATTTTTGACACAAAACACCTTTCAAACACCTTAGAAACCATGATAACCTATCAATGACCTCAAAAAACCACCCCAAAAACCAAACTCAACCCCAAATCAAAAATCAACTTAAGCTCAGATATGTTTTTTCACGAACTTTTAAGGAACATAAATACCTAATATGAACTCCCTTCATCAAATGAAACAATTTGATACAAATATCATTCACTTCGATAGTCTAAATCAATGCCAATGATATGTTTATCTCTCTATCGCTGGAAATTGACGATCTCTCTCTCTTATTGCTCAACCAAGGACCAACAAATAAAAAAAATGAACTTTCGTACCAAAATAGAATTGGTAAAATGTTGAGGGACCAAAATTGTATAATTTACGTGGTTGTTTAAGTTGGAGTACCAAAGTGCATCTTTTTTTAAACTTATGGCACGCCACTCATGTTTGTCGTGTTTTTCATTTCGGTCCCTCCTCTTCCAATCACACCCTTTCATAAGAATTCGAAATCAATGGATCTTTAATTAGGACTAAATCGCTCAAAAAAAATTTGAGAACTAAACTAAAAAATACAAAATTTTGCAGTCCATCCATAGTAAAATATGAGAGGATGAACAGTGGAAGCAATGTACAGTGAAAACACCACACCATTTAGATTATAGGTAATGAGCAATACAAACAGGTGCATTACACTAGTTGTTTTAGTATAAAAAAGAACCAACTAGTTGAGCTATCATACAAATTTTTTTAGCAATGTTATTAAACCTAAGCAATCTCACCGAATCAGTATGGTAACTTATTGACTTAGTTTTTATTTCGGTCCCCCCTTTTTTCAATCACATCCTTTCATAAGAATTCAAAATCAATTGTTTTTTAATTAGGACTAAATCGCCCAAACAAAGTTTGAGGATCAAACTGAAAAAATATAAAATTTTGCACAATCCATCCACAGTAAAATGTGAAAGAATGAACAATGGAGGCAATGTATAGTGAAAATACCACACCATTTAAATTATAGGTAATGAGGAATACAAACAAGTGCATTACACCTAGTTGTTTTAGTATAAAAAAGAACCAACTAGTTAGCTATCATACAAAGGTTTTTAGCAATGTTATTAAATCTAAGTAATCTCACTGAATCAGTATGGTAACCTATTGACTTGGTTTTTAAATTGGGTTTGGTTTCAAAGTAAATCAGTATGGTAACCTATTGACTTGGTTTTTAAATTGGGTTTGATTTCAAAGTATATAATGTGGGGAATTGACTTAGCATGGCTAATCCGACTAAACGAGTGCATTCATGACTAAGTTGACTCAACAAAAACTTAGTTTGCTCTTTTACAAAAAAAAAAAAAATGAAAAACAATGTTGGTTTAATGTTTTCTTTATAAAAAAAAAATATAGTGTGATGTTGATGTTTTGAATAGACCTGTGTCAAACTGGATTAACCCGTTCAACATATAATATAGATCATGGCTTTTAATGGGTTTAATAACCTTATTTTTTGTAACTCATTATTTATTTAATTAAATGATAATAAAAAAGACATTTACATAAAGGATCACAAATAAAATTATTAAGGAGAGATATTTTTTCAATCTAAACTTCATTTCCTTGTTAATTACGATTGAAATCGGACGCATTAACAAGGAAATAATATTGCACATTATATTATTTAAAAACTATGACAAAATTGAATGGTAATTTAAATATAATATCAAGTATTTTTTTTATAGTGTATCTCAATAAAAATAAAAATAAAATATTAGAAAAAAAATAAAAAAAGAGCTAAATGCTCAGGCCAAAGAGATAGGACCCGCGTGCTTTGCTTCTTTTTTTTTTGTTATACAAGGACAAATAAAAAGTTGTATGCCCTTTTGTTTTTCTCAAAAAAAAATTAAAGCAAATAATGCACTGTTTTCTTTTCAAGAATTTAGCTATTAGAAAGGTGTCTGGAAAATCAAGTTGTTGGATACAAACAACTATTTCTTAAATTTATTTTAATTTTAAAAAACCTAATAAACATTTTTAGAATCTTAATAAATTAATTTCTTAGCTTCAAACACCATCTAAATCGGTTCATAAACATAAAATTTAAAAAACCATAATAAATATCTTTGTTTTTATCTTTTTTCATTGTTTTATCTTCTTATTTTTAATATAATAACTAGAAGCAATGTTAAAGTGTCTTTGTTTTTATCTTATTGTCAATTTTGATCCTCTTATTTTTTTTAATAAATAATAATCAAGGGCCAATCTAATATCATGATCTTTTTTACACTTTGACACTGCAACAAATTCATAAAAAAATAATCAGAATAAACTATTAAATTTAATTTTTAATCAAAACAATTCGAGAGAATGAAATTGAATTGAATTTGTATATTCAATAACTAAAACAGTATTAAAATCAACAGTATTTACTGATTTATAAATACAAAGAAATTACTACCTCTTTTAGATTTTTAATTATTTAGTTAAATGGTCCAAACGTTAAACAATCAAGGCATCAGGAAGTTTATACGTGTCCTCCAATTCATTCATGATAGAAACTATGATTCTTTCCGCTTGTCAATCAAAGACACAATTCCTCGTAGCTACTTCACCTGTAAGAGACCGATCACACAGCATCTATTAATCATATCTGCTTTCTTCATTCGTGATGTCTATGAACACTTTCTGATATAAAAAAGGATAGCCATGCGATGATGGACAACCCCATCACCTCAATTACATTAACAGTACAAAAACCAACATCGAATAGCATTCATCACCTAAATGGTGAACTAAGCTCAGAAAGAGGATCACGTTGCAAAACCGCAGGCAGCAATTCGAAGGAATTTGCTGGAATCTGTTCCATCTCTATTGTTTAATAATTGGCCCCATTTCTTTACTATGATGATATATTGTTCATGGAAAGAGTTTTTGCCCCCCACCTTTTCTCCAGACTCCACGCACAGGTAACCCTCCTACTGAGTTACTGCTATCGTCTATCCTGTTCTCCACTGTTTCGCGAGGATCAGGTTCAGAGTTTTGGAGATCCAACAGGGCCGCCATTGAGCCATCACCAAGCCTTGCTCTATGAACCTTGGAGGTTTTCTTCCGTTGCTTCTCGGTACCCCCGTCTTTTAGGTTTTTACTAGATCCATCACCGGCAGATAAAGAGCCATTTTGGATTCTTGGTTCCATTTGCCGCTCATCAAGCATGACATTCGACTTACCTTTGGCAGCCCGATACCCATCCTTTGACAGCAGCTGCGCCTCATCTTCCACAGGCTTGTAATTTGACTGCAGTGCTCGAACAGTATTAATAAAGTTATCTGTCAATCTATCCTTTGAACTGCTATCATTTTCAGCTATTCCCTTGCCTTCCTTGGATCCATTAGTGCCTTTTAACTGGGCACTACCACGGCCCCAGCCATTCTCTTTCTTCCCACTGCTTCTCAAACTAGCATTGTAGGTTTCAACAAGCTCTTTCTGTTTCTGAGCATCAGGACAAAGTCTAGCCAGCTCAGGAATGAGACGTGATAAGCCAAATTGCTGGACATAGTCCAGGTACTCTCCTGTGTCAATTGAACCCTGACGATACTGTCCAGATATGTCTTTAAAAAGAGTAAATCTATCTTCATCATTTTCAAGAGCAGCACGTATCTTTTCCACCAATGACTTGTTCGCAGTTTGAAATTCTTCCACATTCAGCACAACCTGGCTACTAGTAGGCATCTTGTGCATCGGCACTGCAGAAACTGGAGGAAAATCTGAAATAGAGGGCTTCAATGATCCAGAGTCAGCAAGATTTGAGGCTGATGCAGTGCTGCTTATCCTACTTGTAGTGCCTGAGCTCCCCACTGAACCAGCTAAGGGATGCCCACGGACTGCTGCCGGTCGAGTCTGAGCATGGGACTGAATAGAACTTGCATAACTAGAGAGACCAGGTCCACTAGCAGAACTCCTTGAACTCAAAGGTGATGTATCTACTGTAGGCCTATATAGTGCTGGACTACTTGATACATGCCCGCGGCTTGCTGCCGGCCACTGCTGGGGTGAGTTGACTACTGTTGCATTTCTGTTGTTCTGGCGCCGAAGATGCGTCGCCATTGTATTATTAGGCAAACTTTCTGATTCATCTTTGGCCTTTTGTTGACCACTGCTTGTAGTCGTAAAGAGAGGAGGAAAGGAAGATTCTTGCAAAGGTGCATTCCAAGAAGAAGGCCCCAAGGCTTGAAGATATCTCAATGTTGTTTCAGGATCAGTAGCAGTTAATGATTCAAATGGCTGAACTATTGGATCAATATCACTTAAATCTACATGATCAGAGATCGCTTGTGCACTGGATGATCGATCACGAGATGTGCTTTCTGAATATGCTGCCTCCAGGCTAGCCTGAATGGCTATGGAGAGTTGGTTATCTGATTGATCACGACGGAATGTTCGTCCCCTTCCATGACGATTATCTTGTTCATTACTTCGACGATATCGAAAGCTAGTTGGTATCTGATTCATGGAAATCAGCAAGCGAATAAGACAAAAATAGCCACAAAAGGTGTACATAAATGAGAGAACCAAAAAAGAAGTAAGAAGGTGATCAGATATCATCAGGAAAAAAACCAAATCCATTAAGGAGCAGTTCTGTAAGTAGAAAATAATATGTACCTGGAGAGCAGCATTTCGCTGAGAACGAGACATATGACCAGCATGTTCAATTGTATTATGTCTCTGAAATTTAAAAACAAACTTAAATGAGTTGAACTGGCCAACAAGCAATAAGAAAGAAAACTAAACCAACAGAGATCCCCAACCCCAATTCTGCCCCCCTGTGCAGCTTGGGGGCACACACAAAGAAATTGGAGCTTGAACAGTATTCATAAAGAACGAAAGTCAATGGAGCTTTCTCAATCACCTTCAACTCTGCTTCAGTTTGAAAGACAATAAACTTCTTGGCAAGACAGCCCTCATCATCACATAGAAAATGGTCTCGACGGAAGTGAATCTGTGACAGACAACTTTCACTTGTTTAGAAAAATATTCTTAGTTAAAGAACACTCATAAAGAAGTGTCAGCACCATAACCTCATTAACAGAAAGAAAGAAATGCAGATGAGCAGTCTCACCTCTAGGTCATCATAGTTCTTGTAATATTCATATTGTCCTGGATGCTGCCTGCATTGTACATAGCAGAAAGTTATTTGAGATTATCTAAAAATGTACTTAACTTATGGTATCATGTGACAAACTATAGTATGTATCACCTCTGGCATAGATGACAGGTGTAGTGTTCGGTTGACATATGTGTATACAACTCATTATCTCCATAGAATGGTTTTTTACAAAATTCACACATGGGATGTCCCATAAAGCCACCTCTTTCACTTTCACTTCCGTCAACCTCAGAATCACCCGTGCTTATATGCTGATTCAATTGTGCTCTAGTGTATAGCTTTTGCTCACAAATAAAAACCTGTCAAATTCAAAAGAATCCAAAAGTTGTTACAAAACCCCCCAAAAAAACAAAAAGGATAGATTTCTTTAAGATAACATTAATAATCTATGTAAATCACTTTGACAGTTGCCCTAAATAAGATGCCTGAGAAATAAAATAAAAGTTACAAAAAGAAAGACTGCACAAATTCTAAATAATCTCAACTTGATTATACCAAAAAATGACTTTTAATATCCAATCATTTCAAACAAGAAAACATATGTCGTACATGATCATATGCATGAGGATCTTACCTTTCGTCCTTCTAAGCATAGGCTACACATATGCAATTTATGTTGATGAAATAAATGACCCTTCAGCTGATTAATATTTCTAAACTTCCCCCGACGCTTGGATCCATCATTTGATTCCTCCTTGTCACATACACTACATGACAATCTGCACATAGCCTTTATCATTTTATAATGGTCAATATCGTCAAAAAATGCTTGTGTGTCCTCATGGTACCAGTAAGATCCCATTCGACCCTCCTTTGGTTCAGATGGCAAGAGCAAAAAGTCATTAATAATCCTTGTATAATCCCCTAAAGCCTGCAAGAACAGCAAAATATAAAGCTTTTTGTGTCATTAAATCCATGTGATGAACAGTAGAAATCACAAATACGAACAAAAGCAGTGAAGGAAATCAAAAAACTAAGCATACAACTACATGTATATATTACTTCCCATGAATACACCTTAAATGTATTGATTTGCAACTACAATAAAAAGATAACTTCAAAAGGAAACTAAAAAACAAATATCATTCATATTAAGCGCAAAATACAATAAGCTATCTTAACCATTTATTATAGTCTCTAAGAAACCGTGCCCAAAAAATCCTGAGTGATTGTATTAGATTTTGATTCCACTGACTCTACATTCCTACAGTAAATGCTGTATCTGCAAAATGCTTGTTTTCTGCAAAATATCCATGGAAAAACTACCATCAAGGTCCAGTTTCCCAGCAATTACATATTACCTTTCAAGGTGCATATATGTTCTGGCATTAATATACCGATTTGCAATTTCTTTCATCGTTATTCTTTACATATAGCATTCGCTGCCACATAGCAAAAATGCTTCCAACAGTCCTTAAACTAATCGATTTGGTTATAAATTCTTCTTTGATAAAGGAAAAGACTCGTATGTTCAAAAATTAGCTGCTTCACTATTACCACGTCCTAAGAGGGTCTATAAAAAACAAAGAAGCTTCACATGGCTTGGTAAATACTCAAAACCAGAAATCAGTTAGACCTCTATTTTTGCCAACAGATGAAAATTAGCCCTTAGAAGATTTCGTACTTGGTTATTGAAAAGCAGAAAAATTGCATTACCTAACTACAAATTTGATTTATCGATAAACAATGAAGCACATCCATCATCATAACTAAAAAGCATTAGCAATCAAAACCAAAAAAAGAAGTTAAAATTTGAAAAAGGCAGGCCTAACCTTGGTGACAAAAACCACAGATGACTCGGTCTTGCAGATACAGCAGCGGCGATCGTCGCATATGAAACGGAGCCGAGACACGCACGTGGAGCAAACGTCACGATGGCCACACGCGCCGTATGCAACCCATTCTAGAGCCTCGGCACACACCGCACAGCTATCGTCCATCTCTCTCTTTCAAACAATTGATCGGAGACTGAGAAATTGGAGGTCGATTGGCGACGATAGATCTAGGGATTTGGAATCAAAATTTACAGAGGATCGTTAGGAATTAGGCACCAGCCTTTCTGTGTATTTACGTCCGTATATATGTGTGTGTGTGTGTGTATAATTTTTTTTTATGCCTGTTTAGAAAATGAAGCGGTTAGATATTTGATGCTGGGAAAGAATTCGGATTTTTTTAGAATCTTGTGAAATTCAGGGCACCGCACGAATCCTTCTGATTTAATAAGGGTAATTTTGTAAATGTATTTAAAAAAAAATGGATTGCTAAAAAGATGGTGGAAGGGCAAAATTTATTTCCCAGGTATTTGAATTGGATTGGGTCTCCAAGTATGGGCCCGTTAGCCACCTTTAGTTCTTTGTTCGGCACGCGGTGGACCGGTTTCTTTTTGCTTTCCTTTCCTTTTCTTTTCTTTTCTTTTTAAATATTCTTTTAAAAATTATAATTTACATCAACATAATTTTTTAATTTAATTTATTCCCATTATTATGAGAGCATATACAGCGTGTGGCTCTTTTAATGTAGATAATGTTACTGTACACTCTCTCATATTTCAATTTGGACTTAATATTTCGATTTTTGGAAAAGTTCAATTTGGTTATTGATATTTTATTTTGCACATTTAAACCTTTTTTTAGTCAAAATTGAGACTCAATTGCAAGTTTTTGTTGATGTGAGAGTTTAATTAAAAGACAAGGGACTAAAATGAAACACACGTGTAACATAGGTGGTTCTTTAGAATTTTCTTAGAAAGTTCATTATCATCCTCCATATTTTAAAACTTCATTTTCCTCAATTTTAATCCTTTTTTTTGGTAAAGGAGAGAGAGGGGGGATCGCCGGATTCCAGCTTAAAAAGAAAAAATTGTTGTTGAGGAAGATTCAAGCAACCAAAACAGTTAATTTTTGTGTCAAATGATTTCAAGTGATAAAGAGAATTTTATTAGATGTTTTTTTACCTTTAAAACACCTAAAAAAAATCTAAGTTCGGAAAGATTTATGGTTATGAGGTGATTACAAGTTTTGGACCTTTTTGTTTTTTTGTGTTTTAGAGGTCATTAATTGGTTTTAACAAGGTTCTTAGGTGATTTGGGTCAAAAATTGGTAGAAAATCAGTTTTTTCGTATAAAAAAAAGGAACCCTGTTTTCCTAGCCAAATTAGTGGTCAGACTCTAGGATTAACAGATAACGTGTCGCTCATCTTATTAAACTTTTAAAAATTAAAGGTCCACATGCGAGCCTTTTATTTACTAGATTAGGTGCTCGGTCTAGCTTGCTAGACCCAACAGTGTTTCGCCTCATCTTTTTTTTTTCAATTTATTTTTATATTAATGGTTTTTTGTGTGCGTGTTTTATAAAATAATTTTAAAATTTAAAATTTAATCAATACCTTTTCTTTATGATTTCTTGGGTTTTTTATCCTCTATTGAATAGCAATTATTTTTTAATTATATTGAGTGTGTTTAACTTTTTTTAGAGTTAGTACAATTCATCTCATATATATATATATATATATATATATATATATATATATTTATTTATAATATTTTTAATATGTGTAACCTTGAATAATATTTTTTCTTTTATTTTATTCAATAAATTTTATGTGTGTAAATCTCTATAATAAATTAATTTTCATAAACAAATTCATTAAATACAATTTGATAAATGATCCGTATTAAGATATTAAACATCTTGATTTACAAGTAATATCTTAATTTTTTTAGTTATCTATTTTTTATTGTTAATTATTTTTTTCATTTATTTACACAATGATTCGTGATTTATTTAATTGAATGCGTGTATAAGATTTTTTATTTACATTTTGATTTTTTTTATCTAAAAGAATGCATTGAAAAATTCTACATGTTTAGGTGTTTTCATCATATGTTGGTGTTTTCATTTTGATCTTTATTCTTATAATATCTTATTTGTTTCCTTAACTCTTTTATAAAAGTTTTATTATTTTTAATTTTACTTTTTAATCCAAGTTGATAATGTATTGTTTTTTTATATATAATTTTAATCCTTATTTATCAGTCTACATGTGTTTTTTTTATATGATTCAAATAAATTCAATTTATTTAGTTGATTGAGAATTATAATTTTTTTAAAATACTTACAACATTTAAATATTTTACGGCTTAGCATAGTTACCAACCTGGGGCATAACACAACTTACCCACAAACTTTCATTCCTAATTTCTAAATTCTAACTCGAACTTTAAATCTAAATTCCCAAATATTCTTCTCCGGTTTGTCGCCTCAATCCTCCTTCCCCTCAAATTCTTCGACCACCTGACTATCACATTTCGTTTCCCAGAAAGCCCATTAACAATATCTAAATGGTGTGGGGGAATCACTGTTCCCCCACACCTAAATCATTATGGATTACAACAGTAATTCACAGTGCTTTTTCCTTTTTTTTTTGTATTTTTTTCCAACTTTCCCTCTTTTTTTTCATTTTTTTCCAAAATTGCTTTCCTTTTTTTTTCAACTTTTTTTTAAAAAATTATCTTTGTTGATTTTACTTTTTAAATATTGAGCTGGTTAAAAATTTCACTTTGTAATTTTTTTCTTTTAAAATACTGTGGATTGCTATGGTGTTTTCCCACATAGTTTTTCTATTTTATTTTTTTTATTTTTTCAAAATTATATTTGTCGATTTTTTTTATATTGAGCTAATTGAAAATTTAGTTTTGTAATTTTTTTCTTTAAAACATTGTTGATTGCTATAGTGTTTCTCCGCATGAATTTTTTTGGTTTTTTTTAATAATTTTCTCTGAAATTATCTTTTTTTATTTTATTTTTTAATATTAAGCTGGTTAAAAATTACAGTTACAATATGTGAGGAAAACACTGTAACTTTCCTCGCAAATTATTGTGGATTGCTACAATGTTTTTTCTCATATGGTTTTTTTTCTGTTTTGTTATGTTTTTTCCTAAAATTATCTTTGTCAATTTTATTTTTTAAATATTAAGTTGATTAAGAACTGCAATTACAAGTAAATACAAGTTTTTCCTTACAAAACACTATGGATTGATATAGTTTTTCCTCATATGGTTTTTTTCCAGTTTCTTTTGTGTTTTCTTTTTTTGTAATATTTTTTTTAAAATTATCTTTGTCGATTTGTTTTTAATATTGAGTTGGTTAGAATTTAACTTTGTAATAAAACTTAATCATGTGGGGAAAACATTGTAACTTTCCTCACAAAATATTGTTGAAAATTACAATTACAAGTCATTACAAATAAGGTTAAATCATCTGAGAAAACATTAAAGCTTTCATCACAAAACACTATGAATTGTTACAGTGTTTCCAACATGATTTTTTCCCTCTTTTTTATGTTTTTTTTAATATTTTTTTCTAAAATTGTCTCTGTCGATTTGATTTTTTTAATATTGAGCTGATTAAAAATTTAGCTTTATAATTTTTTTCTTTAAAACACTGTGAATTATTGCAGTGTTTTTCCATATGATTTTTTTATTATTTTTTCCAAAATTATCTTTGTCTATTTTTTTTAATATTAAGTTGGTTAAGAATTATAATTACAATAAAGTTAAATCATATGAGAAAAGTGTTGTAGTTTTTCTCATAAAATACTATGGATTGCTACAATATTTCTCTAAATGGTTTCTTATTTTATTTTATTGGGAAAAGTACCGTAGTTTTCCCCACAAAACATTGTCAATTGCTACAACGTTTTTCCTCATGGGTTTTTTTCCTTCCAAAATTATCTTTGTTGGTTTTTTTTAATATTAAGTTGGTAGAGAATTTAACTTTGTAATTTTTTTTGCTTTTTATTAACAGAAATGCTAAATCATGTGGCTAAAACACTGTATCTTTTCTTCCAAAACACTGTGAATTGCTACAAATCATTTTGTTCAGTCTTTAAGTTTTAATCACCAATACAATTTCTTTTTCTATCATGAAATATTGGCTTTATTATACTTTTAGTTTCTATTATTTATGTAGATTCATAATTATAATACTATTAAATATATTTATTTTATAAATCGACAGCTACGAGCGAGAATGCATCTCGTTAGTCCATAAAGATGCTCATATTTCTCCATAAAGATGCTCATATTTCTATTACGACTGCTTTCTTCGTAAAATGTTCGCATGTTGATTTCTACGTAACATCTTGAGGTTTCTTTAGACAATATATTAGATAGAAATTAAAATTAGGGTTGAGGTTTATCTCCCTTGTTCTCACGCATTGTCCATTAGCCACAACATCAATCAAACTGAGTTTACTCCATAGCCTGCGAGTAATGTTGTTAACAAGTGAGAATGGAAGTTTGCAATCAACAAAGTGATCTACCAGTGAACATTTCCGTTGGGCTTGACCAGTGGCTGCCATTTCGCGCAATCAAAATTCATCCCCCTTGCTTTGCCGGTTTGAAAAACTCAAGTTGCTTACTAGAAAGGCCCTTGTCCGATTTCACAATGTTTGCCCAAGAGGCTCACGAGACATTCTTCTTCGAGTCCAGATCTGCCATTGGTTTCTTGGAGCAACCAGTAGTGTCCATAGAAGGAGCAGAAACCAAACCCCTCTCTCAGCACTCTCTCCCATAAACCAAAACTCTACCCGCAACCTTCCATGCTGGAATCCAATGACAGGTAGCAGCAGACCCACATCGTCAGCCTTTCCCTTACACGCTATCACTCCCAAATGCAATCATAAATCACCAAGACCTAACCACTGATCTCTTCCACACAGCAGCCGACAGTCCCTACCATTTTTGAATTGTTTCACAGCGATTAAAATATTTTTGATGACATGAAGGTTGAATTTGGACATGGTTCCAATGCTGCAATAGTAGTCACTCATGAAGGCCAATCTACACTTGGCTCATTAACATTCCATGAATGAGGGTGAAGAAATAGAATAGTTTCCCAGGTTCGCATGATGCAGTTTTTTTTTCCTTGGACAGAAAACACAACAGATAACATAACATTGATGTTTTGTTTTTTTTTATAGGATTTACAGATATCAGAGGAACAAGTTCATGTAGCAGTAAGGGGGGATTTAAACACTGATCCACAATGGAGACAATGACATTCAATTGTTAACTAATCGGAACAGTATGACCAAAGGTTTTTTCACTGCTATAACACATGTATAGAAATCCATCTTCCTCCTTCAGGGATTCATAAACGGAGTCCACTAAAGCAGCTGCAGGAAGTAGTGACGGGTACCAGGTATTAGCTATTTATCATGGAGAAAACACCATGCAACAGAATTTTAAAGAAGATGAATGATAGCAAATTGTGAGTTGACCTGTTTGAGGTAAGGTATCCTTGACAAACACAAAGAGGGCTTTCCCAGGTGTCAAACGAAGCCTGCTGCTTAAAATGTGAATGAATTGCCCAACAGACATGTCTCGAGGAACCAGATATCTATACGAAAGAATGAGAGAAATAAATGAGATATTGAGATGTATAAACCAAGTTGTTCATTATTACTTATGAGTGAGAAAGTACTGTGTGCATGCGACATTTATCAGCATTCACAACACCTCCATCCCCATGATAATAAGGAAAGCTTAGATTCAATGAAATGCTGCAAAGCCTACAGTAGCCTGTATAGGATTGACTCCGAGTTGATTTCATACAGGAGGATTGCTCCTCTATAAAGATGCAATAATCGGATGTAGCAGATTCTTTCAAATTGGATTTCTCCCTAGAAACACTGCAATGTGCCCGATGCCTGTTACAATAAGGAGGGATCTCCTCTGATTTATCCATCTCCTCCTGCCTATTCCAAAAACCCATTTCCCCATCCGAAGAGAAAACAAGCACAAACTGAAAACCTATCTCAGCAAGCGATCATTGCTTCCCATGGATGCCAAAAGATAGCATTTCATCCTAATATTGGAGAGATCAGAGGACGAAAATATAACAGAAACATGTCACCTAGTTTTAGTATGATTGACCTTGTTACTTGTAACAGTGTTTAAACTCTAGATATTCGTAGGATACATCTATTCTATACTCATTTTAAAGGCAGCAATCCCCTTGTAAAGCTACCAGCCCATCTAATCATCCTTTTTTCTCCTCAATCAGAAGACTAATTAATGTCATACACCCAAGTCTCACATGTGGTGTGCACAGGGAAGGCTCTTGCCATCTAACTTTGTCCCACTGATTCTGAAAGCAACTCTAAATAGCACTTCTAATAGCTGGCCCATGGTATTTAATCTAGGGTTTCTAATGTGTGGAAGCCTAAGAAAGAGGGTTTTCTTCTGCCTTCCCTTCCTTTTACACCTTCGATTAGGCCACTTAAACGACCGATACAAACCTGTGGTCGAGCCTCAAAATCAAGAGATGGAACCCTCTGCTGATAGGCTGATAAGCACACAATCAATAGATGGAACCCCGCTCTTCGGGTTGTAGGTAAGAGTGCAGATCCACTCCCCCATTATGTCCATCAATCCCAATCATGCCGATAGGTTATTAACATGCTGGAAGTACGGATTAAACAATAATTTAACTAAAAAAACAGCTGACGAAGACGAGAATCCATGCTATCAATTCAATACTTGAGAAAAGAAAAAGAGCATATCATCTCAACCAGGTCTGGTCAATAACACACGGATTTAAGCTTGGACAATGACCCACAAAATAATAATAATAATAAAAAATAGTTTGAATCATCAAACAGTAAGAAACATACATAAAATAAAGATTAGCCAAAGCTGAAAACGAAATTAAGACTTACTTCTTCTTTTCCATCTCAGGAAGGTCAGTTTTGCAGTATCTTTCAACGACAACCTGCAGAACGATTAAAAATTACTTAAAACTCAAAACGTTTAGATATAGTATGAAAAAATTAATCATAATTGCGCAGAAAAAAGAAGAAGAAAAGATCAAAGACTCCACAGAAGATTCTAGGAACTCACGGGAACTCGAAGGGGGTACTTGGCAATAATATCTTGTGATTCTTCCAGCCTTTGCTCTGTAAATAATTAAGAGTATAGATATTACCTAGAAAAAGAAAACAACAACATTGAAAAGATGGAATAGCAATATAGAAACAAACGAACCGAAAGTGAACTCATCCTTGAAAGACTTTCCCATTGTTGTTGTCTCGTTTCTCACTCGATTACACAGAGAGATAAAAAAAAAAGAAAAAAGATGAAGAGCATAAAGCAGCTGGGATGATAACTATTATATGGTCCAGGAGAAGCCCCAGAAAGAACCAGTCAACGCCAATCTGTTGACCAATAAGAGTATTATATATTTAGTATATAATTAGATAGAAAATGTCAACCGGCGGGGATAGCTCAGTTGGGAGAGCGTCAGACTGAAGATCTGAAGGTCGCGTGTTCGATCCACGCTCACCGCATTTTTCTTTTTAATTTATTTTGGGCTTAATTTTATGCGCTAGTTAAAGTTTAAGCCCGGCCCACAATAGTCTCCCTCTGTTTCTCTCTTTAAAACAAGTCTTGTTTACGATTTTTACACCTTTTAAGCAAACACTACTCAAGCTCAGCAGGCAGCAGCCATGGAAGAGCAGCAGCAGAAACAGAGCAGGTGGAAACTAGAGAGAGGGCAATACCTAGGAGAAATATCAGCTCTCTGTTTCCTCCACCCTCCTTCTAACCTCTCTTCTCTCCCTTTCCTCCTCGCTGGTACTTTTTTTTTCTTGTTTCCTCGTTATTAACTCTCGTGCTCGCCTCATTACTTACAGTTTCAATTCAGTTTATATTTTCTGTGCTCTTAGCATTGTTTCTTCTTTGAATTTAAAACAGGCACAGGATCGCAACTGCTGCTATATAATTTAGAATCAGGAAAAATAATAAAATCCTTTGAAGTTTTTGATGGAATTCGTGTCCATGGAATTACTTGCAGCTCCAGTGAAGAAGAGTCATCGAACTTTCCTTCTTTAACTGTTTCTTTCAAAATTGCTGTCTTCGGTGAAAAAAGACTCAAACTTTTCAACTTACACATTCAAACTCCTTCGCAAGTGAATGCAGATTTAGCTTTGATTCATTGCTTGCCCAAGTTCACTCATTGGGTCTTGGATGTTTCCTTCTTCAAGGTAACTCACTTCTCTTTTCTTCTGTTTTAGCGTTCAATTCATTACTTTTATCTTAAAATAGTGTTGTTCCTTGTCTATTTTTTTCTTTTGAATTGGCGATAGAACTCTGCAGTCTCTTCAAGTCAGGAAGAGAGACAATGTCTTGCAATTGGATGTAGTGATAACTCTGTCCATCTCTGGGATATGTCGGTGTCCAGTGTAGTTCTTCAAGTACAATCTCCAGGTTAGTTTTACCAAAATTTATTGCCTGTGTGGTTGCCCTTCTTATTTCACTTGCCCTTATGTATTTCGATATTTTGTGGACTTGTAGAGAGATGCCTTTTGTATTCCATGCGGTTATGGGGTGACAGTTTAGAAACTTTAAGAATTGCTTCCGGTACCATATTCAATGAGGTGCCTAACGTTTCCTCATGTCTGCTTTCATCTTTACTTGATTTATGTTTATTCTGTAATGACACTGGTTATCGATAGTTGAGATTGATATGGTTCCTTCTACTTCATTCATAGAGCTATATTTTTTCTTTGATTGGGTTAGGGTAGATCATCGTTTGGAAAGTGGTTCCTGTAGAACCTCAACTTGGTGGGCTGCCTTCAACAAGTCTCTTGGAAGATGATATGTATTTGAGCTGTTCATTACCCGACTCTTCCCAGCTTCGTTTTCAGCAGCATAAATCTGCTCATATGTTCAGACTTATTGGACATGAAGGCTCAATTTTTCGCATAGCATGGTCCTCAGATGGATCCAAACTGGTTTCCGTCTCTGATGATCGCAGGTAAAGAATTTTTTTAATTCTTACACTCCTTATTTCTATTCTATGAAGTGGTTTCAATAATGCAATTTCCTTATTGTTACAGTGCTCGTATCTGGGCTGTTAGGGATGAGCTGAAAGATTCAGATAACAGAGAGGAGGAGGTTGCAGGCCCTGTTCTGTTTGGTCATAATGCTAGAGTTTGGGACTGCTGTATCTGTGATTCTGTAAATCCTATAAGATCCTGGTTTACCTATTTTTTTAAACGATAACGTTTCTGGTTAAAAGAATATTTAAATGAAAGGAATGCACATTCTGACTTCAATTCAAAATTCCTAAGAATTTCATTATAAGTAGATTGCCGATTCTCATCCCATTCTTTCTGTCAGAAAGCAATTCATGTGCGCTGCATTTTTAGTATTTATTTTCTTGAATCCATCTTGCTCTACTTTTCCAGTGTATCCATCAGTTAAAAGGATGCTGTCAGTTAGCTTGTGCATAGCGTTCTATGCCATGCCCAAAGGGTGACTTTGAATGAATGAAGTTGATAAACTATTATGGCTGCAATCAATAATTAATTTCCTTCAATGGTCAAGCTCATGATTAGAGCAATTAAGCATGAATGTCAGGGGAAACAAGTATTTTTAATACATCCTTCATTAATTCCCAGTTTATAAATTCTTCCATCGTCGTTCATATGCATTGGTGAATGTATCAGTAGCATCATCTATCGTTGTTTTGAAATTCAATCCTAGTTAGAAATGCAGCCCTTCAATTTTCAGAAAGCAGAATCCTACAAGTAGATTTAGATAAATGTTTATTTTTTGGCTGATTCATTTCCAATTAATTATAATGCGTCTTTCATTTGTTTACTGATACTACTCTACCACATCCTACCACATACTTTGTTTACTGATCATGTAAATCAATTTAATGTCTTTGTTTTCTTTTCTTCTTGCCTGGAACGTGCTGACCCTTTCTTCCATTTATTCTCTTAGGTAATTGTCACTGCTGGTGAAGATTGTACATGTCGTGTATGGAGATTGGATGGCAAACAGCTCAAGATGATTAAGGAACACATGTAAGTCGCGTTTTATTTTTAATTCAGATTGGAGCCTATTTGTTGCATATATTTGAAGTTACAAAATTGTAAGCAATTATATGGGGGCCTTACTTCCACAGAATTGTGAAGTAGGAGTCACCATGGTCATAATTCCATAACAAAAAAACAATTTTCATTCTTAACCTCTCAAAGAACAGGTTTTTTACTGGCCTTGTAGAAGTTCACTGCCTAATTGGTGAATTCTTGGTTTTTTTATATACAGAGGAAGAGGTATATGGCGTTGTTTGTATGATCCAACCTCTTCACTCCTCATTACTGCTGGATTTGACTCTTCAATCAAAGTGCATCAAGTGTCTGCTTCTATTTCCCAGAGCTTGGAAGGACAAATTGAATCAAAACCATTCATTGACAGAATGGAGATATTTACCTGTCGCATCCCAAATTCATCTGAATATATTGGTCTCATGGACAGGTAATTTATCTTTAATATCAGAACTTCTTCAACTCATTAATTTATAGTTATATATATAATACAATAACAATATTAGAATTTGAGGAGCCTGTTCACCATAGATCATTGTAGCTTAGCTAAGGTGGTTTTGGCACGGTATTAAGACCGTGTTTTCTCCATCTGTTTTGCTTATTATGGCTTTTTGTTAATCAGTTGTAGGGCTGATTCGAGATTTATTTGTCATTAGCTGGCCTGAGCTGCTGTTGGTCTAAATTGCCAATGAGTGCTTTGGTTGTTTTACCAGTTTTGCCCTTGTTTTTCTTATTCATTACATGTTTAGGGAGCAAAATTCTTAATGTCCTCTACTTTTGTATGCAAACCAAGAGTGATATAACTGGCTATGATATTTTGGTTTTGGTGCTGGTTCTGGGCTCCAATTTCTCTGGTTTCGCATTTGGAACAAAACTTCCAACATCTTCATAAACTTTCCATATTCATTAATTTACCTAATTAATTTGTGTTTCCTTATTTTTTATTAAGGTACTTGCTCTCTTGTAAAAAAAACTCTTTATGGCTTTATGCTTTTAAACTCCAGTTCCTACTCAACATTGGGATTCCTCCTTTTCAGTTAGTTCTTTCAGAATCTGTTGATATGAGATCGAGATTCAGCCAATAGCAGATACATTAATAAAAGGCCTTCAAATTTTACAAGTATTTTGCTATAATTCATTTTGTCTCACTACTATGGGAGTAAAAATGTTATTACTTATGGTATTCTTCTAAATTTTAATTTTAATTGATCCTTGACCTTTGTATAGCAGATACATTAATAAAGGGCCTTAAAATTTTACAAGTATTTTGCTATAATTCATTTTGTCTCACTACTATGGCTGTTCGTTGAGTAAAAATGTTATTACTTATGGTATTCTTCTAAATTTTAATTTTAATTGATCCTTGACCTTTGTTTCACTTTTCTCTAGGATTTTTCTAAGCATGTTCTTGAAGTCATCTAATATTAACTATAAAGATAAGATTTAGATTTGTCTGTTTAAATCCGACTTGGATTTTTTTAATTATAATCATTTAAATATAACTTAATTATAATAAATCCATATAGATAAGTATCACCAGTTATATTTACAGTTAAATCACAATATACACCTGCAGCATCTTGTGGGCAGGAGTACTATTTACCTGTAATTTACAATCTAATGATGGTAACGAGGCTTTTCCTGCACAATATTTTTACATGCAGGTTTTCCTCTCGAGTTGAGAGGCTGGGGAAAGGTTTTTACGCATTGGTATTCTGACATGAGACCTTCCATCTCATTTTGATGTTCTTTTAGGCCTAAAAAAATTGATTGAATTGCATTGGAATAGGTAGATAGTGATGGAAATGCATTCATCTCCAATGTCAAACCCATCAAATGTTGGCTCACATGCCTTCATACTTTTTTGTGCAACAGACTTCATCATTGTCTACTGGTGTCTTCATTATTTGCTATTCTTTTCATCCTGTATAATGTTCATATGTGCTCGAAATGTTGGCTTTTTTTATTGCAGCAAAAGTGAATATGTACGTTGCTTGCATTTCACATGCGAAGATACTCTTTATGTTGCGACAAACAATGGTTATCTGTACCATGCTAGATTACATGGAACTGTGGATGTAAAATGGACAAAGCTTGCTCAGCTCAGTGAAGAGGTGCCGATTGTTTGTATGGATTTGCTGTCCAAAAAACTCCCCAAACATTCCAATGGAGTTGATGACTGGGTTGCTCTAGGAGATGGTAAAGGAAACATGACAATTGTGAGAATTATGGGTGATGTTTTCACTCCTGAAGTGGGTTTCACCGTCACCTGGTCAGCCGGGAAAGAGAGACAACTCTTAGGAACCTATTGGTGCAAGGCATTGGGATGTAGGTAATGATGCCACTAGTGCTAAAAATGTCTCATTTGTCTTTTGTATCCTTTCCCTGAGCAGTTCATGGATAACATGCAAGAGGGACAGGATTTATTTCTATGTTACTATCACTAAAACATCAACCACATACATTTTTTTTAATCTTTTTTCTAATGGTTCAAAAGCTTTGTTATTACATAGTATCATTTTTCGAGTGATTTGTCTGCCACAAATATATAGGTCATATTTTTAGAAAAAAAAAACAGGTGATTCTTAAATTATACCATGCCTCGTATCATATTAAATTATGCTTTGTGCCATGCAATTCTGAAATGCTTGCCAGAATGCCTTTGCGTTATCATCTGGAGATCACTCATCTTGCCTTGCTACTTTTGTTGTGGTTGCATCTTTCTTTATTATTCAGATCAAACCATCACCAATCTCTGCTATGCAGGTTCATTTTTACTGCTGATCCTAGAGGAATTTTGAAGCTCTGGAAGTTAAGCGATCCTTTACCATCTGGTTCTCTCACTTATGGAAGAACTTTTGATGCATCCCTTATAGCAGAATTCACATCATGTTTTGGAATTCGGATTATGTGTCTAGATGCGTCATTTGAGGATGAGGTATCTGCTCTCTCTCTCTCTTGTGTTTTCACTCATGAGTACATGCATGTTGCTGTATATACTTTTATTCTCAAATGTTTGTGAAATAACCACAATTCTTCTAGAGCATGAGAAAATAAGAGATAACTATTTCCTTCTTACAAAGAGATAAAGTAATGCCTTTTTTTTCCTTCTAATTTTATACTTGAGGGGATTTGTGGTTTATTAAATATGAGAGTAAAAGGTATTACAAATCTGGAATCTTTATTGCCTGAAACCAATATGTAACTTCATTTGCTTTGTGAGCTCGCAGTGACTTCTAAACATTCATATAGCATCTCATATGCTGCTTTGTTCATTATGGTTGAATGTAGGTGCTGGTATGTGGGGATTTGCGTGGAAATCTGGTTCTTTTCCCTTTGTCAAAGGGCTTGCTGCTGGACGAACCTGCTCTTCCAGAAATAAAAATTTCACCATTGTGTTATTTTAAAGGATCTCATGGAATATCAACTGTATCCAACATTTCTGTTGCTAAATTGAGTGACACGATTGAAATACGCTCGGTATGATACGAATCACTTTTTGAGTGTTTGCTGGTAATGATGGATTGCTATGATGCATTATACGGACTTCTCTTGTGTTCATTGTGGAAGAAAGAAAAAAGTTGAATCCTTTAGGAAACAAGTATGTGCATAATCAAATTGGAGGAATAGTTCATAATACACACTTGTTTACATTGCAACAAAAATAGCATTTCATGGCATGAAACATCCAGATTTTTTTAAAGCATGGCTATGGTTCTCTAGTGATGGAGAGAGAATTGTGCTTGCATGTTTTCTGTTTCCTAGTGTGCAAGTTTGTATGCAAGGACTTTCATGTGTTAAATTTTTGTCATTACAATTCTTTTCAGACTGGAGGTGATGGTTGCATATGCTATTTAGAATATGACCCGGACCAGCGTGGTTTGGAATTTATTGGGATGAAACAAGTAAAAGAATTGAGTTTAGTTCAATCTGTCTCTGCCGATAACAACTGCCTCGATGATTTGGCTAATTGTGGATATGCTATTGGTTTTGCATCAACAGATTTTATAATCTGGAACTTAATAAGTGAGGCAAAGGTAGTTTCTCTCTCTCAAGTATTCATCCCATCCTGTGTTCATGACTAATTTGTTTTATTTCTACTGATGCTTGGAGCAGGTTGTGCAAATTCCATGTGGTGGATGGCGACGTCCTCATTCTTATTATCTTGGTGATGTACCAGAGGCGATGAGCTGTTTTGCATATGTCAAGGTACCTTTTGGTTTCTATTAGTTTAACAATACATTCCAAGCAAAACTTTAGGGAACAGGCTCCTGGTCTCATCAACAAGTGGTACTGCTATATTTTGGACTTGTATGTGATGAGATTGGGACTGCTATGTGGTTCGGTAATTATGCAAGTAGTTATCATAATAACTGGTTTTGTGTGACAGTTAACTCTTTTTGATCATCAGTAAATATGCTGCAAACCATTATAGAATTAGGACTTAGATCACCAATGAGATTGCGTACTTAGATCACCATTGAGGGTGCATAGGTGCTAGCATAGTTAACCAGATTTTCTATGACAGTGAAGGTTTAAGAATGAGGACTCTGAATATGATTCTTCGCCTCAGTAAGCCACTATCCAAAACCATATATTGATGTACCACTTAAATGAGATTGAACTGAACCCTACTTCCTCATTTTGCTAGAGAAGGTAAATATATCTTAAACAATGATAAACAACTTTAGTAATTAGACTTTTCATTCACCTTTGAGAGTTATATCACCTTTGTTGCGGTCTGTGCTACAAAATGCTATTATGCTATATAAACAATGGTTACAATCTCATTGTTTTTGCTTGTTTTCTTGATATCTTTCTTCTGACATTCTGTTTCCCATTGATTTTCATTGACCACAATACACTTTTCATCAACTATGCATTTAAGTCTCTTCCAAAATCCTAGAGTCTCCTAATGTTGTAAACCTGATACAAGCTGTGGAATGACTGCTGAATGATATTGTCGTGCTCTAGTGTTTCCTTATCCTAGAGTCCCCTAATGTTGAGGGCTTAATTTTGGAAGCTACTGAGTGTCATTGTAGTCCTCAAACATTTCCTTATGCTTATTGTTTCCGGGTCTCATATATTCATCTCTTTTTCCCTCTCAGGATGAGATAATCTATATTCATCGAAAATGGGTACCAGAAAGGGAGAGGAAGATATTTCCCCAGAATTTGCACACCCAGTTTCATGGGAGAGAGATGCACTCCTTATGCTTTGTTTCTAAAAGTACACTGGTTGAGGCAAATGGGAAGAATTTTCAGTTCGATAGATCTAGTTGGATTGCTACTGGGTGTGAGGATGGAACTGTGAGGTTGACTAGGTAAGTATGTATGCAAGTAATTAGTTGCCACTTTAATTGAAATCAAGTGAGTTTTTAATGGCATTGTTGTTGGTGGGTCCCAAGAACACTGACATGTCTCTCCTCTTGTGCATATTTAGAGTGGTGGCCTCCACTATTTCTCACAGTACTTCATTTCTTCCCCTACCTCAACCCCCAATTATTCATTTTTTTGTCCAAATGATTTGTCATTTCTTGGAACCAAACACGGGCAGCTAATTTTGTGATTGGTGTAGGTATATTCCTGGAGTTGAGGGTTGGCTTACATCAAAATTGCTTGGGGAACATGTTGGTGGATCTGCTGTGAGATCAATATGCTCAGTATCAAAGATGCACATAATTGCTTCGGACTTGACCAACTTGTCAGATTGGACAAAGAGACAAAACACTTGTGCAGGGGACATGGATAATCCTTTCTTGTTGATCTCAGTTGGGGCAAAGCGGGTGCTAACTTCTTGGCTACTGAGAGATAGGAATCTAGACAAGGAAAATGTATTTATTGAACAAGAAAAAATGGAAAACGAAAATGGCTATAAGCCTTCGTCAGAAGTATCCTCATTGATGTCTTTCAAATGGCTGTCAACTGACATGCCTCCCAGAAATTCCAGTTCTCGTGGAAAAACAAAAGTAGCTGAGAACATACAAGGAATAACCAAAGAACTTAATATGAATATTGATGTAACATCAGGACCACTTTTACTGGAAAAGGGAGAGGGATATTCAAAAATTTCTTATGATGATAAGTATGAGGATGACTGGAGATATCTGGCTGTCACTGCTTTTCTGGTGAAGTGTGCTGGTTCCAGGTGAGATGGGACAGCTTTAATTTTTGTGGTGATTTTATCCTGGCACTGACTTATCCAAATACAATGAAATAATACCTCCATCTATTTCCTTCAGGTTGACTGTCTGTTTTGTTGTTGTTGCTTGCTCAGATGCAACACTTGCACTGCGAGCTCTTATTTTACCACATCGGTTATGGTATTCATGACGACAACTGTAAACCATTAATTGGTGCTCCTAAATTGTTTTTAATTTAGTTTTTTCTTTTCCCTTGGGGAAATCACTTTTTTTTCTTACTTCCTTGCAGGTTCGATGTGGCTTTGTTGGTTCCTCTATCATCACCAGTTTTAACATTGCAGCATGTCATCATTCCTAGCTGTTTGCCTTTTGAAGGTTTAATTATATGACTTGCTGATTACTGTTAGAACATGGCATAAAAAGTGCTATTAAACTCCCTGTTCATCAATTAATTATGTTTTGGTATTTTGTGGTATTTTAATGCCAAATTCTTACTTGGAGTTGTTAATTTCTCATGATTCACAGAGAACATTCGAATTGGAAATGTGTATATTGTGATCAGTGGAGCTACAGATGGAAGTATTGCCTTTTGGGATCTAACTGACAATATTGAGGCTTTTGTTCAGCGGTTATCAACACTGAACATAGAGAAGTCCATAAATTGTCAAACACGGCCACGCACTGGAAGAGGAAGTCAGGGTGGACGATGGTGGAGAACATTAAGCAGCGGTGTGCCTAAAAATAGACCAGGTGATGGCTTAGTTGCAATAAAAGCTGGAGAGAGGACTAACTGCAATTTGGCAAATCATCCTATGAATGAAGCATCAACTGCAGTAAGTGACGCTGAAAACTGCACAATAGTTTGTTCTCAAGCTGTAGACAACACACATCATGAACCAGAAGTGAATAGTGTCAATTCCTTGCCAGGAATATGTGAAATAAGGCCTTTCCATGTCTTCAATAATGTTCACCAATCAGGGGTCAACTCTCTTCATATTTCAGACATACAGGATATTCAAAGTTCTGAAAATGGTTTTGCATTCAGTGTAATAAGTGGAGGCGATGATCAAGCACTCCACTGTCTTAAATTTGATTTGTCACCATTATCAACAGGGAAGGATTCTGATGTCGTGACATCAAATCTCATCAATTTATTCACTAGTTCTGAAAGCATGAAGAATAATTGTTGTAGACAAAGCCAGACAAACAAGTACAGGATCAGATTTTTATATCATGACCGAATCATCTCAGCTCATAGCTCTGCCATAAAAGGTAAAATAGAAATTACTCCTTCAAATGAGGGAAGTTTGTGTTGTTGTTTCATTAATGTCTTCGGTCTCATGTTCACGGCTGTCCAAATGTTGTTACTATAGATTTTCCAAGTACTCATCCCCTCTTTAGTTGCTGGTTATTTATTGGAAACCATGGCTGATAAGTCTGTGTTTACGTGGATATAGAAGGCTTCACAGTTTGTTTTTCCTTTCTATAACCCTCCATACATGGTGCATCTTTTCAATCATGTTCTTTATAATGTTGATTTTATATATTTTGGTAGTCTTTTTCTGGCATTTGCAGGACAAATGTGAACATATGGAAATTTTGAGCAAGGTCTTCTCTAGATTTGATGTATTGGACGCATTTGTTGTGGCCATTGACTGATTGAAATTGGTTTTGTTTCATGAAGGTGTTTGGACAGATGGCATGTGGGTGTTTTCTACTGGTCTTGATCAGCGCATCAGATGCTGGCTTCTTCAGGATAACTGTAAATTAACTGAACAGTCTTATTTGATCATTAGTGTTCCAGAGCCAGAAGCACTGCATGCTAGAGCCTGTGGCAGGTGAGCATAGCCAGTTATGTGCATCACAGCTGTCAGCATAAGCATTTTAGAGTTATGATTCTGATTTTATGATATGACTGTTCTTTGTATCTTTTTGTCTTAATTCAGGAACCACTACGAAATTGCAGTGGCTGGGAGAGGAATGCAAATGGTTGAGTTCTCTGCGTCTTAGAGAGAGTTTGGAAACACGGTGGCACCCGTGTTTCCAAAAAATTTAAATTTAAATTTTTCTCTCAAAAATAATAATTGTTTTTTTTATATGTTTTGGATTGTTTTGATAAGCTGATTTTAATAACGATTTTTAAAAAATAAAAAAAATATTATTTTGATGCATTTTAACATGAAAAACATTTTAAAAAACAATTACAACTACATTTCTACCCATGCTATATGCTGTGGATGGGAGAGATGCAAGTGGTTTTGACAATCGGATTCTCCCTCGTTAAAACTTTTGACAATGGTGCTAATTGTCTTGGTATGACCATGTTGACCTTAAAGAACATAGCGACGTGCTGAACATGCCAGCTGGCTCTTCAATACCCAAAAGCACAAGTTGGGGAATCAATTTTTGAGAAAATGGTTCCCGGCAAAACGAGGTCTGTAGCCTGTTTTCCATTCTTTCTCATATTTCCAATTTGCTTTTCACCCCCATTAAGACAAGGGCGGGCAAAGTTACAACAAATAAGCGACAAGATCCCATTGACGTGCATAATTTCAGAACCAAAAAGAGGACCGGGGATCTATCTGGGGTTTACTTGTAAATCAAACCAGTTTGTTATTTAAGATTTGGTTTCATTTTATAAGTTTGAAATTTCATTGTATGTGTGTTTTGAATCATCGAATTCAGTAAATTCTTGGCATAAATGCACTTAAAGCTTATGTTACAAACGACCAGTATCAGTTGCCTGACTGAAATGTCCAATGCATCACGGTTAAGTTCACTTCCCAGGTACAAAGTTGGTGGCATAAGCCCAAGCATTGTTGTTCACAGGGTCAGCAAGATGGTCGGCCAGGTTCTCTAGAGGTCCCTTCCCAGTCACAATGGCCTGCACAAAGAACCCAAACATGGAGAACATGGCAAGTCTCCCATTCTTGATTTCTTTGACTTTAAGCTCTGCAAATGCCTCTGGATCATCAGCAAGCCCCAAGGGATCAAAGCTGCCACCTGGGTACAAGGGGTCGGTGACCTCACCGAGGGGGCCTCCTGCAATGCGGTAACCCTCAACAGCGCCCATGAGGACTACCTGTGTTGCCCAAATGGCTAAAATGCTTTGAGCATGGATTAGGCTGGGGTTTCCCAAATAGTCAAGACCACCCTCGCTGAAGATTTGAGCACCAGCTTTGAACCACACTGCCTCGCCGAACTTGACTCCATTCCTGGCAAGAAGCTCGGGGAAGACACATCCCAAAGCTCCAAGCATTGCCCACCTAGAATGAATAACCTCAAGCTCCCGGTTTTTGGCAAACGTTTCAGGATCTGCAGATAGCCCTGCGGTGTCCCAACCGTAGTCACCAGGAAATTCACCAGTCAAGTAAGATGGAGGCTCGCCAGAGAATGGTCCAAGGTACTTGACACGGTCAGGACCGTACCAGGGGCTCCCAGAAGCAGCTACCTTTCCTGCTGCCTTCCTCATTGAGACTTTGCCATTGCCACCGCAGGTGGCTGATGAAAACTCAGTGATTCCATTTAAAGGAACAGCTTTGCTTGTGAAAGTAGATGAAAGTGTCATGCTTGCCATGTTTTATGTTTTAAGCAGAGGGTGGAGTGGCTGCTGCTGCTGTTCCTTGTGAGTTGATTTGATTGATGAATAGGGGATAGGAGAATCACTCTTTTATATGGTCTGGTGAGGTCCACAATCCTATCCACGTGGATTTTCCTCTTTCTCCTCATTGGTTGATGAGTTTATTGTAGGTATGCAAAAATCTTATAGACTCTCCTAGCCAGTCGACGAGGGCTAGGATGGATTTTGCTCAAATAATTGAGACATATCCCCAGCCTAATCTAAATTTATTCATGTGGTCAAAATTTAAATTCTTCTTCGTATTCATAAATAACGAATTCTTAATGATTCTAATGACATATTAAATTAAAAAAAAAACAGAGAACATAAAGGCCTAGAGCATATGGATTTTAATGATGTTTTTATTTTTATTTTTATATTCTTGATTATTTTTAATTTTATCTTTTAAAATTATGTTGATTGATAATTGAAATTTATAATTTGATTTAGATTGATTTCTTTCAGGTTTTTAAATATTTTGTTTTTAAAATATCAACATTGAATTGATTATTGATTTAGTAAAAAAGAATTTGATTTAAATGCTTGTAAAAAATAAAAAATGAAGAGAAAAATTGAAAGTAAGGTGAAATTGAATTTTTTTTTTTACTTTGATCATTAATTTTTTTTCAATTTTATCATTTCATACTATGTCAATTGATGATTTGGCTTGATGATTTGTTTCCTATTGCTTTCTGTTGGGTTATTGTAATATTAAAAAAATCCTGATATTGGGTTGGTTCTTGATTATGCAGTAAAGAATTTAGTTTTCTTGGTTGTGAAAAATTATATAAAAAAATCAAAATTAGAAACTTGATAAAATAGTAGTTTTTTCAAAAAAAAAATAGTGTTAGTGCCTTTATTTTTTTGTTGTTGAAAACTTAGCCTTGAAATTTGTCTTTTTTTTAATCATTTTAGTCTAGAAATTATATACTTTAGTCAAAAACTTAATTTTACTCATATTTTAGTTTCTAAATTTGAGAGATGAGATGATTGTTAGAAACAAAGAGTGATAAATAAAAAGGTAGGTTGGTTTGATTTTAGTTATAAAAGTGGTAAAATTTGATGTCAATATTTCTCTTAACAAGAGTAGTGTCATTAAAGTGTTTTTAGGCAACCATATCACTTGAAAACATTGATTGGGGTTGTGAGGTTTTGTTTGTTTGATTTTTTTTATTTTTTAATCAATTTGAATATTTGTTTTTTTAGTTGGAGAATTAGTTCCCTTGAAGTTAGAAGAATGTTTTTAAATAAAAATATGTTAAACATTGAGTATTTGGATAATAAAGTTTTCATAGCCTACTTTTTTGACCAACCTTGTGGTAGTCAAAATTTAGGCATGTATATGATGTATTGTCGGTTGCAATTTTAAAAAAAAATATATTAGATGGACCATCCACCAAATTTGAAAAGAATTTTAATAAATTAAGTTACAACGTGTATGCCCAAGTTTATTTTTAAAGGCTTAGGTGTGTTAGGCTGCCTAGACTTGTAGGTTTGACTTGTTTTCTTCAATAATTGATATTTAAATTTTTTAAAATTAAATAATTTTAAATATAATGTATATAATTTTTTTTAAATTCTTAGATTTATTAAGATTTTTTTTAGATATTATCTTATGAAATTGTATTTAATTTTTCTTTTTTCTTGAACAATTGTTTTATTTTTAGTACAACCCACCATAATTATTTTTTTATTTTCTTCAGTTGTTTGATTATGATCACTGATTTTTATTATCATATAATTAAATAAAAATATTTTTATAAAAAAATAAAAATAAAAAACATGTTAATAAAACAAAAGGGTTTTAGCTAGCAAGGTATTTTTTTTAAATCTATATTTTAAATCATCTTGATTTTTTAGATGCCTCTTCTAATGCTTTTGGTTTTTATTAAATAAATAACATTAAAAAACATTACATTTTATTAAATTAACGATACAATAAGAAAATGAAGACTTCAACTAGCTAGCTAATTATTTTGTTTGGATGGAATTTAAATTATTTTTTTATAAAAAAAATATTAACATCATTTAATTAAGTTAAAAAACTAAAGGTCTTTTTCCCAACATATAACTTAGTATTTTTATCTATACCCATTTCTTAACCTCACGACTTCGTTTTTAGTAGTTAGTCTTTAGATAAGCTCATGAGAAACTAGTTGAATGAGACATTTCTCAAACGAGAAGAACTCGAGCCAATGGAAGTCTCGGCATCATTACAGTCTATTAATGCTGCTAGTTTTGCCTCACCCAAAAAATGAAAATCTATCAAATAAAAAGCATTTTCAGCATAAAGGCAATCAAGGTCAGCGTTTCTTTATTTTTGGCTACCGCAATTCAGTGTTATTTGTCAATTTTGTGACATAAAGGGCCACACTGCCCGTGGTTTCTATACTACTAGAAGGCTATTTTATTCCTCAATAAACACTAAATGCCAATCCCACCATTGCTTTCGACAACTCCTCATGGATTCTGAACTCCAGAGCCTCTCTTCATGTAAAACATCCAATCTCCGTAACCTAACTCCTAAGCAACCTTATGAAGGGCCACATGACATTGTTATTGGTGACGATCCATGTTTGAATATTACACATATTGATAATTATATTATTTCTTCCTCATCTCATAACTTCTCTTTAACTAATGTCCTTTATGTTACATTTATACAACAAAACCTAGTTTTTGTTTCCCAGTTTTGTAAAACCAAGAACACTTTTATTGAGTTTTTTTCACAATCTTTTTGAGCAAAAGATCTTACCACAGGGTCACCTCTCTTTTAGGGATGGAGCAAGAATAATGTTTATGATGTGGGGTTCTTTCTTCATTATTCTTACCATAGGGGCACCTATGGGTGTATTCTCGGATAAATTCTCTATCACCTATTTTCATATCTTGTAGGCTGGATCTGTCTGGAACAATGTCCATGTAGTATTTATATTGCTTGATGAAAACATTTACGAGGTCTTCCACTTCTGGATTTTCATGTTGTCCAGCCTTATGTGCCAACCTAATGTTGCCCCATTTAAATTATTCTAAAAGAAGCACATCATCAATTTTTCATCGTACACTACTTTTGCCATCTTGTTGCGATAAGACTTGAGTTGAGTGACAAGACACTGAGTTCTAATGTACTATATGAACTCAGGTACACGAAACTTCTTTGGTATGATCATATTCAGGACTAGACACATCTCAATGGCTTAAACATGATCATACAAATTCACTCCTTCAATAGCCCTTACCCTAGCATCTAACGTTGTTATTTTATCATGATCAATGTCTTCAGAGGATTTTACCCGGTGGGGTTTATTGGTGAATACATCCATAACTACTAGGGTCGATACAGGTATTGTTGATTGCATAAATGTTGTATTATACTGGTGTTTCTGACTTTGTTCACCCATCCTTTTTTCAGGATGAATTGTTATAAAAGTAATGGGCTGATTAGACAGGCCTTCACCAGAGAGGTGTCTGAGTGTCTGCTCAAGCAAGCTTGTGATGCGAGCCATGTTAGCCTTCAGGGAATCCAACTATTCTTGAAAGTGAGCATCACGGAAAGCATACTCTTCATCCTCATATTTTTTTCTCACAATTGGGTGCTGTAAACTTTACGCATTAGAGCTTTCTCGGGACCTATATTTCAACTTGCATATGTCCGCATGAAATTTAAACATGAATGCATGTATGCTTATAAATACAAGTGTATGTATGCGTACATTGAATATAGATTAACATGTGTTAAAAAGTTAATCCATGACTTTTTTATTGAATACATGCAAAAATTCATAGTCTGATTAATCTGAATTTTTTTCCCCCAAGCCTCATCTTGGTTAAATCCCATACACATTGGAGAGTACAAAACGAAAAAGTGGGTCTAAAGTCTCTTTCATTCAAAAAAGACAAAATGGTTTTTATATATAATTTCTCGACCTTGATCTTTGGGCGATTCCCCCTAGCTAGTTACATCATTTCAGATTCTTTACCATATTCATAAAAAGTCATGGTCTTAGCTCAGATAATCTTGCGGAGTTCATGATTATTGATCAAGTCTGGGTTGATGCAAAAATGAATTATTAGGGAGTCCATATCCTAAGGACAGGTTCTAAGCCATTATATGAAAGGTAGGCTTACTACCTGGTCTAAAAAAGGTCTATGATCTGTCTAGTGACCACCTTTTGTGAAGATAATATGGGGGTTCACAAGGAATGATTGGGGCATGGTGTGACCATCATTTTCGAGTAAATGCTCAGCTTATAGTTAAATGTTTCATGAATCTGAACCCTGACTGAAAGTCATGAAGTAGATTGTTACTCCCCACCTAACCTAGACCTAGAATTGGTTTATTCTAAAAGTAAAATGTATAGAAGCATTAATCTATACCAAATGTTTTTATGCATGAGCAATACATTAAAAATGCATGCTAAAATTAAATTAAACAGAAAAAAATAATAAACAGGACAACAAACATTCAAACAAACAAAGCTCGGATCGACCTAACAAGTCCCTAGTGGAGTCATCATCCTGTCATGACGTGCACGACATCAAATGACGGAGCTACCTCCTGGAATTGAAGGGGTTTTGATTTTAATCATAAAATTATAATTATAGAGTCCAAGAATCACCACTTAGTATTATGGTCACTAGAAAACCTAATGGTCTACGAGAATCTAGGTAAGGGGACTAGTTGTGCAAGGAAAAGACACATCACTCCTATTGCACCTTACTTATGGTAATCTACATCATAGATTGATTGTTAATTTAAGATATATTTATATTTATTGGTCTCATCGAAAGTATTGCGGGTGTCGTGACGTTGTCAATGATGATGGAGGCTATTATCGTGCCTCCTGTGTGAGGTGTGGTGTGTTGGAAAGGGTTTTGGATTTAATCATAAAATTATGATTAATGTTCAGGAGTCGACACCTAATATTATGGTCACTAGAAACATATGGTCTGCGAGAGTCTGAGTAAGGGACTGATTGTGAAGGGGAAGACGCATCACCCTCAATGCACCCTACCTAAAGTAAGCTACATTGTTGTTTGATTATTTTTAGAGGTCAAGTTTCTATCCGTTAGTCTCATTTATGGTTCAATGTAGATCTCTCTCCATAAGAGAGCCTCTACTTTATCGGGTTAAATCCTAACCATTCTAAAGTCAAAATTTAACGTCGCGTTTATTTTATGTTTTGTATCTTTAATACCTAAGGATGTGCTTTATCGTGTAATTTTACAACCCACAAATATTAAAGTCTACAACCGGACCTTAAAAAAAGGTTGGAAAAAGGTTTTTGACTTTTTGGCTAAAACCTAATGGATGATCATAAACTAGTTATGATATCCATATTTTTTTTATTTTCAAAACATGAGAAAAATACAATTTTTTGTCTTTTTAAGGAAATAAGCCTGGAAAATTTTAGGATTTTGGCCGTATGCATGAAAACAAAATATTTTTTTTGTTTTCAAAAAGCGAAATTAATTTAAAAGTTTCAAGATTTTTTTTTAATTTTTTGAATTTTTTTAGAAAAGTTTCAGTGGAAACCGAGTATTTAAATACCTGATTTGTATCTTACAGTGTAAGCATACAAACCCGATATTATGCAAAATGGGTGGAAAAATATGCGAGAAAATCACAATTTTTTTCAAAGGATTTTTGAAATTTTTTTTATTTTTTTTTATATAATATAATATAATATAATATAATATTAAATAAATATTATTAAAACATGTGAGCTAGGCCGGACCAGATAAATATGTCGAGCTCAGCCCAAGGAAAAGTGGGCCGATCTCGATCCAATATATTTTTTCTTCTCTTTTTGGGGTGGGTCGAACCCGGCCCATCCATATAGGCTGGGCTGAATCAGGTCTGGCCCACATTCAAAGTTAATTATTTTGTAAAACATGAAAAATTATTGTTCACATTCTGCACCCAACCAAATGGTTACAGAAGTTGGTGATGGGCAGAGGAGAAGACTACCAGGGGCAGTGGTCACGACCGTTATCAAGAGGTTGAGAAGATAGTTCGGGTGGCGTCGCTGTGAGGAACGGTGGGGGAGTTGGTGACAGTCGGTGGTAGCAGAAGGAAGAGAAGAAGAAAATCTGTAGAGGGGAGAGGAAAAACTTTGCGGTGGCTGCCTTTATCGCCGGTGAGTAAGTTTGTGGGGAGGCTTCATCGTCGTCTGTTGGTGGAAGAGAAAAGTTTATGTGGGGTCTTCAACGGCTGAAGACTTGATGGAGAGAGAAAGAGAGATGAAATGTGCAGAAACCGGAAAACAATTGGTTTTTTGGCTGACTTTGGACCAAATTTTCTTCCCCTTCAGAGCATGAAATCCACCTCTATTTATAGGGGATCGAAGAGGGTAATCATGTCTACATAGGGGAAACTTTTCAACACTTGATTTAGTTGGAAGGATCCCAATCGTTGGCTTAAAGTGTGCATCGTGAGTTGTCAAATCTGCAGGAAAAGGCTGCATGAATTGGCCTCTTTAGGCCGATGTCAGGGTCGTCGTGTTGTCATTCAACCTGAACTGTTCCTATGGGGTTGTAGAGAAATTACAGGTGATCATTTGTGTGCAAGTTTTGTTATATTTGATGGAGAAATGAAGCATTAAATGCACCTGAAAAGTAGGCACCCAGACAGTTTCTTTCAGGTAAAACGGGGAAGACAATAAACAGTAACCAGACGACGTGTCGTCTGGTCCTCTCTCTCTATTTTTTTAACGCAAAACGACGCTGTTTTGGGTTTAGAATTAGGGATTGTATATCATATATCAATTTAGTCTTTCAACTTTCAATGTTATTCAATTGAACCCCTAATTAAACCTAAACTTTCAATTTATGCAATTAAACCCCTTTCAAAACTTCCATTGGAACCCCGTATTTACTCGTGTTTTTCAATATGGTCATTGGTTTTGAATTTATACAATTTAACTCCTAATTGACCATTAAACTTTTAATTCTTCAATTTTACTCCCGGTTTTTGTCCAATTAAAATTTAATTGGACTCATGATTAAATTAAATTGGCCTATTAATAGGGTACAATTAGGTCTTGAATTTCCTAAAAAAATGGCAATTTGATTTTTCCATATTTTTATAGTCCTCATTGATCTGTTTTCTCCACATTGCCAACCTTTATTTTATTTTTTAATTTTTATTTTTTTTTAAAATGAATTTTAGGGAATAACCTAAAATTGGGTTATGACAGAAGGTTCAAGGTAAATTTCTTTTCGTGAGAAAGTATCTATCTTATCTAGTTAAATCCTAACCGTTCTAAAACCTAATTTGAGCATCACATTTATTTTCTACTTTTATATTTTTAATACATGATAGTATACTTTACAATATAATTTTATACTCCTAAATATTAAAGTTTACAGCTAAATCCAACATTTTGAATAATAAATTAATTGTTGTGGAATTTTTTATATTTTGATCAAACCCTAATGGATAATCATAAATTTATTACGATATTCATTTAAAATATAATAAAAATATGATTATGTTTTTTTAGAAAATATGCATGAAAAACCTTTAGGATTTGACAATATGCACAAAAATAAAACATATTTTTTAATGTTATTTGAAATTAGGGAATTCTTGATTTTTTTGGGTTTTTTGAAATTTCAGAAAGAAATCAGGTATTTTAATATCGGGTTTATATTTTATAGTGTATGTCTATAATCTAATATTAAATGAAATTCTTAAGAAAAGACATAATTTTTATTTTCTAAAATAATAGGAACTATTTTTGGATTTTGTTTTAAATTTTTTCAAAATCATTGAGAAAAATAATGTATTTTTAATACCGAGTCCACATCTTATAGTATAAGTCTACGACCTAAAATTAAAAAATATTGAAAAAACATGCAAAGAACCCACAAATAATTTCAAAATGGTCATTGCAATTTTTTGGCCTTTTATTAGGTTTGTTTGGCTTAACATTAAAATAATTAAATGCTAAGGGAAAGGCAGTAAGTTGTGTTTGGCAAACAAACAAAATAGGTTAGGCCCGAGGCGCAAGCCTAGGGGCTGGGTTGGTTAGGTCCGAGACGTAAGTTTATTCGGATGGGTTGGGCTGACTAAAAGCCCAACAATTTTCTTTTTTTATATGAAGATGGATTAGACCCAGCCTAGTCGTATGAGTTGTGGGTCCAGCCTCTTTTGGCATTTACTAGCAAAATTATGGTTAATGCTAAGAGATAAGGCATTGGAAGCTTAATTAAAAGATGTTGAGGTGGGAGAAATAGTGAATAAGGTTAGGAATTGAAACTCCCTATTGGATTCTAAAGGATGAAATGGTGGGAATGGAAAAACAAGTGTGCTTGCTTGAAGATAAGATTCTGAAGAATAAAGTTTTGAGCGAGGCCCATGAATCTAAACTTTTAGTGCATCCTGATGGTACTAAGATGTATTGTGATTTGAAAGAGTTTTATTGGTGACCAAATATGAAAAGAGAAATTACATAATATATGGTTAAGTGCATGATATGTCAACAAGTGAAAATAGAGCATCATAAACTTGTTGGGTAATTACAACTACTTCTAATACCTGAGTGGAAATATAAGGATATCACCATGGATTTTGTATTTGGATTACTTAAAAGAAAGAGAGGGTAATAATGCAATATAGGTTATTATAGACCGATTAACTAAGTTTGCCTTATTCTTTCATATGAAGATGACAGATTCAGTTGATAAACTATCTAAATTGTATGTGAACGAAGTAGTAAGGTTATATGGGGTGCCGATATCAATAGCGTCTGATTAAGATCTCAAGTTTACATCTTGCTTATGGTCAAGTTTCTAGCGTGCACTAAGGACAAAGTTAAAATTGAGTACTGCTTTTCACTCTTAGACATATGGACAATCAGAAAGAACAATCCAAAATTTGGAGGATTTGTTAATAACATGTATATTGGAATTTATGGGTAACTAGACAGACCATCTACCACTTGTTGAATTCATTTATAATAATAATTATCGAGCTACAATAAAAATGACTCCATACGAGGCCTTATATGGAAGGAAATATTGAACCCCAGCTTGTTGGGTGAAAGTTGGTGGTGTAAAGATAATTAGACCAAAGTTGGTACAAATTATCTTGGAAGAGGTGAAAATCATAAAAGATAAAATGAAGGCGGCTTAGAACAAACAAAAGAGTTATGCAGATGTCAGAAAAAAAAAAAGCCTCTTGAATTTAATGTAAGAGATAAAATGTATTTGATAGTTGCTATTTGGAAACATATGTTGCGGTTTAATATGAAAAGGAGGTCGACACCAAGGTACATCGAGACCTTTAAAGTGATGAAGAGAATTGGATTGGTAGCATATAAGTGACCTTAATCTCATATCTGGCTAGAATCCATAATGTATTTCATATTTCATTACTATGAAAGGCTAAGATAAACCCTTCTCAAGTACTACCATAAGTTCCTTTAGAGATTAAGAAAGATTTGACCATGAAAGTAAATTCAGTGAAGATATTAAATAGAAGTGAAAAAGAGATGAGGAATAAAAGAATTCTTATGATAAAAATATTACAGAAGAGTTCTTAAGTTGAAGATAAAGCTTGGGAAGGAGAATTAAAGATGAGGAGAAAATATTTTAAATTGTTTTTTAAAATAGGTATGAAAATTCAAATTCAAATTTTAAGGATGAAATTTTTATAAAGATAGGGAGAATGTAAACCCCGAGATATTTTTTTTAAGGAAATTTAATTTTTATGAAAATTTTGAATAAATAAATGGGAAATTTTGATTTATGATATAAAGTAGGAAGGATCTTTGATACCAGAAGTAAATTCTAAATATAAAATATGTTAATGAAAGAATTAACAATGAAACATAAATATGTGAAGTAAATAAATAAATTATTTTTTTGAAAGGGGACAATCATTTATAATAGTCAGATGAAATTTTTTGCATTAAATTATACCGGAAATTAGGATTGTTTTCACTTTGATTAGTAATTTAGAAAATTTTATGATATATATAAAGTGAGAAAGTGATTTATCCGTCTTTGATCAATACATGGTCTATAAAAAATCTGAAATTTTGAGATTTCATGCTAGTCATTGACCAGGATACCAATTTAGAGATATAATCAACTAGTTAATATATCAAGCTTAAAATATAATTCAATTTGCTTGGGATATTATACTAATAAATAAACCACATGAAGGAGTAGGTAGACACTTTGTCCCTAGTACAAAATATGGGTATATAATGGGTCCATCAATTAAAGGTTTAAAATAATAGTAATTGATTGTGCCATAAAACCGGTTTATTCTAAGGACCACCTAAATAACAATACAAGACCATCACTTAATAAAAAAACCTCAAAAATAAATTATATTTTATAAAATAAAATTATCCTCGCTTAATAAAAAATCTTAAATACAAAATGAAAATGGTTGGGTACTCCACTTATGAGATATACATAAAAAAATAAAAAAAAATATTTTTAAAGATATTTTAAAAGATTTTATTTATAGTTTTGTCCAATACTCTCATTCACTTTTAAGTCAGCTCTAATGTGGCACATCACATTTAAGAATTTAAATTATACAAGGTAATTTTTTACTATATTTTAGATAAAAATAAATAAATAAATAAAATGTTGATATTATATTTATCAAATTTTAAGAATTTATAAATTACAACTATTTATTATTAAATAAAAAATAATAATGTACACATCATATATATATATATAATATAATATAATATATATTATAATATAATATAATATGTGTATAAGATGAAATTCAATAATATCAATATTAAACTTACCAAATCCATATTAAATTATCATTCTTAATGACATTTATGGATTGACTAATGAATTCATGTACACACTACATCACAACTGATCAATGCCATTGCATTGTCATAAAATCGTTTTTTATTATTATTTTTTTTTCCCCTCCACTCTTTGATTAATTAGTCTCTTCTAATGCTTTTTTTTTTTTATTCTTTTCCCCTCCCACCAACCTCCATGAATCCTAACCGTGTTTTACATGTCTTTTAAATTCAAGGGTCTGTGTCACCTGACAAGTCAGCCCACCAACTTATAAGAGAGGCACGTGCCGGTAAGCCCAACCTTTTGGGAATTCCATGTGCAGCTTTGTCTGGGTGGGAACCGCACCTAGCATAGCTCCTGTCAAATCCCAACTGCCCCACTTCCTCTACTCACCACTTGGCCTAGTTGTGGCCACCTCGTTTCACAGGCTACAATCCCATTCGGCGGCTTAATTCCGACTGGCTTAGGCTCTTCCTCTCTTCTTCTTCTTCTTTTTGGCTTTGAAATGCCATCGGAAAGCTATTTGGTGGGTGACCAAACTCCTTGACATCCAATCAAACTTGAAGAAGGAACTCATGTTTCTGATTTCGACCGCTGAGATTGAAGTTGTTGACGCTTACCAACCCCTACCAATTCAGTCTCTTGGTTTAGATACCCTTCTACTTATTTTGAAAGGCTTCTTCAATCTTGAACATGGCCTCGTGAAGTGTAAGGGCGTGTTAGGTTTTAGGTTAAAGGGGTTGAAGATTAAGGGTTTTAATCTTTACTCTTCTGTGATACATCTTTAGGTAAGGAGAGAAATTTAGGTAAATAATTTTAAATGTTAATTAGTTATTTTGTCTCGTAATGGTCACTTGATGTTTATTCAAGTTAAATAATTTTTTTTCCTTTTTGGGTTTTTTTTTTCAGTTTTTCGTATAATAAAATTCTCTTTTTGACCTAATTTCATTCAAGTTGTCCATGTTAGAACTTACGAATTCATGATAATTTTCTTCTCATAATATATTGAAAAATGGTGGCCAAGTAAGAAATATACACTACTAACCAATCATTTTAGATTTAAAATGAATTGAATCTTAACATTTGGAACATCATTCATTTAAATTTATCAGTTTATTATTTTAACTCCACACTTTATCTTTTCTTGTTATCATACACTCAACTCCTTGAACTTTAATTTTTTTTTTTTACAGTTTATTATTTTATCTAGCTGGCAAGGCGACACTTCTTGCATGGTGAATTTTTTTTTTAAAATACAACTTGCAGTTGTTTGGACCATGCCCAAACAGTAAAGAATGACATTCTTGTTGTGTGGACATGCCCAGATGCTAAGAAATGACATGTTATTTTGGCTAGGTCCAAATCACAAAGAGACTTGTTTTTTTTTAGGTCCTTTAATAATAAGTTTGGCCTCATCTTAACCATCATGAGATTGAATCCAATCCCATGTAAATTCTTAAGAAATCCAATGATTGACATAAACCACAAGGCATAGTTACTACCTCTAAGACAATTAGTACAATGTCATACTCTCCTATACTTACGTACAACTTGTTAGTGCAATATTATTTTTCTTGTTATTGGCTATCTCCCCTAATCTATATCCATGCCTACAGCTTTTGCTAGTGGTTATCTCTAGGCAATCTATCTCCTCATAAGGCACCAAACTTTCTGGGAAATCACTCACGGGTGCTAATCTTTTCACCAATAGCACAATGAGACACAAAAACCAGCTTTTTTTTTTGTCATCCACAAGGAAAAATACTTTTTCTCCATCATTACTATATTCTCTATAAGATCGGAGCATTTAAATACCTCTAGTCACCAAGTAAACCACAATTTCATTCACAAGATCATAGACCATAAACAACAATCGCATATACATTCCTTAATCTATTCATTCTCCTTCTTATTCTTGTAAATTATTTCCCTTATATGGTTTACTAACTTAAGCATTGAAAAATAAAGTGTTCCAATAAAGGACTTTTTTAGCAGGGAATACCAAGTCTAAAGATAAAGCTCACATTTAAGCCTAGACACTTTAGCCCAAGACAACTGTAGAAAAGCTTATATAAACTTGAAGTTTTTACAACTTCATTAATGACACCATCTGTGAGAAATTAAACAAAAGCTGGTTTATTCTCATTTTACACATCACTTAAAAATTCTTTCCATGACTGAAGATATAAAAATATCCAGGACACAAGAGAGTAATTGATCTTCTCACCATAGGAACATGATCTCCTCCAAATCTCCAACAAATTACCTATTATATGAGAGTGCTAAATGATGTTATTTACAAAAATAGCTTTCCACTCTTCCATTCTCTCAACGAGTTAGTGCACATAGGCAATTCTAGTTCTTTAAAAGAATAAGGTATACCAGCATGCAAGCAAGTAGGTACGATATCACTCATCCTCCAACTCTATAAATGATTCTCTCTCTTTATGAAGTGCATTCCCAAACTAGACACTTCAAAGGTGAACTTCAATGGTAAAAAAACTAGAGTTTCAATAAGTTCTAGCCACAAGAGTGGCTAAATTTTCTCCCATCAAGTGGAGATTCTAAACTTTATCATTAAGTGCTAAATACCCGTGATGCAAACGTTTTGAGTCAAGCAACCCCCAATGAAGTAGATAACAAACCGAAAAGCTAAAAATCAGGTTGGAGAGAACCTTGACCTAGAGGTAACCCTATACCTAAGAACCAAAAGTATTGAAAAAAAACTTGGATCCCAAGATAACCTTGTATCTAAGAACCCTAAGTATGCGAATGACACCACAAAGCTAGTTAATAATTGATAAGTTAGTATATGATCTTTGTCCTTGCAAATAAATATTGTTTTGCCATAAACAAACAAAAGAAAAACTCATATTTATTCTCCAACTTGTTGCTGAAATTTACAGGTAAAAAAAACATAGTATAGTCTCCTCTAAAAAACCTTAATCGACCCTTTTTGGGTTGCAAGCTAATGAACTTAAACTAATAATCAACTAATATAAGTTCAATAATAAATAAACCCCTAAACAATGTCTAATAGTGCAGAACAAACCTAAATTAAAAATAATTATTCAAAAATAAATAAATAAATAAAATAGAATAATAAAAACAAAGTATTCATGCTAAAATTCTTCCATGTAGCCCAAATCTCCAATTTCTGCACATTCTTGACAGATTTTTAGTCATGATTTCAAACACGTCGTTCTCTCTCTTCTAGATAAATTACCAAGCCTACCATATATGGTTGGAAAGTTTGAGATGTTTAATTTTCAGTCCAACTTGAATCGCAAAACAATTACATTTGTAGCTCTAGATATATCTCAAATAGTAAACAAAGATCTAGTTTGGCAGATTTGATAAACTTTGTCTAGTAACTTTGACCATCTGAAATAATATGTTCCTGAACTTCATTTAATCTGAAAATTTACCAAAATATATTCTCATGTGTCTACTATTTTGCTATAAAATTTCAGCCTTTTCTTATGTACGGTTTGAGAGATATGTTAAATCTCACAAAATTGGTTAGCAAATATTTTAAGGTCAAATTCGGACCTCACTTGGTTAGTATCATCTTCCATTTCTTTAAAAAAATTTGACCTTAAATATGTATCATGAAAAAACATCTTCTAAGGTTAATAAATCAGTACCAACCAGAAGAATAACATCATCAAAACTAAGAAGAACGTTGTTAGTAAAGAAGGTCCCCCTAATATACATGCTCTCCTTTTCAACGATTTTCTTCTTCTTCTTTAATTTTAGTTGCTTATCATATATTTGATTAGATGTCAAAGATACAAGAGTTATAGGTCTTCCATTAATCTCAAATGAATACCTATTCGTCAATCCATCATGCATAACTCTTATATCATACTACTATGGTTTACCAAGCAACAAGTGACTAATTTGTATTGGTACAACATCACATAACATGTCATCATAATATTTACTAATAGAAAAGCAACCAAAAACCTACTTATTCACTTTCAATTCACAACCATCATTCAACCATTATAATTTATAAGGTATGTGATATTTGATAGAGCACAAGTTCACCTTTTTACTAATTCAATACTAGCTACATTGGTGCAATCACCACCATTTATAATTAAGCTACATACCTTATTATGAATATGACATCTCGTATGGAATATATTCTCGTTCTGACCTTTCAAATCATCCACCTTAACATGCATATTCAGTTCTCTCCTCACTATAAATGTCTCTCCCTTAACCGGATAATCAACACAAACATTATCAACATCCTTCAATGGTAGCATCTTCTCCTCTTTATCCTCCTCAACGATCTCAACCTCATCATTCGCTTTCATAACCATGATTTTTTTTGTTTGGACACTATGAAGTAACATGACCAAAATCTAAATAGCGAAAGCATTTAAATTCATGATTACGAGAAGTAGAAGTAACATTATTACATTCAATAACATCCAAGATGTTTTTCTTCTCTTTAGGGTATTTAGCCTTAGCCTTCTCATTCTATTGTGATGGACTACCCTCAGTATTAACCTTCCAATTAGGCTTTCAAGGTTTCAAATGGCCTAATGGTTGACTTTGTCTAATGATACCCTTTTGTTTAAGCTGTTTCTCCATCTTTACGACCATATTACACCATCTCCTCCAACTCTATATAATGATGCAACTCCATAATATGAGCTATATCATGATTAATATCATTTATGAATCTAGCCATAGTAGTCTCTCTATCCTCCTCAACATAAGTTCAAATCATAACAAGTTTCTTCTCCTTGAAGTACTCATCAACACTCTTTGTACACTGACTCAAACTTTGTAATATTTGATACAATTCTCTATAATAGTGACTAAACACACATATTCTTTTCATATGAGATTTCATCTTATCTTAAGTATCAACTTGCCTCTCATAATTCTTCTTGTGGTTTGTCACCAACTTATCCCACCATATAATGACACAGTTAACAAAAGCAATCACAACAAACTTGACTTTCTTGGGCTCCAAAAATTATGACATAAAAAAATACACTCTACCTTCTTCTCACATTCTAAATAAACTTTTGGATCGTTCTTCCCCTGAAAAGTTGGTATTTTCAGCTTAATTATACCAAAATCTCTACCTAACTCAACATTATGGCCCAACACCTATAATTACCCCTTTGGCCAAAATTATTACCATATATTCTCCCTATAAATTGATAATTCCGTTGCTGTCCAAAATGTTCCCCATGTCTCATAGACACATCTTCAAAACCAATAACACTTATGTTCGTATTATCAGCTACAAACGCATCCACATTAGTGTTAAATTTTCTTTGCTCAAGCCTAATTTGAACCCTATTATAATCATTAACATGTTGCCTCTCCAACCTATCCAACCTATCTCCAAATTCATTAGTCATCTGATCCATATGCTGATTCATAATACGTAATTAAATTATAATTTCATTGTCTCCTCTCTATGGTGCCATGTTGTTACTTGCTTCCAAAATCTTTGAATCTGAAAATTGGCTAGTTAAAAAGAAATATATATTCCTTATCCACTACCTCACATGTTTACACTTCCCCCGCGTTTCACTCAAATATGCTTGCCACACCCTTTTCCTCGTTTCTCACCTTTCTTCAACTCTTGCGGAACTAAAATCAAAACCAAATATATCAACCTTAATAGCATATCCAAATATGTGTATATCACTCAAGAATCAAGAAAAATATGAAAACAAGCAAAGATGAAACTACAATTATAATTTCATGAGTAATAAGCGAATTTGTATGAAAAATGGATGGTTTTGAAAACGCGAAAGAAAAAAAAGATGAAGAGGTTATATAAAAAAATTTAAATAAAACTTAAATATATCAATTATGATGTTATTATACTGTCATAATTGAAAAATAACAGCAACAAAACAAGTTTGAATTACTGACACGAATTAGACTCATTACGACAAGTTCCAATCTTGAATTTAGTTCCTATAGAAAACAAACTCCAAATGACATCAAGTTTTAATCTTGACCTTGGTTACTATAGCAAATGATCTCTAAATGAGATCAAATTTTATATGGGGTGTGATTAGGACTCCTAGAACCGGTATATACAATTTGAGAATTTTTTGAATTCGTTTGGTCCGACAAAAGTGACTTTTGGACGCTTTTTTTTACTCTTTATACTAATGATATATTCTAAGATAGCAACAAACTAAAATAACACCTTTTTTTTAAGGAACCCTAGACGTAAACTATTAAGCGTTAGACACGAAATAATTAAAAACCAAATCAAAGACAACTAAAGCTAATGAAGCCGAAACTACTAAAAAGAAAATAAAGGATATAATTTGATTTTTGGAGCCTAGATCTGACACCAACTAATACGAACCTCTTGATCACGTGGTCAAGCGACCCCTAAGGAAGTAGATAGCAACCCATAAAGCTAAAAAGCAGGTTTGATAGAACAATGTACCTAAGAAACTAAGGTATTGGAAAAATACTTAGACCCATATATACCTTATATCTAAGAATCCTTAAGTATGCAAATGACGCCACAAAGCCATTTTATCTTCAATAAGTTAGTGTATGATCTTTATCCTTGTAAAAAAAGTTTGTTTTGCCACAAACAAACAAAAGATAAACTCACGTTTATTCTTCAAATCGCTTCTGAAATTTGTAGGTAAAAAAACATAATATAATCTATTCTAACTAACTCAAATAGACCCCTTTTGGGTTGCAAGCTAATGAGCCTAAACTAGTAATCAATTAACATAAGTCTAATAATGAAATAAATCCCTAAACAATATCTAATGAACCAGAACAAACTCAAATTAAAAATAATTATCTAAAATTAATTAAATAAATAAAATAAGATAATAAAAAACAAATTCTTCATGTTAAAAGTCCTCCATGTAGCCCGAATCTCTATTTTTCACACATTCTTGGCAGATTTTCAGTTTTGACTTCAAACACGTCGTTCTTTTTCTTCTGGATGAATTACTGGGCCTACCATATATGGTTAGAAATTTTGAGATGTCTAGTTTCTAGCCCAACTTGAATCGTAGAACAATTACACATGTAGCTCCAGATATGTTCTAAACAGTACACAAAAGTCTGGTCTGATAGATTTGACAAGATTTGTCTAGTAACTTTAACCTTCTGGAATAATATATTCTCAAACTTCATTTGATCTGAAAATTTACTAAAATATATTTCTATGTCTCTAGTAGCTTCCTGTAAAATTTCAGCTCATTTTGATATATAGTTTGAAAGACATGTTCAATCGCAAAATTGGTCAGCATGCATTTTAAAACCAAATTCCAACTTCACTAAGTCTGTATCAACTGTCTTTCCAAAGATTGTGTATATGTCAAGGCTAATTTAGATAAAGCATTTATTACAAATTCAGGAAAGGGAATTTGGGAATTTTGCAAATGCTCTACTTTATTATACATGCTTTATTTGATTTAAAAAATTCATAGATGTTAAATAATCTAATTTTGTTAAAGCAAGATTTAGGAAGGGTTTCAAGTAATATATGTTTGATCTGATGTAGCTGATTCCTCCAAAGCTAAAGCTCATGGAGAATTATGTATTTCCTAGTTCATTTTTACAAAGAAGGAAGTAACAAGCTATGGTGATAGTCACTGTTTTTCAATACGAATGAGAGAGGAAAGAAAAGAATAGGGTGATAACATGTGTATTTAGTTAATTTCCACAAGGCAAAAGCTCATGGATAGCTATGTATTTCCTTGTCCATTTTGACAAAGAAGGACGTAACTAATGATGGTGGTATTGACTGGGCTTTATAGAGGGAGGCATAGTTTTGAAATCCAGCCCGACCCGGCTGGTCCGGGGTTGGAACGGGGCCGGGTTTAAGAAAAAATAGGGGAAGTCACAACCTGGTGTGACCTGTCTGACCTAACAGGCTGACCCGAAAAAACCCGGTAAAAAATCCGGTTGTAACTCATAGACTATTTTTTTTTGTTTTTATTTATTTATCAAAATGATGTTGTTTTAATTTTTTAAAAAATAGGGTTGATCCGGATGACCCGGGCAAAACCTGTGACCTGGGCCTTAGATCGAGTAGACAACCGGGCCGAGTTTCAAAACTCTGAAAGGAAGAGCTACTCATCATGTTTAAGAGAGAGAGAGAGAGAAAGGAAAAACAAGGAAAATAGTGGTAGCTTTATGAAAATTTTTTCTAAAGATACTTTTGATATTAAAAAAACATCACTATAGCAAGCATATAATATTTAATATTTTTTCTTGATTGAGTTGAAATATATGATGTGAAATTAATTTTAAAACTACGGATATTATAAAAAAAAAATTGGTAGGTAAAGTATTCATGTATTAAAGGACATGAGCTTTTTAACAATTTTATCACATATAAATATTATATATATAATAAAAATTTAGTTTAAATTTGATAATATTTATAGTTTATATGTTGTCCAATGAATAACATGACTGAAAAAAAATTCAAATAAATTGATTAAAGTCAATTCAAATAGATATTTGAGTTTGAAAATTGCGGTACCAACTCCAGGTAAACCATTCACATCATTGTCAATTACCTAAATCTGAAGAGCCAAAAACATTTTCCCAAGCCGCAGAAAGAGACCCAAGCCACCGAGCCGGCTACCGATTGAGGTTGGTGAGTAACCAGCCATGCCGGTTATTTCAATCAACCAAATTATTATTAGTAATGGTAACTGCTTTGTTTTTTCGTCTTTTTATCCTTTTCTTTTTAAGTCATTATTGTTTAAAAAGTAAAATTTAAAAAGAAATAATTAAAAAAATCCTTTGAGATCTAAATTTTATCTTTCCACTGTATTTTTATAAATTATACTTTACACCCCGAATTAAATAAAAAATTTAAATAAAATATATTATTAAAAATACAAACTATTATTGAACATATAATATAAACTATAGGATGAAAAATGTAATTTATAAAAGTATATAGAAAAAAATAAAATTTAAATCATACTGTAAATTTTTTTTGTAATTATTCCATTAAAAAATAACAAAAAAATTTAAAAGTTTAAAAATATATAAATATTGATTTTATTGTAATTACTTTATTTTTAATTTTTATATAATTATTCCATTACGAAAATTCTTAAAATATTTTCAAATTATATATTAAAAAAATTAACCCATGAGAGAGAAAGTTAATATCAACCCTCGAATACCATATTAAATTTGAAAAGAGAAATTTAATCGAACAAAAATAGCAATACATCTATATAGTTTTCCAAGAGTAACAAAGAAAAATTACTTCCAAAAACATTATTAAACACCTTGAAAAATGAAATTATTCTCTCATTTTTATCCATCTCCCACCAACCCCAACCAATACAAATTCTGACATCCAACGGCTATGTTTTGTCCCTCAAGCAATTGACAGAATCCACCGTAGATTTAAGAGAATCCCAAACCACCCCATCCGGTTACCAGTAGGTAGGTCTATAAATACCAAGTAACCAGAGCAGTTTTATTTCGTGATTCTTTGGGGTCTCTGATTAGAAACTCTCATACAGGCCGACACACTCTTAAGCTTTCCTTTAGATCTGTACCGGTGACTCCTGTCCAAGGTACCTCCCGCCCTTCTCCACTTTATAGTACTGTTAACTCTATATCATATTGCATGCTCTCTTCATGGGTTTTCTTTGTAGACTCTAGAAAAATGAATGTTTAAAGAGTGGTCTTTTAGTTTCTTGGTCTTGAGTTTTTTAGTAAACATGGTTCAAACAGTTACAGATCTGGGTACTTGTTGCGTTTATTCTGGAGTCTGGTCTGTGTCGGGTGTGACGTTGAAGATTTCGTTTTGACTGTTAGTGTGTGCAGAACATCATGTCTGAAAGGCATGTGTTTCGCTTACATTTTCATTAAAATACATCAGATCTGATTATTTTTATCAATTTCATAGTTTTTTAATGATGAACTCTCTGAAAATATATCGATAGATTCCAAGAATGTTTTGTATTACTTGAAAGGACCATGTAGGGTTGCGATCGTAATCGTATCAGAGTGCCTCTTGCTTAGATCTAGTGTTTATTCATTTCTATCGTGCAATTACTAATAAATTATACCAAGAAAAATGTAACTTTGCGCTTCTGCAAGTAACTGAGGCACGTTTGGTGTCTCTACTTTTAATATAATCAATGGTAGAAAAAAAAACTGTCATAAACTGTGCAAAACACCTTCAATTCAGAATGGGGCTTGCGATACTCTGGGAGCTCACTCTGTATGAGAAGCTAATATTTTTGTTTGCCGTTTGGTACTTTCACCATAGCATAGCATGTTAATACCTGAATTTTCACTATTGGGGGTTGTTTTATTGGGTATTTAGTTCTTTTCCCGACTTTTTTTTTGACAAGTGATTCTATAGAAGTTTATCTCTTCCAGTGCTAAAGGAATCTAACTGTTCTTTGTTCTTTTTTAATTGCTCTCATATAGGAACATAAACTTTTGAGATTCTTATCATTTCCTGTACTTTGATTCTGCTCGTTTATAACTTGTTTTAGAAAAGTTTGAAGAATCTAAATCAGTCATGAGAATATTTTCGGCACCATTCTTTTTACCATATTCTCACATGTTGATGGAATTTTGCTTGCCACACTAATTAAGCAAGCTTAGTTTGCGCACAGTTGCCACATGTCACCATATTAAGAGATCTTTGTTGTGAATTTTGTGACATGCAGCTCAAGAAAATGGAAACCTTTCTATTCACCTCCGAGTCAGTGAATGAGGGCCACCCTGACAAACTATGTGACCAGATCTCTGATGCAGTGCTCGATGCCTGCCTTGAGCAGGACCCAGACAGCAAGGTTGCTTGCGAGACATGTACAAAGACTAACATGGTCATGGTCTTTGGAGAGATCACCACCAAGGGAAAGATAGACTATGAAAAGATTGTTCGTGACACATGCCGTAACATTGGATTTGTTTCTGACGACGTTGGTCTTGATGCTGACAAGTGCAAAGTATTGGTTAACATTGAGCAACAGAGCCCGGATATTGCCCAGGGTGTCCACGGTCACTTTACCAAGCGCCCAGAGGAGATTGGTGCTGGTGACCAGGGCCATATGTTTGGTTATGCCACTGATGAGACCCCCGAGTATATGCCTTTGAGCCATGTTCTTGCCACCAAGCTTGGTGCTCGCCTCACCGAGGTTAGGAAGAATGGAACCTGCCCTTGGCTAAGACCTGATGGCAAGACTCAAGTTACTGTTGAGTACTTCAATGACAATGGTGCAATGGTCCCTGTTCGTGTCCACACTGTTCTCATCTCTACTCAGCATGATGAGACTGTCACAAATGATGAAATTGCCGCTGATCTAAAGGAGCATGTCATCAAGCCTGTTATCCCGGAGAAGTACCTTGATGAGAAAACTATCTTTCACCTCAACCCATCCGGCCGTTTTGTTATTGGTGGTCCTCATGGTGATGCAGGTCTCACTGGACGCAAGATCATTATTGACACCTATGGTGGCTGGGGAGCCCATGGTGGTGGTGCTTTCTCAGGGAAGGACCCAACTAAGGTGGATAGGAGTGGTGCTTACATTGTTAGGCAAGCTGCCAAGAGCATCGTAGCAAATGGTCTTGCTCGTAGGTGCATTGTGCAAGTTTCCTATGCTATTGGTGTACCTGAGCCTTTGTCAGTCTTTGTGGACACCTATGGCACTGGAAAAATTCCTGACAAGGAGATCCTTAAGATTGTGAAGGAGAGCTTTGACTTTAGGCCTGGAATGATGACCATCAACCTGGATCTCAAGAGGGGGGGTAATAGGTTCTTGAAGACAGCTGCATACGGACATTTTGGAAGGGATGACCCAGACTTCACCTGGGAAGTCGTCAAGCCCCTCAAATGGGAGAAGCCTCAAGCTTAAGAGTGATTTATCCTATCCCTTTTGCGCAATGCTTATTTTACTGGTACTTATGAATAATTCGGTTTGTCTTGCTGGTGGTCTATAATCGTTAGCTATCCTCAATGGTCTAATCTCATACATTAAGATACCCTATTCATTTTAAGTTCTTTTTTTTTCCCTTGGGTTTTTCTTACCCTTCGCATTTTGTTCCCAGTGCTGGTGTGAAAAGGTGTGAAATTTTGTTTGAATTGAGGGCACTGGAAGTAAAAAATGCCTGTTAAGTTTGCATTAGAACAGCAGCAAAATGTAGTATTGTGTTCTTTGGACGAAACAAATTATTGCTCTCTCTCCCAAGCTGCATTGTAATTCGATTGCCATGGCTTTCCTCTCAGTTTCAAGCATGGTATAACATAGGATTGAGCATTTTCGTTCAGTTTAGTTTTCACTTAAAAAAACCAACTAAACTGAAATTTTATTTTATTTTAATTTAAAATCCCAAATTGAACCAAAACTAGCTCATTGGTTTGGTTAATTAAGGCAAAAAAACCTGGAAAAACCAATATAATCTAGTTGTGAAGGGAAGCTGATGCCTACAAAGTTTGGCTGCACCCATACAGGTGCAAAATAAACAATTGCACCTTTTCTTTTTAAATGCTGAGAGTGCCTACAGGATTTTCAACATACTGAATTTTGTTGCGAAAATTGAACTTTCCACCCATATCAAATATAGTGGCTGCTACTTACTATAGCCCGAACCGGTCGATTTGAAGGCTAGACCGGTTCGAGTTTGTTAAAAGACTGGCCGGTGCTATGACCTGGCTAAACCCAGTCGACCCGGCAGGTAAACCTGTGACCCGAGCAAAACCTAATTTTTTTTTAAATGTGAAATTTGAAATATATCAGTATATACTCTATGAGCAAAACCTAATTTTTTTTTAAATGTGAAATTTGAAATATATCAGTATATACTCTATGTTCCAAAAAAAAAGGTTACGTTTTTTCAATGTGGAATAAAAACCTTTTTGATTTAAATACTTCAACTTAAAAGATAATATAGTATTTTTTTAATGTGAAATTTGAAATTCATAAGTATATATACTTTATGTTTCTAAGAAAAAAGTTATCTTTTTTCAATATGGGATTTGAAACCTATTAGTATATATACTCTATGTTCACAAGAAAAAAACTATTTTTTTTATTGTGGGATAAAAAAATTTTTTTGTTTAAATATTTCAACTTAAAAGTTTAATATAATATCTTTTTAATATGGGATAAAAATTTTTAAAATATTCTTTTAAACTTCATTATTTATAATATATATAGCTTATATTTACATGAATTTTTTTAAAAAAATTTTATATAAAATATTAAAATTTTATTTTTTTTAATTTTTTTAAATTAATTCATAAAATCCAAAATCTAATTTCTTAACCGGATCAATCTCGAACGAGTTTGATATCTATGTTTCTCACTACTAATATTTAGTAAATCATGATTAGGGTGGTTTTCGAAGTCCTTGGACTCCTTGCACTCGCAAAGATAGGCACCAACAAGCCCTGCCAACCAATTGAGATACAATCATAAAATTTTATGTTGTCATTTTCAATAAGGAGAGAAAAAATAAATAAATAAACTTTAAAATATAAACAAGAAGATACTCAAAGTCAAAGGAGGAATGCGTTGGCTGGCACCTTTCGTTTCCGTTTCACAAAAGGAGATGTAGCGTTTTTTTAGACATGTTGATGCTGTTATTTAAAGTATTTTTAATTTAAAAATATTTTAAAATAATATTTTTTTTAATTTTTAATGTTATTACATTAAAATAATTTAAAAATATCAAAAACAATATTAATTTAAAAAAACCAAAAAATTTTGAATTTTTTTAAAATACACAAACAAACAGAATAATTCTCTCTCGTGGGACGTGATAATTAAGGGCCCTTCAGTCAGAATTATGCAACTACTAATAAATATGAAAACCCTTCTTGTCTCGAGCTCTATGATCATCGTCACAGGGGATATGTAATGGTTCCAAAGGCTGCAAACAGCATCATCAATCAATTGAATAGTACTATATCATCCCTCTCTCTCTCTCTCTCTCTCTCTCTACCTACCTACGACAATTTCTTATTTATTCCGCTAAAAAAATTATTATCGATGATCATCCACGTTATATTGAATATTTTTCTAAATTAATTTGATTTAATTTGTGTTTAATTAATATTAATTTAATTATATTGAATATTAAAGTTTTGAATTAAAAATCAAATTAATTAATTAGATGTAATTTAAATTGTTAATTAGATATTATAATTAAATTATTTTGTTAAGTAATCAATTATTTTAGATTGTTGTTAATTGTGAATTAAAAAAATTATGAGTTTAAATAGTTAGTGTTGATTTAAGTTAAATTATAAATTAGGTTAATTATATATATATATATATATATATATATTAAGTTGATAGTTGGATTATTTTGTTAAATACTCAAAGTTTTTTTTATTGTTATGGATTATGAATTAACAAAATTATATGATATTAATTTAGGTTAAATTATAAATTATATGAAATTACATATAAAATATATATTAATATTATCTATAAAATACATGAATTTAATTAATAATTTTGTTATGACAGTGGAATTGAATCTCATAGTTTGCCTGGCAACCACTCAATAACATCGCCACAAAACTAATCTGTTGCAGTAATTCTCGTAATGTGGCCGACCATGATTCTGACAGATCCAAAATGCCCCCGTCTTATACATCATCTCATTCTGATAATTATGTTGCGCTCTTGTCTCCTAAACCTGCACCAACTGTTTCATGTAAGATCAATGGAGTAGAAATGCCTGCCTCCTCCAACAGTACTGTGTTATCTCAGGTGTCAATAGGATGCTTGGATGACTCTTCCATAGAAGATCTGGGAAAATCCGAGTGGAAAACATTGATTTGTCTGCGATAAGCTTGATGAAAGTTGTGTCATTATTGACAAGAGCTTTCGCTATATATGAAGTCTCTCATATAAATTGTGGACTCGGATTATGCAAGAAGAAAATCCAAGTTGCTTTCTCTTCGAAAAAGAGGCTAACCAAGGAGTATGAGCTGCTAGCAATTTGGTTCGGGGATTTTGATATCCATGGTATAATGCGGCACGAGCTGTCATTTGGTACCGCCATTACCTTGGATCCCGATCCAGAGACTAATTGCAGGCAAACCTTGAACGGGAGCTCCTGTAAACAAATTGTTAAAGACGTAGACGAACATAACTGGGCTAATTGGGCAGCCGGCCCCTTTGTACAGGTGAATATCAAGTTGAAGATAATGCCACGATTTGTGAATAAAGTAGAAGATGACTATATATCCAATCTCATCTACAGTTTCTATACTAATCAAGTTGCTATGAAGTTGAAATATCTTTCGTAGTAAATTTTTTTTCAAAGTATGAAATTATTTTAACCATATTTCCAGTAAACTTGTTTCGATGAGATATTTATAGAATCAAAAGATTATTTGCTATCAAATTATATTATATGTTATTTTTATTTTATTTTTACATAAAAATAAAATAAAACTAAAATAAATAACATAAAAAATAAATAGTGTTCATATAAATACTTTTTTTACTAATAAAAAGTTAACACATGGAAGGAGATATTTAAAATATCTTGTCATATTATAAGATTCTATAAATAAAAATCAACTAATGATATCAAGTAATTTAAAAAAAGACTTAAGAGACCTTACAAAATTAGCCTCAACCTAGAAAGAAAAAAAGAATTCTTAGAGAGATAATTATTTTTCGAGACAAGTTCTTTTAAGTAAAAAATATCTTTTTAAAGTTCTTAAACCTCTTTCATCTATATTTGAAATTTATAATGAATAAAATTATGTTATATCAAGCCTAAATGTCTTAATATTTAATCTTGTTTTGTAATACATGTTAAATTCATGTTCTTGTAACGTATAAATATGACTTGATTTTATAAATAAATTAAGTTTTTATATATCAAATTCAAGAAAAATATCATAGAATTGTTATAATTTTGTTTTGTAAGATAATTTTAAATGAAAAATCGTACTCTAGAGAAGTCTTACTACTCCTCGAGCCACATTTATACCACTATCCATTCAAGAGCCCATCTAGTCCTTCACTTTTATCATGCACGCAACAACCATGAAACCCAATTCACACTATATCCACACCCATTCTATTCAATATTGTGTCGTTAGCTAAAGCGGTTGGTCTCATGAAAGGGAAAACTTCTTAATAAAGCGGGAAGAGAAAGACCATATATAGTTAGCTGAGTTGTCTCTGCAATTCCTATTTATCCAAGGCGGAATTAATAATGCGGAAGAGAAAGATTCTGGTCGTGGTATTCATTGGGTGAAATGGGACTCTGTTGCTTGGTGTGAGGGATTCTAGATTGACAAATATGGCATTACTTGGGAATCAAGTTTGGCATATTTTTAACAGTCCTCATAAATCTAGGGTTTCAATTTAGAGGCATAAATATTTACTAAAACAAAATCTCTCCCAGTTGACTGTTGCTCCTCAACTTGCCTCACATACTTGCCGTTCTATGTTGAAGGCATTCCAATGACTAAGACATGGGTTTATGTACAGAGCTGGAAAGGGCGATGTTTGACCAGTGGCTTGAGGAAGGTTGTCTTGGTTCGCTTATTGATGTAGTGAATATCATGGATAGAGATTTATGTGTGGAGGATATCTGGCGTGAAGGCTCCTGGGATTTTGATATATTGACTACAGTTATTCCATATCATATCAAACTTAGAATTATGTCCACACCTTTCTCTCAAAATGCTACTTGGGCTGATAGGGTTTGCTGGGAATGAAATCTATTAGGTATATATGATTCTAAATTAGCATATTTTTGGTTTCTTACAATGGAGAAAGAGTTATGCTCTGATATATAGTTGTTGGAATTGGATATGGAAGCTGCAAGTACCAGAAAAGATTAATTTCTTTATCTGGCTAATCTTTCACGATGCCTTGCCTACCGATTAGCTTCAGTTGAATCATCATTTAACCTCTACATCGGCATGCCCTCGTTTCCTTATTGCTGCTGAAGATGAACTACACTACTTGCGTGATTATGGAATGGTTAGGAGCATATGGATATCTCCCGCTTTTCTCAAGATAGACAGTTTTGGAAGTGGACTATTACTCAGTAAGTAAATTTGCTTCTACAGGGAAGGCTTGTCTTTTTCTAGCAGGCTTGTGGTGGCTGTGGAAGCAGCAACACAATCTGATTGTTTTCTTAAGAATGGTGTGCTTGTGATGATTGGATGATCCGAAGAATTCTCTTGAACGGTGAGGAGTCTGAGAAAATCTTAGGGCGGAATACTCGTTACCAACTGTAGTTTATCGAAAGAACTAGAGAGGGGTATGTTAAATTAGATGTGGATCGATGGCAGCTCATTTGGAAACCCAGGTAAGGTTGGTTTTTGGTGGCTTGATGGCCGGGGACACAGATGGCTCCTGGTAATGCCAAGAAACCAAGAGAAAAAAAAAAAAACTTGAAGAATGATATTTATTGTCTCAGTTATTTTGCAACAATATTTATTTTGAAATAATAATAATAATAATAATAGAACTGATCATACAAAAGATATTAAACTCCCATTTGAATGATATGGAAGTTCCATTAAGCTTTTAAAACTGTCAAAAAAATAATTAATATTTGCTGTGAGAATACAATTAGAAAACAAATATTTTGATTCTAATAAAAGAATATTATCAAATTAAAATTTCAGGTTCATCGAGCTAAAGAAAAGTATTTTGATTATAGTTAAAGAGTATTACTATATTAAAATTTTAGATTAGCCAAACTGACTATAAATAATTTAAATTCTGATAAAAAAATCATTACATTAAAATTTCAAATTAATCAAAACTGAAAATAAGCATATTCTGCCATATATATTTGATATCATGACGAATGCAAGGCATCCAAATAGCATCTTCACATCACCAGATAAGCAGCTGGGAGGGAATCAGACGGGGCTTGAATAAAAAAAGAATGCAACTCAACTGAGCCCTAATTTTAAAATGAATCAGCCAGCCAATCACTCGATGTTGAAATTAAGTCAGGCAATACAAATCAGTGACTTTATTCTTTTTTTTTCCCCCTTGATGATGATAAACAGGGGACTTTTCTCTAAACAGCTAATTACCTCATCATACGTAAGCCAAAGATATTAGTTAAGCAAAATTAATTATGGGTTTTTTTTTTAATGCACACCGTTGAATTATGGTTGCAAGTAGAAAATTTTACTGTTATATTAAAAAAAATTTAACTTGTGGCGTAGCCAATATGTTTTCTTGTTCTTGTTCTTATTCTATTTTCTATTATATTAAAAAAGAGTTGCTCTCTGGTCTATGGAGTAGGCAAAATTCTTGTATATTACTCTATATATGTTCATCTACGTATTAATTTCTTTATCGAATCATATTAATTAAAAGATCTAAAGTCAAATGCAATTAAATTATAATAATATTGTGACAGCCCTGCTAGGTTTTTTTAAAGCACATCAAAATTATTAGAAGAGTCGGTTAGCACCCTGCTGTATCTCTGTAAGTGTGAGAATACAAATTTAATCCCCAAAAAGTGTATTTATTGGGAGAGGTAACTATGAATCCTAAACGGGATTAATCTCACTCTTTAAAAAGATATAAAGATACCCGATTAATCAAATAGGAACCCCAAACAGGCAGTTACTATAATTAAAGTACTAGATTCCAAAGTAAATTCGTGCACGTCCAAGTAAATTTAAAATTGGCCATAAACTTCATATTATGCCTGGAAACCGAGAGAAAAAAAAGAAGTTTAATAAGATATTTATTTTCTCAGTTATTTTGCAATAATTATTTTGAAAATAATAATAGAACTGATCGTACAAAAGATATTAAACTCCCATTTGAATGATATGGAAGTTCCATAATTAAGCTTTTAATGCTGTCAAAAAAATAATATTATTTGCTCTCTGAAATATCTTTATTCATATTTATTAATTATAATGTTTTGTCAAACTTTTTTCATGTAACAAGCTATAATTCTTGTTTAAGTTTCTGGTACGAAGATAATGATATATTTATCTTTTGAAATATTGGATTAATAATAACTCAATCATAATATATAGTTTTAAATAAAAAAAGTAATAGATAATATCTCTCCCGAGAATATATCATCACACATGAGCCAATGATAGGCCACGCACCTTCAATTCAATTATGTATTTGCCTTTGAACAATGTTAAAATATTTAAATTTCATGATCCGAAAATATTAAATATCAATTTTGTTATTAAAATATTTTGAATTTAATAAATATATTTTTAATTAAAGAGAATTATTAAATTAAAATTTCAGGTTAGCCGAAGTAAAAATAAAAAATTAAATTTAGTAAAAATAAAAAATTAAATTCTAATAAAAAAAATCGTAAAATTAAGATTTTAGATTTAGGTTAATGAATGCAATCCATCCAAATAGCATCTTCCCATCACCAGAAAAGCAGGAGGGAGGGAATCTGATGGGGCTTGAATAAAAAAAGAATGCAACTCAACCTGAGCCCTAATTTTAAAATGAATTAGCCAGCAAATCACACGATGTTGAAATTAGTTTTGTTTAAGATTCGTAATTATTTTTTTTATTTAAGTATTTTCATATTATTTTAAAAAAAATAGTCTTGTTCGAGGTTTGTAACTATTTTTTTTAATAAATACGTTTTTTACGAATTAAATTTGTATTTTTATCTTTATAGGATATAACAATGTCTTAACTGTTAGACCAATACTTCATTAATATTTTTTTATTTTATTTTTTTATGGTATCTAACTTCGCAAGAGTCAATATTCTAGTTTTTTTTATTATATTTCCATCCATCTATTTTAAATCTTGTATATTAATTCTATGTTAATCTTCATATTTCTTTATTGAATCAAATTAAAAGATCCAAAGTCAAATATATGCAATTAAATTATAATAATATTGTGACAGCCCTTCTAGACATTTTTAAAGCGCATCGAAATTTGTTTCTAGGAAAAATTAACTAACCACCCTAGCTACACAAGTTACTAGAATTAAAGTACTCCCTAGCTACACAAGTTACTAGAATTGAAGTACTGGCTGCCCGATTTGACATGATTTTCCTTGCTAGCACACTAGAGAAACGTGCTCCGCAAAATTAAAAATAATCAGGAATTATTTAGAAATATATATACTAGTATTTTTATTTTTTTAAAAAAATTAAAGTTAGAAATATAAAATTAAACTTGAACTTTATATTCAAATACAATATTTATCTATCCAGAATTATAAAATACTGCTTTTCAGTTTTTCAAATTTGTATAAGTTTCAAAAAAAAAATATTTTACAGATTTTTAAATTTTATTTTTTATCATTTTTTCAAATGAAAAAAAATATGAACAGCATAATTTTTTTCTTTTTGGGGTCAAATTAAAAGAATTATTTTAAAATAATTAAAATTTTAGTTATTTTACTATTAAAATTATAAATATTGACAAAGAAGGACTGGAAAAAACATTTATTTGCAGGGGCGGGGCCCTGCCAACCCCCTCCCTCGGCCACTAATATAAGAATGTTTTAGTAATATAAAAAATTAAAATTATTTTTTTATTTAGTGTTATAAATTTAGTTTTTATTAAAAATCTAGTATAAGGATTTTTTTTAGCTAAAAATATAACCTTTTCATGATAATTTTTAATTTGAATGGGATAAAATCAATATTTTATTATTAAATTGTCATAATTATTACAAAATATTAATAGGAATATGATAAATTATAAATTATAGTTTTGATTTTTATGAAAAATAGTTGTAATAATATTGATGTATTTTTGTTATTGGTAAAAAAATTGTCTGTATTCACAACAAATGAAATCGTTTTTCAATTTGCAATAAAAAAGAAAAATTAAAAAAGAATTCTAAAATGAAAAAGAAAGACAATTTATGCTAGTGACCGCTTAAGAAATATTTGGAGGAGGGTTGTTGAGGTCTCTACATATTTGATCTACACGTGAACGCTTGCTCCTCAGGGTTCTGAGCACACGTAACGTTCAAATGGCAGCTCCTGTCACACGTAACGACCATAAAACAGATTCCCTGAGGATGGAGTTGGAAGAGTCGACAGAGAAAAGCATCATGACATCATTTCATAACCACGCACCAAGCTTCATTGGTAGTGCTGCAACTAATTGTGATGCAACATCCTTATCCAGCTTGGAAGAAAACGAAGATGAAATTGAGCTACAGTGGGCAGCCATTGAAAGACTACCCACTTTTAGACGGCTTAGGCTGTCATTGTTTGACAAAAAGGAAGATGGCGAAGGAGAGGAAGGCAAGAGGGTGGTTGATGTTACCAAGCTTGAAGCTCTTGAACGCCATGTTTTCGTCGACAAACTTATAAAGAAGATCGAGGAAGATAATTGCAGGCTGTTAAGCAAGTTTAAAGAAAGAATGGACAAGTAAGAACCTTGCCTGCCCTGCTATTCTATTCTTGATTTCTTACACGTATGAACATCGATTATGTGCATTAGCGTATGAAACAAAGAAACGGAATCATTTCATTAGAAAGCATACCATTCCTTTTCTTTCTCCTTTTCTTTTTATCTTTACATGCAACTCGCAATGAACTATCTGTTTTTTTTCTTATGTTTCCTTTTCGAGGTATAAATTGGATTTCATGAATGAAAATTAAGCATTAAATAGCGTCCAGAAAAGACAATCTCTTGGTTCCCTGAAGCATGTAAGCTGGATAATGAGCTAATTTGTTAGTCTGTTGCTGAACGAAGCTGAAAGTTGGGTCCTGAAAGGGTAATATGATCATATCTCTCATATCTACAATAATAAAAAAAAAAAAACAATCATTTCAATCCATAGCGTAAGTTTTTTAGGGAGATTTCTTAAGAGCAAAATGAGAGGGCAGTACTATGCTTCCGCGCTGTGATGGCGTATTAGCTTCCACAAATTGCGTGCACTGATGTGTTACAAGTCACTGTGGATGTGTCTTGGAGTTGCATGATTGGTTAAAAAGCCTTAAACTCGTCAAGTGTCTTTTTCGTGGGACAAAACCATGAGGCCATGTGTTTGTGTGTGTACATTATATAAGAGGTGAGCTCGTCACACCTGACGTTGTAAGTTCATAAACTCTCCACAGATCACCGAAGACAACATAAGGATTCTTTTCTATCACCCAGGTTTCATACACCTCTCAAGATTCCTTAATCCAACCTTTGAAATCTCACTATCCACTCTTTAACCCCAGTAAGACACCAAGCAATTTCTGATAGCATGTAACTTACCATCGATCGATCTTCTATAGCCCCACATCTTTATATAAAGTTCCTCTTTCCCAGACGACATGAAGAAAGGAGATATATTGAGAAAATAAAATTTAAAATAGTGAATAAATATGAAAAATAGGAATTTACTATTTACTGTTCCTGCGCGCAGGAGGCGGAAACATAAGTGATAGCATTCACTGAATAGCACTGCAGTGCTTCTTCAAGATTTACAACCTTATAGCTTGAGAGAGCTACTGATTATTTATTTGGAAACGATACATCCATGGATGTTTATGTGCATGTATCTTTGTCAGTACTGATCGATGTTTTCTCTTCAGGGTAGGTCTGGAATTGCCAACTGTGGAAGTGAGATATCGGAATTTGTCTGTGGAGGTGGAATATGAAGTGGTTCATGGAAAGCCCCTTCCTACTCTTTGGAACACCCTCAAGACTGCATTTGGGGCAAGTATCTTTCCTTGTTTTTCTCTGTTTAGCATCAGCTAATCTTTCAGCATTAGAAAGTCACTGCTCAAACACTTCGTTTTTAAGGAGAAATATAACTTGACTGCGTTTACCATAAGATGACAGGAGCGGCAAGAGTGCGGTGAATGAAAAATTAAAATCGGAACTTCGAGTCCACCATGCACTATACATTAGTTTATTGGGTTGACTTATTTTTATTTTTTTTCTCTCACTTGCATGTTCTGATAATGAAAGAAATATTTTCTATCGACAGGGTATTGCAAATATTACGGGATGCAAGTCGGTACGAAACAAGATTAAAATTCTCAAAAATGTCAACGGCATCATCAAGCCCTCAAGGTTCACACATAATAATGCATCTGTTCATGACGTTTCCCAACGGTTTTGATCAGTACTAATTTCTGCAACGAGGAGCAACCAACTTATGATTAATATATATTTATGGGAGTTCATACATAAACTCACTTTCCATGCAGGATGACTCTCTTGCTTGGTCCTCCAGGTTGTGGGAAGACCACTTTATTACAGGCACTTACAGCGAAGCTTGACCAGTCCTTGAAGGTCTCTTACTTGTGCATAAAAATCCATGCCATAAAACAGCAATATGAACCATCTCTGTAAAACTGTCACCTACTATGAGAATGAACTGGGAAATTATGAACGAAAATAATGATGAAATCACAAATTGTTAAACATATGATATAGACCAATAACTGATTTCCATGTGTAGGTCGAGGGGGAAATTTCATATAATGGTTACAAACTCAATGAGTTTGTTCCTCAGAAGACATCAGTTTACATAAGCCAATATGACCAGCACATTTCTGAAATGACTGTGAGGGAAACCCTCGACTTTTCTGCTCGTTGTCAAGGCATTGGGGGCAGAGCAGGTAGGTTTGCTCCACATCTTGTAATGGTAAACATATCTTAGAGACTTAAACTGATACAGCAGCTGTTTACTGCTGAAGATATCATGAAAGAAATCAGTAGAAGGGAGAAGGAAGCTGGTATTGTCCCAGAACCGGATATAGATACCTACATGAAGGTAAAAGCTAACTTAAGAAACAAACTAACTCTTTATCATGATCTCATATTTGAGGAAGCTTGGTTCCTACTTTCTGGTAGTAATCTCAGCTGAAAATCTCTACGAACAGGCAACTTCAGTTGAAGGATTGAAAAGGACTCTCCAGACGGACTATATCTTGAAGGTGATTCTCTATAACAAAGGAAGTATCAATGCGAAAGCTCCTATCCTCTCCCATTGACTACGGATTGTATTCTTTGTGGCATTACAGATCCTTGGACTGGACATATGTGCTGATACAATGGTGGGAGATGCAATGAGGAGAGGAATTTCAGGTGGTCAAAAGAAGAGGCTAACAACAGGTTGTGTGAATTGCAAAGTTTAAATAATTAATACTTGTTGAGGAACCTTGCAGCTAATTGTGTTTCAGAACAATGACGATCCTCTATTTATAGAAATAATAAAAAGAAAAAAAGCCTCTGCTGGAGATTTGTAGAGCACTAGAGCTAGGTGTTACAGGAAATCTATTTCTTCGGATATTAAAATCTCTGTTACTCTCTTCTGCCAGGAGAAATGATAATTGGTCCAACAAAAGCGCTCTTTATGGACGAAATATCCAATGGCTTAGACAGCTCAACCACCTTCCAGATTGTTAGCTGCATGCAACAATTGGCACACATAACAAAATCAACCATGTTGGTTTCACTTCTTCAGCCAGCTCCCGAGACCTTTGATCTCTTCGACGACATTATTTTGATGGCAGAGGGAGAGATAGTATACCATGGGCCTCGAGACAACGTTCTGGAGTTCTTTGAACATTGTGGTTTAAGGTGCCCACCACGAAAGGGCATTGCTGACTTCCTCCAAGAAGTACGTAACCTTGCTTAATTCATTTCACATTACAAGAACATTTGCCCCAAAATACTTTTTCAGCGGGACATTTTTTTACTTATCCGCAGGTAGTTTCTGAAAGGGATCAAGGACAGTACTGGTATCATAAACAGCAACCTCATAGTTATGTTTCTATCGATATGCTTGTAAAGAATTTCCAGGAATTTCATGTGGGACAGAAGCTAGAAGGGGAGCTCTCCAGGCCTTTACAGAAATCTGAAAGTCATAAAAATGCTCTGTCATTCAGCATCTACTCCTTAAGAAAATGGGAACTATTCAAAGTTTGTATGGATAGAGAATGGCTGCTTATGAAGCGAAACTTGTCTCTTCATGTATTCAAATCAGTACAGGTAAAGACTAATTGTGACTGGATTAACAACATATTTTTACCTGACAATCTTAACTAATCAGCATGTTGTTATTGGGTTTTCTTCATGCAGCTCGTGGTCACTGCATTAATTACAATGACAGTGTTCATACGTAGTCGAATGAATATTGACATGGTCGACGGCAACCTATACATGGGTTCCTTGTTTTATGCTCTAATTAGATTAATGTGCAATGGGATTACCGAATTGTCATTGACTATACAAAGAATAGCAGTTTTCTACAAGCAAAGGGATTTCTACTTTTATCCTGCGTGGGCTTATTCTGTTCCAGCTGCCATTTTAAAGATTCCGTTCTCATTGCTAGATGCATTTCTTTGGACAGCTCTTACCTATTACGTTATTGGTTTCAGTCCTGAACCAGAAAGGTGTTTTGTTGCGGACAAATGTCATTTCTATTATGAAAACTATATTCTTTTCTAACTCTTGTTGTTTTCAATGACTGTCAGGTTTTTCTACCACTTCTTTCTTCTGTTCCTTGTTCATCAAGTGTCTGTATCAATGTTCCGTCTGATTGCTTCCATAGTTCGGAATCCATCTATTGCATCAACATTCGCTCTTTTCATTATATTAATCACATTTCTATTTGGTGGATTTGTAATTCGACAACGTAAGCCCTTTGGTGACTTTTAGCACAAGGTTTGCATAAATTAGCCATTTAAATCAAACGCTTTTGTTGCTGCAGCTTCGTTACCTTCTTGGTTGAGGTGGGGCTTTTGGCTCTCTCCACTGGCATATGCGGAAATCGGTGCATCTTTAAACGAATTCCTTGCTCCGAGGTGGCAAAAGGTGAAACCCGACTTCTACTTTGGTTAAATTCTCAATAAATACTTGTTGCTGTGGTTGTTCACTGCTAATTGTCTCTTGCAGGTTTCATCTTCCAATATTACATTAGGTCAGAAAATTCTCGAAAGCCGGGGACTATACTTCAATGAATACTTCTATTGGATACCTTTAGGAGCATTAATTGGATTCTGGATAATTTTCAACATTGGATTCACCTGCGCCCTTAGCTATTCAAAAGGTAAGTTTCATATTATCATGCGGATGGATAACAAATTGACTCCTCATGCTCATCTATATAAACTTGAAATTTGCAGCCCCTCGGAGATCTCGGACCATAATTTCTCAAGAAAGGCTCTCCAATATTCTAAAGAGAAAACAAGATTTGAGAGACTTTCCTCGCGCTGAAACACCAAAACCTGCCGCAGAAATGGAGAAAATCAGTAATAATTATTTGTTGTTGCCATTTATTTGATATTCCTTGAAAATGATGGATATTAATCAACAAACAAAACAGATGAACTCTTTTGTTTTCTATTTTACTGCAATATCCATAGTGATTTCATCTGTTTTGCAGAAATGATTTTGCCTTTCGAGCCCATAACAATATCCTTTCAGAATGTGCAATATTTTGTCGACACTCCTAAGGTAAGTACAACTCATCAACACAGGACTTCCTTGGCTGGTAGTTATAGTTGATGCCTATTGATTTCCATGCATGTGTCACTCAGATATTAAGAAAGCAAGGTCTTCCACAAAAAAGGCTGCAGCTTCTTCATGATATCACTGGTGCCTTCAGACCTGGGATTCTTACGGCATTGATGGGTGTTAGTGGAGCTGGGAAAACAACACTAATGGATGTTCTTTCTGGAAGAAAAACTGGTGGCATTATTGAAGGCGAGATAAGAATTGGAGGGTACCCTAAAGCCCAAAAGACGTATGCTAGAATATCTGGTTATTGTGAACAAACAGATATTCATTCTCCACAGATTACAGTAGAAGAGTCAGTAATGTACTCAGCTTGGTTGCGGTTGCCAGCTCAGATTGACAAAAGGACAAGATCTGTAAGATGCCTAATTTGAACCACTAGTGTTGTTCGATTGTTAAATAATGACATTTTCTGTTGCTGAACACAAGATTCCAGCCTGAGAAAACCAGCTATAGTCTTAAGCTCAAATTGAAAAATATATAGAATAAACAGTGACAAGATCAGTGATCAGTGTTCTCATTAACAGAAAATAATTGATCTTTAGATATGAAGTGTTTTGTTGTGAGAGCATCTCTAGGGCGTATTCAGGGGTTCTTCTCACGTTAGCATTTGGTAGTAGCATATACACATAGATACGCATTATCATCATTTCTTTCTGCAGGACTTTGTAGCAGAAGTTATTGAGATGATTGAGCTTGGTGAAATCAGAGATGAATTAGTTGGCATCCCTGGTGTTAGTGGTATATCGACCGAGCAGCGAAAACGGCTAACTATTGCCGTAGAACTTGTTTCCAATCCATCTGTAATATTCATGGATGAGCCCACCTCTGGTCTGGATGCCAGAGCAGCTGCAATCGTCATGCGAGTTGCAAAGAACATTGTTAATACAAACAGGACAGTTGTGTGCACAATTCACCAGCCAAGTATTGATGTTTTTGAGGCATTTGATGAGGTAATTGGCTATGTACACATGAAAATATGCAGTATGCAATATTAAAAACGAAATCTTAGCAATCTGAAAACTTTAGCGAGCTGCCTGATTTCTTGCAGGGTGAGAAAAGCCATTGATTATGGGTCACATGTAAAAGATTAAGCATAAAATGTGTGATCAATCAAAAGTAAAATTTATTAGCACTCTAAGTGGTTAATTAGGAACTGTCAGTGCAAGACTAATTAAATTTCTTGATATTACTTATGGTCCTTTTATTTATCAAAAATAATAATTCTTGCAGCTCATTTTGATGAAACGAGGAGGAAAAATAATATATTCTGGAGAGCTGGGTCAGAATTCAAGTAAGCTTATTGAGTATTTTGAGGTAAGCATCCATGCACATGCAATGATTGACTTCCAGGTTCATTGTCTGTTATGTGTTTCACCTGGCACTCTAGTTCTTTCAATTCTTCGTTAAAGAACAAATTAACAGAAATAGAGTTGAAGAACTGATATTCATGTCTTTATAAGTGTAGTTCTGTAGGTAAATATGTTTCTATGTATGAGCAATATCTGTCAAAGAATTTTGGAGACCAACCTACTTTGCCTATCTTATTCGTTTATTATTTACTCATTTACGTACATATTTGCATGAAGGGCATTCCTGGAGTTCCCAAAATCAAAGAAAATCACAACCCTGCAACATGGATGTTAGAGGTTACCGGTTCTTCTATGGAAGCTCGACTTGGTTTAGATTTTGCAAATCTCTACAGGGACTCCCATCTCTTCCAGTAAGCTTAACTATATATATATATATATATGAACGGGTGGAGCACTTTCTAGATTGCAAGTGTTGCGTGTTTGACAAAAGTGTCGTTGTCATTTGAAACAGAAACAAAAGAATTATCGGGAAGTCATATGTTTTTGCTTGATGTAGGAAAAATGAAGAGCTAGTTGCTAGACTGGGCCTTCCAGAACAGGGTTCGAAGGAATTGCATTTCTGCACCCGATTTCCACAAAATGCATGGGAACAATTTAAGGCGTGTCTTTGGAAACAAGAATTGTCCTACTGGAGAAGTCCAAAATATAACTTGGTTCGGTTGATATTTATCATCGTGTCTTCTTTGATATTCGGAGCACTTCTTTGGCAAAAAGGACAGAAAATGTAAGCTCTCTACAGTCGAATTTATCAGCAATGTTAATGCTTGAATATCCCATAGAAAATGCTAACTAGTGATTACACTCCTTGTTCCGAAGAAATGGTGAACAGGACTTCTTCAACATACTGGGATCTATTTTCGTCTTTATTCAGTTCGCCGGAATAGCCAACTGCTCATCTGTTATGCCATTTGTAGCTACTGAACGCACCATTGTATACCGGGAAAGGTTTGCTGGAATGTACTCTTCGTGGGCGTACTCGTCTGCACAGGTCCGAAGATAGTACCAGAAAGATTTAGCATTAATGTCCATGAAATCAGTCAATATAAGATTTTAGAACTTGCAAGCTTTAACATAAACTTGTTGTTACGAAAGTGCAGGTGATTGTAGAAATTCCATATATATTGCTCCAAGCTGTGCTGTTTCTGATGATTACATATCCAGCAATAAATTTCTACTGGTCAGCTTACAAAGTATTTTGGTACTTCTACTCAATGTTCTGCACATTGCTCTCTTTCAATTACCTGGGATTGCTGCTTGTCTCATTGACCCCAAATTTCCAAATGGCTGCAATCTGGGCTAGTTTCATCTATACCCTCACGAATTTGTTCTCAGGCTACCTTGTACCGGAACCGGTAAGCCAGCTACATATTTGCTCCTGACCCGCATTAACTAGTGTTGCGTCTTGGATAAGTTCAACTAGCACCATATTCAAGCTGCACAATAACCATTCTGAGTATACATACTAATTCTAATGCTTCACTTTCTTTGTCAAGACAGTTGTTGTCTTAATGTGTAAACCAAGAACTCCCCAGCCTTCTGTTTTTTTTTTCCTTCACAACACTAGCGAAACAAAGTTTTGGTAGCTATAAATTTGTATTTGTTGCAGCAGATGTTTTTTTTTTTTATCCTGAAAGTAATGTTCAATATTTCTCACCCAAATACATGTATCTTGCAGAAAATGCCTAGATGGTGGGCTTGGGGCTATTGGATTTGTCCAATTTCATGGTCCTTGAAAGGCCTTCTGGCATCACAGTACGGTGATATAGAAGCGGAAATCACAGCATATGGAGAGCGAAAATCAATCAGTTCCTTCTTACGAAGTTATTTTGGGTATAAACAAGATGATTTGGGTGTAGTGGCAATTGTTCTTCTTGCTTTTCCAGTTTTCTTTGCACTCGCTTTCGCAATTACCATAGCAAAACTGAACTTCCAAAAAAGGTAGAGATGGTTGTCAGCCACTAATATTCAACTTCGATTTTCAATTTTAAGACCTCAGGCTCTCCTATAATTGTACATGAACTTATTCCTCGTGTATTCTTCGGATGAGATACAATAATTTGGGTTGAGTATACCAAGGTTCATTGAGTAAGAGTGATGTCTTTTAGATTCATCTTGAAACTAACCATGATAACTGGGCCAAAATTCAATAATATGTTAACCATTCCCTATATAGAGGTTTAACACTCATTCTAGAAACAATTAATTTTGAACATATTCTAATTGTAGAAATTGATGTAGACTAAATGCGCTTTTAAAATAATTTTAATAACAAGACAATAAATTTAATCATGGCATTGTCAAATTTAAGTTTAAGTTTATTTTATGTGTCTCTTAATTTATGGACTGAGATAAGCTTAAAAATTCAAAATTATGTTAACTAGTTTTCGTCATGATTTTGCTAAATTAACAATGTTTTGGCTAAGACTTGTTTTTCTGAAAGATAAATGGACAAGTCTCCTATTTATTTTTAAGGGTTGACATAAAAAAGAATTATAAAGATAAACTAAAAAATAATTAGAATAATTCATGACAATTAAAAGTGATAGCTTTAAGAGAGAAATATATAGTAAAGGTGATTTTTCATAAGAAAAGAAGTATTAAGGGTGATGTCGATTTTCTCTTGGATATAACTAACCCCTTGCCCAATTCTTTGAAATCAATACTAATTTTTAGGATTTTTAGTGCTATTTATTTACTAAGTGACGACTTTATTTCTCAAATATATTCCATTTAATTTCGAAGAGTCCCACCATTGTCATAGTGTGATAGCATAGTGAATCAATTAAGAACCTTACGGTTGAGCCTGATTGTTTGTATTTATTCTCTTATAATTTATTTATTTATTGTTGCCATTTGTTGTCTGTGTAGATTATTTCTTTTTTACTCCTAATTATTTTTGGAATACTTATTTATATTGTTTATTTGTGTTTATGTTATTAAATTGTCATATTTATTTTCACCTGCTGAATTGTGTGTGTGAGTGTGGGTGCGCGCGCTATTTTATTTAAAGTCTTCACACACTTCAAAGAAAACCAATAAAAAAAACTATGGATCCAAGCTCGTCCCATTTAAGATTAGAAAAGGAGATTCACGTGGCGAGTATGATTTATGTTTAGTGATGCTCACTTGTACTTTTTCTTAGCTTGGGACTCACCCTATAAGTGGGGTATCGTGGAATTATTCTCATACTCGAATTGTATAAAGGTTAAGAGGTCAAGTTACCTCGCTGATAATTGTTTGCCAATAGGATTTGAGTCCAAGCTACTATAGCATATGAAGCTTAAAGAAAGAATGCCTAATGTCATTTCATTGCTGGATTGTTAGGAGATGTTTTCCTCGTAAGATCATATTGAATTCCAAAAACAATATGGAGACATTGGTCAATTGTTTAAGATTTGGGTGAAACACTCGTGTTTCTAAGTTATGATAGGGTTTTAGATACCGGAATATGGGTATTTCACCTTTAACATTGTAAACATGACTCCCACCCTTGAAAATATGATTCTCTCTTGGACTATCTAAAATCAAACCCGATGTGCTTCTATGGGCCAAAAAACCAAGCTTCATAAAATTATGCTTGATTGACTAAAATTGATCGAAGAATGGTAGATGAAAAGATAACCAAGTAGGGTTTCAGTAAAGGCTGGTTGTGGAACACATTGTAACCTATATTCAAGAAGAGATTGCATGATTAAAAGAATGATATTTGTTTGAGAATTTTAGCTTTGGGAATCTATAGCTTAATTCTTTTTCCATTGGTAAAAGGTATAATCAACCTTGAAGTTGTTGACGTGTTTAAGAGTATAGTTACTCTTAAAGTTAATCCGGCAACATCAGTTTTAGTTGGGACCTCTTAGCCAACTAGAAGCATATTTTGATCATGGTGTAGAAAAAAAAAGATGGTTATTTCATCACAGTTACAGTAGCAACAAAAAGCCTTTCAGGAATTACAAGCCAAGTTTAACCATTTATATAAGCAGAAGAAAGGACAAGAGTGTAGAATGATAAAGAAATGGTAGAAAGCTCAGGATGAAATAGGGGAGCTGAAACAAACAAATGAAATGCTCTAAAAGCAATGCCAACAACAGGTCAAGCTAATCATTCATCTTGATTACTAGGCTAATGGGATCCCTCTGTTAAACAAGCTTTGATTAAAGAAAAACATGTTGTAATAAAAAAAACCATAACATTGGGGCTTATAAACTATGCACTACCACATACAAGCTGAAGATGCCAAATTTCTTGCAATGAAAATGAGAGAAATAGTGGAATATTTGGTTGAAGACTTACAGTGCTAAAAGACACACTTGTGAAATTCTTCGCGCAATTCCTTAACTATATTAATAAAATACCAAAATATCATGGACTGAGAACATGAAAGACTTAAATGGTTTAATTTTTAAAAGAATCATATATTGAATAAATTAAAATGTTATTGAGTAATAAAAGGCATTACCTTGAGTAATGGTTGTTCGGTGTTTAATGTTTCTCTATGCAAATCTCTATCAATGGTTAATTTTTAAAGAATCATGTATTTCAAGAACACTAGTTTTTTAATAGAGAGGGTTTTTGAAAGTCCACTGAGAAGCCTAGAATGCCATGGCCAAGAAAGCTTCATGATATCATTAGGGTGAGTTGTAAAGCAAAAGATAATTTACAAAAAGGATGGTCTATATTTCAAAACCAGGTAAAGATGCATGCATAACATTTAAAAGCATTATACAATTTTTTACACAAGAATTGCATAAGAAAGAATCTCCAGTGAAGTCTAGCAAGACTTCAATAAACATGAACCCAACAGGGTTTTGAGCCTAACAAGGTTCAATTTGATTTTTGAAGCCTAGCAAAGTTTCAGCAAAGAAGGAATACGACAAAGTTCTAAAGCCTAGCAAAGCTCAAGATAATCCTAAACCTAACAAGGTTTAGTAAGAAAGAGTCTTCGGCAAAAAAGACCCAGCTAGATTCTGAGCCCAACAAGGCTCCCAACGATTAAAAACCCAACAAGGTTTTGACAAAGAAAAAATCGAGTAAAATGAACCCAACAAGGTTTTAAACCCTACAAGGCTCTAATAATTACCAACCCGGCAAGGTTTTGACAAAGAAAGGGTATGGCAATACTCTAGCAAAAAAGACCCAGCAAATCTCCAGTGATTAAAAACCCAACAAAGTTTTGCAAAGAAATGGTTTAACAAGACTTCAGCAAAAAGGACCAGTAAGGTTTTGATCCCAACAAAGCTCTCAACGAGATATTGCACCTTTGAGCACTCATGTGCTAGATAATATGCTTTCTAGCCCTATTTATTTTCTTCAAAGCTCTCAACAAGATATTGCACCTTTGAGCACTCATGTGCTAGATAATATGCTTTCTAGCCCTATTTATTTTCTTCTAAATGAGTTTTCTAGCCCTCACGTATTAGATAGTATATTTTCTAGCCATATCTATTTTCTTCTCAGTGCGTTTTCTAACCCTCACATACCAAATAGTTTGCTTTCTATCCCTATTTATTTTCTTCTAAGGGTGTTTTCTAATCCTCACATATCAGATAGTGCACTTTCTAGCCTTATCTTTTTTTTTCTTTTGAGTGCACTTTCTAGCCCTCACCTATTAGATAGTGCTTTTCCTAGCCTTATCTCTTTTCTTCTGAGTGCGATTTCTAGTCCTTACCTACCAAATAGTGCATTTTCTAGCCCCATTTATTTCTTTCTGAGTGCGCTTTCTAACCCTTATATTTTAGATAATATGATTTCTAGCCTTATCTTTTTTCTTTTGGGTGTACTTTCTAACTCTTACTTTTTAGATAGTGTATCTTTAAGCTCTATCCCTTTTTTTTATGTGCATTTTCCAACCCTCACTTACCAAATAATGTGCTTTCTACCCCTATCATTTTCCCTGTTAAGTGCATTTTCTAGCTCTATGTCTTTTACACAACGCTTTTACAATATTTCCTTCTAAGTGCGTTTTCAAACCTTTACTTATAACACTTTCAAAAGGATTGATCATTTCTTGATCTAGTAAATCCATAATTTCTCATATTTTATTTTTTATAAGCTTAGTATCTAAAGTCTCTTATGAAACTTTCTGTCGTAAACATTGTAAAGAAGGGGACAATTGTCATAACTCAATTTTAGGTTTCCCTCAATATTGTCTTTTCCTTTTAAAAAAATGAAAAAAAAAAGACTGCTAGCTTGGCTAGAACATGCTGAGAAGGGTTTTAAACATATAGGGGAACCAAATTAAGACTTTAGATGAAATTGAGAATCTAATTGTATCTAAGATTAAAAGACAATGCAGATTTAAAATTAAATTAAAGGATTATCATATGAATTTGCATAAAAATTAAGTCTGAGGACTTAATTAGACTTTTAATATATCAATTTGATTTAATCACTGGCCCACTTAAAGGTTTAATTAAGTTTAAAAATTAATTTGGATCAAATTAAAATAATTAATTAAGTGCAAGGACTTAATTAGACTTTTAATGGGTCAAATTAATTTTATTAGAAACTTAATTGATGAAAAATCAAGTTTAGAAACCTAGTTTAGACTTCATTGAAAAAATTAGAATTTTAGAGAATCAAATTTAGTTAGGTATTGCTTCGGAAAGTCAATAATCACTACTAAAAAAAATGGTCATTAGCATCGGATGTTAGCATCAGAATAATTTAGATGCAATTTTAGCAACAGATTAGTAATGTATATATATAAGCAACGGATTTAGCAATGCAAAATCAGATACTAAAAAATAAATTAATATATTAAGAATCAGCAACGAATTTGTCATTACTGATGAAAAAAAGATTAAATTTTGACTTTATAAAAAAAATGATTACGTGTTAATAATTTATTGGTCCATCTATACCTTGAAAACAAAAGAGAACCTCACACAGGCCAAATTCCTTTATTTTCCGGAAGAACCCATATGTCCCTTTCTATACCTTCTCCAGAAACCTAAATAACCCATATCTCCCTTTCTATTCCTTCTCCAGAAACCAAACTCATCTGTCCCTTTCAATTCCTTCTCCAAAAACCTATCTCTGTCACGCGTCATTTTCCAAAAACATAATTTGTCATTTTCTTAACTTCTTCTCCAGTTAATCTACGCTTCCAAGAATTCCATCTTGCAGGGATCAAACATGGTGTGAAAAATTAAGATAGCATGTTGTTGCGATGTCGCGGTCGCACAAATTAATTACCCTGGCTTAAAACACACAAGATAGTATAGAGCAAGCAAGGGGTCGATCCCACGAGGAAGGTTTAGTTTAGATTTTTATGCTATATGTTATGCAATTGGGGAGTTTTGATTTGTGATGATCTAAACTATGGAAGAAATTAAACTAGCAAACAAAATCAATTGAAACTGAAATATATCAAGAAAACAAACCTTGGTTGCAAGCACACATCCACCCACAAATCGAACCGATCCTGAAACGAAACTCACTTATATTCGAATTTTTATCTTTTCTTAACATTGGTTAATTAACGGATCCGCGATAACAACCCTAACCAACAAATAATCACAAGTGTCCGCACTAATGATTAATCCAATGGCGCCTTAAGATCAGATAAATCATTAATCTTAACAACCAAGTTGTCGACTAGTGTTGCTTTGATCGAATGTTCTCCTAAGTTTAATAACGAGTTCCGCACAATTACCAAGCTTAGTTGCTTCACAAGTTTATATATCACAACTCCGGTTTGATATCAAACAGCAATAGATTGTTCACAATAATAACTAGAGTCCCCAGCAATTAAGATAAACAATCATAGGAAAATGCAAGGAAAACAAACATAGCACATAATACAAACGAAAATAAATGGAAGAAAAATCTCACAGTTCTTGAAATCAAGGTGTTTGCGCCTTGCAATCAAGAAAACGAGCTTAGCCTTGCATATCTATTGAACAACTACTCCTAAAGATGAAAGAATACACGATTTGTAGAAGGGAGAAGTTGGTTTCTTCTCTTATGGTCGCCACCCTTTTTCTTTGATTCTACTGCACTCTCTCTCCCTCTCTCTTGGCTCTCTTAATATCATGAACTTAGCTGCCATTTATACACAAATGAAGTAAGAAAAACAAAGTCAAGTGTGAACATCAAGAGATGGTGGTAGGTGAAGAAGGGTGGTGGCTAGTGTCGGTGGTTGGTGGTTTGTGGTTGGTGGTTTGAGGTTGTGGCTGCCTTCCTTGACCTTCTGGATTGATTTACTTGAGGAGCTAAATTGCTGAAATAAAACTTGGATGCCGGTTTTGATGCTTCGGGATGCAATTTGGATTCGTTTCTTCACGAAACCCGATTGCTGGCAGAATCAGTTGTCATCTTTGAAAACTCAACTCCCATATGACATTGTTTTTGGCGAAATTTGGAGAGTTGTAGACCTTGAGTCAGGAATCCAAAAAATTGAGTTGCACAATTGGATATCTACAGACAGATATTGAATTTTGAATGGACAAAGGTCAACACGGCAGAATGCGAGTTTGACTTGAAGGAGTGATTTCAAGCTCTTTGTATTTTTATTTTTCCTGACTTAGATTTCCAGAAAGGTATGGATGTTATCTTTCTAATGCCACTGGAATCACTTCGTTTCGACTTTAGAGCTCACGCGCACAAAACATTGACGAAGGCAAACGCCAATTACCTCCAATTTACTCCTTTTTGCATCTTTCATCTAAAGGTGCCCAAAACAAAAAAAAAATCAAGGCATTTTATACAAAAACAAAGGAAACACAGAAATGGGGAAATATCGAATAATATGGTTACATCACATGTATAATCAAAAACCCTTATTTAAGAGATTATGTTTGTAATTTAGAGAGAATATATGTTGTTTTATTAACAAATTTTATAGAATAATTTTGTAGATCTATTGCAAATTATTTGTTAAATATGGCTTTCATCACATGCTAATGTTTCTGATTCTTAATGTAGTGTTCTTGATCTTCATGGTTCTGTGATGATTCCATTGTTGCTTGGTTAAGTAGTGAGACTTTTTTCAGGGTTTTGGTTTTTTTGTTTTGTTTGGTGTATATGTGTTGTTTTTCGGAGGAGAAATATAGGTAATGTGTCATATTCCTGTAAATAAATAGTAGTAAAATCAGATACTAAAAAATAAATTAATATATTGTGTATGTGTGGGTGGGTGAGTGCGAGCGTTATTTTATTTAAAGTCTTCACACACTTCAGTGAAAACCAAAAAAAAAAACTATGGATCCAAGCTCGTCCCATTTAGGATTAGAAAAGGAGATTTATGTGGCAAGTGTAATTTATGTCTAGTGATGCTCATTTATACTTTTTCTTAGCTTGGGACTCACCCTATAAGTGGGTTATCGTGGAATTATTCTCATACTCGAATTGTATAAAGGTTAAGAGGTCAAGTTACCTCGTTGATAATTGCTTGCCAGTAGGATTTAAGTCCAAGCTACCATAGCATATGAAGCTTGAAGAAAGAATGCCTAATGTCATTTCATTGTTGGATTGTTAGGAGATGTTTTCCTCATAAGATCATATTGAATTCCAAAAACAATATGGAGACATTGGTCAATTGTTTAAGATTTGGGTGAAACACTCGTGTTTCCAAGTTATGATAGGGTTTTGGATACCGGAATACAGGTATTTCACCTTTAACACTATAAACATGACTCATACCCTTGAAGAATATAATTCTCTCTTGGACTATCTAAAATCAAACCCGATGTGCTTTTATGAGCCAAAAAACCAAGCTTCATAAAATTATGCTTGGTTGACTAAAATTGATCGAAGAATGGTAGATGAAAAGATAACAAAGTGGGGTTTTAGTGAAGGTTGGTTGTGGAACGCATTGTAACCTATATTCAAGAAGAGATTACATGATTAAAAGAATGAGATTTGTTTGAGAAGTTTAGCTTTTAGAATCTATGGTCTAATTCTTTTCCCATAAGTAGAAGGTATGATCAACCTTAAAGTTGTTGATGTGTTTAAGAGTGTAGTTACTTTTAAAGTTAATCCAGCAACATCAGTTTTAGCTGAGAACTTTGAGCCAACTAGAAGCATACTTTGATCATGGGTGTAGAAAAAATGGTTATTTTATCCTAGTTACAAAAGTAACAAAAATCCTTCCAGGAATTGTAACCATTTACATAAGTAAAAGATAGGATAAAAGAGTAAAATGATAGAGAAATGGCAAAAGCTCAGGATGAATAGGGGAGTTGAAACAAACAAATGAAATGCTCCAAAAGCAATGCCAACAACAGGCCAAGTTAATCACACATATTAATTACTAAGCTAATAGGTTCTCCTCTATTAAACAAGCTTTGATTGAAGAGAAAATATTGCAATAAAAAAACCATAACATTGGGGCTTATAAACTATGCATGACAACATACAAGTTGAAGCTGTCAAATTTCTTGCAATGAAAATGAGAGGAATAGTGGAATATTTGGTTGAAGACTTGACATTGCTAAAAGACATGCTTTTGAAATTCTTCGAGCAACTCCTTAACTATATTAATAAAGTACCAAAATGTCATGACTAAGAACATGAAAGGCTTAAATGGTTTGATTTTTCAAAAAATCATATATTGAATAAATTAAAAATTTATTGAGTAATAAAAGGCATTATCTTGATTGATGGTTGTTCGGTGTTTAATGTTTCTCTATGCAAATTCCTATCAATGGTTTAATTTTTAAAGAATCATTTATTTCAAGAACACTAGTTTTTTAATAGAGAGGGTTTTTAAAAGTCCAATGAGAAGCCTAGAATGTCATGGCCAAGAAAGCTTCATTGTATCATTAAGGTGAGTTATAAAGCAAAAGATGATTTGCAAGAAGGATGGCCAATATTTCAAAACCAGGAAAAGATGCTACTTAACATTTAAAAGCATTGTACAATTTTTTACACAGGAATTTCATAAGAAAGAATCCCTAATGAAGTCTAACAAGACTTTAATAAATATGAACCAAGCAAGGTTTTGAGCTTAATAAGGCTTAATTTGATTTTTGAAGCCCAACAAAGTTTCAACAAAGAAGGAATGCAACAAAGTTCTAAAGCCCGGCAAGGCTCAAGATAATCCTAAATCTAATAAAGTTTAGCAAGAAAGAGGTTTTGGCAAATAAGACTCAGCAAGATTATAAGCCCAGCAAGGCTCCCAACGATTAAAAACCTGCAAGATTTTGACAAAGAAAAAATCGAGTAAAATGAACCTAACAAGGTTCTGAGCCCTACAAGCAGGGGCAGAGCTAAAAAATAAAATTAAGGGGGGGCAAGATTTTAGTTGTTTTACTATTTGGAATAAAACTATAAATATTGTTAAGGGAGGGGCTGGAAAAATAATTTCCTTGCAGGGGTCGGGGCCCCTGCCAGCCCCCCTGTCTCCGCCACTGCCTACAAGGCTCTAATGATTACAAACTCGGCAAGGTTTTGACAAAGAAAGGGTTTGGCAATACTCTAACAAAAAAGACCCAGCAAAACTCCAGTGATTAAAAACCCAACAAAGTTTTGACAAAGAAATGGTATAACAAGACTTCAGCAAAAATAACCCAGCAAGGTTTTGAGCCCAACAAAGCTCTTAACGAGATATTGCACCTTTGAGCCCTCACTTACCAGATAGTGCACTTTCTAGCCCAATCTATTTTCTTCTGAGTGTGTTTTCTAGCCCTTACATACCAAATAGTGCGCTTTGTAACCCTATTTATTTTCTTCTAAGAGCGTTTTTTAACCATCACATATCAGATAGTGCACTTTCTAGCCTTATCTTTTTTTTCTCTCTTAAGTGCACTTTCTAGTTATCAGATAATGCACTTCCTAGCCTTATCTCTTTTCTTCTGGGTGTGCTTTCTTGTCCTCATCTACCAAATAGTACATTTTCAAGCCCTATATCTTTCCTTCTGAACGCACTTTCTAGCCCTTATGTTTTAGATAATACGCTTTCTAGCCTTATCTTTTTCCTTTTGGGTGTACTTTCTAACTCTTAATTTTTAGATAATGTGTCTTTAAGCCCTATCCCTTTTTCTTTTATGTGCATTTTCCAACCCTCACCTACCAATTAATGTGTTTTCTACCCCTATCATTTCCCCTGTTGAGTGCGTTTTCTACCTCTATCTCTTTTACACAATGCTTTTTACACTATTTCCTTCTAAGTGCGCTTTTAAGCCCTCACTTATGACACTTTCAAAAGGATTGACCATTTTTTAATCTAGTAAATCCATAATTTCTCATATTTTCTTCTTTATAAGTTTATTATCTAAAGCCTCTTATGAGACTTTCAGTCGTAAATATTGTAAAGAAGGAGGCAATTGTCATAACTCAATTTTAGGTTTCTCTCAATATTTTCTTTTCCTTTTGAAAAAAATGAAAAAAAAAAAAAAAAGACTGGTAGCTTGGCTAGAACATGTTGAAAAGGGTTTTAAATGCATAAGGGAACCAAACTAAGAATTTAGATGAAATTGAGAACCCAATTGTACCTAAGAATGAAAAACAATGCAAATTCAAAATTAAATTAAAGGATTATCATATAAATTTGCATAAAAATTAAATCTGAGGACTTAATTAGACTTTTAATATGTTAATTTAATTTCATTATTAGCCCACTTAAATTAAAAATTAATTTGGATCAAATTAAAATAATTAATTAAGTGTAAGGATTTAGTTAGACTTTTAATATGTCAAAATTATTTTATTAAAAACTTAACTGATAAAAAATCAGGTTTGGAAACCTAGTTTGGAATTCATTAAAAAAATTAAAATTTTAGATAATCAAATTTAGGTATTACTTCTGTAGAGTAAATAAGAATACATGTATGTTCATTAACGCATCAAATTATTCAAGAAATGCTCAAAAATAATAATAATGCTTAATTTGTATACATGCATCAGATTGCATATATATATATATATATATATATATTTGAAGGAAATAATGCTTGATTTGAATACATGCATCGAATTTTATCAACTTTCTTGCTCGCCATAACACTAATTATTCCCGATCTTAATTTAGAATCTCCTCCTTTCCTTAAATATCTGTGATATCTGCATGATTTTGTTCGGTACTAGCATATATTTGTACGTCCCAAACCTACCTTGAATCCGTCGCACAATCATCTTCATCTATATAAGCTGTCTATTCCTCATGGAAGCTCCTCTCTCTTTTGCAATATCAACTGTACTACTGCATGTGTGTTGCTAGCTTTGCCTGCGTCTATGCCAACAACGCTGGCTTCACTTTGGAACCTATCCACCGTGATTCATCAGAGTCCCCCTTTCACAACCCTCAAGAGACTCATCTCCAGCGTGTCAACAGTGCTTTGCGTCGATCCATCAATCGGGTCCACCACTTTGACCCAACTGCTGCTGCTTCAGTCTCACCTAAAGCTGCTGAATCTGAGATTACATCCGCAAGTGGTGAATACCTCATGAGTTTATCCTTCGGGACACCACCCTTAAGGTTATGGGTATAGCAGATACAGGCAGTGATCTAATATGGCCATGCAAGAATTGTTACAAGCAAGTTGCTCCTCTTTTTGATCCGAAGTCTTCCAAAACATATAGACACTTCTCTTGTGACGCAAAGGAATGCACCTCGCAACAGCAAACTTCTTGCCCTGGTGGCGACCCTGGTGGCGAAATTTGCAATTACGAATATGCTAATATTGTGATCGATCGTACAACTTTGGAATTCTTGCTGCTGATAAAATCACTTTGGATTCCACATCAGGCCGTCCAGTGCGTTTCCCAAAAACTGTCATTGGTTTTGGACTAAAAAATAATGGATCCTTCAATGACCAAGCTTCGGGTATCGCTGGCTTTGGAGGCGGTTCACTGTCTCTTATTTCTCAAATGGGTTCTTCAGTCGGTAGAAAAATCTCCTACTGTCTGGTGCCTTTTTTATCCCAAGCTGGAAGATCAAGCAAACTAAACTTTGGCAGCCACGCTGTTGTTTCAGGTCATGGAGTTAAATCTACCCCATTATTAACTGATGATACCTTCTACTATCTAACTCTTGAAGTTGCGGGTCTTGGAAAAGAGAGAATACAATTCGGTGATTCTTCTCCGGGAACTGGTAGTGGAAACATCATCACTGATTCAGGTACAACTTTGACAATAGTACCAGAAGATGTCTTGAATGAGTTATCAAAAGCAGCAGACAATCAAGTTGAGGGACGGCGTGCTGAAGACCCAAGTGGATTCCTGAGCCTTTGCTACAATCATCTCAAGGTTCCTATAATCACTACGCACATTTCACTGGTGCAGACGTGAATCGTTCAAATTTCATATGATCTTGTGTGCTTGGCCTAGAAGGTGTTTGAGTATGGTTGTGGTTGTTTTTGAAAGTGTTTTTCACTCAAAGTATGATAATAATATTTTTTATTTTTTAAAAATTATTTTTAAAATTATCACATCAAAATAATTTGAAACATTAAAAATATATTATTTTAAAAACAATTCAAATTTTTTCAGGAACTCTTTTAAAAATCACTCCCAAACAGCTAAATCAGATGCATCAATCTACGGAAACCTTGCGCAAATGAACTTCTTGGTAGAATATGACCATCAAGTGAAGTCTGTGAATTTCAAGCCAACAGATTGCACCAAATTATAATTCGTTAGCCACTGAATTTAACTCTTGTTGCCTTGCGCATGCAAGTCGAAAACATCTCCACTTCGTATACTGTTGGCTTCCGTCCTGAAAAACTTTATTAATAACAAGTTCAGATTTCACTTCGTTTTCCCTTGTTTCTTTCACATAGCATCAAGAGATCCTTTCAAGTAGTTTTCCTGTTGACTGGAGACGTCGGTGGATGCAAGAACAGGTTTTCAGATTTGACGGTTCAGATTCGATTTTGGGACACGCTGAAATCGGAGATACATATATCATATAAAGCAATGACGATATGATGCCATCAATCACGCCGGTTATAGATGTTACCGCTGAAAGATGCAGTGGATGTTGAATAATTATGTCAATTAACATTACTGAATCCCAAGCGTGTCCCAGTAGATTGATTGATTGTTATGCGGGAAACCTCAACTTTACAGTCTATAAATAAATGCATACAAAATAATAAACACGTCCTATCATATGTCAATATTGCAATGGGCAACGATGGATCACCTCAGCTTGTTCCGTAGTCCACCATTTCCCACCTGAAGGGTCGGAACACGTACAGAACCTCAGGACAGCTCTTGAACAGAAGAGCCACACAGACACAAACTGCAGCAATTGCCACCATTGAGAGCATTGCAGGCCTGTACAGCTGAGACCTGCTGGCTATTCCATAAACCACCTTCTGACTGCAAAGCTTGCAGTTGCGCTGAGGGGGTCTCAATGCCGTTTGTCCGATCTCAAAGCTACTGGACAATCCTTCATTTTGTTTCTCATTAATGTTACTGTTTGAGAGGTTGCTAGGGATGTCAAGCACGACATGGCCCCCAACAGCTTGTCTCTTGTTAATTTTCCTCTGCACAAGATGGATGTATGTGTAGTGGCCACGCAAGCGAGCATAATCTTCAGGTGTGAAGCCCGTGCTGTCCAGAGCATTCTTCCATGCTTCAATGCCCACCTGAAATGTATCACACAAATCTTTACACAAAACGAAGGCAAATAATAAATCCCTGCCAGAACGTAACAATGATTGAAAAGCAGTGTTGGATTCAATTTTCCAAGATGTTATTATTGACTGCTGATTTTAAAAAAAAAAAAAATTGCTTCCTGTCCATACATTAAATAAAAGAATAGAAACAACAAATTAACGCATTATGGGAAATGGAAAACCATCCACTAGCTACAAACAATGAAAAATGCAAAGTAATATAAAGCTTGAGATGTGGAATGATAACGAAAAGAGGCAGCTAAATTAAAGGCCTGCTTTACACTGCTATTAGTAGCTATGAGATCAGAGATGATCATGTAGCCGCAGCGTGACAAAAGCAACCCCCTCAGTAAATTTCTATTCTTTTTAGAATCAAGGTTTTTCAACTTACGTTTCAACTATTTTTTGAGAGAAAGCATAGTTGTGACTAAGAGCAGTAAATTTACCACACTGGTTCACACAAAAATGTAGTATAAAACAATCAAATGAAGCAAGATTTAACTTCAACACATTGGCTATTATCACTCTACAACACATCATCACTAAATTGAATAAAAAAGGAAACTCTGGGAACTAAATAAAATGTGGGAGAAAATATAGCTAAACTAACACCTCCTGATTATCTTCTCCATCTAACGAGATCCTACACATCACATTAGGTTTGCAAAATCATGCAATTAAAAAAATTTTGATCACATTCCAATTCCTAAAACTGATTATTGTTGTCACGACATAAGCATGAACATTGATCCAGATTGAAGAGACACAGAGGGGGAAACTGGTGGTGGTGAATACTCATTCCATCAAGTATAAATGCAATATTAAGAAAATTCTCTCCTCAGAGTATCCAGAAATTAATTTAATTAGAAAAGGGGTTACCATTCCAGGATCTTCAGTTAATGTGTCAAGAACATCTTCAGAACCATCTTTACCCGCTGCAATGTGAAGAGGTGTCAAACCAGCTGGGCCTGTGACATCTGGGCTAAACAAAATGCTCTCATGGCTTCCACCAACTAGTGCCGTGTCTTTGGACCCAAATTTCTCAGGAACATATCTTAATAGGAGCTCCACAAGAGACCTAGAATTCCTCCTCACAGCTCTGTGAAGAAGGCCCATTTCTGATAATGCTACATTCAAAGATGAGTGCTCTTCAGTGCCAACAATTCCGTTGTGCAGAATGTTCAAGAGTTTCCCAACAACAGCACACCATTCATGGTCCATGGAGAATTCCATGAGCCACTTGAATCTTCTTAGTGGGAAGAGATTATTACTAGGATCCGAGCAGCCCAATCTAGACTTCAACTGGCTTCTGTGAAGAAGCCAGCTCATTTCATGAACAAAGTTCATCGCTTGATTTTTGGCTTCCATTTTTTCAGTTTCCTCAAAATCTGCATCTGTTTCAGTCTCCAACACACCCTCAAGCATGCGGATCTCAGAACATACATCTTCCTCTGCAACTAAGAAAGGAAAGAAACTGCTGCTAAAACCTTGATCTTCAATCTGGATAGAGAAAAGATTGAACTCAGCATACAGAAGCATACTCAAAAAAGTATCAGTATTCTATGAAAGCACATTAGCAACTGCATACAAACGCTTGAAAAACTAAAGAATTGTGTTGACTCAACATAAGGGTTAATTTAAGATACAGTTTCAAGAAAGAATTTTCCTTGAGATAGGAATGAAGTTCGCTCCAAACAAGCCCAGATATATCTAATTCACAATCTCTTTGAGATAGTAATGAAGTTGGCCCTAAATCAATCCAGATGTATCTTATTCACAAAGAAAGTGCAAAGCACTTTAATAACCTATCTGTTCACGTATTAAGGTCACACTTTAATAAACACACTCATAGTTAATGAGAAAAAAAATTCACAGATTCAAATTAAACTAGCATGTATCCAACAAATCCTCAACGAATTATAGATTCAAAACTAGCATTTATCAACGATAAGGATAAGAAAAGAACAGGATTGAGATGAGACACAGAAGGCAACAACACCTCAATGAATCCTCTTCCAGTCACCATGGGGATAGAGCAAGAAAAGTTGACGCATTGGACCTCATCATGACCTTTGAAGCTATCAACACCATCCATCACCTCCTGTCTATTTTCTTGAACCATATAATTCCCTTCTACTGCACAGAGTAATCTGAAAAACAGAAGTGGAGAGCACAAAGTGTAGCTTAGTAGCACATAATACCAGCACAATGAAAGAGAGACTACAAAAAATACAGGAAATCAAGACTTTAACAATTCTATATCAGGTGAAAACCAACAATCATTACCTTGTGGCAGGCCGAGACAAGTTGACCCCCTTAATTAAAAATTCAGCTCTCTCAGATGCAGTTATAGCAATTGGCTTGACACTTAAAATTTTGCTATAATTGTTGCTTGTGAGAGGCAAAGATGTATCAACAACCACCTGACCTGCAACACAAAATTCACAATATTTCATTCATAAGTCTTGTTACTACTAGACAAAATTCAAAATACTCCATTCATACAAGTCTTTTTACTACTAATCTATTCTTCTAAGTTTCTGAATTACTTAGACAATCAAGGGCAACAGACCATTATAAACAAATGCTATTTGATGTTGCACCCTAATATAGATCCATCCAGTTCTCCAGAAAGTGTCTTCTGATACAGCTAGAAGCCTGCTCAAACTGGAGCCAAGGCCGCAGCAAAGCTATACAAAGGAAAATTCGACTATAAGGCCACAAAAGTTGTCTGGAGAAGTTTAGATCAATAACAATGGTCAGGGTTTATGAAGCTTACTTCCTCCCATGCAGCCTCGGCCTGATGAAGATAAATGGTCAGAATGATACAACCAGGCCTGATGTAGCTTTCAATATCAGTGGGACTATGAGATAACCAATCCAGAATCTGAAAACCAAAACATTTCACATAATCATAATTTGTAAATAAAAAAAACATCAAAAAGCAGCACAAAACAAAAATTAAATTTTGAGTACCTGGGCTCGCAGGACAAGAGGAAAATCATTTGGTTCTTTCCCAAATAATTTAAAAACAATTCGATCTGTGCGGCTCTGAAATGGTAGAAAAGTATAAGGTAACTGATGAATATTATACGGATACAACTCGTGAGTCAAAAGACAGAACAGATGATCCATCCACAGATTGAAAAGTAAATCAAGGGGAAAATATAAGAAATCAACATTTCACCTAGTCTCTGAGGAAAGGTGATATTTTCCTCTAAAAAAGAAATGCCTTGTTATTTTGGGACAATCGTGCTACTCAGAACAATATGAACACATGAATAAATATAAGCATCCAAAGGGACTCTAGGAATCAACCAAGAAATTCTTCTTGGTACCATACAAATTGAGTTTAGATGGGAAATGATAAACAATATGCAAGTACAGTATACCTGAGCTTCTCCACTGGAACTAGAAGGTGACTGTGCGGAAGCTGAATCTGAATTTCTGCTGGTCTGAGGAGGACTTGACTGATGGGAGTCTTGTTGTACCCATGAAGGGCAATCAAGGGAGCTAGTCCTTGCATTCACAGGAGCAGGTGATCTCTCTATATCTTCAGTGCCATCATCTGAGTCAACACAAATGTCATTCAAATCAAAATTGTTCATCTTGACCTGCCCCGCTGTACTCTCTCGAACTTCTGAATACACTGCAAAGTTGTTCGGAATGCTAGGTTTCAAGGAAGATGTGATCTGTATATTTGCACCATATGCATCATGCACAGGCATAACTTGCTGAGGGATTCCAGACACAGGTACTGTCAGATGCTGTTTTAAATTTGAAGGGCCTTCACCATTTGAAAGTAAAGTTGAGACTACCTCTGAATTTCCAAATGATGTGCTCAAATCTCGAGGTTCCTGCAATGGTCCAAACATGTTTCTTCCTCCATGTTCAACACTATGGCTTGCAAGGCTCCTTAAAAGATGAGTTAACAGATCCTGATCAGTTGTTTCATCTGATCTATTGGCTACAATTCAAAAATGACAGAATCATTATCTAACAAATACAGGTCACTCATACAACAAGAAGATATAAGGTGCCCAAGTTTTCCAGGTAGAAAATGAAGCTCGCAGCACAAAACAGAAAATCAAGGTAATATCAATGGGCAAACAGGAAATCCTCAATGAATTAATTCTGAAAAGTTCAAATAGGAAAACCATGGAGTTCCTTACAATGCATGTTTGACAGTATCCTCAAGAGACTTATCAACAGATAGCCACTGTTCTGATCATCATTCATCGAACTTCCATTACCAACAGTATCAGGATGGGTCTTCCTTCTCCTTTTATTGTGGCCAGCCAGACGTCTACGACAACTTCTCTTCCCTTCATCAAACTCTTGAAGGACATGAAACCTGCAAAAAAAGTTGACAAGGCATCAGTTAAGTACTTTTGGCAGAATATAAGGAGCTGCAAACCAAGAAATTTTTCCCGAAATATATGAGTAATAATCGAATTTTTTTGAAAACTGGAGTTGGTAAAAGAAAATTGGGACTTTCTGTTCAAATGCATTAATCTCCATCCAAAAAATTGGAAAACTAAATTTGGAAAATTGGAAAACTAGTTTTCCAATTTTCCAAATTTATATTGAGTTTGGAAACACATTTTAGAAGCTCTCCATAGTTTTTTTTTACTAGTTTTTTTTTCGTTGTTTTTCAAAAGAAGAAAATACATGAACAATACAATATTTTTATTTTATATACAAGCACTTTTTAACAATATAAAAGATTAAAATTATTTTTTTACATTACATATTAGGTATTGTCAAATTTTTATTATAAATCTAATATAACGATTGTTTTTAGTTAACAATATAACTTTAAATTGATAATTTTTAATTTGAATGAAATTAAATTAAATTCTACAATTCAATTATCAAGAACACAAAATATTAAGATGTCTATTATAAATTATGGTTTTGATTTTTTATGAGAAATAGATGTAATGGCAATGTATTTCTTATTTTTCCAGTGAAAAAATTCGTTCTCGTTCTCAATAAATGAGCTTATACACACATACCTACTGCACTGCTGACAGAAACGCTGCATAACGTTTCCAACGAGAGCTTTGCTAGCCTTGGAATGCATCTCACAAACCTTATGCCGCCTGTGATAGTCCTTGGCATTACTCAGATCAACACCGCAATCCTCCACCTGACAAACCGCCCGGCTCAAGCCACCCCCAACCAATTTAGTCTTCTTCCCGCTGCTTCCTTCCCAATTCCCTACATCCCTTTGACCACCAAGCTTTAAACTAAGACCACCAGTTTCCTGATCATTCAAATTGTCGTCGTCAATGACAACCACCCTTCTCCTTTTCTCCAATTCCCTTTTTCCTTTCTCGACTCCCAGATTCACTTCATCGGAGCATGAGGATGAACTATTGGACGAATTCCCAGTGGCTGGAACTCCTGTCCCAACCCCAAGAGGGAAAAATGGCCTACTGACGCCGGTTGATGGTACCGGATTCAAAGGACTAGCAATAAAAAGATCACCATCCCATTTCCAATCATTCAAATCCCATTCTAAACCTCTCTTCCCTACAGCCCGCATATCAGTTGGGCCCATAGCATAGAAATGATGAGCTTCCCCTCCAAATCTAGCCTCCATACCAAATACCCAAAAGGATCCAAGAATTTCACTAATTGAACCAGCACTGATAACCAAAAAGAAAAAACAGCAAAACCCCAGATGAACTAAACCAGAAAAGATGAAAGCTTTAAATGAAAAATACTCCTAATCAGCTTCACTTCTTCCCCAAAAGTACAAAAAAACCACACCCACACACCCATGATTCCAATTAACCGCAACCCACATACCAGATAACCCTTTAATCAGCTACCTCTCCCTCCAAGAATCCTTTTAACAAAAAACCATCAACCCCACTTCAAGCTCTATGATTTCCTCAATTGAATCAATCATATACAGGAAAGTAAGAAAAAAATAAAAATAAAAACTTTACTTGCCCGGAAGAAACTTAACAATCCTGTCAGAAGAGAAGGAAAACAGATCGCACTTGTTGCCGGAAAGTGAAGGCAAGTGAGCGAGAAGTTAGGGTGATGATGATGATGATGATGATGCAGAAGAGGAGTGGAAATGGTAAGGTGTGGTTTGGTACATCGGAAGATAAAAGTAAACAATTATCTTTGCTACTTTTACTTGCCAATACCTGAATGAAGAAAAAATGTGATATAGAGGGAGGAAGAGAGAGAAAGATGACATCTACGACGACGACAACAACAACAGTACCATCCCACAACAACAATTGGTGGTCCCCCTCACACTCATCATAACCAAAATTCACAAAAAGAAGAGGATGCCTTTCTCCTCCTCTTTTTACTTTTTCTTCTTCATTTTCATTTCACCTCATGCTGCCATCGTTTTTGTTGTACGTACTGTTACTGACGCCCAGTTTGTATAATTTCATAACATTCTGAATTTTTTAGGAAAAAAATTATTTTGACAGCTTTAAAATTAAAAGAAAAACTCTCCTACCAAACAAAAATGTGCAAGAGTCATGACTAACAGTTAAAAGCCAGAGCAGTGTCAGTGAGTGACCAATGCATTGATGTTTTACGAGGTGACAGTGCCTTGTCGTGAGGTAATTTCCAGCTTAGGACACGTCAATGTCGTTGAATGAGAAAGGATTCACTGCACTTTATATGTAGGATAATACAGAAAGATCGACTGTTTGTGTCAGTCAGTCAGTCACTGCTTTGTTATGCTCAGATGATAGAAGATAAGATAACCCTCCGTTTCGTGTCTTGTTTTGAAGTACCGTCCGTGAGCGCTCAAAGTTTCGCGATTATAACGAGTATTTGTGAGGGATGTTGCTCTTTCTTTTTCTGGATTTTAAAAATATTTTTTATTTAAAAATAGTATTAAATTAATATTTTTTTAGTATTTTTTTTATAATTTTGAATTATTAATATTAAAAATAAAAATATTATTAAAAAGCATTTCATTTAATTTTATCCCAAACATTAGATAACTTACCTATTATTAGTTCATATCACTATGTGCATAATATTTGTAAAATTAGAAAATTTCTCATTTTCTTTCATGTTAAATTGTTACTTTACACAACCATTTGGAGGGTGAACTTTCATTTTTTTTTCTTTTTTACCCTGTGCATATAAAATAGGTTTCAAATTAAAAAAAAAAGGTTAATTTGTTGTTATTTGCTTGACATGTAGCCCAAATGGCAACAATTGTTATTGTCATTTGAGTCATGCCTAAACCGCAGCATCTATATCATTTGGCTCTAGTGACACTAATACATGAAAAATTACAAGCTTGGCCCAAATGTATTTTTTTTTTTTTACCAAGCTCTATTGTGCTTTTTTAAGTTTCGAGAAGTTAGAATGTGGCACCGCACGTCCACGCACATAATATTTTTTATAATTAACTAATATATTTTCTAACAGATTTTTTTACAAGTATAGACTTTTATACATGCACCATATTTTTTAGTCAATGGTCGATAGTGAAAACACAAACTATTTTCTACGCAACTCAAGTGCCTCTTTCTCAACCAATGGCAATTTCTTGTCAATGTGTCATTGACTTCCACCAATTATCTCACTAATGACAATGTCAAACACTACAATAGACGGTGTTCACCAACATTTCTAGAAATTAATTGCAATACCACTCCCCAAGTTCAAGATACGAAGTCGACATGATTAAAATCTATAAATATCTTGAGTTACCGGATAACACAAAAGATAAGCCTCCTAGGTCATAAGACTTACTCTCACTTTTCTCTTACATTAAGACCATGTCTTACCTTCAACATTTTATCCTACATCACGAGACTTTGTTTTATGTTGCAATATATAATTTTCTCTTATATTATTTTTTCTTGTCACTACTGACTTAAGTATTAGAGAGTCCCTCGTTCCACGATGGACTTATTTTTTTATGTATACTAAAGTTCAACCTAGAAGCACAACTCATAATTCTTGGCCCAACTTCTCAAATTTTGAAATATAACTTCATTAATGGCATCGTTTTGTGGGGAACTGAACAAAAAAACTAGTTTATTTCATGTTTCATATCTTTTCACTAAAAACACTTTTCATGGCTGATGAAACTCCAAGCTAAAGGAGAATATATGATCCCCAAATTACAGGGACTTCAACTCCCCCAAGTTTCCAACAATTCTCTTGTTAAGTGCATATGATTAATGATGTTATCGCAGTGATACAATTACATCTTCACACTCTTCCTCCTACACAAAAACAAGCACCACTAAATGTGCAACAATCACTTACTTGAAGAGGCATGGTAGAATGATATACAAGCGAGTGACACCCACACTCCTCCATTTGGAAGAGACTACACGCATAGTTTTCACATTATACTCTCTAGAAAATTTAGTCACTATTGATCTCCATTCGAGTCTTACTCATGCACCAAAAAAAATCTAGCTATGAGACGAGCTTCATGAGTTCATGAGTAAGAACATAACCTTCACCAAATTAGGAAATCTCTACTTTGTCAGAAAATATTACACACTCAACTCTTCAAAGACATTATCTCTTCAAAGGTCAGCTTAAAAAACTATAAAGGACTCACAAACCTCCATGAGCACATACAAAATATAAAAAGCATCCTAAAGCTTATCACACAAGACAATGATGTCATGTGCAAAGTTCTTCTAGCAACGCTTCATGGATCTACACAAGCATGGTACCATAGTCTACAGTTTGTCTTTATTCTTCACTTTCGTGATTTCAACTCCAAATTCATCTCTTACTTCAACATAAGTATTCTAGCAAAAAAAAAAAGCATCATAAATCTCTTCATTGTCACAAAAAAGAAACATAGGAGCACCAAAGTTTATGTCTAAAGGGTCAACGTGGAACGAATCCTTAAGCCCATTGCTATATAAGCCTTGATTAATGATGTTTATAATTGTTCTTTATAGGAAATATTATATATTCTAGATGACTAAAATCTCTTTAGTGTCAAACATACAATGTGAAATATCAACAGGGTGGAAGAAGTTAGCATGACAAGATAAGGCCACTCATGTTTTCACTCACTAGCAAGTCTTTGCAACAGTATTAGTCCCCTATAAGAACATCCAACAAGAGCATTAAAGGGCATAACCATGATCGATTCACATTCTCAGAGCTCATGACTACACCTCTAACCACCACATGAACTAAGGTGTTAGTCGCTATCAGATAAGAAAATATATGCAATACTCACCTCCTATGAAAAAGAGCATGAATACAAGGAACTCTAACAAATTTTACCTTTTTCATTATGATCACGGGCATGACAACAAGGAATGTCATGCCTTGAAAAGGGAGATAGAAAGATTGATTACAAAAAGTCACCTCCAACAGTTCATGAAAAAAAAAAAAGACAACCAAAATAAGAAAGAAAAAAAGTGTGCACACTTGGTGAACTACCCAAAATTAGATTATCCTCGGGTTATCCCATTTAGTGTGTCTCTATCTTTTGGGTTTTTAATAAAAAGTAGTATTTTTTGTTCATATCTTCATATCTCCAAACTTTCTCTATATGAAAAATCTTCATGTCTTCATTGAATCTCCCATATATATCTCTAACATCTCTAAAAGGATGAGGGATCATTCTCAAGTCTTTGTGGTCGTTTGTCTCTAGGTCCCTATAATCATTTGTCTCTCGATCCCCATGATCACTTATCATGACTACTTCTATTCCGATCTCCATGACCGCTATTCAAGTCCTTGTAATAAGTTATCGCTAAAAAGATCAGGGAGCATTCTCCAAAAACATTGATAAAATTACAAGAATGGTAGGTTCACAACATAAAGAAAATGGCAAACATTCAAAGCCAATATTTTTATGCAAGCATGGTTATACAAATAAACATTGACACTCTAAGTATTCCCCCCATTTTGCTATTAAAGTCTTCCAAACATATTTTTTAAAAAAAAAACTTAAAGGGAGCAATTGATGGTGCATGTAAAATACGTTTCAAATCCAAAAAAAAAATTATGTTAATTTTTTATCATTTGGGATATTTTCCCAAATAAAAACAATTGTTGTTATTGTTTGGGTCATGTAGCCCAAACGACAATAAGTGTTATTATCATTTAGGTTGCGCCCAAATGGCAACACCCACCCTATTTAGGTCTCATCTAAACAGCTACACTAATATACCAACAATTCCTGGCCCAGCCCAAATACACCTGTATTTTTTTTCTTTAACTTTTTTGAGTTTCGAGGAGTTAGAATGTCAACACATAGAATATTTTTTTTTATTATTAACTGAAATATCTTTTAACAGATTCTTTGTAAGTACAAGCTTTTATGCAATACCATATTTTTTAGCCAATGATTGATAGTGCAAACACAAACTATTTTTAATGTAACTCAAACAACTTTTTTTTCAACCAATGATAATTTCTCGCAAATTATCATTGACTTTAACCAATCATCTTACTAATGACAATGACAAACACAATAACCAATTTTGTTCACCAACATTTCCACCAATTAATTGCAACACTACTCTCCATGTTTCAGGTAAAAAATCAATATGAACAAGGTCCATAAATACATTAGGTCACTAGATAAATAAGAGATAAACCGCTTGAACCATATAATTCACTCCCACTTTTCTCATTCATTACAAGATTACGTCTTACCTTCAATATTTTTCCTACATCACAGGACTTTGTCTTAGATTGCAAGACATAATTTTTTTTACATTATTTTTCTCATGTCATTACTGACTTAAACATCAAAGCGACCTTTATTCCACAAGAAGCTTATTTTTTCAAGAATATTCAAGTCCAAACTTGAAGCCCAGCTCATAAGTCTTGGCCTAGCTTTACAGATCATGCAAAGACTGATTTATGTGTGAAGTTTTTCCTGACTTCATCACCAACTCTTTTTCAAACTATCTTATTATTTATCCTCATCTTATTTCTTATTTTTATTTCTAAAAAAATAATCATAAAGTGTTAGAATTAAAAAAAAAAGCCATACACTAAATTAAATAATATTCTTAAAAAAATATTATAAGAAATTATTAAAAATTTGTTATTAAAAAATCAATAAAAAACTAAAATTGAAGGATGAAATTAGAAGAAAAAAACTAAATGACAAAAAAAATCAATGGACCAAAAAAAAGAATTAGACACGTGGCCCAACGTGCATGGGCTTAAAAAAAAACCTTGGCCTGTGTGCATGAACTAATTTGTTTTTTCTTTTTTTTAAAAGGCAAACAACTTGTCATCCGTCTCTATTTCTTTTTTTATTTTAAAATTAGTAGGTAACGTGTCGCTTATTCCTCCTTAGATTTCGACATTCATAACGACTAGAAATTGATAAGGGTGTTTTTTTCTTTTAAAAAACTCATTTTCAACCTATAATCAACTCAAATCACCTAGAAAACACTATACACACCTTGATAAACACATCCATTATCTAAAAAAAACCCATAAAAATTCGAATCAACCTGAAACAAAAAAGCTTTCCGAGCTTAGATTTTTTATAGGCAATTTAAGGGTGAAGGAACATATAGGTGAAATTTCCCTTGTAAAATGAAATCTTTTTTACACCAAAATTGATCGTTTTGGTACATGAAATTGATATAAACAATGATTTTCTTTCTCTATTATCAAAATATAGTGACCTTTTCTACATTTTTTCAAGTCAGGAACTGAAAAATAAAAAAAAAGTTTTAAATCAAATTTTATTTTTTGCCGATATTTAAAAATTAGAGGGACCCGATCTTCATAATTAGGTCTTTAAAGGGAAAAAAACAAAAAAAAATGGAAAAAAACTTATGAGCACAGTGAATCTACGATGATCATACATATACAATGCAATGCGTCGAAGAATAATATTTCTCAGAGTTTTTTTTAATTTTAATATATGAAATAAACTCAAATACATGATATATATATATATATATATATATATATGCTTTTTTTTTTGTTGAGGCTAAATAATCGATAAAAAAAGGGAGAATTACAATTGGACTCATGCACATTAAATGAAATTACAAGCATCCTAGTGTGAAAAAACAACTCATTGAGTATTCTTTTTAAAAGTATGAATTGACCTTTTGGAAGGAGCGGCAAACGGAGATGATTTCACGAGACGATGTTCCTCATTTCCATCCCATGATAGATGAGCGTATTTGTCTCCTTGGCATTGTTTTTTTATTATTTATTATTATAATATAATTGAAATCATTGAAGCATGATTAAGGGGTATTTGGCTGCCAGTTTTAACGTGTTTTTAATTAAAAAAATATTATTTTAATATAAAAAATATTTAAAAAAATAATTTTACAAAAACGATTGCATTGCAAACCTTAATATTCTCTTTTTTATCTTTATTTTTATTCCATATCAGTTTATTCTTGAATGTAAACGCACCGCATGGACATACAATGAAAATTCTTTTCAGTTTTGTTGATTTTGACTCATTTCTTGGTCACCCAGGAGTGAGTCCACATGAGCTAGCATTTTGGGCAATGGATCCAATCCTAGCTTGCCCTGCCCTGCTTTCTATTGCCACGTGTCAGCCTAGGATAACCTTATCGCGGGAAAATTATTCCTTTTCTTTTCTTTTATGTAACTTGTTAATCCGAACCTGCCGGTAGCGCGGTTAGACATGTTTTTGTTAAAAAAATTAAATTTTGTTATATGTTTTTAATTATTGATGTTAGGAATTAATTTCTTTTTAAAAAATAATTATTTATACGCTACCAAACATGCTAGGGGCGCTCCGGGGTCCACAACATTTTCTTCTGTTGCCGACATTGACGGTCAGGAAGACGCAGTGCGAACGAGGCAGTAGATTAAAATTGAAAAAACCTCAGTAAATATTTTATAGGTGTTGACGACGAGCCCGTCTGACAAATACTTGTATTAAATGAAAATCATTTTTTATATTTATAATAGCAGTAAAGTTTTAATTAATTGATAGATATCTGAGAATGTGATAATTTTTATTTAAAAAAATATTAAAATGATATTTTTTTTATTTTTTAAAAATTATTTTTAATATTAGTATATGATCTAAAAATACTTTAAAAAATATTTACTTTTTAAAAAAATTAAATTTTTTTAAAATATTTTTAAAATATAAAAAGAAATAAAACCTAAAAATAGCTCTGGGCAATTGGACATGGATTTGTGAACAGAAAGCACCTAATGCCTGTCATGTCCTCCGGTTTGCCATAGTTTTGTACTCATTCGATCGTTTTAAATTGATTCCGGTCTCCGGCGAACTCTGTATAGTTTGTTTCGTGTTGGCTTCCATAATTTCTCTCACTCTTTTCATTTCACGTGAGCTCTTCGTTGAGTGATCCTCACTGCCAAAGGAAATTGAATCAGTGCACATTTCGATCGTATTCAACACTATTATTATACAAAAACCGCCGCATCCACATCCTCCTGGTAGGGTGCATGATAGTGGCGGAAGATTGCTTTGATGTCGGTGGTTGTTTTTTCCCTCCTTTTATTTTTAAATAATACATGTTACTTTTATATATATATATATTAATTTTAGTTCATATTTTTTAGTTTGATTTTTTGTTCTTAGTCATTTTTATGAAAGTTTTTTTTTATTTTTAATTTAGTCCTTCAATTATAATTTTCATATATTATTTTTTTAATTTCATCCTTAATATTTTAATTTCTGAATTATTTTATTTTTTTATTAAAGTTTTATTGGTTTCTAATTTTATTATTCAGTTAAAGTTTAAGGTGTATTATTTTTTTTACTTTTATCTTCATTCTTTTGATTTTTTTTCCTTTATATTAAAGTTATTTTTCTTTTCGGTTTATCTCTCCAATCAATTTTTTTTTTGTTGGCCTCTAATTTATTTTTTATTTTGATTTCACCTTTATTCTTTTAATTACAGTTTTTTTTTTTTAGATTCTTTTACGTAATTTATTTTTTTCTCGAATTTATTTTTCAGTGTTTGATTTGTTGGGGGTTAAGCTTCATGATTTTTTTCATTTATAGTACTTCCAATTTAACGACCGAAGCCACGGGTTTGAAAAGTTAACACGGATCGACGTCTTTTTTCGGCTCATTTTTATTTTTTAATTCATCGTTTGACATTATTTTTTTAAAAAAAAGATTGGCTTTATGATTATCTTCAATTTCTTTTTTATCAGATCATCTCGGTCTTATGACCTGGACCACGAGTCTTGTGTGTTAACCTGGGTTGGCCTGCCCCTTATTACTCATGTTATATGTTTATTACGCTAACTCAGGTTGACTCGGGTTATTTTTTTTTTTTATCCAATTTCATACTTCCAAGGTTTTTTTTTTCAAGTTATTGTGATCTTTTTTAAAATAAAAGTTTTGTCAATTTAAAACTGTTGAATTTTATTGTTTAATTAAAATAGAACCAACTTATTAAACCCGGTCGAACCTGTAAGCCAAGTCATTTGTTTTTCTTATTTATTTTAAATGTGTTTGTGGCACCTGTATTATCGATACCTTTTCTTATTGTTTTATTCTAATTTTAATTTATAAATTTTTAATGTCTTTCTTAAAGTCATTTTTAAATTTATGTTTCAATTAATATTCCTCCTATATGATTGTTTTTATTTTGATTATGTATCCTTTTTTGAATAGAAGTTTTTTAAAATTATTTTGTATGTGTTTAGTTTTTGAAGATATTTTTCTAATTCATATATAATTTTTTAATGTTATATATAGACTAAATTTATTTTTAACAATAAAAAAAATTTATTTGTAGATAATATTTCTAATATATACAGCTTTGTATAATAGTTTATTCCTTTTAATTTATTCAATTGGTTTCATGCGTGTATCTATTTATATTAACATTGTATTGAATAAAAATTGATTTTAACAAACAAATTCATTAAACACAATGAGGTAAACATCTCGCATTGCGAATTAAATATCTTGATCTACATATAGATCTCGATCTTTTCAGTTTCCCTTTTAGTTATCGTTAATATTTTTTTATTATTATTTATTTACACATATCATTACTATTTATTTAATTAGATATTTGTAATTTTTTTATATAAAAAAACCATGTCGAGAAAACCTCCTAATCTAATTTTTTTTTAATTTAAAAAATAGCTAGTAGTTGTAGGAGGCACCACCAGCATTGTAATTTTGCATCCACTTTATTCTGCCTTGAAATCTGAATTATCTTGGTTTTTCTATGCTTGGGCTATGGGGTGGTAGTGGGCACACGAGCCACGAATCCAACTACGCGGTGTAGATATCTTTCACCAATTCTGCACAACCTGTCTATTGTTCTCATTCATGGCGTCTTTAACCAATCACATGTCATGAACCCACACATCCAACCGACGCATATTCTCTCCACCACTACTCTATAATTTGGTTTCCCCTCTTTCCCGTCTTTGTTTTTTGTTTGTTTTCTCAGAAAAATAATAAAAACCCAGCACTCATGACATGTGAAAGCAGTAGCATCTGTCAACATCGTCTAGTTAAGAGGTATTGTTGTTGTTAGCAGCAGGAGCCAAAGTAAGAGAATGTTTGTTTTTACACTTTTCAAATTGTTTTGATTTTTTTTTAAAATTAATTTTTATATATTTTTAAATTTTTTATGTATTGATGTTAAAAATAAATTTTAAAAAATAAAATAAAAAATTATCTAGATATTACATACCTTCATACCTTCCAGCCTAACAAGCTGGTATACCTTCCATTCAAAAACCATTTCTAATATATGGGATCTTCGGATAGGAAATTTGAATCACTACTTAGATTGGTAGCTTGCATTACATTAGATGCCTGGATAATTATTTTCTAATATAGAAAAAAGATTTTCATGTAATGGTAGCTCAGGCCGACCCGAATAACTTTGATTAACAGGCGACCTGAGATTCAAGATCAAGATAACTTTACAAGAAAAAAAAATAAAAAAAATCACTAAACTCAAGTTCCAAGAACCTTATATCAAAGAATGAAACTGGAAAAAAAAATTAAAAAAATATAATCTTTAATAACAAATAATAAAGTTCAAGGGCTAGTAACCGTGTAATATCGAATGATCAAATTTTTTAAAAAATATAATCTTTAATAAAGGACCTAAAAAAGAAAACTTTAACCGGGCTAATATTCTAAGCTAGTGACTCGAGTTATGATACCGGGATTACCCTATAGAAAGGAAGACACGAAAAAACCACGAACTAAAATCTCCAATCATAAAAAAAATTATAAAACAAAATAAATAGCAATTAAAATAATGAGGACCAAATCTGATATAAAAACTAAATGAAAGAAAATAATTAGGGATAAAATAAAAAAATAAATCAAGAAAATACAAATCAAAAGAATGACCAAAATTGTATAAAAGAATTAAATGAAATAAAATGTCAAGGGAAAAAATTAAAAAAAATCAAGAAAATAATAAGAAAATAGCAATAAAAAATATAAGGACTAAAATTGGATTAAAAAAATAAATGAAATAAAATGTTGAGGAAAAAAATAAAAATAAAATTAAGAAAAGAATAAGAAAATAAGAATTAAAAGAACAAGAACCAAAATTGAATAAATAATTAAATAAAATAAAATGATAAGGGACAAAATTAAAACAAAATCAATAAAAGGATAAACAACACAAAAAGACAAGTAATCAAAATAATGAAGACTATATTGGATGAAAGTAAATAAATGAAATAAAATGTATAGAGATGAAATTTAAAAAAAACTTCAAAATGCATTAAAAGCAAAAAAAATAGTAATCAAAAGAATAAAATCCAAAATGAATAGAAATAGAAACTAGATGACACAATCACTTTTTGGAAAGGCTAGTGTTAATTTCTAAGCTAGAAGAGAGAAAAGAGAGAGGAAATGAAAAAAAAAATCTTCAGAGCTAAATCGTATATTCTTCGTTTACACGACTCCACTAATGCCAAATGTTGTCGTTAATGTCTGATTTTTGTAACCGGACCATCCAGTATACGCTGTCTAAAAGGCGCGAGGATATTCACGTGCGTTGCATGCGTGAGCAATCTTTTTTTAATAATATTTAATTATTTTAAATTACCAAACAACCCCTTGGTTAATCAAAAAATAACAAAAAATAAAAATAATAAACCAAAAATACCTCTAAAACCATGTATATAATTTCTTGATTTTAAAGGTAATCCAGTAAGTTCATTGTTAAAAAATTAAAAATACGTAAAAGCCTCCTCGTGCAAACTTAATGGTTTTTCTCTCTTAAGGGTATTATTGTATTTTTATTATACAAATAATATTTAAAAAACAAAAACAAAAAGCCCATGACCAAATTATCCATTTTTATTTTTATTTTTAATGCTAACAAAGTTATTTAACTATAAAAAAATGTGTGAATTAATTTATATTCAATCAATTTTGTAATGCAAATAAATCTTCTGGAAAAGATAATTCTACAGCTAATTGCAAGCTTTGTAATTTTAATGAAAATGACAAAAACACTAATGACTTTTTCTCAAGCTGTCCAATGCGATTCCAATAAACGTATTGTCCACAATGACGATAAAAGCAGCAACTTTTCTCGGTCCCTAACATTTTATTCGTAAGAAAATAGAACAAAAAAACAATTGATGCTCAGACTTACAGGTCTGTCGCCGGAGAATTATTAGCTAGGAAAAAAGTTCCCTGTCGTCTTCGTAAATTATTCTACCTTCCAAATGATGTCCAATTCCACACATATATTTTTATATTTTTTTTATATTTATATGATGATATTCGAATCAGTTTGTATATATTTTAATTAATCCCATAGATTTTAAAATTAATGACCACATATACTATTATTGATTACTTGATAAAATATTTATTTAAGAATAAAATATAGAATAATATAAAGTTTCTACAAAGTTTACTTTTTAGACGATTCTCTTTTTATCTACATTGACTTGACTTCCTTGCATAATACATGGAATAACACTCGGAATTTTTATTTTTATTTTTATATTTTGCCAGCAAAAGATTCTCTTGGAGCTGACGTGAGCAAGCAAGAGTGGCCCAATTGTCTCCTCATGGGCTGGTAGCCCTGGTGCGGAGCCCATTTGTGCGGAGCCCATTTGTGAGGCTGCAGAGCCTGGATCAGATTTGCAAGCCGGATAATGGGATTTCCTGCTTGGATCTCTTCGATGCTTTGCGGGGGTTAATTCCATTTGGACTTTGGAGGGATTATTTTGGTGATTTGTCTTCTTTTCTGTGTGAGTATCTCTCGAGTAATGGCATGTGCAAGATGTTCTGTGGTCCCATACATGGTAGGTTGATAATGATCCAGCATGTTCTTGTAACCTTTTATGATTGTCAATGATTTATTTTAAATATTTTATAATTTAAAACAAATCTTGTGATGATCAGAAAATCGGTGATTTAAATTGCTGAACAAAAAGATTCACTCTAGGATATTGAATTGGCATTGAAACTGTTATAATCTCTTTTTTTTTTTCTGGTTTTATCTTACTAATTTATTATTTAATTATTATATTGAATTGATTCAAATCGGATTCAGTAATTATAAACAAAATTACAACACGTATTCTTGATTATACTAACTTTTCCAGATAAACAAATTCCACTTGTTTTTTTTCTTTTTTAAGACATTTATTTGATTTAACAAAAAAACTAAAGGAAGAGATGGATTCTTGTCCACCACTTTATAAAAGCACTTTTTACTATAATAGTGTTTTTTTAAAAAAAATTATTTTTAATTATTTTTTTAATTTTATCCTTAAATATTTAAATTTATTGGATATTGAATTTCATAATTTATTTTGATTTACTTTCTATAGGATTATCTCACTCTTATCACCCAGGTCACAAGTTTGACGAAAACTCGAATTGGTTAATTTTTGTGTTCTTTTTAAGTGATTTTGTTTTTTAATATCATGCTTCAATATTGAGTTGATTAAGAATTGAGTTTAATTATCTTTTTTATTTGTTTTTTATAGGATCATCTCAGTCTCATGACTCAGATAGCAGGTTTAATATATTGATTTAGGGCATTTTTTTAGGTTATTGTTTTTAAAATTGATTTTTTTTTTCAATTTCATACTTCAACATTTGATTGATTGAGATTTAGATTTCATAATCTATTTCAAGAGTTTATTACAGTTTCTTTGACTTAGGTCGTGAATTTGACAGGTTAATCCAAATTGATCTGGGTAATGGATTTGACAACTTAACCTGGGTTGAACCGCATCAATCTAACATGTTTTCGTCTCCGTATTAAAATAAAAAATGTTGTCTTGAATTTGTTTTTAATCAAATTATATCTTTACGAGTCATTTTAATTGTTTTTAGACCGGTCAAATTGATCAGGTTATATCATATCAACCCTTATAAAATTAATTTTTTTATTAGAAAATATGTTACTAATGTTTGAATATTGTTTATACATTTAAAAAAGTTTGATCTGATCCACCAAGCAACAAAATATTCCAGATTTGAGACTAAAATATCTATAGCAGCTATAATCTCAAATTTTGGAAAGAATTTTGATATAGATATAAAATTACGAGGAAAACCACATATTTGGTAAGCATATTTTATATAAATATAACTTGAGTTATTAAAATAGATTGGAAAAATAAATCAACTACCCATGACACATCATCATAAATAATTACAAAAACTAAATGGTGTGACAAAAATATTATACAATAGTCTTGATTTACCGTGGATTACAATAGTGAATTTATAAAAATACTTTTAAAAAACTACATAAAAGTTATCTTTTAAAGGTTAATAGTCTTTTCACTTAACTCACTTGTCATTATAGATTTATTTTGGGGCATCTTGGTTTTTTACTTTTTTATTACAACATAATTATTTGATTGCCCTTAAAACCAGAAAAACATTAAGTTATGGTCTAGAGTGTCATTTGATATTTCAGAATCTAAGCTTCAATTTAAGTTTTCAATAGCTTGGTTTCAGGGGCTAATTGGTAATTGCAAAGTGGTTTTTCATGATAATGCTTTGCTTCTAGAGGAAATGTTGTATTTTTAGTAGAAAAAAAATTGTTGATGCGTTTAACATCTTTGAGCAACGCATGTGACTAACTACAGTGGCAAAAAAATACTTATATCATGTCATCTACTTTGATTGGATCCCCTATTTCTTTCTATGTAGTGCGTGTACTTATTTGAGACCCAGTGAGTCATCGACAACTTTTTTTCCCTTTTTTTTTTTCCCACAAAAAAACTACTCTTGACCCTCAAATTAATTCTTCAAATTGGATTTTATTTTCAATCTCACCCTCCTTTAAATTTTGATCATGTCAGATTTAGTTCTCATTATTTTAATTATTTTTCTTTCAAATTATTTTTGATTTTTTTTAATTTCATCCTTCTTCGTTTTTTCTTTCTTTCAAATTTGATTCTAATTTTTTTTTGGTAAGTTTTTTACTATAAGATTTATTTTTTAATTTTATCATTAAACATTAAATTTGTTGAAAATTAAATTTTTTAATTGAATTAGTGTTTATAGTTTGATGAGTTGTCGATTAGAAAAATATACGTAGGTTTTGAAGTTTCATATATAGACTGCTTTGTCCAAAAAAAAAAAGAAAAAGCAGCCACCCACCTTCAATTATTGTGGATTAGCACTTTTTTAATTAGTCGAGGTTGCTACTGTTTCTTTGCAACTTATTTAGAAGGTTAAATTGTTTTAATATCCTTAAAGAAAAAACAGCACTTAGCTTGGGACTAGGTTTTTTTCTAAAAAAAATAAAAAATTCAATTAATTTATTGCCCTTAAAAGTATATATTTTAATGTTCGGCTTCGGGATGTTATTTGTAGTCTCATATTAGTTTTTTTGTCTAATTATTTGGTTTTGGAGGCAATTTAGATGTTTATTTAATATTATTATTATTATTTAAAAAAAATATATTTTTTTTAATTTTATTTTTTAATATTAAATTGATTGTAAAACTGACATCATTAATGAATTTTTTTTTTATTTTATCTAGATTTATCATTGTTTTAAACAAAATAAATTATTAATTATAAACCCCAATGAGCATGCTTAAATTAGAAATAAAAATAATTAATTATAATTCAAACGCCTAAATTGAATAGTAAAACATCTAGCACACGTTTTGAAAGAACTTAATTGCATCTTTGAAAATTTCTATGAATATAAATAAATCAATTCATGATATCAATTTATAAAATTTAGAGCAATAAAATCCAAATAGAAGTCGACAATTTGAATGGGTCTTCTAATTCGAAGGAACAGAAGAGGAATCCCATGCCAATAACTAAACTTAAATCTTCATTTGTAAACTCTAAGATTCTCTTTAAACACCGAATATCATGAATGTCATGTTTATGTTCGATTGAACATAAAAAAAAAATAAAAACTTTCATATTGTTTTTCTTTCGTATAGATGGTTGATGAGAAATTTAATCAAACTTATTATTTCATTTTGTTGACCTTGCCGTTTTACCTTTAAAATATAAATGATTCAATTAAATAATAATATATCTGTTTTAAATAAGTATATCCACAGGCACATGGATATTACATTAATAATACTACCAAATAAAAATTGAATTTATGGGTTAGTAATGGACATAAATACCAAATATGAGAAATTTTCCGGGAAAAAAAAAGAGAGAGAAGAAAACGTCCAAACAGGTTGAACGGATGAATCCACCTAAGACGACCAGTCAGCTTTGACCCAACTGCCCATCAGTAATCAGAAACTATGGAGACAGAATCCAATCAGTTTCAGACACGTAATATCATTCCTTGTACTTAAGACTTCGCGACCTGAGAGAAATCGGAAGCTTTAGACGGTAAAGTCAATTCTGTCAAGCTGAGCGCGTATCTGCCAATCTAATAAAAAAAAAGATTGTATTTAAATTTGCAATTTTCCTGTGTTAACTTCAAAACTCAGTCTAAACAAGTCGTAAAAGAAACCCCTCCTTCTCTCCTTCTTCTGTCAATCTATCCCTCCCTATCCTGCGCACACTTGGCCGCCTTCCACGTCTCAGATCCTCCTGCTCTCTCCCACACGCATAGTAATTGTCAGCTCTTTGTACGGATCCATCTCTTCTGCCTCTCTCTGTTTTTTTTTTTCATTTCTTTTCGTCGTGCTTAATTGCTAAAGGTTGCAGCATGCGTTTAATTTACAGGTCTTTTTTTTTTTTGTAAATTTTAGTAATTTTAATGAGATATACGGAGTCGTTGTCTTAAATATTCTTCTAATTTTGTCTTAATTATTATTATTGCCTTTTTGTTGGTACTATTTAGTAAATATCAGTGTTATGCATTTCTGGAGTGAGAGTCAGTTACCTCTGCTTTATATGTCAGTTTCTATGACGATAATTTTTTCTGGGATTCTTTTATAAGAAAGTTGGAGGAACTGGGAATTGTGGGATTCTACTGATTTCATGGCCTTGCTTTTAAATCCAAATTGATTTCTTTTATGGGGGAATACTTGGCCAATTTCTGTGGAGTGTGGAAGACAATCCTTTGCTTGTGTTTATTCGTGCCTTTGGTATCTAAACTGGGTGTTATTTTGAATAAATCCATTTCTGATGGCATGTTGAAAAAACGTGTGGGATTTTCTTGTTTTGGGCATATTATTTTGTGCTGATAACCATGTGCATGTTAACTCTTCTGATCTCTTTAGTGTTTGTTTTTTATGTTTTTTAATTGCCGTGTCACATATTTTGCGTTGCAGAGTGGGATTTATAAAGATTTTGAATCATGAGTTGCTTCGGCTGTTGTGAAGAAGATGACATCCATAAAGCCGCTGACTATGGAGGCCAGTATACAGTTAAAAGCTCAGCTGGTAATATCTCTTGGCTAGAAGCGTTGTAGCAAGAGTGATATATTTATGTTTTCCAGTAAATGTGTACCTATATTCTTATGGTTCACTGTATCTCTTTTTTTCTAAAATGTTTTGGTGAAAAGTTCACTCCCTTCTATTTTTTCTTTTTTTTTCTGAATTCAGGTTTAGTTCTTCATTCTATTTGCTGACTTGCATTTGACCAAACAGGCAATTTAGGAAATTATCATGCATCAGAAACAGCTCCCAAGGGCGCTCAGGCTTTTAAAATCCAGCCTATTGAAGTCCCTGAAATATCGGGGGATGAACTTAAGGAAGTTACAGATAACTTTGGGACAAGTTCATTGATAGGGGAAGGATCATATGGAAGAGTATATTATGGTGTTCTTAAAAGTGGGCAGGATGCATCGATAAAAAAATTAGATGCCAGCAAACAACCTGATGATGAATTCTTATCCCAGGTTTCTTTGAAATCCTAAATTGTTGCGTATTCCATTTCATTTGTAATTTTTTGCGTGGCATATCAAATGTTTGGATGACTTCAACAGGTCTCCATGGTATCAAGGTTGAAGCATGAAAATTTTGTACAGTTGCTTGGGTATTGTGTAGATGGGGGTTCCCGTGTACTCATCTATGAATTTGCTTCTAATGGATCGCTTCATGATATTCTTCATGGTAAGCCTTGTTGTGTCAATTGTCCTGTTATGAAATCTTAATAAATCAAATAAAGTGCTGTCCTATGTAGTCAGAGAAAAGACCTTCCACCATTAAAATTATACGATGTGGCATCTTTATTTGATTTTGATGAACATTTTATTCATGAGAACTTGTTTTCTCAGCATTCATTTGATTTTACATGCCTAACAAACCTTGTGGTGGTAGGCACATATTACATAGCAAATGTTCCTTGTTTCAAACCCATCAATAAAAACCTTGCTATTCAAAAAAGGATAGAGTGGAAATTCATCAGCATTTACTTGTATGAAATTTTAATAGATGTCTAAACACCAGCACTAAAAGATTTTTAACGAAATTAGGTAACATTGAGTTTACAATGTTTCTATAAAATTGCAAATACTCTCGTGTTCTTTGGATCTTACAATGAAATGTTGGTTCTTATTATCTGCATGATTGATGCCTTAGTTGTCAATGTCTTGTTAATTTAGGGAGGAAAGGTGTTAAAGGAGCACAACCTGGTCCTGTCCTTACATGGCCTCAGCGTGTAAAAATTGCTGTTGGTGCTGCAAAAGGGCTTGAATACTTGCATGAAAAGGCTGATCCTCACATCGTTCATCGTGACATTAAGTCCAGCAATGTTCTTATTTTTGATGATGATGTTGCAAAAATTGCCGACTTCGATTTGTCAAATCAAGCCCCTGATATGGCAGCACGTCTTCATTCCACTCGAGTTTTGGGAACATTTGGTTATCATGCTCCTGAGTAAGCTATTGGTTGATTGTTTATACACTTCTTTCACATCTACGTTTCACTGTGTCAAAATCTGTTTTTGGTTTTTCTAATATGTGGTTATGAGGAAGCTGAAGGACGGAGCTGCTTATTGGATCCACTATCTGAGATTTTTACTTGATAATTTAGTTTCCCTTTCAGAACTTAAAATCCACTAATGCTTTATTGCTTGCTAGAAAATGTTTAGAGAAGAAAAGGAAACTTGTATGTTTCTGATAATTATTCTTAGTTGAAAGCTTGTAAATTGTAGTTATAATTTGATTTTCTTGTGTTCCTCCCTGCTATCAACTTATACTTAAGTTTAATTGCTAAGACACCCGGCTTTCAAAACTTGTTGTGAGAGTGTGTGCCTTGATTGCTGTGCGTTGACCATCTTTGTGATTGGCAGATATGCAATGACTGGACAATTGAATGCAAAGAGTGACGTGTACAGTTTTGGTGTTGTCCTGCTTGAGCTTCTGACTGGGAGGAAACCTGTTGATCACACTTTACCACGTGGACAGCAGAGTCTAGTGACATGGGTACTAATCACTATTTGTTGTCTCATGCCTATCACTTGTTCTCTCTTTCTAAGCTTTCGGAACCTGTGTGTTCCTTTTTCTTTCTGTCCTTGCTGACTATTGAGTGTTTGTATGTGTCAGGCTACACCAAAACTTAGCGAGGACAAGGTTAAGCAGTGTGTTGATGCAAGATTACAAGGAGAGTACCCACCCAAGGCAGTTGCAAAGGTATTTGCACCGCACTTCTAAAATTTCTCTGTAAAAGGAAACTCGTATTATTGAAAAATCGACTCGTCAATTTGTTTGGTTGTCTCCAAAACTGCCATGAGTGATCCATTGCATCCAAACTTGAATGAGGCTTTCAATTGCTAGATGATTTATTTATGTGGCCTTCATGAGGTGGAAACCTTAACAAACAGCATGTATAAGATACTGGATTGCAAATGTCTACAGCCTCACCGTTGAACTCATCTTGTCTTCGTTACAGATGGCTGCCGTTGCTGCCTTGTGTGTGCAATATGAGGCTGATTTCCGGCCAAACATGAGCATTGTGGTCAAAGCCCTCCAGCCCCTGTTAAATGCCCGGCTGGGACCTGCTGGAGAAGCACCAAGCATATAATTCTTTCTCCCGGCTCAGTGTATGTTTGTGCAGGTGAAAGGGGGCATCCCTGAGCAAAACATTTTGACATCGTTCCCTAAGCTCCCATTATTTGATGCGCATTTGATTTTTTCATATTGTGTGAAGCGGTCCATGTTGTCATATGATTTTTTTGTATACCATCTCTCCCAGATGTGAATAAAAGATGATATATTCTGTGAATGAGATTTATTCATTTATTTGGGCCAAGTGGTCTCCGCCTCCATTACGTGGACATCTCCTTTTCTTTCTCTCTTTTTTTCCTCCTGAACGATAGAGAAATTGCTTCCGATTTTGTGATGGATCTGTCCCGTTGGTAGAACCGTAGAAAGGAGTAGGATAGGCCGAAATACAGAGTTAATTATTATTGACTAAAAACCTAAAATGTCTTGTGGATTTGGTACTGTGGTAGCTGTTTTGGTTGTGATTTGAAAAAAAATTATTGTATAAAAAGTATTTTTAGTTGAGGTTGGTTTGGAAAATATATGTTTGGTTAAAATTATGGTTGAAATTGAGATTGAATAAAAAGTAGTTTAATGTATTTGGTTAAAAAAATGTTTTTTAAATTGAGGTTATAAAATAATATATATATTAGTATTGATAGTTTTTAATTTAAATATTGTAGATTTAACTATTGTTATTACATCATGAAAACTCTCAACTGTGTTCCGTAGGTTTGTGAAAAGCAGCAAAGAGCTACTTTTCGCAAACCTGTGGTTTTAACTCATTTTAGCCGGCCCCGTATGAACAGTAGATCATGGTTTTTTTGTTACCAAAAGTTTAAGGCTGCGGTTTGCTTTAAAAGCAATCATAGCCGCGTAAACAAATACCGTCATAGTAAGGGGTGTTCACGGTTCGGTTCGGTTCGGTTTAGACTTAAAAAACCAACCAAATCGAATTATATTAATTTTGTGAAATATTAACCGAACCGGATAGAAAACCGGTTCAAACTGAACCGGTCCAATTCGGTTAAATCCGGTTTTCTTGGCAAAAAACCGGGAAACCTAAACCTGAACCCTGACCCACCAACCCAAAACTCCACCCGGTCCTTTGGCTCTCTCATCCAAACCTTAGCAACCAAATCTGAATTTGTCATCGAAATTTACAAGAAAGACCTGGAAGAATTCAGATTCAGCTTGAAAAATGAATCTGCCATTATCCGCGATGTCACTTCACACGCCGTCCATGATCTCCCCGCTTCCTTCGAGGCCAGCATTGCCGTCGATCAGGAGTATATCAAGGGGTGATGGGCTCGTTTAGGGAAACCTGGCTGGATTTTCACCTTTGCTTCTATGAACATGAACAGGTACCATTGGGGTTTCTTGAACCATAAACAGTTAAACACAATTCAAATGTTTGCTATCCCTAAAGCCAAGAAAACATCTAAACCAAATCTCTCTATATACATATCTGATACATCCATTATCAAGTTGAACCAAACAGAGGAGGCCAGGACTTTGCTTGTTAAACGCTTAAACGTAGATGGTAGTGCAGAAACTAGAAAAGTGCAGAAACTGGGAAAGGAAGATTGTGAATTAATTGAGGAAGATCGTGAATTTATTTGGGAATGAGGCGGCTTTTTGTGAGATCAGATGCACAGGGAGGAAGGGTTAGCGAATTAGGTTAACTATTTATACCATAATTTTTTGTTAATTGTTTAATGGGTCCGATTCGGTTTAGTCCGGTTTCTGGTTCAAAACCAAAACCGAACCGGACCTGCTAAAATTTATGGTTTTAAAAATCGGTTTAATCGGTTTTTCGTTTCAGTTTGGTTTTTTCGGTTAATTTTTCTTCGGTTTTATCGGTTTTCTCGATTATTTTGAACACCCCTAGCCATAGTATTGTTGATGGACTGTTAACAGTGTCATTGTTTTTCATTTTTTTTTAAATTTTAACCTTATTAGATTGAGATTGAAAGACGAGGGATCAAAATTAAAAACATGTAAGGAATTTAAAAATTTTGAACAAAATATTTATTATAGTCCTTATATTTTATAAATTATATATATCATATATATTCGGTCCCATTATGTTTCAAAATTAAAAGGAAAAATCAGTTTTGATCCCCAACTTTATTTTCCTTATTTTATGGCTCCTGGTATGAGAGGGGTGAGAGAAAATCACTAGAATCTGGTGTTAGAGAGAGAAAATTTATGTTTGAATTGATTTCAACTACCAAAATAATTAAAATATGGATCAAATTGTTTTTTCATGAGGGGAACTCATATAAGGGTTTTTTTTTTTTACTTTGAAATTGCCTAGAAAAACATATCTGATCTAAGTAAGATTTTTAGTTTAGGATTGATTTCAGGTTTTTAAGTTGATGTTTTTGTTTTTTTAAGGCCAATAATGAGTTTATCAAGTTGCCTAGATGTTTTGGGTATAAATGGATTCAAAATTAAGTTTTTTGATAGAAAAAACTATCAGCTTTGTTTTTTCAGCCCCTATAGTAGCTAGAAACTAGGCAATATAGATGATATGTCATCTCTGAATCTTTTTTTTTCAAAAAAACTATGAAAAAAAACTTAGTAACGCGAGCCCTAATGAAATGGGTCAAGCGAGCTGGTGTGGCTTGTCAAGCTTAGTAGTGTCTAGCCTTCTCTTTAAAAAAAAATCATTGTTTTTTATTTTTTTAAAATTACTGTTTTTTATATGTTTTTTTTAGAATTATTTTTTATTTATATTTATATTAATACCCCTTCTCTTTTTTATTTTGTTTACAAAACCTCTTTTAAATGATGATTATTTTTTAGTTATTTTGCATGCATTTAATTTTTGAAGAGGTTTTTCTGATTTATTTATAATTTATTTTTATCTTTTGTATAGATGAACTTTATTTTTAAAATAACAAATATTTATTTTCAGATGATATTTCTAATTTTATGCAGCCTTGCATATTATTATTTTTTTATTTTATTCAATCAATTTAATGTGTATTATTTTAATAAATAAATTTAGCAAACACAACCGGGTAAATTTCTCGTCCTGCGAGATTAAATATTTTAATTTGCACGTCTTTAGATTTTTTCAGTTTTATTTTTATTTATTGTTTATGTTTTTTTTCATTTATTAACACACATACTTCTCGATTTATTTAATTATATATATGCGTAAACTTTTTTATTTTTGCTTAGAATTGTTTTAACCATGGAAATGAGTCAAAAAAAACCTATATGTAATTATTTTTGGAAAACAAATATTTGCCCCGATGAAGCGCGGGTCAAATATTTAATGAATATATATACAACATAGAGACAAAATAGATATTATAGAATATAAGAAAATGATTAGGTAAAACATTGTAATGCCAACATTATTTTATAATTTGATCCTCCAACTTAAAAAAAAAAAATTACACCTTTTTATGCCTAAATTATAGCAAATTTAAAAAGTTCTGTTAACTATAAAAAGATTACAGAGGGGGCAAAGTGTAAGCAAAGAAATCATTCATGGAAAATATAAAATGACAAAAAAGTGCTTTTTAATCCTCATACTTTTTTTCTTTGTTTATAGTTCTTATAATTTTTGGAATTTTTATTTTGATATATAAGTTAATTAAATTATTAATCTATTTTATGAATAAATAGATTTTATTAAAGATTCAAATTTCATTTTCATCTTATGTGAATTTAGAAAATATTTAGAAAGAAATATATAAAAATCTATTAGATTTAAAATTTATTCTTTGGTAAATTATTTGTAAAATGCTTTTCTATTTTTAGAATGCCAAATATATGTTTTACATCTTTTATATAAAAATATTTAATTTTCATAAGGTTTTCTTGAATAGTTTTTTAAAAAATCCCACAAAAGTATGTATGTATATTAGACTTTTCAGGCTATTTTTTAGAAACCAATTCTAATTGCTCAATAAAAATATATTTCAATGCTATTTCTTGTTTTTTTTTTCTTAGTTTAGCCAATTTATCATAAAAAGCAAAATAGGATAAAGTGATCTTGGGTTGATTTTTTTTTAACATTTCAATCCTTAAAATGAGAGAAGAGAGAGTTATTGAATTCTAGTTGGGAAAAAAAATTGTCACTTGACACCAATTTTGACTATGAAAAATCAATCTTGATGTTGATTGATTTCATTTTATGAGAGGAGGAATTCAATGATGATGAGTTTTTTATGTAAACATTCATGAGTAGGTAGATCTGGGTTTTGAAAGTTTTTTCAATTCAGATTGATTTTTTATGTTTTATAACCCATTTTGGGTTAATTGATGCCATGTATATATTTATTTTGATTTTTATGGTGTTTTATTAGTTTTTCTAATAAAAAATTATTTGAAAAATGATTTTTTAGGAAAAACAAATCAAATCCCAAAGTTGCCCTTGTAAAAAAGTTAAGAGAGCGATTTTATCTCCATTAATAAAAATTAAAATAAAAGGTTTAGACAAGGAGGTCTAGGCTAGAAATTCCACACGTCTGAGCCTTTTGTCACAAGTTTGGGTGCACTTAGCACAAGGTCGGGCTGGTGTACCTAGCATTTTTTTTTATTTTTACTCTATTTTTTTTATTAAATTAGTCTTTTAATATGGTTTGCAAGTATCTTAAGTTTTGTTTTTAATTAAAAAAATAATTTCTTATTTCTTATTTGAGGGACATTAAAAAGAATTTATATGAGAAAATATGAATATACATGGACACAGAAATTTAAAAAAAGAACTGAAAATTTTTATTTAGATATTTGAATTGTTTATCAATATTTATTTTTTACTTTAATTAAAAAAAACCTAATTATTTGTGCAAAGATTAATAATTAAATAGTTAAAATATAATTATTTAAAAAAATAATGTTAAAATATAGTAATAAATATATTCACCATATGAAATGCATGAGCAAAAGAATTATTAAAGCATTATTTAATTAATTTTTAATGTTTAATTAAATAGTTTCAAGCAATTATAAAAATGAAATTACAAAAACTTTTTAAGTCTATATTAATTGAAAAAAAAAACTTTGCATAATTATTATTTATATAATATATTTTAATATTTAATAAATAATTAATTTTATGCCCACTTGATCTAGTGTGACCCTTTAATTTTTTTCCTCAATGTTTGTTTTTAATATTAGAGTTTTAATGATTTTTTTTATTTTTAAAATCTATTTGATTTTAAATTAATATTTATATTTTTTGTATTATATAACAAAAAAAATAAAACTTAAAGTCTATAACCCAATCGTATTTCTGAATTTTTATTGATAAACTCATATTAATTTAATATGATATAATTTTAATATTAATTTAAAAAAAAACCATGTTATAATATTTTTATCTTTAATAGTTTTTTATCCAATTAGCAATAAAAACTAAAAACCACTTTTTAAAAATTTCAATCTCCATTATCAATTAACAATCCACAGTTCAGTCCCAACCAAGACTCAGGGCTTCAGGAAATAGACCTGTAAAAAAGGAATTTGACACGAAATTATTTGCCACAAAACAACGAATACTGTACAGCGCCTGGTATGCTATAAACATAGGGCTGCCAACATCAGCTTGTTTTATGCTTAATATTAGCTTTGCGCGATTCGAGTTTTTAAACTGCTAATTGGAAGGGTGCGCCAGGCCATTGCAGCAGTGCAACGCATTGGCGACGCGCGAGGACCTCAGTAGCAAGCTACAGTAACAGGCCTTCCCCATGGAAAAATAAATTTAATATCGTGTGGGCCATTGGCCCACGTATCAGATATTAAACTGATAAGAACAGATACTACACTTGATCTTAGCCAAAAGGCCGAGAAAGGTATGATATGAAAGGTTACACGCTTCGCTTTTTATAGACTACGTTGACACGCGTAATTTCAGTTCTTTTCGATGTGGGATATAAAAACCCTGGAAACGCAGCACAAGCACTAGACAGCAGCAGCCACCTGCCAGCCTCTCATCAAGATGCGAGAGAGAGCTCGCACCGGCTTCTCAGATGAAAAGCAAGGTGGTGTGTACTTTGCCTTAGCTCAGATCCTGTGGGTCAGTGAATTTCAAGCAGCTCCTCCTGCTTAGCTCCTTCTGTAAGCTGTGGATTTTGTCCTTCGTATCCTTCTTCCATTGACCAAAAGTAAGAGAAGCAATACAATTTTTACACTCAGAATTAGTGTATTACGTTACAGTTGCAAAAGGAGAAAGCGCAGATATTCACTGAACTTTTTATAAGAAAACAACGCATGATGAAGAATAATGCACCTTCCCATTGTTTCCTGGGGTGATGTGATAAGGGTTAATTATTTACAAGAACAGGCCAGTCACCACATGGATTAATCAATTCTTTGCCTTTTCATAGACTTTCTGTTATAGCGAGTTGATGTTACCCACCTTGCTTTTACTTTTCAAGTATTTGATGCGATAGTCAGAGTGTGTTTAGTTGCTTGGTTGCTTCCTCATTTGAAACAATCACATCACAGCAACTCAACCATTTAGTAATGCTTTAATAACAAATTTATATTAGTGGAGCCTATTATTAATTATGACACGTCCACAGGTATGTAAGAAGCAACAATTTGTTGCTTCTTTAGCTGGAGAACTCATGAACAGTGGAGCACTGTTTATGAGTTTTTTTCCACGAAATCGGTCTCGTTCAACGCTAAAAATGCATTGAATCGGGTTTGATCTAACAAAATAAAAAAAAAAATTTTAATTATGTTTTATTTGAAAAATTGATGTTAAACATTATTCAATGACACTACATAAATTAGACGGAGATCACTTGATGACATAATATTTGTAAAATTTGATCGCAATCCCAATTTTATTCCTAATTATATTTTACCTATGTTGTTGCGCTCTTAAAAAATTTAATGGAACAATAAAAAATATTTTATATAAAGTATTATTTATTTAATGATATAATAGTAATAGTTAAATCTACAATATTTAAATTAAAAATCATCAATATTAATATATATTTTTTAAAATTATTTTATAACCTCAATTTCAAAAGCATTCTTAACCAAACACATTAAACTATTTTTTCTTCAACCTCAATTACAACCACAGTTTTAACCAAACACCTATTTTTTCAAACCAATCTCAACTAAAAGTACTTTTTATAAAACAATTTTTTTTCAAATAACAACCACAACAGCTACCGCAATACCAAACACACTCATCATTGCCCACCAGCCATACTTGCCAATCCAAAAATTTCTCCATTAGGTGGTTTTAACTAGCTATTTAAAATCCGGATAATTTTAGTGTCAAAAAAATAGTATATAGGCATTTCCAACATTTTTTTTTGACAAAAAGATTTTCAATCATAAATTATGTTTAATTGAATAAATTGATATTTAATTAAGAAATAACTAAGATAAAAATATATAATCTTACAACATGGATCATGTACTCAGTTGTGTTTAATAACTTTATTTTTTATAATAAAATTTTTATTTAATCAAACAATTATTTGTGCCAATAAAAAATTAAAAAAAGTCGTTAATAAAAGCGAATTGAATAAAATTATGAAACTCAATTATCAAACAGTCTAAATGTTGAATGGTAAAACTAAAAAAAAAATTAAATTAACCCAAATTAACCCGCTACATCACAACCATTGACATAAAATTAGAATAACTCCATAAAAAGAAAAGTGAAAAAAAAAACCATGAAGATCAATTCTAAAAAAATATATTAAAGAATGAAATTAAAAATAAAATAAAAAGAGATTTAAAAAATACTCAAGTCAACTCGTGTTATCTTTCGAAACTCATAATCATGATCATGAAGCCAAGATTGACTACATAGAAGGCAAACCCCCCCCCCCAAAAAAAAAAAAAAGCAAAAATCTCAAAAAAAAAATTAAGTGATAAAACTAAAAAAAATAAAAAAAAAACAATGAAAGAAAAATCTAGATTAATTTGATTTAACCCGCCAACTTTATATCTATGAAAATAGAATTGAAATAACCCCATAGAAAAAAAAAATTAAAAGCATGAATATCAATTAAAAAAATTAAATGTTAAAGAATGAATAAATTAAATTTATAAAAGGATTTAATAAAAATTCAAAAATTAATCCTTAAAACTTGTAATCATTCTCATGAATCTAGGATCGATCCTATAAAAAGAAAAAAAAAATCTCAATAAAAAATAAAAAGAAAAAGCTAAGGGATGAAATTAGAATGCAAAAGGCAAAAGTTTTGACAAACCGAGCCACAGAATTATCCGTGTGGCGCGGGGGAATATACAAATAATTTTGAATCAAATAAAAAGTATAAGTGCATGTGCAATAATAATAATTAGAGAAGGTGGTGTTTTTCGTTCAACTAAAATAAAAAAATCAAGATTGTCAAATAACTTTTAACATTAAAATCATATTTCTTAAAAAAGAATCATTTTTGTTTTGTTCTGGCGTTGAAATCATATTTCTCCAAAATCAAAACTTCGGATTCATTAACAACATTTTAACCCAGGGCCTGTCGGTAAACAGGTGGTTCATATGTTCTTTGCGGATTTTTTATCCGAAACTTTATTTGCGATGCCCTGATGTCCAGACAGGTCTTTATAGATAAATTGGAAACCAAGTCGCAATCCTCCATCAACACTCCAGTGAGGGGTCCTAACAAGGCAGCCATATGACAGGCTTCAGATATCATATCAATACATTCTATTAGCTACACTTGAACTCAAAAGTTCAAGCCATGGAAATTATCTCACAACTGCAGTTTTCTCATTTCCTAGTAACTGCCCACAAAGGCTATAAAGTTATAGAGACCGCGAAACCTCAGATGTAGTAATAATGATGATGATAATTAATTTATATCTGCAGTCAACATGATGATGATAATAATGATGATGAGGAGCATGAACACACCCATGAGCAGCATGCCATACAGCCAAACCACATTGATGCGATGCATCATAATCACAACCACATCCTGATGCTGAGGTTAAATAATAACCCCTACATAAATCCAAATGGATTCTGCTGCGGATATCACATCACGGAAGAAAAGGGTTGTGAGAAGGGTGCGCCTCTTTCTGCTTTTTGTAAGCCCTGAGAAGCAAAACAATCAAAGATAGATGTGACCACATACTCTAAACAAAAGCTCCTGGCTAAAATTTGACAATCCTTTGGGTTGACACTGCTAATCACCTGGTGGCATTTAACCCCCCCAGTCCAACCGTTCCCAGAATAATAAAAAGGAAAGGGATCTGAATCAGAGCACGATTGCTTCTTCCACCATGCGCTCTTGGCACTCCAGTCCTCACAACTCGGGCATATGTTGCTAAACAAGACAGCTCATGTTTGATCGAGTGATGATAGCCAGAAAAAGAAAGGAGAAAACAAAATTGCAATTAAAAAAGCAATGTTACCTGAAGCTGAATCTTCTCCTTTTGCACCTGCGGTTGCCATACATGAAACTTTTAATAACTCATTCTCATTGGTAGTAAATAGCAGTTCAGCTAAGTAACGGCTTCATAATCTTCTGAACAGGGCGATTAACACATAAATCGTGGTTTGCAAACTCATCCAAATGACATATTCCAATTAGACACTGCAACTGAATGATCTCATGCAAAAAACTCAAGATTGCATTCATTTAATATTTAAAGCAAGTGGAATTGCATCTCCAATGTTTGGGTAATTGTTTATCTAAATTTTTAAGGGAACTTGACCTCCAACAATCAATATGAATCCATACTTTTAAAGACAAGAGGCATTCATTCATATAAATAAACTGATAACTTCATGAACATGGATATTAATAAATACTAACTCATCTAAACTTCAGTCTCAGAATAGTTTGCTGAACATGTAAGACTATATGAGATGTAAGATTATCTGTTACAAAAGCAGCAAACATATATGCATATCAAATTAGAATGGGCAGAAGGACATCATTAACAAGTAGACATGTAGTGCCAACACCATCAAAATACCAAATCAAGAACATACTTACAAAACACAGAGTCAAGAAAAAATAAATCAAATGAACCAATTTGATTGAAGAACAAAGACAGAAAATAAAGGTTAGATAGGCTACTTAGTGGGGATCAACTATTATGATTAAGAAATAAAAAAATAGAAATCAGAATAAGGAAAGACAACCTGGAAATGTGACAGAATCAATTAGGACTGTACGAAGACCTTAACAATCACATACTGCATAACAAAATACAAGATGATAATCGGTCTATGATATTACCGATTCACTTTGCTATCAAAATATTAAACGTGTATCTCACTGCTTACTCCAGGTTTGATGAGCCACATACATATTAACTAATCTGTCAAATCATCATCAAGAAAATCAAGACCATCATCATCAGTGGTAACTCCTCCGGCAGCAGGAATAACATCCAAAGGCTCAAGTACCCCTGCCAATGTCACCATATCTGCAGGTCTCTTTTCTTGATGGTCATTCTCATCCATTTCATCTCCATCAAATTGTTCCATCTCATTATAAAGGATCTCCTAAAACAGGACCAGAGGTTTCACCAAGTTCTCAATCACTCCCTGAAGAATTGAGGCAATGTGCAGGATAAAAGAATATTTTGAGAAAAAGTAGATATAATTGGAGGTACCTCATCTTCTTGCATGGTTTGTTTCTCTGACTCTACAAGCCAGTCATCCAGTATGTTTTCAGTAATTAAGTTGTCAAATGAGACCACATCACCAGGCTTTCTTCCTAGTTGGCGTTCTCTTAGACGCAAATTATAGTGGACAAAGGTAAGCTCATTCCATCTCTTCCGGGATGCAGTGCTATGCCTTTTACTATGAACTTGATCATATATACTCCAAGTGTGTTCACATATGAGAGATGAGCATGTCTGGCTTAGTATACGAATGGCAATTCGTTGAAGCTCTAAGCAACTTATCCCATGTTGTTGCCACCATGCAGCTAAATAAGATATTGATAAGTGTACACATTTAGATCACCTCTTGATTTTGCATAATAATAGAAGCAATCAGACTCCATAATTTGATTTATGCTTAATCAAAGATGCATGACATCTTGGACAAATTACCTGGATCAAGTTCCATTCTAGTACTAATAGCCAAATCAGTTCCAAAATCAGCTTTCGCAGACACAAAATCAGGGATCTGCTGGGGTCGCACATTTAAAGATCAACAAAATTAAGAATACATAACAAAACATCAAATCATGAGCATGAAAATAGTTCTTTTGGCTGCATTTTGTGGCATCATTTAGTGCAGCACAAATTAATGGTAGCCTAACCTTCAGACAACTACTCAAAAATATCTCTAATGTTAGTCCTGTCCTTAAAAATGATACAACAGCAACCAAAAAAATACACAACAAAAAGCACATTACCTGCATGGATGCAGAAATTCTTTTGCCATTGTCAACTTCCAGTCGAACAATACATTCATTAAGACCACGAACAACCTCAGGATTCTATGACAAAGATACATTCATTTAGACCACGAATAACCTCAGGATTCTATGACAAACAAATGACACAAGGACAGAATGGCAGGACATTAAGCTTAAAACCAAAAGAGGTGTAGTTGACATAGCTCATACCAATAGGAAATCAGGTCGATAGCGGTAAGATGGATTTAGAAAGTAAGCAGCCACGTAAAGTGGGTGGTGAAACAGAGAGCTCCATTGGTTTTCTATCACAGTCCAGAAAGGTCCATATTTCCGTGCATCATCCCCATGAATAATTTTAATTGCATGTTTAGCTCTGCACATGTCATTATATATATATGCTATTGATCGGGTTTCATCACCATCTATCTTCTGAAGAACAAACGCAACCGGTTCTAAGGATTTTTTCACGTGCTGCACCTTCTTCCAGAATGTGGCATTTAAGACAATTTTTTCAACTTCTCTGCCATCATCTGATTTGGGAAATCGGGAAGATATCCATTTGTTTGATTGGAACATTCTCTTAAGACCAACCCTTTGGTCCAACAAACTTTGTAAAGTGAAGAACGTAGTGCCAAACTTAGTAACAGCCGGCCTGAGAAGTTCTTGTCCCTTTGTGAATTCTTTTTTCATATAATTCAACAACCAGGTATTGTTGTAAATAAACCTTGTAACTTTTTTAGCCTTATCTACGCACTCTCCTACCCATTTTATATTCAAAAAGTCCTCTACCATTTGATCAATGCAATGGATAGCACATGGTGTCCAAAATAAATTTCTCCTTTTCTCTTCAAGCATCTTCCCAGCAGTCTTAAAACTGGCAGTGTTTTTAGTGATTACCTGTGTCGGAAACCAGAAGAAAACAGCTTATTAGGCACCCGTTTACGAGTGCATTTGAGTAACGTGAGAAATGTCAGAAATAAATATTTAACTACCTGAACAACATTTTCCTCACCAATCTCTTCCACCACCTTGTCCAACAACTTGAAAAGGCTTGCGGCATCTTCTATCATATCAGTGGCATCGATAGAAGAAACAAAGTATGCACCTCGGGGACAACAGGCCAAAAGGTTAATTGATGTCCTACCCTGGAGATCGTTCCAACTATCAGCAACAATAGAACAGCCAGTAATTGTCCAAGATGCCTTAAACTCTTCAAGATATTCTTTTATTGTAATGATCTCATCCTGAAGAAACCGACCAGATAGTAGTTGGCTTGAAGGTCCCTGCAGACCAGGCCCATATTGGCCAACCAACTCCAGCATTTTGAGGAAATATGGGGAATTTGCTGCATTTGAAGGGATTCCTGCATGATAAAAGAATTTGCAGATGGAAGAGATCACTTCCTTTAGAGCTTTCTTCTCAAAACCCATCCTTGCTTTTGTTTGCCTGTAGTGCGATGATGTTTGGTTTTTAAGAGACTTCAAAAACACTGAATCCAATCTTGATCTTTTCATTGGTGGTTCAGCACCGTTGCTGCTACTACCAGGGGACCTCCCCTTGATATTATTTCTGATGTCATTGTCTGAAATTTTATCATCAATGGCCAGCAAATCCTTACTTGAATATTGCAACAACCCTCCCTCCTGCTCCTCCTCTTCATCCTCGTTATCTGAGTTGGTATAGAAAGTGGATATCTCTTTAGATTCAGGTTTCCGATTCCTTCTTCCAGTACGGTGCCATTTCATGTTCTCCTTGATTCTAAGGTACACCTCCTCAGGTGCCTTGTCACAATAGGCAACTTCCCCAGGGATCCTAGCCAGATGTTGTTTAAAGCGATTGATGCCTCCACTAATAATTTTCTCACAATAATTGCACTTCACTCTTTTCTTCTTTTCATCTTGAGCAATACAATGTTCCCAGCCCGGGTCCACATATCCTAAGGATCGAAGAGAAGCAAACCTTATAACCAAGTTCTTGTCACCCACCACCTTTTTGCCTTTTTGTTTGTAACTGCAGGAAGCTTCCTCCATGTCATTATACTCACTAGAGTGGAAAGCTAAAGATGCCTGTTCAAATTCAGCTTGCCTTCGCTTTCGACCTGAACGGCATCCTTCCAGGTTTTTTCTCATATTGAAGCATACGTCCTCAGGAACCTTAACACAATGAGTAACTTCACCAGACATTCTAGCTAAATGTTGTTTCAATCTGAATATTCCACCACTAACTATTTTCCCGCAGTAGTTGCATTTAACCTTCTTTTTTCTTTCATCTTGAGCAATGCCATGTTCCCATCCAGGATCAATATATCCTGAGGATCGAAGTGGGGCCATTTCTTCAAACATTCGTGTATTAGCACAGCAGCAGCAGCTTATATCCTTGGCTGTTACATTCAAAGAAGCATTAAAATAAGCAAACAGCTATAAGAAATGAAAACATGCAGGGATTTAAATTTTAGAGCAACCAAAAGACTACACTATCTAAGGGGTAATAAAAGCACCAGACAAAGGAGCCCTCCTAAATCGGAAACAATATTATTGCAACAAAAGAGATGTACATTATGATAAAATCATCTCTTGAGATTGGTCATGGTTTTGGTGCTTGTAGTTTACTGGCAGATGTCCTTAATATAATAGGACTTTGAGCAAAATTGAAAAGAACAAAGAAAAAAAGATCCAACTAAGATATAAATATATAAAATGATTAAGGTTGAACAAATTATGATCCAAAAGACAAGCAATGATACTGGGTTAACTAAATGGATGATGAATGTGGCGGTGTAGCACAAATTAAGGACTTCAATTTGACATGAATTTCAGTCTAAAAAAAACTAAAACAAAATCCTTGATACCAACAACGAAAATTTCACATGCCCCGCCAGATTTCCATAAATTCCAAGTGAAGGACAAAGTCATCCCACTGACAAAGAAAATAGGACACCCACAACAGCACAACGCCAGCAACATCCACAACAAAATAAAGAAAAAGAAAATAACATGGGCAATTCTGAGTTTCATCAATACCATGCAGCAAGAAAATAGGAAACAAATTCAGTAAAAGAATCAATTTACCATGTTATCACCCTGGAAATCCTTTCTCAATTGCAAGGCTCCTGTTGCATGTACCTCTAAACCTAGTCGACTTGTGTTTCTTCCTCAAAGTCAAAACCGTAAAATGGGTCTTCCAAATAAACCTGTGTTAGTTACAAAAGCTACAGTAACAAGTGAGTTGAGAACCCAAAGAGCAAGCAATTAACATGAAAAGCAGGGCACAGCAAAAAAATACACCCACAAAGGAAACAAAAAGCAAATAGCAGATTTACTACAACAAAGTCATCTCAGCAGACAGACAGGAGATGCAACAGCATGAAATTGACACACAATGTTTCTAGAAGTTTCTATTCAAAGTCAATCAATAACTCAAATACATGTATGCAAAACCATGAGAATATTAATGCAGAATCGCAGCTTCGGCCACTTCCAATAAGTTTTCTAATCCATTTTTCAGAGTTTGCAAACCACGATTTAAGTTTTTCAATATATCTCGTGATACAAAAAGAAGTGAAGAATTACCGGTCTGCAAATAAGTGTAAGCTTCTGAAATCTGCAGCAAACGCAAAAACAGCAGTTAGAACCATGAAAACAATTCTATAAAAAAAATTACCTGGCACAATACACAACCTAAAGACTCGCAACATTTAGTTTGACATTATTTAAAAAAAGAGGGAAAAAATTACAAATCGAATTACTACAGCAAAATGCGCATTGATGCTATAATGACCGTTCATCCGCCTAGGCCCTAATCATAATACAGATGCAAGCAAGCATTTTAGCCACACATGGTGTGTCAGTTTTACCGAAGTAACCAACCATAAGTTGAGAAGATCACAAAACTCTTGAAACACTGAAAAAGAAAAGGAGTCAACAAAAAAAAAAAAAGGTTCGTGAATGCTTAATCACCAACTTAAACTTGGACTCGGCACCGGGCTTTTCATGAAGAGGAAAGAGGTCAGGATGAGATTCCCATACTTTCTTTCTGTATGCAGCTTTAACCTAATACATAAGATGGAGACGCAAATAAATAAATAAATAAATAAATCATTTGACAACAAGAAGCAAGGAAACAAAGAGAAGAGCTTAGCTTAGCTTGAGAATCAATGATCGATTACTATAGAAAGTGATGTATTCAAACCCTAGAATTAGAAATTAATTTTATTTATTTACCGGAGCTTATAAAATATAGATTCGAAAGAGAAACGACTAACGGATCAGGCGCTGTGTTAAGATCAAGATTGCAGAAGAAATTGAAGAAGGGGAGAGAGAGAGAGAGAGTTGACCTGAGAGAGAGTGGGGCGGGAATTGGGAGGGAAGCCTAGCAAGACCTTGGCCTCATCACCCTGCATTTCTTTCTGTAATAATCTCCTTTTTGAGGGGTTGTTCTTGTTGGTCTTTGCTGCTTCTTTTCCTCTCTTCGAACCGAATAATAAGAAATAAGAAAAAATAAATAAATAAACGTATTGAACTACAGTACGTTGTTGAGTTTTCTTTGGATAAACCACTATAAATCCAATGAAGTTTCACTTTCACTACTGTCTGTATTGGTATATGTTTTGGAGTTGTTTTTAAAAATATTTTTGATTTAAAAAAATATTATATCAGTATTTTAAAATTATTTAAAAATATAAAAAAATTAAAATTTTTTAAAAACATTTTTTAACCACAAAATAAACATACTTTTATCCTTTAAATATTTTCAAAATATTCTTTATTTGAAATATATTGAAATAAATTTTTTTATTTTTAAAATTTTATTTTTTACATTAATTTAAAAAAAATCAACTTTTTTTAAAACACAAAATCATGCAAATAAAAATATAATAACATTACGAGAAGATGCACCCACTTTTAGAGGTGGATTCGATATTTTCATGAACAAACTGCCCTCCATTCTACTCTTGTTTTTATTGGAAGTTAAATATATGTAGTCGTTTGGAATTTATTTATTTTAATCTTCGTGAGTCGATAATGTAAATTAACTGACGGTTATTTTCATGTAATAATTATTCAAAATTTAATACCTGCCATCTGTTATAATAAGGTTTTTTTTTTGTTAGCTTAATTAAATTACTATTACAAGATTTCTTTTCATAGATTAATTATATATATATATATATATATATCAACTTATATATAAGAACTTAAAATTGAACTTATATTGTATTTATTGAGAGGAGCTATCACGAATCTTGAACAGGAATAATTTTATTTTTTAAAAGAATATAAAGATACATGGATAAAAATAAAAATAAAAATATTTCATGTTAGGCTAAATTTTGAAGCTTTTAAGTTTTTATTAATTTTAAAAAAACTAAAATTTTTATCTATGTTCATAATGACAAGTGAGCGAGATATTTTAAATAAGATGTTGTTTAAACTCGACTTGAGTTTCACTTGGTTATTTGATAAATAATCCTAGCATTCTAAGTTCAGTTATTTTATTAAATTTAATTTAAATTATTAAAATTAGAAAATAAATAAAATATATTGAATGTGACTGTGACTTTTTTTTTGTTGGATTATTACTTATGAGAATAAAAGCCAAGTCCAATCAAACAATAAAAAAAACGAATTACATTGAGTTGATTGAGTTGAATAAAGGTATAGCTAAGCCTAGTTTCTTATATTAGTGTAATTATACCCAAAGCTAAAAGAACTTGGGAATTTATAGCGTATATACTCATATTTTAATAGTAAAATTACTAATTTTTTTTTCTTATAGATCAAACTCATTTGGCTTGGTATTGTAGAAAAGGTTTTTTTTTTTATGGGATCCATTATTCCAAGAATTGACAAGGTTAAATAATTTTTTTATATTTTTATTGTAGTGTAATTACCATTGAAAGCAATAAAACATTAAAATTAGGTAAGGGTTTTTTTTTTTTTTTATCTTTGACCTAGTTTTAAAAAGTTAAGTCACTTCATTGCTCTTAGAAATTTTTTTAAAAAAATATATTTGATTTAGAGTTTCTTTTAACTTTTACATTTGGTTATTTAATAGTTATTGAGTGTCATTAGAGACAGTAGAATAATTTAATAAATAAATTATTTTTCTTAAAAACAAAAGTAGATATGCGTGAGTGGTACTTGTTGGAATTGGACGACGCATGCAGCGCAGTGGGCAGAAACTTGCTTCCAAGGCAGTGAACGAAGTGTCTCAGCATCCCCTCCATATACAAGCAATGTGTGTGGCATAATTGTTACCGATTTAGCGCATTTGACCTTTTGTTATTTTTTCTTTTTCTTTCTCTCCTACTTGATTTTCTTGTTGGCCTTCCAAAAATCAAGTCAGCCTCTAAGGTTTATTATCCTTAACATTTGGTCCATATTCTCTAAATTACAATTTTTTTATTTAGAATAATTTATAAAATTAAAGATTTTTTTTAATTTCATCCCCTATAGATTTTTTTTTATCTATCATACTTGGTTCTCATTCTTTTGATTACAATTTGTTTTATTTGAGTGGTTTTTGAATTATTTTTTATATAATTTCATCATTCTTGAGTTTTTTTTTCTATCAAATCTAATCCTTTTTTTTTGTTATTTTTTTCCCTTGAATTTTTTTAATTGATTTTTTTATTGTTTCATCCTACACCATTTAATTAGCCAGGTTTTTAGCTTTTTAGTTGAGCCCAGATCTAGAATTTAACGGATTGTGGCTTTAAGAGATTAACTCGGGTTTACGAAGTTCACTCGAGCTTCTATGGTTTTTTTTCTCTTTTTAAGTTTTTTTTTCATCCTCTAGCATTTCGTTATTTTTTTACTCACTTTCTATGGCTTTTTTTAGTTGTTTTCAAAATAAAACTAATTGCATAAGTTTTCTTTTGTCTTTGTTAAATCTAGCTTTTTAAAAAAGAAATTTTTTTATTAAATTAAATTAGTTGATTTAATCCTCCCTAACATTTAATTGGTCGACTGTTTGGCTTATTGGTTGAGCCTGGGGTCTAGAATTTAACAAATTGTGGACCTGAGAGATTAACCTGGGTTTATAAGATTCACCCGGACTTGCTTGATTTTTTTATCTTCGCTCTTTTTTTTGTTTTATCCTACAATATTTTGTTGTTTTTTCTCTCGCTTTCTATGATATTTTTCAATCATTTTAAAATTAACACGAGCTGCCTTGATTTTTTTTTTTGTCTTTGTTAAGTTTATCTTTTTTAAAAAAGAAATTTTGTTTTTAAATTAATTGATTTCATCCTCCAACATTTCATTAGTCTAGGTTGAGCCTGGATCGATAATTTAATGGATTGCAGGTTTGAGAGTTTACCATGGGCTTACAAGGTTCATTCAAGCTTGTTTGGTTTTTTTAAGCTTATTTTTTTTTCTGATTCCATCGTCCAACATTCTTTTTATTCAATTTATATGGGATTTTTTTTGTCTTTGTTAAATTTAGCTTTTTTAAAAGGAATTTTGTTTTTTAATCAAATTAAATTTATTGATTCCATCCTTTAGCATTTAATTAAGCAGGTATTGAGCTTCTTAGTTGAGCCTAAGTTTATAATTTGACGGGTTACGAGTTTGAGAGATTAACTCAGGTTTACAAGCTTAACCCGGGCTTCTTCGGCTTTTTTCTCCTCCTTTTAAGCTTTTTTTTGTTTTATCCACCAACATGTTGTTTTTTTTTTTTTTTTTGCTTTATATGAGATTTTTTTGTTGTTTTGAAAGTAACAAAGGTTAACTTGAATTTTTTTTTAGCTTTTATTGAATCTAGCTTTTTTAAAATGAATATTATTTTTAAATTAAATTAATTATGTGAGTGTAAGCATGAGATGCTTGTTTAATGGTGTTTTGTTTTGCTTATTTTCCGGGTCATTGCTTTAATTGCACAGACAACCTCTTTCAACTATCAAATTCTTAGATTTTTCTTACTCCTTTTAAAATGTTGATTGCACACTAACATCCCTTATTATGTTGGCAAAAAGTTAACCTGGGCATAACATAGCATAACATATATCATCTATCTAGTTATAAATAAACTAAAAGAGAATGGTAATTTATTATTATTTTTTTCTACTATTTTTAGTAATTAATAAAAAAAATATATAAGGAGTGAGTTTTTCACTGTAGTACTAAAAATAGATTATTGTGGATCATTACAACGAAGTTATTGTTTTGCTCTTCAGTTGAAAAAATGGAAACCTTAGTGTTGGGGGCAATTTAATCTTTTTCAATGGCATATTGGTCATTAAAAGATTGTTAGAGGGTAATTGTATTTTTATTTTTTTACCTGCTTGTTTCAACTAAATTTATTTATTAAAATCAATAAAAAATGAGAAAAATAGAAACATATATATATATATATATATACACACACACACAAACTGAGTGAATAAAATAAAAGGAAATATTATGCAAGACCATACATATTAAAAATATTATTTCAAAATAACAATTTTTTTATAAAATAAAGCTTATATGTGTAAAATAATAATAAAAAAAACTCTTCAAAAATTGAATAAAACACAATTTTTTTTTAAAAAAACTTTTATCCAAAAAAAGTTTGCAAAACTCGTGGCTTAGGTTATAAGATCGAGATGAACCGATAAGAAATAAATTAAAGATAAACCACAAAACTATTTAAAAAAAAATAATATGAAATGATAAAACTGTAAAAGAAAATGAGGGGAAAAAAGGATCCTTAACCATATTACTTGTATACTAAGACGTATGGGATTTTCACTGTACATTTGTTACAAAGCAAAATTTTTTTTCCAGTTTGGTCCTCAAACTTTGTTTTTAGACGATAAAGTCCTATTTAAGGAGCAATTGATTACAAATTCTTATGAAAGGGTGGGATTAGTAGAGGGGAGGACCAAAATGAAAAAAACGACAAACATAAGTGACATGCCATAAGTTTCAAAAACATTCACTTTGGTCCTTCAACTTAAACAATCATGTAAATTATACAATTGTGGTCCCTCAAAATTGTTCCAATTCCATTTTGGTATAGATGTTTATTTTTGTTATTTTTTGGTTCTTGATTGAGAGAGGGGAGAGAGGGGTTGCTGGATTTCGGCGATAAAGAGAGAAACTTGTCGTTGGCACCTATTTAGATCACCAAAATAAGGGATTTTTGTGTCAAATTATTTCATTTGATGCAGGGAGTTCATAGTGTTTTTGTACCTTAAAAGTTCGTGAAAAAACAGATCTGAGCCCCGATTGATTTTTGGTTTATGGTTGAGTCCAGTTTTTGGAGGCGGTTTTTTGAGGGCATGACTGGGTTTGTCATGGTTTCTAGGAGTGTTTTATAGGTGTTTTGGGTCAAAAATAGGTTGCAAAACAGGTTTTTAGGTCAAAAGAGCGTAAGCCCCGATTTTTCAACAATCATAGTGACCAAAATATGGGCAAAACAAGCGAGACATTGTCTGTCTCAGCAGGCGACATGTCATTTGTTGTTGGCTTAGGTCTGGCACGACTAGCAATCCCAAGGCGTTTGGGTTCGACATGGTTTCCATACCCAAAGCACTTGGGTTTGGCATGGTTATCATAAAAATATAACTTTAAAGAATGCAATTGAAAAGAAATAAAGTGACATGACCAGTTAAAAAAATAAAAACAAAAAAAATATAAAAAACCTTCTTTCTTTTATTTTGTTCAAAGGGCATCTTTTAAATTATATTGATTTTTCTGTCATGCGTTTAATTTTCGAAAAGGTTTTTCTGGTTCATCTATAGTTTTGTTTTTATCTTTTATATAAATAAACTATGTTTTTGAAAATAAAAAAATATTTATTTTTGGATGATATTTTTAATATGTGTAGCTTTACATGTTATTTCTTTTTTCTTTTTATTTTCTTTAATCAATTTAATATCCAATTTTTCAACATTAAATATCTTGACATACATCTGTCTCTCGGTTTTTTAAGTTTTTTTTTATGTCATTAATGATTTTTTATTTATTTATTAGCGCACATAATTCCTAGTTCATTTGATTATATGTGTGCATAAATGTTTTGATTTGTTATATTTTTTGAATTATAAAAATGCTTTGAAAAAACCTGCATATATTTTTTTTAATGAAAAATAAAAATATTGACCCACAGCGGAGTGTGGGTCACATAACTATTTAACTATTAAAACTCGTGACCCGTGTTATTAGATCGGAAACATGACAAATAAAAAAACCGCAAAACTCAATTCCGAACAAATCAAACACCAAAGGATAAAACCGTAATCACATAAAAAATTATAATTAAAAGAATGTGGGTAAAAATTAAAATAAAAAATAAATTAGAGGGCATAAAAAAATTTAATTTGGAGGGTTAAATTGAAAAGAAAAAAACTTTAACAAAAAGAAAAGGAAATCAAAAGAAAAAGGGCTAAATTGAAAAAAAATAAAACAATATAAACTTTGATTGAATGATGAAATTAAAAATCAATAAAAATTTAACAAAAAAACCAGGGAAAAAAAATAAGAAATCAAAAGAATTAGGAGCGAATTGAAAAAAAAATATGACAAATTATAATTTAAGGACTAAATTGAAAACATAATTTTTTTAAAAAAGGGTTAAGAACCAAAAAAAGCAATAAAAAACACAAGGACTGAACTTGAAAAAAAAAAGGAGAATGGATGTGCACCTTTTTTAGAAGAAAGAGAAAAGAAAAAAGAAAAAAACAGCCACCAACTACAAACATCATTAGCTGTCACTCTCCACACCAGGAGGAAGAGGACGCAATGACATTTTCAAGGACAAGGCAAAAGGACAGGTTTGATCATTATATGACATCGCATATGCCAACAACTTTTCAATAAAAAAAACTAAAAAGTCAACATAAAAAATACCAAAACACCTCTCATAACATTGAAAATTAAAAATAAACCCGTGTGAAAGGAAAAAAAAACACCCCTAAATGCAGACCTCATGTTTTGTCATTTCCAATGGTAAAGAATATTTTTACTATAGCCTAAGGAGGGAAAAACCAAGAAAACTTTTGATCAACAACTCTAGTTTTTTTTACCTTGAGGGAAAATAAATATTTTTATTGTTTTAAAGTTTGTGAAAAGATGAAAAAATTATTGTTCAACAATTCTAAAATTTAATGAATTAGGGCGGTAGAAACATAATTTTATTGTGCAAAAAATTTGAAAAGTACTTAGATACTCCCGAACAATCTTTTAATGACCAACGAGTCACTAAAAAGACCAGATTACCCTCATAATCAAGGCCATGATTTTTCCACTCAAAGACAAAAATAGTAATTTCACTGTAATAATCCACAGTAAACTATATCTAGTACTATAGTGAAAAGCCCACACGTTATATATTTTATTCAATATAAAAATATTTTTGTCATTAAATGAAATATAACGGTAATTATATAAATAATAATATGTTTTTGTTGATTTTTTTTAGCTAGGTTATTAAGTGTTTGCACAAGTATAAAATTTAAGATGTAAATTATAAGTTTTCAAACCTTGATAAGTAAGTGCAATTTCGACAAAATTATAGGACCCTAGGGGTAATTTTTCCTTTAATATTTTGTTTTTAATTTCATTTTTTAGCACCAAGTTAATTAAGACTTGCTTAGGTTATCATAATTTTATGATTCAGATCACATATTTAACAGTTTAACCTGGATCGATCAAATATATTGTCATCATAATATAAAAACTCATCATATAATATATTATCATATTAACATTTTCTTTAAAAATATCTTCAAATATATATTATATTTTAAGTTAATGATTAATTTTTTTAATTAAAAAATATATTAGCAATGTTTAAATATTTTTTTAATATTAAAAAAATTAATAGGAATCACAATTAACATGTTTATTTTTACTTTTCAAAAATATTTTGAAAGAAATTTGAATTTTTATTTTATTTTAAATTAAATTTATTTTATGTTTTCAAATTATTTTAAAATATTAATATTAAAAATAAATTTTAAAAAATTAAAAAAATATATTATTTTAATATATTTTTATCTAAAAATTATTTTAGGAAACAAGCTGTTGTTGAACGGGTTTGTTGTAGTCTTGCCCATTCTCCCGAAGGAAACGGTGAACAATAAAAGCCGTGAAAAGTAAAAATCAAGGGTGGTGTGGTGTTTCTCCACACCAATAGCGGCGAGGGTGCAGTGGATCATCGTTTCCTTTCCTTTGCGACTTATGAAGGCATAGGAGGCGAGACAGACTGCATCACTCACTCACCCCATTTCACCTCCTCTTGCCATAGAAAGAAAGACCCATCAATCACAACTAGTACAAAATGAGAAGAATACATGGAGGAGGAGGAGGAGGAGGTTTAAGTGGTGTTCGAATCTGCTCAAGCAGCAGCTCATTCAATCTGGGCGGCGGAACCGACCATCCTTTCTTCTCCAATGTGAAGTTGCCCAACCTTCTCTCCCCTTTTCTCGCCCCTACTCTACTGGTCCGTCTTTTCTCTTCTCTTCTCTCTCTTTTTTTTTAATTTCATTTTTTACGATTGTTTTTTTTTTTGGTTCAATGGCAGCAAAAATCGCAACCAAAGTTATCTTCGAACCTAATTAGAATAATGGAACAAAGACTATCACGAAGGAGTGCTTGTCTTGTGAATTTCATTAACCAGATAATTTAATTTATGTTTTTTTTTGTACAGAAGAAAATCGTATTTTGTTATTCTCGAATGATGTCTACTCTCCGCTCTCTTTGTATTTTGATTGAAGACAGCCAGAAGCCTCACCGACTGAATTTTCGAGGGCGAATAAAGAGCTCCGAAAACTCAGGGGCTCCATGGACCTTATAACATACTTCAGGACCAAACAGAAGGTACTGTTTTTGTTCATTTAAGAGGAAATGCATGATCGGCTTTCGGCTTTCATCAGTAACTAGTGGAAGCAAACATGCCATACTCTAATAATATTGTCTTGTGTTTCAAGGAACACCATTTTAATTGTCGCCGAGGGTGGCGGTTGAAGTTTCAGCCATTAGAGTGCCAAGTTCCAAAATGGCATGCTTTTGCAATGTTTCTCAATTAAGTAAACTCTGTAACCAAACTACTCAATAAAAGATGCCAGTCATTGCATATACCTTTATATCTCGACTAAACTTCAGGGGAAGGAAAAAAACAAAGGGTATGCTAATTAGTAGCAATTAATTTAACAACTGCAAATACTTGCTTCGAACGTGATTTACTGGTTACTTTGAGGGAAGGGGCAGTGTATGGGGTTTGCTTTTTTCACTTTCTAGGAGATTGATGGTCTGAGATCGATGATGGCTGAATGCCCAGAAGATAAAGACATGCTTGATATGGCAAACGAGGAATTGATTCGAGTCATGGAAGAAGAGAAAAGACTGCAGAATTTGTTGCTGAAGTCTTTACTTCCCAAGGATGATGCTGATGAGAGGGACCACATTTTGGAGGTGGGAGAAGGTAATAATACGTCTATACATAGCATCAGAAATGAAATTTCATTTTGCACCTATGGTTTTGTTTTCAGAACGCAGAACCATGAAGCTTTTTTAATGGATTCCGCCCTCTATAATGTTTATATTCTCTTGAATTTGACCATAAAAAGTTTTGATTAGGAACTGGAGGGGAAGAGGCTTCTTTATTTGCGATGGATATATTCAAGATGTAATTTGTTGAAACATGTTATTGTTACACTATTTACAATTCTGCCCCCAAGTCTGCTTTTGAGAATAGAGACCTTTTTAAACTATAACAGGCATGAGAGATTCTCGCAGAAGAATGGTTGGAAATTTGAAGCGGTTGATATAATGGAGTCTGATTTGAAAGGATACAAGGCATGCTTCCATCTTTTGTTGAATGATTTTAATTAATCTTCTGTCTGCTCCATCTTAAACCAGTGTTCTCTAATTCTTTGTCTATGGAGGAGTTTGGTCTCAGCTTTGCATTCTAAGTCCAGACATTGTATGGGGAGTTCATCTTGTGATTGTGTGACAGATACCTAACTTCCAGTTCTCTTTGACAGGAAGCGAGTGCGGCAATCTCAGGAGTTGATGTTTTTGGGAAACTCAAATTTGAGAGTGGAATTCACAGAGTTCAGGTCTCATCACTATCATGTCCAATAAAAACCATGCACGACTTTTAACAGAAATGACTGACGATTTGCTTTTGGCAGCGTGTTCCAGTGACAGAGAAGTCGGGGTGTGTTCACATGAGTGCTGTGTCTTTTGCTATCCTTCCTCAAGCTGATGAGATGCTAAACTCTGTAAATGATATCCAGAAATATGTTATCAGGAAGATTCTGAAAATTCATCACTTGAGGGTTTTGTGTTAGTCTCTAAGCATTTATAATGAAGAGCATGGTGCATCATCACGCTGTCCTCTATAACTGGCAATTATGCTCTTTGGTCATTATAGTATTTGGAAGTATCAATACATCTCATTTCTGTTCTCGGATGACCCCTTTTGATGTTTCAGTTCCAATATGATTGGATTTTGGAACTTGTTTTGATTGGATTTTGGGACTTGTTTTGATTTGCTGTATTTGGAGCTTCTGCTGCTAGACGTTCAATTAAGGAATGAAGAATTGAGAATTGGCGCTTACAGGTCTGGTGGTTCTGGTGGCCAGCATGCAAATACCACCAACAGTGCTGTTAGAAACTTAGAATAACTCATCTTCCGACCAGGAAAACTGTTTCCGTACAAGATGAACGATCCCAGCATCTGGTAAAGGATTCTCGTCAACTACACTTTTGGCTTCTGAGTGTTTGGGATCTTTGGTCGCTACTGGCCTCTCTTTTCATTTATTTGAGATAATCTTTTCTTACGATTGCAGACATATTTCCCTAGTTTAAAAGTAGATTCTTATTGAAACTAATGGTAATTGATTAAATAGCAGAGTAGAAGATCTCGTGATTGAACCGCAAATAACATTCAAATGGATTTAAAACATAAATAGCCATGTATTATTTTCAAACACACTTTAATGTCAATTTCTGCCTTTGAAATTTTGTTATCCAGGTCCCATTGGAGGGATGAATTCTGGGTTGTATGTATTTCAAATCACACACTAAATTGCTAATAGTAGCAGTGCCTTTAATTATGATTTGTTTATTTCTGCTTCTTTTCCATGTCATGTAGTGGAGCCACGAGCATATGAATTCCATCTCCTCAATGGTTTGCTTATGCAATTTTTCTCTTTATGATTCTTGGTAGAATAAATCAAAAGCCCTTAAGGTGCTATGTGCAAAGCTGTATGAAATGGAACGGTCAAGTATTCAAATGAGTCGATCAAGACTTCGTTCAGAGCGAGCGAGCATCATTTGTCTGTCCTTTTTCCCAAAATGATTTGGAGCTCTTATGTGTTCTTGAACAGATTGGCAGCAGAGACAGATCTGAAGGCATCTGAACATCCAACTTTCCTCAAGGGGGTGTCACTGATCATCGTTTAGGCATCACTCATCATGCAATTAATGATGTTGATGCAGGGCGAGAGTCTGGATGTCTTCATTGATGCTTTTCTTCTACAGCAGGAAATGGATCTTTTCATAGGCCGTTATATGTCGCTAGAAACATGTAAAATCTTTCAGAGTAGACATCGCCCATTGCACAACTACGTCATGTATCATGATTTATTTTTTTAATGAAAAAAAAACAGGTCATTACAGTTTCTGTCTGAATTACGGACAGTAGATCCTGCCGCCATTCTCGTGGACTTTGTCCTACCTAGTCCATGACTAATTTCTGCATCATTATCTCCTTCTAGGTTTTTCGATTTCTGAAGAGTTCATGTGGGGTTTCATTGTCAGCATTGAAATGGATGAAAGATTGTTTGTAACATGATGGGAGCGCAGTTGTTGACAGAAATTAATTTTTTTCTTCCTTGCAACCCTTGAAATCAACAAGTCCAATCAATGCCGCTAATCATGTGAGCAGAGTTCATGATCTCCAGGCGATAATCTTTACCCCACCAACCTGCTTGTTGTAAGGAGAGAGAGTGAGAGAAAACGCTAATGGCCATCCTCTCCTCTCATCCAGGAGAAGGAATGTAAGAAGAGCGCACCCCACAAGCAAGTGGATGATAAAATTGATGAATCTTATCCACCCATCGACTCCAAGACATTAGTGGATTAAAAATCATGATTTTGCCTCGAAGGAAGAAAACCAAAGGTTAAGACCTTTGAGAGAGCTAAACCCATGGGGATGAAATTGCCAAACAAGTGGAGCATGGGGGACGCATTTTCTCGAACCTTTTTTGGTCGATTTCAACACTCCTCGCAAAGTCCGCCAATCCAGACCTAGATAAGTAAGAAAATCAATAAAGGGATTCTTAGTCATAGTTGTGATATTTCAATTGTCTTATCCATATCATTCTTTTGATTAAGAAACACAACTATGTACCTCCTAAAGGAAAGATGATAGGATATTATATCACTAGATATATACGGTTTTGTTGTTGGTTAGATAATTTTTTTTAAAAAATTAATATTAAACTAATATAACAGTATTTTAAAAAAAAGCAATATTAAATGATAAAAATAAAAAAATAAGCAAAAAAAATCTCAACTCTTGTTAACCTTTAAACTCGTGCTCGAGTAATTTGACTAAAAATAACTAAATTGAAAAAACTTTGAAGTTCAATCCTGTACAAACCATATGTTGAAGAATAAAGTTGAAAAAAACAAAACCTAACATACAAAAGGATAAAAAATAGTAAATAGCAAATATAAACAGAAAAAAAAAACTCGAGCATGCTCGGGTCAACCTACCAAAACCACAGGTCATGTTATAAGATCGGGATAACTCGGTAGAAAGAAAAATCAAGAAAATCATGAAATCCAATTTAGAAAAAAACCAATGTCAAAATGAGATGAGAAAAAAAATAAGTAAAAAAAAAAACTTGATCCCAACACTTCTTAGCTTATGAAACTTGTGCAAAAACCATTTGATTAGAAGCATCAAATAAAAAAAAATCATGAAGATCAATTCTTAAAAAATTAAATATTAAAGAATAAAATATAAAAAAATCAATAACACAACAAGATTTCAAAGAAAAAAAATAACAAAAAGGAAAAAAATTGAGGGGGGGCTGGATTAACCCACTAAATATGTGATGAGATCAGGACAATCTTATAAAAAGATAAACAAAAAAAACCATAAAGACTATTTTTTTTCTAAAAAAATCAATGTCCAATAATAAGATCGAAAAATAAAATAAGTCCATAAAAAAGACAGGAAGCTATGTTAGCTCATAAAACTCGTGACCTGAGTCATTTAATTAGAAGCATCAAGCCTAGAAAAACTAAGAACCCCAAACCTTAAAAAACCAAATCTCAAAGGATAAAATTGAAGAAAACAAACATTCAATCACAAAAAAAAATAAAAAATATCATTCAAAAAATAAGGATTAAATTTGAAAAAAATTAAAAATAAATGAGAGGGTGGATAATTTTGAATTGTAGGGCTAAATTGAAAAGAAAAATTAATTTTACAAAAAAGTTAAAAAAGAAACCACCCAAAAAATAAGGACCAAATTAAAAAAAAAACAACAAACTAAATATTTTGATTAAAGGATGGAATTGGATACAATTGAAAGTTTATAAAGAGATAAGAAAAAAAAAATTAAGAAAAAAAAGAACCAGGATCAAATTTGAGAAAATTAAAAATGAAAAATCTAGAAGGATAAAATTAAAAAATAAAACAAAAAACTTACAAAAATGCTAAGGACAAAAATAACAAATCAAAAGTATAAGGATTGATATTAAATATCCCCAACTAAGAGAACTATCCTGTAATTTTAATTTCCAAATGCAAATTTCAAGGAAGGAGAGGGAAAAAAAAATCTCTGACAACAATCCGTCGAGAAAAATTAAACACAAGTCACTATTAGAGAAAGAGGATGTTGCAGGGAATCTAATGACATGATGGAAGATAATTTTCACCACCGTAGGAACCGCACGCACCATCTAAGCATGACAGGACCCTTTCGCGTCACTGACACGTGCCAAATAAATTTTAAAATTTAATAATTCTTAATTAATGTTAAATACCAATTTATCTCTAATTTGCTTATAATGCAAAAACCAACATGAAAATCCAAAAATACCCCCAAAACAAGCCTATTTTTTTTCATTCCAAGGTTAAGTTAGTAATTGAACTATATGAAAAAAATTAAAATCTCAAAAAAAACCCCTAACAACCAATTATCTGATTTTTGTCTTTAAGGGTGATGAAGGTATTTTACTATTCTAAAAAACATGAGAAGACCTTTGTACCTCTAATTAAAACATTAATGACAAATGGATCATATGAGAAAGTCCATTTTACCCCTAAGCTTGGCCTTTTAGGTTGATTTGATTAAGGGTAAAATTGTCAAATCATTGTTACAATTCATAGTGTTTTGTGTTTATAGCTACAATATTTCTTCCATACTCTATATGTTTTTGTTAAATACTATAAAATAAAAGAGACGGTGATTTTACTGCTCAACATCTTACAAATCACTATTCATTTCAATAGTGTGTTTTTTTGTTTTAGGTTTTTTTTTAATTTATATATATTTTTTTCTAATTTTATACTTCAACATTTAGTTTATTAGAGATTAAGATTCATGATTTATAGTGGTTTGCTTTATACGTGGTTAACTTAGTCTCATAACCCATGTCATGAGTTTGACAGGTTAACTCAATTGATTCAAGTTTTTTGTTTGTTTTTTTTAATTGATATTTTTTTCAATTTCATCCGTCAATATTGAGTGGATTGAGAATTAGACTTCATAATTTATTTTGGTTTGCTTTCTATTAGGTTATTTCAGTCTCATAACTCGGGTAGTATAATTTTTTATCTTTTTTTAATTAATATTTTTTCAATTTCATATTTCAACATCGAACTGATTATGAATTAGGCTTCATGATTTATTTTAGTTTACTTTTTATGAGGTTATCTCGATCTTATGACTTGTGTCACATGTTTTGTGGGTTAACCCGTGTAAACCGAAATCGTTTTGTTATGTCTTGTTTTTATATTGAATTATTTTTTCAATTTTAACCTTCAACAATGAGTTTATTGAAAATTGAGTTTCATTATTTATTTTGATTTACTTTCTATAGGCTATGATAATCTCATGACCTTGATCGCAAGTTTGACAAGTTAACTTGGGTTGACTCAGATTATTTTTTTGTTTACTTTCTATGAGGTTATCACAATCTCATGATTTGGATAACGGATTTGACAGGTTAACTCATGCTAATTTTTTTTTATTTTTAGTTTTTTTTTCAATTTCATCCTTCAATATCTGGTTGATTTAAAACCAAGCTTCATATATTTTTTTTCATTTTGTTTTTTATAAAGGGTCATTTGGTTGACTTGGGTCACGGGTTTGACGAGTTAACCCAGGTTGACTCGGGTAATTTTTTTTATTTCATCATTCAACATTGGGATTGCTTATCCTGATGCACGAGTTAAATTAGGTTTTTTTATTTTGATTTTTTTCTCAATTTTATCTTTCAACATTTGATTAATTTGAAATTAAGCTTCGTATTTTTTTTCTTCCTATGAAATCATTCTGGTCTCATTACCTGGATCACAAGTTTGACTGGTTAAACCGTTTTGACTCGAGTTTTTTATTTTTTTTAATTGATATTTTTTTAAAAAAAACAATCTCTTTCAACATTGGATTGATTGAGAATTGAGTTTCATAATTTGTTTTCATTTGCTTTCTATAGAGTTTACCCCAATCATATGGCCCGGTTTGTAGATTTGATAGGTTAACTCAAGTTGTTTGTTTTTTTTATCTTTTTTTAATTGAATTTATTTTTTCAATTTCAATATTCAACATTGATTTAATTGGAAATTGAGTTTCATATTTTGTTTTGATTTGTTAACTATAAGGTTATCTCAGTCTCATAATACAGGTCGTGTATTTGATAGGTTAAGCCGGATCGATCTAGTATATTTTCGTCTCAATATGTTTTTAAAAACATGTCGTCTTAAATTTATTTTAATTAAATTATATTTTTAATAGTTTTCAAATTATTTATAGAATAATCAAATTAACCAAATTATATCAAATCAACTCTCATATAATTTATATTTAATTCTACCGGAGAATATGTTAGTAGGCATACAATATCCTTTTATATTAAAGAAAAAGAGCGCAGAGTAATACAATAGAAACTTAGAAGCAAAGACCACGGATATGGTGCAATCCCTTGGGTCCAAAACTGTGAGGACTGGAGGAGACAAGTGAACATACCTATCATAAAAAGGCTTCCTCATTCTAGGAACCTTAATGAGAGAGAGAGAGAGAGAGAGAGAGAGAGAGAGAGAGAAGAAGTAGAAGAGGTCTGGATTGGTTTTCTACTCACCGCCGGTTCCATTCAAAGAATAAATAAAGATATCATTCCCTTTTTACTCGTTGATTCAATTCTTTAACAGCCAGCTACCATTTCTTTCTTCCCACATAAAAAAGTCCATGAAAATGACCAATTGTGAATGCTTGGAGATGTAGAAAAAACCCCAGCTAATATGCAATCCAAGCCACAAAAGTCTCTTTCTTTACTTGCAAGGTAGAAATTTGGATCATGTGAACATGTTCTGATTGGCTTAAGATGAAATCTGCCTGTCCATTTCCACTATTGGTTTAGTGAATTTGATATCAAATTGATTAACAGAGAGAGAGAGAGAGAGAGAGAGTTTCTTGTGATGCCTGTAGTTCCGGATCTAACAACAATCGGATTCCAATGCTAAAAATAAAAGTAATTAATCAGATTCTATTTCTGAGAATGGTTGATGATGTGTCACGCTTTGTCCCTTCTGATTATTGGTTTCCTGATTTGGACCGGAAGGATTGATATTATTTTCTTGTAATCCATGTTGAGTTTATCACTCTTTGTTTTAAATATTGCTGACGCATGGACCTTGACTTCGCAGGGCCATTTGTCTCTGACACAAATACAGATCCCTTCCTAAAAGAAAACAAAGGGAGAAGCTGTGGCGGTTCATAACAAGCAATAACTGACACAACCCTAAGAACTGAGGGGGGGTTGGAATCTGAAACAGAATCAAACAAACTACCAGACATGATTCTGTCAAGCTTCTTTCAATGAATACTATAATGTGAATGAGCAACTGGGTCTTCCTTGTTTTCTGGAAAAATCTAAGCAGGTGTCAGAAGTGATCAGAACTGAAAGGGTGATTGTTTTGTTTTGATTCGGCCACTTGTGTTCGAGTGACATGGATGATTTACCAAAAGTTTTGTATGGGTGGAGCTGGGAAGAAAACAAGCTGTTTGAGATGGCTTTGGCTGTGGTTGATGAAGAAGACCCAGATAGATGGAAGGTGGTTGCAGCCATGGTTGGAGGGAGGAAGAGTGAAGAGGATGTGCAAAAACATTATGTGATCCTTTTAGAGGATTTGCAGGGTATAGAGTCTGGTAAATTGGATCACACACTTGTTGGAGAAGCCCAGCCTTGTGTTCAAGTTGACTGCTCTCAATCTGTATGTTGGACAGATGAAGATCACAAGTATGTATTATAGCTTTAATTGATGAATTGGATTTGCTTTTAAAAAAATTTCTTTTCCTATTCTGGTTCTTCTTCCTTCTTCTTTCTGTCCGTGTTGAAGTGTTTTCATTAACATATTCTGGCTCTAATCTGATGATGCTCCATGCCCGCTGTAGATATTCAGAACAGCTTCATTTAATTCTTCTAAAAGTATTTATCTTCATATCCATTCCAGATTCTCAAGTCACTAAAACACATTCAATTTATTATCTTGAAAATTCTTTATCATTTCCGTTCAGAATTTCAGATACACTCATTTTAATCGTTTGGTCAACCATGTGAATCCGATATTGCCAGTCTGAGCGACCAAGGGCCAGATAACATAGAAAATCTTTTGGTCTTTCCACCTTTTTCTACTAGGATTTTTCTGGTCTGCCTGTCATCCTTGTTTTGGTTTCTTTGACAAAATATTTCTCAGGCCATTGAGATAACAGTGTCCCAATAGGGCCCGCCAATTCCTCCCGAAAAATGCATCAGGTTTATACCTTTCCGCTGTCTAATTATGCAGTGATTTCTGGCTGATGCATTTTTATTTCCAGTCTAAAGAAAACGATCAATACAGCATATCTTGGTCGCGAGTAGCAATCCACTATTCTTCAGTCAACATACACTCAACATACGGCAAGCCTTGAGGAAACTAGGTGTAAAATCACTTGTAATAAAAAAATTAAACGTGGAGAGCACAAAGTAAATTAACGTCTTTGTCTCAATAGATTTACCATTTTAGCGTGAATAGGCTTCATGTAATGTATCAGTGATTGGAGCCAGCCTGGTATCATGATTTAATTTATTTCAGACAGGTTAAAAATTCTCCTTGCCAGTAGCTTTTTGAGTTCCAACCAGAAAGAGATTTTTACTCCTTTGGCAGTTAGATTTCAGTTTGCTCAAATGTCTTATTTCTTTTGTTGCTCCTGAACTTTGCTATATCTTCGTATCCAGGTTGCTGATACGACTGGACATAGATTGATTGGTAGGGTTGGCAAACAATTCATCAGAGCAGAACTATTCCTGTTGAGCTACTGCTCAGGAAGATTGCAAGTCAGGAACATAATTGATGGTGGTAGGAGTATCAATTCTTAAGCTTTGTTCGTAGTTTGTAAGGTACAATATATATCTGTCCTTTGTAAATCAGAAGTTGCCAATGAAATGTGGATCGGAAGTGTTAATCTTCCAATCTTTGCCTTCCATTTTCTTTCCTTTTCCTTTTTTGAATTCCAAGTCTTAGCCCGACAGTAAACCATCCCACTTGTTCTTTTGCTGTTTATTACCAATGGTTTAAGTACTTAGGATTTCACAACTGGCCAGAACCATCTTGGACTTGTCTCATGCTGACCACCTGAGGCTCCTTTACCAGCACAATGTGATCAAGATGTCTAACTAAAGAAATGTTGTTAGGATTCCATACACCACACCGATTTTTGTTTATCACCAAGTCTAGTTTATGAAGAAAGCGAGGAGCTTGTGAAATAAATATTCAGAAAAGTACAATTTGCTCTGCACATTAAGCAGCCATGTGCAAGGGGAACGAACTAGGTCCAAAAAAGCGAACGGTTGACATTCCTGCATTTGTCGCAGCACAATGTTATGTTGAAGCAAAAGTACACCGTGAGAGCATGAAAATTGTTCTGTTACAATGCCATTGAGGCCCCCCGATAGTCATGGTAAAACTTGAAATTACAATCCTTTTGAGGAAATAAAAAGTAAAATATTGATGCTTTGTAAAGTTGATGTTCTTCAAGGAAGACGATACCAACATCACGATCATCAGATTATCAGTAGGTTACAAGGAATTCTCGCCTGTACTGAGAAGTTGATTCTAAGCTTTTTAGTGTCCAAACAAAGATCTCCATTGCTATTGATCAATGCCTTGGTTTTTCCTGGCAGCTCATGGCAACGTTTTGATCAATAAGCTTTTTAATACAATGATGTCATAAATCACTAATGGTCAGTGCTAGGACGATTTTTTTTCTTGTTGTTGAATAAAGTGCAGCTGCTGCTACTATATATCGCTTATCACAGTTCTAAATTAAGTGACAGAAAAAAAAAGTTAATGGAAACAAAAGAAGGGAGGAGAAAAAGAAGAGCCACAAGCCAGGGAAGAGGCAGTGCATGGGTAGAGCCAAAACAAGTACTTCTGTTAGTAGCTCCATCCATGCTCTGCCTGTTCCCCGTCTTCATCTGTCTCTTTCTGCTCCCTCTCCCCACGATCCCTGTTTACGTACCTTCACCTTTCATTGTGCTTCCATACCATGCCAGCTACTGCCACCAAAATTAACCTCTCAAAGCCTCAGCCTTCTCCTTGAAAAAAATGCTTACAACAAAGTTTTGGAACACGCTTCCCCTTGGGTGATTTGGGACCAAGCTGTCCATGGGGCTTTTATAATTCGACATGGCAAAGCATTATAGTACAGACATGTACTACCAGTTCTACTTGGGCTAGCTAACCCTGTACTGCCTCCTTTCAGTACTAATCAAATTAGGATTTCCAGGGCATTTTTTAAAGTGTAATGCGTACTGCACTCTTTTTTGTACTTGTGAAACTCAAGTCATTAACAAAAGTAATTAAACCATTCTTAATTATACTGATTGTCATATGCAATTATTTTAAAAAAAAAAATGTTAACTCTTTACTATCTTCTTTATACAAATTCCGCAATCATATTCATAAACAATTATTTTATAGGGGACTTGATTGGAAATATTAATAGAGTTACTTCCAACAACCGAAATCTCCAAGATCCTTCACTGGTGAACAGATATTTGATTTTATAAAACTGAAATTAGGTCCGCGAAGATAACCATGTCATGTGCAGGTTGCAGACTTGTCGTCCTGCCAGTGGAGTAAAATGTAGATTCTGATTTGCTCCCACGGAAACCAGAAGGCAGAAAAAACATGGATTACCATCGAAATCAAGAGAGCAGAACAAATGCCACACTAAAATTAAAGCATTGCATAATCCGATACAAACCCTTAAAAGTCACACTTGCATCAGAGTTCAACCTCCTTTCCCGTCTAACCTATTCCTAAAACTAAACAGGCAGCCTGATATCGATCTATCTGACATGTGCTTAATGAATTTAAGGTACAGCTCTAGAAAACGTGATGCATCTAATAGGCCACATTGCATGATACTTTATTGTGGCCTTCTCCTTTGCACCTGCTGCAATGCAGTGGCCTTTTAACCACTCCTCTTGACCGAATTCTTCTCTTTTTGGGAGAGCCAGAGATTCGACGAAGAGGGGAAGGAAGTACCTGAACCTCTGACAATTCTTGAGGTGCAGGCTTATCCACTGTTGGAACAGGCTTTATTGATTCAGAATATGTTAAGCGATAAGCTTCAGTTGTATAAAATTTGGAGCAGTAATCATATACATCCCTACCAATGTGTTGAAGCACCGCCACAGCATGCGAACACGGGAAACCATTAAGTTGCCATTCCCTGCAACTGCAGTCCCAGGCATCTATGTTAACAACATTAACTGCACCCAAAAAATCCTGCACCTCAAAAGTGTTACTGGGTGAAAACATAACTTGAAGCGACTGTGCCTTGAGAATCTCTTTCTGCAATTTATCCTCCACAGATGGAGTTAATCTTGTAATCCACTGATCTGAATCCACCTTTCGATTGTAAATTAGCTCCATCAATTTATGGCGAATGGTATCAATAATCTTCGTTACTGGTAATGCCGTGAGCTCATTTAACCAACTATAAAATGACTCAGCAATGCCTGATGTTATATGGTTGTACCTTGCACCTTCGAAAAATGAGTTTGCCCAGTGCACAGGCTCACTTTGCAAAATCCATTCATAAGCTTCGGGTGAAATACTCTTGATGCTTTCGATGCACTTTCTAAATGCATCAAGTGTAGGAGCATATGCAGCATCGTAAAGATGTCCAACGATGACACCAATAATTTCATGAATGCATGGACCCTTAAGATCCCTCTTCAACTCTTCTGCCAGATAGCGAAGGCAATAAGCATGGTAAGAATTCTCAAAAACCACAGAAATTGACTGTCCTAGTGCCATCTGTCTATCTGCCACAAATGTTATTGGCTGAAGTGTCGGAAGTGCAGATTTCAACTGTACCAAAAACCAATGCCAGTTATCACCATTCACCACATCCACAATAGCAAAAGCAACAGGGAAAATACCATAATTTCCATCCACTGCTGCTGCAGTCAGCAATTCTGACTGATATTTTGATTGCAGGCTCATAGTATCAAGGAAAAGCAAGGGGCGACAACCACTCTGAAAACCATGTAGTGAAGCATGAAAGGCAACAAATAAACGATGAAAACCCAGGTCCTCCCTGGTGTTAAGAGAGACAGCAGTACCCGGATTTGTCTCTACAATCTTCTCGCACAACCATGGTAATTGATTGTAGGCCTCTCTGTATGAACCCTGAATCTCCTCTGTGGCAGCCTCCATCCAACGTCGAACCTGTGAATATCTCAATTCAATTCCAAATTCCTGCTGAATTTGATTAGCAATTTCCTTGGGTTTGACATTAGGACTATCATGCAACTTTTCTTTGACAATACCTTCCACTACTTTCTTTGAGGCTCGAGGATGACTATCTGTACCAGTACCAGCTCCACATGTATGTATTTCATTCAGCCTCTTAATTCGGAATAAGTGTGTGGTAGACAACCTTGATGCAAAAATCCTCCAAGGGCAGCCATCAACACTACACTTGACACTTACACGCATACTATCATTTTTCTTAAACTTGACTGTGAATCCCTGAGCAATGGAATACTTGCGTAAAGCATCACGGACTTCACGGACATTATTAAACTGCTGGTGAAGACCAGTTATGCAATTCTCCCATAACTTAACACGTTTCAGCTGTCCAACACTCTCAATTTCACTAGCAGCTGCAGCCAAGGTGTTGAATCGCCCAGCATTCTCAGAAGCAGGAGCAGAAGCAAGAAAAGCAGGAGCGGGAGCGGGAGCAGCAGCAACAGGCGTAACATTGAGAGGGGTCTCTTGTTGGACCAATCTCTTCTTGCTGGCCCTGGAAGACCAATCATACATTAACATGAAATAAAACACAAGTATGACAATTACATCAGTTTGGAAACAATTATATCCACATGGTCAGCAGCATCTCATTACAGTTCAAATCAAAGATCAGACCCTTGCCAACATTTTAAGAATACCATAAGAAGCCAGGCGATCCATCCAACAGAGGAAAGTAACATAAACCTTCCTCTTCCACATTTTAAGAAGATATGCAAATTACCTTTTACGTGGAGTTGTAATCAGGGCTCCAGTTGTACTAGGCATAACTGAGGCTAAAGCTGTTGAGTTCTCATTCTTAATGACAAAAACATCCACAGTCACCGAGTTTCCATGAAAATCAAGGAATCGTTGAAGGTCTTTGTCACTCGAAATCGTGATCAGAGTCCGCATGTTATTGGGCAGAAAGTACTTGATGGTCATTGAATCAGCTCCATACTTCCACATATCAGCCATCTCCGACCTCAAATCATCAAATTTAGTCTCACGACTTACACTAATAGCATGGGCATCTCCACCAACATATGACAAGGAACCATCACTAGCAGTGGTAAATTTCCCACCAGATTGACATATCACAATAGGGTTACTCATCACTTTTTTCCAATTCTTTGCCACAAGTGTCAATTATCGAATTCAACAAGACCAAAACAAATAATCTGTCCAGAAAAGAATTAAAAAATAAATTAATTAATCAATGGAAATCCAGTTCTAAACAAGACATAGCTAGCTGTAACAAATTATAAAATTTGAAATACACAAATCTTGACAATTGATATCCTTTGTACGCAGTCACAGGACTATTCAGCAGGTTCAAACAGTAAGCATGCTAAGCAATTGTTAATTAAAAAAAAAAAGCTTTCTTTCTTGCAAATTATGAAATATAAAAAATTGAACGCAGGAGCAAACCTAAATTCAACATATGACAACAATGTAGTACGAAAATAGAAAAACTTTGATAGAAAAACAATCAAAAGAAAAGAGAGGGAAACAAACTGACCCAGGTGCTGAAATTGCAAGACAAGGCCAAAAACCCTCGCTTTTACTCCATCAAAGAAGAAAAAAGAAACCCTGGATTTAAGATTTGGGGGGTTAGGGTTTGAATTAAGGTGGGTTTTGGGTTTTGATGATGAAGGAGGTGAATTGAAATAAAATTGTGGTTTTGGATTGATTGGAAATTTCGAGGTTAGGTTTTGGACTTCTAGGGATCTCTCTCCTCTCTCTCTCTCTGTCAAAATTCTCAAAAGTACCGAGAGTTGGATGAAAACGCAAATTACCATAAAAAAGAGTGGCTGACCTATATAAACAAAGACAAATTCACTCCTCGTTTTCATTGTTTTTGGGCTTTAAATGTGGGCCTATTGTCGGTGTACTAGGCTGGAAATGCAATCTCATAGTTGGGCCGTGTATTCTAATTGTAGGCCTGGTTGAATGCAGATCAGTCAGGACATATAAAGACAAACCAAATAATTCCTTAACGTGTCAGCCCATACTAATAAGCACTGTGCCGCGGCCGGATTAATTTTTTTTTAATATATATAACATTCAAATGATGCTATTTTTTTAAAAAGGTAAAAAAAATAAAAATTCAAGTCATTGAATTGAATGAGTTTAATATGTTAGGTTAATTTAATAATATAATTAAAAAAATATTAACAATAAATAAAATAATATTTTTTTTACAATAACTAACTATAAAAAATGAACTATCAATGTCAAACTTGAGAGGAAAAGAAAGAAAAGTATGTTGGAGACTCATTGTTATTTCGTTGTGAACACTACCCCATCTCATTAGAAAGAGCTCACCGAGATGATTTTAACACCAATGCAAAAAATTGCATGATGACATCGAGAGAAGCTGCACGTGTTGTCACTGCAACGACCCGCAAACTAAATAAAATATCCTAAAGTGAGTATCCCATACTTATATTTAATCAATTAATTTTATTTTATTCAAAAACAAAACTTCTTAAAAAATCTAAATTTAACAAAGAACAACAAATAAAAAGAGCTGAGATAAACTATGTCATTTTCAAAATTAATAAAAAAATAATATAGAAAGCAAATAAAAAATTTAATAAATTTCATTCTCCAATTAAATAAATGCCAAATGATGAAACTAGAAAAAACAAAAATCAATCTTAAGAAAAAGAGAAAAAGAACACAGAGCAAAACCGGACAAAATTTCTAAACTCTGATTAATTTTTCAAACTTTTAACTCGTGAAATCCTAAATTCAATCAAGAAACTCAATTTTCAATTAATTTAATATTGAGGGATGAAACTTGAAAAAAATATCAATTTAAAAAAATTACCAAAGTAAAAAAATAACAATTAAAATAATAGGGATCAAATCTGATAGGAAAAAAAACCCAAAAAAGAATGAAATCTAAAAAAAATATTTTTAAAAATTATCTCAAATAAAACTAATAGCAATAAAAAAAAATAAAAACCAAATATGACATGAAAAATTGGTGGATGAAATTGAAAAAATAAATCTAATTTTATAAATTATTTCAAATAAAACTAATAGTAATCAAAAGAACATGACTAAATATAAAGAAAAAAACAAATTGAAAAGCTGCAGTGAAAATTAGAAGAGCCAAATATAAAAATCAAGAAAAAAAGAGAAAAAAAAAAGAATAGAAAAGACCATTATCATCAAACTAAAGGTTCATTGACAACACAAGCCTCCCATGGATGGAGAGGCCGCGGAGACGATTCTAACATCGGTTCGGAAGCCAGCTTTTGACCATTAAGAGATGTCGAACACGTCGCTCAAAGAGCGTGACCACAACCCACGTGTTGACGCTTGCAATGCACGCATTAACTACTTTGTATAATATCTATATTTATTAAAATACTAAATTGCCCCTAATTAATTTGATTATAACAAAAAAAAAAAGCCATGATAAAATACAAAAAAATCTCCTGAATGTCAATCAATTTTTTATTTTATTTTTGAGAGTAATTTGGTAATTTTATTCTGATTTGAAAATGAAAAAAATATTAAACCATTCCTAAACTTCAATTAATTAAATCTTGTTTTTAATAGTAATTTAATCATTTTTATAGTACTAAAACAGTTAAAAAGATCTCTGTGCCCCTAATAATCCGACAATAATCAATGAAGCTTGTCAAAAAGACTTTTCCAACTCCCAGTAGCTAGTCCAACGGTTTTTTGTTGGAAGGGCAAGATTGCAATTTTACTGTAGCAAAATAATGTGTCTGTGTAATTCAATCAAACACTGAGTCTCTTTATTTATTTATTTATTTATTTATGTTTTTGTTTTACACTAAACTTATCCCAATGTTTATTAGTGTTTGTTCAGGCTGCAAAACACATTTTGACAGCTTGGTGTGTACAAAGCATATCAAGGTTGTAATTGGTTAATATCTTAGAAAAAAAATACAAAAATATATTTAATTGAAAAAATATGAACTGAGATATAAAATAAATATATTTTTATGATAATTTTAAAATAATTTTATATATTTTCAAAACAAAAAAATATCATCTCTGTTTTTAATATTCCGACAAATTAATTAAAAGTTAACTAAGTGAAGGCATACATTTAACCCTAAAAGGAAATTTAAAATATAGTAATAGTTGTTTTTCAAAGTATTTTCACTTGAAAATACATTAAAATAAATTTTTTTATTTTAAAAAAATTATTTGTAACATCAACATATTAAAATGATTAAAAAATATCAAAAAATATTAATTTAAAATAAAAAACTTAATTTTTTTTAAAATGCAAAAACAAACCCGTCATTAATTATTATTATTATTTTATTATGCTAGCTGTAAAGAATTAATGCAGTCCAAGCCATGTAAGAATATAGCACTTGAACTTGGCTTGAGCTCCCGTGAAATTTCTCTGCGGTGTTGTTCTGACCAGTTGGTACCGAGTTAGGGCAACCACATGGTAGGACCAATCCACCTAGGTCCAAATTAGAATGACACGTGTCCCACAATTAAAATGATCACATGGTGAGACCGGTTTCGCACTCCAGGAAATTATTGTCCGAGCAGTCTAGGAAATCAGCACGGTTGCTTTTCCTTCCTGGTGAGTAGATCACGCATCATTGCATGAGAAGAAGATGGCTTCTATACTTGAAACAAAATACTGGAGAGATGCAGTAAAATTGACACAGTTCATATTTCTTTCACATTAATTGATGTTTCGGGATACAATTGGATGCGCTGATGTGCCTCACAGCACAAGAATGCCAGGCCCTTGCGGGTTTTTTTGGCTACTCCAATCCCAGCTTTCTAAATTATCATTGTAGCAGATGATGCCTTTACCCCTTTCCCTTCTTAATCTCGAAAGGGATTTTTCTGAAAGAAAAAAGAATTTTGAACACTAAATTATGTGAAAGTAACATCAAAATCACTAATAGTCCACTCCGCTACTTCATCTTTGTCGCTAACAAAAATCTCAGTACCCATGTCGATGGAGCTCCATATTCTTCTAGCAGGAGGGGTACCTGGATCCTGCAGTGAAAGAACTAAAATGGTGACTATCTGGTTGTTCATCACTTTTATAGCATTTACACCTAAAAGAGGTTGTTTGACTACTGACCTGATAGAAGTAAAGTCTACTTGCTAGCCCACCCACATCAAGCTCCCAAGTTCTGGCATCCCCAACCCAACCATCCCCTTGTTTTGTTGGATAGCCATAGTCAGCCCATATTGGATGAGGCAGCAACTGAACTAGCTCTTGTGCCTGAGGATTGCTGTAGGGATCACAAGTGCTGACAGGTTTCTCTAAAAATTGAGCATTCTCTGGAGCACAGTAGTAGTGATACGCCCCATACGGGAAGTTAGCTGTATCATTTCTGTAAATTTTTGTGTCGTTTGGAGTAATGTGGTATGGTGGGCAGTTTCCTAGATTTGTGGGACTGCACCAAGCTGGAGTTTCAGGATTGATAATCATCTCACTGTATCTGGTTATGTCGGTAAGCACATCTCCATCGCATGGAGCACCATTGTTCTTCCAACAGCTCCCGATATCTATCAAATAGAACTGGCTCTTGGGTCCTCCCCCTTGTTTCACATCCAAAGTCACTCTGACCTTGAAATTAGGTGACTCTGGAAGCTGCAAGACAGCTTACTTGTTACCAATTTCAGGAGGACAAGTATACAAAAAACAGGACTGCTGTAATTATTACTCTACTGTGGTTCATACTGATCTGATTCCAGGCAAACTGATTTAGTATTTTTATCATGTAGTTTCATTTTACATGAATTAGTATCAGAGCAAACACAAAACACACAATCAATATCTTCATGAGTAAGTATGTGCTCTTTTGTATACTGACACGTATATTTAAGAGCTTACCGAACAAGGATAGGAACAAGTCTCCAAATTTACTACGTATCAGTTCCTTTTGTCTGCCTAATCAAACCCGCAACCTCAAGACCGGTGGTGCCATCCATCACAAGACTTGTCAAGTAAAGGAAGTGTGCACTTGCAACCATGTCCAAATGGCTGAAGCTTCTCGTGTCCTATGATTATAAAAAGATTACGAGGCCCGTGACCTCCACCAAATCTTTCAAGGCCTATAGAAACAGTACTAGTTGGACAAATCCCAGTAGAAGTTTACAATATGGATTAAGAATCAACTGGATTTTGACCATTTTGTTAGATATGAGCTTGAAAATAGTAAAATATCAGATGAATAACTGAGTTCCAAAATGGCTGTAAAGGACAGAGAAAGCTAACCAAAATCATTTTGATACCCTGATTTAATATTCCGGGTAGGTAATTAACCTGTCCAATCATTGATTGTTTCCTATGACACAGTGATCAATTTTAATAAACAAGAAATAAAACAAATACCAATTTTCATTAACAAGAAACAAAACAAATGTCTCTCTGCCAAGTCACAAGAATACATCTTCATCATCAAGACACACCAGAGTACCTTCTCCCGTTTTCTTTTCCTTTACTAAGTAATGAATAACTGAATATAGAAAGGCGAACTCATACGTATTTGCTAGTGCAGATTAGTTTGAATCTGTGAAGATTACTGGGATTTGCTTTGAAATTGAAGAGGAAAAAATATTTCAAACAGTTTCTACTTACAATTTTGAGCATTCCTCTTGTGTCATAGTGATACCCTCCAGAAAATCCTGTAGTTGCATCAGCTCTGAGGTACAGCATCAGCCATGGGTACTTCTTTGAAGTCTTGAGCTTGTGGCTAAAGACCCAGCTTCCATTACTAACTGTTTTTTCCCAAACCACTTCATAAAAAGAGATTCCATCAAGTCCACTTCCAATGTCAGAACCCAAATCATATGTCCCATTGAAACTTCCTCTCATTATACCACCATCCGAAAGCTTAGTCTGCTGATGATACAACATGGGTTGATTCATACAACCCTTTCCAAAACAAGGAAACCTTCCTGGACTAAAAGGAGGGACCTTTTTCCCATTCCTTGGACACAAACCGGAAGTTGTGTCATAGTTTCCATTTTTAAGCATGACCATCCAAAACTGCCATGGATTCGGGGTATCCTCAACTTGACACAATGAACCCAGGTATAGCTCCTTCTGCATTGCATAAAGGTCGGTATTGTTTATGGCTCCTGGGGCCAAACCTGGGAAAGGCTGTCCTACCCCGAGTTTGTTATCAGCTTCACTTACCTTGTGTTTCAGAAAAGAACCTGCCTCATGTATAACAAAGAATTAGCATGCATATAACAGAAACAGTGGAGACAGTTGAGTGCAACAGGTAAAGAGTCAAATACAGCATGAAAAAGAACTGATTTTTTTGTGTGTTTATGTATAAAAGCTAGATTAAAGAAAATTAAAAAGAAAAACCATGATAGTAATGACCATTTCCTTCAAATGAATAGAAGCTACGAGTAAACACGCCCATTTGAGCAACGACAAAGATATAGATGTTGATTTTGGCAATAAAGAACTCAATAATTGAAAAGGAATAGTAATAAAGAAAGACCCACTCTTCAATACTGCGTGTTTCCTTCTACGGTGCTTGTTCTTACTTGAGAGGTCAAAGCAATCAGCTGCTCTGGGGCTACCCATGCCAGGAGCTTCTTGGCCAACTTCATTGCAGAAATTCCAAGCTTCAAAGGCCACTCTCAAACCATCCCTTCTCATTCCCGGGTCTCCAACAGCTGTTTCTCCTGCTGCGCCAGAAACACCCAGCACAACCACATTTACCAAGAAAAACACAACACGCAAATGGGTTTCCATGGCCATTCCCAGATGGGTGCTCTCTGCCTTAGAAACAGAGCTCACTTATTTATACACTAGTATTAGATGGGGTCTGAGCCAGCAGGCCATGGTGGTCATTTCCTACATGATTCTAGTGCGAAAGAAGTGACTGGAGATAACGAAGTTCATGTTGTCGCAAAACCATTCTAGCCATTCATGCGGCCAAAGAAAAAAACATAATAGTTGTTTAATTATTAGTAAAGCCATGGAAACAGAGTCATCGTATTCGAAAATCTTACTGTTAACGCCGATAACATTTAGCGCCGTGATTGAATAAATCACTTGCGTATTATACCATACACCAGTTAGTGTGATTTGTCATCTTTAACTTATTTTAACACAATTTCTTTTCTTTTTTTTCCTGTCCTAAGATCTTTTTTTTAATATGTTAGAGTAGATTCTGCCCAGTTTTAGATTTTTGCTCAAATTTAAAATTTCTTATCTAAAATTATTTTTTGTGTTATTATCGTTTTGATATATTAATATTAAATTTTTTTAAATAAAAAATAATATTTTAAAAAATAAATATTTTAAAAAACAACTGCAACTACACTCTTAAACAAATACTTACAGTTATGATTAGAATATGTTACTATAATTCTGTTGGCCAGATAATTTTATTTATTTTAAATTAATTTTATTTATATATTTTTAAATTATTTTGATATGTTAATATTAAAAATAAATTTTAAAAAATAAAAAATATTATTTAATAGATTTAAAATAAAATAAAATAAAAACTTTAAAACGAAACCGGTGATAGAGCAGTACAAAACGGGCGGTTGGGAGTCGGTCACCAGTTGCTTTTCTCTTTTCTGTTGACAGCATGCACAGCCCCCAAGTATGTTTTTCTTTTCCCTTTTTTCTAGAATAACTGTAGAGGGTAGGGAATTTTCATTTTTCTCATCCTTTTTAAAAAGTAGTTTTGTCGTTTGGTTGGCTTGTGCTGTAAGCTAGTACTTGTGGATTGGTTGGGTGTGGGGGGGCCCACCACACACTAGCTGGTTACCAGTGGGGGTTTTAAGATTAATACAGGGACCGGATACGGCCTGAAAAGGAGGAGAGGTTAAACGGCCGCGTTGTGCTTTTTGTGGAAAATAGGGCAAACAAAGGAATAAAAAAAAGAAAAAGGGTAAAGGAGATTTTAAGAAATTTTGGATCGTTTAATAAATTTCAAGGAATAAAGAAGTATTTTTTTAATATTTTTTTTTAAAAAAACACTTTCACCGTCACGGACACCCTAACAAAGCCTTCGAAAGGAATAAAAGTTGGGTGGATGCTTTGAAAAATGGCGGAGCTGGTGGTGGTTTTATTTGCAAGCAAAACAACTGCCGAGTGCGTCCAAGACTAGCAGTAGCGTTAGAATTGGCCGCCCCTTTCCTGTCCGCGTACACATGGGGTTGGCCTTTACCATCATTTTTCCTGTCACGTAAATAATTAGCACGACTTATTTCGCCCAGAAAAGGAAATTAAATCAGTCACTGAAAATGTCATCCATTGGCTTACGCTTCCACTGGCATTAGTCCCCTTTACCCTGCCGACGGTGGATGGGGCTGGATTTCCAAGGAGATAGTGATAGGCGTTCGTAATAGATACATTACGTGATGCAGTTATTTTTTTAAAGTATTTGTTATTAAAAAAATATTAAAAAGATTATTTTTAATATTAATATATTATAAAAATTTAAAAATACTAAATAATAATAATAATTTTAAATAAAAAAAAACTCACTTTCAGCCCCATGTACGTCTATAATGCAAGTAGATGCAAGTAGACGGTGATGATTATTTGGTGGTGTATTTCTGAAGGCATCAACGAAACAAATCCTGAACGCGGACAAGAAGACAGATTTGTTTACTTGCTATTGAATCATTCAAGCTTTTTGAATGCCTGGATTTCATGAGTGTAATCATTTTCGTTGAGAAAATTAATTCATTTTCGCAATACATGCTGGAACAGGTACAGGTTTAGCCGGCCATGACTACCACAGCAGAGGCAAACGATACGTAACCTACCACATGATGATGGGCCTGTCTGTCTCGAGCATATTAATCTATTTACAAGCCCTTGTCAGTTGTCAGGTTACTGGAAAGACAGGACGAGGGAAACTCTTGCTAACTTGGGTAGGCTCCAACCGAACTGTCAACTCTTCTTCTTTTTTTTTTTTAAATTATTTTAATGTATTAATATTAAAAATAAATTTTAAAAATATTATTTTGATATATTTTCAAGAAAATTATATTTTAAAAAATAATTATAAAAAATTTAAACATTAAAACATTCTTTGTTTGGAATCCTACAAGTTTAGTTTGCTGATAATAGAAATTGAGAAGAATTTTGAATCTTCAATGTGAGAGGGCGCAGAGAACACGCAATCCTTTTAATCTGTAATTAAATAAATTTTATCAATAAATTCTCAATTTGTTATCCGGGAAGATTTTTGAATGAACTCATCAAAATCATCATCATAAAAAAAATTATAAAAATAAGTTAAAGATGCTCTCATCAAGATAAATTCAGACCAAGTAAACAAGAATCATTTCGTCTCTAAAATATAGGTTAAGAAATATAGAGTTATTTTATTTTGTAAGGGTATACTAATATTTTTATTTTCTTTTCAGTTTAATCTATATATAATTTCTTTGTATTTAAATTAACTTAATCTTTTAGATTATAGCGATCACATCATACAGTATCAATGAAACTCTAGTTTTTTTTTTTTATTCTTGTATTTTTCTTTATTTTTTTGGAGTGTTTAACATATTATCAGAACATGATTTCATGAAACAAGATTTAATTTTAAAGACTTAATCTTAAACATAAAAGTACTGTATAAAATAGCCAAATGTAACTCTTCCCGTCAATCTTAAAATGAACTATAAAATAAATTTTTATTAAAACAAGCTATAATTAATTTCATATATTCTTGATAATTTATAACAGGAAAAAGAATTAGGACAATAAAACATAGTGAATTCAAAAAGAAGTCTCCAAACCCTTACAACAAGTAGCACCTTTTGTCTTCTCAAGTCTTTCTTTACCCGGTGGATCGAAAGTTAGCAACGGTTCTTGTTTGGACTCAAGTGTTCCTCGAGATTCAGTTCACCGACGCTACCAGTACCGTCCAAGATAAAAGTTTCTACATTCCGAGCCGCTAATTGTTGGAGCCTTTTCTCTTTTCCTTCTTGAAATCTTAAATTAAAAAAAAACAAATATAAAAAAAATAGAAAAAAGTATTTTAAAAAAGTATTAAAAATAAAAATTAAAAAAATAAAAAATTTATTATATTTTAAAAATAATATTGATACAATAACATATTTAATGAATTATATTAACATAGATTAACCTACTAAATTTAAGATCCAAATCTTGAGATCACAATAACACTATAACAAGTAAATCAAAACAAATTAATTATACATAAACCAATAGGAAACATATAACAAAAACCAATTAAAAATAAATTATGTTTAATTTTTTTTATTAATATGGCATCTTTTATTAAAAAAATATTGATATAAAAATATATTGGATGGACCCAGTTTACGCGGTTTAACCTATTAAACCCATGATTTTGGTCATGGACTACACTATGTTTTATAACTTTGTTTTTTTTTTACCTAAATTTATCACAATAATTTTTTTTAAAAAAATTAAAGAGTAAAATTAAAATTAAAAAATAATAATAAAAAAAAGACCAAATACGCATCTAAACCTTTAAAAAAATAGCCCAAGATCACAATTTATTTATTTTTATTTTGTAAAGGGTTCTTAATTAATTAATTAATTTTTTTATAGGGATTGACAACATGTCTTACACCTCTATTTTGGTTTTTTAAAAATAGACAACAATTCATAACCCAACTATCATTGTAATGTCTCAAAAATCAAAACATTTGTTTTTGTCCTAAAAACTTATTTTTCAATTTATATTCATCTTAAAACACCACAAACATCATTATAACATAAAAAACCAATGTATTAATCTAAAAACAAAAAAAAATCCAAAAACAAAAAAAAATCCAAAAGCACAAAATCAAATTGGTAAAAATTTTCTATCTCGACCTCAATCTATTGTTTTAGATAATATTAAGGTTCAAAATAATCATCACCAAACTCTTATCAAATATATAACTCGTTAACATCAAGATGAATAATTTTAATGGCTAAAATTAGTGTCGTCTAATAACTTTTTCTCTTCTCATCAAAACCTGATAACTTTCTTTATTCTCTTTTATATTCAGGGGTTGAAAAATAAAAAAATAAATATTTGGATCAAAGAGCTTTAAAGGAGGTCATTAAAATTTTCCCAAATTTTAAATTGGAAATGATATTTATCCGTGTTACACTTTAGTTCTCGTTATTTTAATTATTCCCATCATGAACAAATTGGTTATAAATTTGTTCATAGATGGATGCATATAGAAAAAAAATATTGAGGACAGAAAAATAAAAAAGTTGGACGATGAAGCTACAGTAAAACACCTGGGTGTTTTAGTATATTGCAAGTAGTAATAGTAATAACTACGGAGTGATATTTCTTCTCAGCAGTTTGTGGCATCTTCTCATTGCACTTCTTGTTTATTTCAAGGTCGGTTCATGCCTCATCCATAAGCCCAAAGGGACGACCCCTTAATCAGAAATTGTACAGGATGCGGCCACTTATTGCCTTGATTTATTGATTTTTTTCTCTAATTATTTTCAATTCTGAGATCATTACAGTTTCAAGAATCAAAGTACTAGGATATCTACACTCTCCATGACTGGACACAGTTCCTTGTTTAACAGCTTCATGCAAGCAATCCATTTTCTGCTACAACTACGGAAGATTTATGTACACATATACCAGTGAACTTCGATTACCAGACATCTACCTTCCCTGTGTTTCCCGGAATAACAAGGCAGATCCAATGGCTCCTGTGGAACAAAAAATACAGACTGACCTGTGTCATTGTCACAAGCGATGCCCCAGGAGATCAGGCAAGGTTATCTTTCCCAAGTTGTTTGGGTCAAGCTTGCTGAATTGATTGCAGATCTGTAATACATCTTTCTCGGCTATCTTTCCCATCTCTTTGAGCTTGTAAATTACATATTCTGATTTACTGTAAAAAAAGTTACAAAAATAAAGGAATTAAGGCTCTACCTGGGTTGATAGATATCGCATTATCTCATATGCTGGGAAAATAAGAAGAAAGAATTGAGTTCTATCTGGAATGCTAGATTACATGTTCTTATTAACAGAAAGACAATCCTACGTAAACCCACCCACTAAAAAAAAAAGATCAAATACATCTCCTGTGAGGATATAGGTCAAGAGAAACAAAAGGAAAAGAAAAATAAAATACTAAGTTTATAAGAGTTATCTCAATGTACGGATGTTCCAGATAATATTATGTTGAGTCATAATTTTCTCTCATGTTGTTTTACAGTTCAGTAGAAAACCTATTGGACCTTTCATGTCTCCTGAGATTATGCAATCTATGATGGATGATTGTCTTTCAACACTTCATCTTTAGCTGAAGTTGCAAAACACTTATTTTGCAAATAAGCAAGAAAAAGTTATAGAATGCGCTAAACCAGATTGTCTCTCTTTAATGGCCTCCAAATCCAAGAGAGCAGTTATTTCATCAAATAACAGCCCATCACATACTGTCCTCAACTCAAGAGCCAATCACTCACTATTACAAGGTTAGAACCAGGCTAACTTCACTCCGAAACAAGAAGACTTTAAGATCTTAAGAGCTTTTGATCCGTGTTTCAAGGTCTTGGAATGTAACGCACCGGCATTTTCACTAGAATCTGCTTCTATAAAATTAGAATGAATAAAAATGTATCAAAATAATTTTTTTTATTTTTTAAAATTATTTTTGATATCAGATTAAAATGATTTAAAAATATTAATCGAAAAAAAAATCAAAATTGTTTTTTTTAAAGAAAAAAAAAACAAGGCAACCAAGGATGGTCAGCACAGAAAAGGAAATGGAAAGAAGAGTTCAATTAACTTTTGATATCCATCTTCTAGAGCAGCATTTGATCAAGAGGCCATCTTATCACACATAATTAACATAGCCTAGTTAAGGTTTTGAGGATTGTTTTTACCCAAATTATCATATCATTAATTCAACAAATTTTCCCAACTAGAAGAGCTAAACATATCCAATAAAACAAGTTAGCAAGAGATAAAAATAGAGCCGCACCTAATGAAACCATTATTGTTCATATCCGCAGCAAGCAAATCCTCAACAGTAATATCTCTATGCAACACCCAATTGGAAATCCTCCTGTGCCTCTTATCAATCCTAGCCTCTGCCAAATAAAGAAATGCTCTTGCTACCGCCAGTGTCGAAACCAAAAGCCAAATTGCTGCAAACAACCTTCCTGGCAAGGTCTTAAACGCCCTATCACCGTACCCAACAGTTGTAACTGACATGACCGCCAAATAAACCGAATCAATCCAATCAAGATCCTCCAGAAAGTACAGCACCAAGGTCCCTATTCCAATGCACAGAATCACCACACCAAGTGCTAATCCAACCTTCAATCTTATCCTCATCCTTCCCTTTTTAACATCAATAATATAATCAGCAGCTGAAAATCCTTCTCGATTTCGATTTTTACTCATTTCAATACCAGTCAAGATCATGCTTTCTTGCAAATCAAGAACGTAATTCACAAGCCCACTGAGCAAGATGTCTATAAACCCAAACCCAACTAACACAAACACGCACGCAAAGACCTTTGTCACTGGTGTTAATGGAGCTATATCACCATAACCAATGGTACACATAGTGACTATACAGAAATATAAAGCATCAACGACAGGATGAGTCTCCGTGCCCGAGAAGTGATCAGTGTTAAAAGAGTAGATAACAACTCCAAGGAGTAGATACAAAGATAGCAAGAAAATGGCTTGCCTGATTATGGAGTTAGACTCTGATTGTGGTTTAGGAATTTGGGGCTTCGTTGGTTGAAATTCTCGCATGACAACCATAGCAGGCGCGGTCTTGCTCCTGTGAAGAGTACCGGGTTTCTTGAAACGGGTACTTGAAGGTCCGGGAGGAGGAGAAGGAGTTGTGGGTTCATCTTGGATTTCATGGAAGAGTAGTGGGGTTGAAAGAGACTGGGTGAGAGTGATGAAGGGCTGGGGTTCGTGGGTTTTTTGGTTACCGAGAAAGAGCTCATTTTCCATCTCAACAAAAGAAAAAACACTTCATTAGTTTGTTTGTTTTAGGTAACGAGAGAGGCAGATTGTGGTGGGGGGCGAGTCTGAGATTTTTAATGGCTTGGATTTCGAGGCAGATTGTGGTGGGGGAGGGGTTTGAGATTTTTAATATTTTTAATGTCTCTGAGTTTTGGGTGTTGATGGAGATATGTATTGGTTGTTTTTTAAAATATTTTTTATTTAAAAATTTATTAAAATAATATATTTTTAATTTTTAATTTTATTATATTAAAATGATGAAAAAATAAAAAAATAATTAAAAAAAACACAGAGAAGATTTGATTTTAATATTTTTTTTTTAAAAAAAACTACAAATGAAAGATCCCCTTTGTCTCTAGAAGATGCTAAACCTATGATCTTTTAACTGGAGGGCAGTCTATTTTAAGGTGGCCATGACCCCACATGGGGTCTCAAAAATTGTCATGTTTCTTCCCACGTCGGTTTTGCGTCGGATTTTACGTTGACTGTTGCATTTTCTCCTACATATCCACTCCGATGGGCAAAGAGGGGCGTGCAATTCAGCTAAAGTGAGATATGGATAGCTGATTTTTTATTAATTTAAATATTTGGATTTGCTTGTATATATTTTAATTAATTTTATAATTTTTAAAATTAATAATTATATAAATTTTAAATAATTATCATGTTAATAATTACAATACTCAATAATAAAACTAAAAGAGAGCAAACCATTTACTTTAGAGGATACTTAACTTGAAGAAAGGATATGGAAGTGTGGCAAGGAGGGAGGGATGACTCTTTAGAAAGTGTTGGTACAAAATCTCTTCTCTCATTTTTATCACCTTTAATATGATTTTGTTCCAAAATATACCATGCTTAGGAGTAGGAAGAGAATCTTGAGTATTTGGATAAAAAATTATCATACATTCATTTTTATTTTTCCTTCTCCAAGGTTTATAAAATTATCATCATAAACTATAGTTCTTGTCGAATAAATTTTGTACATAATGAAATTGTAATATTTTTTTAAAAAAATTGAGTTTTACTCGAAAAACTAGTATTTAATATTATTTAATAACACTACATAAATTAAAAGGATATCACATGATGACGTAGAATTTATGAAATTTGATCGCAATTCCAATTATGTTCTTGCTGAGTCCAACCCAGTTAAAAAAAATTCAGTTTTTATTTTTTTTAATTGTATTTTATTCAAAAAATTAGAAGGAGATCGCTTGATGATGTAACAAAAAATTCAGTTTTTGTTGTTGCGCGCTTAAGAAACCATGAAAAAAGATTTCGTATGTGATGATATCGCATATAGTTTAATGGAATAATAAAAAATATTTGATATCCATATTATTTATTTCATGATATAATAACAATAGTTAAATCTATAATATTTAATTAAAAATCATTAATATTAATATATATATATATATATTAATTATTTTATAACTTCAATTTGAAATAAATAATATGGATTTAACTACTGTTATTTTATCGTGATTCTTAACCAAATACATTAAACTACTTTTTGTTCAGCCTCAATTTCAACTACAGTTTTAACCAAACATATATTTTTTCAAACCAACCTCAATTAAAAGTACTTTTTATAAAACAACTTTTTTAAAACAACAATCACAACAACAACCTCCATACCGAACACACCTTTAAGAATCACGATAAAAATCCCTTTAAAATTAGTAAATTTCTATAAAGAATCATGATAAATAAAAGAATAAGTTTGCGTTTGTTCTTATTTATGCATAATAAATAATTATGGATTAGAATTTTCTTTTAAGAGGAAGAAATGCTAGTGATATTTCCCCCCTTTTAAGATATAATTTGGCATTAATTAAATCCGGGAATGCTGAATGTTCAACATAATTGTTGAGCTAATACATGAGAGAGATTCCTTCGATGAATACCCAAGCTTCTCTTATATTTCTAGCATGCGTGACTAAGGCTAAAGGATGGGCTCCTTTTTTTTATATATATAAAAATTCCTTGAGCATTTCAATGAGTTATCTTTCAAACGTCATGATACCTTTCTTCTCTCGGTACCAAAGCAAAACTATACTTTAAAGCAAAACCATACCTATCTTCTCTTCACTACATCATTACTTGTTAGATTTTTCAAATTAATTTATTTTTTAAATATAAATTAATTTATTTTTTAAATATAAAAAATTATTAAAAATATAAAAAATTATTTGAAGTCTTTTGAATCTAGTGATCATGCTAGACCCGACCAACAACCAAATTGTTTAAAAATAAATAAATTTGAATAATTATCATTGTCATAACCCAATTCTGGGTTATTCCCCAAAAATCATTTTTTTTTCAAAATAAAAATCAAAAAATAAAATAAAAGCTGGCAACGTGGAGAAAGCAGGCCGGGAAATCAAGCTGTAATTTTTGAAGGAAATTAAAGGCCTAATTGTACCCCATTAAGCCCAAGAATGGAGAAAAAAAATACAAATTCAAGGTCAAATTAAATGATTATTGGACAAATTTGCATAAAAATTAAGTCCAATGACATAATTAAATTTTTAATAGGCCAATTTGATTTAATCATGGGCCAAATTAAATTTTAATTATGTTTAAGAATTAATTTGGGTCCAATTGAAGGATTTAATTAAGTGCAAGGACTTAATTATACTTTAAATGGGTCAAATTAATTTTATTTGGGGCTTAATTGGTGAAAAATTAAGTTTGGGAGCCTAATTTGGGCTTAATTGAGGAGATTGGAATTTTAAGAGACCAAATTTAATTTTTACCAAGTTAATTGATTGAAATTAGGGGTCAAATTGCAAGAAAATTGAAGTTTTGGAGTCAATTAGGGGCTAAATTGAAGAAATCCGAGGCCAAGGACCAATCTCCAAAAGGTGGCAAACTATAGGGATTCAATTGACAAAAATATCGGGGGTGAAATTGAAGAAATTGAAAGTTTGATGGTCAATTAGGGGTTAAATTGACAAAATCCGAGACTAAGGACCTTATTGTAAAAGATGCGTAACTTTGGGGTTCCAATTGAAGTCCATTAGGGGCTTAATTGCATTAAATCCAAAGTTTAGGGTCAATTAGGGGTTCAATTGAATGAAATTGAAAGCTCGAGGACTAAATTGAAAATCTGTTAAAATCCCTAATTCAGTCCAAAACGGCGCCGTGTTGCATTTAAAAAAAAAAAGAGGACTAGACGACACGTCGTCTGGTCACTATTCATTGTCTTCCCCGTTTTACCCAAAAGAAACAGCGTTGGAGCCTTATTTGCAGGTGCATTTATTGCTTGATTTCTACATCAAATCGAACAAAACTTGCACGAAACGGATCCCCTGCAGTTCCTCTACAATCCCATGTAAACGTTTCAGGATGAATGACAACATGGAGTCACCGGCGACGGTGTGAAGAGGTCAACTCAGGCAGCCTTTTCCTGCAGATTTGACAACTCAGGGAGGCTACTTTGAACCAACGGTTGGGATCCTTCCCAACCAAATCAAGGGTTGAAATTTTACCCCGGTGAAGACGAGATTACCCTCTTCCACCGCCTATAAATATAGTCTCCGTTGATGGCTTGAGGGAGGGGAAAATCAGGTCCAAAGTCAGCCAGAAAACCATTTTTCTCCCGGTTTCTGCACATTTCTTCTTTCTTTCTCTCTCCACCGTGGCCTTCAGCCACCACCACCCTCATCAACGGTCTTCCCACTATTAGCTCCACCATAGGAAGCCAACGAAACCACCAGCTGACCACCAAAAGCCACCGTCGGTTTTCTTCCTCCTCGCTGCAGCCCCTTTTGAGTGTTTTTTTTTTCTTCTTCCTGCCGTGACCTGCAGCCAGCTCCAACCACCGGCCACCATCTATGTCACAGCCTCAGCCACCGTTTCTACCACCAACCGGCCAACAAGCAGCCACCGTGGCCTTCTTCCTCTACTCCTTCCAGCGTTTCTCTCTCCTCTGCAACTTCTTCTTCTTCTTCTTCTTCTCCGCTTCATCTGCCACCGGCCGAGTTACCTCACCGAAGTCAGTCCCCGGCCGGACAGACATCCCGGCCAAAGACGACCCGGACCCTCACCACCTCGGGTGGCGCCTCCTTCTTCTTGGGGGGGGGCATGCGGAATTCATTTCGCATGCGTGCGAAAATTAACTTTGCCATTGGGTAGGGCGGTTTGGCCCAAATTTCAAAATGGGCTGGTCTGGCCCGACCCCCTAATATTTTTTTGAAAAAAATCCAAAATTTTTCAAAAATCATTAAAAAAATGATTTTCTCAAATATTTTTCTATCCATTTTGCATAATATCGGGTTGTATATTTACACTGTAAAATACAAATCCGGTATTAAATTATCTGGTTTTGTCAGAAATATTTCAAAATTTTTTTTTTCAAAACATTTGCAAAAAGAAAAAAAAATATATATTTTATTGCATACCGCCAAATCCTAAAATTTTTCCAAGCATATTTTTCAAACAAAAATTGCATCTTTTTCATGTTTAAAAAATCCAAAATGGATATCGTAACCAGTTTATGATTATCCATTAGGATTTGGCCAATATGTCAAAAATCTTTTTCCAATCCTTTTTTAGGATCTAGATGTAGACTTTAATATTGACGGGTGTAAAATTACACGATAAAGTACACCCTCATGTATTAAAGATACAAAGTGTAGAAATGCGATGCTAATAGTCAGAATTTAGAACGATTAGAATTTAACCTGATAAGGTAGAAACTCTCTCATGAAGAGAGATATGCCTTGAACCTTAGAAAATACCAGCCAATATAAACCCAACTTAGAAAAAACAATCAAACAACAATGCAGCTTACCTTAGGTAGGGTGCACTGGGGGTGATGTGTCTTCCCCTTGCACAACCAGTCCCTTACCCAGACTCTCGCAGACCATAGGTTCCTAGTGACCATAATACTAGGTGGCGACTCCTAAACATTAATCATAATTCTATGATTAAAAACCATTTCCAACACACAACACTTCACACCAGGAGGCACGACAGGAGCCTCCGCCGTCGCCAGACGACGTTGCGCGTCCCGTGACAATCATATTAACCTTTTGTTTTATCATATAATAATTGATTTATTTAATTTTTAAAACACATAATATAATTTATAATTGCTCTTAATTAAAAATTAGGGACATAATTGAATTATATGCCATATAATTATAAATTAATAATAATAAATAAATAAATTAGTTTTCTAATTCGTGGAAAGAATTGAAGCAAACATTATTGTCATACTATAAACAATAACTAAGAAAGGCTTTGATACTATCAATTTTTGTTTAAAATAGTAAAAACAATGTAAGACAGTAACAAAAAATAACTTATAAGAAAATTAATAAAGAGTTTAATTTATTCTGATGAGTTTTGAAGTAGAATAATTATTTTTAAATTTTAATATTTAAATTTTTTGTTGATTTTTTAAAGTGTTTTAGAGTTTTGATAATTGAAATAAAGTATAACGACACTATTAAATAGTTTAGTTGTCAAATAACTTATTTATATTATTTAGAGTTTCGCATGGTGTGTAAATTAAAAATAAGAGTAACCTATATTTTATGATGTATTTTTATGAATTAAGAATATTCATTTCAAATTTTTACTAATATTGATCTTTTTATTAATTGGATGATGAGTTGAATTTACTTACTTACTTTTGGCTGTGCATCTAGTGATATGACAGATAAATAGATTTAGCTATCAGGAAGTGTCTCACGTGCCTCCTTAATGATACGAGCGCCGCCCACTTGTTGGGGCGTGTGGAACACGCTCTAGCAGCTTTTTGATTAAAAAATAAAAAAATACAACGTGAAAATATTAAAACGCCTCCATGGTCCTCTTAATTACACAAAATACCCTTATAAAAATATCAAAATACCCCCAAAAGAAAAACTTTTTTTTTAATCTTTCCTGAAGCTAAAATCATTATTTGCTTGTACTTGAAAATTACAAAAATCTTGTTTCTCTTGTGAAAAAAAGCCAAAGAAACATTTATTAAAAGATGAGAAATTAAAAATATAATTCACATCTCTTAATCTATAATAATTTTCTCAAATCATTTAATTTTTGTTATAATATACCATGGCTTTCTCCATAATCAAATCAAGATTGGGCCTCATTAGGCCACTTGAGCAGACACCATCCGACATTCTTGATCTTCTAGTCATTAATAGATTTACTTATATGCAATGCTTGAATGTTGCATGTGTTTAGAAAAACAAACTTCACATAGAAACAAGCTTTTCCTGATGAGTTTTGGACCTGAGTTGTTCTTGTTCATAAGAGAGACTTTAATACTTAGGTAAGTATTTGAGTTTGGTTAATCAAGTGAAGAACATATAAAAAATCAAGAGAATAAAAAATAATGTTTGGCTGTATATAAAAAAAAAGTTCCCAGGATAAAAAAGCTCTTCAAGGAAGCTTTAAATTTGTTGATACCGACAGTTAAATAATTTTATTATGCATAAAAAATAAAAATCTCCATGAAAATCTCCAGCAATTTTATTATATTAAAAAAAATACTGCAAAAATACCAAAGTTCCCCTCACCGATTTATCCCCACCAATACCAATATAGTAATGAGCAACGGATCCCGTAGAAGATCAAAAACATTATGGATTGGTAGATTGCTTTGCCCCATGCTTTAGATTTTCTTATAATTATAATTATAATGGGGCAGATTAGGATTCAATCAGTTGGATTATGGATGGGGTCCTCCAGCTCACATTGTTCCAATTCAAGGGCCTAGCATCATTCCTCCTGGCATTGCCTAAGAGACATGGTGTGTCGAAGAGGTCCATCGCCAACCATTCATGATCAAATGATGAAAGTTATTTGAATTCCTGCAAGCGCGAAGGTGAGAAAATAAAACCATAAATCGTTTTACGATATCTCTGTGAACAGAAACAAGCATGGAATGCCATGCCTTGTTGCATCTGTGATCGAGGGGTGAAGATGAATGGATCATGTCGCTATTTCAGAGCTTCTTTATTGGGAATCATGGAGTATGTTTACTGTACCAATGAAATAGAGGAGGGTCGATGAAAATGAGGCATCTTTCTTAGAATGATGCTGGCAAAAACCCCACAGGCCACGAGCTTTTGCTGACTGCTCGGCAGATTTTTGTTGATGTAATTCGGTGAAATCTTGAAGTGATGATCCAAGCCTTGAATAAGTGTGGTTCTTACGTGGGCTTGGGGCATAACTTTATATAAAACTCGGATCAGCCCAAACTTTACCAATGGACTGGAGCCGAAACATTTTTGCAAGCAGTAGTTGAACAATGAGCAGCCTCGGGAACGACAGTGTTTCTTTCAATAGTATAAGATTCAAGAGCGAAGTAGTGTTAAAGTACAGGGTAGTTATTGGTTTTTAAGGTATATTTTATTTAAAAATATATTAAAATAATATATTTTTTAAAAAAATAATAACAAAATTTATGAAATACGAGTTGTAAGGCAACCCATGCAAGTACAGAATGATTTAATGCCCCCATAGCTGAAGAAATATATGTGCTTTTTGCAGGGAAAATAGAGTGTAAAATGTTAGCTCAACTCAGGACACAGAAAGAAAACAACAACAGTCATATTAGATTTGACCAATGATGTCATCTTTTTAGCATTTATTGACATTGAAGGCTCCCTCTTACCAGCCCCCATCCACTCACGTCGGGCAAAACAGCAAAAAGTCAGAGTACAGTGAGCTCGTGATGATCGTGCAACAGACTCGCCTTATCTTCTCAATTAACGTTCAACTCAAAAATTAGGATTTGAAGATACACGTACGCATGAGACGCCTTTGGTTCTATGAAATTTTAAAATAATTTTTAATATTTTAAAATTATTTTGATATATTAATATAAAAAATAATTTTTTAAAAATAAAAAATATTATTTTAATATATTTTAAAATAATTTTTTTTAAAAAAACAATGCTTATCACGCTCTCAACATCCTTTAAATCTCGTTGAAAAATAAATAAATTAAGTATTTATATGTACAATCTGATTCATTATTCAAATACCAACTGAAAAGTTTCTCATAATAAAAACAATTTAATTATTTTTTATTATAGTTTTTAAACCCAGCCTGTCTAAGATCTGGGTTCTAGATTTTGACTAGATCACTAGGTTTTGACCGGGTCGCTAGGTCAATTTCTATTTTAAAAAAATTCAAAACAGCATTATTTTAATAAATAAAAAAGTCAATGGGTTGCAATCAGGTTTTGCTAGGTCATCCGGATCACACCAGGTCATGACTTTTCTTAGTTTTTCATCAACCCGGCCCAATTTCAATCCCAGATCAGCTAGATCTAGAGTTGACTCATCGGGTCAGACCGGGTTTCAAAACTATATTTTTAACTATACCCGTAGTCTAAAACTGTTTATGCTGTGAAATGAAATAACCTAAGAACCGGCCAGCAGAAATCAGGAAAAAGACTTGCCCGTTGTGATTAGGAGAGAAGAGACCTTAAAGATATCTGTCACTTGTGATTAGGACATAAAGTAATCCTCTTTTATCTCATGACATCAATAAAGTTTTGCTAAATATATTCCAATTATGTATTTCGTTGAGATGTGATAAATGTATTTTTTTCTTTTGAAAAATGTTAAGATCATGTAGATTTTTTTGACAATATTATTAAACTCAATTAAGTTGTTAGATTTTAAAACTTATTAATCTGATTTTTTAACTAGCTTGAGTTTCAAATTAAACCACGTGAGAGTTTATCCAAAATAAATTATTCATTTTAATAGGTCCAAAAACAACTTAAATGACCGGTAAAAACATGACATAACTTTAAAATAAACTTTAAGACAACAACTTTTTTTACATTGAGACCATGCCAGATTAGATCGATTTTGGTCACTCTGCGACATGGGTTATAGATTTTAATAGATGTAAAAACTTTGTTGTTTTTATAAATTATTTTTATTTAATTTTATGATAATATTAGATGTTTTCAAAATCGAGGATCAACCCTAAAAAAATATTTATTTAAGATCATGATAACGTTATAGAAAGTAGAAAAAAATAAACTATAAATTTCATTTCTCAACCAATTCAATAATGAATAAGAGTGAAAAAAAATAATTAGAAAAATCAAAGGACCAGAAACTAAAAAAAAAATATCAGGTTTGATGGGTAAACCCACTAAACCTATGAATTAGATAACCCGAGTCAACACATCAAACCCGCAAACCAGATAATGAACTCAATTGGGATTGATAACTTGTTTTTTTTTCTTCTAAACTATTGTTTATTAATTTAACTATATGATAACAAAAATAAACAATAAAGTGGGTTTTAAACCGATTTAAATTTTATTAATCTAGAATTTTTTTTAAATCAATTTTAATAACTTTTTTAACTAAACTATTTTTTTAAAAAAATTTAATATCTATTTTTTTAACTATATGATAAAAAGAAAAATAAGCAATCATATAATAAAGTTCAATTATAAAAAACGCTGCTAAACCCGGGCAATGACCAAGATGTTCTTTGCAAAACTCGCAAACCGGGTCATTGACTCCATAAAGTTTATTAATCTAGTTTTTTTAAATCATTTTTTATTTAACTAAACTTTTTTAAAATATATTATGATACCAACCTTATGTTGGAATATTATTGATATTATAATAACCATATAAAAAACAAATTAAAATAAATTATCAACTCTGAAGTCATATAAACATATTATATAAAGACTAAATAAAAAAAAAAGCTAATGGGTATAGAAAAACGATGTTTTTCCTGGCTTTATTTATAATACTGTATATTGAAAAAAGAAATCTTATGGACCCAGGATTGCTATATCCAAAAAAAAAAAAAAGGATTTTTATATGATTAGAATTATGATCAACCTTTTATCCATTAATCAATACTAAGATATAATTATTTTACAGGTGTTTTGATCTAATTTTTTTTATATGATCTTCAATTTTCTTATAAACTATCATATTGCTATGACCGTATGTATTTGAGATTTATGTATGAATTTTTTTCAAGATTTTATTTTAATTTTGATTATAATAAAATTTCTTCCTCTATCTTTCGTTTACGAGTACAAGCTAGAATCCAATTCTTGTATCATGTGATGGTTTCTTCTTGTTCTTTTTACACTTTGTTTGGTACCGTGTTTTTTAAAAATTTATTTTTTAAAAAATTTTTTTTTTTGTGTTTTGAATCGTTTTAATGCGTTGATTTTAAAAATAATTTTTAAAAAATAAAAAAAATATTATTTTAATACATTTTAATATAAAAAACATTTTAAAAAATAACCACACTTTCAAACAATATCTTTATACTCAGAGAAGTGTAAGCATGACCTCATGTAAAATGAAACAAATTGTCAAAAAGAAAATGATTAGGAAAGAAACGCGTCCCTTGCAAGATCTCTGTAGCTTAAGATCATGGAAAAGAACCTACCAAACCCTTTGAAAAAGCCAATGTTCAGCCATCAATGGAGCGAAGTGCAGGCATGGCCTAAAATTACATGAAATATCGTCTTGTTTTTTAATTACAAATAAATATAAAAATAATTCCCAGAAAACCACGACTCTTCATGATCAAACAAATGAGGCCGAAAAATCATCTTGTTTTTCTGGCTGGTTGGGAGCGAATGCACGCTATTTTGCTTCAGGACAAAAGGTGCAGAATCCTGGGGCCTCCTATTGATGACTATTTGGCTTAAAGTCAAAAAGAGGAAAATCCACTCAAACGAAAATAAAGATGCTTTAATCGTATTTCCTCCATTGTGATGGAAGCCTCACGGTGCATGTGGACCAAGGCGTTGCATCTGCTCGCCCTTTTTTTTTTTTTTTTAAAAAAATAATAATAAATTCTTCCTTTTTGCCACTTCCACTCTTGTAGTAATTTATGCTATCAATAATGATGTTCCCTTTTGGAATAGCTCATGTGCAACACCGGTTTTAATTATTGGTAAAAACGCACGTAGAAAAATTCGACGTGAAAAATGCCCTCATAATCTCAGTGGTACAAATGTATATATATCCCCTGGAAACCCTTACAGGAAGCGTGGAGAGTGATAATCAAGGGAAACGTCTTGACGTCTTGTCCAGAAAAACTCCACCGCAACAGCAAATCAAAGCAACTTCCTCGCGGCAGTAGCAGCACCAAACAACAGCAGAGCAGCTTCATTCTTCTCCTTTTTTGGCAGCGAATTTCTCAGCAACGATCCAGCAGCAGCAGAATTTATTTTATTCTCTTGCGAAATTAGTAGGAGTCCTCCCAGAAGCAGCACCTAACAGCCTTGGCATCAGCGCAATCCATATCACAATTTATTGCAGAGACAATGTCTTAACAAAGAATTCAGCAAAAATGTTAACCAAAATAAATAAATAAACTATGGTTTCCATGTTAATGCTTTGATGGTCATACCATGTTAATGGATAATTTTTTACTATTAAAGGAATATTGGCAAATCATTTCTCAGTGAATAATTGAATCACCATCCGCATCAATAGCAAGGAATATGCAAAAAATAAAGATAGAAGCTTAACGATTGAAAGGTTTCAAGGTAGAGAATTATCTTTTTTAATCGATTGACAAATCAATCTTAAAAACTACAAGATGCGAATCCATGAGATAAAATGATATAATCATCATTGAGAAAATCTTTAATTATTGACAACAAAATCCACTTTTGGTGTGAGTTCGACACATAAATCTAAGAATATTGATAAGTTTTCTATTGATGAACATGAGCAAAAGTTGAATCAATAAGATACCGGAGGAAACAAGTGGACAAAGACCAACGATAGATCATCTTATAATTTTTAGGTGCATTGCCTATACTAATATTTTGAATCAAAAGAGAAAAAAGCTTGATAATAAAAGAGAAAAATGAATTTTTATTGGTATTAGTGATTATTCAAAAGCTTAAAAACCATATAATCCTAGCACCAAGAAAATTATTAATAGCAGAAATGTTATTTTTAACGAAGCTAAATTTTGGACATGGAGCAATGATGATCTTAAACAAAATATTACACATTTGATTCAGATGATGATAATGATGAAAGAAGGGAAAACTATTTATGGAGGAAGCGCTACAACTAATAAATGATTAAAACACACCCAGTAATTAAAGATCATAGTGTCGTATCTCAATGGATGAATTATCCTGAGATGCTAAAATAGATCAATTTTATGATCCACTAACTCATTTTATTCTATTTTTATATTGGGATTTTATGACTTTTGAAGATATTATTAAAGAAATAAAACGATAAAAAAATATAAATGATGAAATTGATGTCATCAAGAAAAACAACACTTGAGAGCTTTTAGAAGGACAAAGGACCATTATGGTAAAATGGATATATAAAAAAAACAATTAAAAAAAATAGTGAAATTAACAAGTATAAAATAGCTTGGTAACTAAATGTTATTAAAAAAAGTATGGTATAAATTTTTGTTCGGGTTAACAATACTATTTACTATTCCTTTTGCAACTCAAAATTCACGTCCTATTTTCCAATTATATGTAAATTAATACTTGGTAAATTCATTGTAATTGATTAATTCAATTATATTAGCTAGTAATTATAGGGATAAAATACTAATATTTTGTTTCATTTAGATCTTACAAATTGAATTTTTCCGTTTCAACTTTTAAATGCGCATAAATGGATATATATATATAAGATTCGGTTTCAAGTGAATGAGATCATAGATTAAAATATTTAAGATTTTTTTTTTAAGCATGCTCATTTTATACTTGGAGTCATTGTGGTTGGGGAGGGGGGGGGTTTAAAGAATTAATTGTCCAAGTAAATATAAATATTATTTATATAATAAAAATTTATTCCTCGAGTTAAGTTTGGATTGAGTTTAATAATATAAATATATGATATTACACATTAATTAAGATAATTATTAAAAAAATTCATTCATTTAAATTAATATGGAGTCGGTTTCTATTTGGTTCGGATTAAAATGCCATTCTTACAAAGAAATCATAAAAAACACGGAAGTGAACGAGATATATATAAATATATATAATCTTATTTATTTTAATTATTATTTTAAAATAATAGTTGAATAATAAATATTAATAAAGACACTCAAAAAGATATAGATACTTAAATTCTTTACTCCATAAGGTAAGGTATGGATATTAAAGAATTGACCTATGAATACGTATTATTAGGGTTGAGCAAAAAAATCAAAAAATCTATTAAACTGAAAAAACTAGAAAAAAATAACCGAACCGTGTAAAAAAACAGACTAAAATTTTGAAAAAACCCACCGGTTTGGTTCGGTTTCAGTTTTATAAGCCTGAAACCAAACCGAACCCAAACCGAAAAAAACAAACCAAACCGGAAAAACCGACCCAAACTGAAAAAACCGAGCCAACCGGTTTGAACAGTTTTTGTCCAAAAAAACGAACCGAACGAAACCGGTCAGTTTGAACCGGTTTCAGTTTGATTACTTTTTTTTGATAAAAATCAAACCGAACCGAAAATAATCACCCCTACCCATCACCATCCCCGTTTCAGCCACTTCTCCCTTCAACGCTTAACCGCCAACAGAGAAAGATTTCTTGCTGGAATATTTAGCTTCTTGAATCTTGTTGTATCAGGGGGCTATTGAGTTGTGCGTGTTCTTCATAATTATTGGCAAATCTATGGGTGCCGCTGGCTCTTCATGGCTGCCAGCCATAAAACAAACACAAAACTAGAGGAATACACACACTATGTGAAATTATTGACGAAGAAGTTTTTATTTTTTTTGTTACAATATATAATGTCGAGGGAATATTTGAACATGCGAGAGATCCGCCATTGGACCGACGAATAGTTTTGTTCCCGAAAGAAGTAATAATTGTAAAGTAGTGCATATTAATTTAGAAAAGAAAAGAAAATAAATGTCGAGAAGAAGCCACTTTCAATTGAAACCTCTGAATTTCTTAATCATGGTGGTCGACAAGCATCTCGGTGTATCCGTTGAATTATAGCAATAGTGGAAGCCAACGCTCCTCCATTATTTAAATTTACAACTAGCTAGGAAATCCCAAATCTAAATATTCCACACATTCTAGATATTACTGTGCTGAAACAGTAAAAAATACAGAGAAAACAAGAGATTGAGATAAAATTATGTTTGGTTGGTTTATAAAATAGAAAAATTGTCTTTGTATTTGATTTTGTTGACGAAGAACAATGCAAAATAATATATATAAAATATTATTTTATCTTTAGTATGTATTATTGTCAAACTTATATATATTAAAAAAAATTAGATATCATTTGTGTTTTTGGTTTATATTAAGTGTTGAAATTAATAATAATACAATGACTTTAATTATAAAACTCGAACCGGTTTAATGAGTTGATTTAGGATCTAAGACCTTCATTGGTTCGGATTTTAAAAAAAATAAAGAAAAGATTAACATGACCTAACCCGATCAAAATCCAAGTGATCACAACTTGTGACCTATGCCTTACTCTAGATTGGCTTCCCGATTTATTTCTTTTTAAATATAATAACAGTCACCTTTATTTATATGCTTTATATTTTAAAAATAAAAAATAATAAATATTATTGGAAATATCTTTTCTCAGTATCTCGTATATCTCATATTTTAAAAGTAAATAAATACGTTTTAAAATTAATTTATAAATAAATTTATTTTTATGTTCTCTCTAACGAAAACACGTCTCTATTCCTATTATTTTTATTTTTTCTCTGGTACAATAATTCAACGCTAACCTACTGTGCTGTCCCTCTTATCGTACGCTTATTATCATACGATTTAATTAAATTATCAAACTTGAATTTAATTAAATCCCCTTTGCCGTGATGGCCACACAAAGTAAACGGTTGAAAAATCCAAAGTCCTGCCCTATTTTTTTTTTATTCAGCTGAAATATCCGAATTATCTTATATATATCTCAATTAATTTTAATAAATATAGAGGTATAAGAATTAGGTTAGAGATAGTATAAATATTGCAGATTCAGTAAAATACAATATTGCCCCTTGTGAGAAGATCCAAATTGGAGAAACGTCTGCAAGGATAATAATTAAGTAGACGTTTGATCAATTCCTATGCCTGGTTAGGTGACAATTAGCTTGCAGCCAATTGACTTGACTTGTTGCCGCTATTTTATTATCACAAAGCGAAAAACATGCCCGCCACCGTGCTGCCTAGTTGATAAAAAGTCCAAACGGAGAAAAGAAATGATTTTTATTTCTTGTAAATCTTGATTTTATAGCTAATTAAAGGGTAGGCGTCCTCTTTGATTAATGAAACGATCGTACAATAATTATTAAGTATGAAAACGAGTGGTTAAATTTATGCTAAACATCATTAAAATTTAATAATAATCATGAAAATCATGCGCTGCGGATGTGTATGATAAACAGCTAATAATATACACAGTGCGACATGAACTGAAAGGATTGGCCTCCAATGAAACAACTATATATTTCTGTTGGTTTAATTCATTTTTTTAAATAATGAAGTCACAGCTTTCATATATATTTTGGCTGCTTCCACACTCACTGTGTATGATCTTCATGTGGGCCGATGAACATTTCGCAACCTAAGTCTAAGATAATACAAGCTGAAAACCCTTATAGCTAATTTATTTTTCAGCGATCAATAGGCTGGAGGTTAGGTTCGAGGAACGGGGCTGCATGCCGTATCTCATGCCGTATAACATCTGGTGTCTACGCATAAACAATAGGGATTTGGTTGAAAAAAGAGCAGAATATTATATCTGTATTCTTTGTTTTTTTGACCGGTTGCAGGAAGTCAGGATGAGTTAAGAGGAACACGAATGCTTGCCCTTGAAGCAAGAGGAAGCAGGATTTTTTAGTAAACGTAAGCGAAAAGCAAACAGGTCATACAGTAGCCACAGAACCAGAATAATACCTATGGAATCTTGGTGACCACTTCTCACCTCAACTACTACTACTTCACATCCCTTTTCTTCTTTAGGTAGGTAAATGCTCTCTTCCTCTCTCTCCGAGTCCTTTGGAATCTTGGTTTTTCTGTTTTGATAAGTATTGGTTTCTGCTGTATATAGATATAACTAATTGTTGCTGTTCTTGTGCAAACAATAGCAGAAACACAACAGAAGTACAATATTTCACTGCTCTCTCGTTCTTTTCTTTCGTCAACTCTTTTCCTTGCATGATGACTACCTTCTTCTCTGCTTTTTAATTCTTTATTCTTGTACCACAAAAGGAATCACTGAGAAAAACCACCTCATTCCATTCCCACCCTTATCTCTCGGATCATATACTTTATTTTGCTGTGATGAGGTAGGTGGATCTATTTTCTGTGACAAATATTATAGCCTAACTTTGATTCCTTTTTGAAAAAAAAAGAGAGAATTCAGTGGAAGCTTCTGTAACGTGGGGCAAATGTACAGGAGTCTTGATGGACGTTTTGGCTTTCATTTGGTTCAGTAAATTCTAAACAGGGCCAGCTAGATAGTTGTAGCTAGTAAGTTATCACACTGATTTCTATTAAGTGAATTCCCCAAGTTTTACTATATTCTCTACCGGTTCTTGCTTGCTTCTTGGAGCCTTTGGCCTTTATTTTAGCCAAGATTTTGTTTATTCCTTCTTCCTTCATGTTACTTGAAGGTTACTTCGATTCAAGTTCAAGTAGTTGGTCAATATAGGCGGCATTTTTTTTTTATTTCTTGAACAGCTCAATCTTTCATTTGATTTCTTTTTCATTGGGCGTATTGAATGGCCTCCATTATAAGTTGCTGGTTTCTTTGTGCTCTGTTGCAGCTGCAATTCAAGTTTTGAGAATCCTGTGAGTAATTGAGGATTAGATTAATATCCCGAGGTTTCATGCTATGGCTGTCGAGAACGGGAGAAGTCGTGATAAGAGTATGGATGAGGCCAGCACATCAAAAAGCCAGGAGGTAGAGGAGAAAAGTTCTGCCGGAAATGGGGACCAACAGAAGCAAGAGAAGAGCGAAGGAGATGAGGAAACTGAAACAGTTCCGTTTATCAAGCTCTTTTCATTTGCGGATTCTAAAGATATCTTTCTGATGATCCTTGGGACGGTTGGCGCTATTGGAAATGGAGCATCCATGCCAATTATGTCAATACTGTTCGGAGATCTGATCAATTCTTTTGGAAAAAACCAGAATAATAAAGATGTAGTGGATTTGGTTTCAAAGGTAAACATAATCAGCATGCCTGTTGCTATCAATAGAAATGTTTTTCAAGGATAAGATACACCATTCATCTTTCTGCTCTGGAAGATCCATAACTGGTTTTCTAACTCTCTATTTCTGATGTAGAGATGTTACTAATTAATATTTGATAAACGTCCAACTTTCTTTAGGTGTCTCTCAAATTTGTCTACTTGGGAGTTGGTTCTGCTGTAGGGTCATTTCTCCGTAAGTACATCATTAATTCAACAATGCTATCCTTACAGAGAAATTGTCTAGAGCACCAAGCATTGAGGATTTATAAACCTTTTTCTCGTTGTTTGTCAGAGGTGGCTTGCTGGATGGTCACAGGAGAGAGACAGGCTGCACGGATAAGGGCTACGTATTTGAAAACTATACTGAGACAAGATGTTGCCTTTTTCGACAAGGAAACAAACTCTGGAGAGGTTGTTGGTAGAATGTCTGGTGACACTGTTCTTATACAAGATGCTATGGGTGAAAAGGTACCAAACTATTCTGACCAGAACGGGAAATTGCAGTGAATTTCATCCATATTGCCGAGATGTTTTTGTGGTTAAACAAGCCTAATTATTTTATGCAGGTCGGGAAATTTATACAGCTAGTATCAACATTCATTGGCGGCTTTATAATATCATTTATCAAAGGCTGGCTTCTTACTCTTGTCATGTTATCCTCCATTCCCCTGCTTGTGATAGCTGGTGCAGGATTGTCCATCATGATAGCTAGGATGGCATCTCGTGGCCAAACTGCTTACACTAAGGCAGCGTCTGTAGTAGAACAGACTATTGGCTCAATCAGAACTGTAAGTTTACACATATAAATAGCAAGATATGCCAAGATGCAAGTTCAGTATGGAATGCTAATTGCCGATCTTGCATCCAGGTTGCATCATTCACTGGGGAGAAGCAAGCCATAAGTAATTACAAGAAGTTTCTTGTCACTGCTTATAACTCTGGTGTTCAAGAAGGCTTGGCTGCTGGAGTAGGTCTTGGCATTGTTATGTTAGTAGTGTTCTTTAGCTATGCTTTGGCAGTATGGTTTGGTGGAAGGATGATTTTGGAAAAAGGATATACCGGGGGTGATGTGATTAATGTGATTGTTGCTGTGTTGACCGGTTCTATGTGAGTTTATGACGCAAAATCTACTTTGAAAATTAATTGTTTGTTTTCTTAGGGTTTAATCATATGAATGTTTCAGGTCTCTAGGGCAGGCATCTCCTTGTATGAGTGCATTTGCATCTGGTCAAGCTGCAGCTTATAAGATGTTTGAGGCTATCAATAGAAAGCCAGATATAGATGCCTCCGATACAAGGGGAAAGATATTGGATGACATCAGAGGAGATATAGAGTTGAGGGATGTATATTTCAATTATCCAGCCAGACCTGATGAGCAAATATTTTCTGGATTCTCTCTTTTCATCCCAAGTGGATCAACTGCAGCATTGGTTGGACAAAGTGGAAGCGGAAAGTCAACGGTGATCAGTCTGATAGAGAGATTCTATGATCCACAAGCTGGTGAAGTTCTCATAGATGGCATTAACCTCAAAGAGTTTCAGCTCAAATGGATTCGGGAGAAAATTGGTCTTGTCAGCCAGGAACCTGTGCTGTTCACGTCCAGCATTAAGGATAACATTGCATATGGAAAGGATATGGCAACTACCGAAGAGATAAGAGCTGCAGCTGAACTTGCCAATGCTGCTAAATTCATCGATAAACTACCTCAGGTTATAACTGGTTCCCTCTTTACAAATTTCTGGAGTTATATTTTTTTTATTATTTGGGAGAGGAGGAGGTGCAGATTGCCTCAGTTTTTTCCATTTAATTTGGACTTCAACTTTTGCATCCAGGGAATAGACACCATGGTTGGTGAACATGGAACTCAGCTGTCTGGTGGACAGAAACAGAGAATTGCAATTGCAAGAGCCATCCTGAAAGATCCGCGAATTTTACTTTTGGATGAAGCTACAAGCGCTCTTGATGCAGAATCTGAAAGGATAGTGCAGGAGGCATTAGACAGGATTATGGTGAATCGAACAACTGTAATTGTTGCCCACCGTTTGAGCACTGTGAGAAACGCAGATATGATTGCTGTTATTTACCGTGGGAAGATGGTGGAGAAAGGTATATAATTTAGCATGCATGATTATCATATAAAGAAACATAAAGAAATCTCGGGATCCTGCTGAGAAATTCCTTTGCTGTAAATTTTCTGGTCTCTGCATTGCCACATATTGTGTATAGATCCAAAATATTTGTTATTTTCAGAATTGTTTTGGATTTTTTATGTCCACCAAACATATTGTGGAATATTTTATGAAACTTCTTATTTATTTTCCTAGTTTTACATAAGCAGATAAATACTGCACCATGATGATTGATTCATGCACTAATTTTCTGCTGCCAAATCTGTTCTGCGATCAACAACATTAGTTAGGATAGTCTCATAATTAATCCCAGAACTTGTTCAAGTCTTCTGATTACGATGGATTAGGGAAATTAATTTTCTGAGTTTTCATACATGATCTGAAACATCATTTTCTTTGATCGATCAGGTTCACATTCAGAACTGCTCAAGGATCCTGAAGGAGCTTACTCGCAGCTTATACGCTTACAAGAAGTGAACAAAGAGTCTGAACAAGAAGCAGATGACCAAAAGAAGTCAGATATTTCTACCGAGTCCTTCAGACACTCAAGTCAAAAAATTTCACTAAAACGGTCCATAAGTCGGGGATCATCTGATTTTGGAAATAGCAGTCGCCGCTCGTTTTCAGTGACATTTGGTTTACCTACTGGATTCAATGCCCCTGATAATTACACGGAAGAATTAGAAGCTTCTCCACAGAAACAACAAACTCCAGATGTCCCACTCAGCCGCCTTGTGTATCTCAACAAGCCGGAGGTTCCAGTGCTGATTGCTGGAGCTATAGCTGCAATTCTCAATGGGGTCATATTTCCGATATTTGGTATACTAATTTCCAGGGTGATTAAAACATTTTTTGAACCACCTCATGAATTGAGAAAGGATTCGAAGTTCTGGGCATTGATGTTCATGACCCTTGGCCTGGCATCTTTTGTTGTGTATCCCTCACAAACATACTTATTTTCGGTGGCTGGTTGCAAATTAATCCAAAGGATCCGATCTATGTGTTTTGAGAAGATGGTTCACATGGAGGTTGGTTGGTTTGACGAGCCTGAGCACTCAAGTGGAGCAATTGGTGCTAGGCTCTCAGCAGATGCTGCAACAGTGCGTGGTCTGGTTGGAGATTCTCTTTCCCAGTTGGTTCAGAACATAGCATCAGCGATAGCGGGTTTGGTCATTGCCTTTGTTGCATGTTGGCAATTGGCATTTGTAATCCTTGTACTACTTCCTCTAATAGGACTCAATGGATTTATTCAAATGAAGTTCTTGAAAGGATTCAGTGCAGATGCAAAGGTATACTCTTTTAGCTCATGAGTGTGAATTCTACTGCTGTAGTAAGCTAAAGTATATGAATTTATAATCATCAAATGAAACAAAAATAATAATAATTAATAATCGCATCCATTGATTTAAATGGTTGCAGAAAATGTATGAGGAAGCGAGCCAAGTTGCCAATGACGCTGTTGGCAGCATAAGAACTGTTGCCTCTTTCTGTGCTGAAGAGAAGGTGATGCAACTATACAGAAAGAAATGTGAAGGCCCTATGAGGACAGGAATAAGGCAAGGGCTGATAAGTGGAGCAGGATTTGGAGTTTCTTTCTTCTTACTTTTTTCTGTCTACGCAACTAGTTTCTATGTGGGAGCACAACTTGTCCAGCATGGGAAAACAACTTTTGCAGATGTTTTTCAAGTGGGTATCTCTACGTTGTTTATTAAAATCTCCACAAGATAGTTATAGAAATTACAGCTGTTTTCATAATTCTTAACAATGTGTCTACTCGCAGGTTTTCTTTGCTTTAACCATGGCAGCGATTGGGATTTCTCAATCAAGCTCCTTTGCCCCTGATTCCTCAAAAGCCAAGGCTGCAGCTGCTTCCATATTCTCCATTATAGACCGAAAGTCGCAGATTGATTCAAGTGATGAGTCGGGAACAACATTAGACAATGTGAAGGGAGAAATTGAACTTCGTCACATAGGCTTTAAGTATCCAGCTAGGCCAGACATTGAAATTTTCCGAGACCTCAGCTTAGCTATTCATTCTGGCAAGGTAAATTTATTCATGTTTTAAATCAAATCCTTTCAAACATATCGTCTTCAGAAAATTGGAATTCTGAAAGTATGGCGCCAATATCATTTAAAATGTCATGTCAAGTTCTACATTATATCGACGTGAATCTCTTCTTTTAGACTGTTGCCCTTGTTGGAGAAAGCGGAAGTGGGAAATCAACGGTGATCTCGTTATTGCAAAGGTTTTATGATCCCGATTCAGGCCATATAACTCTTGATGGAATTGACATTAAAAGTCTTCAACTTAAGTGGTTGAGGCAGCAAATGGGGCTTGTGAGCCAAGAACCAGTTCTCTTCAATGAAACAATCCGCGCCAACATTGCATATGGAAAGGAAGGCGATGCAACGGAAGCGGAAATTCTAGCCGCGTCGGAGCTAGCCAATGCACACAAGTTCATCAGTAGTTTGCAACAGGTCAGAACATTATATAACAGATATCGTTAAATGTTTCCATTGATGTAATCTTACTCAATTGCAAGTAGCTAGCAACTTGAATTGCTCAAGCAAGCAGCTATGATATGGCTTTTAATTGGCGTTTTCATTGATAAGAATCGAAAATCATTCGTGCACTATCTTCAGGTTGTTGTTATCCGAGTGAATATTTTGCTAAGATGCTGGTGTTAATTTGGGTTGCTTATGGCAATGCAACATGCAGGGGTACGATACCGTTGTAGGGGAGAGAGGAATCCAATTATCCGGTGGACAGAAACAAAGGGTTGCCATTGCTCGTGCCATAGTCAAAAGTCCCAAAATACTTCTGCTGGATGAGGCTACCAGTGCACTGGATGCCGAATCTGAAAGAGTGGTTCAAGATGCCCTGGACCGAGTAATAGTGAATAGGACTACGGTCGTCGTCGCCCACCGATTATCTACAATCAAGAACGCAGATGTTATTGCCGTGGTGAAAAATGGAGTTATCGTAGAGAAAGGCAAGCATGAGACTCTGATTCATATCAAAGATGGTTTTTATGCCTCCTTAGTGGCTCTTCACATGAGTGCCTCAACTTCTTGAGTCACCACCTGCAATATTTCTGCCACCCCATTTGTAGAAGGTATTCTCCTTTCAAACACTGACGAAATGTATAAATGTCTAGTTTTCCTTTCTCTTTTACAGAATCTATATAGCAATTTCTGCTATGCAAACATGAACAACAGAGAAATGAAGGATAAATCAACTTTAGTTGATAGTTAACATAACGAATTAGGTTTTTTTTGGGGTTAGAAATTTAGGAAAAGGCAATAACATTAGAGCCAATGGCTAGAATTCTCATGGATATGGATCTGTTGTTGAGATCAAATCAATGGATGACAGGTTGAGAGCCATGTTCCTATCATTTGATTGGGAAGTTGACGATATTAATTTTGAAACGAAGTCATGCCAATCATCCAATAATCACATGGCAAGCCTAGTTTGAATTTATAAAATCTGTTCCCTCTGCACAGTAGCATAGAAAGCAATTGCTGTATAAAACGATGGGGTTTTCTATTTTGTAGTTGGAGCGAAAGCATATTATAATTATAACTAAAGCTAAAAAGTTAATTATAACTGAAGTTAATTTATATTTATATTTATATATATATTATTTTTTTTCCTTTGGTTATTATTATTTTTTAATTTAGTTTTTATATGATATGTTTATGGGGTTTAAAGTTGATAATTTATTTTAATTTGTCTTTTATATGATTATTGCAGTATCAAAAAAATATCTCAGCATCAAGTTGGTATCAGAAAAATATCTTATCATCGCGGTATGATTTATTTTTTTAAAGTATAGTTAAATAAAAAATAATTAAAAGAAATTAAGTTAATAAACTTTGTGGAGTTAATGACCGGGTTTACGAGTTTGACAAGGTAATCATGGTTTTCCCGGTTTGCGGGTTTTGCAGGGTATTTTTTTTTAATTAAACTTGATTATGTAATTGTTTATTTTTCTTTTTATCATATAGTTAAAAAAATAGTTTTAGAAAAAAATATGTTATTAAATTTTAGAAAGTCCATGGATATGTTGATATGGGTATGTCGAGTTTAATTTTTTTATTTTTTTTTATATTGGATTGATTGAGAATCAAGTTTTATAATTTGATTTGTTTTTTTTCGAGGTTATCATAGTCTTAAAAAAATGTTATTAGAAAATTAAGTAAAAATAATTTACAAAAACAACAAAGTTATTAAACTTATTAAAGTTCATAATCCAGATTGCAAGGTGATCAAGGTCGATCCAATCTGGCATCGTTTCAATATAATTTTTTTTAAAGCTTTATCATGTTTTTACCGATCATCCAAGTTGTTTTTTGACCAATTAAATTGAATAATTTACTTTAAATTAGCTTTTACACGATTTAATTTAAAATTCAAACTAAACAAGAAGTTGGATTGACATGTTTTAAGATTAAACTTTCATACTCTTAATATTTACTTCAAGTTTAGAAAAAAAAAAAAAAAGATCCACAACGAAGAGTGCTGAATATGCTAGTACATTTTAAGATATATCAACAGCTCTATGCTGAATCTGATGACTTCGATGTTTAGAGAAATTGACTGCCATATTATTTTAACAAGACCTGCACCTGAAGCAAAACGAAGATTCACTGCAAAGGAACCATGGAATTATAAAGAAGATGAAACAGAGATAGCAACTACAAAACTTAAATCTGAAATAATGGGTTTTGACCCAGTTCTCATTTCAACCTATGTTCCTGTTTCTTCATTGGTGACTTTTTCCTCATTCTTATTTTCCATCTTCATTCTTGTAATATTACGAAATACCTGTGTTTCTTGCAAGGGAGGACTTTAATGAGACATTACATGCCTATGAAAGAAGCAGTGGATATCTTAATTTGGATGGCTCCAATGCTTTTAAATCTTTCATTTCAGCTTGTGATTTGATAGATGAGTTGAATTGACATTAGCTCTTGCATCACCAGCTTGTCATTTGCATTATACAGCCATAACTTTATCTCAATATCCTAGGGGTTTTCCGATCATTGTCAGCTAGTCAGAATTAGGGTTGGAGACCTTTCAGGTTCTTCAATTGCTGGGTCTCTCACCCACAATTCATGAAGAATCTTGGAGACGTTTGGAAATCAGGATAAAAGGTTGCCGGAGCTGCAAAGCAAAACCCGAAAGCTAGAAGAAGCAGGGGAGCATCGGCAATTAACTACTTCTTCAGAGATGATTGGGTTTAACAGTCTAATTTCAGAGAAATAGGAGGTCAGTAAATATATGGAAGCAATTTGAAGACAAAAGTCTAGACATAACTGGTGCAAGCTGGGAGATAAAAAAAAAAAACACTAGAGTAGTTGTTGTTTCATTATTCTCAAAACTCTTCACTGGAGCTCCTGTTGAAAGGGCTATAATTGGAGCAAAGGGCTATAATTGGTAAGCAATAGAGGCTAGAACCTAACCCTAAATTGTTCCAAGGTAAATCGACTCACATCAAGCTTTTACCTTCAATATTCATTAACACTAAATTTATGAATATTAAATTTTAAGCAATATTCACTAATATCTAATTAAAAATATTTTTAGCCAAATATTTACTGGTGACAAAATGAGAAATATTAAATCTTTTTCATGTAGTACTTATCAATATCAGACTTGAAAGTATTGTTTTAGTTAATTTTTTATTAACACTGTTAATTTTTTATTAACACCAGAGTCGAGAATATTATAAGCAAACTATCAAAAGCATAGCACAACAGACTCTTAGTAATTTAAGACAATCAGTAATTCAACCTACCTTAAATAAAATACTTTGGGGATGATAATATTTTTTCTTTAGCAAAATCAGTCTCGTATCATAAAATTTCTATTAACCAATTAAATTTTTTAGTGATTATAATACTAAGTGGTGACTCTATAATTAAAACATTTCTCTCTAAAAAAACAAGATATCAAATATTCTTTTTATGATTGTCATGATATTAGCCTATAGTAATACTAAAAAAGATCATAGAGGACATCTTAGAGTAGTATTATAAAGAAGTCTTGGGCCAATCAGAAGTCTAAATGCAAATTTTCTTATCAGGATATTGAATATTTAGATTATATAATCTCTGGAGAAGGAGTTAAGGCTTACCCAAACATGGTGGAGGCTATGGTAAGTTGACCTAGACCTCTAATCTTAAGTTCCTAAAGGGTTTTATACGCCTAACAGGTTAAAATAGGAGGTATATTAGGGGTTATAGAGTCATAGTAGGACCCTTAACAAGATTACTTAATAAAGGGACATTTAAATACTACATGGAAGTAGAGAATGCCTGTAAAAGCCTTTAAAAGGTTGTTTCTAGTATTGTTGTCAAAATCACGAGTTCACTTGTAAAATCATATAATTTTACAAGACAATATATATATAACATATAAAATTAGGTTAAAAATTCAAAATCGATCAAACTCGATCAAAATTAGTCAAACTCGATTAAAATCGGTAAAATCAGTAAAATTTACGAGTTTGACAAAAATTTAAAAATTTACTGTCTCCCTGTTCAAATCACCTGACACTTCACTCCACTCCACAGTCTGTGATTGAAAGTTTAATTTTATATTTCATTATGTGATGACTTGAAAGTTTAATTTAGAATTGAATTTCTAATTTAACCATATAAAATATCAATACAATAAAATCAGGTTGATTCGATCAGGGTTTTAGTAGCTTATTTAACTCCACCCAACTTGATTCAATCTAGAATTTAACCATATACATGTATGTTTTTTGTTTTTTATATTTTATCCAACTCTCTACACTATACATCCTTGTTGATGCTTATATTGATTCTTGAACAAATTGTTTGTTTTAGATTTGTTAATTTTTAGTTAATAAAATTTTATGGACATAAATGTATTAAATTGTATTTCTAAGTTATTTAAACCATGTATGAATTTTTATTTGAATTTTGTATTTTAAGGTGTTTAAATATTTGTATTGTTTATTTCACTTTTATTTTAATTATGTTATATTATTTTTTATTACTTTGACTAAAATTATCAATATATAATTAGTTAAAATATTTTTCTTGTGATTTTACGATTTGAGTTTACAATCTAAGTTTATATTGTATATTTCGTGTCGTGTCAAAAAGATATTTTTGACAACCTTGGTCTCTAGTAACCTAGTTCTGGATTTGCTATATTTTTCACAACCATTTATTGTTGAATATGATGCTTCTAGGGTTAGGGATAAGGGCAATATTGATGCAAAATAGGAGGTCTGAATCTTATCTGCGTAAGGAACTGAATCTGTCCACATGAAAAAGAGTTTCAAGCACTTGTGTTGGCAATCCAGAAGTGGAGATCCTCCTTGCTAGGACAGACTTTCAAAATAAAAACTTACCAACAAAGTTTGAAACACCTCCTAAAACAGAAAATTAATGAGGATCCCTATTGCCAAAAAAAAAAAAAAAGAGACAAATAGCAATGAAAATACCAAAAAAAAAAAATAACAATGGGATAGTTTATGTCAACAATGCTGACAAAATTACCGATAAAAATTTCATTAGTAAATCTAAATGAATGTTATGTGAATTTATGTTTTAGATGAATTTATTAAAAATAAAATTAGTATTTGTAGTGGATATATACATTTAAGTGTTTTAGTCTTTTTTTTTCTAGATGATTTTATTGTATTAATATATGGTTTGTATGTTAGAGTTTGTTTAGAATTCGAGAAAAAATCATTTTATTTGTCATTTGATAAAATAAAATTTGATTTCGTAACTTATATGAGTTATAATTGAAGAAATGATAAGTAATTTAATGGATACTAATTATTGTTAAGTCGGGAATTTTAAAAAAAAATTGATTTTTATAAAATTAATAATAATTAAAAAGTATTAATTTGAATTAAATAAGTTTAGATTGAGTAGATAATGGATAATTAGTCAAGTATTAAATATTGTTTTATTAATTTTATTATTTAGTTCACATTTTAATAGGAAATAAAATTTGTATTAATTTGATAATTATTTATTGAATTATGAACTCATTTTTAATAAAAAATTGAATTTAAAATTGATAGTTATATTATTAATAAATATTATCATCAATATTCTATATAAATTTTATAATTAATAAATAATTATTTTTGAATGTATCAAGATTAAATAAAAAATTACATGGAAATTAATTTTTGATGGACTTGCTGATGAAAAATGAGCAACAAAATCTTATTTTTTGGGTGCAAATATTCTATCGGCATGAAAATTATCGACATAAATATTGATGGAACGACAAACCCCAACGAGCAACTTACTGGCGATAAGTTTTCATTGGAAGTTTTATTGACAATTCAAATGCCATGGAATTTCTTTTCTAAACACACCGATAGAATATTTCATCAGTATTTTTTAATTTTCTGGTAATGCCAAACTATTTGGATAGAAAGCTAAAGAACTTGGTGGCAAATGCACTATTTAGAAAATAGAGGGGAGATTTACAAGGGGAATTGTCATACCTACATGATAGCTGGTTAATTAGGGTATGAAGAACCCTAAAAAGCTATATCAGATAATGTGATATTTGTCAAAGATCTTAGGTAGAGAACATTAAACCCTTAGGTCTTCTTCAACCCCTGCCTATACTCCATAAACCTTGGACTGCAATTTCTGTAGACTTTATCAAAGAGCTACACAAATCCAACAACTAAGTAATCCTGGTTGTCATAGATAGGCGCTTACTAAGTATGCCCATTTCCTTACTCTAGCCCACCTTTCTACATTTGTCAAGGCTGTCCAATTTTTTCCCCAAGCTTCATGGACTGCCAAAAAACATAATCACTGACCGAGACCCTACGTTCACTAGCAAATTCTGGCCTGGATTGTTTAAAGTCGATGGTGTACATCTTCGCCAATCCTTAGCCTACCACCCATAGACCAATGACCAAACAAAAGTCTAATCCTAGAAGGTTATTTAAGGTGTTTTGCAAGAGATAATCCTAGAGAAAGGTCAAACTGGTTAACCATGTCAAAATGGTGGCACAATTCAAGTTATCACACTTCAACCAAATCCACCCCTTTGGAACCAGTCTATGGCTACCCCACCAAGTTTTATCAATTGCAAACAATGAAGCAATGGATACACATATCAGAGAAAGATCATAAATACTACAAACAATCAAAGGCAGAAATAAATCAAAAATTAACATATAGGTATTTCAGGCCATTCAAAATTAAAGCAAGGGTTAGGGATGTTGCTTGCTGTCTAGAGAAAGAACAAGCGGGTGGAACCAAAGCTCCCACCATTCGGTTAAGAGGGGGAACTGCAACCAGATCCAGCAGAAGTAATAGATCGTCGGGAGCGCTACACCAGACGAAAAATTAAACTGAAGATTCGGTTAGGTGGTAAAGTTAAAACAAGGAAGACATCATTTGGGTAGATGAATCGTGGCTGAAAAACTCTTACCCTTACCCTGAGGGCAAGGTTTTTTGAAAGGGAAGGTAATTGTAACAGATCCTCGAAAGGAGCTGAACGAGAGAGAAGATTCTTCTTCTCTACACTCTCTCTCTCTCTCTCTCAATTTATTTCTCTGCAATTTTTGGAAAATGAGAAGGCTTCATGGAAGACCTTCGGCGAAGAAAAACATCTGATCGAATGAATGGCAGGCATGGTGTTTTGGGAAGGAAGAAAATAAGTGGACTGTAAATAAGGCCACACAGCATAACAAGCTAACACGTGCCAGGTTGATATTTTGGATCCATCAAACGACATACTCTCGTTATAAATAAAATGACATTTTGTATGGGAAGGGTGAAAGTAGTGACTTTTTAAAATATTTTTTTATTAGTGAATGTTTTTTTAGAATAATATTTTTTATTTTAAATAAATTAAAATAATTCAAAAATATAAAATAATTAATTTTAAACAATAAAAAAATTAAATATTTTAAAAACATAGTTTAAAACACAATTTCAAACTCCCTGGAAGTGATTCAAAATTGATTTTGTCAAATGCCAGTTCAGTCCAAGGATCTTGAGAATCCAGTTTCAATTTCAAGTTTAAATTCAAATTATTTAGTTTCTTAGTTATACAAGGAATAATTGATAGCCAAGAGGGTTGTGAAAAATGTCTTCATTTTATAAGACTACAAGACTGGGCTTCCTCCTCGATTGTTTTGATATTCTGATATTAAAAACTCCCAAAACACCGCGATTGGATGAAGCTCCGAGTGCACTGGATGCTGAATCTGAAAGAGTGGCTCAAGATGCGTTCGACCAGGTTATGGCGGGCATCGGTTATCTACAATCAAGAATGCAGATGTTATTGCAGAGGTTAAAAATGGAGTGGAAGGCAAGCATGGTGCTTTGACCAATACCAGAGATGGCTTCTTCCCTGAATACCAGTGCCTCAACGGCTCAACTCATCAGACTCAACACTTGCGATTATTCAGTGACCTCGTTTTCTAATGATGGGCTGTTCATCTTCTCTCTTTTCAAACCTGTTGTCTTCTTGTAAAATGCACTGCAGCTTCTGACAAGTGAATATTAGCAGCTACACGATATAGATATATAAACTAGTAACATTACTCAAGCTGTTGGGGGTTATTTTTTTATATAAAAAAATTAAAATTTAAAAATGTTAGGTTTTTTTATAAAGTTATATCTAAGAATCTTGGATTTGACTGCAATATCTGATCTAAAAATAATATTTATAATAGTAATAATAACATTAAACTTGCATTACCTAAATGTAAGTGAGTTTTTTGTTTCAACACCCGTTCCTACCGCAATAGCCTTGGATATAAAGTTCAGGTTGGGGGGCAAGGTCGTGTCATAAAAGTGTGATAATTAAATAGATTAATGAAAAAAAAAACTAATAGGAAGAAAAAAAAAACTAATGAATATAAAGAAACAATATTTGAATTAACTGGGTTAACCCTTCAAACCAGGTTAACTCGTCAAATCTGAGATTCGCGTCATGAAAGTTTGATAACTAAATAGAAAAAAAAATTAACGGGTTAACTGGGTTAAACCGTCAAACCAGGTTAACGCATCAAGCCCGGGATACGTGTCATGAAAGTCTGATAATTAAATTGAAAGAAATTTAACATTAACAAACTAAACTAAACAAAAAAAATTAATTAAAAAGAAAAAAAATTCCGGGTTAACCCGTTAAACTCAGGATCCATGTCATGAAAATCCGATAACTAAATAAATTTTTTTTAACATTAACGAACTAAATTAAAAAAAATATTAAAAGAAAAAACACAAAGAAAAAAGCAATTTTTTTAAAAAATAAAAGCAGGAAAAAAAATTAATTTAATAGTGTTATAATTGTGAACCAACGCTAGATAAGTAATAAAAACTAAAGGTATGATGAAGCCAATATTTCATGACGAAAAAAAAATTGTGTTAGTGATCAAAACTTAGAGACTGAACAAAATGATTTGTAGTAACCTACAGTGTTTTGGGAGGAAAGATACAGTGCTTTCGCCACATAATTTAGCTTTTCTGTTAATAAAAAGCAAAAAAAATTACAAAGCTAAATTCTCTACCAACTTAATATTAAAAAAAATCAACAAAGATAATTTTGGAAGGAAAAAAATCAATGAGAAAAAACGTTGTAGCAATTGACAATATTTTGTGAGGAAAACTATAATGCTTTCCCCAATAAAATAAAATAAAATAAAAAACCATTTAGAGAAATATTGTAACAATCCATAGTGTTTTATGAGAAAAACTACAATGTTTTCCCCATATGATTTAGTTTTATTGTAATTATAATTCTTAACCAACTTAATATTAAAAAAATTAAACAAAGATAATTTTAAAAAAACATAATAAAAAAACATTATAAATTACTATTGTAATTCATAATAATTCAAGCGTGGGAAAATAGTAATACTCCTATATTATTTAGATATTGTTAATTTAATAATTTAATTAATGGTTGACTTTTCAAGGAATTGGTTTCTAATGAAATCCCGAGATTCTTACGGCGTTGGAAATGAATATTAAAAGTGAGATCAAATGTCAAGGATGGGGTGCGAGGCATGTTCGTCCCCTTTTGTTTTGCGGGAGAATTTTATCCATTTCTTGTTTACTGTTTCCTGCTTGGCAAATAAGATAAGAAAACCTGAGGACAGAATCCTCCAGAATTGACTTGAATGTTGCCTTGCTGGTGGCTTTATTTCAGTTACGGCGAGATGCCTGGAAAACACACCGTCCGGAAAGCGATACAGACCTTTTCCACTCGCAGATACTTTTCTCAAAAGACACTACAATTTTTCTGATTTTTTTTTAGAAAAAACATCAGCACAGTAACCTAGAAATTTTTGAGGAATAATATCATCTTAAACAAGTTTTGGGAAATCTTATAGTGTTTTAAAAACACAATAATTACTCGATGTTGTTATTTTTTTATCATATTTTAAAAAATAATAATTAAACATCTTCTAATTTTAAAAAACGTTAACTTAATATAAATTAGCAAATAAATAACATGCAAAAGCATTATAAGTTATTTATTCGAGAGTGTGACATATTGTTTTTTATTTAGAAATAAATTTATTTAATTTATTTTTTACACCACCATATTATAACAATAAAAATTCGTCTCTACCGTGTAACTGTTTCGACTTAGTGATTCGTATGACCTTTTCTTACGCTGACAAAAATTTGGTACTACACTGCAGGCTGAAAAAGATTACTCTATTGCAGTCCTAGCAAGAACTGACCTTTTCAAATGCAAGACGGAATTAAAGAAACTAACAAAATTTCATTCCATAAGTGAATTTTGAATTCATATCACTTACGGAAGTCATGAGCTTTTTTATTTATTTATTATTATTTTATTCTAAGAGAGACTTATATTAAAGAACATTGTGGGTCAATGGTATGATGTAACATTAGGAAAAGTTTCTAGGGATTTTTTTGTAATCGTGGATTCAGTCCTTGATGTTTGCATGAAAAAAGGACTCAATATTTGTCAAATGTTCAAACTTGATCCCCATAGCTTCAATTGTTGTAATTCAATTAAATTTCATTTAATTTTATCAGATCAAGCATCAATTGAGAGTCGGTTTGGTTTTCCAACACCATGAGCATTCAATATCGAGCCAATAAAAACAAATAACAAAGTTCATATCCTAGATTAATATAATATAAAATGATAAAAAAAAATTCACAGCTAAAAAAATTAAGAACAAAAAATGAGAGAGTAAAGAAACTAAAATATTTTTCCCAAAAACTATATTCTCGAATAGATTCCTATCATAAACAATCCCCAATGAATTTCTCATCTACCAAGTATTAAAAATACCCAAAAGAATGGGGACTTGATTGAGAAATACTTTTGTTTGGAACCTAGATGAGATCAAGTTAACAGTTTGGGAATAAATTTGTCACCAAAGAAAAAATGATTCTCTCTGCTTTATACAAAAAAATAAAAATAATTGTAAGCAAAATTAAAAAGCTATGTGTCGAATGTGGTAGAAATTATATTTTTAAAACTTAGTCTAATCTGACAGATCAATTTAGAACTTAACTAATCCAAAACTAAAATCATGCGGGGTTTAAAAAAATAAAAAAAGAAAAAAACTCAGGCAACCCGGTAAAAAATCTAAGTTGAAGCAATAAAAAATTCTATTGTAACCCATTAACTATTTTTTTAATAAAAAATATTATTTTTATTTTATAAAAATATAAAAATCAACTTGAAAAACTCATGCAAGCTTGAGATCAATCGATCACCAAGCCGGCTTGAAAATTATGGTAGAACTAATGTAGTATGCATGGGTCTTTTGTTTCCCCTAACCGAATGAATGAATGAGTAAATAAATAAATAAATAAATTGAAGTTGTGAAAAAGGAATGGTCTTGAATAATCAACAACATGAAGGTTCCCTTCAGCTTAATTAATTAATTAATTAATTATCGATCTGAGTCAAAGTCCAAGAATAAAACAATTCTTAATTTTTTGCTGGCTGCGTTTTATAACTCTTGAACACAACGTTTAACATCCTTCATATTTTAGGATGAGAGAGAATAAAAAAAAGCCTTAAATGCCAGCTAAGAAACACACCATCCATCCATCCATCCATCCTTGACATGATTATCAAGTGGAAACATTTTCATGTGATGAGGGCGCTAGAAGAACCATGCACTAGATCTATGGTTTTTTTTTTTTTTTTATCGGCTAGTTATTTAAATTGTTTTTGAAAAAGTTTTATTTTTGCTAAAAAGATATTAAATTAATATTTTTTATTTTTTTATAGTTTTAATGTTTTAATATTAAAAATAAAATAATAATAAAATATATCATTTTGATGTATTTTTAATTAAAAAATATATATTATTTTATAAAAACACCTTATATGCATTATCAAACACTAATAGATTAATAACGTGTTGTGCTGTTGCTGGAGTGTTGCACCCGCTTTACAAATATCATACTTAGATAGTCTTTGGTACGCTAAATAATATCAATTGGACTGAATTGTAGAAATAATTATCTTGTCTTGTGTTTGGTATATTTTGATAGATATTAGGCGAGACCCGACCGACCTGAGGCTTAGATCAGTCTAGGTTTAAGGAAAAAAGAGAGAAAGAATCGATCTGACCTGACTTTATCAAAAACCAGAGTCATCCTACGACCCGGTCAACCCGAAATGAATTGACAGTACCTTATATTTTAGTCTTAGACGGCAGAAACACAGTAAGTAGGCCTGCCTGATAAGTTTTCCGTTTTCTGGGAAATATACTACACAATAAATTCGCTTACCGAACCAGCCCGTGATAATAATAATAATTTTAATTTTCTAATATCTAATTGGATGTTTTCTTTCTTTCTTTCTCGGGTGTTAGTCAGTCCAAAGGAAACAGTCTGCGCAGCCAACTTCGACGTCCAAATCATAAAATAAAACCTTGAATATTCCACCTTATAATTAGAAAATCTCGTTAATGACTATTTTCTGGGTTCCCCCATCTCCAGATAACTGCGATTGCAAAATTGAGAGACGGACGTTAACATTTTTTCTCCATCTAGCCAAGACTTGATCAAATACGGAGAAGAAAAGGAAGACCCTCCGATTGAAACAACAAATACGTACGTAAATTCACATATACTCCGAGATCATACATATATATATTATCAGTAAGTCATTAATATGATTTTGATATTATATTAAAACATAATTTTAATTTTTAAGATATAATTTATATTCTTTTTTAAGATTATAATATGTGATGTGTGAACTCCCTTAAATTAATGGTTGAATATAGAGGTAGAAAGAGAAAACAATACTGTAAAGAAATAAATGCACTAATTATTCTCTGCGCGCGGTGGCTAAGTCTATTTTGTGTTTTTTAATGGAAAGAAATAAAATATCCTGCTTCTAGAAGACGAGAATACATGCAGTTGCCCACAAACAGAAGGGATGTGTAATGTAACTTTCTTATATAGTATAATAATAGTAAGGACGATGGCAAACTATATATATATATATATATATGTTAGCTGACAATCACGAAAACGCGACTTTTGACTAAGTTGCGTTGTCTGCCATATATTATATATATTATATTATATTATTATCGCAGTTCTCCTTTGAACAGAGAGGATCACGTTATATAAGGCGACTGGAAAATATTGTAGCAGGAAAAAAAATCAAGACAGGTCCTGAAGGAACCAAAATCTCATCAATCCAAGTCCACAGGGCCAAGAACCAAGAGATTTTGCTCATTTCAGCCTCCACACTTTCGCTTCTTCTTGGTAAGTGATTCATAAAGTTAGGTTGCCTCTCAAAGAATACTTCTCTTTGGATATGCATGGGATTTGTTTGCTTTATGTTTTAAGTGGTGTGTGGGTGGTGGAAATGGCTTTTGGATGGAGGGTTTTCCTTCATCTGAACTGCAAAACTCTATCGAAACACACAGTTGTTTTGCATGCAACTTCTTTACTTCTTCTTTTCAAATTACTACCTCAATGGACACCATACAGTGCATGCATATCTTTCTTTTGTTGAACGAACTTGCACGGACACAAAAGAAACAGGTGTCTTCGTTGGTCCACCTTGCTTTCCCGCATGGGTTCCTCTTCATGACAACCTGTACTCTTGCAGAATCTATACATACCATGTTGTAGATTCCTAGCTGCTTGTAGTCTTTGTCATAAGACCATCATCAAACTTGTTAATCCCTCAAAGCAGGCAATCAGTAAGATGAGAGTACTTGCTAATGATCTGCCAGATCAAGGGTTCCAAAAGGATTGGAAATATAAGTTCTGTGATCCAAAATGTCAAGAAATTTAATCAACATTTGATACAAGAGGTGAATGAGAATAGCAAATTGTTTATGCCAAAGGGATATTTTTTTTGTCTTCTCCACTATTTCAAAACAGGGGTGGAGTGTCAATCTTGAGAATATTTTGAACATTGCGCGTGTAGAAGTTTGAACTTTAAATTAGCACCTCCGTTATGAAATATTGACTTTCTAGAAAGCCATGAATTCTTCCTTTTCAATCCATTTTTCACTCGTTTATCCAACTTACTATTCCTTTAATATGCATTTAAACTAAAATACGATGACCTTCTAGTCCTCCTCGTTATTTAAATCAAATGATTTATTGCTTGTTGCCCACGTCAGTTCAAGAAGGGTTTTCTTGTTGAAGAGTGTTCAAACGTATTTGTAGAGAAAGTATTTGAAAAGGGTTAATGATCAACGTGCTCTTGGGATTTTCTATTATGAATATTGATCCATCCACTGGTGTGTTTCAAATCTTTCTAAAAACTTTGAATGCAACTACAATTTTTCCACTTGGTTGACAAGTTTGATTGATATTGGGGGGTACATGTGTTTTGCAGGCTACAACATAACTACTGTAATTTTGAGAGCAGAGGGGAGTCCGATTTAAAATCAGGTTCAGGATGATGGCTGAGGAGAATGGCTTGGGTGGTGATGCAAGGATCCATGAAGCCACCAGCTCTTCACCAGTCAACGATGATGGGAGGCACCTTGGCGCTAACGAGAATCAAGAAGAACATGAGAAGAGCAAAGAACATGAGAATACTAAATCAGTTCCATTTTTTAAGCTCTTCTCGTTTGCAGATTCCACTGACTATCTGTTGATGTTCTTGGGCGCAATTGGTGCAATTGCGAATGGCATGTCCATGCCTCTCATGACTTTACTGTTGGGAGACGTGATCAATGCATTTGGAAGTAACCAGTTTGGCAATGACATGACCAGTTTGGTTTCCAAGGTATAAAAAAGTGGTGCCATGCTTCAAGCTTTAAGTACCAGACTAGTTTTGATATTTTTGTTATTAGAACCACGCTTATAGAATTGGACTTACATAACATCTGTTAGCATTTTCTCCACGAAAGTTAGGTTGTAATTTGAGATTTGACATCAGGAATTTTACCAATCCCCCTGGTGTTTCTTTGTTGATATGTTTGAATTGAAAATAGAAATATTTTTCTGATGGTACCTGCAAATATTTCAGGTCTCTCTGAAGTTTGTATATTTGGCTATGGGTTCTGCAGTAGCCGCGTGCTTTCGTAAGTATATCTCACTCTTAAAATCAAAATGAATTTTGTGCAAAGCATTGTGAATTAACCGGAAAAACCTGTGTTTGGTTCTTGTCAGAGGTGACTTGCTGGATAGTCACAGGGGAGAGACAGGCATCGCGTATAAGGAGTACGTATTTGAAAACTATATTGAGACAAGACATTGCTTTCTTTGACAAGGACACGAATACGGGAGAGGTTGTTGGTAGAATGTCCGGTGACACTGTTCTTATACAAGATGCAATGGGTGAAAAGGTATTATTCTGCTGCAATGGAAATAACCTCACCTAAAGAAAAAGTGCAATGATTTTTCGCAAGACTTTATATGCAATCCGCATGTGAAATAATACTGCTTTTTTGCAGGTTGGAAAATTTCTGCAGCTGATGGCCACATTCATAGGAGGCTTTGCGGTGGCATTTATTAAAGGATGGTTGTTAGCCCTTGTCATGTTATCCGCTATTCCCCTCCTAGTGCTAGCTGGAGCAAGCATGGCCCTTTTTATATCCAAGATGGCAGCTCGTGGACAGAATGCTTATGCAGAAGCCGCAAATGTAGTGGAACAGACGATTGGAGGAATCAGAACTGTATGTTTCATTAAGAATAAGAGTGCTTAGAACAGAACATATCAGCTTAATGTTTTCCCTTCCGTAAACCGTCTAATTTTGCTATCTATTTATTGTTTGATCAAACCATGATGATATTCCTTTGGTATTCCAGGTTGCATCATTTACTGGGGAGAAGAGAGCTATAAGTATTTACAACGATCTTCTTCTTACTGCTTACAGATCAGGTGTGAAAGAAGGCATTTTTTCGGGATTTGGTGTTGGTATGGTTATGTTCATTGTGTTCTGTAGTTATTCCATGGCTGTATGGTTTGGTGCAAAGATGGTGTTGGAAAAAGGATATAGTGGGGGTGCAGTGATTAATGTGATTGTTGCCATTTTGACTGGTTCCATGTAAGTTCCATTCTTTAATTTATTGCATATGCAGTATGATTGCTTGGAAGTTGGAACTATAACTTCTTTGATGAATTATTTTGCTTATTACTCGCATTGCTGTGTGAATTTCATAGGTCTCTGGGACAAGCTTCTCCCTGCTTGAGTGCTTTTGCTGCCGGTCGAGCTGCAGCACATAAGATGTTTGAGACAATTGAAAGGAAGCCAGAGATAGATGCTTATGATATGAAAGGAAAAGTATTGGACGACATTCAAGGAGACATAGAATTGCGGAATGTGTATTTCAGTTATCCAGCCAGACCAGATGAGCCAATATTTAGTGGATTCTCTCTTTCAATCCCAAGTGGCACAACTGCAGCTTTGGTCGGGCATAGTGGAAGTGGGAAGTCAACAGTGATCAGTCTGGTAGAGAGATTTTATGATCCCCTAGCTGGAGAAGTTCTTATAGATGGCATTAACATCAAAGAGTTTCAACTTAAATGGATTAGAGAAAAAACTGGTCTTGTCAGCCAGGAACCGGTGTTGTTTGCATCTAGCATCAAGGAAAATATTGCATATGGGAAGGATGGTGCAACAAATGAAGAGATTAGAGCTGCAGCTGAACTTGCCAATGCTGCCAAGTTCATTGATAAACTACCTCAGGTTCTTAACAACTGCCTGTTTGTCAGCTAATTGAAGTTCTTGTTTGATTTTTATGATTACATGAATCAGTAACCGACCAACAATTTTCATATTTGCGTCCAGGGTCTTGACACCATGGTTGGTGAGCATGGAACTCAGCTTTCAGGTGGACAGAAGCAGAGAATTGCAATAGCCAGAGCAATCTTGAAGAACCCTCGGATTTTACTTTTAGATGAAGCTACAAGTGCACTTGATGCAGAATCTGAGAGGGTAGTACAAGATGCATTAGACAAGATTATGGTTGACCGAACTACTGTTATTGTTGCCCACCGATTGACCACTGTGAGAAATGCTGATATGATTGCTGTAATCCATCGCGGAAAGATGGTTGAAAAAGGTATATATCTCACAGAATTCTCCATAGCATAAGACATGCATTTTCCAGCATGCTATTCACTTGTTAAATTGTTCAGGAGTTAGGACTTGTTTTTTCCTTCACATGCTATCATTTTCTTTAGAGATTTGAACTTTTATAACATAGTTTTGGTAATTTTACTAGCACTTTTGCCAAGAGAAAGCAAAAAAAAAAACCAGTGAAATGCTGCTCATTATTACATGATGCGTCAGTGATAGAGTCAAAGAGAAACATGTTGATGTATGTTAATTGAGCAGGTACGCACTCACAACTACTTGGGGATCCTGATGGAGCATACTCTCAGCTTGTACGCTTACAAGAAATAAACAGAGAGTCAGCACGTGAAACAGAAATCAGTTTGGAATCATTTAGACAATCAAGTCAAAGAAGATCAGTTCGACGATCCATAAGTCGATCCATAAGTCGAGGATCGTCAATAGGTAGCAGCCGCCACTCTTTCTCCCTCCCATTTGGTTTGCCTACAGGATTCAGTGTCCGTGAAAATGCCTATGAAGATCCAGAAGATATTCTGCCACCAGAAGATGCTCCAGAGGTCCCACTTAGCCGCCTTGCCGCTCTCAACAAGCCAGAAATCCCAGTTCTTATAATTGGTACTATTGCAGCATGTATCCATGGTACAATACTACCAATCTATGGCACACTAATGTCCAAAGCAATCAAAACATTTTTTGAACCACCGCATGTACTAAGAAAAGACTCGAAATTCTGGGCATTAATGTTTATGACGCTTGGTGTGGCTGCATTTGTGGTAATTCCAGTGAGATCATACTTCTTTTCAGTGGCTGGGTGTAAGTTAATCCAGCGGATTAGATCAATGTGTTTTGAGAGGGTGATTAACATGGAGGTTAGCTGGTTCGATGAGCCTGAGCACTCAAGTGGGGCAATTGGTTCTAGGCTCGCAGCAGATGCTGCAATAGTCCGTTCTCTGGTGGGAGATCAATTAGCTGCTATTGTTCAAAATATTGCAACAGTAACTTCAGCTATGATCATTGCTTTTACTGCAAGCTGGCAACTCGCACTTGTTATCCTTGGATTGATCCCTCTGATAGGCATCAATGGAGTTATCCAAGTGAAGTTCATGAAAGGATTCAGCGCGGATGCAAAGGTATGCCGTTAAAGCTAACCAGCCGGTATTTTAGAAAAAAATTAAAGAAATATAGTTGAATTCTTTGTCCATGTGGGAACTGCCAAACTGCCACATCCACAGCTGCTATTTTATTTTGCTAGAAGGTTTAGGGTGCGGGGTTTTTTGATAGCATAATTTTTTGTTTTATAAATTTCCTATAACTTATAAAAGCTAGTCATTGTGACAAATTAAACTGGTTTCTGTAGATGATGTATGAAGAAGCGAGTCAAGTGGCTAATGATGCAGTTTGCAGCATAAGAACAGTTGCTTCTTTCTGTGCTGAAGAGAAGGTGATGCAACTTTATGAAGGCAAATGTAGAGGTCCCATGAAGTCGGGAGTGAGGCTGGGATGGGTAAGTGGTGTCGGATTTGGGGTGTCTTCTTTCCTACTGTACTGTTTCTATGCGACTAGTTTCTATGTCGGAGCTCGGCTAGTTGACGCCGGCCACATAACATTCCAAGATGTTTTCCAAGTGAGTATTTATTACGTTTCTTTAAGCTTGCTCCCTAGAGTTTTAGAAGTTCTAGCAGGAAAATATAGTTTCAAACGATATTGAGGTACTTGTTCTCGTTGCAGGTTTTCTTTGCTTTGACGTTGGCATCTGTTGGAATTTCTCATTCAAGCACGTTCACTACTGATACCACCAAAGCGAAAAATGCTGCTGCTTCTGTATTTTCAATCATAGACCGGAAGTCAAAGATAGACCCTAGTGACGAGTCGGGAATAATATTAGAAAATGTGAAGGGAGAAATTGAGCTTCGACATGTGAGCTTTAAGTATCCAACTAGGCCAGATATTCAAATCTTCCGAGACATTAACTTGTTAATGCGTGCTGGGAAGGTATGTTTTCTATGGTGTCATAACTTCTAATTGTTTCAAGCATTTAGCATGTCAGAAGCTATATTTATTGGACTGAATTTCTTTCAGACTGTTGCTCTGGTTGGAGAAAGTGGGAGTGGGAAATCAACAGTGGTTGCATTGTTGCAAAGATTTTATGATCCAGATTCAGGTCGCATCACACTTGATGGAACTGAAATTCAAAAGCTACAATTGAAGTGGTTTAGGCAGCAAATGGGGCTTGTAGGCCAGGAGCCTGTTTTGTTCAATGACACAATCCGTGCCAACATTGCATATGGGAAAGGAGGAGATGCAACTGAGGCAGAAATTATATCTGCAGCAGAATTGGCCAATGCCCACAAGTTCATTAGTAGTTTACATCAGGTGGGGTTTCGTCATGTTTATTACTTGGATTGTCCATTGATCAATCACGAGTGAAGATATAACGCAGAAACACTCACCAAATTTTTGTTTCCTTTTGACAATGCAAAATGCAGGGGTACGATACTGGAGCTGGAGATCGTGGAATCCAGTTATCTGGGGGGCAGAAGCAAAGGGTAGCCATTGCCCGTGCCATAGTGAAAAATCCAAAGATTTTACTATTAGATGAGGCTACAAGTGCATTAGACGCTGAATCTGAAAGAGTGGTTCAAGATGCATTAGACCGTGTCATGGTAAACAGGACTACAGTTGTTGTAGCCCATCGATTATCCACGGTCAGGAATGCAGATTTAATCGCAGTGGTTAAAAATGGAGTTATCGTAGAGAGAGGTAGGCATGAGTCTTTGATCAAAATCAAAGATGGTTTCTATGCTTCATTAGTGGCACTTCACACCAGTGCAAAAACTGAATGAGCTACTCGCACAAGGAAGTTCCTCTCCCTTTTCTACAAACAAATGGAGCAAGTAAATCTTTTCTTAGTGTTTTTTGTTTCTTTTTTTAGAGCTTCTATGTATTTTCAGGTAAATGAATAAGAAAAAGGCAAACAAACTGCTAATAGTAAAAATTCTTTGTAAAATGTCGCAATTCTTTTCATCTTATTAAAAAAGAATGTAGGCAAACTTCTTTGTAATATTGAGATCAAACATCATGGATGACTGCTCCAAATCAAGTTCTATCACTATGATTTTGGTTGTCTCGGTTGCAATGAAAAATGTATGTACAAAATACTTCAGAAGATCAATGAAATAATGAGACTGATGGGGTTTCTACAATGCATGGTTTAGAATATTGGCTGTTCTTGAAAGTAGACCAAGAGAAATACTACGGGTATAGCTCAGATTTAATCTAGTAAACAAATGGAAAAACTACTGACATGCACATATTATACAAGTGATTTTGTTTAAGAAAGCAAAAGGAGCCACACGCCATGCTCTGCATACGTCAAGTCGAGCCATTCTTTTGCAAACAGTTGTGTAATGACAACGAACACTGCCCTAGCTTAAGTTTCTACAATGATATTCACTTGCGTATACAGGGCATTCTCACCGAAGTCCAAGCTCTAATGATATCCCATTTTAATGGTGTTTGACACCCGTGCAATCCTTTTTGGGCTTCCTGGAGCGCAAAGAATAATGTGTTTACAGCCCAGGCGAAAGCTTATTCTATAAGAATATAAATGCGTGCCAGAGAGAAACAATGCCACCCACACGAAACTTTGTCATCTACTTCCCCTGCTAGATGTGTGCAAGAAACTGGAACAGAGTAAGAGAAATTCGATCAAATGATTATAAATACCCAAGCTATCTGTTATAAAAACTAAGTAGTCATCATCTTCACTTTCATCACTCTGTGAAACAAGGTCAGTTTTAGAAATTTTTAAATTTGTTTTGGTATTTTTTTTTATGATATTCATGCGCTACAAATTTTGCAAGCTAACCAATTTTATGTCAGACGGGAAAAATGCCAATTTGATAAAAAAGAAGCTGGTTACTTGGGGCATTTAATTTCTTATGATGGGGTGGCTATGGATCCAGGAGAATATCTTCCATGATGACATGGCCTAAACCATCCACAGTGAAGGGGACTAGGAGGATTGGTTATTATAGAAAGTTCATCCACCACCATGGCATTATTGATCAAGCATTGACCCACATGCTCAAGAACGATTCCTTTAGGTGGACTCCTGCTGTAGAACAAGCTTTTGAAGAATTAAAAAGGGCCATGGCATCCGGACCAGTGTTGGCTCTTCCAGATTTTTCGCAACAATTCATTGCGGAATGTGATGCCTCCGGCTTGGGTTTGGGTGCAGTGCTTATGCAAGGAGACCGACCAATTGCTTTTTCTAGCCAAGCTCTGCATGGCAAGAATATGGCCTTATCTACGCATGAGAAGAAATGTTGGCTTAAGGCAGTTCAAAAATGGCGTCCACATCTCTTTGTTCGTAAAGACCAAAAATGGTTGGTGAAGCTCTTGGGATTTGATTTCCAAATTCACTACAAAAAAGGAAAAGAGAACTCTGTTGCAGATGCTCTGTCCCCAAGGTTTGGCATTCAAACATGGGCCATATCTTCTCCTATGCCTAATTAGGTGGATCCATTAAAAGCCGAGATCTTGGCTACCCTACACTCGCAAGACTTGGTGAAGAAAATCAAGGAGGGAGAAGCTTTAGGTCCATGGCTATTCAAGAAGGAACAATTCTTTTTAACGGCTTAATCTATCTCTTGCCCACATCTAACTTTATTATTTCTATAATCAAGGAATTTCATTCCAGCACTAACGAAGGACTCCACAAATCTTCCAATTCCACGTCATGTGTGGATAGATATCTTTATAGATTTTGTTGATGGTTTGCCAACATCAAGAAGTATTTCTACCATTATTGTGGTGGTTGAAGGATTATCAAAATATAGCCATTTTATTCCCTTTTACGGTGGCTCAAATATTTATTTTATATATATTCTAGTTTCATGGCATGCCCGAGACTATTATTTACGATCGTGTGATCCGGTGTTCACCAGCTTTGTTTGGAAGAATTTATTCCTTTTAAATGGAGTTAAATTCAATTTTAGCTCAGTGTATCACCGACGAACCGATGACTAGAAGACATTGAAGATGTATTTGCAATGTTTCACGAGTTCTAAATCCAAGGAGTGGGTAGATTGGCTTGCTTGGGCTAAATATTGTTACAATACCAGCATTCATTCTTCCACCAAGAAGACACCCTTTGAAATTGTTTAAGGACGTGAGCCTCCCACTTTACTTGCCCATGTTCATGGCACTTCACGTGTGGATCCTATTGACAAGTTTTTACTGGAAAGAAATGTGGTAATTAGGGATGTCAGAGCTAACTTGAAGGTGGCACAGGAGAGGACGAAGAAATATTATGATGAGAAACACAGAGGGATTTCCAAGCGGGTGAATTTGTCTACCTAAAATTGCAACCATATCGCCAACTTTCCTTTGCACAACGGAAAAATCCTCACCCTCTCCCTCAGGCCATTTTGGAAACTCGTAAGAAAGGGGAAGAACAGGAGGTGCTTGTTCATGGCAGAATCTCTCCCCTGCTGGGGCCACATGGGAAAATCTTGCTGAATTGAAGACACGATTTTTCCTAGAGGACGAGGAAATTTTCAAGGAGGGAGGAGTTGTCAGAGACCTTGCCATCAATACCAGTTATTTCCTCTCAAGCAATAATATTTCCTTTCAGTAAAATTGTTCTAAATTCAGGCAAGTGTAATTCTCCTTTCCATTTGAATAGGTTATAACTGTCAGTTCTGCTTGAGAAAAAAAGGGAGGAGAGTTCTTCATTTTCTTGATTTTCTACTTGGAAAACTTAAGATAAATCATGAGTTAGAGCATGGTAGATGAGAGAATAAGAGCATGGTAGATGAGAGAATAAGTATCTAAACACATCAAACACAAAAATTAAAAAGAAATCAAGTGAGAGAATAGGGAGTTATAGAGATGTCATGACAATTTGAGAAAGAAGGAGAAATGGTAAAAAGATTTTGACTGTCTAGCATTCGAAACTCATTTTATTTTAAGGTAAGGGTTCTAAAGGCATATATACAAGTTTGAGTCTGGATTTTATATGGAATTTTCAATTTATGAATTAGGTTTTATTATTTAAATTTGGAGGAATTGCAAAATAATGGGAAAATAAAATAGGAGCCAAGATGGCAAGGAAGGGTTAGGGCCAGGCATGTTTATTGTTAAATGTAGTGTTTGTTTGGTCTAAATGTTTACAAAATTATATGAAATTAAGGTGTATGATTAGAAATGGATTAAATTAAATCACAAGAATTTAATTGATTTTGTTAGTATGTTGTGAATGTGTGTGTGAGAGATATTGGGAGGAAATTGTGTTACTTAATTATAATAGATGAATTTAGTTAGATTAAATTAATTTTTATATAAATTCATGAATAAGTAAAGATAGAATCAAGATGATGTCAAACTGTAAGATCAGCCAGGTATATGGTTATGGAAGAATTCAGATAATTGATAATAAATTTTATCAACTGTGATTAATCTTGTAGCATTCTTAAATGGTGATGGTTGGAAAAGAACAATTGATATAATACATTAAAATTTGTGTGTTTACATGTTAGAAATTATAAATTGAAGTTTTAGTTATGGTTTTGGATAATTATTAATTTGTAGGATGTTATGAAGATAAGATTTATGTATAAAATATATGATATTTGCGTGAAAAGAATGAATGAAATATGTTATTAATAAATAGAAAGTGGTTTGACTTCAATAAAAATAAGTCAATTTGAAAGACACATTGATCTTGGGTTGTATCTTTTTTTTTAAAAAAAAAAAGAGAAACATCAAGAGTTGGGCAAGTAGTGGAAAGAGCTAGGTTTACGGAAAAGTAGGTAGGCGCCCAACACCTTGTTCCATTTAAATTTTGTTAATTTCTCTATATTTTTTTTTAAATTTTGTATTACTAACTATTGAACTTAGAAATTGGAATTGTGAGAATCATGGTTTAAAATGAGATTTACGAATGACTCAACTTGGAGTGAGAATTTATAAATTAGATGGGAATGAGAGGTTTGAATAGAATTATGTAGAAATATATACCCGCTTATACTAATTGATTTTATGGATAAACATATAGAATATTCTGAAACTTAGTTTACTATGTTGATGGTAGCTAAGAAAACAATATTGTTATTAGGCGATATATATTGATAGACATGTTAAGAAATGTTCTGAGACTTACCTAACCATGTTAACAGTAGATAAAAAAATAATATCAATATATATAAACAAACATGTAAAATGTTCGAAAATTTAGTTTATTATGTTGATGGTAGCTAAGGAAACGATATCAATATTAGGCAATGTATGTTGACAAACATGTAAAAAAGTGTTATGAGACTTAGCTTACTATATTGATGGTAACTAAGGAAATAATATTGATATAAATCGATATATATTGATAAATATATAAAATGTTCTGATACTTTATCATATTGACAGGTAGCTAAGGAAACGATATCGATATTAGATAATATATGTTGACAAACATGTCAACAAATGTTATGAGACTTAGCCTATCGTGTTGATGGTAGCTAAGAAAATAAAATCAATATGTATTGACAAACATGTAAAATATTCTAAAACTTAGTTTACTTTGTTGACGATAGCTAAGGAAACAATATCGATATTAGGCGATATATGCTAACAGACATGTCAAGAAATGTTCTTAAACTTAGCCTTATATATATATATATATATATATATATTAAGAGAGAGAGAGAGAGAGAGAGAGAGACATACACACACATACTGACAGACATGTCAAATGTTTTGAAACTTAGTTTACTGTATTAATAATAACTAAGAAAATCATATGATATTAGATGATATATGTTAACAGACATGTAAAGAAATATTCTGGGACTTGGTTATCTATGTTGACAATGACTAAGGAGATGAATGAATTGATTATGAATGAATTGTGAGAGATTTTAATGTATTAATAAATAAACTAGTATGCTTGAGGTATAATGATTATGAGATTGTGTTTTATGTAGGATATGATAAAATAAAATTTTAGATAAAGTGTTGTATAAAGAAGATTTTATTAATTTTTTATCAAATCTGATAAATTTTTTAATTGATTAATTAGATATATTTTAAATTATGAAATGGATGTTATGCTATAAATGAAATATAAAAATGAAGATTTGATAATGTTGTGGAAGCAATCGAGAGCACTGAAATGTGTTGAAATATTTATAGTAAAAGGATATAAGGGTTAATTCATATTTCTCCAAATATAAAATACACGTGGAAAATAAGAAAGATGCTTTTAACAGAAATATGATAATAAATGATTGATGAAAAGGAGAATATAAGAATACATAATTCATTGATCAATATACATGAGAGTGCAACGGCATGTAATATATAAATTGGTGTCGAAGTAAATGGGATGATAAAAAGAAGTGTTATTGAACACGTTAGGAAAGTTAGAAAAAAAAATTAAATAAAAAGAAATTAAGTTTAATTTAAAGGTTTTTTAGTAATTTAGCCAAGATTTAATAATACAAAAGGATAAAAACTGCCCTTAGATGATGTCAATGTGTTGGTGGCTCAATGAGTGATAAAATTGCAATGGCAAGATTTCGGAGTGAAGGTACAAGATTTTAGGTGACCCAAAAACAAATCATCAAATCCCTGGCTACATCAGTACTTCAACTGGCACAATCTACACCATCCAAAATTCAATAAAGTTAATCCCACCGTCAGTGTTGAAATAATTCCATATCCAACTCTCACGCAAAAGTGTGGCAAGCTGAATCAGCACGAGCGCGCCAGCACCCGCCATACACGTCAGCACCCGAAGTTTTCTAACCAATAAGAAATTGCCACGACGTTTCGAGTTTCACTAACACGTAACCGTCAAGATAGCAAATGAAATCCAAATCCAAGACAAAAACACTACAAACTTCTTCAAATCCAATTTTTAGAATTTTGGTGCATACCTCTGTTTTTTTTATTTTTCATGGAGACTGCTCGCAATATTATTCCTCGGCCTGTTCTTTGCTTCCCTGGCACCAGAATTGCTACTCACCGTTTGAGCTTGCCTCCTAATGGTCTAGGTACTGGACAATGTGGGATCCCATTTAGAAGCAAACGCTATGATGGTATTTTGAGTCGTGGATTTTCCGATTCTGGGCATTTAAAATACTATGTGTCGCCAGCGAGGTGTGGCGCAAGGAAAGAGAAGAGTAAGAAGAAGCAGCTCAAGTTGATGAGAAGATTGTTCAGGGACCTGCCCATTTTTTCCCATGCGGTCTGTGGCGAAGAGGGTAACGGTAGTTTGATTGGTGAAGTCAAGGAGAAGATGATTTCGGTGAGTGTCAGACAAGTCTTCTTTTCTTCTTTTTTGTTGTCGTCAATGTGATGATTTTAGCAAGCCATTCATGCCTTAGGTTTTTTACTTTATTATTATTTGTTGTTAATTTACTCCCATCTGTCCGGTGTGGATATTGAATGCTGATGTAGCCCTTATTGAATGCAGGAAGCAACAGAGATTTTACTAGCGGAATTGCAAAATCGGAGGTTAGAGCGAAAGGAACAGAAGAGAAAGAGAAGAGACGAGAGGGCAACGTTGATTAAAAATAGGCCCAGGTGTGACTCTGGATCTTCATCGTCGTCGAGCTCTTCCTCTTCCGGGTCATCGTCACCTGAGTCAAGTGATAGTGATTGTAGTAGAGAGGTAGTTTCCATGAAACAGATGAGAAGCAATGCTTTGAACCCTTTTATAGAGATTGAATCGGCAAATGCCATTAAAGAAGAAGCAACTCAAGAAGATCAGCACAGGGATACAGTATCAGGGGCTAAATCTAATGATTCAAGTCCTCAAAATCTCAGTGATGACGCTCAGATCAGAGCGTCTGCGAGGAAGGTTGAGATATGCATGGGTGGTAAGTGTAGGAAGTTGGGAGCAGCTGCTCTGCTGGAAGAATTTGAAAGGAAGATCGGAATGGAGAGTACTGTTGTTGGTTGCAACTGCATGGGGAAATGCAAGAAAGGTCCTAACGTCCGGGTTTTCAACTGTACTGTTGAAAATGAGGACATGAGAGTGGAGGATTCTATTAAACCCCCACTTAATCTTCTATGCATCGGAGTTGGTTTGAAGGATGTGGGTATCATTGGTCGTCAACTTCTGGGCAATGATGGCAAAGATAGGAATCATGCATCTCTGATGGCAACTTCTTGAGGAGACATATTTACCTTTTTTCCTTGTGAATTAATTTGTTCAGTTCATTTTTGGCGTCTAACTGCAATTGTGCTGCTGACTATCTGCATAGTTTCAAAAAAAAATAAAAATGAGAGGAGGAATAAGAAAACCAGGCAGGCTTCACGCCTTCATGTAATGCGAACGATGAGCACCGATTGAAATTTAATTAGCAGCATGCAAATCAGAAGTTTCTCTCTTCTCTTATTTTCATTTTTTCTTTCCTTGCCTGCAAATTCATATTCTATTAAATACAACAGCAATGAGCTTCTAGGTTGGGGTTACCTGGTTTCTGCCCGTTTATCAGTGGGAGGGGCAACTGCGGGAGCAGCATCCAGCAAGCAAAATCTTGAAATTTGCCTGAACCAGCACTGGTCCTTTGCCCAGGCTTCAAGCCAAGAAATGAATGGCCATCTCAGGGGAAGAACCGCATTCCTGGCAATGCATCAGCATACTTGTGCCTACTACAACATCCTACTACCTTTGGCTGAACGACTTGAGTGCTAAAAATATATTTATGGAATTACGTACATTGCAACTTTTTTTTAAAAACAAATTATTAACAAACAAAGCGATAGAAGATTATGGTTTGTACCACTTCACTTTGATCAATTTAACTGTGGAAAGAAAGTTGAGAGGTCATATAATCATTCTAGGTTGCAATCAAGCACCTCTTTCAAAAGATTGAGTTGTGAAGTTGACATGCCCCTGCAATCTATGTTGTTCATATTGGAAATGCATCTCTTCAGTTCAACACAATGGAGTAAAAATATGCTTACACGAATTTTTAACATTTACCTCATACCTACAAATATATGTGAAACAACAACGCAAGTCATGACTGAGTTGGCAGAAAAATGGGAAAATATAGGTAAATTGGTTGAAAGCAGAAACCTTGCTAAGAGAATGCTGACATTCACAGGTTATTGCCATAGCTACAGTGATTGATACACCAAGGATCCAGAATAAGTCTATCACTGTGACCATCCACGGGCATCAATTAACCAGGGAGACATGAGTTTTAGTCAATCAAGGCAGCTCCGATGATAACAACCAATTGCCAAAAGAGAACATAGAAGAATTAAAGAAAGATATTTATGAGTTTTGCATCAAGATAAATATGTTATACTATATAAGAGAGGTCTATAAGAACTCAAGACCTTTCTCCCAATATCTGAAAATGAACTACAAGGAAAGAGTCAACAAATCACAAGTCCAAATCTAAATTAATCTACGCTTGGATTCATCACTAGGACAATGTGTCTTCCTTGTCCAAGAAGGACACAGAGAAGGCTAAAAACAAATAGAATGGACTCCATCTACACAAGAAGTATACTGGGAAGCACCAAAAGGGAGTGTTAAAAAGAAATAAACAAAAATAGTTGAGAAAGAATAAGAAATTCAAGAAGTAAAATACACCTAACCCCAAAACTTAAAGCAAGGGTGGTCCACAGAAGCCTCCTGGTCTGAAAATGCACACAACATGAGAAAACCTTTTCCTTTAAAGATCCCAAATTTAACTCAATAAAAGTTGAGATTACTTTGTCTCTCTGCAGATGCATCTCATCATCTTATCTAAGGCACAAATTCATGCAGCTTGAGTAATCCCATCCCTTCCCTAAAATTTAGCCTTTGCCTGGTTCTTTGAATCCAGGTAGAGGTGTTAGACATCAAATATACTTATTGCCCCCTAGAGTAGAGCCTGCCAAACAGGCCTCTTTCAATACAAAAATAAACTCTAATACTGTCCAAGGACAGAGGTGGTAGCTAGATTCACAGCAAGAACTATGTGATCACTATTCACTTGTTATATCTATTGCAGCAGTCTGCTAGACCTTTCCCCAAACTAATCCTTAGCCACAGACATAAATGAAAACATATAGTTTAACTAATGATTCATAACTTTCTTGGTTAGCTTCTATCTTCTCATGGTCTTAGTTCTCAACTGCCCAACCACTCTAATGGGCTTTTTCCTAACAGAACTCTGACGGTTTTTTATATTGATTTACTTTACAAGCATGTCAAGAGTTGTTTCAGAATTCATCCATCAGCAAGCGCAAGAAATTAAACTCAACATAATACCAACAAGCTCATTCATTCTGAAACTTGAACCAATAAAAAAATTCTCATCAAGAATTTTGTGGTCTGGGGTCCACCTTCTGGTTCAGATGAGATATCAAGTAAATAAATCCAACACTGTTAGAAGTCATTTCAGGAGATCTATTCCAAATTTCATAGCAACTTAAAGCATTCAAATGAATAAGTGTTGGATGCGAAACAAGAATCAAAGTATTCTTATGCCACATGAACTGATAAAAGACTATGTATAGGGTTTATTAATAACAAAGTGCATCAGTAGAATAGACAAAAAAAAAAAAAAGTTCTGGGATAATACATTGGACTGCCTCAAGATTTTTTCTTCTTTTTTCTGAAAAACATTTATCAATAGTAAATCCAATTTAAATTTCTCATGGCTATGTTTTAAAGAAACTATGAGGCAATGCAACTATTATAAATTTAGCTGGCCCAAATTTCCACGTTATGATAGAAATAACATGCTCCATTACTGTTTCTAGGCATACCTTCTCACTCTGGATAAAACGTTTTGCGAATCAGTAGATTGTCAGAAAGACGATTTACAGCATCCCTAAGCTTGCAATAATCCTCAGACTTATTATAAACCTGATGAGAAATCCTAGCATACGCTGTTATAACCCCATCCTTATCTTTCACTCCCTCCTCACCATCTTTTAAACCCTGATAATGTATCGGAACCTCAACCCCATGACACTCACGCAAATGCGATCTTAACCTCAAAGCATCATCTTCACTTGAAACACGCAATCTCGAAGGCAGACCAACCATGATCATTCCCGCACACATCTCCGGTGAAGAACCAAGATTTGTCCCCCATGATTCGGCCAGCATTTTCCCCATCTTAACAACCTCCTCATGGTTCCTCTTCATTATCCCCTGAATCCCATCCTCAAATCGATTAACAAACTCCAAAGCTGCCGGCACCACTAATTGTGAGCTATAATCCCTAGTCCCAATCCACGCACTCTCTATCGGCAATCCATTTCCATACTCATGTGAAACAACCGGATGGTGTACATCAAATTCCGAACTCGCTGCTTTCTTACAATACAGAAAAGCAACCGATGGGGGGCAAAAGAACCACTTATGCAAATTACTGACATAAAAATCAGCCCCGATTTCTTTAACATTTATTTCAACACTACCAATAGCATGAGCTGCATCAACAAAAACCTGATCCACACCTTCTTCTCTGCAAATTTTAACCAACTCTTTTACCGGAATAACAACACACGGCATCGACGTTATATGATCAATTATCGCTAACCTAATTTTTTTACCGTTAGCTTTGCCTTTCTCTATTCCTCTCTTAAACTCCGAAATTATCTCCTCATTCGAAGTAACCGGAAACGGTAACTGAATCTCGATAACAGAACCCCCAGCACGCGTGACGTAAGCTTGAATCGATTTTTTAACAGCTTGGTAAGCACAGTGGAGCATTAAAACGGTATCGTTTTTAGCAAAATTACCTTCAGCGAAGGCACGGCCAATTTGTTGAAGGACGATGGCGGCGGCAGTGGTAGCGTTATCGACAAGGGAGATCTCGTCGACGTCGTCAGCATTGATGAGGTCTTTGATGACAGTACGTGAGTGGAGAATTCCTTTACGGAGAGTGTTGAAGTAGAAGTCGTCAGGTTGTTGAAGGAACTGGAGCTGCCAGTTCTTTTGAGCAGCAAGTACGGATCCGGGGCAGCTACCGAAGCTACCGTTGTTAATTCGGGCTACATTAGGGTTGTGGTGAGAGAATTCATGGTGGATTTCGTGTTCTGTTATGGAGAAGCTGACGCGTGGTTTTTTGGAGACCTGCGTTGGCGTTGTCGACAACGAGTCGCCGCCGTTTCGAGCATCTTTGGAGTTTTCTTGCATTTTTACTTATTTTGAGAGGAAGAAAGCATAATGACACAGAGAAATGAAAGAAAATATAGGGATTCTTTTCTGTTGAAAGAGAGAGGGCGTTCAGTACGGCGCGGGGCTGTTTTTTTCCCCAAGGTTTGTTTTGTTTGGTTAAATAACATTTCAGGGATAAGGCAGGGACGACGGCGTTTCGTTATACCTTGACGACACTATGTTTACGCGCACATGCATACGTAAAAAGACGAAAACATGGTTTTCAAATTGAAACTAATAGTATAGTGAAATTTACATTTTTTGCATTTTTAAATAGTAATATGCTTCTAAAAATGAATTTTTATACACATATACATACGTAAAAAGATAAAAATATAGTTTTACATAACAAAGTTATAGTGAATAAAAAAATCAATACAATTTAAAAACATATATGAATAAAATAAAAAAGCATGAAAGAAAAGTCAAAAAGTAATATATATATTGTTTTGTATTTTGAATGGGAAAATTATACACTAGTTGAAAAGAAAAGAAAACAAAGAAAAACGGATGGAGTTTAAATAAAAGCTAGTTTTAAACAATGAGATATTGGGGTTGCTGATGGTAGCGGAGATGATAATGATGTCAGTAGTAAATGAGTTTTTGGAGAGTTTTTCTTATTAGATCTGCGAGAAAATTGTCCTTTTTTTTCTTTTTTTTCCTTCTTTTTTCCTTCTCTTTCCCATTTCTTATCTATTGGCTCAAATAACTATCATTCTCTCAGCTCAAACTCTCTTTTTTTTTTCTCTCTCTCTCTCGAAAATTTCCTTCTCTACCTTTGGGTTTTTTCTCCTCTTATTCCTCGATTTATAGAAGCAAATGACCTTCTAGAAACCCCTTTGGGTGGCTTGATCAAAACCTTTGATCCATTGGGACAAATCCCAACCCAAAATGTTAGTTGTTATGTATGAAAAAGCATGACTAACTAGTCTCATTTAGTCTCTTTTTTGCAATGGTTTCAAAGATCTTTTTGGTATAGGGAGGGGCAGTGATAAGATAAAGGATGTCAATGAAAGGAATATATGTGTTTTGGTTGTGTTAAAGAGTATGAGCAGGAGGATAAAATGGAATCATTTCATAGGCTATAGATAGGTGGCAAGAAGAAAGATGGTGTAGGGCATGCATCAAAATAACATTATTTATTGTGCTTGTTTTTTTATTCGGGCGAGACAGTGTCGTTTCGCTTAAAGAAAAAGTTTAGTTTTTCTTAATAGGTCCTCTAAATTTTTTATTTTTTCCAGTTTAGTCATCGAATTTATATATTTTCTTAACCATTTGAACCTTTTTTAAAAATTTTATTTCAATTTAGTCCCTAATTACATATTTTTGCAATCCTCTCATTCCTCTACTTTCTTTAGTTTAGTCTTTGGATTTGTATTTTTTTTTTCATTTTTGGCTAATGGTTCCCTTTTCTCATTATTTATTTCAATTTTTCCCCGAATTGCACATTTCTTATCTTCTTTATTATTTTGTTATTATGTTTGCTTCCATGCCAAAAAAAAAAGATATATACAAAAGCTTTGAAAAATAATAACACTCAAAATAATAAAAAAAAAATTGAGAACATTCCCATAATCAGAATAAAATGTGATTTTTTTAAATATACTTTTCTTTTGCAATTTTTTTTCTGGACAAGAATTTTTTTCCTTTTTTTTATGAGGAGTCAAAAATAATTTATAATATATTATATTATGCTTCAACTGTGTTTCGCTTGTGTCTTAGATGAAATTAACATAGCAATTCAATTTTATAAAAATATACTTTTACAATAAACTACTTTAGTTTTTAGTTTTTGGTTAAAATCTAGGATATCCTACTTGTTTTGAATATATATATAAAGCTTTTTCATGTGTTTTATTCTCAAAGCAAAATATAACCTCATCAAATATTATTTTTAGACTAAAGCAAACAAAAATAGTTGTGTTTAACAATACCAAATCCTTCTCATTAACAACCATTTGTTTAACAAATTTAATTCTAACATGCTGCAATTTTATAAAAATATTTTCTAAATATATTAAAGATTGATCTCAACCATTGTTTTATATACTATTTAGAACCTTTAGAATTGAATTCAATTCAAAGGGTTAAATCAATTAATGTAAATCATATAGGAGACCAATTGATTTGCTCAAGGAATTCAATTCTAATTGATATTGGAAATTAATTTTAAAAAATAACCTCTTTTTATTTCCTTTTAAAAACGCTAACGTACATCTCTTCTTTCCCCCACCATGTTTATAACTTTTTATGTGTGGTCGATGAGGATTAATGAAGCTTTGGGGAAATACATTATAATAGACTCTTCATCCTATAAAAATTTAAATTTTGATGTGGCTAGGATCTTAATCACCACTTCTATTAGAAACCTTATATCTCAATCTTATTTATTGTAGTAAATAGTGAATCATTTGCTATTGTTGAGGAACTCATGCATGAAAATAAATCTTAAATTGGTTTGATAAAATCACATAGCTAACAGGTAATGTATATTCTAGATTTCAATTCACTTTAGAAAAACAAACATGCTTTACTCCACTTCTGACTATCTGCGAGTTTCAATTAGTCGATAAACATTGAATATTTTAGTTGTCTCTGTTTCATGATTTCAACTTATAAAAAAGGAAATTACAATTGATTGAGATTTTTTGCAGATTGTCATCTAGTTTGTTATATCAACAATAATAAGCTCTCGAATTGATCATAAGAGTAATGCCCTTTGATTGTTATTTTGCAATATATCCCCAAATTATATCCTGTTTTTCATTAAGCTTGAAACTTATTAAAGCATTTGGAATGGTTATTAGGACAACTTGGGCTAGGGTTGCATATAATTTATTGCTATACATGTTGGGCAACCATGTATGTTTGCTTTTGTTTTCTATTGATGTTACACTCACTTGGTTTTTCAGTACCACGACACCACCACCACCACCACCACCACCACCATCATCATCACTGCTTTTCTTTCTAGTGCAGGTTTAGGGGCAACATGTTATTTGCTATCAATCGATAAGTTTATGTCATGTTGAAATCAGAATGTAGAAAGGAAAATATTTTGAGTTTTTTGGGAACTTAGCACAATAATTTTTTTTTTTGGTAAAATAGCATAGACAAAAAAATATTTAAAGATCTAGCACACTTGATCGAGTCGCAGATAGCATCTCTAATATAAGTGTCGCAGATAACATGTAATGATCCGGCTTTTTCAAAGCCAAAATCGGTGGAATTTGTTTTTGTTCTCGACACTTCTCACAATGACATTTAATAAATTAGTAATTAGGTTCCCTTCCTTATCATGGCATCATACAAATATAGCTTTCATAAATCAACATTCTCATAAGACAGAAAATCAATAAACATGCCCGTAATATTATATTTTCATATTCATACACTTACGTTACTTCATATTGAGATACTCATGAGTTTGTATTCTTATCCTAGTTTCGTTATCAACACGAGTTTATACCCGAGTGCCGAACATCAATTTTACATAACTAATTCTTTCTTTCATACGATCCTCATGTGATTTCACAACACAACATCTTCATAAAAGAGAATACCACATAATATATTTATAACATCATATCTATATGTTCATGCATCCAAATTCGTGTTCCACTACAATTTTCATTACAAGTCCTTACAAAAGTGTCGAATGATAAATATTCAACATAATACCTAAGACATATTATTACAAAACACCTTTCAAAATATATGAACCCCTAGAACGGGCTTTGCTACGCACCTTGATTATGTGATGTCCATGTTACAAAACAATATAGATACAAAAATTGTAAATAATCTAACATAATAATAAACAAATAGAAGTAAATTGTTGTTACATTAACTTAGAATGGATAGATTCCTTCTTCTATTTTTTATATGCATTGTATATCTCTTATTATTTCGTTAAGTGTATTTTTTTTATTCACACACCCCAATCTCTCCATAAGAGTTGTGGGACCAAAGTTTAACATCGGTCGGGGTTAATTACTTCACCTTAACCTTGTCATACACCTTGGATATTTTAGCCATAGCTAATCGTAACATTTAAACTCGACCATTCACCTGGGATGTCATTTACCAAAACTAATCATCAACTATAACCCAATCATCCATCTCAGATGCTATTAGTCAAATCTAATCATCAAGCGCAATTCGGTTATCCATTTCAAATGCCATTAGCCGATAATCAACATCTACAACCCGATCATTCATTTTGAATGCCAATAGCCGAGGCTAATCAACAATCACAACCCAGTGATCCGTCTCGGATGCCATTAGCCGAAGCTAATCTTCAAGCACAACCCAGTCATCCATCTCGGATGCTATTAGCCAAAACTAATCATCAAACGCAATTCTGTCATCCATCTCGGATGTCATTAGCCAAAGTTAATCAACATCCACAACTCGATCATGCATTTTGAATGCCATTAGCCAAGGCTAATCAACAATCACAACCCAGTCATCCATCTCGGATGCCATTAGCCTAAGTTAATCAGTAAGCACAACCCGGTCATCTATTTTGAATGCCATTAACCGTAGCTAATCAACAATCACAACTTGGTCATCCACCTTGGATGTTATTAGCTGAAGCTAATCAACAAGCACAACTTGATTATCCATCTCGGATGCCATTAGCCGAAACTAATCATCAAGCACAACCCTCTCATCCATCTTGGATGCCATTAGCTGAAGCTAATCAACAATCATAACTCGGTCATCCATCTTGGATGCTATTAGTCGAAGCTAATCAATATTCCATAATCGGTTTGACATTCGTCAGCAGCCCAATTTCATAACAGCTCAATTAACATCTTATAGTCGGTTTATTATTCATTGCAACACAATAATATATCCTCCTCAACAAGTCATTTTAGAACATTAGCATTTTCATCATCGTTTCAACATTCATCAAGAACTCAATCAACATTTCATAGTCGTTACAACATTTGTCAAGAATTCAATCAAACGTATCATCGTCGTTTCATCATTTATCAAGGATTTAATAATATATCGTCCATAAGTAAATCATTTCAAAGCAGTAACATCATACAAGAAAAAGGTGGGAACCACTTACCTGTTCCACCTGCGGGTTGTCCTTGTCTTGATGATGGTCTAATCCCTATTACGCCACCTGAACATCAACGGCCACACATAAGTACATTTGCATCCTTAAATCACATTCATCACCATACTTATTTCAAGAATCCATATGTTCACATTCAAGTGTTCCACATTTTACACCATCATACAATGAAATTGTTACAAGTATTTAAGTCATTTCTGACCAGGGAGTCTATTGTAGAAAATCAGCAGTGAAAACTGATTCGCTACTGGACACACAATTCGGCAACGAAAATTAATTTGCTGCAGGCCGTACAATTCGGTAGGGTAAACTGTTTTGCTGTAAGCACCTCAATTTCAGCAGCGAATGCTGCTTCGCTGCAGCCATCACACTTTCGGCAATGAATGCTAATTCGCTAATGCAACTCAATTTCGGTAGCGAATCACAATTTCACTGCAAACAACATACTTTTGGCAGCGAACGTTAACTCACTACAGACAACACACTTCAACAATGAATACTAATTACCTGCAGACAACACAGCTTTAGCTGTGAATGCTCATTCGCTGCAGCCAACACACTTTCAGCAGCGAACACCGATTCGCTGCAAAACACACACTTTCAGCAGTGAACGCTGATTCGCTACAAACAACTCAATTTTAATAGTGAATCATAAATTTGCTATAGAACACACACTTTCAGCAGCGAACGCTGATTCGCTGCAGACAATACACTTCAGCAACGAACACTCATTCATTGTAGACAACTCAATTTTGGCAGTGAATTACATATTCACTGCATAACACATACTTTCGGTAGTGAACGTTGACTCACTGGAGATAACTCAATTTCGACAGCGAACGCTGACTCGTTGGAGATAACTCGATTTCAGCATCGAATCAAAAATTCATTGCAGAACACAATTTCGGTAGTGAATGCTGATTCGCTGTAGACAACTCAATTTCAGTAGCGAACACTAATTTAGTCAACTTATTGTTATTTGTTCTGTTTATTGGTCTTTTATCCAGCCCTCATTATTGTCTTTCTTTCTAGTTTAGTTCTTCTCCTATAATTATTGTAAATTTCTGGGCATCCTCTCATGTTGTTTATTCTTTCTTTTGGTTTTAAGATCCCAGAAACAGTGGGGGGAAAGAGGTTTAGTTCATTCCTCATGATTTATAGTAGCTTTAGGAGGGGTTTAACAAGTTTTTTCTTCCCCTTTTCTTCTGGTTCTCTCCCTTTTTTTTTTGTTCGGTTTCTTTCCTTTTTTTCTTTTTTAGTTTAACCATATGTCACATTCCCTCTCCCTCCTTGGTTTCGGTCATTTATCCTACCCTTTAGCTCTCATTTTCCTTACGCATGCAACAAGATGAACATGCAGCTGGGGCGGTGTAATTCTTTTCTTTAGTTAGAGGAGGGTCTGCTACAACTGTTAGGGTTGGTTTTGGGGAAGAGGAAGAGAAGAGAAACATGCAGCTGAACATACAGCTGTTGCAGACAACTTTGGGAAGAGGAAGGGTCACCTTCTCTCTCCCCTTGCATTTATACTCCCTATTAGATGAGGTGAGATGTTTGGGGTTGGTTTAGATGTGTTCTTATCCTTGTTTTGGTCTTTCCAAAACCGGTTTTGCCTTTCCCTTCTAGCTCCTTAAGATAGTCTGATTTGTTTTCCTAAATTTTTAATTAGATTGAGTTGCTACCGATTCAGAAATCGATCGCAAAAGCTGCATTGCTGTTGATTCAGAAATCGACAGCAAAAACTAAGTTAGAAATCGGCAGCGAAAACTGTGTCGCTATTGATTCTCTATGTCGCCGCCGATTCAGAGGTCTGCATTCAAGAATTGTGTTGCTGCCAATTCAGAAATTGGTAGCCAAGAACTATGACGTTGCTGATTCATAGGTCGGCAGTCAAGAACTGTGTCGCTGCCGATTCAGACATCGACAACTAATAACTGCGTCACTGCCGATTCAGAAATCGACAGCCAAATTGTGCCGTTGACGAGTCAGAAATTAACAGCTAAAAACTGTGTCGCTGCCAATTCAAAAATTGGCAACGATGATGGAGTCATTTCAGCTTTACTTCTCTCTCTTTTTTTTGGGTGTTTACATAACATTTGCGAAATGCAAGTCGTATTCATTATTTGTAACTCAAGAGTTGCAAATGCCAATTGTGATACTTGAGTCTCAAATGTTATATATGACTCGACTATGAGACACATACTAAGATAGTTTTTTCTGCCATTAATTCCCTGTCCAAAAAAACCATAAATTCATATAATTTAAATAACTAGTTTTCCAACATCAAAACACAATTTACATAAGCAATATATAACATCTTCGATCATAAGTAGCAAAATTATATCAATAATTAACATAACATAGAATTTTATTAAAATTAAACTAACTATGCATTTATTCATAATTCTCGTAACAGATAAAAACATGTAACTATATCTAATAATCGCCCTAGCTCGTGGAAAGGCCTGGAGCACTCGTGCATGGGTCTAAAGCATTACCCCAATTCATCCAACTGGAGGATGAGTCTGTAAATCCATGGCTATATTACCATAACAACAACCATCATAATCATATGATAACGCCTTTTTGCTTTAGGTTCAACTTCTAGCTATGCTTTGATTGCATCATTAGTCTCCACTAAATCCTCATATAAAATGTCAAACTCATGTGTTTGATGGATTTGCACATATCCTATGCAGCGTATTTTTCAAGGCAATATTTTTTAACTTAATGTTGAAGTTACTAACAAAGCAGGCTCGGGAAAAATTAGTGCCATGGAATTCTTAATTGTCGCATGTGTATCTGATATAATACACAACTCAATGCGACCACCAATCACATATCGATGAAAAAAAATCTAAAAACCAACTTTAAATATTGTTTGTCTCTTATTTGATAATAGCAAAACATAATGAATAAACTCTATTATTCGCATCATAAGCAAGTGCAACCAACAACTTTACCTTGTACTTATCATAAAGGTGAGTGTTGTCTATTAGCATAGTCATTGCATCTGTATTGGTCATCCACGCTCACAACCTCAAATTCAGGAGCAAGATAAACCATATATTGATTAAGAGGCTTGACTAACTCAACATCCTCATCTTCCATTTCTTCATCATCTTCCTCCTCAACCTCAACTCTATCAATGTGACGATCATCTTTGTCGTCACTTGGTTTGGATTCTCTATAACAATATGGAGTAAATTTCATACCCAATTGAGATTTTTTATTAACAATTTTCTATACCAATATTTGTCTACCTGCATTACCACTTAAACTAGATGAAACAACTGCTTATGATACATGTGTGGTTCTTTATGAGTTACTTGGAAACCAAGTAAATTCCATACTAGAAGAGTTTCATTGTCTAGGTCTATTATTCAAGTAGAGCTCTAGCATATTAATCCTTGCAAACTCAAACATTGAATTCACACTTTTGTCACTACAGACTGATATATTGATATAACGAGCTTGACTGATCCTAGTTTGCAACATCTTTAAAGTAATTTCAACTTCTATTTCAAACATATTCCAACCAAGTTAATCACATAACATTCTAGATAACTTGTTAAGAGACATGTCTAATGTAGCAGCTAGGAACTCATGATTTCCTCCATTATAAGTGCTACCATTATCGGTATTGATAATGATACTCATGAAAGCATAATATTCTTAAATTACTAGACATTCTGTCAAACAGCACAACACAACAAAACATAATTTTAATTTATTAATACCCTAGAGTTAATTAAAGTGTATAATTTATCAATAAAATCATAACGGAAACATATTTGACTAAAATCTAAACTCATCAAATTAATCAATGAACACCTACATTCATTAAATTTCGCTACCATAACAAAATTACCAATAAAATTCATGTATTTCATAGCCAATTATCTTATTTTATACCTAATTCGGTATGATCCATGATTTAACTTAAATAAACACAAACTCTAACAAAATAATTTTGTTAATTCACAAGCAACAACAACCCAAAATCATTGATTATTTTACAAAATAACCTAAATGTCAACTCAAATTATATTTAATTAATCTAATTACAAAACACCCTAAATTTTTCAAAAAATCCCTAATTCAAAACGTAACATTGTATGAAATCAAATTAACACACATTAGTATAAATTACATCAAATTAATAGAGGGAAAGAGTTTAGTATGCCTCCAAGTGTAGAAAATGGGTGGTGATGGTGATCGGTGGTGGTAGTTTTGGTTGAAAATCGGTTGATTCGTGGTGGAGAGAAAGAAAGGGGCGTCAGGTCTCGAACTAAAAAGAGATGGGAGATCTCGTGGTGTTTTGGGTGGGTTTTACAGTGAGGGGAGAGAGAGAGATAGGAAGGTCACTGATGGCGGGGAGAGGGGAAGGGTTGGCAACCGTTAGGGGAGAGAGGGGAGGAAATAAGGAGGAAAAGAAAAAAAAAGCTCTGGATATTAATTTTGAATAAAATAACAGATGTCATCATATCATATATTTCATGTCATTTAAATAAATATAAGGATACCTGTAATAAAAAAATTATGAATTAAAGATAAAATAATTTAAATCATTATAACTTATATTTCAAAGAATGTAATTGTATTCAATTTGTCACACATACCATGTATTTATTGCAATGATGTACCGTTATTTCTTTATCAAGGAAGGCCTTTATCGGTTTTGGCAAGCCAAAGATTACCAAAAAAAAACAAAACAAAAAAAAAAAGTCCGGCTTTATAAGCCCACGGTAATATTGGCCGTAATTTGGAGGAAATCAAATTAATATAGTAAGGGGTAGAAACGACGTCGGAGTTGTTCACTCGCGATTCATCCTGCTGAAGAGAGACAATAAAAAAAATGGCAAAGTTTTACCTTACCGCATGTGGACCCATGGTTTCTAACGTAGCTGCCTCTCTCTCGGAAAAAACCGAACACAACTAGAGACGAGAGGGGGGTTCCTGATTAGTGAGGACAGAGGAACCATAATCCAAAAAATTATTAATCCATTTTTGTATTGATATTTTAAAAAAGGAATAAAAGATTTACTTTGCAAATCTTTCAATTTTCGTTCTCTTCCTCTCAGGTACGCCACTTCTATTGTCCTCATCTCAATTTCACTAAGTTTTGCTTTTGCAGAAGAGTCCTAGATCCTTTTTCTTGACATAATGTTTAATTCAAACTTGTCTCTTTTTTATTTTGTTCTTTCAGGTGTCTGTGCGGCACGAAGATTTTGGTGCTCAATTGCGCAGAGAGATCAGGTTTTCTTGCTTTTAATTCGATCTCTGAAGCTGTAAATTTTGGTTCTTTAGACGGGTTCTTGATTGTATTGGGGATTTCTTGAACTGGGTTTGAATCAGAATCCATTCTTGTTGCTGGGGTTTTAGATTTTATTGGGGAGTTTTGGTTTGTCGAACTCCTTCAATTCTGTATCTTCTTCTGCAACGAAGTAAAGATTGGTTTGCAATTCTTGAGCTGCCGGTGTATCAGACCTTTGTAGGCTGTTTTATCTATGATTTCTTGATTGATTTTCTACCAATAAATCAAGTGACAGTCTCAAAGTTTTCACTTTGAATTCTCCTGTCCTAATTGGCTTTGGGATAAAATTGCTTCTAGCTTTTTGCAGAGTCTGATTTTTGCTTCTAGGTTATTCTTGATTATTTGATAAAGAAATCTTGAATTGCAATGGCTAACCCACCTCAACCTTCCCTTGGGTACTCTGTTACTGCTGTTCCCTCAAACCCTGACTCATCAACCCCTCAACCAGAGAAAAATTCTGTTCCTCCTCCTACAATGTTACCTGGAGCTTCTCGATTTCCTCCTCCTAAATTGCACCAAGATCAGATCCCTTCCCCTTCGTTCCAGAACCCAAGGTTGTTATCACCTGCCAATGGGGTTAAAACTGGGAGCCCAGTTCCTCATTTAAGCACCCCTCCTGGTCCTCCTGTTTTTACGTCACCAGTCCGGCCTGCTGCTGTGCCTTTTCGGACTTCTCCTGCAACTCCTCAACCAGTTGCTTTCTCATCAGGCTCAACATTACCAACATCCTCACCTCCCCATTTTTCAAATGGTTCCATTGAGTTGCAGCACCAAGTTCCCCTTGCTACAAATGACTCCACACCTTTCGAGGAATCATCATGTGCTTTGTTCTCTGCTCGCAAGGTATGTCTATCGCTCTCTAGTTCAAACAGAAGGCACTGATTGCCGTGAGGATTTTTTTTTTCTTTTATAAGATTGTTGTTCTGATTTTGAGAACACCTTTTTGTTTGGCTAATAATTTACATATCATTGTCTGATTATCTTTCTTCCTTAGTGCCCCCACCTATATATGTTTGAATCTTGTGATTATTATTTCATTTATTAAAGTCAGGATTTAATTGAGCTTGAACTTAGCTCACTTTGTTATTCAGGTGTTGAAGCAAAAGAAACTAGCAAATGTACCGAGTTTGGGCTTTGGGGCATTGTTTTCTCCTGGGGGAGAGATTTCTCCCGGTCCTCAAATAATACAGCGTGATCCTCACCGCTGCCACAATTGTGGAGCTTATGCAAATCTTTATTGCAAGATTTTACTCGGTTCAGGCCAGTGGCAATGTGTAATTTGCCAGAAACTGAATGGAAGTGAAGGTGAATATGTAGCTCCAAGCAAAGAAGACCTTCGCAACTTGCCAGAACTTTCATCACCCATCATTGATTATATTCAAATTGGGAACAAGAGACCTGGTTTTATTCCAGTTTCTGATTCCAGAATGTCTGCACCCATTGTTCTTGTTATAGATGAGTGTTTAGATGAAACCCACCTGCAGCATTTACAAAGCTCTTTGCATGCATTTGTCGATTCAATCCCCCCTACAGCAAGAATTGGAATAATACTATATGGCCGTACAGTATCAGTTTATGATTTTTCAGAGGAATTAATGGCATCTGCTGATGTACTTCCTGGTGACAAATCACCTACCCGAGAGTCCTTGAAAGCATTGATTTATGGAACTGGTGTGTACTTGTCGCCGATGCATGCTTCAAAGGAAGTGGCACACAAAATATTCTCATCTTTGAGACCATTCGGATTGAACATTGCAGAATCTTCAAGAGACCGGTGCCTGGGTACTGCAGTTGAGGTTGCTCTGGCTATAATTCAAGGACCATCAGCAGAAATGTCTCGAGGCATAATTAAAAGGGCTGGAGGTAATAGCAGGATTATCGCGTGTGCTGGGGGACCAAATACATATGGCCCTGGATCAGTCCCGCATTCTTTTAGCCATCCAAATTATCCTCATATGGAAAAAACAGCATTGAAATGGATGGAGAATCTGGGTCGTGAAGCGCATAGACATAATACAGTAGTTGACATTCTATGTGCTGGAACTTGCCCTGTTAGAATTCCAGTCCTGCAGCCTCTTGCAAAAGCTTCTGGAGGTGTTTTGGTTCTTCATGATGACTTTGGAGAGGCCTTTGGTGTGAATTTGCAAAGGGCAGCTTCTAGGGCATCACGTTTCCATGGCTTGTTGGAGATTCGATGTTCTGATGATATTCTAATTACTCAAGTTGTGGGTCCTGGTGAAGAGGCACATGTAGACACACATGAAACTTTTAAGAACAACAATGCTCTCTGCATTCAAATGCTAAGTGTTGAAGAAACACAGAGCTTTGCACTTTCTATGGAAACTAAAGAAGACATCAAAAGCGATTGTGTATTTTTCCAGTTTGCTGTTCGATACGCTAATGTTTATCAAGCTGATATTTCAAGAGTGGTTACTGTCAGGTTGCCAACTGTGGATAGTGTTTCAGCATATCTTGAAAGTGTTCAGGATGAAGTGGCTGCAATCCTCATGGCCAAGAGAACCCTCTTGCGAGCCAAAAACCATTCAGATGTCATGGATATGCGAGGAACAATAGATGAGAGAATTAAAGACATTGCTTTGAAATTTGGGTCCCTAGTTCCCAAGTCAAAGCTTCATCAATTTCCTAAAGAACTTTCTGCATTATCAGAGCTCCTTTTCCATCTTAGAAGGGGCCCGCTTTTGGGAAGCATTGTTGGTCATGAAGATGAGAGGTCCGTGTTGCGGAATTTGTTTTTGAATGCATCTTCTGATCTTTCACTCCGTATGGTAGCACCTCGTTGTCTAATGCACCGAGAAGGGGGCACGTTTGAGGAACTACCAGCTTATGACCTTGCGATGCAGTCTGATACAGCTGTTGTTCTTGACCATGGTACAGATGTCTTCATTTGGTTGGTAAGCGACTTAACTTTTTGTGGTTCCCTGAAATTGCAAGTTATTGAATTTTCTATTTTGTATGTTTATTGTCCCGGTATTTCTCATGAACTGTGGGTGTATCTACTGTCTCTGTCATTGCATGGGCTTGTGATCACTTTTGTCTATAGTTGATAAAAACTCTGGGTATTTTTTTGTACAAGTATGTGACTGAGGAGGAAATTCCAGAATTTGTTGTAGATATAGGGTGGACACAAGCACTTGTGATGGAAAAACATTTAAGGTATCGTTTCCTGGCAGAAATATTGATAGGAGAAGCAGGTGGAAAGCATTTACTGCTTCCCTGCTTATAATTGTTTCAGGCAAAAGAATCTTTTTTTGATGAAACGAAAAAGAAATTCAGAGGCATTTTTCCTAATTCTGAAGTAAGAAATTGAAGTTAAGAAATTGCTACTTCCACCTGTGGAAGTCAAATATGACCATGCAATGCACCATTTAGAAGGGTGCTAGTACCTCTAATGTTATGTCAGTCTTCTCCTTAAATATCAATTTCTGCATGTTCAATTGGGAACTTTTATGTTAATTTCCTCTTTACGACCGCCTCTCTTTGAGTGGTATCTGATTGCTACTCACATGCAGATATCTAACTAGTGTTGGTTTGAGTCCACTTGTCTTTTTATTGAGTTTCTTTCTGAGTTGGCTGGCATTTTACTGTCTTGATATACAAAGATACTTTCTCAATAACTGGCAACTGCAGGGTGCTGAGCTAGCTGCTGATGAAGGAAGAAGTGCAGCTGCTTTAGCAGCTTGCAGAACATTAGCTGAAGAAATCACTGAATTGCGGTTTCCAGCTCCTAGGATCCTTGCATTCAAGGTTTTTTTTCCCTTGACTCTTTGCATTCCATTTCTATGCACCTTTGTCCTTAATTTTTTTTTTTTGCCAACTGATGAGCTTACTGGTTTGGGTTAATGACAGGAGGGGAGCTCTCAAGCTAGATATTTTGTTTCTCGGCTGATTCCTGCACACAAGGATCCACCGTATGAACAGGTAAGAGTGGAAAAGGAGAAAAATAACCTCTTGATCAATAATATTTGTAGGCCTATGGTGTTGGATTTATGCCAATTTGATGGAACTTGATTGCAGGAGGCAAGATTCCCGCAGCTTAGATCTCTGACAATAGAACAGCGGATGAAGCTAAAAACCAGCTTTATTCACTTTGATGATCCAAGTTTCTGTGAGTGGATGCGTAGTTTGAAAGTGGTGCCCCCATAACCAAGTTAATCTGTAATTTTACGTAATTTAATGGCTAATGTACCCCCAGAAAAAGGGGTTCTTGGGAACTGCGTCCTGCATTGCCCCCCTTGATGGTGTTGGTAGGTATCATTTCATCTTTAAATTTTTCAATAAGAAAACATCCATACTTGACTGTCACTTGAAGAACTTTGAAATTGTTCCATCCTATTCTGTTTCCCAGCTGACATGCTTTTAGAGAGCAATACAAATTTCCTGTTTTTGCCCCCCTCTTCGCATCTTCTTAGTTCTGCTCTCTTTCAAGCAAAAATTTCTTCGTGAGGTTTTCAATTTGCTAGAGCAATTTTTATGCCCCATGTCTGGGATGCTGATCTTGTAATCTGTTTATCTCAGATGAGTATTCACTATCGTTTTGCTTTCTGGGATGGAGATTAACTGGTTACTACTGAAGATGATTGAATCTATTGTATGAATATAAACACCTCGCAAACACTTGTAAGTCAATGATTTGTTCACTGAAGTTTTTGAAGTCTGAAGATACCTTGTGATTGTAAGGCCGAGGATACCTGTGATTTTGAAGTCTGAAGATTCGGTGCTGTTTTGCGGAGGAAAATGTTTTCCTCATTATAAATGTAATTCACACTAGATGAAAACGGTGTTTCACTGTTACTCTAGACTTAGGCGCACTGTGCATACCTACAATGATTTTTAACAATTTTGGTCACTGAAGTTTTTCTTTTTACCAATTTGGTTCTTGTATTTAAATGATTTTAGACTTCAATTCTAAGATTCTTTTTCATCATGTTTTAATCCATATGACTTGAGAGATGAGAGGGAAAGCTGCCAAGAAAAAGAATTACAAAGAGTTTTTGGTCAACTAAAAAAATATCAATTTTGATGTTAATGAGTTTTTGATGTTAATGAGTTTTTCTTGAAAAGAAGATTTAAAACGTTGATCTTTCTAGAAAAAGTAAATTGAAGCTCAAAAGAATTTTTTTATTTGGTTGATTTTGAGTTTTTAAATCTATTTGTGGGTGTTTTGACCTTAAAAATAGGGTTATTAAAGTTTATAAAGTATTTTTTTTATGTGTTTTAAACGAAAATGGATGGAATATTGAGGTTTTTGGGTTAAAATACCTCATGCTCATGAAATCTTTGCAAATCCCTAATGATTTTGAGTGATGAAATAGAAGCAGTCTCTCCTAACTCCTAACGTGTTTAGGAGTGGTTGCGGTTGTTTTTCAAAGTGTTTTTTATTTAGAAAGATATGCCAATAATATTTTTTTTTATTTTTAAAAATTATTTTTGAGATTAGCATATCAAAATAATTTAAAAACATAAAAAAAAATATTAATTTAAAACAAAAAAAAATTAAATTTTTTCGAAAGTTTTTTCAAAACACAGTTCGCAGCGACACTTCATACAAGTGCCATTCTTCTTGTCCTTTTACAAGCATTACTTTCTTGTTTCTTACAAGGTTATGGTTGTCGACCTTCGAATACATGTACTCATCTCTGGTCGCTAGGACTAGGAGACCAAACATGAACAAATAAATCGGGCTTTCATTAGTACTGTTAAGGATAATTTCCTAGTTCTCCATGAGAGAAGCACATACACAATTAGAGGACCAACTTCACAGCTCTTAGGATATTTGTTGGGACGTCTTAACAGATAAAGATTCCTAGGAACTATAATTTGAGGTAGCCAAAAGAGTATTAGAAAGTCCAACCAATATATCTTCAATCATTAATGAAAAATAAAGGAGATGGAGTCAGCCTTAGTTAGGGTTAGGTGTGAAGTTAATAAAGTTCACTTAAACACTAATGAGGCTTGGGTTAAGTGCTCCCATGTGAGGGCTTTCTTTCTAGAATTCTCTTAAAGGGCTCTTATTCATGTATAAGAGACTCCTACTATCTTGGAGGAGAAATAATATATATTTTTCATAGATTCTTTTCCTGTCAACTACCCTGAACTTTGGGGAAGGTGTGTTTATGTAGCCACCTGAATATCTGGCTCGGGAGTTCAAAGAAGATGAGAAGACCGTTAAAAGAGGTGGACGTGGAGAGGACCTCACAAAAGGAGGTGGAAGAGGCGGTGAAGCCACTAGTATAGCGAGGATATCTCTTGAATTTGAGGGGACGTTTTCCTTTTTCTTTTTTTGAACTTGAAGGAAAATTACCATTATTAAAAGGAGAAACAAATTGTTAGAAACAAGTTTGTATTGCAAAGGAAAATTACCATTATTAAAAGGAAGTTGAATTAAAAAAAAAAAGAAGAAGAAGGAAAATGTCCCCCTCAAATTCAAGAGAATATTAAAATTTATAATACAATGTTTTCTATGTCATTAATAGGCTGAAATATTGACTGTGATGTTAATACAAACAGCAAGGTCTTTACGTTCTTAGATTAAATGTAAGAAATAATTGCTAAAATAAAAAACATTTACTATGATGTTGATAACTGATGTAAATTTATCATAGTTTGTATTCAAATTATCCAAATACAATATATTTGAAAAAAAGTATTTTACCTCTCTACAAAACTGAGAAATATTTGTCAAAAACATTTTTAACTTAAAATATATTCCTTTTAATCTTATTATCATCTATGTTATCAATCATTAAGGCAGTCACCATGCTATCATTATTATTATTATCAGCATTATTATTATTGATTATTTTCTCACTACTATCATTAATTAAAAAATTAAAATGTATAGGGAATTAATTGTGCAAAATGCACTTTGAATCCCCTCATATAGTATCATGAATGGACTGTTCACAATGTTATTTTGTTATTTTATTTTAATTTGATATTTATTGGACAAAATTATAAGCTAATTTGGTAAGGGGAGGGTGGATTGAAAGACGGAACCAAAGTAAAAAACTATGTAGAGAATGAGTGACTTTAAAAGTTTGAAATTTTTTTTTTATTGTAGTTTCTACACATTACAAATTATAGATATTGGGTCCTTTTAGTTTTCAAAATTAAAAGGAAAATCAATTTTGGTCTAAAACTTCATTTTCTTTATTTTTTGGCCCATGGTGTGAGAGAAGGTCGCCTAAATCCAGCACTAGAGAGATAAAATTTCTGTTAACACCGATTTCGACTATAAAAATGATTGAAATTAGTGTTAATTTTTTTTTAAGAGGGGAGCTCACATTTGGAGTTTGTTTTATCTTGAAATTGCCAAGAAAAACAGATTTGATCTTGGTAAGATTTTTGGTTGCAGATTTTGGGATTTTTGTTTTGTTTTTTGAGGTCATGAATGACTTTATCAAGTTGCCTATAATATTATATATGTGCTTTGGGTAAAACAATGAGTTGAATTTGATTTTTGGGTTGAAAAAACCATAAGCCCCATTACTAGGCAATATAGATTACCCGTCGTCTAACTTTTTTTTTCCTAAAGAAAATTGAAGCAAACGACATGTTGTTTGCCTTAGATGCGAAAACAAAAAAGGATCCAGTCACACAAGCCCTAACACAATGGGCTAGGTAGGTTGGCTTAACTTATCAGATCTAGCAGTGCCTGATCTTTTCTTCTTCTTCTTCTTCGTTTTAAGTTATTTTTTTCTATTTATAATTAATGCTTTTTTATATGTATTTTTTTCAAAATTATATTTTTATTTTTATTTATATTAATACTCATTTTCTCTTTTATTTTGTTTAGAGAATCTTTTTTAAATAACAATTATTTTTTGGTTATTTTGTATTCATTTGATTTTTGAAGAGATTTTTCTAATTCATCTATAATTTTTTTTATTTTATATAGAAGAACTTTATTTTTAAAATAAAAATATTTATTTTCAAATAATATTTCTAATATGTGTAGCTTGCATAATATTTTTTTCTTTGATTTCATTCATTCAATTTAATATGTGTATCTATTTCTATTATTATTTGATTGAATAAAAAAATTATTTTAATAAACATAACTGGGTAAATATTATATTTTACGAGATTAAATATCTCGATTTATACCTACCTCTTAACTTTTTTTAAAAATTTTTTTAGTTATTATTTATGATTATTTATTTATTTATTTATTAATATATATAGTTCTTAATTTATTTGATTACATGTATAATTTTTTTTATTTTTTCTTAGAATTTTTTTAATTATAAAAATATTTAATGGAAATTGAAATAATCATGCGGTGACATATCTGATGATGCAAGGGTTAAAAGGAATCTTCAATAGTCGAATACCACCAGATTATTTTCAACCTATAGTATCAAATATTAAAATAAAAAAAAACACTGTTGCTATTATTCCTCTCCTCCAACATCACTTTCGCCATTTTTTTATTCCTTGATACTGCTACATTAACCCCTTCGAACAAATTCTCTCTATAAATAAATAAATAAATAAATAAATAAATAAATAAATAAATAAATAAAAAAGTTGTGATCAGTAGTAATATATTATACATATCTTCGAATTTGTTTTTTTCCCGATAAGGAAAAACTCTATTACACTCCCAAGTCCCAGCACTGTTCGAATATAATTTAGAAAAAAATAAGACAATTAATCCGACCCGCAAATAACGGTAGTCATGATTCAGTTACCTTTTACAGAAAAAAAAAAAAAACCCGCGAAGTCGTTACTTGTTCATCGCTGGCTAGGATTTTTACTTGAGACAGGAGAGAGCGCGCGCGCTCTTCTGTATCCTGTTTAAAAATATTATTGTTGTTGTTTTTTAAAAGTAAATTTGATTTGAAAATATATTAAAATAATATATTTTTTATTTTTTAAAAATTATTTTTAAAATAAACATATAAAAGTATTCTGAAAAGTATTTAAAATAAAATAAAATATTAAAAAATATTAATTTAAATTACATTTTAAAATTTTTTAAAAGCTTTTTTAAAAGCAAAAAGAGTAAGTATTTGCTTTTGTTCTCTTCTGCTGTGGATTGAGTACAACGCCACCTCCAGCGCGAACCAGATTCGTATTCTCTCTATCTTTTTATCAATAAAGAGGTAATAATTCATTCCATGAAAACGTGAATTGTGTTTCATAACCCCTAAAAATCATATTTCCAGATACGAAACGCCTGGCTTATCTGTTCACTTCTTAATTCCAATTGCGTCAGACTGTTAGCAACTAATCGGAGATTAGTTCTTTTATTTGTATTTTTGGGATTCTGTTTTCAATTTCGGTAAATGTTTATTGTTACGATTGGGTGAAATGCATGCGAATTTACTGTTTGTCATTTCTGTTTTTGTTGTCTGATTTTTTTTGGTTAATAGTATTTGATCAGGTGTAGTTTTTAAGCTGTGAAAATGGCTGATGGTAAAAAGAAGGAGGTCAAGAAAGAGACTGGGTTAGGTCTCACTTTCAAAAAGGAAGAGAATTTTGGGGAATGGTATTCAGAGGTGAGCAAGGTTTTTTTTTTTTTTTTTAGTATATGCAACAAATTCTATGAATGTAATCGCAAATTGTTGATGATTGCATTAGGAATTAGCCGGTAATATATAATAACATAGCGGATATTTAAATTCCCTGGCTCCCATTGTGAAGTGGTTTTCTTTTTGGCTTCTATAGGTGGTTGTGAATGGGGAGATGATTGAATATTATGATATTTCTGGTTGTTATATTCTGAGGCCATGGTCAATGTCAATATGGGAGACTATGCAAGTGAGTTAGTCCTTCCCATATTATCTTCTATTTTTTTCTTCATTTTAGTATTTTCTGTGATACAACGTCTTTTGGCGATTGATTTTCTATTGTTTATTCTCGTTTTACATAAGGTATTTTTGAATATAGGAATTTGCACCCAGTGATGACAGTTGACTTCTACGCAGGGTTTTTAGCTTGTAAAGCTGTAGTTGTTTTTTCTATATTATATCATTTTGATTAATCCTTGCTCCTTTTATTTTATAGGTCATCTAGGTAATAGATTTCTCAATATTTGAGATGTCAATCTGCAGGCATTCTTTGATGTGGAAATCAAGAAAATGAAAATCAAGAATTGCTACTTCCCTCTTTTTGTATCACCTAGTGTTTTGGAAAAGGAGAAGGATCACATTGAGGGCTTTGCTCCAGAGGTGAGATTTGTTAGAGAATTTGAGTTAAAGGGTACTTCTGTTTTTCCTTACCAGATTCAGGAATTTATTTAATTTAATGTTCCTAGATTGGTGTTGCTTGGTTTGGGGTCACTACCTAACCATGAGAGTGCAGTTTCAATGCTAGAGAATGTGCTTTATTGAAAAATTTGTAGGCTAGCGTCTCCAAACTCTCATTGCAGGACTATATTGGTGGGATCATAACTTGATAATAGACTTAAATTTTTTGCTGTTACTCAGCTTTCAACAATATTTTATCTAATGTAGCACTTTTTTTCCATTGCAAGAATGAATTTTAAAAATACAGAAGAAAAGAGGGTTTGACTGTATCATCTTGGTCTTTTCCAGGTTGCTTGGGTGACAAAAACAGGAAAATCTGACTTGGAGGTTCCTGTTGCTATTCGACCAACTAGTGAGACTGTTATGTATCCCTATTTTTCTAAGTGGATCAGGGGACACCGTGACCTGCCTTTGAAACTCAACCAGTGGTGTAATGTTGTTCGATGGGAGTTCAGCAATCCTACACCATTTATCAGGTAGTTTGATTTGGATTTCTTTATGGTCAACTGCTTTGTCTGCAGTGAATTTGATGTCAGCTATTTGATTTATATTGTAAACATGTGATTATGTCTGCGTTTTCTTATGCAAAGCTCTTAATATTTATTCTTGAAATATTGATTTTTGTATTCGTTCTTCTAAGAAACCATTTTTTTTAATCTGTTGAAGCTTTTATCTTGTTTGCCATAGATTTTTAACTGATATTAGACCATACTGATGACCTATCCTTTTGTTTTAGGAGCCGTGAGTTCCTTTGGCAAGAAGGACACACTGCTTTCGCATCAAAGCAAGAAGCAGATGAAGAGGTATGAATCTGTGAACTTATTCTTGTCCTTGTGGACGTAAAACATTTTAAAAATTGTTTAGAGGAGCCCGTCAGTCCATAGACAAGTCTGTCATATTCTGGTTTTGAGCATGTAATTCACACGATCATGTTTTCATGGAAAAAGCATCTTTTTAGTTTTGCCATTCATAGTCCACATGAAGCACATATTTCTAATATTTCAAGGAATCTAGAAGTGTATGGAATGGGTTGGGGGTGAATCCAGTCATTCACATGGCCCTTGACTATGAAAGAGCTAGATAAGCTTGGGACGTAATGAATAATCTAACCAACTTATCAAGATTGCTTCTTTTATACAAAGATTTATGTCTGGCTTTTTTTTCCCTCCTGTTTTTTTGATAGCATGCCTGCTTGGATGCTGATAATTTAATCTCATAATTTAAACAATAAATATTGGCAGCGTCATTGTACGTTTCCTCATTTTTTTTTTTATTTATACTTTTGGTACCTGATTGTATGCATCAGGTGCTTCAAATATTGGAACTGTACCGACGCATATATGAAGAATTCTTGGCTATTCCTGTTATAAAGGGCAAGAAAAGTGAGATGGAAAAGTTTGCTGGTGGACTTTACACAACTAGTGTTGAGGTACATAAAAATTAAAGCAGACAAGACTTATCCTTTGTAATATTTAATGAATTAATAGCATGTTTTAGTCTGAATCATTTCTTTTTTCAAATTCTTGTGTCTGCACTAGGCATTTATTCCCAACACTGGACGTGGTATCCAAGGTGCAACTTCTCATTGCTTGGGCCAAAATTTTGCAAAGATGTTTGAAATAAACTTTGAAAATGAGAAGGGAGAGAAGGGAATGGCCTGGCAGAACTCTTGGGCCTATAGTACTCGGACGGTAAACTTTCTGATTTTTATCACCTGGAGTTGTATTCATTATCTGGAGTGTATTCTTTCTTTTATTTTCTCGGTGGTATGATCCATTCGCACTTGACAGTGTATATTTTTACCAATGCATTGGCCCTGTTACACTTCAGAGTTGCTTAGCTATTACATTAATGCTTCATAAGTTGTTCATATTCCTTTATCCTGATTCTTTTTTATCCCATCCTTCCCTTTTACAGATTGGAGTTATGGTGATGGTTCATGGAGATGACAAAGGCTTGGTTCTGCCACCTAAAGTGGCATCTGTCCAAGTTATTGTTGTTCCTGTGCCTTACAAAGATGCTGATACTCAAGGAATCTTTGATGCCTGTGCTGCAACTGTGGATACTTTGTGTGAAGCAGGTATTCGTGCTGAGGCTGACTTTAGAGAGAATTACTCACCTGGTTGGAAGTATTCTCACTGGGAAATGAAAGGTGTTCCTCTAAGGATTGAAATAGGGCCCAAAGATTTGGCAAATAATCAGGTGAGCATCCCATTCCTCCAACTGGTTTCATTGTCTTCCATTTGCACAATGCTCTTCTGATATTGTTTTGTGTATCTTGTTCTGTTTGTTGCCAGAGCTAAAAGCTAAGTATAATTACTCACCTGGTTGGAAGCATTCTCACAGGTACGTGCAGTTCGCCGTGACAATGCAGCAAAAGTGGATATCAGTCGTGACAGTTTGATGGAGAAAGTAAAAGATATGTTGGATGATATTCAACAGAGGTTGTTTGATGCTGCTAAACAAAAGCGAGATGCTTGCATTCAAGTTGTGAAAACTTGGGGTGAATTCAAGGAAGCTCTCAGTCAAAGGAAAATGATCTTAGCTCCATGGTGTGATGAGGAGGTATGATATCTCATCACTGCAAACTTTTTTAATGTGTATGGTTTAAATTTTTTGTTCCTGTAAAATTCCTTCTTCATTATGAGGTTCCATTGGTGTGCTTTTGTTTAGTTGGTGTCATGTTGTGTGCATTTGTTTTCTCACTTTTGTCCCATTCTGAATTACTATGACGTGAGTATTGTTACAAAAGGTGATCATCCATGTTCATAAATTTATGCTTGATTGCCTCATATTTTCAGAACTACTTAATTCTTGTATTATTGAATGCTAGTTCAGTATAAGGATGTATTCTATCATTGCTTTGGATTTGTTGTCTAGTTAAGTTTGGGTTTTGTTCTGTAATTGTCAAATAAATTTGGTAAACTCCATTTTAGTCATAGATGGATGTCACTACCATGTTTTTTTTTTTTTTTTTTCATTCTTTTTATTGATCATCTCTCACTGACAGTTTTTCTGCTTGAATTCTGCAGGAGGTGGAAAGGGACGTGAAGGAACGAACAAGAGGTGAAATGGGAGCAGCCAAGAGTCTTTGTTCCCCATTTGACCAGCCTGAGCTCCCTGAAGGTATTAACCCTCTCATTTCATGTCATGGTCACTTGAGTCATTATTGGTTTTCCTTTTCTCACTGACGTAACTTTAAAATAAACATTTCCAATGAATCAACTAGGTTTTGATTCTATGTTGTTCCCTGAATACTGCTTGATGTTTTTTGTTTTTTTTTTTAAAAAAACAATTGCAGGTACCGCATGCTTTGCTTCTGGAAAGCCAGCAAAGAAATGGACCTACTGGGGCAGGAGTTACTAGATCATCAGGTCCCTGTGCAATCTTCAATTTTCATATAGTTCGAATATCAGGTGCTTATGTACTTCAGTTTGGGCACACATTTAAGTAATTTGGCAGCAGAACAACAGGAAATGAAGCTAACATACTAGGTTTTGTTGTAATCCATTTCCGACATCGATTATTCTACTTGAAATGTTGGGTTGCAACGCTTAAATCTGCTACACTAATAGGTTGCCAGATAATTTATACAATCTTGTTCTTGTTGATGGTATCGTTGGGCTCCTTGGTGGACCTAGTTTGCCAGTGTTTTGAACTGCTTCTTTCTCTTCGTTTTCATTTAACTTCCTAACAGCTGAAGGATACATTTTCGAAGGCTGGACCGTAGCTATACTTGCAGCTCAACTGTGGTTATAAGGATGGTGGCCAGACTTAGATGTGTTTGGGAACGCAGTGCAAACCGTGTTTTTTTTTTGAAAAAATTTTAATTTTTTTTTGTTTAAAATGAATTTGTTTTTACATTTTATGATTTGATGATATCAAAAATGATTTTTAAAAAATAAATTTTTTTATTTTAATGTATTTCTAAACAAAAAGTACTTTGAATCGTCACCGTTATCACAATTCTAAACATATTCAAATTATATTTGGTCAAACTATTTATTACAACTCGAGCTCGAGATAGGGTTTGCAGATATCACGAGGAAAGAAAAATATTGGTTTTAATGTTTATATTTGATATTGTGGTAGTTTTTATGGTTTTTAAAAAATTAGAAATTGTTGTTTTTTTTTCTTAAAATAAGGTTTGAAAAGGGTTTGTAGTGAGATTTATACTAAACCTAAGTTGATTAATACTTTTAATATTATGGTTCAGATAAATCTATATGGTACTACAGCATCGGAGAGCCTACACGGCTGGCTGAGCTTCGCCCTCAATATCAAGCAGGTTTAAGGAAGAAACCGACCCATCCCATGAAAACAAAAAACGTGGTATTTTATGGCAGTCGATTTGGAAACAGGGACCTGACTCTTTTGTATACCTCAAAATTGGTATTCTTCGTAGTCAAAGTGTTTGAGTGATTCGTGGAGCTATTTTTAAAACATTTGTTATGATAATTAAAATAAAAATTTTAATGATTTAGATTTTGAGAGAAAAAAGTTTATATCTTCAATTAAGATTTATCTTTCTTATTTACTCATTTGTTTTTCATTTTTGACAAAACCATGGTTTTTTATTTACAACATGACTATTTGAGTAAAAAATTAAAGCAATTAAAATAAATATTTATAAATTTAAATTGATTTAGATTCATTAAAAAATATGTTCTTTAGCTAAAACTCTCTTTTTAGTATTTGTTTTTTATTTTATTGAGTTTTTTTTTTAATTATTATAAGCATGTTATTTTTAAGTAAAGACTTATTATGATTTATAAAACAATTTTAAACCATGAAACAAGAAAACAATGTTTTGATTCTATTTATGAGAAAATATGAGAAGAAAAAAAAATAATTAATTCGATAAAATAATATAAAAAACTAATAACAAAAAATAAAAAAAATATTTTTTATTTTCATTGAATATTTATATTCAATGCTTTTAAAAACTTGGGCATATTAGCTTTATATATAATTATAAAAAAATAAAAATATTACTATAAAAAACTCAAATCTTATTTAAAAAATATGATATAATTGAATATTTTTTTAGATATCAACATAATTATTTATCTAAATAGGGTTTTAATTTAAGACATAAAAGAAAATTGAAAAAGAGAAGAGGAAGACCTAGAGTATCAAGCCTAAGCATGCTTGGATTATGAACAAGTTTTTCACTATAACTGTTTTTGATAACCTTTGTTGATAAAAAAAAATAAGGTCCAAGTTTTTGAATTTTAAAAAACTGAAAATAAATATTTTTTTCAGCTAAAAACATGGAAAAAAAATCTCATCGAACTTCAAAACCCCATTTCAATCATTAAATGCATTCTAGTTGATCTAAAAATTTAAAATCAAATCAAATAAATTCGTTTAGCTTCAATCTATTTTCTTAGATATCATTAAAGTTAAAAACTGCTTTTATAGATTCGGAGTTATTGGTGGAAAGAATTTAACCATTTTATTGATATCTCTCTCATCTTCTTTTTGATGAATTTTTCTCTCGTCTATATACTACAAACTACCAGAGAGGACTGAAATGCAAAAGTAAAGTTTTTTTAATGAAGTGTAAATGAAAAAATTGTTAACTATAACTAATGAGAAAAATGAAAGATTGATATTTGGTCTTTAAGTTTGATCTAATGATTGCGTCAACATATATATTATACTCAAATGGGAGGTCTTCAACTCTCAAAGCTCTCAAACACCATGAGTGGAAATGTTGAGAATGTTTTGATCACAATCATTTCTTGGGGAGTACTAACAACCAGACAACAACTGTAACATCCCTCATTCCGGGATAAAACGACAATCTCATGCCAATTGAAAAACAGAGTAATAATTTTTTTTGTTATATATTTATATATATATATATATATATATATATATATATATATTCATGGTCTTCGTATTAAAATCTATTGACATTTCAACGGAGTCCCCCCTATACCGGAAGATCCCAAGTTATTGACATGGAATCTGTTTACACTTCTAATAACTCGCATCTCATAACTTAATTCTCAACCCAATCATCCTGGGTTTCAATTCCACAGTTATACTCACACCTATCAACCACAATATTTATGATATGCATTATATAACAAATATCATTATGGATGGATAAAAAAAATAAATATAAATACATAGACATGAATTATGGTTATATGAACTACATGATTAAATTCATTCAATCAAGTTTAACATTAATTATACAAATTAAGTTATACAAACATTTTTATGTTTACAAAATACAAGGGTATGTACTCCCTATAACCTAAATTACAAGAAGGGAACATAAGCTAGGGTCTACTCCTGTCGTGCATGCGATGATCCTCAAACAAAATACATATTATTGAAAGGTGAATATTACAATAAATATAACAACAGGAATATCTAACAATTCCAACAAGGTAAAATGCATTCATAGTTCATTCACTTCTCCCTTCTCGTTTTTATTAGAATCTCTTCCTTATTCAACTATTAATAACTCTTCCCTCTGCCACTTTCAACCTTCATTCTAGATTTTATGAGATCAACCATGATTATTCTTGCTTATCACAATACCGATATCAATTTCACTGATATCATCATCATCACCCCATAGGAGTCGATGCAAGGTGATCCCCTTACCCGGGATCCTAACATACACTAAATGTATGCTAGTCAATACATGGTGATCCCTTTACCCGGGATCCTAACATACACTAAATGTATGCTAGTTTACGCCTTAAATCGCACTTCTCATATTTCTTTTGTTAGTGATAATTTCATCATTTGGCAATTCACACAACAAGTTTTCACCTTGAATACACATACATTCAGTAATTCACATTGGTAATATAAATAAATCATGGAATTAACTAGGAAGTATAGGTACGATTCACCTACCTGTAATAGAAGCTCTACTCGTGCTCCCCTGCTGCTGTTGCACCACGCCTGTGGTCCCTCCTGTAATTCACAGGTTTATCTCATAAATTTTCCTCACCCAAGGATATGTTTTATTATAATCATATCAACAACCAATAAGTCTTTTTTTCAGTCATTTCTTAATATTTTACGTTTTTCTCATTTCACCCATCAATATTGTCATTCTTTGTCCAACCACAGTTATCATTCCTTTTATTTTATATATATATATATATATATATATATATATACATACACACATATATATATATATATATATATCGTTTCTGTTTAAATCCTGAACTGTCACTGTCTAGACATTGAACTGCTACTATTTCATTTTTGAACTGTTACTGTCTAGACATTAAACTGTTACTGTCTCATTTTTGAACTGTTACTGTCTAGATATTGAATTGTTACTGTCTTATTTTTTTGAATTGTTACTGTCTAGATATTGAACTTTTATTGTCTCATTTTTGAACTATTACTGTCTAGATATTGAACTGTTACTGTCTTAATTTTTAAACTGTTACTGTCTAGATATTGAACTGTTACTGTCTCATTTTTTGAACTGTTACTGTCTCATTTTTTGAACTGTTACTCTCCTACCTCTCCTCAGATTTTTAACTATATCTAAAGTTATAGAACTCCGATTCAAGCAAGATTAGTCTTGTTGGAAAGCTAAGACATGAGGCTACAAGTTCTCTGAGGAAGGAGAATCCAGTTCTACCTCTAAGACAATCAAAATTTCTCATCAACGATCTGTCATGACCCAGTCTCGGTTAGTGACCCATAGCTGGAGTTCTATAACTCCAAATTGAGCAAGACCAATTTCATTAGTTAGCTAACATCCAAACCTACAATTTCTATGAGGAACCTGATCCTAATTCCTTCATCCTCCTACCTGAAATCTCTCTGAAAGTCAAGAGACGAAACTGTCTAGATTCATCAATCTTTCCATTTACATACAACATATGAAGTTCTTTAATTTAGCAACTCATACTTTTTCCTCAATTTAAGTCTAAGAATTCAAATCTATAAATTAACATCCAAGCATCAATTCATAATCTACTTGAAATGACTCATAAGAGCAGGTTTAGAATACTTTATCCGGTACGAATCAAGGTTTCGATCCCTCATTTTCTTTCTAATGACAGTCGGCCCTCCCCTTTTCTCTTCTTGTTCAATTTCTCTTATAAATCCCTTTCCCACCAGTGTTTATTCTACATATAACCTTTAATCTTGGATGGGTTTTTGAAATTTTGGTGTTTCTCTCTTGATTTGTAAAAATGAATATGAAAACTCCCTTTTTTCTTTCTTTATGTTATCCGCAGATCTGTTTTTGATGGGAAGAGGAGTACTTATGCTCTATAATTATTATTATTTGCATTTAGGCCCTATTTTTTTAAGTGTATTCATTTTGCCCCCACTTCTTTTTAGTTTAGTTCATTTCCTTTAATTTAATCCAGCCTTTTTTATATTTTTTTTCTTGGGATTTACAACAACAACCACAAATCAAACCTGGATTTGGTCTCCTCCAAAAATCCTAAAGAGTTTGTCTTCAAGACTTAGGAAGAAGCGGGTGATAGACATGCACTAACACACACTGTGCAAATTCAATATAACAAACCATGCAGCTAACCATACACTATGTGCACATTAGTGTAACCACCCATGCAAGGCACACCATGCAGCAGTTGTAACAACCAAGTGTACAATTCTATTAACAAATTTGTTAGCTTAAGTTTAGGAAATCTGTTAGACAATTATTCCACTGTATATATATATATACACACCTACATGATGAATACAAAGATTAAGCTTTCATCAATATCACTATGTATTACTCTTTTATGGTATCAGAGCATTACTTTTACTTTCTCAGCAGTATTCTTCTCTTCCTTTATCTCCACGCTTCCAATGCCTGTCAATACCACTATCCTTAACACAAATGAATCTCACAGCATATTGATTACCATCAATATAGCAACCCAGACACCAGTAAAACTCACCTCCACAAATTATCTAGCATGGAAGCTTCAGTTCTAGACTTTCTTCATAGGATATGATCTCAATGGATTTATTGATGGATCACATCCCTGCCCAGCCACACCTATTCCTGGAACAACTACACCTAATCCAGCATACAATCTGTGGATCAGACAGGATCAATTACTCCTCAATGCCATCCTTGGTTCTCTGTCACCCACAATCATGTCATTCATTGCTCAAGCACAAACATCAAATGAAGCTTGGACAATATTAGCTAATACATATGCTAAATCGTCTCGTGGAAGGATCAAGCAAGTCAAGAGCGAATTCAAACAACTCATAAAAGGATCCCTGGGTGTCTCTGAATTCCTACAAACCATCAAAACCCGAGCTAATAAGCTTGCCATTCTTGGAGCACCAGTTGACATTGAAGACCTCTCAGAACGCATTCTTGAGGGACTTGGTTTTGAATACACAGAGTTAGCCAGGGCAGTCCAAGCTAGAGACACTCCAATCTCCTTTGATGAGTTACATGAAAAACTCCTCAATTTTGAAGCATCCATCCACAATACCAACAACATGGCTTAACCTTATTTTCCTGCCTCTGCACATCTAGCCAATCATGCTTTCTCTGGTCCACGTCCTTTACCACACTCCACCTATTCCTTTAGTAGACACACTGGCTGGCGCCCAACCAACTCATATAATCCTCGATTTTCTAATTCTTCCCCATCTGGCCCTCACAACTTTCACCCCTCTCAGAAGCCATACCTTGGTTTTTGTCAAATCTGTAGAATCCAAGGCCATACTGCTAAGTATTGTCCCTCTTACAAATTCATACCTGTTGCAACTCCTACCAACAACAATTCAGGATTGCTAAAATCACCCTGGCAACCAAAGGCGCATTGTGCTACCAATTCCCCTCATAGCAATACCTGGCTGTTAGATAGCGGTGTGTCTCATCATGTTACCTTTGATCTCAATAACTTACCCCTACATACTCTATATAATGGGCTAGACGACATTATGATTGATGATGACACGAGACTTTCAATCACACACACTGGTTCTACCTCTCTTCTCCACTTCAACAAGGAGTTTTCTTTAACTAATGTTCTTTGTGTGCCCAATATCACCAAAAACTTAATCTCTATTTCTAAATTCTACATCTCCGACAATGCTTTAATTGAATTCTTACCGTTTCTTTTTCTTGTCAAGGATCTTCACACATGAACAACGCTTCTGAAGGGTAAAGCTAAAGATGGTGTATATGAGTGGCCACCATCTGCCCCATTGATTGCCTTTTCCAGCATAAAAAACACCTCGTTCAACTGGCATCTTCGCTTAGGCCATCCTGCTCTTCCTATTTTAAAACATATCATCTCTAAACATGCACTTGATTTAGCATCTTCACGTATGTTGTAATTTTCCTGCAATGCCTGTCACTGCAATAAGAGCCACAAACTTTCATTTTCCATGTCCACTCTTACCTCCACTCGTCCCCTTCAAATTATCTTTTTAGATGTATGGACGTTCCCCATTCTGTCCTCTGATGGTTTCAAATATTATGTCATCTTTGTTGATCATTTTACATAATATATCTAGCTTTATCCTTTAACACACAAATCACAAGTAAAAGATGTCTTCCTTCACTTCAAAGCTATCATAGAGAAACACTTCCATCAGCACATCTATACCTTGTATTCAGATAATGGTGGAGATTATGTTGCGCTCACTAGTCTTCTTACGCTTCATGGTATATCTCACCTCACTTCTCCTCCTCGCACACCTGAACACAATGGTTTCTCTGAAAGGAGACACCTTCACATTGTGGAAACTGGCTTTACTCTCCTTGCTCATGCTTCCATTCCTTTACGGTTCTGGCCTCATGCCTTTGCTATTTTCGTTTACTTAATTAACAGGATACCCACACAAACCTTAAATCTTTGGTTCATCTCCCAATTACTCAAAACTCAAGGTGTTCGGTTGCTTATGCTATCCCTGGCTTCATCCCTATACCTCTCATAAATTGGAACCTCGTTCTAAACCATGCATCTTTTTTGGGTACTCTTTAACTCAAAGTGCATATCTCTATTATGATCCATCCACGACCAAAGTTTTTGTTTCACGTCATGTCAAGTTTGTAGAATCCATTTATCCGTTTACATCCACTTTTTCACAAGATGCACGTCCTGACTCCTCCACTGTCAATACATGGATCCCTCCGCCTATTCCACTCAACAATGTCACTCTAGCACTCATATCACCATCTGCGGTTTGTCCTCACCAACACCTCCATAATGAAGGTCCCTCAGTTTCATCCCCTGCATCTGAAACGTCTCTGCTCACCACATCCCATACTCCCACTCCACCACCTTCCCTCCCTCTTATAGATAGCCTACACCCTGCTATTCAACCCAATCATCTCATGCAAACAAGAACCAAGAACAACATTCACAAACCCCTTCACATATTAAATCTCATACCATGTTATCCTAACACTCTGAACTTGAACCTACAACCTCAGCACAAGCCCTTAAAAATCCCAAATGGCGCAAAGCCATGTCAGACGAATTTAATGCTCTTATTAGAAATGGCACTTGGCAACTCATTCCTGCCAGCTTTAGTCAAAATATAGTGGGTTGCAAATGAATTTTTCGCACTAAAAGACATTCTAATGGTTCTATTGATAGGTACAAAACTCGTTTGGTAGCCAAAGGCTTTCATTAACACCCCGACGTTGACTACTATGATACACATCAAACCGACCACCATCCGGCTTGTGCTCAGCATAACCATCAGTTCTGGATGGACACTATGACAACTTGATGTGAATAACGCTTTTCTTCAAGGTACACTCACTGAACATGTGTATATGCATCAGCCACCAGGCTTCATTGATAAGGACTTCCCTTCCCATGTTTGTAAGCTTCACAAAGCTATCTATGGCCTAAAACAGGCTCCCCGTGCATGGTTTCATGAACTCAAGACCTTTCTCCTTCAGTCAGGGTTCCAAAACTCCCATACTGACACATCCTTATTTGTCCTTCACCTTGGCCAACATCTTGTCTACTTACTAGTCTATGTTGATGATCTCATTATCACTGGAGATGATGTCCACCTGTTAAATCGGTTCACCAATCTGTTAGCTCACCGACTCTCTCTTAAAGATCTTGGCCAACTATCTTATTTTTGGATAAATCTTGCCCAACGGATTTTTATTATTTTTCTTAACATTGCACTCACATGAATAAACAAATTACTCGGGAGTGATCAAGAGGGGCAATAAGACTTGACATTGCTTATATAGTAAATAAACTCTCCCAGTTTATGCACCAACCAACCACTGAACACTGGGCACTGGCCAAACGTCTCCTTCGTTATCTGTGTGGTACTATTGATCTTGGCCTTCAACTCCACTATGATTCTCCTTCCTCCCTGCATGCTTTCTCTGATGCTTTACATGCTTACTCCGATGCTGATTGAGCAGATCATTTCTCATCTACAGGTGCCTATATTATATATCTTAGTTGTAATCTTATCTCCTGGAGCTTCAGAAAGCAGAAAACAGTTGCACGTTCTTCAACTGAAGCAAACACTGCTGCTGAACTCAATTGGGTATCCTCTCTACTCTATGATTTTGGTCTCCTACTGCCAACCTGTCCAGTCATTTACTGTGACAATGTAGGTGCCACTCAGCTGTGCTCCAATCCTGTTTTCCACTCCAGGATTAAACATGTTACTATATATTTTTACTTCATCCGAGATCAGGTGCAAAAGGGAACTCTACATGTTGCTCAAGTATCCTCCACTGATCAACTTGTTGATCTACTGACTAAATCACTTTCCAGAGTTCGGTTTCTGTTTCTTCGTGACAAGATTGGTCTCTCACGCCGAGCTCTATCTTGAGGGGGGATGATAGACATGCACTAACGCACACTGTGCAAATTCAATATAACAAACCATGCAACTAACCATACACTGTCTGCACATACTGTGTGCACATCAGTGTAACCACCCATGCAGCAGCTGTAACAACAAAGTGTACAATTCTATTAACAAATCTGTTAGACAATTATTTCGCTGTACATGATGAATACAAAGATCAAGATTTCATCAATATCACTGTGTATTACTCTTTTAGCGGGAACTTCCAGGAACCCCTTGGCAACCACTACGATCGCGAAGCTGCAATCTATGTCATGCAAGTTCTGTTTAAATTAACCTACAAAGAGATGGGTAGCTATGAAATGATCGTTATTTAAACTTTTCTTCGACATCGATCACTTCTCTAATCAACGCTAATTCATTTCAACCATTCTTTTGCCTTGATAAGCTATTCTATTATGTTTAAGAGTTTGGCCTTTCGACATGAAGCGCAAGACCAAGATTGAAGAGACACTCTCCCAGGTAAAAATATACAAGGTTGGTAATTGATTGTCAGTGATTTCCTGAGCGTGTATATGCGCGCATGTGAGATCTGCTGGCATCAGGAACACAAATTTAAGTGTATAACAACCATGGCTTACTAGGGTCATATACATAAAACTAACTTATCTACTGGAAAGTCAACTCGTGCACACAATGCATGATGAATTGATTGGATATCGTCTTTAACACTACGGATGTGTTGCTGTGTCCGACAAAGACCACATATATGATAACTAGCATGCTTCTCGATTCATTCCATCAGATGGTCGTGCACATGAAACTTGAATGGCCGTGCAAGTGAACGAGTGAATATCTTAGCCACGAGGTTAATTTCTTCTGCAAGCACGTCAGCAAGCTTGTACAATGTCTAAAAACCTTATTCATCATCTGGGGAAAGTAAGCATGAGCTCTCAAATTGAAACATGCCCATGATCCAGACTTTGTGATAGCAGTAGCTCAAATCCCAATTCAGTTCTATTGTTCCTACCCTTCTGCCCTGACTTAATGCACATGTCTGTAAAAGTGGCAAGCTCATTGACAAGGTGAAGGCAGTGTTGTCAAATGCGAAAGCTGTCAAATATCCAAAGCAGTGTTGTCATGAGGAGCTAAGATGCTTGCCTAAGCGCTCCAGGCGAGACCCCTATGCCTTTCATTTTATCATGCAAGGCAATTTAACTAGTGTTTGCCTTGAGTGCAAGCACTAGACACTGAAATGACCGCTGGTCAAAATATATGTTATTTTCCCTCTCTTTCTTTAAATTGATATATGTTTTTTTTATATATTTATCAATATTTTTTCTATTCACAATAAAAAATAATTTAAGGGTATCATTGTAAAAATAAAGAATATGATTTAAAAAGAAAAAAAAATCATTAAAATAGAGATGATTAAAAGTAAAGGATTTGTTTATGATTTCAAAGCAGGAAGAAGTCAGGTTGAGGCAAACAAGCATAAAAGATACTTGTGATAAAAAAGTAAGAGCTAGAACAATTCATTATATAGCTTCCTTCTTTTACCAGAGTATTGTATTCAATGTTGCTCATTTGAAAAGTTTCAAGAAGATGATTGAAGCTGTTGGAAGATATGGTTCACATTTGAAACCTCCAAGCTATCATGATCATGAACTTAGAGTACATTACTTCAGAAAGAATTGGACTGTTTAAATGATTTGTTGAGAGGGCATAGACAGGAGTGGGCAAAACATGGTTGCTCTATAATGTTAGATGGATGAACAGATAGGAAGCATAATTAATTTTTTGGTTACTTGTGTTTTGGATTTTATTTTTATTGACTCTATTGATGCATCATCTTTTGTAAAATCTAATGAGAAGACATTAGAGTTGCTTGATAGATTTATAGAGCAAATTGAAGAGAACACTATTGTTCAAGTAATAAATAACAATAGAAGCAATGATATGTTAGCGGGTAAGTAGATTTTCATTTATTTATATGTTTTAAGTTAGTATATTATTTTAATTATTTGATTAAATATGTTATATTTTATAATTTTTAAGTTTATACAAACTTGTTATTACAATTAGATAAGTTGTTAGAAGCAAAAAGAAAGTTTTTGTATTGAACTCCATGAGTAGCTCACTATGTGGACCTTATATTAGAAGATATTAGAAGCATTCCTTAAGTGAAGAAAACTTTAGAAAGAGTAATTATTGTTATTGGCTCTATTTACAAGCACCATGATGCATTAAATATGATGGAAAAAATTACAAAGAAAAAGAGTTGGTGAAGTATAAAATTACTCAATTTGCAACAAGTTTTCTTATTTTACAAAAAATACACAAGCAAAAGCATAACCTTAGAAACATGTTCATATTAGAAAAGCAAGTAAGAAGTAAATGGGCTAAGGAAGTTAAGGGAAAAAAAGCAACTAATATCATTTTGGTGCCATCCTTTTAGAATCATGTAAAGAATGGCGCTAAAATGATATCAGTTGTTTTTTTTTCCCTTTAGCTTCCTTAGCCCATTTACTTGTTGCCCATTTTTATGATATAAACATGTTTTTAAGATTATACTTGTGTACTCTTTGCAAAGTAAAAAAAATTGCAAATTGAGTAACTCTATGCTTCACCAATTCTCTTTTATTTGTAAATTCCCTCATCATGTTCAATGCATTATAGTGGTTGTAAATAAAGCCAATAACAAAAATGGCTATTCTAAATTTTTATTCACTTGATGCTTCTAATATCTCCTAACATAAGGTCTGCATAATGAGTTTTATATGAAGTTCAATACAAATGCTTTCTCTTTGCTTCTAACAACTTACCTAATTGTAATGACAAGTTCGTATAAACATAAAAATTATCAAATATAACATATTTAATCAAATAACTAAAACAATAAACTAAGTTACAACATATAAATAAATAAAAATCTACTTACCAGTGAGCATATAATTTCTTTTATTGTTAATGATTACTTGAACAATATTGTTCTCTCTAATTTACTCCACAAATCCATCAAGCAACTCGAATATTGCCTTCTCACTATATTTTATGAAAGATGATGCATCAATATAGTCAATAAACATAGAACCCAAAGAGAAATTAACCAAAAAGTTGATTATGCTTTTATGCTTCTTATATGTCCATTCATTCGACATTATAGAGCAACCATGTTTTTCTCATTCATCTCTATAACCTTTCAACAAATCATTTGTATAGTCCAACTGCCTCTTAAGTAGTGACACTCTAAGTTCTTGATTGTTTGGAGGTTTCAAATGTGGATCATATCTTCTAATAGCTTCAATCATCTTCTTAAAACTTTCTAAACGAACAACATTAAATGCAATATCCACTTGATAAAAGAAACGAGCTATTTAGTGAATTGTTCTAGCTCTTGCTTTTTTGTCACAAGTATCATTTATACTTGTTTGCCTCAACTTGACTTTTTCTCCTTATTTTAGAATCATGAACAAATTCATTGGTATATTAACCTTTATTTTCTTACCACTAGCATCTTTTTGCCAACTTCTTTCACCAATTATTTTACCAAACAAAGTTGGACATATCTCTTATGCTACATTATCTTCAAGAGCCTCAACTTCATCAAATTCAGGTGGGCGACTATATGATATTGCCTTCTGTTTTTTTCTTCTTCAATGTAATCTTGCAACTATATCTTCACTTTAGCAAGACATTTCTTAAATGCTGAAGCATTCTTAAATGTCCTAAATTTGATGTTTTGCTTGACACTTTTGACCTTTTGTTTCTTTTCACAAAACTTGCATGCGATACTATTTGAATCATTGGGGTTTTTTAAATAATTATACTTTCACCTAAGATTATTCTTGCTGTCACTTGAAGACTTTTCACTTGTCATTTTTCTATGAGAATGAAATGTAAAAATATTGTTAAACATAATTCCAATCTACAAAATATATACTAACTAATTTGTTTTCAATTATTACAAGTTCAGAATATCAATTTTTACAAAGTAATGATAAAGTTCAAAATAAACTAAGTTCATTAAAAAAAAAGAATAAATTGAAGTTTTAGAAACAGTAAACAAGATAAGAAAAAAAAAGTGAAGTTTGATGAGTGATGAACTTGAGATTTGAGAAAATGTTCATTTAATTTAAAAAACAAATGTTCAAATTTCTGGAGCATAACAACGTGGATATTGAATGAGAGAAGAAGGCAGGTAAAAAAGAAATAAGATAAAGAGAGACTACATATATAAATGAAGAAGAAGAAAAATAAATGAAGTAGAAACAAATAAAAATGATGATGGATGAAGAAAACAATAAATATGTACTTGATTCTTTTGTGTGTTTGGTATTGCGGTAATTATTATGATTGTAGTTTAAAAAAATTATTTTATAAAAAGTACTTTTAATTGAGGTTAGTTTGGAAAAATATATGTTTGGTTAAAACTGTGGTTGAAATTGAGGTTGAACAAAAAGTAATTTAATGTGTTTGGTTAAAAAATATTTTTCAAATTGAGGTTATAAAATAACTAAAAAAGACATATATTAATATTGATAGTTTTTAATTGAAATATTGTACATTTAACTGCTTCTATTACATCATGAAATAAACAATACTTTACATAAATTATTTTTTATTATTCCATTAAATTATTTATAATTTTATTATGTACAAAATTCATCCCAACTATATTTTTTAAAGGGAGGAGTTCAAAATTCAAATAGGTGCAGTATTGGACTATTGTGGATCCGGGTTTCGAAATTTTCGGCAAGAGGCCCATATGGAGAAGAATCACAGTGATATGTTTGTTATGTTACAAATGAATAACCCATTGATTTCTTGTCAATGCAGCCTGGCGATTCAGATGAATCTTTGGACTTTGGATCGCGGAGGTAATTTTGCACAATCCTAAAGTGCCTCTCGAGCATGGGTTGCGCGCACCTACTTGGACTTTTTGTCAGGGCCTATTGGATTTTCCTAAATTAACTTGCCTCAAAGAAATAGAAGGTGTTGGGGTCTCTTTTCGCCTTGCCTCGCATGTCGTGTCTAAACAAGCACCCCAACGCCTCTTAACAACACTAGTTGAAGGCACATAAATTCAAATTTTTAAACATGCAGCACAACTATAATTTATGATGGGTCCTACTAAAATAAAATTATAATTTCTTAACAAAAAATGAAGTGAACATCATTCTAGCCAATTGATATGCCGATTAATGTATTTCTTCTGAAAAATCATAATTACCTCTGTCAATATGCAGGCTCCATTTAACTTTGCCTCCATCTTTATTGTGATGATTTCTTTTTCTTTTTAAACCCTATGCTTTACTTTTACAATTATACCCTTAAATTATTTTTTTTTATGATGGATGGAAAGAACATGAGTAAATAGGTCAAAAGACATCAATTAAAAAAAAAAATTTAACGAGACACTTGCTTCAGTGCCTACTCTGGGTGGGCACCTATATAGCACCTAGTTTATCTTTGATAAGAATCAGCAGCACCTTCCTTGACAAAGCCAAATCAAAGTATAGAATTTTGAGTCATAAAGATTATGAATAAATATTATATAAGAATGTGAGATGAGATTTTAAAATATAATTTATATTATTTTTTAATATATTTTTTTAAATAAAAGTCATTTATGCTTGAAACTTGTATGTTCTTATGTTATCTTATGTTTAATTTTTATCAAATAAATAAAAATGATAAAATTCAAACTTATGACCATTTGATCATTTAAACTCTGATACCATATAAAAAAACCATATCAACCCAAAAATTTACATTATTAAATAAAATTCTAAAATAAAATTTATATTATTTTCTAACCATCTACCAACCAAGTTCTTCATTGATAGAACAAGAAATCATAAACCAAATTCTACAAATTACACGAAGCAAGTAATTTAAGTAAAAAGAACCTGAAGGTGAACACAGGACACTTTGTGATTATTGCACGAAACGGGAGAATGTTGAGGGAAGCTTCCGATGTCGGTCGCAGACAACATTATACGTTCAAGAACACGAGTGACTTCATTGACCCCAATAGTAAATTGTCGCTAAAAGGACACCACCATCATCACCCATGTTAATTGCAATACATCACACATCTAAACTAGCAACGAACAAAAAAAAAAACGTCAGCTTGAACCAAAACTTCTCGGGGAGTGAGTTTCCTTCCAAAATTTTGGTTGACTCTATCTCCCTGTTACAAAAGTATAATGAAAACATCATTACTCCATGATTTGAAAAAGAAAATGGAAAAGGAGAGTGTAATGTTTACTTGTGAATTAATTTGAGCAAACGAGCAAGACGTTCCCCTTCAAGGCAACTACAAAATAAAATTCTGAGTCTTTTGAAGACATCGAGAAAAGATAGGGAATTAGCTTACACTCTTGTTCCTGAGTAACCGAGTCTTTCGAAGCTCCGTATCCGTTTCTGTCTCGCATGATTATTCAGGAAAGGTTTTTGCTTATTTATTTTTAATGGTTTCTGAGGTTTAGCAGAGGGTTTGTTGCCTTCTTTACTTATCTATTGATAAAATGCTAAAAATTGGGTCAAACAAAGACAGGCTCAATAAGAACTTTGAAGCCCATTTTCACGTTATATTATAAGGCCAACTTGGACCTCATTTGATGCTCATCCCATAGTTATTAGACCCGATATGGGTTGATCTGGTCAAAGAACCGGGTTTCAGGTTACACAGATTAATTCAGGTTAATCTAAATTTATTTGAAAAAATTTAAAAAAATTAAAATTTTAATATTTCATATGAAAAATTAAAAAAAAATTCATGTAAATATAGATTATATATGTTATAAATAATAAAGTTTAAAATATTATTTCAAAATATTTTTTTATCACACATTGAAAAGATATTATATTAATACGTTATCCTTTTAAACTTTTAAGTTAAGTATTTAAACCAAAAAGGTTTTTTTATCTCACATTAAAAAAAAATAACTTTTTTTTCTTGTGAACATAGAGTATATATATTACAAGGCTGTAAATCTCACATTGAAAAAATAAAACATTCTTCTAGTATTTATACAGTGAACTTTGAAAAGAGTTGATAACCAACTAAAAAATATAAAAAAAAGGTGTCTCTAGCTAGGAGAAAAAATACATTTGAAAAAAAAAAGGTTTCAATCCGGTTTTTCCAGATAGCCCAGGTCACAAGTCAACTAGGTTTTTCTGGGTCAAGTGAGTTTTTCCAGGTCAACCGACTTTTGCTAGTTTTTTACTCATTCAGTCTTTTATCTTATCCAGACTAGTTCAGTTATCAAGTTGACCTATCTAGCCGGTCCGAGTTTAATAAACATAGATATTCCAAAATGATTAAAACAAAAACACACACTCACAGATCAGTTGGTCTCTCCCTAGTTCTAGGCTGGTCCTAGCAAGTTTGTTTAGGTTTACTATTGTTTGAACTTCGGAGGAGGCCAAAAGAGTACCATTAAGAACTCGATAGAAGCGTTAAAAAGTATTTACATGCCTAGGTTAATTTCGTATATTTGCATGGAACTGGGATTGTGGTCCTCCTCCTATCTATTTAAGTTTGTAGCGTTCTTGGATACGGCCAACGAGCACATGAAAATTAAATATAGAGTAGGAGGTTAGGTGTGATAGATCCAAAAATGATGTTGTGTATAAAGATTATCATGATAATCTCTATCTTTGATGTCTCTGCAGTACTATATATTATGTCAATGAGGGCATGCAAATCTTCATTGTCATGGTCTCAATACCTACCTTAAAATATATCATTCAACTCAATAATTAACAACGCGTGATTATTTTAGACTCTTGAAATTAGTTAAAGTATACATAAATTGATCCAGATATCCATATTAACAATAATAAAAAAACAAAACGTGTAACTACCTATTATTGGACATCAGAAATTTAATTTTTTCACTCATTTAATCTTTATATGTTCAAGACAGGAAATTGCGAATATATGTGTTAGCACTCCATTTTTCCTTTTTTTTTTTTTTTTTTTTTTTTTTTTTTTTTTTTTTATATATATATATATATTATGCTGTCTTTCTTCGGCAAACAATCAACAACTGATGTTCTATCATTGCAAGGTAGCTGCTATTGTTGGTTGAAACCTGGAAGAGAAAGATATGTAATCATTAATCTTTTGCTTTCTACCAAACTTCCCTAATAATTTTGTTTCAAAGAATCTTCATAAAGTAAAGCATAACCACTGCATTAGGTGAGATACCATCTTGCTAATTACATGCTTCTAACTTGGTTTACATATATAATGATGATGTCCAAAACCTAGAATGTTTAAGGAACAAGGTTTTTTTTTTTTTTTGATAGTGATTAATTAAAATATTCAAGTATATAATTTTCTTCTCCTTAACTTAAGAAGTACTGAATTAATAATAAAAACCTTAATATTTACAAACAAAAAGTCCCAATCAATAGGATTTAATAATAAAATAAGTGATTTTTAGGGGTAAGATAATAAATGAAATAAAAAAGTCTTAAATTTAAAAAATAAAAGTGTTTGTTCTTGTTTTTAAGGATAATTAATACTTTAAAATATATGTAAGCTTTTAGAGTAGAAAAAGTTCTGAATATTTTTATCTGAGTGGTTCAGAAGGTATTTATAACCCTTGAACTTTGTCGTTTTCAAGAAAAAAAAACTAGAAAGTCCTTGGCTTTTAATGTCATTAATAAGAAAAAAAAAATCTCATATATATCATTAATAAAGAATAAATATATTTTACATTACATTAATAAGAAGGTAAGTGTGGTAGGACCTTTAAAAGACTTTTTGTACTTTTATAAATATAAGAAGATCATTACCTCTTACATAAATAATTCATGTAATTAATCTAAAAGTAGAGCCTATAGTCCTAGATTTCTAAGACCAATTGATCCTGGTATATGAGCAAACTCAGATAAAAAAAGCTTGGTTGTTCATCAAATTCATAACACATTAGGTTTCGTTGATGGTTGAATCCAAGTGTGTTGGGTTTGAATCGTTGAACATCAAAATTATTAGAGGGAAGATGAACTAGGCAAAATAAATTTTGTGTAAAACCACATATTCACACTCTACTTCGTTTGGGTTTGAGTTAATTATAAAATTATGGTATTTGATTTTTGGATGGTCTTGATTTTAATTTTTTTAAACAACAAGAAAACATTATGAATTTTAAAACATTAAAATTAAAACATAAATTAATTATATTTAATTTGAACTATATAACTTGTTAATCATTTCTTCTCTTCATCCTTTCACCTTATTTTATTAATCATTTTTCTATCGATCCCTCTTGACATATTGAATCATTTGTCTGTTAATTGAAACTATATTCCTTTTAAGAATGGATCCTTCAATCAATTTTGTGAATTTATGAAAATAATCTTCTTGGATACATCTCCAAAGTACAAACTAAAAAGGTTAATGGAGAGAGCAAAACCCCTTAACCATTGTAAGAACCTAGCCAGCCCCTTAAAGTAATCTCTTGATTTAATATGATCCAAAATAAATTAAAAGATCATACATCTTCAAGTTCGTAAACAAAATTATTTTATCAGCAATTTTTGATTTGGAACTTCTTTTCAAATTAGTAAGAGTCCAAGTGGATCTAGCTAATCTTAAATGCCTTCATAATCATGGCAGAGATTCATAAAAAAAGCTGATAAAATAAGTAAAAATCAGAACAAAGAGATATCAGACATAAGCAATGTTTTTTTCCGCAGACATTATTATTAGCTTTTATCATAATCTTCAGACATGGGATTAGTACAAACAAATCAAGAGGTTGCCGAAACCCAAACATCACTCGTGCCTTGTGAGACAAAATGAGATTATGAAGATCTAAGAGAGGTTGTTGCCAAGTAAGAGGGCACAAAGAAGAAGTAAAATGCAGTAAACTGATCCTAAAACGGAAATTCAACTAGCTGAATGAACCGATGCAGGCGGAACATCCATGGAAATGCTGGGAAGTAACCTGTTCTCTCTTCTTCTACACAATTACTAGCTGTGTTCGGTGTCATAGGATACTCGACCTTGGAAACCTTCACCTTTTCTTTTTACAGTAATGCTCCAGATTCGAGACTTCCCTTTGCGTTGTGTTTTTCCTTGTAGTGCCTAGTACTTTGTCCCCAGCTGTTTGGACAAATTTTCTTGATTGGTTTAAGTTCCTGTTTGTACTTGATGGATTGGTGCTCCTCTGCCCTTTGAAAATGGTCTTAAACTCGTTGGCATCTTGGGGGTGTTTTGGAAGGTGCATTCTGTCTGTTGTTGTCTGGTTTAGCACTTTTGAGGTGCATGGGACTTTAGTGTAATGTGTTGTTTAAAGTAGTTTTTGATTGAAATTATATTAAACTGATTTTTTTATATTTTTTTAGTTTTGATGTTAACACATTAAAATTATTAAAAAACACTATAAAATGTATTAATTTAATATTTTTTTAAATCAAAATCACTTTTAAAAATAAACTAAAAATATAGACAGAAACTTAGTTAAACACTCTCTTTGAGCCCTAACTAGTATATTAATTAGGGTTTAGGTTTTTCTTATTTAATATGTCTTCAATTAGTTGTTTTTTTATGTTTTTTTCTCTCTTTAATTTCTTTATCGTTTCATCATGATGTTTGAAAATCTTAGGAGTAATTCTATATATCCAGGTAAAAATTGCAAATCTTGAGTCCCATAACTGATACCCATAATAACATTTATTTTTATGATGCAAATTGCTTTCTCATTAACTTTGATCATTTCTTCCTTTCAAATTTTAAAAACTCAAAATATGATCAAGTAGATTTCAGCACAACTTGAAAAAAAAAAAATATAGGGTCGATCTATAATAGAATTAGAAAGTATATCTACCATACCATCATATTATTGTTGATTTGCTTGTAATTTATATCACTATTATTTAACTCTGATCAATTTATTGGGTCGATCTAAAGTCTAGTTGACCTGTCTCCTAATCCAGGTAAGGTATTTTTAAAAAATCAACTTGAAATTAACCCGGTCTGATGCTCATAACCTGATTAATTTGGTTAAACCTGGTTTAACATTTTAATTTTTTTAAAAAAATATTATTTTAATTTTTTATAATTTCTTTTTATTGGTTAACACTTAATTTAGGCCTTGCACTAGGTAAACCTCAAAACAAGTTTAATAACTTATGATTTACACTACCATCCATGATGCCAAACGATTTGAATTAATTTTTTTTAGTGGTATAATTATCAATTATTACATGTTTTTTTTTGGGGGGGTTTTAAACATGTTACAAGCAGGCGGTGTGGAGTATTCCCAAGCTTTAAAGCCAATGGGGTAGGAGAGTTCCTTCATAGGGTGAACTTCTTAGACCTAGCTCGACAATAGCTTTGGTGTCTGTGCTTTGTCACAGGCCAGACTATTTTGTGTAAGAAATGATATTTAAGCAGTCTCAAGTGTTATTTTTTTTTAATGTGTGGATTGAGTTATAAACCCGACTAAGTTGAATATGCTGGTTTTATTTCAATTATGAAAAAAATAGAAGAAGAAAATAATAGTAGATGAATTAAATTTAAAAGAAAAGTTATTAAGATAATCTAGGAAAAATATATTTTTTTCAAAAGCAAACAAATGATGTATCTCAATTTACAACTCATTAAATACGGGAGTACGCAATGGAGTAAAAAAGATAATAAAAAAAAAAGGATCTTGATTAACCCAAGTTAGTATGACCAAGGTTGTCAATTGCGTTCCGTTTCGCCCGGAATGACCGAAACATTCCATACCAATTCAAAAAACAGAACAAAACGGAACAAATTTCATCTCATTTTAAATTTCGGTCCGTTCTGGATTTTTCGGCTAAATTCCGTCCGGAACGTTCCGGTTTCATTTCACATGCTCCGTTTCGCTCTTGAAAAACCATTGAATCAAATTGAACCTTATTCATTTTAATTAATTAAACCACCCAATTATAAAAAGCTATTTTTCATTAATATTTTCAATAACAATGATATTAATAATAATATTGAAAATTATTATTACTATTTTCATTAAAAATGATATTAATTTTTTAAAATTAGATTTATCACTAATATATATGGTTTATATTCATGTTGTTTTTTTCATGTTTATACTTTGTAGGAATTTGAGCAAAACAAGGGATGTTTTAGATTGCATTAGCCTTGATAACATTGACCTAACTTTATATTTAAAATATTTGTGTTAAAACATTTTACTTTCATAATATTTTGATATTTTGTTTTAAGTTGAATTACTTTAAGTTAAAGATCTATTTAATTTTGACTATTTAGAAATATTTTAAATTTTAAAATTATATTTGTTTGGCATTGTGTTTGTATTGCATAATTTATAATTAATTTATCTTGAATTTGAATTATGTTTGTTGAATATATATATATAAACAGTACAACCTCGAAACGGCACGTTGAAACACTTCAAAACTGAAACATTTCATTCCAATTGAAAAAACAAAACACCTACCGAAACGGAATTGACAACCTTGAGTATGACAAACCTATAACCCTGGTAATCAAGGTTGTACCAATGTGGGATATCCCGCCAAACTTGCGACCCAGATCATGAAATTAGAATGGTCCGATAAAAAATAAAAAGAATTATAAAGCCCTTTTTTTTTAAATAGTAATTGTGCTAACTTTTCAAATTCATGACCTGGGTCATTAGACCCGAAGCATTCTATCTAAAAAAATCATGAAGTTTAATTCTTAATCAATCAAATATTAAAGAATTAAATTGAAAAAAGAATTTAAATTATATAAAAGGATTCAAAAAATAGCAATTAAAAGAATGAGGATCAAAATTAAAATACAAAATAAATTTTATATTTGATTGAAGGGTGAAATTGAAAAGAAAAATCAATTTCGCAAAAGGACTAAAAAAAATAAGGGTGAAATTGAAAAGAAGAAAAAGGCAATTTAGCAAAAGGACCCAAAAGAATTTCAAAGAATAGGGATCAAAATTGACATAAAAATTAAAAAAAAAATTGATTGAAGGATGAAATTGAAAAAAATAATAAATTTTTTAAAAAAAAGGCAAAGAAAAAAATTAGAAATTAAAATAATGAGAAACAAATTGAAAAACATTACACCATCAATTTGAATTGAAAAATGAAATTAGAAACCAACAATTTATTTTACAAAAGGGTCAAGAAAAATAATTAGAAATAAACAAAATAAAGACCAAATTAGAAAATATAATATTTGGTAAATTAGAATTGAATGATGAAATTAAAAATAAGTAAAACTTCTACAAAAGGATCAGGAACAAAAATGAGAAATCATAAAAAAAAGAAATGAAGTTGAAATACCAACAACAAAAGGAGATAAATTGTAATTTTAAGAGGTAGAGAAAAAAAGAAAAAAAAAAGAAAGAAAGACTCACTAGCGACAAACCAGACCATCAATACTGACACACGCCTCTCCACAGAGAAGAGAACATGGTTGCGCTTCCAATAACAAGGCGGAAAGATATTTTTGGACTCCTAAAGGCACTGCACGTGCCTTTTAATGTCACACACGCGCCCCACTCTTTTTTTTTAATTTTTAGTCAAATATCAAATTGCCCTCAACCTGTTTTAATAATAACAAAAAAAAAATTATTGTGAAAAGATATAAAACAAAACTCATTGACTCTAGCTTTAAAATTTTTTCCCTTAAAGGTATTTTAGTCTTTTCATTATACTTTTAAATTGTTTATTATTTTTTATATAAGATCAAATATTAAATTACCCCTTAGCTAACATTATAAAAATACAAAAATATCTCTTGAGGTCAGTTCTATTTATTTTTTTTTTTGTTTTTAAAAATATTTTAATTGTTTTACTATGCAATAAGATGATAAAAGACTTGTTTATTTTTAGTCAATTTGATAATAACTAAAGAATTAAAAAAACTTTAATGTAATTGAAAAATATTATTAATTTTTTTTAATGAAGAGGCAAAACAATGGTTATCCTATTCCAGCAAATAATATTATTAAGTTTAAAGTTAGTGTTTTTTTCTTTTCGACACAGTGTTTTCTTTTCTTTTTTGGCCAGAGTATTTTTGGTCGCGGTCCAGCCTAGTTTTGGGTGTCGTGAGTATTTCAATTTTCAGCAAAGCAAAACGTTTTAACGGTTGTCTTGACAGGACATACATTTTTGGTCAGCTACAAAGAAACTTGAATGTCAAATGTGTTTTCTCTCTTTAAATATTTACAGGCCAGTGCCATAGCAGTAAATTGCAAGAACACAACGCAGCTAGGTTAACAAAAAAAACAACGCAGCTGTGTTTCCGTAAGCTTCTTCTTTTTTTTTTTTCTCTGTCTCTCCGGTTATAATCTCAATTTGTTTTTTTAATTGATTTTTTTTTCAATTTCATCATTTAATATTGAATTTAATTGAGAATTATGTTTCATAATTTGTTTGGATTTGCTTTTTATTAGGTTATCTTAATCTCATGACTTAAGAATAGTGCTTAACGGATTAACCCGAGTTGACTTAACTCATATTTATGTAATTCTTTTAATGTAAATTTTTATGAATTTCATCATTTAACATTTGGGTCCGACTGACGCAATTAGGAGTTGAGCTTCATAATTTGTTTTGATTTGATTTCTATGAGGTTATCTAAGTCTTATGACCAAAGTTACAGATTTGATAGGTTAATCCAAGTTAAATCAGATCATTTTTTATTTTCTTTATATGAGGTTATCTCAATCTGATGATCCTGATCATGGGTTTAACTTATTGACTCGTGTTATTTTTTATGTTTTTTTTCTAATTGATTTTTTTTAATTAATTTATTTTTCATGAGGTTATCTCGGTCTTATGATTCAAGTCGCGAGTTTGACTGCTTAACTCGAGTAGCTTTTTAAGTCCCTTTTTAATTGATTTTTTTCAATCTCACCCTTCAACACTAGTTTAATTGAGAATTAAGCTTTTATAATTTATTGTAATTTATTTTTTATGGAGTTATCATAGTCTCGTAACCTAGGTCATGGATCTAACATGTTGACCCAAATAATGGATTTGACATGTTAACTCAGGTTGATCCAAGTAAATCTAATATGTTGTTATCTTAATATTAAAAAAAGATATCATCTTGAATTTGTTTTGGTCAAACTATATTGTTATTTTAATGTTTTCATGCATATGGTCTTAATTAAAAAACCTAGGGGTGACTAGGTGGGGCTAGAAGCCTAAGCTTACGCCTGGTTTTTTTGGATAAAAATATGAGTGACAGGTCACTATTAGGCTGCTACCTAAAATTCAGCCACCACTATGTGGTTGAAAAATTGAGGGGGATGATGCAAACCCAAAGGGTAAGAACTTTAGAACTCACAATTAAAATTGAACACAACCCAATAAAGCTAAAATTAAGTTGAAAAGAACTTGACACAATGATTATAACAAACCAATAACCGAAAGTATAAGGATAAATGCTACAAAGAAAAAATCTTCGATATGTTTTGAAAGTTTTATGAAGAACTAAGAGTAAAAAAAATCTCTCATATAGAAATTTATATATGAATAATCAATGAGTTGTGGCAACTTATAAACCAAAAAAAGTATTTATAGTTCAACATAACTACTAGAAAATTGGGTAGGAATTAAAACCCAGATATAAACTAGTTTAAAAGTGTTTTAAAATAAAATAACAAAGCATGACTATTGCATAAAGTTGTGCAACCAAGTTTTAATCATGTTAAACAACTTCATCTCTTGTTTGGATCACATTGATCAAGGGCAGATCCTTTTTTTTTTTAACTCAGTTTCATTCTTAATGTTGTTTAAGAAAGAATTCTCGAAGCTTGCTAGACCTAAACATCTCGAATCATTCCATTGAATGCCTCTTTAATTCTTATGGCTCTTGTTCTTGTAATTGGTCCAAATAGCACATGCATCAATCATTAGTAGAGGTTGAGTTTTGACCAAAAAAATTTATTTTCCCATCCGTTTTCACAAAAAAAAAATAAATAATAGAAACCTCTATAAACCCTACAACATTCCAAAATCACTTAGAAAACAAAAACTAACCCAATCGAAAAAATCTAAATATACCTCGATCAACTTAGGGGAAAATGTCATTATCAAATTTCTCTCATTGAATAAAACTCTTTGACATCAAGATTGATCATTTTTATTGTCAAAATATGATCAATTAACAACTTTATCTTTCTTCTCTCAAATCTAATAATTAAAAATGAACAAAATAAAATTTTGAACCAGATAAAAATTCTAAAAACCGTGAGACTAACCATATATTTTCTTTGTGTTTTACATCATGGTCATCTATCTTTCAGTTTTTTTTTTAAATTTTTGCTACAATTTAAAACTTTATCTCATGAAATTAGGTTACAAAAGGATTAAATAAAAAATATTTTGAGAGTGAATTTTAAAAGGATGAAAATAAACAATGAAGAAGGAGGAGGGAGGAGGTATTTTACTGTTCATACATGAACAATAGTAAAGCATAAGGGGAAAAACACCAAATATTTTAATTGCATGAATAAATTTTTTAATATTAAAATATAAATATGATATGTTGGAAATTATCAATGTATTTTCTATGTGACCATGTTACCTATACTAAAAGTTTCGTCCATCATACATATTTTTTTAAGAATGTATTTCCTTCAATGCCTTGGTAACTAAAGCTGAAATAAAATTCCATCAAAATAAATATAATCAAATATTAAAATATAAATAAAATAATAAGTTATTTAATACTTTTTTTAAAAATCTTTATTAATTACAAACATTGTATAATTGAAAACTCTAGTGAAAGTTTGATAGAAAATAAAACTTGATAAATCATTCATTGGTAGATACTAAAATTTAATGTTTATTATTACAAAATAGAAATTTATTTTTGTTCTACAATTATTATCATTATTATAGTATGTCATTTTTTTTTTGAAATTGTGGTTGCGGTTATTTTTGAAAGTATTTTTCGTGCCGAAATGTATCAAAATAATATTATTTTTAATTTTTAAAAATTATTTTTGAGATCAGAATATCAAAACGATCCAAAACATACAAAAAAATTATTTTTTAGTAAAAAAAATTAAATTTTTAAAAAACACAGTTTGCATCGCATTCTTAAACAGAGATAATCTTCTTCTTCTTCGTCTTGTCTAAAAAAGTTCTTTATGAATAGATTGGGTGTCTTATATTAACAAATTCTTATCAAGGAGTTGCATTAGTATTATATTATTTTCAAATCTTTTTATCACAATATTATCTCATAGTTGCATGTAATGTGAGTAGAAATTAATAACACAAACATGAAATTAAAATAATTATAGATTCTCTTGTCAGATAAATATTTTTTTGTTTATAAAAAATATTTTGATTTTAGTATCAATATAATTTATCAAAAATAATATGATTTTTTTAATCCATTTATATGAAGGAGTCGAAAGCAGAGTAAGATAACAACAAAGAAAACCCTTGTATTCCAATTTATAATTTGATAAATCTTAATATATGTTTATTATTTTTGAATCTTAACACTAATAGTTCTATAGGATTGTTTTCAAGCACTTTAAAAGTTTTAATGGTGAAAATAGAATTTTAATAAGGTACCTTATAGGAGACGAGCGATGTGAGTATATTATTTAGGATTTTAATTGTGATAAAATTTCAAGCACTTGATGAAATTGTCGGAATAAAAAAACAAAATATGAAACTATAACCCATCCCACCTAAGATCTATAACGTTTTATCATACTTTTTTGAAAAGAAAAAAGGCAAAATTGTTGATTAATTTCCAATTACAACATATCAAAATTTTATTTACATTAAAAAAAAAACAAAATCAAGGATAAATTCAAAGAAAAAGATAAATTCAGCAACTTCCATTACTTACTGAAGTTTCCCTCTCAACGAAAAGGCTTCCTAAAAGACGAGGCCAAATGATGATTGAAGAAGTAAAATTGCAGGGCAGGTTAGTTTTAGGACTAGATTCTCCAAACCTTGAACTGAAAACGTGAGGTGGTCACATGCGAAGGCAAGCCTACCTATAGAGAGGAGGGAGGGAGAGGGAGAGGGAGAGGGAGAGAGAGAGAGATATAGCGAGGGATACCCTCCTCGTCCCATGCTCTCTCTCTCGAAAAATCAACTTCCATCAGTGTTAATTAGCTCTCAATCAAGGGAAACATAGAAAAACTAAAATCCTCAAAAGGGACACACAGACAACCACTGTTTTAGCTCAAATATCAGTATTTAAACACCAACCCAACTTCGATTTCATCGAGTGCTTCGGTCCCTCTTGCTTTTTCGGGTTTTCTTTAGTTCATAGTGTATTTGTATTCTTGAAGAAGATCATAGGAGTGCGTGAGTGAGTGAGAAAATTACAGTGGAGTAGCAGGTGAGGTGAAGGAACAATTAAGAGGGACCTACTGCTTAATTTTTGGCTGACAGCAACGGTCACTTTTAATGATATTTCTTTTCTTTTCTTCTTTGGATGGTATTGTTGGTGGTTGTTTGTCTCAATATCTAATCAGTAATCACACTCACAGACAGCACACACACTTGCATTTTCTTGCATAGGGAGAGATCTTGATTTGCAAGATCCCTACCCCTATCTGTATCAACCTCTCTCACTTCGAGGGAATTTATTTGTTGGATTTTCTTATCTGGCAAACAAGGTGGAAAGGTTAAGCTGCTTGGGCTCAAAACGGAGATAGCAGATCTTAGTCATATGAGGAAATCTTTTACTGTGAGTTGCTTGATCTTTTCTTATTTTAACTCTTCTTGCTCCCCTTTCCTTGTTTTCGCTCTCTTTTACCCCGTAGGTAAGTAAATTAGTGTATGGTTTCAAGAAAATGGTAAAGCATTGCCTTGACTCAGCTTATTTCAGTCAGAATTACAGTCGTAAATTCAAGTACATACATAAAATGAGAACAATTTGCTTGGGGATCTGATTGAAAAGAATTACTTCTTCTCTTTCACTGTTACCAAATGTTGATGGAGAAATGTTTATTAGTTTCCTTTTCTTTGTCAAAACTATGGCTGTCTGTTCAGTTTAACATCTTTCTGGCAAAATGTAGCTCAAGCGGCATGCATTTCTATCTATCAGTAATTGATATGGCATGAAATCCGTGATCTATTGCTTATGAATTGGTATAAAACTACATGTTTGCTAGTTTAAAGTTCTTCACTCTATATATTTTAGTATTTCTTCCAGTTTTGATTCACATTTTACTTTACATGGCTTGCCTTTCTTTATATTCTGTTTCCTTGGCTAGCTTTTGAGTTTTTAAGCTGATCAAGGTCATCAACATTACCATACCTGTATATAAGAACTCACCATCGCTCACTATGATTAACTAGAAACACAAGTAAAGAAACAAAAAGACGTAACTCAGATCTCTTACTCTACTTAATCATCTTTGAATATTTTTTTTTTATTTTCAGCTGGTGAATGTGCTGCTGTTACTTGCGTTATTCGGTGATGCTCCATGGACTATCAAGTGCAGCTTACTTTGCGAACAGGGCAACCTGGCAGTGATTCGACCTCACAGTGTCACTATTACTGAATTTGGAGCAGTTGGAGATGGGGTCACTCTCAACACAAAGGCATTCCAGAATGCCATCTTCTATCTCAATTCATTTGCTGACAAGGGCGGGGCCAAGCTCTTTGTCCCAACTGGCCGTTGGTTGACAGGAAGCTTTGATCTGATCAGTCATCTGACATTGTGGTTAGATAAGGATGCTGTCATCCTTGGATCAACTGTGAGTCCCATTTCCATGCCAGAGAATATGTGCACAAAATGTGTGTTAAAATCTTTGCCAATTATCTGCAGTTATTCTATCTGGAAAGTTTGGACAGTTAATTTAGAAGCTAAAAGCTATTGTTTTTGATGAAATACATCATACATGCATGAAAGTAAGTTATCTTTATATGAATATGTGAAAATCTATATTCCACGGGATTCACTTACTGATTGATGCAAGTGATTATTAACATATGATTTTTGGTTCCTTATGCTAGTTCATCTGTGCAAATTTCCCCCAGTGTAATTGGGCAACCTCTCCTTTGATTTTGGGCCCACTGGTATGACATTGTAGCTCATAATACTGAATAACTTAACCTGAAAATTCCAGAACTCTGATGATTGGCCAGTTATTGATCCACTGCCATCATATGGCCGAGGGAGGGAGTTGCCTGGGAGGAGGCACAAAAGCCTTATTTATGGTCGTAATTTAACAGATGTTATTATAACAGGTCAGTGACATCTATAAAGTCTTTTATTTATTTTTATTTTGTTGTGAGTACTTGTTTGTAGTTAAGTATGTTGTTTTTGTAATGGTACTGGTTGTCTGGTTTCACCATGCAGGTGACAATGGAACTATTGATGGCCAAGGCAGCATATGGTGGGACTGGTTTCGAAATCAAACCTTAAACTATACCCGGCCTCATCTGGTTGAATTTATGAACACTACTGGGGTAGTCATCTCAAACCTGACTTTCATAAATTCACCGTTCTGGACCATCCACCCTGTTTACTGCAGGTTTGTCCTCTCCAAATCAATCATATTGCATATCTCTTATTGTTAGACTTGAAGTGTTTACATTATCATATAAAACTGTGCAAAAGTGAAGCTTTTATGAATTAGGGGGAGAGTTGAGACTGTTTTTCTGGATGAACAGCCAAGTTATTGTTCAGAATGTCACGATCCTTGCTCCTCTTGATTCACCAAACACTGATGGGATTGATCCAGGTGAGCTCTCTTTAAGGCTGGAAAATGTTCATGCAGTTTATGGATGAGATCTATGGTTTGAGATGCAAATATATATATAAATTACATTTCTCTGTGGAAAAAATCAAGCTCATGCGCACTGTCATGGAATGTGGCCACTACTTGCTTGATTTTTAAAGCGAGAAGCATCTCTGCAAGATGCAAGTTAACTTCTTCTCATCGTCTAACCCATTTTCAATTACTTTCTGTAAATACTTCATATGGTTCTTATTCATGTGTTTAAATGGATTCAGATTCTTCTGATGATGTTTGTGTTGAGGACTGCTACGTTAGCACTGGTGATGATATAATTGCCATCAAAAGTGGGTGGGATGAGTATGGCATGTCATATGGTCGTCCTAGCAAAAACATTACCATTCGCAGGCTTGTTGGACAAACTACTAGTGCAGGGATTGCCATTGGAAGTGAGATGTCTGGAGGAGTGTCAGAGGTTCATGCAGAAAATCTCAGGTTCTACAATTCAACTACAGGTATCAGGATAAAAACGTCTCCTGGAAGGGGGGGATATGTGAGGAACATTTATATATCAAATATGAGCTTGACTGATGTCAAAACAGCTATAAGTTTCACTGGTCGATATGGAGAGCACCCAGATGAGTATTATGATCCAACAGCTCTCCCTTTAATAGAACGAATAACCATTGAGGATGTTGCGGGACAGAATGTTAAATATGCTGGCCTTTTGGAGGGCATAGAAGGGGATACTTTTCTTGACATTTGCCTGTTGAACATTAACATCAGTGTGACCTCGAAGTCTCCATGGAATTGTTCATATATCCAAGGGTATTCTGACACGGTTTCCCCAGAAATTTGTGAGCCTCTCAGGGAGAGAATCTTCCCTGACCATTACTCAGATTGTTACTGTCTATCACATCACTTGCAAAGTTCAAGTAATCAAAACAGAGGTGGTGCTTGGTTGTCTTGGTAAATTTATGAAGGCATAATAGTATTGGTTCGGTGATTAATTCATCCTCTACTGTGAATGTTCAACGTAGTTCAAGATTTGATTCTTGCCATTATCCACACCGCTGCTCATTGCCTTTCAGAGGAAATGGTCGCCTGACATTTTAAGTTGAGTGGAAGTTGCTGATTTGTGGTTTTGACTTGAGAAAATAGTCTTGAGAGATGATTTTTCCTGTAGCTGTGTGCAGTAACAAATAATTGAGTGCATTTTTTTTTTATATATATCATAAGTGGTAATAGAATGAGCTTATACCTTCAAAACTATCTCCGTGCAAACGTGTCCGTTTGTGTCTGTGGAAAGCAAAAAGGAAGAAAAAGAAAGAGCATTTACACCATTTTGGATACGACTCGTTTTGTGATGCTGTCAGTGTTGAAGAAATTGCAGAAAATGATGGGATTAGGATGGTCTCTCTCTCTCTCTCTCTTGCATAAGGACAGGGGGTTGAGAGAGAACCATCTCAATTACGCTTGATAAAAAGCCTAATGCCGGCTGCACGGTTGTTTGGAATTTACTTTTGAACCATTTATGAATTTACTTTTGCTTGACAGAAGAGCCAAGCGCTTCCAGTTTTCATGTTAACGCCTCAACATTTATGACCCGTATGCTGAAGGATCCAGATCCAGACTACAAAATAGTGAAGCACATTCGAGAGAAGTTGGCCTGCTTTCCATTGAAAAAAGAATCTGAACTGAGTGCTCCAGGTAGCATGTCGTTAAAAAAAAGAAGAAAAGAAACACATGTATGTATGTATACACTAAATCAATGTACAAAACTTTCTCCAAGGCTGAGAATTCAAAAACTCAAGCGCAATAATTATTTTGGGGAAGCCTCTTGGGCATCTTTTTTCATTACAGAACACAAAACCTGCCTCGAAATATAGGTTTCGAGCTCCCTGGAAACTTCTGTCAACTTCAAATCAAAACTGCTACTGTATTTATTCTTTGGCGAAGGTATGTAGCCAGAAAACATGCTTTCGGAGCCAGAAAAACGCCTTCTAGGACTTGAGAGGCTTCCAAGTGACACCGGAACCCTCCCTTTGGAAATAAGTGGTGTTGAACCTGATTCCACATTGATCACATTCTTGTTTTGGTTCATCAATGGTCCACATTTAGTCTCCGACGGTAGGGGCCTTAATGAATTTGGTTGCTCGACTGGTTTCTGTTTCATAATCCTTTCTCTGGCCTTCTCAGCTGCAAGCACAGCTTTCTCTCTGCTCAACTTGATTAGTTTCCATGGATTGATGCTTGCACGAAAGCCTTGTTTCTTGGTTAAGTTGGAAGACTCAGGATCCCCCCTATCAATTTTTATTGACAGACTTGCAGGGTTCTGAAAATAAATTAACCATCTAGTAAGGTTGATAATATCTCTTCTCAAAGTGCATATAAGGTATGAGTCTAATATACCTCATTTTCTCTATGGCCACAAAACCGTGAAACAATTGTTGATTTTTCAGGAGAGTCAAAATCCGAGTCTGAAGAGAGATCTGAATCTTCCAATGGATCTAGTTCCATTGATTCGTTTACCTCTTTCATGGCCAGGATATAATCATATGTTCTCATTCCCTGCAACAATAAATAATCAAAATACTAACTTAGACTAGGGAAGCAATTGATAGAAAAACTTTAAAGTGCAGTAGATGAAGACATACAAAATATTTTGGTTTTATTGTTTCTAAATCTAAACCTGCACGGATTTGCAAGCATCCTTTAGTGTTCAAAAGATGTTGTCACTTGAGATACTGATAATTGATGCTTTGCTGGAAGAAATCGAATAAATTAATCCTTAATGTCATCCTAAGAGACATAAACTACTACGTAGAGGGGGGTTGGCATATCAAGGGAATAACTTTAATCCTATATTTGACATGATTCTCACTCAATGCCAACCCGTAAGAGAAAAATGAAGATTTGATTTCCGGTATCCTTGTATGGTTCAAGGTATCTGCATCTATCATGCGAGGGGAGCGGTCCATGAATCTGCCAAAAGAAAGAGAGTTGCGGTTGAAGGAAACTGTCATTTTCCTTGTATTCCTAACACCAAGCAAGGCAAGTGCCTGTTTTTTTAGGCTTCAATGTCCACCTTTTCCCGTTGCCAGAAGGAATCCTTAACATGGACAGAATAGGCACTGCTGTTTCTCGTTGAAGTAATTGTTGAAATGAACAAAGATGGCTGGATGCCGAAGTTTCGTAGCCATCCAGTCCTTGCTTTACCTCACTAACCCAGCACAATTGATGTTTTTGGTGATATTAGCAAACCATTATAATTACCTTGCGTATGAGAACCACATGAAAAAAGAAAAGTTGTCCCATGGCTGCTGAACTATAAGCTGTCATTAAAACCAACAAAACCTGTAACATTGTGACAAGTAGAAGCCAATGAATACCCAAAATTAAAAAAAAAAAAAAAATGATAACCCACTGAACGTAACATAAGCTGTATATTACTGATATTGTGGCAAGAACCCCTCTTGGGAACTCCACATGTAGCCTCCTCTCCAGCTCCCTTTCTATTCCTTTCTTATCAGTAAAGCACCTTATAAATATGGCAATGGCAGTTCCTCCTTCTATGATTAACTGTACAACAATTTGATTGAGAAAAACTCCAGTTAAGAACAGAACTTCCATTAGGAAACATAATTAGTTGGTCTCAAACAATCTAAAGACACAAAGCTACTGACCATTAACAAGACAAATATCATTAGAAGAAAGAAAGTTGTGTAATTCCTCTTGCCAACACAATTGTTTAACCACTGGATCACAAAAATTGAACTTCATGAGAAACTAATGAAGAAGATGATCGATAATTCAACCTACAAAGATACACCCAGACTCTTACCCTGCAATGGTGATCAAACCCTTCAACACACCTGTTACAGGCTCTACAGTGCTTACTTCGCTTCTTTACCTGAGACATATATATTGCAGTCAGCTATGTATCCTTTAAATCCTAGCAAAACTGTTAAAGATACGCGTAATTAAAGCATATATGCCCAGACCTCAAAATCACATAGCGAGCAATAAGAGATGTCATCATCTTTTGGGTCAGGTGAAACTGCATCATCCGTCATGACAAGTGGAAATGGAAGCAATGGTTCCATTTGAGCATTGGCTTTCAATGGGTCCAAATACTTTCTCCTTATAAAGGTTTTAAGGATCTTTCTTTCCATCCTTCTAAAAAACCTCATGATTATTTGATTCAATATAAACCAATAATTTAACTGTGGAAACCCATCTGATTTAGCTCTTTTCTTCTTCCTAAACCTGGTCTTATCAGTCGGATCGATGGCAGTACACCTAACAAACAGGAACATAACTGAAACTGCCTGAAAAAAACAGGAATTGAGTTATGGGTTAGTTTTCTTGGCTAATAGGTAAAGAAAGAACAGATTTTAGGCTTGTTTTGACATCTACATTACCACAAAAGTAAAGATTGCAGTGACTGCAATTTCAGCAATTCTGTTTCCAAGGAAAAGTCCAAGGAATGTATAGAAGGTCACAACCAAAAAACTGTAAACTGCCATTCCCATCATCTGCATCGCAACAATGAACAGAACAGATCGATGGTTTAAACTTCAAACAACACTATGACATTAAAAAAAATTAAGAATTCAGCAGATAGGATATTCACCTTTTTTTTTCGTTTTTCAAGTACAAAAACAAAAATTTAGCAAGCTATGGGTTACTTAAGAGGTGATTGAAATAAAGAAAGAGCTTTCTATATTCATACAAAAACCCAACATGAGAATATTAGAAGATAACATAGCTTTAACAATTCATTTTTTCAATATACAGAGAGATTGAAGTTAAAAAAAGAAAAGAAGAAGAAAAGAATGCGGGGCGTACCTGTAAAGGGTGGAGAGGGCGTTGCCAACCATGGCGCCTCGTAGCCATGGATATCATCTCTGTTTTTTGAGTTGTGTATTTCTTGTTGCAGTTTCCGAATCCGAAGTAACACAGAATTTGGGGGTATGATTTTAGTTGCAATCCATAGAATTTTTGATAAAATTTTTTGGCCTTGAGTGAGCTAAAGCTAAGTGCTGTTTAGATGAATCTCTCGCTTGAAGTCGACGCTGAGAGTAACAACTATCCCCTCCCTCGTCCAACGGTCGACTATTGGGGAGGGTTTTTTGAAATTTGAACGGCTACTTTTAGAACTAGGAAGATCAAACAGCCCTCAGTAGTTAACTTCAAAAAACAAAACAAAAAAATATGTGGGACCCAATAGATATCACTTTCACATGTTTGGGCCGCCAGAGCTTATGCCATTGCTACCAAAGCTATAATACCTAAAATTAGGTTAGGATTTCAAGCTGTGGATGGATTTTGATTACCTCAGAAATTCACCTTCTCAGATTACTCAATTAAATACAAGGTACAAACCAAATAAATTAGACTAGTTTGTATGATCGCGTTATGCTATGGGGGATAAAAAAAAAATTAAACACAAGAAAATATATATTTAGTCTCATTAAATTCTTTAACACTGTTATTAAATTAGAAAATACAATTGTTTTGAATTTTTTTTTTAATTAAGATAATTTTTCTTATTATTGTATCTCTTGTTTATCTCTTGTTTATATTAAGAGTATAAGGTTTTTATTTGGAGTCATAGTTTCTATTAAAAATATATATATATATTATGATTGTTAAAGCAATTTTAAAAAAATATGTGATAAAATCATGTTGAGGATTTATTTAAAAATTTTAAGAATATAAAAATTGAATTGAATTTGCATGAACAATTTCTTATTAATATTATTATTTTTATATCAAATACATAATAATTGATTTTTTTTTGTTAAAATTCAAATAAAAATTAATAATATTATTGAATAACTATGTCAAAACTGAAAAGTAAGTGAATTATTAATTTTTTTAGTGCTAAAAAAAACAAAAAATAAAAGATATAAAAGGTTCAAGTCCAACACATAGCCCATAATAGCATGCCAGGCTCGCATGCCTAACCCTTCTTTATTGTTGTCTATCATTTTTTTAAAAAAAAGACAAATAACATGTTATTTGGAAAAAAATACTAGTTCCAATAGGACTTGAACCCGCGACTCGCACCCACCCCACGCATGACTCAATCGACTGAGCTATTATATAGAATTGTCAAACAAATATATAAAATATACATTAAAGTGATTTACTATTGATATGAACAATAAATCACCATAAAAAAAAACCCTAATTGTTTTAGAATGTTTAGGTAATTTACCAACTCTACACACCAATTTCTTCAAAATAGAAAAAATAAATTAGGTGAAAATATAGTAATGTTCCCCAATTTCGCTAATCTTCTTCTTTTTCTTTGAATACATTAATAAATAGTTGATTTTTCTTATTTTAGTCTTCAACTCCTTTCCTAGCAGCACGTCCCTTTTTATCCATAACGAATTCACACCTTTTAGATGTACCAAGCGTCCAAACCTACTCCTCTGTTAAACTTTTTCGTGTTAGCAATATTATCATGAAGTTTCAATAAATTAAAAATTAAAGCTCAATAACACATACCTACAGCCATAATAATCAGACTCTAATTATGAAAGGAAAACATGAATACCAAACTGTTGAAAAGAATTGAGAAGTCTATTATCTAGTATGTCTGATTCCTTAATATGTACACTTGATGAAGAAATCACAACCTTTTTATTAAATCAGAGACCTTTTTATTTTTGTGAAAATTTCATGTATTCTACTCTTTTCTTCTAAATTTTTTATTCCCATCAAAAGAAGATATATTGGAAAATACTAGAAGTCCAAAAAAATTGAATTTATTAATCTATTTTTCAAAAATGATTTTACAATTAAAATTAAATAAGAAGATATACAATTTACAAAAACTTTTGAAACCATATTAGTATTAGAGCCTATTGGGGTTTGGAATAGTAATGTTGTATAAAACTTCAAAGATCTGATGAGAAAGAAAAAACCTTAGAATCTTAGGTAAATTCTACTAAAAGGTGTAAGTCCCCGATAAAAGTTGAGTAAGGTATTAAAACCATATAATTTGGAACATGTTTGTCTAAGCAATCTTTTTATTTTTATAGATTTTATTTTCTTTATAAATACTTCTCTTCCAGCATCATTTATAGTTGATTCTTCTGAAAACAAAAGAATTATTAATAGTGAAGAAATTACTATTGAAGATTTTACAAAAAAATATTGATGATTGAAAAATATCAAAAGTATAAAAGAATTAGATTTATCAAACTTCTTCATTCAATATTTTCAAAACTAATTTTATAAATAAAACCGAAGAAAAAAATATACAATTCACAAAACCTTTTAAAACCATCCAACTTCTTTCCAAAAAATCCTTATAAAAACACGACATAAACTACAAATATGTCCATATTGGTCTTGTATAAGTAGTAATAAAGCTCCTCACCAAAGAAGGCCAAAACACTTATTCACTTGCAGGTTCTCAGAGATGTCAGATTCTATAATTTCCAATATTCATTATTAAATTCTATAGAATCCAGTTTATGCAGTGGTCCTGTCTCTTTTGACTGTTACCCAAACTTTACCATATCTCTTAAAGACAAAAGCATACTACAAAGTATACTCTTACAAACAAAAACCTATAGTTACAATATGCTTGAAGGATCAATTCTAGTAGTTTTGATCTTCAAAATCCGTTACAAAGCTATGTTCTTTGTCTTTGCCAATAAACATAAATTTCAATCCTAAAAAGGTGAAACCTTACTTTTACAAATACACTTCTCAAAAACAATTGTACTTAGAGTCATCCAATGAAAAGATGTAACCTTACTAGAAGACTAGATCATTAAAGGAGCAACCCAACCTGAACCTACATAAACCGCATAACCAAATATCTAACCAAAACAAATAACTCAATACAGCGATGACAAAGGTCAAACTAACCTTTTACATTCATTCAACTAGTTCTAGATTCTTATATGAATCCTTTTTATCCAGCACTTTTAATTCAGAAAAACTCTAAGATCTCACCTGTCATAAATATACCTTACCATACAAGCCACTCTAGAAAATCAACATTTGATATTTCTAGTACTAATTTTCAAAATACAGATGATATCACAAATGTACCCAAGCCTTTATATACAAACCTAGAAAATGACCAACCCTCTCCACCAACCTTTTCAACTTTCTCTAATATAACAAAGAATATCCAAAATAAACTAAATATTTTAGAAAAAAGAATTTATCATTAATAAAAAAATATTTTATTGATGATTTCTATAGTAACCATAACTTTGAAAAGAGATCTTGGTTTTTCAAAAAAATTCTAAAACAAAGATTAGAAATAAAAAAATATTTGTATGATTTTGTTGCATTACATGAAATATAAATCTTGTTTTTTGATTGGTTTGAGTTATATTATGTTTTTTAAAATCATATTACATTTTTTTTTATAAAAGATGCATGTCTCATTAGAATCAGGAAACAAAACCGTCGTTTGGAAATAGAAAGCAGTTCTCCCATTGAATCTGAACATCCTTATTTGAGAAGTTTCAAAATTTCTCATAAAGACCAAACAATTGAAGTCGCTCCTTATAAATCTCCAAATAAAGATGTTACCACCAATACCAAACACATTACACAACAAAACAACTTCACAAACATAAACCTCAACACTACAGGAAAACAACTGACTAAAATAGAAAAAACATATTTAGAAATCTCTATTTTCTCCTATTGAAACTACAAAACCTGCTGAACAAAAGCTAAAAAAACTCAGTTTTTAAACCATACCAAGTCACTAAAGCTAGCCAAACTAAACTTTAAAATAATAAAAAAAGATTTTCTTAAAGCTACCAAGGACCATTTCAACTACCTTAAAGCTTCCTCTTCCACCTTAATTGCTCTTGACACACCCCAAGTTAGTAACCACCATCAAACCTCTACAAGCCATATAAACACCATATAACTTGACAAAAACCAAACTTTTACCGAAGAATAAGCCTTCCAAAAAAAAAATTCCTGAAATATACAAACTTTATTGGAGGAACACTACACCCAAAACAACTCATGTTGCACTAGACATAGGAATCCAAAATGAGCCAAGCATTACCAACCAATATAAGTTCAATGCCTCTTCCCTATATAAATGGAACTTTGATGGAATGACATAATACAATATCCTCAATACCTTACAACAAATGACTATGGCTGTTAATGCTTAAAAAACCCATGTTGGAAACTCAAACAAAAGCCATAGTTGAACTTTTAATTGCATGATTTTTTGGCCAATTAAAAGGACAATGGGATTACCATATCACTAATACCTAATGATTAGATATTTTGCAATCTATTCAAACATATGAAGACCAAACCCGAATCCTAAACCATCTGACAGCCTTATCCAAAATGCAATATTAACCCTAATACTAACTATTTCTCTATATTTCATAGAAGATTCATCTCATCTAAAAAATAAAAATATTGAACTTCTTTCAAACATTAAGTGCAAAAAACTTAGTGATATATATTGGTACAAAAACACCTTTCCCACTTGTGTTATGCTTCGAGAAGACTCAAACCAACTTTTCTAGAAAGAAAAATTTCTTGTTGCATTACTTACCCTAGAAAAGAGAGTCAGAAACAAAATCAAAGACATCTTTTGCGCCAAAACTATCCCTTATAACCAACTAATATTGTTCCAAACTAAATTTATTAGCATAGGCTTCTTGAGACAATCCTAACATCCCTTAGGATGTGTCTATCTAAATATTTATGCTTAAGACACAATAAATATTGCTCTTTTTTTTTTAATATCAAATTGCACTAAAAAATCATTTAATCGCACGAGATAAACCCAAGTCATTTAAAGCAACTAGAATATCATTTATTTATAGGACTAAGAAAATTATTTTCCTTTCATTGACCTTATGGTCTATACATTGATCCATGATATTCTCCATAAAATCAAATGAAGAAATAACATTATATAATTTTAAATACTAATAATAAGAGGCTTGTTTTAGATGATATATTGATTTATTAAGTCTACAAACCAAGTGATTGTTCACCTCTAAAATGAAACCTTCATTTTAATTTAAACTTCTTCTTTGAGGTATTTGTTGAGGAATGTCATTTCTATATCCATTTGATGCAACTTCATATCAAAATGAGCTACCAATATCGTGATTATTCGAAAATGATTCCTTTTTTGAAACATGAGAGAAGGTATCATGATAATCAATCACGTGGCTAAGAGTCTTGCATTATATCTTTTAATATTTTCTAAAAAGTCTCTTTTGGTTTTAAAAATTCTACTTACATCCAATGGCTTTTCCACCTTTAGGAAACTTAACAAGATCCCAAACTTGGTTATTAACCATTAAATCTAACTTATCCCTAATAGAATTATACCATAATATAGGCTTATATCCACTCATAGCTTATGAAAACATAATAAGGTCATCACCAACACTAATGCTCATGTCATATTCTTATAGATACACAACATAATTTGAGAAAATTATAGGTTTTCTAACTGTTAAATATATTCTCAATATTACATCAATATATTCAACTTAAGAATGTTAAGTAACTAGATTTATAGAAATATCGATGTGTTTCTTCAATGATTAGTTTTTTTAGTTATAAAATCTTAATAATTATTATGAAACAAAACCAATTTATGTGAAGATTTAGGAGTAGGTTTAAAACTGTTATCCTTTTAAAGAACTGAGTTTTGAGGTTGACTACTTTTACTAATCTCATAATTCTCAAGGAACTTGAATATTTAGATTCCATAATTTTTGTTACACAAGATGGACAATAAAATTTGTATCCCTTAGAATTTTCTGTACATGCAAAGAAATATTCACTGAATGTTCTTGAATCTAATTTTATCTTATGTGAATCGTATACTCTAACTTTAACCGGGTAAATTTATACATAAACATGCCTTAAACTAGGTTTTCAACCTTTCTATAACTCAAATGGTATTTTGTGACTGCCTTGGTTGGAACCCTATTTAGTATATACGTAATTTTTAGAGCTTCATTCCATAAAGATAATGGGAGCTTGGAGCTACTAACCATACTCCTTATCAAATCCATCAATATTCAGTTTCTCCTTTTAGCCATACTATTTTGAGATGGTGAGTCTAACATTATGTATTGTGCCATAATACCTTGTTCCTCAAGAAACTTTACAAATGAACCTTATAATTATCCCTTTTTAATGTACCTTCCACAATACTCACCATTTCTATTTGACCTCTCGTCTTAAGTTGTTTGAATAATGGTTTTTTTACTTTTGCATTATAGACCTTAAAAGTATATGATGTTTCACTTTTATTCATAAAAAATAGAGATGCATATATCGTATATAGTTATTAATAAAGGTAATGAGATATTTCTGACTATTAAAGGATGCATCATAAAAACCATAAATAGCAATGTGCATAATCTATAAAAAAAAAAATTAGAAGTCCTTCCGATACCTTTCTTGAACTTGTTAGTTTGCTTTTCTTTAATATAATTTATATAAGTACTAAAATCAACAAAATCAATAGCCTCAAGGACTCCATTATTTACCAATCTTTTAGTCTATCAATGAAGATATGACCTAATATCATATGCCAAAATATAAAAGATCTCTCATTTATAACCCCACGTTTAATGTCAATATTATTACCATGCAAAATCATAAGGCTATAATCAAGGGTAGGATTTAAATGAAATTTGAATAATCTATAATCCATAATACCATTACCAACTAAAACATTGTATTTATATAAATGAAAGGAGTTACAATGAATTTAAAATTAAAGGCACAACAGAAAAGTTTTAAAATTGAAATAAGGTTTATTGAAAAATATAAAACATAAAAGGTTTTTTTTAAGGTTTAAAACAAAACAAGAAAAAAGGACAAGCCTAGAGGTCCCAACCACATCTTCACGTGAAGGTAGTGTTTCTTGAACAGATGACACATTCATTTTTCAACTATTTTTTTAAGTAGCCCTACATGGTATTGTCATTAATTGTAAAACCAGAATCAATCCACCAAATTTTATGAGAAACATGAACTATATTAGATTCAAAACACACTAAAAAGATGAGATTACCTTTCTTTTCAAGTCTATGCTTGAATGTGGGATATTTCTTTACATGTCCTTTCTTCTTGCAAAATAAAAATTTGACATTGCCCCTGTTAACTTGATAAAGAGGCATTTTTCCTTGCTTGATTCCATGGGCTTTGATTAGAGGTTCATCGACTCAAAGTGCTAAATCAAGGTCCATGTAACCTAATGTAAGAAGAAATTTCTCCTTCCAATCAATATAATTATAAACACTTATAAGAGCAACGTTAAATGAATTAAAATTCAGAACAAATAAAGTTTGAATAATTATAAATAAACAACAAAGCTTACTAAATAAAACATGTGATGAAGCCAAACACAAAACATTTACCCATGTAAGTTAATCTAGAAAAATAAATTAGCTTAGATTATAACATCCAAGCAATTTAAATTACTTTATGATGGGACTAACATTTATTTCTAAAAGAATTTTCTAGGCCTCTAGGCAATTAGATTAATATTTTTTTTTATTATTATTTCTATCTCATCCTAATCTATCACTTAAATATAAAAATTACCATATTGGGGGGGTTATATTTCTATGATTAATTATTATTATTGATGCATTAACTTAATGTTACTATATATTTTTATAATTAAAAATGTTGTAGCTATAACTTAATTTCTCAAATATAAACCTAATATGGCATCATAATTAATGACTAAATTTTATGTCAATTGCAAATTCTTTATATTTAGGAAAACAAAAAATATGCATTGAAAAATTAAGTATGCATGAAAATCCTAATACACACGTAATGAGTTAACAACCTAATGGTGGCTGTCGTGTTTTTCTCATATTTTCCCGAGTTCGATTCTCCATAAAAGCAACATTTAAATGTTGAGGTTTTATTCAACAAAATATTAACAAGTGAATCCAACCCAGCTTGCCTTAAAGAATTAAAAGGATGTTGATTTTTGCTTTTTACCTTACCAAAAGAGAAAAAATTATTTGGTCAGTGAAATGATTTCTGCTTTTTATACCAAACCCCACACATAATTGTGTTTTAAATTTAAATATTGAATTTATAAAAATTAAAATATTTTTTATATTTATAAAATCCCGCTTTTCATTTATTTTATATTCAAAAATCTATTTCATAACAATTTTAACCAAATATATTTTTTTAAATCTATTTTTTAAAAAAACCACAACTAAAAATAAATTTTTTTATAAATTTATTACCACAAAATCAAATACACAATAAATAACATGCCCCACTAGACTAGCCTACTATTTATTACAAATTCTTGCAATATATATATATATATATATATATAGACACACACACACATACAAATGGCAATTATGCAGAAGAAGTGTAGCAAAAGGATTCTTTGTCTAGTTACAGACCCATAATGTTATTCATGATCCATACAAGATAAGAACATGCAGCATCATCGGGCTTTTCTCTCTCTCTCATAATTTCACATGGAATTTGATTATCCAATTAGTTTTTTCAAGAATAAAATTTATAAAAAAAAAACATCACAAATGTAAGAATTCCAGTATAATTCCACATGCAAGAATCCAGTTTGAATAGAGTTTTATACAAAGTAAAACAACACACATGCATGAATTTCAGTAGAATTCCACATTGTGCAGAGTTTCAAACACAAAACAAACTTGAAAACATCGTAATATACATAATTTAATAGATAAACCAGATAAATTACGCAACCAAAGAGATCTTTAATGGAATAAAAACACTAGACTGGAGATATTGCTCTGATACCAAAATGTCAGCAATATCATCAAAAGCGGTAGCCCGAGAACACATACCTCTACTCATAGTAATTAGATTCCAATTGTGAGAGAAAAGCACAAATACCAAATTGTTGAAAAGAATTGAGAAGTATTTTGTCTAGTCTCTCCAAGTCCTTAATTTGTGCACCTGATGAAGAAATGACAAGCTTTCTTGTTAGACCAGAGAGACCTTGCTGCATTCTGAGCCGCAAAATAAAATTTTAATTATATAACTACTCTTCGCCAAGGATCGGAAAAAAAACAAAGAAAACAAGTGCCGCTCTCACATCTGCAACCAGTGGCAGCCCCCTCGCCTAGTTTGCTTTTCTATTTTACCTCTACTTCTTTTTTTGATCTAGTACTCTTGAAGTCAACTATGCTATCTGTATGTTTGGATAATTTTGCTTTCCTCTTTGCGGTGGAATCCTTAACTTGGCAGCAACAAAGAATTAAGGAGATTTGAAGAGATTACTGGTACAATTTGTGGCTGCAATGTAAGAGGAGGTCGAGGTGTGCACTTCCACAACCTCCATTTTACTAACAAATGTGGAGTTTTGATCCTGTGGCCTTCAAAGGCCTTGTAGTACTACACACTCATCATTAGTGCAGCTGTTCAGACATTTTCATGCCATCTCCCTAACATCTGTTGATTATGTTTCAATTTATCTTCATTATTCTGGTAGAGAAGTTTATCCTCCATTTAGCAGAAGTTGAAGAGTGGTTAAAATAAGTCCAAATAGAAAGAAAGAAAGAAAGATTAAGATTAACCCTAGGAACGTTGAACCAGTCCAGAACTAATTAATTGCAAGTTGCAAAGTAATAAAGAATCTTAATAACCCAACAAATTATCCGATTCAGATCTGCATCAACCACACAGCATGACAGGTAACAAGTTTGGCAGCACCTAGAGTTCCTCCAAACCCTTCAGCAAATCAGGAGTAATACCACATATACTTGATTAAATCCTCTAACACTAGAACAAATACTTGAATGGCGCCGTAAATAATCAATAATATTACCTTTAACACCTCCAAATCTGACACCTGCCAATCTTACCAGCTCAAGATAATTGTAGCATTAGCTTTCCACGGGCACTGAAGAAGCTAGGAGGAACTCAGGGTGACCCCAAACAAACTCATTGCACATTTCTAATCAAGTTCCGATGAATATTTCAGTTTGTCGACATAGCTAACATATAATGCCTCCTGCCGTGTCCTCCTCCTCCTATACATCTATATATAAATATATATAACTGCCTCTGGATCGGTCAAGGACTGTATGGTTTATTTTCAACCGTGATAAAACTACGTTTTAGGCGAACCTAGCCCATGTTGCGATCTGGTTCTGGATGACCCTCGTACTAGATTCATTGAACTTGGACATTTTCTCAGGCTCTACTGGTTCTCGTACCAATTGACCCGAGTGTAATCTTAAATACCACTCTTAATAAGATATATACTAATTATTTTACCCGCGGGTTGAATAATTTTTTTTTGAAAAAAAAAATATGCAACTTTATTAAATGTGTTTTCTTTAAAAAACTTATAATTATAAATTAAAAGGATTAATGTTTATATATAACAAAATATAGTAAAAATCACATAACTTAATAAAAATACGTAAGTTCTCAAGTTAATTTTTAACGTAGCAAAAGAATAAAATAATGTTGCGATTGCTACATAAAATAATCATTTTCTTAGTTTTTGTATAATAATTTTTTAAAAAAAAATATAAAGAAAAAAATTAAAAAACAAATTATAGAAAAATAAAAACAAAAACAAAAGGAACAATATAAATAGACTAAGAGTAGAGTGATAAATATTGAAATTGTAAAAAATACAAAATAATAGTTTTTATTTTAAAAAAAATGTAAGGAAAAAAACTAAAAAAAAGAAGATAAAAATAATAATAATAAATAGTCCAAGTGTAAAGTAATATAAATTCCAAGTGTAAAAAGAAAAATAAATATAAAAAACTTATTTTCTAAAAAAATAATAATTATAATTTTGTCACCGCTCCAATAAAGAAGTTAACACTTGACGCGGTAGCCGTTGATAAAGGCTTCGCCTAATCCTCATTTCTCTCGCGGATGCAAGCTAAAGCTGTTGATAAAGAGGTCAGATGTCCTTCACAACATGAATAGGCTTTTTCAAGCTAGATAGGCCTAATCCAACCCAGAGATAAAAGTAGAATTAGCAAAAACCTCATAAGAAATCATGAATTTACTACTCAAGTCTTCACTTATTACCTATCACAATGATTTATGTTTCTTTTTTTTTTTCTAGTCCTTTAATTTTTCCGAATAACTTAGTTCTTTTTTATTGATAATTGGTTTTTGTTATTTGTTCCTTCTCTCTTCCTTTTATGCTACTGTAGTCTAAAAAAAATTCTCGTTGTTGGGTTGTTTCCTGATTTTGCAAAAATTTATTTCATTCTATTGTTTGCACAAGATTAAAAGCTAGGAACCAAAATTAAAGAAAAAGTAAAATGACAGCCCTATTAAAAAAAATTGGTCCTTTCCCTTTTTTGCTAAATTGTATTTTGTCAAATTTCTTATTATTCCTGGTGCGATCTAATTTTCGACCCTATTTTGAAAACATTTCAAAGAAAAACCAAAAATTAACAAAAAAAACAATAACAAAAACCTAAAAATTATATTCTTAATGTATTTTGGGTCGTTTTTTGTGTTTTTTTTAAAGAATTTAAAATAAAAAAAATAAATTTAATTTTAAGTGATCTAATTATAATTGTGGAAGGGACAGGACCAATTTGAAAATTAAAAACCCTCTCACCAAGTAATTCATTTTTTTTAATCAAATGGTTTACAATTATTCTCATAATCCAAGGGTTCATTTTCTTTGCTTTATCTCTAAGTTATCTAATTAATGGTTGAGATTTATTTTTGAAATCCAAATAGTTAATCTTTGTTCGCTTCATCTTAAAGCCAAAGAAAATTTTCATCTATAAATAGATGGTTATAAATACATAAAAATAAGGGCAGAAATTTAGGAGAGAATTTCTAGGTGGAATTTTAAAAAAGAATTAGTTAGAAAAAAAAAAACCCACCCGCACACCAAAACACTTTTCCATCTACCAACTCAAAAACACCCATATAACACAAAAAAACTTATACCTATTATTCTGAAACTAGTTGTTAGCTACACAAGGAAAAAATGGGTGACTCACACTAACCATTACTACAGTCCAGCCTATTTCCCTACACACCAGCCTCTCTCTTTTCCTCCACAAGTAGCCACAACTATCAAAGGAATCCATCAAATCACAAACATTTTCATCAACCCACAACAACCATTTTCCTCTATCAATTATTAGAGTTTACCTTCTCTCAACCACAGTTTTATCCCCTCTCACCATACCAATTAAATAGTTTTTCTCATCCACCTATTAACAACCATTTAAAGCTTAGTCACCATTTTTTATAAATCAAGCCATGCTTCTCTTATACCTACTCCAGCCTCTCACACCACTGAGACATATACCAAATCACAGTCCTATGTCAATAGCCATTAGCCACTAAATCACCAGAAACCACCAAAATCATAGTTGTCATCAGCCTTCACACCATCTGCCACAACTTCTAATAGAGCTTTGATTGACAGCTCTTCCTTATCACTATCAACAGCACCGCTGACCACAAACTCTCCCTTTCTAAAACAAAAGAAAACCACCAATCTATCATTTACCTGAAACCCATATAAACGAAACCAAAGCCTTCACCCATTTCTCATTCACTATCCAAGGTCAGCACCACTATAGACCCCCTAACCTAGTTGCAACAAAATCAGTCGCCATCAACACGAGACAACCCCATCTCTCTCTCTCTCAACCTCATCACCACTAGCAGTGATGAGTTTCCCCAAGCCAATTGACCTTACCAACACCTCTCAGCCCAATAGCCCCAGCAGCCACGGATAACAAGAGTAGCTCCCCTTTCTCTTTAACAAAATTAACTGTCTGAACCCTCACAAACTAACTTTTCTCACTATCAAATTCACTACTTATCATCTCTTCTTCACACCAGTAGGAGCCAACAACCTCCATTGTCAATAACAAAGCCCAGTTTCATCTTGACAAATTTGTATAGAGAGTAAAAGAGAAGCAATTCTATGAACAAAAAAAAGATAAAATTAACAGTTTGTTGCGTTTATTTCTTTTACAGGTCCCAATGAGAGTCACCAACAGCACAGGGAGTAAGAAAAGGGGAAACCGCTTTATATCCACCTATTTTTTGGGTTTCGCCTACAGCAGCAACATGTGAAGCAAACGCGTCACCATTGTTCCTCATATCCAGCATGCTTCCTGAGTTCCTAGTAATCTCCCCAACTTTTTTTTGACCTTCAGAAGGTCCATTTTGCAATTCTTAAATGTTTAATGAGTGGTTTAAATTATTGTTAATTTTTAAATTTTGATGATTTGTAAAGTGTAATTGTAGGTGTGTGTGAGTAAAATATAGTAAAAAAAGAGAATGTGTGTGCGTGTTGCATTTTTTTTATTACTTATTTTCTTTTTGTGGTAGAAAAGATAAAAAATTAAAAGGATTTTAATTTATCCAAATGTTTTAATTGTATACAACCAAGTCTCTCAAAATTACAAAAATCATATCTTGTTTAAAAAATAAAATGCATGGTATGTTTTTTTTTTTTTGCATGCATTTTGGATTTAATAATCAGTTTATTGAATCCATAAGAATTTGATCAATATTCCTATAATCACTAAAAATTTAATTCATAAGAATTAATGGTCAATATTTTGGTATAAATGTTGGACCTATAAGTAGGCTAATATTTAAATATCAAGAATTACCCTGAAAATTCTTAGAATTATCAGAATTATTCTGAATATTCACCAATTTTAATTGGGAGTATTTCTCACCACAACACATGAGTTGTGAAAAACACTCTCGTCTTCCAAGATAGGTGAACTATGTCAAGGCACCTACATAGATCATTTTCATAAGAATTTGTTCGGGCACGCGAGCCCATAATGAATTCTAAAAGCCATATTTATTCACATGAATGAATCTTCATCCTGAGCCATAGATTAACTATCGGTTAGAAACCCTTCAAAACCTTTAAACAACATTCAGACCACACAATGCAACTTACCTCATGTAAGGTATACTAAGGGTGCTAATACTTTCTCTAGCTACAACCAGTCTATTACCTTGAAATCTCTAATAAAACCAGTATACCTGGGTTTTCTAGCGACCCTAAACCAAACAACTAGGTGACGAATCCCATAACCCCCTAACGTCATGCGTCCATAAGCGACAAGTTCCTTAAGTTCAAAGACCAAACATTTTATTTATTAATTTTATTTTTTTTATATCCTGGTCCTTGGTTTGAGAAAGAGAGAGAGAGAGAGAGAGAGAGTCATTTGAAAATAGAAAAAAAAGAGAGAGTTGTCAGTTAGCCCTATTTGACCATAAAAAAGTCATTCCTGAAGTCAACAAGTTCTTTTTGAAGAAAGAGTTCCATTGAGATGTTCATTGGCCTTCATCTTGCTTGAAAAAAGAAATTGATTTTTCAGGTTGATTTTTCATTTTGAAATTGATTTTTTATATATATTTAAGACCACAAATAATCATTTGTGGTCTCTAAAGTATTTCTTAAATGTTTTTAGGTGAAAAAAAAGTTGAAAATGAGGTTTTTTATCTCAGAAGTTGGAAGCCTGACTTTTGACCACATGAAGTGGCCTGAATGATCCAGAGATGATGTGTCTATCGTAACAAAAATAATAGACAACACCATCTTATTCTTAAAAAAAAAAACTAGGTAGATGACACATTATCTACCCAATTTAGAAAAGAAAAAAAAAGCACAAACGTTGGGCCACCTTAGCCAACAAACCTGACATGGTTTCTTTTTCTCCTTTTCTTAAAAAAAAAGAAGATATTTTATTTAAATAAAGATTAATAAAAAATATATTTGGTATGTTATTTTATTAATTTTTTTCACTAATTGTCAAACCCATGAATTAATCCAAACATGCTTAAACCTAATGGGTTAGGATTAGGGTCAACTGGTAAAATGCATGATAACCTAAACCCAAATACAATCTAAACTCTTAACAACCTAATTTGAGACAACATAATCAAAAACCACCTAATCCAATCCATTTGCCAAATCTTACTTTTGCAAATAACTAAATTTTCTAAAGTTATTGGAGCCCATACATGATTCCAAGCTCTAAATACAAGTTGTTAATTATAGGCTGTGATGATTAAGTCATGGAAGAACTTCACATAAAAATGGACTTTCCCTAACTGATGAGTTTGGGCCTATATTGATCCTTCAAAACAAGTCCCTCATGGAATGTGGTACACTCTAATTCTTAAGTTAGCATTTAAGTTTGTTTGATCAAGTGGCAATCACGTAAAAATTTCAAAAATAGACTTTCCCTGTATGTTTTCTAGCTCGTTGAGTGTTATCTTTATATAGTGTTGTTAAGATTAATCCCCTTTTTCTTTCTCAAAAGCTGAGAATATATAGTCTTGAAAAATATCTATAAAATATATAAAGAAATATTTGGAGAAATGCTGGTGAAAAAGAATATTATTCATGAATAGTAAACTAAAGTGAGCAAGTTCGGTCAGACCAAAACTCGAGCTCGGTTGGGCTTTGACTTGACAAGCTTCGTGGAGCTTGGTTGGGTCATAGCATAATCGAGACAAAATAGCTTGGTTGAACTATGAACAAATCGAGCTCGAGGTGAGGCTTGGTTGAGATGCCAAACCAAGCTTTCACATGTCTTTTTATTATTATTATCATTTGCCCCTGATGTCTTGTAAATATACATATTTGGAAGACTTTAACCAGTTAGAAAGGGAAAACAAATACTTACAGTATATGCTTGCATAAAAATATTACAAGTGTGAGCATGCCTTTGAATGTTTGCCTATTTTTTGATTTTATGAGAGATATTGTTGATGTTTTATGGGGAGAGATTCATGATCCTTTTGGAGACAATAGTCGCAAGGACTTGAAGAAAGTTGGTCATGAGGACTTAGAGATAGTTGGTCACAAGGACCTAGAGATAATGGTCACAGGGACCAAGAAAAAATTAGTCATAGGGACTTGAAGAAAATTGGCCACGGGGACTTGGAGGCATAATAAAGATTAATGGAAACTTCTCCATGAAAATTTCAAGGTAAAAAACTCAAATAGATAAAATTGAAGGTTGGGCATTAAAATAAAAAATTAATCAAAGATTGATTACCAAATTTTTATTTTTCTCTAACAAGTACTTAAGTTGCTTAATTGGTTGTTGAAGTTAAAATTAATGTACAAACTATTTGGACCGTATTATGTTTATTGTGCTTTCTTATTCTTGTTATGTTGTATTATTATTTGTTGTGTTGTGTTCTAAGATTAAACATATTAAAGTTTTTGGTAATGAACTGTTTTATTATGTTGATAGTAAAATTACCTAAAATCAAACTATCATTAAGGAAATAACTTTACTTAATTTTTTTCTTAAAAATAATTAAATATATTTTTTAAGAAACTAAATAAATTATATCTTTGAAAGATACACATATATTAAAATAGCATAAGAAAAAAAAGCAATAATGAAAATATTACATAGTCTTTTTTAGTAATTAGAAATAGTAGATAATTTAATTAGGATCCATAAAGCTAAGATATAATATACTTAAAATAAAGTAATTGAGCTTAGTTAGTTTTAAAATATTTAAGGTTACTAACTATGTAATTAAATATTAGTTAATTGGTATGTATAAAAAATATTAAGTTTATTTTATTTTTAAAATATTTAAGGTCGTTTTTTAAAATAAAATAAATAGCATTTCATCTAAAAAAAAATCACTTCCTATGTTTTGAGTTGAAATCTAATATACATTTAATCTATTTTTTTTTAAAAAAAACAATATATTTCAATATTAAAAGTTACATGGTTGATTTCTAAAATCTTTATCAAATACTTTTTTTATGATCATTAAAGCAAATTAAAGCATTAAAATTTAGAAAAAATTAGAGAGTCAAACAGACCCGTAAGTTTGCTCAAGTTTATTTGTGAGTAGAAAATCTATTTCTAATTTATAGATGAAACTTAATTTTAAATTTTGTATTTTTACGACAAAAAAAATATGTTAATTTGAATACTCCAAATACATATCACTACACCATTAAATAGTTTCACCAACGGACTAATTCTATTGGTGAAAGGCATGACCTCCATCGGTGAAATTATTACCGACGGTCTCACTGACGAAATAATTTCATCGGTAATTCTCCTTTTCATTGTTAATTACCGACAGTCTCACGGACGGATACGCGCACCCAATTTTTTTTTTCCCGTGAGAACATTACCGATGGACTACACTCGTCTGAATTTTCAACAGTAATTACCGATAGATAATCCGTCAGTAATAGTTATGGTAAACACCGACGGAAATATTCTGTCGGTAATTATGGCATCGGTGGTAATTGTTTGGCAACTCTCTGTGAAATACTGACGGAAATTATCCGTTGGTAAAGCCGTCTATATTTAAACACCGACAACAATATTTCATCGGTAATTATGGCATCGGTGGTAATTGTTTTGCAACTCTCTGTGAAATACCGACGGAAATAGTCTGTCAGTAAAGCCGTCGGTATGTATTTAAAATATATCAAAATAATAATTTATTAATAGTAAAAAAGCTTAATAAACATATAAAATTGGATTAAACATTAAAAATATAAAAATAATGTTAAATAATATTCACCCAAATATTCATTACAAATTTAATGTGTTTAAAAAACAAAATTAAACTAGAATAGCGGCGAAGCTGGAGGAGGAGGAGGAGGAGGAGGAGGCTGGTTGTTCCCAGGACCGTACAACCAAAAAGGAGTTGCACATGTATCATCACCTATCTTTGATCTCATCTCCATGACCATTTGACTGAGCTGATCATAATTCTTCGAGAGTTGTTGATATTGTTGTTTCAAGGCAATGAACTCCTCAGACTGGGTGCTCGATACTGATGGAGAGCTCCCAATGGTTGAAACACTACGGGCCGACTGCAAGTTTTTAGCCATCATGTTGGAGAGCCTATAGACCCGATTTTTTTCGGGTCCACCAGACGATCCCACCTCTATCCACAAATCTGGATCGAAATCTGGATGGGTCGAAGGATTGTCCCCATATCTCTCCCTCAACCGGCTATTATAGGTCTCCTGAAAATTTTAAACAAAATCATCATATGCAATTCAAGAAAATAATAACTTACAAAATAAAATGAATGAACGAACATACCACGAAGTGCTGAGCACGGTTGTCCATGGACTGCTGCACCCCGTTTTGGCGGTCTTGACTCCGCACATGCGTCTCTACAAACAACTCCATTGAACTCGGCTCACGTCCAAGAGACGCAGCTTGTAAGGAAAAAATAGGTTGAAAGTTAAATATATTATAAGGAATGACAAATTAATTAACGATATATTTCATTAAAATTAATCTTACCATCCGCTTTGCATGTGCGCTGAATGAGACGGATCTGCCAGTGTGCGTGGTCACCGAACCATGAATTTTCTGGTACCGGTTGTTGGTGTCGGACTGTGAGCGCCGTGAGAACCACTCTGAGGTCATGTGCTCAATATATGCCGTCCATATTTTCCCCGAGATGAATAGCGGTTTGAATTCCCGCCCAACCACCACCTCATTCCATCCTTCAAGACCGTTATCCCTCGCATGTCTTTTTGATTTTTTTGAGTGTCATACCAAAAATCACGCAACCTACTTCCATTGTAACAAATTAGAATTTAAAACATAAAATTATAAAATAAAAATTAATATTATTTTCGATGTTACCTATTTGCCGTGTGATTCTCCCATACCCTCCTCACACTATTGTTGCTCGCCCTATCCCACTTTAATTTGTTCTGTGTATATAAATAATTCATATAAAATAAAAATGGTACAAGATATAAAATTATAACAATAATTTATTAAAAATAAGCTGGAAATTAAAAGTTAACACCGACTTGAAATCGCTTAAACCATGAATCGATATTAGGTTTCCACTCAGGATGTCTGGAAACCTGGCTCCATTGAAACAATGGAATCTCCATCGACGATTTAAACGCCAATGTTTGTAGAGACATCCTATAACAACTACAAAATTATACATTCATACTACAAACACGTTCTCTAGCACGAAGCTTGCTCTTGGTTTTGCGACCCGTGACCCATCACAAACCAACTCCATATTTTTACGGTTATAGAACCGCACTACATCCAATCTAGCCTTGATGTTGTCCTTTGTCTTCCCCTTCACATCCATGACAGTGTTGAAAATGTTCTCAAACACGTTCTTTTCAATGTGCATGACGTCAAGGTTATGGCGGAGAAGATTATTCTTCCAATAAGGAAGCTCCCAAAACATACTTCGCTTCACCCAATTATAGGTCAAACCAAAACCAGGAAACTTCTGTTTACCTGATTGGAGACCAAACACAATGTCACTGTACTCTGACACAACATCAAACAATTCTTCACCGAAAGACGCGGGGGTGAAACATCCTTTTCAACTCTGCCAACAAAGAAATCATTTTTGTTCATTCTGTACCTGTGATTCGGCGGCAAGAAATGACGGTGACAGAAAAAAAAAGAAGCTTTACCCCTATTTATTAGTGTGAATGCCTTGTTGTTCTCCATATGGTATGGACATGCTAGCTTTCCATGCGTGCTCCAACCAGAAACCATTCCATAAGCTGAGAAATCATTGATAGTCCACATCAAAGCCGCTCTCATAACAAAATTCTGTTTCCTCGAGATGTCATAAGTTAAAGCTCCAGAGGACCACAACTGCGTCAACTCATCAATCAACGGATGAAGAAAAACATCTATATTTCGCCCCGGACTGCTCGGACCTGGTATGATCATAGATAAAAAAATGAACTCCGGCCTCATACACATCCCCGGTGGCAAGTTATAAACCGTCAGTATGACTGGCCAACAAGAATAAGGAGCAGCAAATGACCTGATTGGGTTGAATCCGTCTATACACAACCCAAGACGCATGTTCCTTAATTCAGCTGAAAAGTGAGGATGCACACTGTTAAAGTGTTTCCAGGCTTCACCGTCACAAGGATGCACCATCACTCCATCAACCGCATGGTGTGATTGGTGCCATTTCATGTGCTCAGCAGTCCTTGGTGACATGAATAACCTCTGCAATCTAGGTGTGATTAGGAAATATCTAAGTTTTTTATATGCCACGAGAGTCTTCCCTCTACCAGTTCTGGGTTTGTAATGGGAATGCCCGCATGTCATGCACTCTGTCATCTCAGCATTTTCAAGGTAGTATAACATGCAGAAGTTAGGGCATATATCAATTTTATAGTATCCTAAACCGAGGGGTTTCATCATGAACTTGGCAACATAGAAGTTCTCTTTCAGCCTGTTTCCTTCAGGTAAAATGCTTCTAGCCCATTCGATAATCTTGTCATAACCGACCTCACTCAACCCGTGATCTGACTTGATGGTGAACACTTGTGCTACGACTGATAATTTACTGTGGTTCGTGTAGCCATCCCATAATGGTTCGTCAGAATCTTTCAACAGATCAAAAAACCTTGCTGCATCTGCATTAGGTTCTTCTTCTACGATTGGACATTCCCTAACATTACCTTCACTTATTCTCATTGCATCCATAACCATATTCCTGTAAGGATTACTATTCTCATTTCCAACTTCATGCATGTTGCTAACACTTGAAGTTGACCCAACCACCTGTTCTTCCATGCTCTCATCAGGAACAAATAGTTCTCTGGGTGCATATCAACACAGGTAATTCTCCATGAACCCTTTAGTTAGAAGATGCATCGTTACAACATCTTGATGCAGAAACTTTAAATTTTTACACTTTCTGTATAGACACCTAATACCGACCGGTGAAAGTGCCACGTCACTGTATGGCTATCTCGGTTTGAATCCGTTGGTCATTCCGTTGGTAAAATCGTCTGAAAAAACTCCACGTCACCATACTGTTGCATCTTTCCAAACAAACTGTATAGGCTGTAGGTGATACGGTCGGTATATACCAACGGAAATATGCCGTCAGTATATACCGACCGGATCACTGACGAAGTTACGCCGTTGGTATATACCTACAGAATTGGAGACAGAATTATTTCCATCGGTAAGAATTACCGACGAAAATATTCCATCGGTAATTCCGTTGGTTTTCACCGGTTTTCTAGTAGTGTATGATTTACTACCTTGACGGTTTTCTAGTAGTGTATGATTTACTACCTTGACGTATACATTCAAACAATTTAATCATTAATTAAATAATTCAAGCTTCATTACCTTATCACAAACTCCACTAAGTTTGAGCTTTTTAAAATTATATTTATATGACCATAAGAGAAAAAAAAAAGCCATATCATTTACAATACAATTATATTTGCTAAAACATTATACTAATCATATATCCCATAATTTAGTTATTTGATAATTCATATATAATCAATTATTTAGTAATTTGGCTATATTATTATAATCTTGTTTGTATGTTATTTTAATGATTATAATCATGTGCATTTAAATAAAAATATTAACAGATCTTATACTCATAAAAATATTTAACCCAAAATTTATATAATTTTATTTTTTAATCTTGTGATCTAGGAGATTTTTTTTTTCGAATGTGCATTTTGAAGTTATTGAGCATAATTTTTTATTCCACTGTTTGATTAGACTGTAATACTCCTAAGAGATCCTAGAGACTCTATTTTCTATAGGGTTAAACTTTCATAACAATCAGTTATTGGAAAGTCTTTCGATATTTTATAAAAATTACTATTTAGGATTTGTTATATTTTTATTTTCTCAATCCATATAAAATTTAGATTTTCAATTATTCTTGATTTTATTTTAAAAATTACTATTGTAACATTTAATTTTGTAGTTTTTTAATTAAATAATAATAATAAAATAAAATAGGTAAAATTCTATACTATCATAAACTTTTAAACAATTTGAAAGGCCTTGATATACATTGATCTAGCATAGGAGATGAGTTGATTTTTCTTTTATATCTTACTAAAAATACTCAATATGCATCTTAAACTAAAACTTATTGTAAGAGATTTCTATTGTTTTTAAAAAAGAATTTACATTAAAAATATGTATAATTCAAAATATTTGATTTAAAAGATTTCCTCATATTTGCTCTCTTTTCAAATTGATATCAATATTTTTTTATTTGCATACGTGGCAAAATGTATCAAGTGTATGTGTTTGTTTTTTTATAGATGTCAAAATTTTATTGATTAAAATTTAAAAATATATATTAATAGATTAACAATTCATATGTCATAATCATAGCAATACTTTGAATTGCATTCATTTTGATAAGCTTATATGGGGTAAAGAAGGATGATAGACAACTGTATAATTGACATTAAAAATATTTTTTTAATGAAATATCAATTTTTTATGCATTAAGAAAATGCTTTAATTTTAATATATAAAATAGATAGATAAATTGTTAAATACAGGAGTATATTTATAAATTGTGCACAATAGAGTCTGTTATATTAAAATTAACATGAAGTTATCACAAATGACTTTACATATAATATTTTTTAGTACTTTTTTAATAAAATTATTCATAAATTACGAACTGGCCGGGTGTGTTTGGTGTTTGGATGATAATAGATAATCATAGGTTAGATTTCATCATATTCATTACTCAACTGGTAATATATATATTACTTGAGTTTCAAGTTTCGATATGATATCTATTACTTGAATACTATAAATTATTTAATATAAAATAAGTGTGTGTATTAATATTCTACATACTTTATATATATATATATATCTTGAGTACTCATACTTTATCCATTAAAAAACAAAATTCAATTAAAAAAACTTTTCATGTGGAATATAGGAAATGTAAGATTCAATGAAGTCCATGATTTTTTATTTTATTTTTATTTTTTGTGTTTTGGAAGCACGCCAGTAACACCATAAGAGGATAATCTTCTCTCATTTCTTTTATACTCGTCTCACCTAATGTATTAGGAGACTACGTACATAATTAAAGTAAGAAGAAATTTGGGAAGCTGGTCCACACCTATACCCTTGGAGATGGCTTTCGATTTGGCCCTTAGCATTGACTGTCTCTTAATTAAGTTCTGGTCCCTTAAACTCCCAAGAGACGAAGTACTCGAAATTAATTCAATAAGTTTCACTATCAACCCCAAACTTCCAACAAATTGATCGAAGGAAAGTGAGTAGAACCATAAATTCATGACCTAATATGTTTCTTCAATAGGCTCAATAAATACTATTGCCAAGTAAAATAGGTAACTAACCTAAAACATCAAATTATCAATTATAAACTAATTTATAATAACAATTTAATATATGTGTATAAAATAGAATCAAACTTATGTAATTAGTATTAACATGGCTTAAAAATGGAAAATAAATTAAAATAAAACATGCCTACGTACTATCTAGAATTATATTAATTAAATTTGTAGCTGAGGTTTTTTTGTTATAATGCAAATTTGGATATGATCAAAGCTTTTAAAGTTTAATCCAAAAGGAAATAGTTAAAAAAAACAAATTAATAAAATAAATATTTTGGCAGCATTTAATTCACAAGAAAATTTTACCAACGAATTGTGTGTTTTATATCGACGGAATGCATCCGTCGATAAAACTCTTTTATTAATGGTGTAGTGTAAACTGTTTAAGGTATGTAGAGAGAAAATTATTTTTCTCAATAAAACACCTAAATATATTTATTAGATAAGATATGGATTTAAGATTTGAATTAGAAAAAAAAGTTATTTTTTACACTAATTTTCGAAGTAATGAAACGATCTTGTGTTTCTGTATAAATCAAAGTTCTTGAAAGGAAAGGATGACAAGTCATTGTTCAATTAATGCTATTTAATTAGCACATTGTAGAAAAACTACGAAAATAACTCATAAAACTTGACTTTGTGATTTTTCGGCACTCGGCAGGTAGGTTTATTTTGATACAATATCTTAAAAAAATATTAAAGATCATCATTCACGGTAATATATGTTTGGCAATTTTTTATTACCTTAATATATACTGAGCTGGTTAGTGCTTATGACATAATTACACGCAAGAGCATATTCGGGAAAGCTGCAATGACTTTGCCTGCAGTTCAAATTCAAGTATGCAATCTCTCTCCATCACAAGCTTTATGTGTGTGTCTGTGTGTGTGTGTGTAAGAGTAACTGTATACATGTCAAAATTTATCTCTGAGCCCAAATTGTAGTTACATAAGAGTAATAACAACAGTCCAAACAAGCTGAATCAGCGATACCTTAACCATTGCTAGAAGCTACTCAAAATGCACATCCAAGATTGCTGGAAAACATCATCCTTGGACAGCCCATGATTTCAAGCTTCCTTTTTAACATCTTGAGCGCTGCATGTTTCTTCAAACTCTCTCAAAAGCCAACAATAAATCATAATTAGCTTTCGCGAAAAAAATGAAATAACAGACTAGGCACCTTATTGAAGACCAGAGCCCCAGACGGTAGCAGCCCTAGTTGGTGGAAAAAGTGGTGCAAGATTGAGGAACCTGTACTGGAGATCCGGGCAATCCAGGTATTACACTAGGTGTACTAAGGTTGTTAGACCCATCTCTGCTCCTTGGTGTACCCATACATGTGGAGATAGCTGCTGCTAAGGCTGCAGTGAAATTTGGGTCAGAAGCAATGGCCGCAGTAACTGTCTCAACCATTGAACCGTGCCGCTGCCCTAATTGCACTGATGGAATTGCAGGTAACTTAGAAGCGACATACATTGGGTTCCCTGGGAGTTGTGGGCAGCCATGCAAAGGAAAAGGGAATGTGACTGGAGAAGGAGAAGTGCAGGGGAATGGCATTGTAGTGTTTGGGCCATGTGTCAAGTCCAGGGTTATAGTGGGAAATGGTGCAGAAGCAGATATGGTAGCCATTGTTGATGCATAGGGCAAAGAAGGGTAGAAGCCACTACTTGAGGATAGGCCTTCTCTGCTAGAGGTTGAACCTGATAAGAGCATTGTTGCTGCAGCTGAGGTAGTATTAGCCATAACCATAGCAGCTGGGGGGAAGAGGGTGGTTGTGATTTCCTTCATATGTGGCCATGAGAATGGTCTTATCTTCTGCACATCTTTGCACCTTTTAAAACAAAAACATGAAAAATGTCAGTAAACCAGCAATCAAACCTAAATGTACGGTTGGTCAATATTAATTTGAAGTCAGAATACATATAGACCTCAAAAAAATAAAATTTCATTGTACTCTTCACCTCTTGATCTGTTTAATTTCAAAGGAAATGGAAAAAATAAAATCCCATGCTCGATTAATTAAACCTCTACAAGTTTGTAATTTATCTTATAATAAAAAAAAAAAAGAAAGAAGTTGAACGATACCGACCATTAATATTTATTGACTAACAAGTGAACATGAAGAAACCAGCACCATCATCACATTAAATTATATATTGAGAGTTGAAAGGCGCCGTACGTAGTATTTGTTATTGATATTTGACTATTTACCTGCTTGCGAACTGGGCATCCTACAGTCATGGAGCACCGATAGTAGGCACGAGGACAAGGGTTACCTTTGGCCATCTTTTGACCATACTTCCTCCACTGGCATCCATCGTTTATCTAATAAATTAAACACAAGAAATTCACTGATCCCATTAATTCATTTAAATTATTATTATTTTGCAGCACAGAAGTGCAATGCTTTTTCTTTTTAATCCATGAAAATTAATGCTCACCAAAGGAGCCTCCGATCTTGCTCGAACGGACACTCTAGCCTTCCTGAAAGGGACCTCAGGGACTTGCTCGTTAGGCTTTTCTTCTTCTAATCTTGGACTTTTTGGAGAGCCCAAACTCTGGGATGTTTGATCAATATTACTATCCGCAATTGAAGCTCGTTTCCCTGATATCTGAGACTTTGTTTCCATTATATTTGTTGGAGAGATCAGCATTTCATGCGTCTTGTCGTAGGATACCGAAGGTTCAATATTGGCATCGAATGTTGCAGATGGCCGTGGGTCCATTAAGAGTTGAGCTGACATTACTGGAGTTGGTGTGTCATTTAGCTCCCCTTTCTGCATCAAACATGAAAATGATTCCATACAGTGAAAAAGACACCAAAGACGCCAACCATTTATTAAAAAAGAAAAAAATTGATCCTCATATCCCTTCGGATCCTATTGAAGATAAATTGAATATCTAAATGAAAGATTCAAGTTTTGGACCATCTGAATACATTCAATGAATGCCGTGCTTCGTAACTAGAGAGAGAAAATAGTGCCAAAGAGAAAAAAGGAATAGTAGCATATGTTCTCTTTATAGGTAGAGAGAGAAAATAGTGCCAAAGAGAAAAAAAGGAATAGTAGCATATGTTCTCTTTATAGGTATTGATAATGGAACACCTTGTACGATCTATTGCAAAAGCTAGGAGATATTGCAGGCTTAGGCTCGTGATCCCTAAAGCAAAAAACTTGGGACAAATCTTTGTTAAGCAGTAGCATTCCTGCAAACACGAGATCCTATGGAAGCAAGTTCGATGGGTCAAATAGAAATTACTTATTCAAATTATACAAACTCGGAACTGTCCCGTCATCTGTCTTGGTGGTTTTGGAACTGAAAAGGCCTAAAAAATGTGTATGAAGGTATTGAAAAAGTAATACTGGGCCGAGTAATCGCACTTTCCAATTTAAGGGAAGCACGTTACTCATTTCTTAATTGCTAAAATAGGCACTTGTTAATGAATTTCAAATTACCGTAGCTATATCACACCATGACCATTTATTCAAGAAATTCGTATGATTGGTAAGGATGAATGAAATCCATCGATCTATCTCCGACCAATACTAGACACACATACTAGTGGAGAGGTAACTGATCAGTTAAGCAACTCAAACGATGAATCACCTGCTCAACCCGACATCCCTGTGTCTGTTTTTGCATTGCCACGAGTAGTTGAGCTTGCAGGTCCTTGTAACTCTTGGTAATCTGATCCAACAAGCTTCTCAGCTTCTTATTCTCATCATGCTGTCTCCCTAACTCTCCTCGGAGTACTCTCAGCTGCAAAACCAAATCCTCTAACTTAGAAATAAAATAAAAAAACTTGTGAATTAATAGCATCGGAAACTCAAAAGACTCTAATTAAGTACCAACGTGAAAACTCACTTCATTATCATTTGGTTCTTTGGCATTCGCTATTATTGAAATCCCAGAACTTGAAGTTGACAGATTCAATCCAGTCTGTAACACATGAAATTAGGTCAGTAACAAGCAAACACAAATACGTACCTACTATGCTCATATATTGTTATGTAGTAGATACAGTATCGTCATGGCCATGCCCTTAAAACCTAAGCTTTCACAAGTGCGTGATCACCTATAAAGAGTAATAAGTGGACAAAAATAAGGTGAAAAAATTCAAGACGTAGGTAAATACATTAAAGAAACCTTACGTTTAGGCTAGAATCAACCAGACTTGATGATCCAATATTAATCTTCATCTCTTGATGCTCACTTGGTGATTTACCATTCCTATCAGTAGAAAAGAAATCAACTTCTTTCATCGTGGGCTTGGCATGATCACCCGAACTATAATCATTTAAGTGATCCGATACACCTGGGTTTTGCCGTAGAAAGTCGCCGGAGTGCATGAACACCAATTCACGGCCTTGTTGATCCATGACTGAAACGAGGGGAGGGAGGGAGAGAGAGAGAAGAGATATTGTGAGCGTAGTAGTTGTGGAGGCCTTTCAACGAGAAGTATTTGTATTGTTTAGTTAACAAAAGACTAAAGAGAAGGGAGGGGTCCAAAATATAATTACAAGTCCCTAGAGAAGACCCAGCCGTTATATTATCGAAATTGTTGACATCATTGTTGTGTTAGGTTACACGTGGCATTATTAGAGAGGGGGACCATGCCGCAGCCGTGCAGCTTGTAACATAACATATACACTCCTTTATAGCATGTAGGAGAATTGGGGATCACTTGTGCCATTAGCATACAATTTTTGTTTTTTTATATATAAAAAAATTAACTAAAATAGCAGGAAAAGTTTTGGTAAAATAGTATATTTTGGGATGTTATGATTTTGAACTGTAAATATAATAAAATTTTAATTGATATGAAGATTCACAACCGCAACATCAATTAAATTTAGAACTAACTGGTCGACCAATTTAAAAAAAAAAAATACAAAACTATCAAAACCAGGGCCCTAAAAAGATATTCTTGAAATATAAAGATTTGACGGTCGGAGTAGCAATTCTATAACTATTTTAAGAAAAACAAACTCTGAAAACTCCTATGAAAATTTGAGTGCAATCCAGTGATCAGATCAAAAGTTACGGCTTTTTTTAATCATCATTATGTTCTGGCGCAACCAGACTTTCTCTTAAATCAAGACCTATCACAATGGTCCATAAATGCATTTGTTAGGCCATCCATGTAATTTGTTCGAGGCAGATCCTTATCTAGTTGTGGCAGCCTCACATTTGACTACTCAGAATCACTTGTTATCGCAAGTCCGACTATATCATTGACACTCCTAAAATATATTTGAAAGAAAAAAGTTCATAAAATTATAGTTTTTATGTGAAACGGTCGACCAATTCATACAACTGGATCAACTAGTCGACCGATTGAGTCAATAAATTGATTGTGAGGCTACATGTTAGTTGTCGCCTTCAAAAGCGCGACATGATGAAAATGTGTTATTTTGTCAAAAATTTTACAAATGGTGTTATCCTGCTAAAATTTTTAACTTACTATGCTATTTTTTTAAAAAAAATATATGAGAATTAGGGTAGCTAGATTTTCGACATAACCATAAAGATATTGTAATGGCGGTTACTTTTGAAAGTGTTTTGCGCTTGAAAATGCATCAAAATAATTTTTTTATTTTTTAAAAAATTTATTTTTGACATCAACACACCAAAATAATTTAAAAATACACAAAAAAATAATTTAAAGTAAGAAAAAATCCAAATTTTCTAAGAAGCGCGATATGGCCGCAATAACAAATAAGCTTAAAATCTATACTTATAATTTTTTTTTTCAATGCTTGTTAAAAAATAAATTTCAAATGGAGTTTCTAAATTCAAAAACAATGTATTTCTATTAAGATAGTTTACAGCCAAAGTTTCACAGAATTATATAAAGTAAATATTTATGGGATAATATTAGTCATTGAATCTCAAATATAACCATAAAAAACAGTTATTTTGACTGATTAAGTTTTGAAAACTGAGACAATTTAATAAAAAAACAATTCAAGTATAAAAATCTAAATATAAAAAAATAACCAACTTCAAACAACTAATTTTGCAGTTAACTCTTAGAGTCGTTGTTAATGATAACGGAGTGGGGTTTCATTTAATGGAGATTGAGGTTAAGATTGAGTATGGTAAGGCATTCCATATAAGGGTGGGGATTACATCTTTAGAGGTCAACGTGGTTGACGGCACGACTTTATCTTATGGTGGTTAGAATAAAAAGATGATGAGTCCTACATATATAAAGAGAGTAACAAAAAAGAAAACCTAATCCCATTGACTTAAACTATATATAAAAAAACCTTATATGCATTAAGATTAAAGATAAAGTGCCTTGCTTTTTTCTTTTGGAAAACTTCAATTTTGAAAGGTACCTAAACATTGCTTGTATAACACCCATTTGAAAATAAGGCACATTAACAAATTGATATGATTTATATATGAAAATATAAAAACATGTCTTTCTATTATCTTGTTTCTTGTTCTTAAACTTTCATAAAGAAAATTAATTTTAAATTTTAGTTTTCTTTGTTCCTAGTCTCTAATATACATATCTTCTACAACAATTAATTCCATTAAATTTAAATACTATTTTTATTGCACATGATAGTTTTTGTGTAGACCGTGAATGGCACAAAAACAAATAAAAAAAATCCATATTAAATTATGTAATGACTTGATCTTTTATTTATGGAGGTAGATAGATAGTTTAGGATTCATCATGATTTTAGTCATAAAAAAATTCAAATCAAATTTAGAATAAATCATATTCCATTATTCTACTCTTGGCCGTAAAAGTATAAACTATCAATAGCGCAAAAACAAAAGCAAGAAAAAAAATCCATTTTGAACAACTTTATGACTTTATCCTTCATTTATTGATATTGATGTTCATAAACAGCTTAAGATTTATTTGAAGTTAATTAACAAAAAAAAATCAAATCGAATCAAGAACTAGTCATGTTATATTATAATACTCCTCGTTCGTAAGAGTATAAACTATGAAAAAAAAAAAAAGAATGAGTCCAAGACAATACTCACAAATAATCTATCTATCCAAGAATTCTATAAAAGGATTCACTAGTGTTTCAAGTTATCAAGGATCCTATAAAAGGATTTGCCAAAGTTCTAAGCTTTCAAGGATCCTCTAGAAGGATTCACGAACTTTCATGTTTCCAAGGATCCTCAAAAAAGGTTAATCAAAGTTTCAAGTTTTTAAAAGTCCTCTAAAAAAATTCACAAAAGTTTCACATTCTCAAGAATCCTTCGAAAATATTTACCAAAGTTTCAAGTTCTTAAGGATTCTCCAAAAAGATTTACTAAAGTTTAATGTTTCAAAATGATTTTCTTTTAAAAGTTTCACCAATTTTCGTGTCGCAGGGATTACCTAAAAGGTCAGGATTCAAGAAAATTGAGAGAGTTTAGAGAGAAAGATAAGAAAATAATAATAAAAAAGTAAGACAAGAAAAAAAAAAGTGAAATAAAAAAATTCCTCTCTCCAAAAAAAACCTCCAAAAACTTTTGAGAAAAAAAATTCCTCCTAAAAAATTCATCAAGTAAAGCAAAGAAAACAAATCAGCCTAAAAAATTCATTTATGAAAAAAAAGAACATTGATGTGACATTTATATCTTATTATTTTAAAGGCTTGATATGATTTCTCTAAATTTTCAACACTATGTATTTATTTGAGGACTTTGGTGTGGTGTGTGTGTGTGTCTATATATATACTAGGAGATAAATTTCTCTTTGGAATCAAGTACATATTTGAACTAGACATACTTTTGCTCTCACCGCATTTCCAGTCAAAAAGAGATAAATTTACTTATAGTACCAAAATTGTAAAAGTAAATTAATCTTAAGGGGACATTTGTAAACACTAAAATTTCAACAAGTGCCCATGACTCAAGCTCTTTATGAAAAAAAAAAAATTATTAAGGTTTGGACCCAAATTAAATTAAAAAACATAGTCCAAATACATTTTATGTTTCTTACTTTAATTTTATAAAAATATCCTTGTGATAAAGGATATTTGAGGTAAATTGTATCTAACTTGTCAATAAATAGATAACTAAGTCACAAAATCAAACACAACGACAATAGAAAGAGACTAAAGACTAAGCACAAAACTTAAAAGTTCTATATAAAAAATTTAAGTTCATCAAGGAAGCAAAGGATCAAAATCATTTCCTTCATCAAATTAAACTAAGAAAATAAAGGATCAGAGTCCTTTTCTTCATCAAATCAAATCAAGAAAACAAAGGATCAAAGTCTTTTTCTTTGTCAATTCAAATCAAGTTAAGATCTCACATAGTTAAAGCTTTTGAGCTTGTATGAATATTCTTTATCTTCATCAAATCAAAGCAAGTTAAGATCTTACATGGTTAAAATTTTTGAGCTTGTGTGAATACTCTTCATCTTAATCAAATTAAGTTAAGATCTCACACGGTTAAAACTTTCGAGCTTATATGAATATCTTTTCATCCAAAGCAAGATCCAGATCTAACAATTAATCAGAGAATTTGTGCACGTGAAGAGCACTTCAAGAGAGTTTCAACTTCTTCTTTCAATCAAATTCATTACTGTAATTTTGACATCATTTTTAATGTATTTTTAATACGTAAAACACTACCAGAAAACCAGAGAAAACCAACGGAATTACCGACGGACAAATTCCGTCAGTAATAATTACCAACGGAAATAATTCCGTCTCAAAATCTATCGGTATATACTGACGGCCTAGATCTGTAGGAGAAACGGTCGGTATATATCGACAAAATATTTATGTCAGTATATACCGACCGTTTTCTTCAACGAAGTATACAGTTTATCTGGAAAGATGCAACGGCCTGGTGACGTGGAGTTTTTTCAGATGATTTTACCGATGGAATAACCGAGGGATTCAAACTGAGATAGTCGTACAGTGCGCAGTAGCGCCATCGCGATGGAATGTATCCGTCGGTGATTCCATCAGAAAAAACCATTATATACCCACCCCATCTGCTGACACTCTCTTCCTCTGTTTTTCCTTCTTTTTCTTTCCTATCCCACCTCTCCCCTCCCAAACTACAGTCAACCACCCATCCCAACTCTTCAATATTCTCAACACAAGCACTCAAGTTTCTTATATCTTATGCGTGGTCACAATATCCGTTTCTTGTGGATTTTATCATTGTTTTTGTAAGTAAATCTATCCTTTTTAGTTTTAACATTTAAATGTGAATTTTATTATTTTTTTAGTATATGTATTTTGTTAACTTTTGTACTTGATTGATTGTTATTTATCAAAGAAACTTGTAGTATGAATATATTATTTTGTAGTTGTTATAGTTTGTTTTAGATTTTCTCAAATTATATTTGTTTGTAAATTATTGAAATTTTGTTTGAATTACAACGAATTAAATGTGTTGTGATGAAATAAATAATTAATAGCTTGTTTAACGAGTTTTTTTTAATTGTTATCAATTCTATTTCGAAGTTGTGATTTCTGTAAATTTATATATGTATAAATTTGTATGTATAAACGTTGATAGTTGATAATTGATAATGAATATTTAACATAAGTGTTGTTTTAGTTTGTTGGATAATGTTGGGGAAAACCAATATTTTTGTTATGTTTTATAGAGGTTCAATAGAAGTCATGGATGATCGTTCATGGATGTATCGGGACTCGCCCCAAGGATTGCGGAGGATGGATTATTGTAACGGTGTCCAGGGTTTTATTAATTTCCAACATCTATTCCGAGGAATTTTACTGATGGCCGTATTAGGTGTCCATGCAGGAAGTGTAAAAATTTAAAGTTTCTGCATCAAGATGTTGTAACGATGCATCATCTAACCAAAGGGTTCATGGAGGATTACCTGTGTTGGTATGCTCATGGAGAACTATTTGTTCCTTATGAGTGCAGGGAAGAACAGGTGGTTGGGTCAATTTCTAGTGCTAGGAACATGCATGAAGTTGGAAATGAGAACAGTAATCCTTACAGGAATATGGTTATGGATGCAATGAGAATGAGTGAAGGTATTGTCAGGGAATGTCCAATCGTAAAAGAAGAACCCAATGCAGATGTATCAAGGTTTTTTAATCTGTTGAAAGATTCTGACGAACCATTATGGGATAGCTGCACGAACCACAGTAAATTATTAGTCGTAGCACAGGTGTTCACCATCAAGTCAATCATGGGTTGAGTGAGGCCGGTTATGACAAGATTATTGAATGGGCGAGAAGTATTTTACCTGAAGGGAACAGGCTGAAAGAGAATTTCTATGCTGCCAAGTCCATGATGAAACCCCTCGGTTTAGGATACCAGAAAATTGATATATGCCCTAACTTCTGCATGTTATACTACCTTAAAAATGCTGAGATGACCGAGTGCATGACATGCGGGCATTCCCCTTACAAACCCAGAACTGGTAGAGGGAAGACTCTTGTGGCATATAAAAAACTTAGATACTTTCCAATGACAACTAAATTGCAGAGGTTATTCATGTCACCAAGAACTGCTGAGCACATGACATGGCACCAATCACACCATGCGGTTGATGGAGTGATGGTTCATCCTTCTGACGGTGAAGCCTGTAAACACTTTAACAATGTACATCCTTACTTTTTAGCTGAATCAAGGAACGTGCGTCTTGGGTTATGTACAGATAGATTCAACCCATTCAGGTCATTAGCTGCTCCTTATTCTTGTTGGCCGGTCATACTGACGGTTTATAACTTGCCATCGGGGATGTGTATGAGGCCGGAGTTCATGTTTTTATCTATGGTCATACCAGGTCCGAGCAGTCTAGGGTGGAATATAGATGTTTTTCTTCGTCCGTTGATTGATGAGTTGACGAAGTTGTGGTCCTCTAGAGCTTTGACTTATGACATCTCGAGGAAATAGAATTTTGTTATGAGAGCGGCTTTGATGTGGACTATTAATGAATTCACAGCTTATGGAATGATTTTTGGTTGGAGCACGCATGGAAAGCTAGCATGTCCATACTGTATAGAGAACAACAAGGCATTCACGTTAACAAACAGGGGTAAAGCTTCTTTTTTAACTGTCACCGTCATTTGTTGCCGCCGAATTATAGGTATAGAAAGAACAAAAATGATTTCTTTATTGGCAAAGTTGAAAAGGATGTTGCACCCTCGCGTCTTTCCGGTGAAGAATTGTTTGATGTTGTGTCAGAGTACGGTGACATTGTGTTTGGTCTCAAATCAGGTAAGCAGAAGTTTCTTGGTTTTGGTTTGACCTATAATTGGGTAAAGCGAAGCATGTTTTGGGAGCTTCCTTATTGGAAGAACTATTTTCTCCGCCATAACCTTGACGTCATGCACATTGAAAAGACATGTTTGAGAACATTTTCAACACCGTCATGGATGTGAAGGGAAAGACAAAGGAAAACATCAAGGCTAGATTGGATGTAGCGTTGTTCTGTAACTGTAACTGTAAAAGCATATGTTTGAGGCATGTCCATCGGGGAAATGCAGGTACTTGTTCAATCTTAAAAAAAAAGGTTAAGAATAAGGCGAATGTTGAGGCGTGAATATGTGAGGCCTATATTGTTGAAGGGATCTCAACATTTATCTTATACTATTTCGAACCTCATTTGAGAACGAGGATAAACCGTGTTCCACGGCATGATGATGGTGGTGAAGTGCCTTCAAGTGGAAACTTGTCAATATTCTCCAATCCTGAACGACCCACACCTAAAAATGCCGTAAGGGGAAGATATTTTTCTGAAATAGAGTTCAGACAAGCACATAATTATGTTCTATTTAACTGTGATGAGCTTAGACTTTTTATTAAGTAAGTAGATGTTCAACTTAAACTTTGTCAAGAGTGTACTATTTATGTTTTCTGATACCATACACTCATATAATTTGAAACAACCTTGCAGGTAACATCGACGATACTTACTGTCCAATAACTCACAGCTGACCGAATCCCAGATCTTTCAATTACAAGATGAACAATTAGCCACATGGTTTAGAACACATGTAAGTCCTATCACAAACTCATTATCTCTCGCAATGTAATTAATTGTAGTCAATGTTACATAATATCCGTTTATTGATTATTATTGTATTTAATTTACAAGCTAGGTTTATCAAATGGGAGGTAGTGCTGCTATTTCACTGTCTTTACTATGTCTGGGCCCTGAAAGAAAAGTCAAGTGCTATAACGGGTATTTTGTCAATGGATATGTCTTTCATAATGAAGAATACGAGCATGGAAGAAAGACATACAACAGCGGTGTTTGTATTAAGGGATCGACTTCTAGTGAGTTTGAAGTTGACTACTATGATTGGAAGAGGTCATCGAACTGCAATATCATAGCGAGCAAAATAGAGTGTTTTTATTCAAATGCTATTGGTATGACACAACTGACAGAGGAATCAGAGTAGATCCTCACTATGGTCTCATTGAAAACAACTCAAAGCTAGACACCGCAACGTAAACGATGTCTTTGTTTTCACAAACCAATGCCAACAAGTTTATTACACATACACCCCTTCCTTTAGAAAGGACCGATCAAGAGTTGATTGGTTATCCATTTTAAAAACAAAACCCAAGGGTCGTGTCGAGGTTGTTCAAGATGAGAACGAAGACACAAGTGTGAAGGATGAAGTCTTTCAAGCTAATGAGTTGGTTGAACCATATCGAGTTGCTCCGTCGATTGACTTAGAAGAAAATTCAAATTTTTATGTTTTCAACGATTGTCTTGTTGATGTTGACGAGAGGAGTTGAATGTTGTTCTGAGCTCTACTAATGGAAAAAAGAATGTTGTTGAAGAAAATGACAATGAAATCGAAGAGTGCGATGAAGCTGATGTTAACAATTCAATAGAGGACGAAGATGAAAATTCCGACTAAGTAAACATGTTCTAAAGCCTTATTTTATAATGTAATAATTTGAAACAAGAAATATTTATTCTTCTTTAATGGTCAGCCCTTGTTATTGTGTTGTGTGTGCTGTAAGATTGCAATTCAAGATTTTGTGAATACCCGTCGGTATTTCATAGAGAGTTGAAAAAAAATTATGGGATTGTGCCACTTTCACCGACGGCGTCACCAACGGACTATACCCGTCGGTATTTCACAGAGAGTTGCAAAACATTTATAGGATTGTGCCACAATCATCGACGGCTTGATTGACGTACAATACCAACGAAATCACTGATGGATTTAAGCACATCCTGAAGCGCATGCATGTCAGACACGTGTCCGTCTGCACAAATACCGACAGACTTTCTGACGGATCCAAAAGTCTGGCGGGATTTTTGAACTTTTTTGGTGCGCATTTCAATTAATTTTCAACGTTATTACCGATGGAATTTAATGCCACCGACAACAATTAATGTCCGTCAGTAATACCGTCGAAAAAATTGCTATATAAAACCCCCACACCCCCATTTGGTTCATTTTTTTCTCTGGCTCCATTTCTCTTCTTCTCTATTTCTCTTCTCCTCTTTGTTTATATTTGGCTTTTGGAAGGGAGTTTCTTTTCTTCTCCATTTCTCTTCCCCTCTTGGTTTATATTTGGCTTTTGGAAGGGATTTTATTGTTTTGGTGGTAGTTTTAAAAGGTATGTATTCTTTTTTCTTTATCTTTGTATTTTTTTTATTTTAATTATGATTATTTTTTTTGGTGTTCTTTATTTTGTGTTTTGTTTGTAGATAAAATCTTAAATTCAACACACTATTAAGGTAAGCATTTTTTATTCCCAAATTTATTTTGAATTGATATAGTGTTTTTTAGTTTTGTGTATTGTTTGTTTTGTGTTTATGTTGTTTTGTATAGTGTTTTTTAGTCTTTTCATTTTATTTATTAATTTTATGATATTATTATTTGTATTGCTATAATTGTTATTGTTGAATTTATGTTAAAAATATTAATTTATTTATATAGAATTACATTTAATTAGTTTATCTTAATTTAGGATATTATTGTTTGTATTGTTATAATTGTTATTGTTGAATTTATGTTTTAAATGTTAATTGAAATATAGAATTAAATTTAATTAGTTTATCTTAATTTTAGGATATTATTGTTTACATGTCATTGCTATTGCTTGTTATTACATTTTATATTTATGTGTACACGTTAATTTCTATTTTGAGGTCCATTAGGGTCGATTGTGTTAGGAATGATATTGATTTAGTTACCTTTTGCTTTTGACCATGTAATTATTTATAAATTAAGAGTCTTGTCTCCTAAAACTTGAAATGTAATATTAATTCGTAAATTTGAATGTATGACTTTAATCTAATGTTTGTAACTCTAAGTACCAATTTAACAATGAATGTTCATAGTTGAAATTGATTCTTTTACTTGAATATCATTATATGATGTTATTGAATAAAATGTTTTGTGTTGATAATGATGAGTTGGGTTGAGATCCAGGATGATTGGATCGGGATGTGAAATAAAATTGAAAGTGTAATATGTTTTTGTCGATAACTTGGGACCCCAAGATAGGGGAGACTCATCAATTTTTTTAAAAATAATCGAAGTTAATTATGTAATTATTTGTATAAATTTGTGTAGATGCGTAGAATGAAATCTACAGCACGTCGTCAGAAGACGGTTGCAACTAGTTCTTTTAGCAGTGAGGAGGACGTATCCTTAGGTGCTGATCACGACGAGGAATCTACGCCAACTTGTGATGCTGCCTCTTCTAGCGCGATTTCATAGCGCAGAAGCAGTGTGCCTTCACAGCGAGGTCAATTCACCTGTAAGTACCAGACACAATGGAAAGATGACTTCTCAATGTAAGTTTGTTTAGGTTTTATTTTTTTTTTTTTGATATACTTATAACATAATTTATGAACAACTAATTAATATTACTACTTTTATTTAATTTCAGGTTCACAAACATTGAGGCTGCAAGGGCTATAACAATGGCGTTTAAATCGTCAATGGAGATTTCATTGTTTCAATGGAGCCGAGTTTCCAAACATCCCGAAAGTGGAAACCTAATATTTTTAATAAATGATTTTTACAATTTTATTTCTTGAACTATTTTTATTTTATATGAATTATTTATATACAGAGAACAAATTTGAGTGGGATAGGGCGCACAACAATGTTGTGAGGAGGGTATGGGAGAATCACGCGATAACTAGGTAACATCGAAAATAATATATATTTTTGTTTTATAATTTTATGTTTTAAATTCTAATTTGTTACTATGGAAGAAGGTTGCGTGATTTTTGGTATGACACCAAAAAAGCTCAAAAAGACATGTAAGGGATAATGGTCTTAAAGGATGGAATGAGGTGGCGGTTTGGCGGGAATTCAAACCGCCATTCATCTCGGGGGGAATATAGACGGCATATATTGAGCACATGACCTCAGAGCGGTTCTCACGGCGCTCACAGTCCGGCGCCGACAACCAGAACCAGCAAATTCATGGTTCGGTGACCATGCAAATTGGCGGATCCGTCCCATTCAGCGCACATGCAAAGCGGATGGTAATATTAATTTTAATGAAATATATAATTTAATTAATTTTTCGTTTCTTATAATATATTTAACTTTCAACCTTTTTTTTCCTTACAAGCTGCATCTCTTGGACGTGAGTCGAGTCCAATGGAGCTGTTTGTAGAGACGCATGTGCGGAGTCAAGACCGCCAAAAAAGGATGCAGCAGTTTGTAGACAACCGTGCTCAGCACTTGGTATGTTCGTTCATTCATTTTATTTTGTAAGTTATTATTTTCTTGAATTGCATCTTGAATTGCATATGATGATTTTTTTTTTAATTTTCAGAAGACCTATAATAGCCGGTTGAGGGAAAGATATGGGGACAATCCTTTGACCCATCCAGATTTCGATCCAGATTTGTGGATGGAGGTGGGATCGTCTGGTAGACCCGATAAAAATCGGGTCTACGGGCTCTCCAACACTACGGCTGAAAACTTGTGTTCGACTCGTAGTGTCTCAACTATTGGGAGCTCTCCATCAGTATTGAGCACCCAGTCTGAGGAGTTCATTACCTTGAAACAACAATATCAACAACTCTCAACGAATTATGATGAGCTCCGTCAAATAGTTATGGAGATGAGATCAAAGATGGGTGATGATACTTGTGCAGCTCCTTTTTGGCCGTACGGTCCCGAGAACAACCAGCCTCCTCCTCCTTCTCCTCCTCCAGCTCCGCCGCTATTCTAGTTTAATTATGTTTTTTAAACATATTAAATTTGTAATGAATATTATTTAACATTATTTTTATATTTTTAATGTTTAATCCATTAATTTTGTAATGAACATTATTTTTAATGTCAAAACATTATTATTTTTTGTTTATTAAGCCTTTTTTACTATTAATAAATTATTTTATATATATATATATATATATATATTTTTTAAATACATACCGACGGACATTATCCGTCGGTATTTCACAGAGAGTTGCCAAACAATTACCAGTCATGCCATAATTACCGACGAACATATTCCGTCAGTGATTGCATAATTACCACCGATGCCATAATTACCGACGAACATATTGCGTCGGTGATTACATAATTACCACCGATGCCATAATTACCGACGAACATATTGCGTCGGTAATTACCGTTGAAATTTCAGATGGATTTAGTTCGTTGGTAATGTTCCCGCGGGAAAAAAAAAAATTTTTGCGCGCGCATATCCGTCGGTGGGTGGTTTTTTTATTTGTGATAGAATTAGCGACGGAAAGGAGAGTTACCGACGACTATTATACCGATGAACGTGTTTCGTCAGTAATTATTTTACTGACGGAGTTCGATTCTGTCACCGACGGAATTAGTCCGTCGGTAAAACTGTTTAATGGTGTAGTGAAATTTTGTATGTACAAGTGTATAAAATTCGTTGTGCTTTTATATATGTATACAAACAATTCTTTTATAATATAAGTTATCTTTATATCTTGTCATTAAGAAACATTTGATAGGTCCAAACTTTGAAAAAGGTTTTTAAAGCATTACTGAAAGCAAGGAGAGTTAAGTTATGTCTTTAATTTCAATTTCACATAAGCAATTATATTCAATTCCATTGTTCATTAATATTGAACATATTGTCTTCCCCAGAGGCGGAGGGATGTACAAGGCTGAGGAGGGCTGTAGCCCAGGTAAAAAAATAAATCCTAATCTTCAGTGTTTAAAATTTTAATTTACACACAAATGCAGTAATTAAATGCAGCAATTAATAAGTTCTGAAAAAAATTGTTTTAGTGCTCTAATGGGTCTCAATTAAATTTTAATAAATGTATTCTCATAAAAAAAACCGATTTGGCATTGGTAATCCCATTTAATATTATTTAAGATTACAAAATGATTCTTAGCAAAAAACCAAAATGCATAACTCAGTAAAAACCTAGTTGAAATATTGAATTTTTTTATTAATTTTTTATATAAATAATCTATCTTTTATCCAACAAATTGATAAGAATATCTTCATTAAAAATAATTAAATTATATTCTTTCCTTTATCTTTAATATTTTAAAAAATATAAATTTATTTTGGATTTCACAACTAAAAGATTTTAGTCGATATATATTATGGTATTAAAAGCAAGATGTTATTAAATATATTAATCTTGATTCGGTTAAAATTTTAAAAACTAACCAATTTTCTCGTGACATCCATTAACTAAATCTTGTTAAAATATTTATTAAAATTTAATTATTTTATCCTGTAATTTATCAGCTTTTACAATAAATTTTCTTATAAAATAAGAAAGATAAATATTAATCGGGAAACTCCTTGTACTTAGTTCTACTTTATAATTTAAGGACAACTTTAAATCATTTAAAGTTGATGCTATTTGCTAACTTGCTAATAAATTTTATCATGAAAATTTCAATTAACATGAGATGTATTATTTGAAATCTCGAATATAACATTATTAGATTGATGTGATTCATTATAAGAACTTTTAGAATATGTCTATCATTTTTGAATTATGTCAAGGATTAGTTAAAATAAATAAGTGACGACACTATCATTTGATTGACAAGTTGATTTGTCTTATTTTGACTTTGTTTATTTTCATTGCCACCATAAAGCTAGTATTTTCAGCAATAAAACATGTTAAAACTGTGTTTTCGCAATAAACTAATGAGTTTTTAACATATTTATGATGATTTACATTAAACGAGAGCTTCTTTGAAGATATTTATTCAGATTCGACCATTGATGAATTTTATTCCACAAAATATGGAAGGGTGCAACTTCGATATTGTAATTTTTTTTTATTTTTTTTAATTTTATATACTTTAAATTTGAATTAAAACTTTATTATTAACTTGAAAAACTTATATATATAAATTAATAATTGATCTTGAAAAATAATTTATATATAACTGCTTGGCAGCCCAAGCAAGAAAATTTCCTGGCTCCGCCCTTGGTCTTCCCCTACAAATATTTGTAGGGCATATCCTATATTTGATGCTGCCGGGCTGGGACCTACATTGGAATTCTTGGCTGCTATATTAATCTGGTATCGATTTATGACCATTTGTTGCATGGTACTCTTCCTTCTACAAATTCTTAAAGTCTAGGCGTTTATACGGCTGTTAATTAACTTCTGGTCCACTTCCCACTAATCCAAAGAAGCAAAGAAATGTAAACTACTCCATCGTCTATATTCCCACTGTGCCAACTGATCTACACCTTTGCTGGTTCTTTTTTTCCACACGCTAACTGATCGCCTGATTAATATTTTGGTAGAAAAATTTTGTGTTGACTTCGATCTTTTCATATTACAATGCAAAGATCTCAGTATTACTACTACACGTCTAAATATACATTATATCTATGCCTATTTATATTTTGCAGTTTACTCTGTCTGTGTAGTAACTGAGATCTCTCTCTCTCTCTCTCTCTCTCTCTCTCTCTCTCTAATTTCTCTTTTAATTACTATTTATAAAAATAACATTGACAGAAAGAGATCTCAACAATTACGAAAGCTGTGTTCACAATGATAGGTTGAAATGTTTACTTTATCAATAAAACGGTATCTTATACTTGGTTTGTCAATGGCATTTTTCACAAGTTGCTTGAAATGTTCAAAGCTCTCGGGTGCACGTGAAAATCACATTTAACTAAAACAGCAGGGAAATTTCATTTCAATATTCCTTTGCAGATGTTTTTGATTGGCCCAAGAAAGGAGAAGATGTGAATAAACTTGTGAAAAATAACAAATAAATATTGATTAGGTGTTTTAATTTCTAGCATATTTGCTTCAGAAAGACCCGAATAAGATTTATTTTTTATTTATTGTTAAATTAGTCCACTTATATTATTATATATTTTCCCATTCACAAAAGTTTCTGGGACTCGCTCCTGCAAAAAAGATATTTCACTTTGTGAAAATCCTTTTTCAATGATTAAGAACTAAATATACAGAACACAAGGAAATTATAACCTCCACTTCTAGTGGCAAAAATCCAACTTCCGTATTTTATTTTAGATAAATTCCACATCTGAACTTGAAACCGCTCTCTCTCTCTCTATCTCTCTCTCTCTCTCTCTCTCTCTCTCTCTCTCTCTCTCTCTCTCTCTCTCTCTATATATATATATATATATATATATATATTGTATGCATGCATGGCAAGCATGTAATAGTAAGATTTTAAAAGTTGTCATGCTTTGTCATCACATATTATTATAATCAAATGCAATTTATTGTCAACAATCTCAGTTTAATTGGTCAGGATGTGGAAAATTTTGGTCAATCGTGGAAGATGCTGTATTTGACACTGAAACTAAGAGGTGGAAGGTCCTTCTCGTGAGTTAATATAATATAAAGCATTGAGAATGATCAGTTGTCTCTAGCTCTGCACAACAAAACAAGGCCGATCTTTATTTTCCATGTGAAGATTCCACAAGTCAATGAATTTTAGTTAAACAAAGATAATCATATCTCCGTCCAAATCTTCCTTCTCGATCTATCCATTGTTTTGAAAAAGAGGCCTGCTAATCCAAATTGTCATCACATTAAGCCATTGAATTATTCCTTTTGTGATTGTCCACTTGGATTCAAGTGTTTTTTTTTTTTTTTCTGTTTTAGAATTTTTTTGGCGATGGTCTAAAAGAAGCCTGTTTCTGTCAGCATAGCCTAATTAGGACTGGAAAGTTACATTACTACGAAAATCTAATAATATAAACAACTTGAAATTCTCGTAGGTCTCCTCGATAATCTATATCTTTGCCTTGCACCAAAAAAAAGAGCAAGAGGGATTAGAAGTTCTTAACCACTTTCTTGGATACACACACACACACTATTCCCAACTTACTGGAAATATTAGAATCGTCTCTTCTGTGAGAAACATGGGTTTAAATTAATTAACATTCATTCTCTGTCAAAAGGGAAAAACTTGAAAAATGTAAGCATGCTCATCACAACTAGCAGCCTCAGAGACTGGACGGGCCTTGACGACCAATCTCTAGGTCTAGTGATGAAAATCTTGCCTTGAACATAGAAACACTACAAGATTTCACAGTTTTACCAACAGAAAAATTCCGTCGGTGTGTGATTAGAAGTTCGTCGGTGATTTTTTTACCGACGTCATCACCGACGGATTACGTCCATCGGCTTTCCTTTTGTCGGTGATTCCCCCTTCCGTCGCTATATCGGTCGGAAAAACAAAAAAACCATTTGCCGATGGTTTTACAAACGGAATTTGCGCGCCAAAAAAAAAGATTCCTGCTTGAAATATACCGACGGATTTGTATTCCGTCGGTGATATTGTGATTTATCGACGGAACCTAACCGTCGGTAAATTTTTCGGTGAGTGTATGAAATGCCGACGGATTAATTCCGTCAGTAAGTCTGTCGATGAGTGTTTAAAATACCGACCGAATTAATCCGTCGGTAAAATCCTTGGTAATAGTTTTTTCTGAATTTGTTTTTAAAAAATTATTTAGGATATATAATATAAAACTATATAAATTAATTGTAATACAAACCAATTATGCAAATAAAATTTATATTAAACATAAAAAAAACAAAGTTAAATAATATTCATTACAAACTGAATATGTTTCAAGAAAAATATTAAATGAAGTTTTAAAGGTAAATAATGTTTATTACAAATTAATATAAAGGTGGAGCTGGAGGAGGAGGAGGAGATCTTGGAGGAGGCTGGTGGTTATACGGCCAAAAAAGATTAGGCGCACATGTTCCACTATTTGCCATGTTCATAATCATTTCGTGAAGCTGTTCATAAGCCGCTTTTTATTGTTCATACTCCGCTTTTTGTTGCGCTTGAGAAGCTTTGATTTACTCAAACTCCGCTCTTTGTTCCGCTCTTTGTTGTGCATGAGACGCTTTGAGTTGTGCGTACTCTGCTGATAGGTTATCGTATTTCTCGGTGAGTTGAGCCGTGTGTTGCTGTAAGGCCACGAACTCCTTAGATTGGGAGATCGATATTGATTGGGAGCTCCCAATGGTTGAAACACTACGGGTCGACCGCAAGTTGTCGGCCGTAGTGTTGGAGAGCCCGTAAACCCGATTTTTATCGGGTCCACCTGACAAGCCAACCTCCATCCACAAATCCGGATCGAATTCCAGATGGGTCAAAATATCGTCCCCGTATCTCTCCCTCAACCGATTATTATAGGTCTCCTGAAAATAAAATAAAAAAAAAAAGTAATCATCATATTCAATACACTAAACATAATAACTTACAAAATAACTTACAAAATAAAATGGTTGAACAAACATACCACGAAATGTTGAGCACGGTTATCAACGAACTGTTACGCCCCCCTTCTGGCGGTCTTGACTCCGCACGTGCGTCTCCACAAATAGCTCCATCGGGCTCGGCTCATGTCCAAAAGACGCAACCTATAATGAAAAAATATATATTAACAACAACTGAATTTAACGATATATTTCATTTAAATTAATCTTACCATCCGTTTCGCATGTGCAGCAAATAGAACGGAGCCGCCAGTGTGCGTTGTCACCCCGCCATGAATTGGCCGATTCCGGTTGCCGACCGCCGGTTGTGGCGTCGTGTGAACCGCTTAGACGTCACGTGCTCAAGATAGTGCGGCCATATATCTTCCGGGATGTATATCGGTTTGAAATCCCTCCAAACCGCAACATCGTTCCAGCCTTGGAAACCCCTATCCCTCGCGGTTTTTTTTGCCTTTTTTTGGGCTTCATACCAAAAATCACGCAACCTACTTCACGCACCCAAAAATTATATTTTGAAACATAAATTTTTGTCTAAAAAAATCTTATATTGTTTTCGATCTTACCTAGTTGCCGCGTGATTTTCCCACACCCTCCTCACAACAGTGTTATGCTCACTGTCCCCAAGTAATTTGTGCTGTGTATAAATAAATAAGTTTAAATAAAAATAATAATTTATTTACAATTATATTAATAAGCTGAAAATTATAAATTAATACCAACCTCAAACCTGTTAAACCATGCATTGATTTGAGGCATCCATTCAGGATGCATGAATATCTGACTCCATTGAAACAATAAAATCTCCATCGACGATTTAAGCGTCGATGATATTACTCAGGCGGCTTCAATGTTTGTGAACCTGAAAATAAATGAAATAAATTCAATGTGATTACTTCATAAATTATGTTGTAATTTAAAAAAAAGAAAAACTAAAACCTTAACAAACTTACATTGAAAGGTCGTCCTTCCACTGTGCCTCGTACTTGCAGGTAAATTGATTCCGCTGCAAAGGCACGCCGCCTCTGCGCTGTGAAGTATCGCTAGAAGAGGCAGCATCGGTTGACGGCGCAGGTGGTGTAGGTGCCTCTTCTTGAGAGGCACCTAAGGAAATATCATCCTCGCTGTTAGACGAACTAGCTGCGACCATACTTGAGCGACCAGCTCTGGTTTTCGTTCTACGCATCTACACAATTTTATACAAATAATTATATAATTAAATTCAAATATAAAAAAAAATTCGACAACACCTCCCCTATACCGGATACTACCCAAATCCACAAACCTGCACATATTAACAATAGCCACAACCAATTTACCCAATCTATATTAATTATTCCAACGTATTCAATTACTAATCCTAAGGTAAATTCAACATTAAGAATTACAATTCAACAAATTATTCAATAATTATGCCAATACAACAAAACAATAAATTAAAAATAAATGGAAAAAATTAAACACAAAGCATGCAATAATAGAGTAAAATTAATAATTATTCCAACATATTCAATTACTAATTCTATGGTAAATTCAACATTAGCAATAAATATTCAACAAATTAACTAATAATAATTATGCCAATACAACAATAAAAAATATTCAATAAATTCAAAAAAAAAACTATAGACTTTAGCAATGAATTATGCAAAAAAAAAAACTATAGACTTTATCTACATTACAAAAAATACACCAAAACAAAAAACATAACAAAAAAATAGCAAAAAAAAACCCTTAAAGTAAAATGAAATAGAAGAAATACAAACTTTTTCAACTGATGGAGATTCACGAGATAAGATGCTAGAGATCGCTGGTGAAACCTTTGAAGAAACCTTTGAAGAACGAAGTGAAGAACCGAGAGGAAAAGAATCGGTGAAAAACTGAGGAGAAGAAAAAATGAACTGAAGAGGCGGTCGGGGGAACTTAAATGCCAGTTTTATCAACGGATTCACCGACGGATATAAAATTAATTATTATTTTAATTTATTCCGTCGGTGAGGTGTTAAGAATCCGTCGGTAAATTTTGAATTTCGCACCAAATTTTTCAATGACCTTCCATATTTTTCGTGGTCCGTCGGTAAATCTGTCGGCAATATGACGCGGTCAGAGATGCTTTTAATGCACAACCCTTTGAAATTCGCGCAGTCTGTCGGGAATTTTATCGGTAAAATTGACCCGCCGACAACGTACCGACGGATATAAATTCATCGGTATGGACGTCGGTGAATGTGGCATTTCAAGTAATTATTTTCGAACTCTCTGTGAAATGCCGACGGACTTAAGGCCGTCGGTGTGGCCGTCGGTGATGTGGTGGCATTTCAAGTATTTATTTCATTTTACAAAATATATCATCCATGATCAATAATTATTTCAAGTAATTATTTTGTAATTGTGGCATTTCAACTAATTATTTCAAGTAATAAATATTTTGAGTTTCAAAATATATCATCCATAATCTAAATTACATGAAAAAAAGGGTTTTACATAGGGCTTCATTTTGGTAGTTAGTCAGAATTTTCTTCTTCTTCGTCATCAATTGAATTGTCATCACTTTCATCGCAATCTTCAATATGAATATCATCTTCTTCATTGATATTTGCTTGTCCACTAGAGCTCAAAACAAAATTCAACTCATCTGCGTCAACATCAATAAGACTATCATCGAAAACACAAAAATTTGAATTTTCTTCAAATTCAATCGAAGGAGCAACTCGATTTGGTTCAACCACCTCACTAACTTGAAAGACTTCATCTCGCATACTTATGTCTTCGTTCTCATCCTGAACAACCTCGACACGACCCCGGGGTTTCGTTTTTAAAACGGACAACCAATCCACTCTTGATCGATCCTTTCTAAATGAAGGGGTGTATGTGTAATAAACTTGTTGACATTGCTTTGTGAAAACAAATCCATCGTTTATGTTGCGGAGTCTAGCTTTTGAGTTGATTTCGACCAGACCATAGTGCGGATCAACTCTGATTCCTCTGTCAGTCGTGTCATACCAATAGCATTTGAATAAAAACACTATATTCTGCTCATTATGATATTGCAGTTCGACAACCTCTTCTAATCTACCATAGTAGTCAACTTCTAACTCACTACTAGTGGATCCTTTAACACAAACACTGCTGTTATATGTCTTTCTTCCTTACCTGTATTCTTCAGTATGGAAAACATATCCATTGACAAAATACCCATTGTAGCATTTACATTTTCTTTTAGGCCCTAAGCTTAGTAAAGACAATGACTTAGGTGCACTCTTTCCCATTGGATAAACCTTGTATGTAATGTACATCAATAAACAGTAAATGAACGAGAATCTCATAATGACATGCATACGTACAGTAATTTTGCAAGTTAGAATGACTTTGTGATAGAGCTTACATGTGTTCTAAACCACGTGGCAAACTGCTCATCTTGTAATTGAAAGATCTGGGATTCAGTCAACTGTGAGTTTTTGGAGAGCAAATATTGTCGATGTTGTCTGCAACTGATAATGAGTGTATGATATTACAATATATAATTAACAGTATATTACTAACAAAGTTTAATTAGTATAAACTTACTGAATAAAAGGTCTCAGCTCATCACAGTTAAATAAAACATAGTTGTGTGCTTGTTTGAACTCTATTTCCGACAAATATCTTCCTTTTATGGCATTTTTAGGTGTGGGTCGTCCAGTATTAGAGAATATTGACAAGTTCCCACTAGAAGGCATTTCACCACCATCATCATGCCGTGGAACGCGATTGATTCTCGTTCTCAGATGAGGTTCGAAATAGTACGAGATAAATGTTAAGATCTTCTCAACAATATAGGCCTTACATATTGAAGCCTCAACATGCGCCTTGTTCTTAACCTTTTTCTTGAGATTAAACAAGTAAGAAGGGAAATTGGGGAGGAGAGGGTCGGTGGACATATATTAACTTTTACCGACGGTTTCACCGATGGAATATCCGTCGGTGAAACCGTCGATGATTCTGATGGAACAATCGACACGTCACCGCACGGATCTGCCATTTCAAATCCGTCGGCAATATAAACGGAAGTCGTTGTACGGGCTGTCTTTTTGAATCCGTCGGTGATTCCATTTGAAAAAATAACTCGCCAAAACCTCCACATCAGCGACCCGTTTTTTTTATGATGGAAACGTTTCCGTCCGTAATTCAGTCAGTAACTACCGACGGAAATTGTCCGCCGGTAGTTACCGACTGAATTATGGACGGAATATTATCCGTCGGTAATTTCGACCTCAAATTACCTACAGAAATATTCCGTCGGTAAATCCGTTGCTATTTAATGAATTTCTGGTAGTGAAAGAGATGCGAGGTTTTTGAGTTGTATGGGTAGTGTCCAGATAAGGAAAAGAAAAATATGGATTTTGTATAGTTGTAGAATAGAGAAGGTAATTCAGCATGGGAATCTGAAACAAGGAAGGGATGTTAATGGGATATATTGGGATGGTTACTAATTAAGGTTCGTGGTCATGTCACATGCAACGCGATTGCTTTTGAGTCAACTCATAACGACATACCAAGAGATGGGAGTCAAAGCGGCGCCCCATTGAGCAAGCTGGAGCTCAAGAACAACAGCTATATAACCACCCCGCCGCCGTCACCCCAGTAAAAAAGACTATCTTTACATGTCTAATTAGCATTAAACAATGACCCAGCCATCAGGGCATCCAATATCTTTGCCTGCACGTTCAGTCTCCAATATTCAAAGAAGTCGAGACTCAAGCTTCCAGTGCATCATCATCTGCTTAATTAATTGAGTGTGAATAGAAAGAAGATACTAAAATCATTAGGCAATGTCGAGATCAAGATTGATTTATCAAAGTGATAAAAATTAACGTTGTGAATACGCGACTAAGCCTCGTGATCTCAAGACATTTCGATACACAGTAGTTAATAACCTTTAATTAACATCCAAGCACCATTACTACAAACTCGGTCGCTGTTTACATAACGTAACGTAACAAAACCAAACCCAGCCTTATCTTTCATTTATGCTTTTTACCCTACCGAACTTGTGGTACAGTTAGGTTTGTAGGTGGACGTGAATCCATTGGATTTTATTCTGGGGTCAAATTGTAATTCTGAGCTTATCATAATTCCTCGAGAGTTGTTGATATTGTTGTTTCAAGGCAATGAACTCCTCAGACTGGGTGTTCGATACTGATGGAGAGTTTCCAACGGTTGAGACACTACGAGCCGAACGCAAGTTTTCAGCCGTAGTGTTGGAGAGCTCGTAGACCTGATTTTTATCGGGTCCCCCAGACGATCCCACCTCCATCCACAAATCTGGATCGAAATCTGGATGGGTCGAAGGATTGTCCCCATATCTCTCCCTCAACCGGCTATTATAGGTCTCCTGAAAATTCCGTCGGTAAAAAAATCATCAAATGCAATTCAAGATGCAATTCAAGAAAATAATAACTTACAAAATAAAATGAATGAACGAATATACCACGAAGTGCTAAGCACGGTTGTCCACAAACTGTTGCATCCCCTTTTGGCGGTCTTGACTCCGCACATGTGTCTTTACAAACAGCTCCATTGGACTTGGCTCACGTCCAAAAGACGCAGTCTGTAAGGAAAAAATAGGTTGAAAGTTAAATATATTGTAAGGAACGATAAATTAATTAACGATATATTTCATTAAAATTAGTCTTACCATCCTCTTTGCATGTGCGCTGAATGGGACGGATCCGCCAGTGTGAGTGGTCACCGAACCATGAATTTACCGGTTTTGGTTGTCAGCGCCAGACTATGAGCGTCGTGAGAACCGCTCTGAGGTCACGTGCTCAATATATGCCGTCCATATTTCCCCCGAGATAAATGGTGGTTTGAATTCTAAAACAAACTATAACAACTACAAAATTATACTTCATACTACAAGTTTCTTTGATAAATAACAATTAAACAAGTACAAACATTAACAAAATACATATACTAAAACAATAAAATTCACATTTAAATATTAAAACTAAAAAGGATAGATTTACTTACAAAAAAATGATAAAATCTACAAGAAACGGATATTGTGACCACGTACAAGATATAAGAAACTTGAGTGCTTGTGTTGAGAATAGTGGAGAGTTGGGATGGGTGGTTGGCTGTAGTTTGGGAAGGGAGAGGTAGGATGGGAAAAAAGAAGAAGGAGAAACAGAGGAAGAGAGTGTTGGCAGATGGGTGGGTATATAATGGTTTTTTCCGATGGAATCACAGACGGATTCATACCGTCGGTTATTCAATCGGTGACAGTGCCACGTCACTGTATGGCTATCTCAGTTTGAATCCATCGGTCATTCCATCGATAAAATTGTCTGATGTCACCACGTCGTTGCATATTTCCAGACAAACTGTATACCCCGTCGGCAAAACAGTCGGTATATACCGATAGAAATATTCCATCAGTATATACCGACCATTTCGCCGACGGATCTATGCCGTCGGTATATACCGATAGATTTTGAAACGGAATTAGTTCCGTTGGTAATTATTACCGACAGAAAAAGTCCATCGGTAATTCCGTTGGTTTTCTCCGGTTTTCTGGTAGTGAGGGGACGCACCCCTTGGGAGATCCTAGGGTGGCTGCATAGTTGTCGCCCCAGCCGCCCTACCCTATTTTCCTTCTTTCTCTCCCCCTGTTTTTTACCTATAAATACAAGGGGGAGCAGCGAGAAAAAAAAAGGGATGAAAAAATCGAGAGAGAGAAAGAAAAGAAAAGAAAGGAAGAAGAGAAGGAAAATAGAAAGAGAAAAGGAAAAAAAACAAAGAGGAATAGAGAGAAAGAAGAGGAGCAGAATAGGGATAGAGAGGAGAGAACCGAGAGAGGTAAAAAAAGGAAAAGAAGAAGAAGAAGAAGAAGAAGAAGAAGAGAAGGAAAACAAAGAAAAAAACAGGGGAAGAAACGGTGAGAACCATCATCGCCGGCACCTCCACCGCCGCCTGTAGCTGTGTCTTGCCACCTCCACCACCACCAACAGCACCATGAGCCACCGCAGGTCAGCCTTCTTCCCTCTCCTCCTCCACCTCCTTCTTCTTCTTCTGCGTCTTCTTCTCCACTGTTCACATTGCAACTAAAAATTTGTTTAGTAATTGATATTTGACTATAAATTTATCTGTGGTTTAGGTTTCATTCGACCACCAATGATTATGGGCTCTGTATTAGGGTTTGTGAGGACTGGTGTTATGGAGTTTGAGGGTGGTGAAGGGTTCAAATAGGGGTGATTTACTGAGTTTTGCGATCTGATTAGGTTATTCATTTTATAATCTGTAGAAGTTGTGAGTGTTGTTTTTACTCTTCATTGATTGTTGATGTTTGGGTTTGAATTTCTTATTGATTATTCAAATTAGGGAAGATGAAGATATGAAGTTACTTTTTTACTAATAAGTAATGAGACCCAATACATACTCGGGTTCAATTGGGTCAGTTAGTATATCCTCTAAGTCAAAAATATCAATTGATTTAAGTAGCAACCTAAGGGTTATATTTCAAATTTCAAACTTTTCAAATTAAGAGGTGTTTGGAAGTGTGGTAGCGGTTGCTTTTCAAAGTGTTTTTTGCTCGAAAATGTATCAAAATAATTATTTTTTAATTTTTTTAAAAAATATTTTTTACATCGATTACATCAAAACGACCTGAAAACATTAAAAAATAATTTTAAACTAAAAAAATTGAGTTTTAGAGTTTTAGATTTACAATGAGATCTAAATTCAAGTGATATCAGCTAGCAAATGGGTTATTTTTTCATACGGGTGTTAGGCGTTGTGATTTGATAGTCTTTTTCAAATTTTTTTATTCTTTTGTTTTAATTTTTTTTTGTATTTTAATCATTTTGATGCATTAATAACAAGAATAAATTTTAAATAATAATAATAATATAATTTTTTTCAGATAATTTTTTTAAAATAATATCTATTAATATCGCAACACCTCTAAAATTTGAAAAGGAAAACGATTGAATGCATGGGAGAGCCAGCGAGGATGTCAAGTGGTATTCTCATTTTCAAGGTTGTAGACTTTATATTAAAGCCTCTCTTAAATTTCTTGGTTGTTTAATTGAATTTCAATGGGGCTATTTTGTCCTTTTCCTGGTTAATTTATGTGTGTGGAATGGGATACTTGGGTGAGGTTGACTCCACCTACCCCCTGTCCATAACTTAAAATTTCAAGTGCTATGAAATTTCAACAGAATCATTTCAACTTATTGAAAGATAGCCATCACCAATTTATAATTAATTCCTGAACAATACCAATTTTTTAAAAAAATTAACTTAATTATTGAAGAAGAGAAAAATATTTTCTTGCTACTATTAATTTATGAGACACCGTCATTTAATTACTTTAACTAATGATACTATCACCATCAGCACTACAAGAACAATCACTATCACCTACCTTTTTTCTACTGTTACCGACCATATTATTACAACCACAATTTTAATATTAATATAATTATCATTTTATTATAACCTTATTATAAAATTTTTAATAATCAAAATAATATTTTTTTTATTGTCATTATCATTACCACGACAACCATAACAATTGTTATTATATGAAGACTTTCATTATTATTGATATTATATATTATTATCACAATTACCATCATTATCATTATTATCTTTATTATAAACATTATAACTCTCATCTTACTACAAGAACAACTTATTTTATATATAATTTTTTTTTGTTACATTTGAATAATAAAGAGTAATCACTCTCTGAAAAGATTTTCCATGAAAAGATATATCTCTAGAAAGAATATTTTTAAGTCAGCGTTACTTTTGTTCTAGACTTAATTGTGGGATTAGCAACATCTTTTCAAAGTGATTAACTTAAGCATTTAAACACGAGTACAGGTGGGTTGTTTTAGCTTAGAAAAGACGTTGAAGAATAATGGTTTTGGATAGGGACGGAAGGACCTCATGCATACAAGGGATTGTAAGCGAATTTGTCAACAGAGGCCGCCGACACCCCCACCCCCCCTCATTGTCATTTAGCAGCTTTTACCACTTCTTTCCAGGGAGGACCACCCGGAGAAGACCTCTCTCTCCTCCTTCCATCTCTCCGTCTGAAGGTTCTTTGAACGATCGATGACTTGATCTACACATAACCTGCTCCTTGCGGTCTTTTCTTTTCACAGCCACCCTTGCAGCCTGTGAATTGATGGGATCCTCTTCGTTTCCATACCTCGCTTGGCGGTCTTGACACGGAAACTTTGTGAAAATTCTATGGAATGGCTGGCCCTAGCTAAACAAATATATAGGTACAAAGGAAATCTTCAAACGTCAAAATATAATAGACTTTCATGTAGTAAGAAATAATTTATATTTATTTATTTGATGAGTGACTTTATCTTATTTTATTTTTTGAGAAAAAACAATTGTATTTCTCAAAAGAAAAAAAAAAAAAAGAGAGAAGAGTTTTTGGTTAGTTTACGAGAAGGAAGAAATTAGCATTGTTTTCTAATCCTCTCTTCTTTTCTTTTTCTTTTTCATGTTTCAGATCGCCTCGATCCCCTTTATTTATTTACGTTCAATATGCAATGAATCAAAGCAATTTATTCCCAAAAATTGATTACATGAACCCGATTGTGTGGATCAAATTAATCTATTAAGCACTCACCATAAGAACTAGTGATAATGATGGAACCTACTAACTATGAGGGGTGTAACTCAACTAGTCAGACCATAAGTTTGCTTTATAGAGATCACCGGTTCGAGTTCCACAAACCTCAGAGTCATTGAAGGCTTACATGGTCGTTAATTTCAGGACCTATGAGATTAGTTGAGGTGCGTACAACCTGACCCGAATATCCATATTAATAAAAAAAAAATGAAATCTAGTACACTAAACAATCAAAATGCCTTTCCTTAAAATGAAATTTATGCATAAATCCCTTTCACCTATGTTTGACCGAGTTGTTTCTTTTGTGAACATCCAACTCTATTATGCATGGTTCACAAATGTCAAAGGTGTCCAATGATAAACTATAGACTGTTTGGAATTAATTCTTAACAGTAATTGAATTTAATTATAATATTTAATTTAAATTTAATCAATAAATTAGTTGAATTTATATGTTTAAAAAAAATAAAATTTAATTCATTTTATTTCCTATATTACTTTTATCTTTTTTCTTTAAAGATCTCTAAAACAAAAAATGAATATATGGATATTTTAGGAAAGTTAGTTTTAATATGAATTTTTTTTTTTTGAAATTGTAAATCACAGAAGTTAACTTTTGATTTCCTTTTGTATAATTTTTAGATATTGAATTTTATTTGAAACTTAATTTTTTTAAAAAAAATTAATTCAAAGGGTTTATATATACCCCTTTGATTCTTTAAAATAACTCAAAATTTTATTTTTCAACTCAAAATAACTCAATGCCTTGCCTCCGCCTCGCGTCGCAAATGGGGAGCTATGTTATGGACTTTTCTTTAGTCTTCAATTTAAATGAAAATCATCCTTTTCAAAAAATAAATATATAGATGAAAAGATAAATCATGGATATCTCCCTCTAGCCCGTGGATTTTCTTGGTAAGTCCGAGCCCATTATGATATCTCGGCTAGTTGCCCATAATTGTCGAGCATTGATAACACTGGGTCAAAGCCTTCCATCGAGCCCTATTCCGTATTCGCACTGTGACTTCTATCAAGCCTTCCATTGAATATTTAAACAGATGTGGAATATGTTAACGGTTTCGTTTGGATTTCTCTAAATGGGGCGAATACACGTTACCATCCCATCCCATAAGCAAAACTAGGAATTGCTTAGGGGCCACAGCACCCCCAAAGTCTTGGGAGTTTTTAATTTAATCCTTGTTTTTTTTTTTAGTTTTTCGAAATAATTAAGTATTTGGCATCCTCATTTAAATCCCCATTTCATGAATTTAAATGCGAGTGTGTACCCGGAGAGCATGGTGCTAATGCACCCTAAAAGAGGGTCCGCTAATGTAGGCATCACATGCTCTTTGTTTGACCTCCTAAAGTGGTGCTCTGTGGCCTGTGGGAAGAAACTGCTCAGTCAGAAATCAACGTATATAATTAAGCATTAAACGACTCGCTGCGATTGGATGGCATTAAGAAATGACGAGGGTTTCAGTAGCGACTAAAGATAAACTATTGTGCTTGGTTTCGACATTTCCGCTTAGGTAAAGACTATAGAGGAGATCATTAATGGGAGAATGTGATACTGGTTAGTCAACTGCGAAACACCAATTAAACCATTCGATCTATAGAGGGATCTCTTGAATCTCTTTTATATGTATAATACATGCATAGCACCGTCGGAGAAAGAATCGCACGTATCTGACTTTCTTTATGGAGTTTTTGGAACTAAAATACATAAACAGAACTATATATGCCTCACACATGTATAAGAAGCCTTGCTCGCCTCTTTACATCCCATTTTAGCAAAGACAAGATGGCATCTTCTGTTTATACTTTATTGTCATTCACTTTTTACACAATCTTCCTCTCGTCTGGATCATATAAAGCTGAAGCTAGGAGATTCAATGACATCTCTTCTCTTGTTAGTAAAGGCCTCTTTGATTCCATATTTCTACACAAGGACAACAACGCATGCCCTGCTAAAGATTTTTACACGTACAACTCCTTCATTCAAGCATCTAGATCTTTTCCTCGGTTCGGCAGGACAGGTAGTTCTATAAAGAGGAAGCGAGAAATTGCAGCTTTTCTTGCTCAAATATCCCATGAGACCACAGGTGGGTGGCCTACCGCACCCGATGGACCATTTGCATGGGGTTTGTGCTTCAAGGAAGAAGTGAGTCCACAAGGTAATTACTGTAACTCAAGCAACACTCGATGGCCATGCTCCCCTGGGAAATCCTACAAGGGAAGAGGGCCTATTCAACTATCATGGTAATATTCATTCGTTAAACAAGCATTGCATTCAGGATCCATGTTGATTTCAATTTGGTTTCAATATTAACAAGGCTACTTAAACTTATTTTGATGATGTTGGGCAGGAATTACAATTATGGACCAGCAGGTAAGGCATTAGGATTCGATGGGCTTAACAACCCAGATATAGTGTCTAACAACTCCTTAATCGCCTTCAAGACAGCTCTTTGGTTTTGGATGACTAAGCAGAGCCCAAAACCATCTTGCCACAACGTCATGATTGGAAAATATAAGCCAACAGCAGCTGGTGTGGCAGCTAATCGGACTGCCGGCTACGGGTTGGTGACTAACATCATCAACGGTGGTCTTGAATGTGGAATACCTAACGATGCGCGAGTTAATGATCGGATTGGGTTTTTTCAGAGATACGCAGCATTGTTTAATGTAAGTACTGGGCCTAACTTAGATTGTGAAAATCAGAAGCCCTTTACTTAGATTTTTTTTCCCGTTTAGGGCAGTGGAATGCTGTTGTGGTCGCTTGTTGCTATGATTAGTTTTTGCAATAAATTATGACTATGTATATGATCCATATTAAGAGATCATTTTGTGACGACTATATGAAAAATTTCGTTAATTAACTGAACTGTGCTTTGAAGGTAATTTAGAAAAGTCAAATTGTTGATATAGCTTTTTGAATATTATAAATATTTTCTTTATGCACACTCCAATGAAAAAATTCATTTTAAAAATTTATTTATACTTTAATATATTTAATATTAATATTAATATTTTCAGCTTTTTGTTCCAATATAGAAAAGAAGAAATCACTCGCTTGTATGATCAAATTCACCTCTACCATATCTAGAGGTGAGCATAATTCAGTTTAACTGAATTTTCAAACTAAGAAACAACTTGCCTTGGTCAATTTTGTCTGGATTTTGAAAGACTATCTAAAAAGAATTTTGGTTGAAGAAATTTTAGAGTTTGGCTAACTAAATTGGCCAATTTATCACATCACAACTCCATATATAATACAAAATGAACTAAAACACATAGATTTTTACTAAGCAAAACACAGATCACTCACACTTATTTTATTGTCATAGCCGGTTTTTTTTCCTTTTGATCTCTAAAATTCTTTACTTACACTCCGGTCATTGAATTTTAGTTCCTTACAATCTCATCCTCGCAAATTACATTAATATGATTGTATATATTGAATTATTTTTAGCTTTTCATATTCTTGCATATACAAAATGTCAAAAAAATATTTTGATATTAAACTAAAGGTCAATATTATGAAATATAATTTTAGATTATAATTAAGAAACTGAAAAAATAATGATCAAAATTAACATAAAAAAAAGTCATTTTTATTTTCACTATTCAAAAAGCACATAAACTTTAATTTGGCCCTTGAAGTTTCAGTTTATACATATTTGGTCTATGCTATTTTAGGTGTTTATGTAACGGTCCTGAACTTTTTTTGTCACGTTTTAATCCTTGTTTATTGAGAGAAGAGAGAGAAAGTTATAAAAAAAAAGATAAAAGGTTCAATCAACCACATTCTAACCGTTAAAAATATCAAACTTGGTATTAATGGGTTTGGCTTTCAAATGGAAGTTTAATAGAGATGATTTTTCCCTTCAAATATAATGGAAAAAAAGCAAAACATGACGTGAAGTTTTGCATTTAGATTGTTTTTTATTCTTAAACTTACTAGAGGGTTTTAATGTTTGAAATAGGTTTGTTGATATTTTTAAGATGTCTTTAGATAGAAAAAAGTTGAAATTTGGAGTTTAGGGATTAAATAGTTTAGAGATTAAAGTGAGGGGAAAAATGTTTATGGAATGGGATTAATCATGATAACCAAAAATCAACTTTATCAAATTAGATTTAGTTTAATTGAATCTATAGTTTGGTGTAATAGGTTATATTTTAAACTACATTAATTTAAAATTCAATAAGGTTGGGATTGGAATCATATACAAAATGAAAGGGATAGGCACGAGATAAAGATATCATATTTGATTCATAAGGACGAGATCAAATTTCATTTTTATCTCTATCATAAGAACAAAAATGAGTGAATTTTTGTATTGGAGACACATGTGGAATGAAGACAAAGACATAGAATATTATAAAATTTTATTCCAAAACTATCTTTATAAACTTTACAAAACTTCATGTCATGCCCCTCCCATATCAATCTTAACCATGAATTTCACATGAATTATTTTTTACTTTTATATTTGTCTAAACAAAAATATCAAAAATATAAAAGAAAAAATCTTGAAAGATAAGAGATATGAAGAACAAAGAAAAGAGAGAAATTATTAGCGATATAATCTAGTCATTGTTATGGCTAATACCACAATAAAATAAAAGTTTTCATATTTATGAATTCATAGACACCAAAATTTTACTAATTCACATTTAAAATTGAAAAATATCTGGATTTGAAGTTTTAGAACTAAAAACTTTCAAATCAAATTTTATGTAGTTTTGTTGTTTAAAATGGTTTTTAAATTTAGATTTGCATCTCAAAGAACAACGAGAATCTTTAGAAGTGTTTTTCAGTGAAAAATAATTTTAAAACAAGATAATATGTAATAAACCAGGTTATCACCCACAAGTCAACATGGACGAAGACCTCGCAACCTCTCTCTCTCTTTTATTTTTAGATACACAGAGAGTTTAGGAAAAGATATAGTTAGAAGACTTGGGATAACATTGATCTAATAATAGGAAATGCAAGCAAGAGATTAGATGTTGACTTCTAAGCCTTGGAACTCAAAATGATAGTGTTGAAAAGCCACCTCACAATAATATTATTTTCTTGATTTTGCGTCAAGTAATCAAATCAATTTCAAAATTCAAATTATTTTCAATTTAAGACCTTTTGCATTATATAAGAGAAAGATACATCAAATTAAAAGCATGTTGATTTTTATTAAGAATTGGACTTAGTACTTAAGAGCTCTAGACCACCTCAATTTGGTACACCAATTTGTTTTTTTTTTTTTATCTAGTCCATTGTTCCTGTTTTTACTATTTTCAATTCAATTAAAGTCTTACAATTTAGCCAAGGATTAAAGCATAGAAGAACTCGAAAATCCATCTTAGACTGATGAAATTGGACTTCCTTATCTTGACAAGGAATGTCTAATGAGGTGGGCATAAAAGGCCAACTAATTTTTTAATTGTCATAAAAAAAAATCCTCATAAAACATTATTTATAGTGAGTTTTCACATAGAAGGGAAAGTTATTGCGTGGTTCCAAGAGATAAAGGAAACCAAAGTTATTACTATCTAGAAATCTTTTGTGATTCTCTATAAATAAGGTTTGGTACCTTTTCCTATAATAACCCCATAAAGGCTCTCAGAAGCCTGAAGCAGATATATTTCATTAAGACTTGTATGTCTCAATCGAGATAGTTTCCCATAGAGCCCGTGGATTATCAAACTCCTATTATTAAAGTTTTTTTTTAGGAGGGATTGAAGAAAGATATTAAGGTTGGATTAGGATGTTAAACCCTCAAAACCTTATTCCAGCCTATGTTCTTGCAAGAACACAGGAAGAGAATATTTTTGTCATGCAAAAAAATTGAAGGCCCAATACAAGTAGGTCATTTAGAAAGTTCAATCAATTAGATCAGTCTAGAATATAGCCCAAACCTAATCTTCTCATTTAGAATTTATCACAAGCCCAACTTAAGAAAAAAAATGAAAAAAGGTATTTGTTTTAAATATAATAGCAAATGGAACTCATGTCATAAATGTGAAGGCCTAAAATTGTTTTTGGTTAAAAAATGTGAGGAGGAACAAAGCGAATAGGATTCAATCAATATTAAGGATTTAATTGATTTATAAATCTTATTGTTGTTAGTGAGGAAAACGAGAGATCCCTACATGTTATTCAAGAACTATAAAAGTTAAAACAATTATCAATAACCAATCCATTACAATCATGATGGATAATAGAAGTGCCCACAACTTTATCTACTCAAATATTACTAAGAAAGAATGGATTGAAGTGGAAAATCACAGGTCAATTGAGGTAAAGATAGCTCATAACACCAGAATCCAAAGTCAATGGAGTTATTCCGAGTTTAAATTTGAAATCCAAGCAACTCAATTTCAAGTACAGGCCTTGGGTATCCAATTAGGGAGATGTGACATGGTGTTAGGGATCTAGTGGTTAAAAGTCCTAGGGCTTCTTTTATAGAACTTTTCAGATTTGACTATAGAATTTTAATTTAATGGGCTCCAAATCCACCTTAAAGAGTTAGGGATCTAAAATTCTGAAATTAACCGCAAGTTCAATTTTATTCGAGAATTGAAACTTAAGGCCAAGGGGCTAGTTATTCAAATATAGAGGATGAAGACCGAGCTCCAGTCTAAGGTAAAGCTATCAAACCAGATAAACTTACAATAAAAAATTAAAAATTGAAAAGATTGATAAAGAACTATTAGATTTGGAAACAATAAGACCCAACTAAAGCTTATTTTCTTTACCAGTTCCTCTTGTAAGAAATTTAGCTGGGTTATGAAAGATGTGGATAGATTACTAAGATCTCAATAATGAAACTATCAAAGATAAGTTCTCTATACCTATAATAGAAGAGTTATTGGATGAGTTGTGGAGATCACACTATTTTTCTAAGCTAGATCTAAAATTAGGATACCACTAGATTCAAATGAGGCTATAAGACATCCTCATAACTGCTTTTAGAACTCATAAAGGGTGTTACAAGTTTCTAGCTATGCCATTTAGGCTAACTACTGCTCCTTTTACATTTCAGAGCTTAATGAATAAGATATTTAGATTTTTCCTTGAAAAATTTGTGTTGTTTCTTTTTTTATGACATCTTAGTATATAGCTAAACAAAGGAAGAACATGTGAAACACTTGAGGGTTGTTTTAGATAGATAAAATGGAAAATACAAAACCCTCAATGTTGCTACATTTTCTTCCTATTCTATAAAATATAGGATTTTTCAGTACTTTTAAAAATGAATTGAGTTATCACGAGTCTTTTTATTTTTAGTTCTTTGTTAAAATTAGTTTTTTTAAAAAAAAATTATATTTTTGAATTAAATTAAATTGATTGATTAAATATAAACATGAGGTGCTCACTTTAGGATATTTTGTTTGGTTTGTTATCTAGATCATTACTCTAATAGCTCACGTGGCTTCTTTTAGTGTTATTGTGCAACGTTTTATAATAGCGTTAGAACTGTTTTGATGAACTCTTTCTGGTGGTGGGGCAGTGTCTATGGTGAGAGACTGTTAGTCTCCAACGAGCTTTTATTTCTTCTCCTCCCATGTATGATATTAACAACTCATTTTTTATAGTTAATTATTGTCATTTTTTTTCTTCACTCTATTTGTTGTCAATGTTTTTTTTTAAATCATATTATTAAATTAACTTAGTTTATTGAATTTAATCAAATCAATGAACCTTATCTCATATTTTTCTTGCTTTTTTAAAAACAATATCATTGTCTGAATATTTTTCTATGCTAGGAAAAATCTAGGTCAACCCACATAATACGAGCCACTTATCTTGTTATCTATTAAACAAAAAATAAATTAGTCCCATCTCTCATGTATCCTACTAGGTTATCCATGATGTATAATCTCTACTATATTGTACATAATTTTAAACCTAACTTAACATAACCAAATTACTTAAGTATTATATTTGGAACTAAACACACTGAATACTTATTATAAACATAGCTAAAATGTTAAAAAGTTAATTTAACTGTTCATATGAATAATGAAATTGGTTAATATTTTTTTAATCAATTGTTTACAAGATTCATATTTTTTTAATTAATGATTGGTTACAAGATTTGTGTTATAGCTCAATGGTTAAGGCGTGGAAATGACGTGAGGTTATTGGTTTGAGAATTGGAGGCGCCAAATTCTTTTCTCAACTAACAAAAAAAAAAACAAGTTTAATATATTATTTTTAAGTGTTTTATATCCAACCTGCAGGCGTAGCAAGATAAACTAGTAACTCACTATACCAGTAGCTTCTCCACGCCCAAATTACTCGACAATTCTCCTATCAAACTTGGGTGTATATATATACCGGCGTTGAAACTATATAAATTTGAAAGCTATTTTTTTCAAGGCCACACTAGCCTAATCACGACACAAGATGTGGTTACTTGTATAACAAAGATAGGTTTAGGGCCTGCCCCAGTTTCGCGAGAAATTTGATAGATTAAACAGTTCTGCTAGGAGTCGTAAGATTTAATTTTGTACTCACTCTTTAACTCGGTAAAGTAACAATATTTGATGCTAGGCTATTTGTAACATAATAATAGGAAAAGTATATCCTATGAGAAATACTAATAATAGTGGTATCATATCAATTGACAGAATATGATAAACTCTGAAAACCCTTAATTTACAACAACAGACCAACTTTTGTTCTGTCATCCTCAGCATATTCATATGGAGTTACCTAGCTGTCCACTACCTATTTATTTTCGATTCACCATATACAAGTGCATGTCTAGGGAGAAGAGGAGACTGCATATGAATCATGAACCAAAATCATAGGTTGTCTGCCCTGGTGATCTTCAATCTCCGCACAGAAGGTAAGAACACCCTACAAATTAAAGAAAATAAATTAATATTAAGGCATTTATGTTTGTAGCTGCTCTCTTGCTACTTTGTGTCAACAGAGAAATATGGTTTATGATTGAAACAAAGAAGAAGAAGATTAAAACGAAGGAACTTACTCCCATGGAACATCCCCAACAATCAACCAATCGCCCTCTTTGTCTTCATATGTCAGAACATGGCATTTCCCGGAATGTTCAACATCCATTTCAGGCCCTGCTTAATCATCTTCAGCTTAATTATTATATACTCTCCATTAATAAAAATAAAATAAAATTGTATTGCTATAGAAATGGATCAACGGAAAAAGAAGACACTTAACAGAGAATGCTAGTGTTGAACATTTCGTCGAGAGTCTGTATCAAGTCATGGTAACCATCGTGGGCTAATAGGTTCAGTTTCCTTCCAATTTGAATGCCTTCCATGTACACCTTGACGAATAAGGTGGAACTACAGCACTCATTTTCTTCTGATGTTACTGCCTTCCCCGGAGACGGCTTGATCGGTGGCCAATCCAATAGCTGCTCACTGGATTGATTCGTATGAAATCACCAAAAATTAATAATTTAAGAGGATTACCAATAAGTTTCTTCAAATGGGAACTATTCGTAAAGACACATGTACCTTGGTGTAGAAGGGTTGTCCTGTCGAGAGGTTGATATGCCAAGTCCAAGCCTTAGATCTGTGCTAAGGTCCCTCTTTACCTGAGGGAAAGAAGACTCGCCGGAGACAGATGGGTAGCTGCGGCTTTCGAAAGATGATGAAGAGCTAGAGGCAGCTCCTCTGCCCATTTTTGGAGATGTGAAGCTAATGAAGCCGCCACCTTAGGCTCAAATACATAGCATAGAGAGCATACCACGTTTATGAGTATTAATATAGTGAGGAAAGGCATCTCCTCATGCAGCTCACGGCCCTGATATGTTGTCCATGTAGCCGGCATCAACACGTGTCAAGTTGAATCCTGCTTGTAAGGTGTCGTGATTTCTGTTCGAGCTTAAATTCAATGTGGTTCATGTGCATAAAGTCTACATATATCGGTCGTTTATTCGCAAATTATTTTACTTTGTAGGCCTATTGTAGTATTCTCTTTGCTCGGATTTTCCGAAAACTCATCATTGGTTTATAGCTCAATGATTCTCTAGAAGAAAAGGAAATTAAAAAGAAGTGCGAAGAGACCTCGATCATTCAATTCTCCTATACAATTTTCATTCAAGAAATAATTATTCCGACTCCTAAATTGAGATAAGTGATAAAGTATTGTAGGGTTTTTTTTTTTTTTTTTGAATGTAGGGATCATATTAGAAATTATTAGGTATTTTCGAAGCAATACAAAATGTAGTAGAAGTATAAGTGTATGGATTGATTGCTCACTTAACAAGCTGAAGTCATGGGCATGATCATATCCAGGGCTTGACAGATGAAGTAAAATATTGGTGTTGCAAAGCGTTTTAATGACTATGTTAAGAATTATTTTAACATTGGAAAGATGATTCTGCAGGCATGGTTTATGAAGACTAGCTCTTGAGGATAGTTGAAGAGATGAATGTAGACAAACTAGCTAGGGATATAGGGATATTCAGATAGGATACAAAGGCATCGGTATTCGAGGCCCTTCTCCTCCACAAAAAAAAAAAAAAATACACATTGAAGTTAACACACAATCTCATGCCAATGTTCAATGGATTAGATTATCGAGCTGCGCTTGAAGGCCTTGGGTACAGTTACATAATTTTTTTTATTATTATTAGCATGGATATTCGGGTCAGTTTGTACATACTTTGACTAATTTCACGGGCCTTAAAGTTAACGACCATGTAGACCTCCAGTACGTAGCCATCATATTAGCAATCACAGGACTCGAACCTGAGATCATAGAAGAAGCAAATCCCTTAATCTTAAACTTTTATCACTGGACCACCTAGTAGATGGTCAGATATAGTTGCATAATCAAGGGTATTGGTGGGTGTGAGACTGCGACTTGTTTAGTAGTAATTGGTTTTTAAAATATTTTTTATTTTTAAATATATTAAAATAAATTTTTATATTTTTAAAAATTTATTTTTAATATCAAAATAATCTAAAAATATAAAAAATAATAATTTAAAACAAAAAAAAAAATCAAAACTTTATTAAAAACTATACAACCGTCCCAAGCGGACATATGCTATTATGTATGGTGACAAGATAGCACACCTCAACATGATGCATTCATTACATTTTAATACCATACTAGTAATAAACTCTCAGGTTGCTTTGATAATTAAAATCTTTATATTCTTTTTTTATTTAGTAAATTTCTACATTTTAAATCATAATTAAATATACCCTATTTTTTCACATATATCATGCAAACGTTTTTATAAAAGGAAAAAAGCTTAATTGAGAAAAGAGATTGTTTACTAAATTAATAATTATTCGTGTAATAGAAAAAAAAATTACATTATTAATGTTAAATATTTTACATTGCTAATTTACATGTCAAAAATTACAATCCTAAAACTATCAATTGCATACGAAATATATATTATTGAGGGTGACTAAAATTGTTTTATTGTGTAAATATGAAATCATTTAACATTTGTTGTCTAAAAATGTATCATTCATAAGAGAATATAAATTCCAAAAATTTATAAGATATTGTTTCTAAAAAATAGAAATTAATGAGATATCATTACAGTAATAAATTTAATTTAAGAAGTTTGTGTTCTTAGAGTTAGAAACTTAAGGTTTCGTCAGTTATCTAAGTTATTGGTTTTGTCTAATCTCTGGTATGTATTTCATTTTATCAGCTATTATGTTTAATATTCGTGTGTGTATTTGTCTATAAAAAAAAAGTGATATTTTAGTGTCATCCGGATATTCAATGAAAACATTTATATTTTAAAAAAGAAAATTGTTAGCTTAGTCGTAAATGTATTTTAAAATTTAATCAGAAAATAAATATTTTATGAAATTTTCATAATGCCTTTTTTAAATATATTTAACATTATTAAAAAAAATAAAACAATGTTTAGATTTCCAGTAAGTATCTTATTATATTTCAAAAAATACATTTTAAATAAATTTAGTTAAGATTATAGGTAATTTTATTTTTTAAAATTAAATTTGAATGCCTTTTAAAAATATTTTTTCACAATATAATTTGTAATAATTTACTATTGCATATATAATAAGTCAGTATTTTTTTCTAGGTTAGAGATGACACCTCACATATTTCGTTGCAATATCAAAGTACATCACGGGAAAATGAAGCTGCTCTAAAGTATATGGGAGATGCCTGTGAAAACTTTTATTTTTTAAAAGGAATGCCATTGTCATGTGAGCCCTGAGTGTTGAGTTACTGAGTACTCTTAAGAGTATGTTTGGCAATTTGGTTGTGAGTGTTTTTTAAATAATTTTTCGTATTAAAATGCATGCAAATAATATTTTTTATTTTTAAAAAATTATTTTTGATATCAGCATATCAAAACAATCCAAAATATACAAATCATATTAAATTTTTTAAAAATACAGCCACTACTCAAATACATTAACAGAATCCAAGCCCTCTGGCCAAACTATTGTATAATAGGCGTCAATGACTCTGAATTATAATGGCGGTGTTTTTACCCTTAAAAAAGAAAGCTCATTGAACTGCATGGAAGGATATATTTATATTTTTATATGGTTCATTTTGTCGTTTTAAGATTGTTAAGAAGCATCTATGTCCTTTCCCAGATTTTGTGTACAATGAATTTACTTTAATACTCTTAAAAGCAAAAATATCATGACAAGGAACATTCGTTGTTTTTTACTCTTTTTTTTTTAAGCATGGTATAATAACTCTATCGCTTTTAAAACTAAAATTCTCTAAAAATCCTTGAAGCTAGGGGCTAATTTGTCATTTTATAATAGTTTTTTTAGCAATACTTGTTTGATTATGACAGTAATGTTGTCTTTCGATACATCAAAAAAAAAAAAACAAGTTGTTGATGCATTAGGCACTCTGTAACCTTTGACTGACATGTGTTGTTAATTTCGATGGTGGAAAAAAATATTATGCTGTGTCATTTGATGCATCTCGGCGTTCTCTTTCTACCTGGACAATGCGTGTATAGTGATTCTGTTCAATTTGGTGCCGGTTTGATTTTCTTTTTTCTCCTTCATTTCTCTCTCTTCTACCTTGGTTTGTGTGCTACCCATATAAAAAATCATAGTGGTCTTTCAATTTCTTTTTTCTTCAAATTTATTCCATATTCTTTGAATTGCAATTGTTTTATTTGAAAAAATCACTTCAAATTGGAAAACAGATTCCAATTTTATCTTCATTCAATTTCTTATCTCTCAAATATAGTCCTCATTCTTTTGATTTTATTATTTTTGTTTGGGATGGTTTATAAATTTTATTTATTTCTTGCAATTTCATCCTCTTTCTTTTTTTTTTCATGTTTGGTCTCCATTCCTTTTATTGCTATTTTTTCTATTTCTATCCTTCAAAATTAAATTTGAATGGGAATTGGGTTTCTTGCTTAAGCTCAAGTCTAAGATTTTACGGGTTGTGATTTTAAAAATTAAACCTGGTTTAGAATATTCACCCGGGTATGCTTGTTTTTTCATGTTATTAAATTGGGGTTGTTTACATACACACATACACCAAACTTATTAAACAAAATCGACTCGAGTCTCGAATTTTTTTAATTCTTTGAAAATCCTAGCATTGCCTTAACTTTTTTCTTTTTTAGGTTGACAAATTTGTCTCATCCCAAAGCGTTGCATAGACCATTGATATAATTTTGCTCAAGTTATTTTTTTTGTTCTTTTTTTAAAAATAATTTTTTCCACTTTTAACCTTTAATATTTGGTTTGTTATAATTAAGCTTTCTATTTTGTTTCATTATCGGTTTCATGGTTTTATCACTATCTCATACCTCTATTGCAGGTTTTGCATAGTAATCATTGTTATTCTAAGTCAATCTAGTTTATCGTTGTCTCAGTATCTTTTTTATATAAAAAAATAGCATGACATGTGTCACCAATCAAGTATTTAAAAAGTGTTTTGGCCTGTATAAATCAAGTTTTTTACTTTCTAACATCTTTATATCTTTTTAAGTTGAAAAAAAATAATTTGAACTGTGACGTAGCAAGTAAAAAAAAAAACTAGTCCACTTTAAATTTGAACTAAATTTAGTTATTAAAGTTTGCAATCATTGACCTATGGAGAGAACTTAAAACATCACAGAGAAAGAATTTAACTCTTACCTAATTGTCAAGCTAAAAGCTCTATATTTCATGATAGGAACACATCAACCTAAATAAGATAGCTAATATTCTTAACAAGAACATACTAAACTTAAATTCAGGTATCTAAAGTCATATATAATTGTAGGTAAGTTTGGATGATATAAGGAAAAACAAATTATATAGCATATAAAAATAATTGAGGGTTATGATGAATTCAATGCCAACACAATTAAAGTTAAAAAAAAAAAGCACCTATTATATTGTATTTCCTGCATAAGTTAATCAGTCATCTGAGTAAAGATATCCTTAGAAAGAAAAGGGACATTAATTTTCATGGAGTGCTAAAAAGAAAGGAAAATATTTCAAGAAAGAAGCAAACTTTGGCATCACATTTAATTTGGCTATGTCTTGTTTTTTTTTTTCATTTATTTGTTTTTTTTTCCCTTCTTGTTGACTCTCCCCATTAGGCTTTTGTGTTGTCTCTTTACTATTTCTTTTACCATAAGTTAATTTGCTTCCACTCGGCCTCCTTTAACAGCACACTCTTTGATTGCATTATATTTTGATTGCAATCATGTTTGCCTTACACTTTAGTTATGTGTAATAGTTTGGTTGGTTGTGGGTACTAAAAAAAATAAACAGAGAAACAAAACTTCTACAATCTTATTATATTTTTGTTATATGTTGTAGTGTACACACACACATACAAGTCTTCTTTATGTTCTTGATCTAGAATCATGCCAGAATATATGTAATTACATATTTAAATCTCTTAATTGTAGGAAGAGCCTATTAAATCCATTTATTCTGCATCTGCTAAATATGTTAAGCAATCTGCTTGTATATGCAATCATCCTAAATGATTTGCAACTGTCAATTTGCTTCTACTAAGAATGTGGCTCCCGTCAATACTCCCTCTCTAGCTGGATCAAGAAGATTGAATGATCCAAGCTTGGAAAGTAACTGATGAAATTTAGTTGAAGACAAAGGCTTAGTTAAGATGTCTGTAAGTTGATCCTGACTCCGAGTGTAGTGAATTACCATTATTTAAGATTAAACTTCTTTCTCAAACATAATTGCAGTCAACATCGATATGTTTAGTTCTCTCATGGAAAACTGGATGAGATGCAATTTGCATGGCAGCTTGATTATCACGGCAAAGAGATATAGGCTAAAAAAGCAAAAATACATAAATCCTCAAGCAATGTCTTCACCCATATAAGTTTAGAAGCAGTGGATGCCATAACATAACACTTTTGCCCATAAGTTATGCCATAACATAACATTCTGTTTTTGCGCTAGAACGAGCAACAACCAATTATTTTTTTATTTTCCATGAAACCAGATTTTCCCCAACAAATATACAATATCCAGTGGTTGATTTGTGATCAAAAGTGTTTTCTGCCCAATCTACATTAGTATATCCAAGTACTGAGTGTGACCATTATTTTTCATGAGTAAATCACGTCTAATAGACTCTTTAATGGATCAAAGAATCCTTTTAACAGTCAATATATGATTTGTATAGGTGCATTCATGAATTGGCTTACAAGGCTGACTACATGGCTTATATTGGGTCGCGTATTTATAAGAAAAATAAGCTTCCCTACCATCCTTTGATAAATTTGCAGTTGGTGAAGAAGTTCAACATCCATTGTCATTTGTTATTTGTTATCCAAATGAATACTGACAGGCTTGTAGTTGGTGAAGAAGTTCAACATTCAAGCTTGCAGTTAAGCATATCATCTTCTTATAACAAATCAATAATGTATTTCTTAGGTTAAAAAACAGCCCTTTATGTGAAGTAGTCATTTCTATACCAAGAAAGTATTTGAGAGCACCAAGATCTTTGATAGCAAATTTTCAATAAAGAACCCGTTTAAAATTAGCAGCAGCAACAACAGGATTGGTACCAGTGACAATGAGATCATCAACACAAATTAACACCACTAACCTTTTACCTAATTTTGTTTGAACAAATAGAGAATGATCAGCATTACATCTTCTGAACCCATTTTCTTCAAAACTACACTTAATTTAACATACCAAGCACAAAGAGATTGTTTTAATCCATAAATGGATTATGTAATCTGCAAACCAATTTAAGATCACAACTAGTTAGATGTCTAAATTGGAGCTTCATATATATTTCCTCTTGGAGATCACCATGCTAGAAGGCCTTTTTGACATCCAGTTGAGACAATGTCCAGCCATGATTTACAATAACTGAAAGCAGAATTTTAATGTCATCTACTCTAAATTTTGATTTACAACAACAGGTTCAAAAGTTTCTTTGTAATCTATACCATATGTTTGGGTGAACCCTTATGCAACTAGTCGTGCTTTATATCTCTCAATGATGACATCTACTCTAAATTTAGTCTTGTATATCCATCGGCAACCCATAGCCCTTTTTCCTTTTGGAATGATACAACACTTCAAGTGTTATTTTCATATTCTTGCTGCATTATCTTCTACCATTCCTCTTGTTGATTAGCTTCATGAAAACTATAAGGAACTGACCTCTTGGATATAGCATTAAGATAGGCAACATGTGATGAAGAAAGTTTATGATAAGTTAAAGCATTATTTATTGGATGTATATAATATAGGTGACAAAGTCATGAATTCTGAATAGTGGCTATCGATTATGAATTAAATGGTGTCTATAGAAAGCTTCAGATTCACTAGCAGGGGTAGCTGTTATATTTGTATCAGCAGTTTCATATGGTAAAGGATCAGAATCAATAGAGTGTCCCATATTTGTGGTGTCGGATGACAGGTCTGAATGATTTGTATCATCATCTAAAAGTGGCGGTAGAAAAAAACCGAATATAGACTCCCTGTATATGTTAATTATGCTGGAATAAGGGTGATATGCAATGCTCTCATCAAAGTGTACGTCCCTGGTCACCAATAGCTTCTATGAGTTTGGATAATAGCATTTATATCCCTTTTGGGTAGCTGAATAACCCAATAAATATATAGTTGATAGCTCGGTGGTCTAGTTTGTCCCGTTACGAGGGTTAAATGTGTACATAGCATGAACACCCAAAAACTCTAAAATGCATCAAATTTAGAGTTTTTCCTATCAATAACTCAGCATGAGAGGTAAATTTTAAAGTTTTACTAGGTAACTGATTTATAAGATAAGTGGTTGTGAGTACCCCTTGTGACCAAAATTTTTTAAGAACATTCATTTAGATTATTAGTGATCTTGTTTTTTCTAGAATGTCTTGATTTTTTTTCTTTCTGCTACTTCATTCTATTATGGGGTTCCCACATAGCTAGTTTGATGAATAATGTCATGCATGCTCAGGTATTATGTCATGATATGTGACATATATTCGGTGTCATTATTTGATTGTACAGTTTTTATTGTGGATACAAATTGAATTTTAACTAAATTACAAAAGCCTTGAAAGACAGTTGCGACTTTATTTTTTATTTTCAGAAGATATAGACAAGTATATCGCAAGTAATCATCAATAAATGTAACGAAATACTTGTAGCCATTAAAGGACATTAAAATTAAACCCTAGACATAAGAATGTATCAAGTTAAAAGATTTATTAGAACAAGAAATAGAAAAAGAAAACAGTAGACATATAGATTTGATAGATGATGGACATAACAATTTATTGAATTATCGTTCAAATAAGGAAATAATTTATACAAAATAGGTTTTGAAGGATGAGCCAAATATTGATGCCATGGTTTTAGTTCAGAATCTAGACTATTATTGAAGTGAAGTCCCTTAGAGATGCAAGGGTCTATTTGAAGATAAAAAAAGACCTTAAAGAAAAATCCCTCACTAATCATCTTTTTGATGGTTAGATCCTAAAACAGAACAGTGTGAGAAGAGAAGCTAGAAACACAATTCAACACTATAGTAATTTTCTTAATTGATAGTAGCTTAAAAAAAACGAAAGTACATATAAAATAAGAGACGTAATTATTTAAGAAAGTAGTTTCACTTTCTCTTACTCAACAACGAGTATCCTGTCACTATTGACAACTGAAATTTGAGATGACGGAGACATGATTTTAAAGTCAAGTATGAGATTATGATCATTAAATACGTGCAATGGCATCAGAATCTATGACCCAACAATCATGTACTTTACTTATTGTGAAGACATTTAAAATACCTAGGATTTCTTCAGCTAAAACAATTTTATTAGTAGCAAGAAATCCTGCAAAATTTCCAAGCAATGTAGAGGAGTTGTCAGTTTCATTTTTATTCCGCTTTGCTTAAAGATATGCTGCAAACTCATTAATGAGAGTTACGGGACTAGAGATAAAACTGGATAATCCATTAGTTGTTGTATTGGTAATCATATTAGCCGTATATCCAAATGCTTAAGATCTCTTTTAGTCGTCCATGTTATCTCTTGCAAACTTTTTTTTCATGTCTAAATGTAAAACCCAATAATGATCTGCAGAATGGTTGAGATTATTGCAATAGTTGCACTTCAAGTCAAATCACTTACCTTTGTTTCTTTTGTCTTCAAAACGTCTAGAGTTTGATAGATATACTCTAACTTCATATAGTTAGTTTTGGTGTGTACATTCATGGCCTTTCTTTTGGTTTCCTCTCGCTGGATGGTTGCACATACACTTGCAAAGGGTGGAGGTTCTAGATTTATAAGTATATGACTTTAGAGATCTTCATATTCAAGAGATAAATTGGCCAACAATTGAAAAATCTTGTCTTCTTCAGCTTGTTTCAATAATATTGTAGGATTAGTAGTGTGAGGTCTATAAACTGCTAACTCATTCCACATGTTTTTCATGTTTTCTAGATATTGAACAAAATATTTGTCTTCTTGTTACAGACATGAAATGTCCTTCTTCAGCTGAAATAAATACGTGTGCAACATTATTCTGATTCTCATACATCTCCTTTACTTCCTCCTATAAATCAGCAGCAAATTCTAAGTAGCTAAAGATTTCTGTAATATATGGTTCCATGGTGTTGGGCAGCCATATTGAATCATCTGATCATTTGAAAACTAAGATTTATATTGAGATGACTTGACATTATAGGCAACATTGCTTTTGTCAATGAAGTCAATTTTAGATCTTTCTCTAAGAGCTAACGACATGGGCCTAGACTAAGAAAGATAATTGAAATCGTTCAACAATATTGAACACAGACGTTAATTTGTGTTGTCATCAGAATTTTTTGATGGAGGAGGAACAATCAAGGTCTCCATCCCTAGTGAAGAGACAAGTGGGTACTAACTTGCTCTGATATCATGAAGAAAAATAAACAGAGAAACAAAACTTCTACAATCTAATTATATCTTCGTTACACGCTATAGTATATGTGTCTATATGTCCAAATATATAGAGAGAGAGAAAGACACTCATACATATAAGTCTGCTTTATGTTCTCATTAATCACAAATTCAAATATCTTAATTGTTGGAATAGCCTATTAAATCTATTAATTCTGCATCTGCTAAGTATGCTAAGCAATCTGCTGGCAAATGCAATTATTCCATTCACATGCAATCTAGTCGTCCTAAATTGGAGACATGTAATCAACTAATTTTGGGAACACAAGGAAAAGGTGTGAAAGGAAGGAAAGACACAAAGCAGTGATTACATTCTTCCTTTCTTCTTCAATTCAATCTCTCAATCACGTGTAAATCCATGGGTCAAATGCTAATCTCTGATTCAAATATATACTCCATCTTCTTTAACGCAGGGGGGAACATGAAATCTCCGCTTGGGATTTCAAACAAAACACACGGGGAGAAAAAGAATAGGTAAATGTCCCCCACCACCCCTACCAATGTTGCTTAGATTTGACATTATAGGACCTTTTCCTTCCTCCAACGACTTTTTGGTTTTAACCCGAAGGCATTAGCTACGAACCTTACCTCTCTTTCCAGAAGCCTCAATGTCCTTAGTTTCCTATAGCAAACCCTGTCATTTTTCTCTCCTCGCCTAGCTGTGTGCTTCAATGCATTCCATCATGATGTCTGCGCCTTTTGAATGTTAATTCTGTTCAGTCAAACTTCAGATTGCCTTTAATTCTCCATTCTAGCATGTCTCCAGGATTAGGCCCTGAGTGGGGCAGGATCCCCTCTTTGAGCTCTGCTTTACAGATCCTTTTCTCCAATCAGCATGACTTTCTCACAAAATTTGTTTCGAAATACGATACAGTTGGAAAAACATAGCCGCCAGGGTATTGCCAGGCTAGACTACGGCACCCTATGAACATCGGGCTCCTATAGAGTTCAAGCACGTGTACAATTTTTCTTTTCTGCATTTTTTTTAATTATTTTTTTATTTATTTCAAATTATTAGTTTTTAATATTTTTATATTATTTTGATGTATTAATATTAAAAATAATTTTTAAAAAATAAAAAAATATTATTTTAATATATTTACAATCAAAATATACTTAAAAAAATAAGTATCCCTTCAACAACATATTGTGCCCTGCTTTTTGGAAATAAACTCAGCTGTTTGCGCTTAACAATTTGGAAAACAGCACGTAGAATTAATTGTGGTTCCTGTGCCTGTTGGTATAGACTAACCCTGGGTTTAGTTGATTTCAATTATATTATTCTTTGTACAGTATTTTAAAAAATATTTTTTAATTAAAAATATATTAAAATAATAATTTCTCATTATTTTATCTTATTTTTTACATAACACATTAAAATTATAAAAATATCTAAAAATATTAATTTAATATTTTTCATACAAAAAAACAGAAGCTATTGGAAAGCCATACAGTCACTTAGAGGTGTGTGGTTCCTTAGAGTTTAAAATCTATTAAGGCCCATGGTCAACTAAGGTCCAGGAGAAAACAATCATTCAGTGCCAGAAGCTGCCACATTTGTGGTCCTCCATGCATTAGTGGGAGAAATGCCTGTTTAAACCTGGTATGACTGCTGTTGTTATCGTTAAGACTAAGAGCCTGACGCTACAGGAAGATAGGTTCCCAAATCTTAAGCATTGTGCTAACTGCATTTCTGAACATGGTGTAGCGATAAGAACAGAGTTATTGCTACTGTCACTAATGATAAAACCTAAAGTGGATTTTGAGTAATTACAGAGTCACACAGAAGATCTAAACAAAGAATAACTACGCCAATCAAAACTTCATGCAACAGCCGTAGAGAAATCGCTTATCTGATCATTCCTACAGGATACCAGAACACTTGACTAACATCTGTAGTGATCGTCCAGCATCTGACACTATTTGTTGACATACTGGGAGAGGAAATCAGTTACCTCAGCAGCAACTTCATAAGCTCCTTCTACACATCGGCCCAACGCAACACCAGATACATAGTTCCCCCCAAGAAACAGCCCCTGCAACCCTTTAGCCTTGAGAGCATCTCTTGCAGCATCTAGGATGTCAAAATGACCAATCAAGAACTGAGGAATGGCTTGTGGCCATACTCTCACCCCTAATACAAGAGGATCTGTCGCGTTAGGATTTAAAAGCATCTTTCTCAAATCACGATCAACTGCTTCTACAAGTTCACTCTCTGTCTGCAAAGACAAATAAAGTGATGATAAGAAATTTACCCATAAAACAAAAGGAGACTGAAGAACATGAATCTCAGAGAGGAAGTGATTATCTGTTACTCTGTCAAAAAGAGGAAAAAGAGATTTTAGGCAGCATCCCATAAGATATAATTGGCTTACACATAAACCAAAAATCAGATAATTTAAGTAAACAAGACCTCTGGTACACAAGCCATAGCATAGATATGATAGCTACAATGAACCAGGGGGGACATGATCAACCACAAAAATTCAAACTGAAGTTGCTTCACTGGAAATGAAACCCATATGAGAGAGATGGATGAGCGATTAATACCCTTTGGTCATTGGGTTGGTTATGGGAAATGAATGGATTACAAGCTATTATGGTAAGGCATAATTTTCTCACCCATTGGTTCTTGTGGAACCCAGGAATTCCATAATTTTGAAATTCAATCCTGTCTAATCAACTGTAATGGGATAGGAACATTCTTTTAGAATTTATAAGGCGTTCCTGGATCCACTTCCAGGGCTTCATTTGGATATCTCTCTTTTCTGATATTCATTTATCATGCGTTTCTGATATTCTTTTCACCATGTTGTTTCATCTTTTTCCTTTTAGTTCTGATTTTGGAGGAAGACTTGTCCTCCATCCTGTAAATAAGACTTCTGATCTACTTTATCCGAGAACAATTTTCTTTATCAAAAAAAAAAAAGCTGATAAATGTATATGAGAATTCAATGTTGAGTAGGCAATTGTTAGGACCCAACTAAGCATCTTTCTGGAGAACTAAGCTAAAAATACTCTGTGCATGAGCCTATGAGGTCGATAATTTATCACCAACCCCACCATCATATTTCTCCTTGGATCTGTGTCTAGGATCATTCACAACAGAAATCTAAATGTTTCTATAACTGTCTTACCTTAGACACTATTCCAGGGTTAGTAGCTCCTCCAATGTAGTTCAAGAGCAAAATCCTTCCAGTAGGAGCACGATTAGGAAAAAGAGATGAGCTATATATAGTTCCTGCGGAACACACAAAAATTCACAAACAAAATTAGACGTTTTTTTTTGGTAAACTGTGGAGTATTTTGTCATTATTTTCAAACTTGAATGGTGACTTCTAGGTGCAAGACAGGGTTTAAGATTGTGATACAGTAATGGCAAATAATTTTCGCACTAAAACGTATGTACCTAATGTTTCCACCCCTTGGCTTCGTGGATGCAGCTGACCAAACCCCTTGAGCTCACCATCTATTAAGCGTTCTGGTCTAATTGCTTCCTTTGGATATGAAACAGACACTGCTGCTACTGGTGGGTAATAAAATTTTGATAGTGCATCTGCAGCTGTAGCCTGTAAACAAGAGTAAACATGGAAAGGATTAACTGCATATTTTGGAAATCTCTTTTAAAGAAAAAAAATAAAGGAACTGCAAATAAAGTCCACTGGTCAGTTAGACACCAATTATTTTATTAAGCCTTATTATTGGATATTTTGGTTAGATACCATCAATGCTTTTACAACAGATTACTAAAAATTTACACATATTTGAATGAGGCATCATGGAGCAGATTATATACTTTACAAAAATAAATTTCTGACACCGTAAGACATTTGGGCTAAAATAGGATGACTCATATTCTTGAATGTCTCATGGGGAGATATGCATGATGTTAGGATAGTAGAAACCAATACTAGGAATAACATTGTCACAAGAGCACAACAGGCCATTAGCATCTATCAATAAATTTAGAAAACAAATTTAAAAGAAAGTCAGATCCATGAATGATACAAACAACAATCGAAACAGATTTTCTTAGAAACCTGTATGCACTAATTCAACCCCATTAGTTTCCTCACTTCAAGAACAAGTTGTAACTTTCACTAATTATAAAGGCACACAAAATCAAACACTGCTAGCATGGAAAGAACTTGGCCACAATCCAATTGTGATTATTCACTAACAAACAGCAGCAAAAAGGATTGATTTGAAATACGGTAAAGTCTTCAAGAATGAAACATACAGAAAGCGGCTGCAGTAGAGTGCTTGCAATGTGGGATGGAACAGTGAAGACCACACTTTTGCTCAGTAGAGAAACTAATCCTTCAGGTGTTTCATATGTCAAACTATATCCACCACTATCCAATTTAATGACGCTTCCCAGCTTCCAAGATAATTTTACATTGCTACCCAACCTGCCAAAATCAACATGGCTAATTAGTACCTGAAAATCATCAAACCAAAAAAAAAAGCCACGAAAAAGACAATTTCAAACAATAGCAAAAGGGCATTGACTGAATCAAATAACAATGAAGGAACTTCGCTCATTGTGAAGAACGATAAGTATCCTTCAAACAGAAAGTCTGCTTTTCAAAAACAGAGATTCGGTAGCAAGGCACACCTTGTTGCTATTGCATCAGGCAACATAGCAAGTCCTTTTCTAAAAGATCCAACAGTTTGGCCCTTTGGTGTTGGTAGGCGCCTGAAAGATAATTATGAGTTAAGAGAAACTGAGGATAAACTAACAAATATAGATAATAAAAAATGATTCAGTCCAAGCATATATTATTACGGGTCTCGAGGTGGCTTTGGGTTTTTTCTTTTCTCCTGGATTGTTTTGAAAGTTCCACCAATGATACTACCACCAGTTTGCTCCAGGTTCCAAACTTTTCCAAAAGCCGCTTTCATGCTTAGTTTGGAAGGATCACCCGCATAAACACCTGTGTACTGCAAAAGTTTTAGGTAAACCCAGAAACTACTCTCCGTATAAGATAAAACAAATTGTAGTATAGATGTTCTTGGCAAAAAAAAAAACAAACAGATTAGAGGAATTCAGTGTGTGACAGATCTAGTTCATCTATTATGCAACAAAATACTGGCTGGGGGTTTCCAGAACGTATAGTCAGTGGAGTTAGATGGATGATCACATTGTATTGCACACAATATTTGTGGGAAGGAATAAATAAATTGTCTTGCATGGCCTAATAAGAATAAAGATACAATCATCAGATAAAAATCAAGTTTAGCCAATTCATTTTTCATTTTCATTCATTATAGAAGCAGACAAATACAAGAAACACGTGATGACTAAATAAATAAAGGAAAAGGTATTGCGAAACTAATTAATAACAGGCATCGACAATGCTGCATGTGTTATACCATGAAGTGACGCGCCGGCTTTGAGCGTGGTACAGTTATAAAGAACAGAAATGGGCATCATATTAGAAGTTATACACATTGGTTGACAACATAAGCTACTAATTATCACCTGAACAAAAAGGCTCAATCAATCGCTCGAAAACCTCATCACCAAGGTTACGCCGCACAAACTCTTCAACTGATTCTTCATGTCCCTGTCACCTTTGTCAAAGTCTAAAATTACGAGAAGACTCGTTGACAAGAACACATAAATACGCACCATTACACTATCATTTGATGTTCTTATCAAGTGCATATTATAGCAATTAATTAAAGTTAAAAGGAGAACAAACTGGTGGCGGAGGCCGAAGTCCAAGAGCACCAAATCCAGCTCTGAGTTTGCCACCAATACTCATCAAGTCGAAAAATGGCAAGTCAGTAGGCTTGCCTGGTACTGGCCTTAACTTCCCATTCCACAATACAAAACGGGGCGCATTTGGATCCCCTAGTACCAAATCCTCTTTTAATCCACTATCCACCTGCACACAAATTCAACCAATTCAGTAATAAATAAACTCTTAAAACTCCAAATTATATAAAGCATTGATCGATCAATATGAAACTATCTGCAATTGAACTAGAAAAATAAGATAAAATAAAATCTGACTGGTAATTGAAGAACTTACCACCATAGTGAGCATAGGATCGGAAGGCTGGAAACTGTTGGGGCCCTCTTCCCATAGATAACCATCTCTTTCCAGGGTGGTAATGTTGCCACCGACGCGATCTCTGGCTTCGGTGACAATCACATTGGGAGCAACATCCCGGTGTTTGGTTGCAAGAGCCTGGGCGATACAGAGCCCACTAATGCCTCCTCCGACAATGACACAATCCGCCGCGGCAGAATGTCCGCCGTTGGACTGGGCTTCGCCGTTGAGCTTCGACGGAGTAATTGTAGCTGACTCTTCGGTTAGGGAGCATCGGAGTTTAAAGGGTCTGGGAGTGGAGAATTTTGAGAATGAGGAGGGGATGAGAGAGGGCGTTGTTGGACGGAGAAGAGAGAAGTCAATGAAGGTAGTCATGGCGGGCACACTCGCGGTTTTACAAGCAAAGAAACCACCGGAAGCGTGTTGTTATCTTTGATGAAGATTGGAAGTGTTTTGTTTCGCTTATACGCCCGCATCTCAACCATTGTGTTGTGCCTTGTGATGACGCATGCGTCTGTAACCACTTGTCTTTTTTGTTTTTTACTAATGCGATCCCTTATTTAATTAATTATTTTTATATCAACCCGAGGTTATTAAAATGGTTGCTTCATGTAAGATCGGTGGAGGGTTAAGAAATTTGGATTGTAAGATCTTATTAATAGTTTGCAAATTATATATAAAACATAAAAAATTAATATATATATATATATATATGTTGAAAGTGTATATTTTTTTCAATTTTCAAGTTATTTTGGTAAGAAAAATATTAAATTTAATTTGAAAATATTTAAAAAAATATGAAGGAATAATAAATTGAAATCATATTTGAAAAAAATAAGAGAGAGAAACAATCACAATTTATAGTGATGCGAAGCCACTTCATGTTTAATGAAAAAATTTTATTATTTAAAAAAATATTAAATTTTTTTTATTTCATTTTTCTTTTCCTCCCTCTTTCAACTTTGTTTTTTAAAAAAGAACATGTTTTAAGCGCAATTTATTAGGGGTGAAAAAAAAATTAAAAAATCGATTAAACCGAAAAAATTAAAAAAAAATAACTGAAAAAACTGAACCGTGAAAAAACTAATTAAACCAATTAAAATTTTAAAAAAAACCAACCAGTTCGGTTTCAATTTTATAAGCCTGAAACCAAAAAAACCAAAATGAACCAAACCCAAACCAGAAAAAACAGGAAAAAAAATTGAGCCAAAACCGAGTTAAACCGAAAAAATCGAGCCAAACTAAAAACCGATCCAAACCGGTTTTTCCCTAAAAAATTGAACCGAACTGAAACTGGTCGGTTTGAACCGGTTTCGGTTCGGTTTCGGTTTTTTTAAAAAAAAATTGATTTGATTGTTTTTTTATAAAAATCGAATCGAACCGAAAATACTCACCGTGATGTGAATCCTCTTCATGCTTAATGAATAACAAGGTGTCAAAAATAAAATCGTTTACATCCCTGTGAGATTGCAATTTTAATGATCTTACCAAGTTAAAGAGATAATTTAGTATGATTTCAACGGAGATCAATTGTTTAACTGACTCAACTTGTTCAACTTATTTTGTATCATAAAATCATGTGATTCTATAGGTTGAATTGTAATTTTAATAATTAATGAAGTCATGAAAACTTATATAGGCTTCTACGCTTCCATGACTGTGTTTTAGGGTGCTTTTCTACAAAAAGAATTTTTTTCTTATCAAGACAGACCCTCTCATATTTAAATCAATAAATTAAAAGAAAAAAAATATAATAACAAAAATATAGAAGAGTGTATATTGTTGTGATTGTTGTATGTTGTGATTGTAATGTGACTTGTGTTGTTGGTAATTCAAAATATATGCACACACCCCGTAGAGTGTAGAGTTGTAAAGGGTTAGTCGTCGTGACTATTGATGGGAAAGGTTGACGGCCATAGGTGATTAGCAAGAAAGATCAATGTCATACTATAAGGTGTGTATTGTACTTATATAGCTATTGACGATAAATCTAGGTGCAACACTAACCTTTTAGAGATCGTAACATTGTATTATGGTGTTTGTTAATGTTAAACTCCTTGAAAATGAGATTAGAAATTGGGTTGAGGCCCATAACTTAATGAATAGAGGTTGTTCATTTTGGACACTGTCTTTTAATGTACAAGGACATTTCTTTTACTGTCTTTCTTTTTTTTTTTCCATTAGTTACTCTCATCAAGCTATAGGGGGAAATATTTGTGATCGCGAAAGTTATGTAATGGTAAGAATTGCGCCAATAACAAGGAGGAGTAATGAAGGTATAAGATATTGTCAAGATGAATGTTTAGATAGCTCATTATTTAGAGACATAAAGATTTTGTTGGAAACACGAAGATTTTGGGCCTATTTGGGATTATAGTAGTGGTTGCGGTTTAAAATGTTTTTCGTTTAAAAATACATCCAAAGGATGTTTTTTCATTTTTAAAAAATTATATTTGAGATCAGCACATTAAAACGATCTAAAAACATAAAAAAAATAAAAAAAATTTAGCAAAAAAAATAAAATTTAAGGGAACGTGGTTTCAACCGCATTTCTAAACAAACTATTTATATAAAGATTTTATCTAGAGATATAGATATTTCATTAGAGACATAGAGATTTTGCATGAAGATTTTATTTTAGAGATATGAAGATAAGTAATGTCATGGGGAATAATGTATGGAACTATTGGAGAGACTATTTTTTTTCATTGAAAAGTTCAAGAGATTCTCTTACATAAGTGAAGATATAATCCTTAAAAACTATATGATCTCAAGTAATGTTTTATAGGATGCAATAACCTCTCTTTTTTTTCTGTTTAGGTTGCATTTCCTTCTTTACAAACTAGATAAACTCTAGCAAGTAGTCTTTTTATCTTTTTCTTTTTTCATGACATAATAGTCTTCAATGTCATGTTCAATATCATGGTGAAATAAACAAAATTTATCAAAGTTTTTTGTGTTCGCACCATGTCTCATAGAAGGTGGATATTACACGAAATTGTTTTTAATGGAAACCAATATTAGCAAACGTGATGGTCAAAGTTTTGGTCATGAGCTCAAGAAACATTAGTCAATCATGAATTGATCCATTGGTGTTCCTCTTGGATACCCTGGATTTGTTAGGAGATTAGTAACATTTAGGAGATTTTATTCTTTGTAGTTGGAATTGAGAGCCTTGCCTTGTCATGCTCATTTCTTTTACTCAAATATGGTTTTTCATTTCTTGTTTCAATTTGAGAAGATTTTGGTTAGGAAGAGAGTACAATCATTCCTACAAAGAATAGTAGTAAACCCCATTAATCAAGGTTTTAATGGTAATAAGCTTAAATAGACTTTTTACGTTGAATATTTTCTCATTAAACATTTGATGATATACTCTGATGCTCTCTTCTTCTCATAGTGTGATGAAAAAGAGCTTAGTTATGTTTTTTTTAGTTGATATACTTGAGCTAAAATAGAAAATAAGTTTGGTGGTGAGATCGTGAAAGTAAAAAGATAGGTAAGCTTCAAGCGATGACATTATACCTAGATAAATCAATTGAATGTTGTTAAAAAGACTTTACACATAACATAATTATCTTGAGTTACAAGCTCTAAGTAGCTTTCTACATTCCATGTGTTCTCTTAGTTCAGTTGTAGATGTGTAAGTTAGCTTTATTAAATACATAATTTTTAAAAGGATAAGTTTGTAATACTCGATGACAGAGGCCAAAGGGTGTATACAAACAAATTGTCATCCTCAATAATGATAAAAGAAAAAAATCCTTTGTAAGGCCTTATTTGTTTCTAGAAAAACACTTTTTTTAAAAAACCACTTTTTTCACTTTTTCATGGTTAGTACTTTTCTAAGAAGGTAGTTTACCACCAAAGAAAAAACTAGCATTTCCAGAAAAAAAATATTTTCCTTTCTTATCTTTCTAAAACACTCCTCTCACCTTTAAGTGGTAACCTTGTCAAAACATTTCTCTCTCAATATGAAAAAATATATATTTTATCTACAAAATCGATTAAAATATTTTTGTATTTACTTATCATAAACTATTTTATCTTTTTCAATATGAGAAAAAAAATATTTTGAGGTTTAAAAAATAAAAAAATAGTAATAGATTTTACTTAAAAAATATTTAACAAAGTTTTATGTCTATAATATTATATTTATATTATTTGTATAATTACATTTTATAAAAAAAAACTTTATATAAATATATGATACAATAATATTTTTTTATCATTACATTTTTTATATCTCATTCTTTTATTCTAAGTAGCCAAATAATTACATTTAATTTAATGTTATATATACATATATATATATATATTTAACAATTTATTTTTTATGATATAATTAAATAATAAAAATTAATTTTTAATTTTTTTTACACTATCAAATATAAAATAATAATCAATTTTCTAAAAATTTTCTTTTAATAGAAACCACTTAAAAAAAACAGCAAACATACAAGGTCTAAGTTACCATTTTGACCTATACAATATAAGCAAGAATACAGGGGCATTACTGTCTATTCGAGAATCATGGCGCGATACGCACTCTAAACAAGTTAGAATTAGCAGGCCGTTTTAGATTCATCAATAACACATTTTTAATTTCCCGCCTCGTTCGGTACCCGCAACACTACTGTAGTATTGTTTCGAAATCAATCCCCCCTTCTCTGTCTCATTCCGCCAAATCTCTCCACTGCGTCTCACTTCTCTGTGATTCTCATGTTAAAAATCATAAGATAAAATCGAGCTCACCGATTATCACCGCCGAATAATCCGTAAGCGACTTCTCGTATTAATTACCGTAAATTTTAAATCAAATGTTTCAATTTAGCACGTACTGCTCAATCTTGCTTCTTTTTTTTTTCATGACTAGATGATCTGCTCTTACTGTACTGAGTTCTAAATATGCGACTGATTATAGTTGTTTTTTCTAATTTCACTATCTTAATTTATTCTGATATAGTAATTAATCTCAGAAATTCGAAACCTAACTTCGTTCAATTCGAGATTTCGTGCGCTTGAAATTATGTAATGAATAACAAATTAAGTTGAACCTGCAGATTATTAGGGTTCAGATATCCGTAGAAATTTGTGATGGTTTGTGATCTACTTGTATGAACAGTGAATTTGTCACTTCAAAATTTTCCTGGACTGTTTTCATTTTCTCTTTTGATATTTCACTATCTCATGTTGATTAGGAAACCGAAACTTACAATCTTCTGCAAAATATTGTATTTATTTTTCATATCAAAGAAAACAGCTGATCTGAGTGGAGGATTACGTGGATTTTCTTAGATTTAAGTGTTCTAGTTTTTTTTTTTCCTTTCGATTTCATAATGGATTTTTTGGTCCTGAGTTACTTCTCTATTTGACTAATTTGCTTGTTATTTGGGCTGCAGATTCTTGCGGTATACATTTCATACCTTTTTGGCTGAAGCAACATGATGGAGGTGGATACACGGCAGAAATTACAAGATGTAAGTGGTGAATAAGTGACTCTTAGGACTATACTGCTAATGGAAAGTGTTTCTACATGGTTTCTGCTTGTTAGCTAAAGCTTTTTGTCTATTTTTATAGTGAAATGTATTATTTGTCAGAGAAATAGCAGAGTGATTGTTTTATGATACAGATGAGATTATCTGCTTGTAAAATCCTGTGTGATGAATATTTTAATTTTGCATTGAATGGAATGCTCAGCTGCATGTTGCTGGTCCTGGTTGAATTTTATTTGTGCAATTTGGAACCTTTGGTCTGTTGGTGAAATTTTCTTAGTCATGAATTACCCTTGAATTAAATTTAAATACACAAACAATATTCAGGGGAATCGGATTCCTAGGACCAGATGATGTCACTGTCACCTGTTGCCACTTGGTGAAGTCTTGTGAAATTAGATATTTGACAACTTCTAAATACACGTTTCAGGATCAAATGAGTGACTGTCGCAGCTTTGGCAGCAATTGTCGTCCATCTAGCCAGTCTAGAAAGATTTCGATTGGAATTCTGATTGACTCATTGTGGAAGAAAGGATCTGGAGGCACTAAGGAAAATGAAGCTGCAGTACCAAACACAGAAAGGGTAAATTCTATGAAAGAAAGTTCAGTTGAAGGTAAAAATAAGGGAAAAGGTGCTTTTGATGCTACTAAAGGCAACCAAACTGAAGCTCCTGAGCAGGTTAAAAATAAGGGAAAAGGTGCTTTTGATGCTACTAAAGGCAACCAAACTGAAGCTCCTGAGCAGGTCCATTCCCCTTGGATTACTACAGGATCCTTTCACCAAAAATTGCCAACTTCTGAGGGTGTCCTTTACGCTGTAGAAACTTCCAATTTACCAGGTTCTACTGGAAGAAGGAACAAGATTAGCAGAGTAAAGAATGTGCCTGTAACGCACTCAGTAGAGTTTTTTGCCAACCAACCATCAAATTCACATTCTGGTGATTTAAAGCAGAAGTTTAGTGGATTCACCTACAAAAGGAAGGGCGGAAAGTATAGAAACTCAAATTCAGAAGAGGAATTTACATTTGCAACTGAAAAAGAAGGCACCATGCCAGATATAGCAGTGACTGATGATAAGACAGAAGAGAGAAGAACTGAAACTTTGAAAATGAAACTATGGGAAATACTGGGAAATGTTTCTTCACCGAAAAGTCAGCCATCTAATTCTCAGGCTCATCAGATTGGTGTCAATAATTTAAATCAGAAGCAAATTCTTGATCAAACAGATGATGTAGTTGTCAAGCCTAGACAGAGCTCAGATACCATAGAAACTGATTCTGAAACTCCTGATCATACTATGAAGAGACCAGTGACTCGTTCCTTGACCCAAAAAAGAGCTTCAACCAAACAGAAACCAGAGAAAACTAAAGTTGATCCATCCTCCAGTCACAGGCAAAAAATTCAAGAGAAGGATGTCTACTCCTTCGAAGAAGGATTACTTGTAAAACAAAATGTTGCTGTCAATGATATCTCTTCAATGTCTACAAGGAAGAAGGGCCAGATAAAGTGTTGCAGCATCAAACCACGTAAGATTCACTTCAGTGAAGACAACAATGGAGATGAGATTCAGGAAGGAAGTCACAAGAGTGAAATATCACTCCCTGATGAGAAAATGTCTTCTCATAGCAATAAAATGGGAAATATCCATGGTTCTCAGAATAAGAGAGACTACTGTGAACCAAAGAATAGAAACAAAGAAAGAGATCCCCATCAATCTGCAAGGAAAACACCTTTCCCTGCTGAGAAAGCATCTTCTCTTAGCAACAAAATGGGAAATTTTCATGGTTCTTGTAGGAATAAGAGAGAATACACTGAACCGAAGAATAGAAACCAAGAAAGAGATTCCCATAAATCTGCAAGCGAAGACTCCCACCAGTCTTTAAGGACACTGAGGACTGGTCAACAGAAGGATTTTAGCAGCTCCGCAGTACCTGAACATGGGGATCAACAAGAAAAATTTGATACTCCCTCCTCAAATAGCACTGTTGATCCTCAGAATGATTTCCAGAGTCCACCATTCAAAATCAATTCCTGTACCTTAAGCTCCCCCTCAAGCTCAATGCCAAAATCTGACCAGATAAAACAGGTTTTTGGCAGTCCTGAACAAGCAGTGAGAAACTTTACTGTGGGAAAAATAAATAGCTTCAGGACTTTGTGGACTTCAAAGGCAGATTGTTTTGCCTCAAATAGTCAAACAGAATCGCCTGTATCCTTAGCTATTTTGAGGGCTTCAATATGATAGTGTATTATCATGTTAGTGATGTATAAGGTTAAGTTTTGTTTCATTTTGCCTATGTGTTTCCTTATTGAACTTCAGGATGTTGCAGCAGAAAATATGGATTCCCCAACCAGTAAAACATCACCTCTTAAAGGGGGGAAAGATGTGGAAGGTGGTCTTTTTGAATCATCATCTGAAGATGGATACTCTGAGAGCTCTGAAGAAGGTTCACCAATTGTTAAGGGTAACGACTATTTTATTCCTCTTGCATGCTTGTCATGGAATGTTCACCAAGTACTAAGGGTGATCATTCTTTGTTCTAAAAAATATCATTTTCTTTATTTTCTCTTTTTCTCACCTCCTTAATCATGGTGTGCAGGTCATAGAGAAGGAGATAACTTCTCTCCAGAAATTGCAACTGCTGATAGATCGAAATTCATGCTTCATCCAACTAAAAGGCTCCGCAACCACAATGTTGAAAAACTCAGAAAATTCAGTCCCACATCACCCTCTCCAACAGGCACTTCTTATAACATAGTTACATTTTCTGCTCCATGTCCACGGTGTTACTGCCATCATCTGACTTTTTTTAATCTGTCCTTTCTTTGTAAAATAAATCCTTAGGCATTGTTGAAACTGAGCTCACTCCTGAGATTTCAGAACAAAACCAAGGGAATGAACTGGAAAGGTATTCCTTTCTGTACTTAAGACAGATATGAGAATTAATTGGATCCAAACTATTAAATACCATTATGTTTTTAATTTTGCATGATTTTGGGGCATAATCATGTTTTAGGGCCATTATGCTGTTCGCCACAGCTTTAGAAAACTTCAAAAAGAAAATGAAGTTGGAGACTAGAAAGAAATCCTCGGACATTTTGATGTCCGTCTCAGAGGAGATACGTCTACAGTTGAAGAATATTGAGTCGCAAATCCAAACAGATCTGTAAGTTTTTTGAAATTAATTGATTTTCCAAATGTAAAAGTCAGTTATCAGGTCTAATCTCAATAATGTTTTCAGGGGGAAGCTGTCAAGTGTTAGTAAATCAAAAAGGAGACGCCTGGAGTCAAGATTTGAAGGTAATGAATTTCATCTGCTACTGTACAGCTTCATGAACTTAACTTAAATGTTTGCTGCTGTTTAAATTTATCAGAATGTTATTGCAGTAAAAGCATATCTTCAACTTTTTATTGTTGAATATGATGGTGTATTTTTCTTCTTCTTTAGGATTCACCCAACGTATTTTGAACTCCCATTAGCCATCTATTTGCAGTGCAAATACACATTTTATAACATCCAACAGTCCCTTTTATTAGCAATCAAACCTGGCTTAGCACCACCTGTTTTGAATCACTAGTGCATTAGACATGAAGATCCATCAACTGACAGGTGAGGTACACCATCAATACCGCGTATGCAGTTTTTTTATCAAGAAATTATCGAGTGTCATATTTATATTGCCAGGGATGTAAACTAGCTTCAGAATAAGAACATTCAAATTTTTGACCAATTCCCGTCTTAATGACTTTGTATTTCTTCTATGAAATCTTGTGTCTCTGATGTTAGTTTCCCTTATCACTGCATGTCTAGGTACTATTGCATGTAATGTAGGATTAGCGGTTCTAGAACCATCAATGATTGGTGAACCTGTGGATCCATTTGCAACTCATTCGGAAATAATGCCTGAATGGTATTTCTTTCCTATATTTCAAAGCTCTGCGATTGAAAATATCTTTCTTAGGAACCAGACCGCAATAAGGTGGATTTCACTTTCTTTACTACTAGTAGGAAAGGTAGAGAATGGAAAAAACCACTACTAAGGTGTCTTCTATAGCTCCATCTTGATTGATTGCCATTGAAGGTCCCACTGAACAGAAGTAATTTAGAAAGACTCTTCTTTCTCGAAGGTGATCGGTCATGTTATCTGCCATCCCCTTCCCTTTCACCACTGGCATCTGAAGGTCTTCAAGCTGTCAACAACTGATTGTTTTATTAACATAACATAGCATTAGCAACTCGTGCAGATCCATACCAGGCATACATGTTTCTTTAAATAAAAGGTTCTGTGGATTTGATAAATTCTAATCAGTCTAACTCAGCCTTAACTTCTTAAGGGTCATCTAGCTGTTATGTTGAATCAATTCATTGTCTGAGATTTTTCTTCGTGCCGAAGCTTTAATAGCTGGTGTTCTGTTCCTTTTTTTTTTTCTGTGCAGAACAACAAGAGGAACTAAAGTTGATACATGATAAATTCAAACAAGATATTTATCAGCATCTCCAGAAGTGTAAAACCACGCTTGAAGGACTAGAATTGCACCAGATTGACTTCAACGGAACTGTGAAAAAGCGAAGTATGTGAGCTTATGTTATAGCTAGTAAATTTTTTTAATAAATACATTATTGAAATGTGTTTGATTGATTTCATATTATTCATAATTTTTATTAAAACTTTTTAACTTGAGTTACACATACAAGCATGTGAGTTTGGACGTCATGGTGCTTGTGGTGGATCTGTGATAATTGAAGCTTCATCAACAACTTCAAAACATTTTTAACTGGCTTCTTTATATTAAAAAGTTTTTTATTTTTAATTGGTTACTTGTTCATCCAACTAAATTAATTGTTGACTTGCAAAGTTTTCATTTGATGTAAATAATTTGGTATAGAAACATGTCAGGGCAATTATTTGGTTGGAGATTAATTGCAGTCATATGCTCCGTCTCTTTAGTGCTTTGGACCTCCACAGGAATGTAAATAGGTGCCTACATTATTTATTTATCATTTGGCATCAATAAAGTTACTTCATCTGCAATGCTCTTATTTATTGTGGCGGTATGACTTAAGTTTTGACACAACGTGGAAGCATCTAAATGTCATTAGCTTGATCTAGGGCATCCTATATACACTAATGAGTCACAGTGTGGTAACAACAGAAACAGAGTTTAATGGAGATGTACCATGTGTGGAAACTCTGAAATACCCTAATGGTTTATTTGTTCTCTATCTCCATATTGCAGAAGCATCACGCCAGAAGCTTCTTATGCAAGCGGAAGAAGCAGTGAAGACACAGCTAGATGATGCACAAAGAAGAATCACAGCTGTGCAAAAGGCAAGTCTGCTTCTATTTTAGGAAATATGATCTTCAGCATTTACTAGCATCTGGGTTCTGGGTATATTATTCCTGATAATTGTATCATTGCATGCATGCTCTACGGCCTTTGCTTGTGTGGATACGTAGCTGCTTTGTTTTCCTCCGTTGGTATGACATTAATTATGAAAAGATGGCAAGACACCTAACTGTATGTATCTATAATGGTTGTGAGTTTACATTCGTGGGGGTCACAGTCTAGAAGCTTATGAATTAGCATTCTTCATGCAATATCAATCTATTAGTGGTTGAACCTTTAATGTTCATAATTACACCTATAGATTTGTCAAACATGTTTGGGAACGTGGTGCAAACCGCGTTCCCAAAAAATTTAATTTTTTTTTTATTGCTAAAATTTAATATGGTTTGTACGTTTTGGATCGTTTTGATGTGCTGATGTCAAAAATAATTTTTAAAAAATAAAAAAAAATCATTGTCATGCATTTCGGCACAAAAAGTTATTTGAAAAGCAACCGCTACCACACTGCCAAGCACCCTTGTTAAGTTGTTCCCTATTGAAGGTTATGTCCTCGTGCATCTAGGATTATGCCCATAAAATAATAATGTTAGTGTTTATAATTGAAAGAGAGCTTGCGGAGCTAATGTGAACCTTCCCTGTCATTCATTCATTGCAGTTGGCAAGGGAAAAGACGCTCCAGTTGAAGTATGCTGTAGCCGAGTGCTTGAATGAGGGTGTTCTAAGTTGACGAGGTTTTTTAGCTGATGGCTAACAAGATGGGGACTTTGTACAGAGACCAGAATTAGGAAGAGGCCGAAGGTTTTACGAGTTTCCTAGAGGTTGAGCCTGTAAGCTTTTTCTAGGTTATAAGATTGCACATCATGCTGTGGAATTGGTCATTCATTTCATAACTGCGCTGGGAACCATGCTTTAATTGTTGTGACAGCCAAGTCCCTCTGGCAGGTATTTTTGTCATACGTCCACGGTGTTGCGTTTAGCTATATAGTAAACCATACTGAGATTATTCTTTTAATAGTCAACCTCAGAATAGATTAGCTTTTTCTTTCTTTCGTAAGCTGCCTTTGGACGAGTTAAACAGTCCATAATGGTAAAAGTATGTTCCAGAATTTTCGTTTCTGAAAATATAGAGCGTAGCGTTGCATGAGAATGATTGAGGGTGGTCCAATTTTACAGTCTAAGTCACTGCATGCACAGAACATTTTCACTAGAAATGAACTTGACAATGTTCCTAAAAGTTTCTTCAGGAGGCACCTGTGAGTCTTTCTTGACAATTTGCTTTCTAATTATAAAGTGATAGTAGGTTCAAATCTTTCAGACCGCTACTTCTCAATAGAAAGAAAAGGAAAAGGTTAAAAATTTGTGAGAGCTTCAAGAGAGTATTTGATGTGGGGCATGTGGTGTGAAGAGCTCACGGATAAGTTTGATAGACAAAAGCTCAAGAAGACGGTGTGGAAGGGTAAGCATGCATTGTTGCTTTGATGGGTTATAATTGTGCCTGATTGATGCAAATCATATAATCCGAAAAGTTAAGTCAGAGGCCAGCAAATAGCCGAGTGTTGAAGGCTATCCAGGTCATTTTTTAGGTTAAAATCCATTTCAAAGGTTTTTTTTATTATTATTATCTTTTCGTGATCTGGATTTCTTTATTATACGCTATGTCAGCATTTTGACATGCTTTGCTGGGATAAACCAAAAGTTTGTAGATATTCCATGTACATCCATTATTAGCCAAGAAATTCCTAGGTTATAATATATGATAATGACATGACAAAGAGAGGTGACCTGGGTTAGCCTTTTGACATTTTAGAATCCAGCAAGGATATATTCCAATTTAAAAACGGATAGTTTCGAAAATTGGCTGCTGAAAATGAGAGAATTCCTTGGCGTGCTGTATACACCATTCATTGCTTTGATGGTGGGACCTGCATCCTCTTATCATTGTTTGTAATCTGTGTTTTCATTGACAATCAATCCTCGTCTGATTGTTGAATTTTATAGGCTGTGATTTTGTTCCGTCAGTCGGTCGGTGTCCGGGGAGGGAAAAAGGCGCATACCAGATAGGGAAACAAAGAGGCACGTGAACCACCACGCGTGTGCACGCAAAGTGCAAACCTTTTATTTTCTTTTCAGGAAGAGATAGGGATTTAGATTATTTTATAAGATTATTTAATCTAGATTTCATTTTTTTTTTGTTTTACTGTTACGAGAGATTATTTGAAAGTTTATATGAAAAAAAAGAGTAATTAAGAAAAGTTTTTAGGGGTTAACATGTATTTTTAACAATGATACTTGGACATCAATTCAAAATATTAACTATATATGCTTGACAACTCATTGGATTGATGATAAGTGAAATTTGCATAAAAAATTCTAAATTTTTATCAAGATTTCAATCATAGGGGTGAGACAATTAGTTAAATTATTGAGAATTATTTATTAGAGTGGGAGATTGATAAAGTTTTGATTATTGCAATAGGTAATGCAAGCTCTAATAATTTGATTATTGTATATTTAAAGAATATGACACAAGATTAACCAATTATTATATTGTTAAATGAGTATTTGTATGTTACGTGTTATGCATATATTGTAAACTTTATTGAGCGTAAAGACTTGAAAGAAATTAATGTTTTTGTTGTTAATATTCAAAATACAATCATGTTTGTGAGATCTTTACCATATAGGTAACATACATTTAAGAAGTTTGCAGAGAGGTTAATTGAAAATATGGTATAAGAAATCAATGTGTTTTGGTATTGTAACTCAATAGAATTCAACTCATTTGATATTAAAAGTCGCTGAAAAATTTGAGAGGATCTTTATAAAGTTAGGTGAAAACGACTCTATGAATATGAGTTATTTTATAGAGGTTGATTCAAAGAGAAATAAATTATATATATATATATATATATATATATATAGGAACACTTAGTTTTGAGGATTGGAAAAATGCTAGATCTTTGATAAAATTCTTAAAGATTTTTTACATGATTACATTAAAATTTTTTAACTCGTTGTATGTTACATCAAATTCTTTCTCCATTGAATTTATTTACATGCATACAAACATATCACAAATGTGTAGAAATAAAAATAATCTTTAATGTGAATGAGAAAGAACATGATGTTAAAGTATGAAAAATATTAGAAAGATAAAAAAAAATTATAATTTCTTGTTATATGTGGCTATTGTTTTATATCCACATTTCAAGCTAAAATATATGAAATTTTGTTTTAGTAAGTTATATGATGTTGAAAAAGCACAATTGTTAACAAAAAATGATAAAAAAAAATATTTTGGTGAGTTTGTATGATTTTTATTTGAAAGTTGATGGGGTGAAGAATGATATGAACAATGATAGGACATTCACTAGACACCAAAACATGATGTTAATGCTAGTAATAACATGGAGGTAAATGATATGTTAAACACTTTGACTCGATTTAAAAAGTATTTAGAGGAAGATAGTATGGAGAGTAGAAATAGGATTGAGAAGTATTTGATTAATAATTGTGAAGATCTCAATGAAAATAGGTTAAATATTTGGGCTGATGGAAGTGTAATGCTTCAAAATATAAGATTTTTTCTAAGGTCTCATAACCATAACATGTTTTGGTTCTTTATTTTGAAAGTTATTTCTATATTGAAAGTTGCTTTTGAATCAATCTTTAGTATTAATGGTCATATATTCAATCAATTTTAAAGTTTTTTATTTCCAGCAACAGTTCAAATATTTATTTATTGTCAAAATTAGTTGCATTATAAATCAATTCTAATTGATATTAGAACCTTGATGGATAATATTGAAACCTATAAAAACCTCAAGTAATTTATCTTATAAACTTATGCATTTTATTTTATGATTTATTAATTAATGTATTTTCAATCTAACATGTATAATTTGTTAAAACGTTTAACATTCAAATAATATTTTTATGTTTAAGAAAAATCTGACCCGAAGGGTCAATTATCTAGTTAAAAGATCATAAGAAAAGATATGGCAGGACACGAACCGACTGGATCAAAAACCAAACATATTTATCAACTCTTCAGACAACCAAGATTTATGAATGGTCAAATTAGACATCATAATAGTTTACATTTTTCTAGTGTATATACATGTAAAATATGCGGAGAGTGAAATCGTTATATACATGACCACAACAGCTTGACCAAATGACCGAAAACTCGACATCATATTTAGCCAGTGCAGATGATCATAGTACCATTCCGGTTAGGAATTCCTTTAATTATGCTGCTTCAAGCATCGCATGCTTTGAATTTTTAGTTCTCGTCGGGAATGGAGACTTCTGACTTACAGATTCCCTAGCTGAACCATCATGGAGCTTTAAATTTGACAAAGCATCAGTTAGCGAGTCCGTGGATCCCAAAGCATCCATTTCTCCTGATGTATTGCCAACCTCGACTTCCGATATTTGAAGGTTTTCACTTTCTAATTCCAACTCTAGCTTTTCTAATTCCTCTTCTATATCTTCATCTTCAATACCTGAGATTGGATTTGATTCTGCATTTGACAAAGAAAAAATTCTCAGACAAATCCAAGAAACTAAATTTGCTGAAATGGTAATGAATTTCCAATTGGCATTAGCTATAGTTTATGTCCAGGCATAGAGGGGAGGGGAGACAGAGAGGATACCAAGAGCCTTTTCAACTTGTTTTTGTGCATCAATACTCTCCTCAAGTTCTTCTAAACAGTGTTCAACCTCCTCTACCGTTATCTTATTTTGTTTCATTGCTTCAGCTCCAATTCTGATGGCCTCAGTTACCTGGCACAAGGAGACAAGTATTAAAGCCAAATGATTTTCCGCGGTGAAACCTTGCTAGGTGGCTCCTTCAATTTGCAAAAGCTGAACTCACCAGTTCATTAGATCATAGAACTTGATTTGTCATCAGAAACAATTTATAGAAAAATGGGTTTTTTTAAAATAAAAAGAAATGGGAGAATGTGTTGATGAAATAACTAAGTTGACATACAAGACAATTCAGACTTCAGAGTTGCAGCAGAAGCTAATTGCAAAAGTTTACCTTTTGTGTAGATTCAGCATTTGCGATGACATTCAGAACTTCCTCCACTCTGTTCAAAAGTGACGTACACCTTTCTCTACTCTCCGAGGCCAACTTCATCTCTCTAGCATGCCTCAGGGCTACTTTCTTGTTTCCAGAATTTAAAGAAGCTAATGCTGATTTTCTTGACCTGCACAGAGAATACACTGAATCTGTGAGACAGGAAAACTTGTTTCAACTGACCTATCAAATTACCACATTAAAATGCTGCTTAAAAAACAAACCATACGAGATAAAAATGTAGAAACAATTAATCCTAGTACATTAGCATGTACAGTCAACAGACACGTCCACTTTTCCTGTTAACAAAGCTGGCCACATTTTTCAAGAACAGGCATAGGACTAGACATCCCAAATTGTTCAATAAATGATATACCAGTGTGATGATCACTTGAAGATATGGGTGAAGCAGAATTTTATGCTAGTCCAAGTTCACATGCAGGACATCGTCATCAAGTTTTAGCTTTAATTATAGGCCTTTGCCACATTAGTTAAGATCTGGGATAAATAATTATATCCAAGCTAGCTTCAATCCTAGGGCAAAAATGTACTAGTGTACAAGTAAAGGGAGAAGCAAATACATTTCATATCGTCTGTCAATCACGTCAATTTGGTCCTCAAGCTTTTGCGCTGTCCAAATCAAGTGCAGGACATCCAAATCTAGACCTGAGATGGCGGGAACTGATGCTGATGAAAGGGAAATTTTCACTCCCTGCAAGTAAGTTATTTAATTACTCTCTTTATTAACTGAAATGCAATGAATAGCAATTCTTCTTCTAATATAATTGGGTAGAAACAAGCCTTTGGTTAAGGTTGTTTTATGCATTGAAAATTTAAAATGTAACCACGTTTATACTAACAAAAGTATATATTTTTATAATTTCATCTCTATAGAAAAGTAAAAAGAAAACCATATTTTAATACCTCTATAACCTCCTTAGAAATTGAGAGATATTGTGCTTTCCCAAGTCCAGATAGATAACTCAAGAGAGGAGCTGCCTCAGATGGTCCTCCACACATGCCCTGGAACTTGCTCATAGTAATAATGCACGAAGAAGTCCAATGACTTTCAGATAAGCATTTGATAATCTGAGCAGTTTTATCCTAGATATCAAGAAAAGGATTCTCAATAATGAAAACATCAGCACTATATAGAAATTCAAAAATTCCATAAAAAAACCCTCTCTCTTCTGGCACAGTTTAAGGTGCCTACGATCATAAGCTCACGAAAAGCTCTGAACCCATCATTTACAATTCCAAGAATAATGCTGAGAGGTGCCAATCAGCTTTTATTCCAAAACCCAGATGAGAGTTAAAAGAATAAATAGCTAGCTACCTTCAATAATGGTGTAAGAAAGAGATGATCTTCAAGCATAATTATTTCTGGAGTAACAGGTGATCTGACCAACAAATTTCTAACTTTTCTGAATAACTGAGAGATTCGACCACTACTTGGGTCTACAAGATCCACATTTCGCACAATATCACCTTCATTATACATTAAGCACTGCAATATTAAAATAAAATAAGAATCGTAATTTAGAGTATAAAAAAAAATAGCGTAGGAAGTTAATTGTCTAATTACCAGTACATGATCAAGGCATAAAGGCGTTAAACCTCCACGATTGAACCACTCCTCCTTTACCTTCACATTTTTTAAATAAAAAAAATATTAGTATTAACTCTTGATTAATGAAAAAAAAAAGTAAATAAAGAAAGAACCTGAGAAGGTTGAATAATGAAGATGTCGAGATGTCGAGCAATTTTGAGGATTAAATCTTTCCAGAACAAGTATTTGGGTTCCCAGTCGGATCTTTGCCCACTAAATGCTTTGAATCGGGCTGTGGCCATTATTTCGTCGTCCCAATCGGGGACTTGTTTTCTTATGAATTCCTTCACCGACGACACGGAATCCATTTCTATTCTATTCGGGGCTGCCTGCTTGTTGAATTTCAATTCAATTCCCGCTTCGCTCACCGAAATCGAAAATTCGAAGGAGAAAATTGGAATTTTCAAAGGAACCGAAACTTCAAAATCCCGGGTCTGGTTTGATACTGTGGTCTGCGAGCGGTACTTGCAGGAAGGTTGGATTGGGACTAGAAGATTTTTAACAAAACCGACACCGTTTGAGGTAATTGCAGCTCCAATGCGGCAACTTCCTCCAGCCTAAAAAAAAAAAAGGCTGTGAGAACTTCCAAGTTAGAAAATTTTGATAAAATCCTGTAACTTAGGCTCTATTTTGATTAGGGTAAAACTAGATAATTGTCCGGGCTACTTGTGAGTTGATCAATTTTTTTAATGTAAAATAATATTTAGGTTTTATTAATGTATTTTTAATTAAAAAAATTAAAATCATATATGATTAACCCAATATTTTGAAAAGAAAAGTTGGATTCTAAAGGAGAGTTTTGGCTTTAAAACAGAAGCATCTTACTTTATATTATGCTGAGCTTGCCCATTTATGAGTAACATGCTATGATTTAATCTCATAAAAAATAATATGCAATACACAAATGAGTCATGATTTTATTTAAAAAATATCTCCTTTTCTTAAAGGCTAAAACTTATAAATATAAATAAATTATTTTTCTTTTTACCAAGAAAGATTTTTAAAAGCATGTAATGCAAGTTAAGGTTCGTATCTGTGAAAGAATTGGATGCATATTGTATCCAACATCATGGCAAGCCCATAAAAAATAAAATGTTTGTTTTATGTTTAGAAAATAGGGTAAAAATAAAAAGAGAAGTCGTCACCTAATATTAGAGTCATTAGCAACCCTAATTAGTCTTTAGAAATTTGAGGTAAGGAATTAATTATGTTAAAAAGAAGATACAATCACCTTAAAACATTCTACATGAGATAAGATGCATTGTTACTTGTCTTTTATTCCTAATAATTGTTATGCCTAGTCTATTGATGGTCTATCTAGAGGGTGATAGTAGGTCTATTGTTATGAGTTAAACCTAGTCATTATATGGTCTGGTTTATTTTGGCGACTCCTAGTTATTATCTTTGAATAACATTTAGTGAATTGATAGTTCTAAAGTTGGTCACTAATAATCACAACTTGTGATTAATTGTTGATCAAGTCATGTTAGGCTCATTAAACCCAACCTCAATCCTAAAAAAGGTTCTTAAAAGGTATATCGATGAAGTTCATCTATCTTATGACACTTGAGTTTCACTCACGAGATTTCATAAATGAAGTCTTATTACTCTCAATTCATGTTGCAGATGTGATCGATGAATATTAGATTGAAAATTCAATACTCTTGATTTTGTATTTAGTTAATTTATACTAGAAATTTAATATTCCTGATTTTGTTATCAATAAGTATGAGATTGAAAAAAAAATTTGAAAAATTAAAAGGATGTTCTACTACTTTTATTATCCAGGGTAACGACTTACATTTAATTCATTTACCCTAAATACTTAAAAAATAACAAAACAATATTTTGACATGATTTTATAGAAAAAAAAAAAGATAGGTTTTAAAAACTTAAAATGTTGTTCCATGGACTTTTTAATATAAGCGAGTCTTTTAAACTTGTTACAGAACCCAAAAAGTAGCATGCAACATGATAAACATTTTATATATATATATAACATTCAAACGATGTTTAATGATGTAAAGGCATATAATTACTTATTCTTTGTAAAGATTCTTTTAATTTGTTGTCTTGGTTTTAACATTTTAGTAATTAACCTCACTTTAATCTTAAATCTCTAAGTTCTAACTCATTTTTTGTTGTTGACATTTATCTTTAATTATGAACTTTGCAAAAAAAAATACTTTTGAGAGCTTTTTTTTTCCTTCTTTTTCTGCTATCTTTAGAAATGCTAGTTTCTCACTCATCCCTTACCATTTTAACTTATCCTCTTTTCTTTTATCTCTTAAGCTTTATTTCATTCTTCCCTCCATCAATTTTCTTCTAACATATTACCTCTCATTTTATTCTATACCACATTCTATCTCAATTATCATCTAAGCTTCTTGTAAAAAAGAATTACCTAAAAATTAATTTAAAAGATTTACTTTATTATTTAAGTTAAAGCTAATAATGGTGTTAATCTCTAGAAATAAAAATAAACTATGTTAGTAACAATTAATATCATGATGATGATTATTAATAATTTTGGTAGGAAAATTAATTATTTCAAAAAATCATGATGATGGTTATTGCTATTATTAATAATATTTTGTTTTTATTTTATGAAGATTAATTATTCCGAACTAAAGAAAACTTTATAGTTTTTTTTCTTACTTTGTGACCAATTCGCGGCAACAAATTTGATCACAAATTACCATATAAAATAAATATAAAACAAGAAAAATAATATATAAAATTAAAAACGGATCATTATCATAAAAATTAAATATTTTAAATGAAACCAAAGTAAATTAGCATACTTGTTGTTTGTTAATTTATTTGAGCTAGTTTTCTATTTTAGACTTAAAAGAAAATCCATAACTGTATTTAATTGAAACCATTTTATCCAAAGTCAATTGTTCTCTGGGCAGGGTAGATAATTGCTACTACAATATCAATCACTATTAAAATATAAAAGAGTCATTGGTCGAGTTGACCAAACTCGGCTTAATTGCCGGTTCAAACCTCACAATGTACAAAAGAAAGACTATATAATCATGCTCTATTAATCAAGGACCTAATTGTTCCCTGAATGGAGGTGAATGATGCAATGTGAAATTTAATTTGACTATGATTCTCCACTGTAAACAGAAGGGGAGATGTATACAATCCAAGTTAGGGGGGATAAACTAAGGGTTTAATCCTCCCCGTAATGCTGCCTTTCTTCTCATTAAAGTCAAGGTGATATTATAAATGAGATCTCTCAATTTTTTTATTTTAATTTTCAGTAATTGTGTTTTCTTGGATTAGCCCTCTCCACGTAATCGATCGTCTCGAAAGATCATCAAAGGTGTTTCCCTTAATTATTGTGGTTTGAACATAACCACTGTCTCTCAGCGAAAGAGACATCAAATTTATTTTTGTTTTCCAAATTATCATGATTAAAGCTAGTGATGGGAGTGCGAGGAAGGCTTGACAGAAATACATGATGCAGATGCAGATGCAGATGCAGATGCATGTGCTTATGCTGCTTGCGTCCAATGCCTATGGGCCAGCTGATTAGGGATATATATGCATTAGGGTCAATCTCGAATAGACTCCTTCTCAGTGCTTAGGCCTTTCAGGACTCCAGGAGGAACGTGGTGTGCTCCTGCAAAAAATGTGGATGTGTTCATTTTGGGCCAAACTTACAATAGTGATAGAAAGCTGTCCTGCCGCTGCCGGGAAATAATTAGCAATTTTTGCGTTTTAAAAATAAAATAAAAAATTTATTTTTATTTATTTTTTTCTTTATTTTAAATTAATATTGTTTTGGTATTTTTAGATTATTTTAATGTACTATATATTTTTTAATTTTTAAAAAATAAAAAAATTATTTTGATGCATTCGGGTTTGTTTTGAATCATATAAAACACATTATCTTAAATTTTGAATTTTTTGGTTAAAAATTAATTTTTTTAATTTAATAGTTTTAATGTGTGATATCAAAAATAATTTTTAAAAAATATAAAAAAAATGTTTTGATTCATTTCTAAAAGAAAAATACTTTGAACCACAACTCTACCACAATTCCAAAAGACTAAAGTTAATGTTTTGTTTGGGGATTGCGTTACAAATTGTTTTTTTAAAGAAAATTTTTATTTAAAAATATATTAAAATAATTTTTTATATTTATTTTGGATACTAATGTATCAAATCGATGGATAAATATATTGAAAAATTAATTTGAAAAAATATTCAAAAGTTTTTAGAATAAAGGGCAATCGTGCTCTCAGACACTATAGTAGCATTTTCCAGAGGGATAGCTGATCTTTCTTGTCATTCTTTTTGAAAAGAGATGGATTAAAGATAATGAAGCACGAGGAGGCTACCTCTCTTTTTTTCTCTTTTTTTTGTTCAAGGACGTGTAGAAAAATAATTAACAATTGAATTGTTAAATAAAATGCTCATCATTATAGAAAAAAAATAAAATACTTGACGTTTTATATATAAACTACTATTTTTTTATTTAGTCTGAAAACTATATCTTTAAATCGATTTGGTAAAAAAAAAATCAATGCGGTCAACTAAAAATTAAATTCACCTATGCAATCCAATAAAACTATAACAAAAAAAAATATAAATGTTTCAATCGTTAAAGTAAAATATTGAACACTTTAAATATTCTTTTATAACAAGGTCTCGGTCAAAAAAATCTAAAATATAAACATAAATAATAATTTGATCGATGGTGATAGCTGACAAGCTACCCTACAGCGTATTTGATATTATTATTAAAATTAAGAAAGGTTTAAAAATATATAAAACTTAAAAAATACTAAATTAATATTGTTCAGTATTTTTTAATAATTTTAATATAAGTATGTTTGTTTTTTAGGTAGCTTTTGTTATCGTGGTATTAAAAAATGTGATTAGCTGTGATTAGTTGTATTTAGATACGTGTTTGGTAAAAAATGTGATTAGCTGTGATTAGTTGTATTTAGATACTTGTTTGGTAAAAAAATGTGATTAGCTGTGATTAGCTGTATTTAGATACGTGTTTGGTAAAAAATATGATTGAAGTTTATATGTAGCAAAAAAACATGTATAAAATGTTTAGTAGAAGTGTGGTTGTGGTTTTTTTTCAAAGTGTTTTTTAATTGTAAATGCATCAAAATAATATATTTTTTTATTTTTAAAAAAATATTTTTGATATAAACTCATCAAAATGATCTGAAAACACCAAAAATATATCAATTTGAAACAAAGAAAAAATAAAAAAATTTAAATATTTTAAAAAGCGCTCTTGAAATGCAAAAACAAATAGGATTTTACGAAACTCAATTAAAAAAAACATGTAAAAACTGTTTCACAAAAACTATATTTTAAACTCAATTTTTTAATAGGCTTCGCAATATAAAACACAGTTTGGTTTGTTACCAAACATCTTATTATATTTGTTTCACTGCAAACATAAAAATTAATAAAAAAACAAACACGGTCTATATTAATACTAAAAGTAAAACTTTTAAAAAATATTTTAATATATTTTTTAATAAAAAGTTCCTGTAAAAAACTTTGCCCATATGTCTCGTGAGCTAAAGTTTGTAATGAACGTAAAAACACAAGATTGAACTGCTGGTTCTACAAGATCAATATGTACCTTATTGGATAAAAAATAATTGATTCTAGAACATGACATCAGAATTTGCAATTCAACGATACTGAAAAATAGGCATAAAGTGACTTCAATTCCCCCAACAAAAGGAGAGGTATCGCCATGGATATTGAGCCACTGAAGAACAGCATAGCAATCAAAGTATAGGGTAGGAGGATGATTGTGTTTTAATTTAATATTGCCTTATACTTTTAATAGTACTATAGAATCTTGAATGCAATCAATTTGCATCTTTCTTGTCTTCATTTCTTTTCTTGTATTTTTTTTAATAGGATATTTATATCAGCTTAGTTTATATATAACTCCATTAATTCTATAAATTCTAAAGTTAATGATCATGTAAGCTTTCAGTGGCCATCATATTAGCAACTATAGAGCTTGAACTTGAAATTATAGGAAGAATAAACATCTTGATCTCAAACTCTTATTACTAAACTACCTACTAGATAATTACTTTTTATTTATTTATGCGAGATGCTGTGTTTTTTTAAAAAATAAAATTTTTTATTTTAAATTAAAATTTTTAATATTTTTAAATTATTTTAATATGTTAATAAAAAATAATTTTTTTAAAATAAATAAATATTATTTTAATATATTTTTAAATAAAAAATTCTTTCAAAAACAACAACTAATCTAATATTAAATATTATCCTTCTTTCCTTCTATCCCACGGCACTCTAGAAACGTAAGAGCCTGGAAAAGGAGACCGTGTTATAATTTTCTAGCTCCTACCCGCTTCTAGTTTTCTTCTTTGATTTATAAATACTAACTAACTTTCTATGAAAAACTAGAAACAACATAATTGCTTCACAATTTCTTCAATTGAAACAACATAATTGACTTCGTTTGCAACGTGACCGATCCAGTCGTGTGGATAGCTGGCTGCCTGATTGGAAGCATGGTTATAATTATAAATGTATTTAATTTGAAAATATATTAAAATATTATTTTTTTATTTTTAAAAATTATTTTTAATATCAGCATATTAAAATGATCTGAAAATACTAAAAATATTAATTTAAAATAAAAAATTTTAATTTTTTTAAAATATTTTTAAAATGAAAAAATAAACAATGAAGGGTTTTTGTTGGTAGAGAACAGTTGCGAACAGTCACCGTTTAATGTGTGGCTTGGAAAGCATTGAGAGAGAGGGGGTTAGTAATAATTGTTTTTTAAAATAAATTATTTTTAATATTAATATATTAAAAATAATTTAAAAATATATATAAAAAAATTAAATTTAATAAAATATGATTTCAATCACGTTAGCGTACCCTCATTCCTCCCGTATGAAATGATATGATATTTGAAAATCTGCAGCAGGCCCCTGTTTGGATACCAGAAGTATGAGAAGGTACAGGCGATGATGCATTGAACTAGCTAGCCAGCTAGGCCCCGAATCTCTATAATTTTATTTTTCGGAAATTTCATCGAACAAACAAATCTCAATTATCTATCGGACCCGCCTATATGCATTTCAAAATAAATAAATAAACTGATTTGGATAGAAACAATGTGCTTGCGTGCATGGTGTTTTTTATTTAATTTTTAAATTAAGTATTATAGTTTGAAACCGTCCTGTTCAGTGGATTTACTGAATTGATCTGAGACTGAAATATGACTGGATTAAAGCAAAAAAAATTCGGTGTGACCCGATTGACCCTGCAAAACCTGATTGTAACCGGGTTGGATCAAAAAAACTATGTTTAGTATATTAAAAAAAATTGAAAAATTAATTTAATATTTTCTTAAATAAAAAATAAATTAAAACGCATCATGGAAAGAAAAGGCTAACGTTTCATCTACCAAACCATTGACGGAAGCCATACACTAACAACGTTTGATCCAAAAAAATAAAATAAAAAAATAAAAAGAATCTGTCTATTCATGCAGGCGTTAAATCTTGGAAATTAATTCAATCCTAATAGTTGTTTGGGTGACCGAACTTCCTCCCTTTCTCCATCGGCATTGTTTTTGAGCCATTTATTTTGGCAATTTAATGACAAAAAAAACCCTTAAAAAAGTCTAAGAATTATTGATTCTTAATTATTTTTTAAAAAATAAAACCGTTAATTATTTTGTTCAAAGTCACTTATTTGCATCTTATATTTTTCCCAATTCGTCAATAAAACCCCTCCTGTTATTGCTATCAGTTCACTTAATTAAGCATATGTATTTTTAATTTCAATTAATTAAGTACATGGAGATTTTATCTCAACTAATTAATTACTTTTCTTCACTACATGAGTCATTTTTATAAACTTTTCTTATTTATTTTCTGTTAAATTCATCATCTAACCTATTATATTCTATACTTTAAAAGTTGTAGGGGAAATATTATGCAAGTACTATAAACACAGACTCATTACATTGTGGACCAATTTATAAATATAGAGTATTTGTACTGTAGACAACACTGTATCACTAAAAAATGTTGTTTTTTCTATTTTTTAATTAAAAAATACCGTTGAGTCTAGCTTTCAGTCAGACCAAAAAAAACATATTGCATGTACTGTATACATCGTGAATAACACTATAGCACTAAGGGATGGTGTCTTTGCTGTTTTTTTAGTTAAAAAATATTTAATCAAACTTAATATTACTGGATTTGATGCTCTAACGCAAGTTAAATATGCTAATTATCTTTATTAAGCAATCTTTATTTTTTAATGTAGATGATTTGTATTTAATTGACTGAGATTAAAAATATAAGTGCTTAATTATGGGTGGACAACAAGAGAGACCTGAAGTTACACGTGGAAGTACGGAGAAGATATGACGTCGGATTTGCGTTGGCTGAGGTAGTTGATGGGTCACCCGTAGGAGACACAAACGTGTCGAAGAGAGCGCCACGTATTTGTTTTCTTTTCGGGATAGTTTGGGTAAAAGCAAAGCTTCTTTCGGCAATCATTAAACCGTTACGACACATATTGGTGGGTTTTGTGGGGGCATAATATCATCCTCTCTAAATAACTTAAAAAAAAAACAAAAAATAAATTATTATCCGTTATAAGACTTTTAAATTTATTAAAAAAATATCTGATAAAAATTAACAATGTAATATTTCTCTTGGTAAAACTGTTAGTAAATTATGACATGTTATGATACAGATAAACTCACCAATATAATGTTTTTATTATTATTTTTTTTTATTTTATCAGTAATTATTGAGAAAATATATTCCGTCTTTAATGATGTTATTATTATTGAATATTCTGTGGTTGCTAATTGCCGAGTTTTTTTTTTTTTATAGTAATGTATGTGGTTTGATAATATATAATCGTTTTAAAAAATGATAGAGGAGATGGGGATAGATGGGGTCTAATTAGACTTATGTCACATATTATTAATATTAAGACCCCAAAAACCTTATCTAATTGCCCCATTTTCGTTCACTAGGTTAGATTCGAGAGGGTTGAACACGCAATGAACCTGGACAGCCCGAGGTTTTCGACCTCACTAGTGGATGGTCGGATCTTCATGTCATATCTCGACGATCCTTGTTGGCCATGACCTCATATCTGGTCTCAATCACCCATCCGTTCAAATTGTCAGTGGACTTTTCGTAAGTTCGCAATCTTTATCAGGGGAATAGGCATTACTTTGTGTCAGTATTCTTGGGTTCAATTTCCCGGTGTTTATATTTTATTTTTTATTTATTAATAAAAAAATTATATTTATAAATTATTTATTTAGTTTCATGTGTTCAATGAGTATTTATTACCGATTATTACTTATTAATCAAAAACAAAATAAAATAATTAATATATATATATATGTGTATTTATGTCCAGATATATATATATATTTATATAATATAAATATATATATATGTATATTATATTAAAAAAATCTAAAAATTCTACAAATATATTTATATAACATATATAATCCAAATAATTATTATCGCAGTTTTAAAACCCGATTAGAGATCAACTTGAGGCAAGGCCAATATCAAAGATTATGATGGTTGATCTTAGTTGACATGAAACAACGTAAAATAAAAATAATTATTATTATAGTTTTAAAACTAAATTTAAGGGTTGTCTCAAGGCAAAGCTCAAGTCACATGTTGAAAGGTTAATTTGGGTTGATTTATATTCCAATAAAAAAATAAAAATTATTATTATTATTATTATAGTTTTAAAATCTAATTTGGGAATTAACACGAGACAAGACCTTGATCACGGGTCGGGAGGGCCACCCCGGGTTAATCTAAGTCAACGTACAGATAAAAATTATTATTATCATAGTTTTAAAATCTAACTCGAAGGTTGACTTTGACAAACCTGAGTCATTAGTCACGAGGGTTAATTCAAGTTGAACCAAATTTTTTAAAAAAAAATCAAAGAAATCTTGTTTTAACAAAAAAAAATTCAAAAAAATTCTACTGATTTTTATACTATTTTTATTACCATGTTCTTGTATGTATCCGATCATTCTTCTAGGAAGAGAAAGCTAAAGAATATGCTCTTAATATGATGTTTCGTTGTCATACTATATGAATATAAATATAGCACAGAGACTATTCATGGAATATTTGCCTTTCCACAAAGTATAGATAAGAAGTAAAAGCATATTTGTTTCCTTTAATTTCTTTACTTTCTTTATTCATCTTTACATGGATGATGAAAAATCTGAGAATCCTTCCATGCCGCACGGTAATTAATATAAAACAGTGTTTAATTTTCTTAATTAAAAGGCATGGTCATATTTTAAATAATTATTCCAAATTAATATAATAAAACTATCATTAATATATTAACTGTTTGAGAGTGTGGTTGCGGTTGCTTTTCATTTGAAAATGCATCAAAATAATATTTTTTATTTTTTAAAAATTATTTTTAAATTCAGTGCATCAAAATGATCTAAAAACACTAAAAAAATATTAATTTAAAATAAAAAAATAAAAAATTTTAATTTTTTTTAAAATACTTTTAAAACACTGTAAGTTGTACCTAGGACTCGTGCTGCTTAGTTTGCTTCAGGAAATAACCTGCGCGTTTCCAAAGCCCCTTTTAAATACAGCAGCAAGATTCTTTTTCCTGCAGGGTAAAAGGATTTAGGAAGAGGTGACGACTTATTAGTACCCTCTGCCTTTTATTAAATCCAAACTTTGGAGAGGGTGGGACAGACGCACAGCATACGCAAAACTGTTATGGGAAATCTTGATTTAAGTTTACTGGTTAAGCCATTAACCCAGTTAAACATGTTTTTGATAAAGTGATTGAAAATTCTTTTTATTTTAAAAATATAAAATTGATATTTTTTTTTTATGATTTTATGATTTTGAAAATTATTGTAATAAAATTATTAAAAAATAATTAAAAAACATTAATTTTATATTTTTTTCAAACAAAATAATTTTAGAAAATGCTTTAAAACACACCTGCAATGTCAAACATTGCTTAATCAAGTCGATTAAATTGAGTAGTACTCTTTCTCGTGATGTGATCAAACTTCGGATTCACATATCAAAGAAATTTATATAAAAAAACTAATTTTAAAAAGGGATCAGAAAAGGATCACAATTAATTTATGTTAAGACTCGAAACTGTAATCTTAGTTAAGAGCCCAGGACGAACCTCATGAAAAGAAAAATCGAAAAAAATATGGATTAAATATGATATAAAAAGTAATTTGAAATTGAATTCAAATGGATAAAATTAAAAAAAAAAGTATATATTAGAAAAATAAAAACAAAAAATAAATAACAATTAAATAAATAAGAATTAAATTTGATATAAAGGTTAAATAAAGCTAGATTATAAAGGGCATAATTGAAGAGCAATTAAAAAAAAAAGTAAAAAACAAAACAAATAGTAGTAAAAAAAATAAAGATTAAATTGGATATAAAAAGTAAATGAAAGGATACTTCTATATTTTGATAAAGATACGAAGAAAAAGTCTACCAAAACCTAACCATAATTTTTTTGTGTACACTTGTGGCATCAACAGAAAGAGAATAGTGAGCGACTCCAAACACCATCCCATAAAATAGCTTTTGGCTAGAGGCATGCACCGTTTGTATCTTTAAATAATATTAAATAATGCTAAAAGACCAAATCAACCCCAAGATAACTTCTTAATCACAAAAAAACCACTTTGAAAAAAAAATAATTAGACAAACTTGATAAATTTTGCTTTTAAAAATAAAATAGTTTTTACACCGTGCTTGAAAATTTAAAAAGACCAAACAACTCCCAACCAGCCTTTTTTAACAATTTCTTTAATGAGAATAATTAAGTACATGCAAAAGAAAAAAAATATCTAATTACCTCTCATCGATATTTTTTAAAATTTTTACTTTTATGAGTAACATATTCTTTGCATTATGTATTTGAAAAAAATAAAATAACCAAATTATCCCTTATTAATTTTATCATGGCTAATAAATCTTATAAAAATACTAAATTATCCCAATCTCGAACTTACTGTGTTTTTATTAGAAAGGTAAAATGATAATTATTCTATTCTCATCTATAATACATTGTGCCCACAATCAGTGTTTTTTTTTTTTTTAATCCGGCTCGGGCAGAATAATGAAATGGAAATTCATCCAGTAAGTAGTTGCATGGTTCTATCGTTGGAGGGCAGAAACGACACTTTGTAGCAAGAAAAAGAACGACAGTCGAAAATAATCTAAAGAGGTTGGCTCCACTAATTTCTAACTCAAGAGGTAAGAAACAACTTTAGAAACTCCGCCATACCACTTCAAAAGCAAAATATGGATTTTGGTCAACCTATTCCATATTTTTTGCCCTACACTAAAAATGAATAATAATTTAATTGTATATATTAAAAAAATATTTGCAATAATATTGATAATAAAATTATTATGAAACGGTTTTAAAATATAAAACTCAAAAATATCAATTATAACGTAAGTTTTTTTATTTTGAAAGTATTTATAAATTAATTTTGTTTGATATGAGTTAATACATATATTTCAAATTAATTTCTCTATATAATGCATCTCTACATAATACATAATATCAAGTATTTATTAATAATTTGCCCCCTCATGTGTAAATAAATGAAAAAAAACTGTTAACAATAACCAAAAGAGAAATATAAAAAAATAATTAAGAGATGAATGTAAATTAAAATTTTCAATCACATAAAATTAGACATTCACTCAAATGTGTTAACCGAACTTATTTATTTTCCATAAAAATAAATTCACACCGTAAAAAACTTGTGACCTAAAAGATAAACATAACTGAAACTGACTAAATATCTCACTTCCTAAAAAAATATTATGCAAGGCCGAACACATCAGAATTATTATTTAAAAAAGAAATATTTTTTATTTTGAAAAATAAAGCTCATTTGTATATATATAAAAAAAGAAAATATAGATGCATTAGAATAATATCTTGAGAAATTAAACACATACAAAACAATTCCAAAAAGGTTTGCGAAACCCGCAACTTAGGTCATGAGACTAAGATAAACCTATAGAAAAGAAATTGAAGAAAATCACAAAACTAATTTTTTTCCAAAAAACATTAATGCAGAACGATAAGATTGCATGAAGTAGAATGCCTATCAAATAAAATGTCAAAAGATGAAACCAGAGAAAAAAACCAATCACAAAAGGATCTAAAAAAATAAAAGTAAAAAAAAAATTAATAAGAAGGCAAACAAAAATTTTCAATTGGAGGGTTAAATTGAATTGAAAAATATCTTTAACAAAGAGGGAAAAAAAAATAATGAGGGTCAAATTAGAAAAAATAAAACAACAAAAATTTTGATTGAAAGATGAAATTGAAAGCTAAAAAATCTTTAACAAAAGGTCTAGGGAAAAAAATAAAAAATTAAAAGAATGAGGACTGAAATTGAAAAATAAAAAACAGAGGATAATCATGAACTTTACCTGATAGGAGATAGAAAAGAAGGGAGAAAAGCAAAGACCATCGACAACAATCCAATCACTGTATACCGTCATGTATCAAACCTGAAAGAAGATATGGTGGCGCATCCAAAGAGATGACAGAAGGTGAGGTTTGGCCACTGGATGGTGTTACACACGCTACCTGAAAAGCATGGATATGACCCATCCATTAGCCTGGTATTCAACTTTTCTGATTAAAAAAATAAAAAGTCTATGTGAAAAACACCAAAATGTCTCTCATGACTTTGGTAATTACAAAATAAAAAAAAAACCCTTAGTCAACAGCTCTAAGTTTAGTTAATTCAAGAGGAAAAAAAGTAGTTTTACTGTGTAAAAAAAAAATAAAGACCTAGACACCCTCAAACAATATTTTAATAACCAATAGGCCAATAAAAAAGACCAAAACACTCCTAAACTCAAGGCTTCTTCTTCATTTTCAACTCAAGGACATCTAGATAATTTCACTGAAATAATTCACAATAAACTATGTATATCTTATAATATTTTGGTTAATATATATAAACACCCTTAAGCTATATTATTTAGTTATTAAAAAAAAATGTGATTTCAAAAACTTTTTTATATTTTCATTAAAGAGTTATGAATTTAAGTGGTTATATAATAAGTTCAAAAATAATTTTTTGAATTAATTAAAAGAAAAAAACAATTTAATTGAAATAAGATTCTTAATTCCTTTCGAAGAGTGAAGAAATATGTATTTGAGCCCAATTTTGAAAACAGGATCTTAATTATTTTTAAATGTAATTATAAATATAAATAGATAAATGATGATACACTTTAGCAAAAAATTCTACATTTCTCAAAATATAGGCGAATAAAAAAACTTTAATAATTCTTAAAGCATTTAGCAAAATTAGGAATTATGCATTTGAGCGATAATTGGATGTGGTTTTGAATTTAAGTTAGTAATTTAAAAAACAAAAAAAAACCTTGATAATTCTTTATGTAATTCTAAATTTATATAAGTAGTAGAGTTTAGCTACTAATTACCTAGTCAATCGAAACAAAGGAAAAAAAATAATTTAAATAAGGTTTTAAGGTATTTAGAAGTGTAATGATTTAGGGATAATTAACGTGTTTTAGCTATTCTGAAGAATTAAGATAAATTTGTGAACTTCAAGGGTTTTTATGTAAATATTTTAGATATAAGGATATAAATTAACATTAAAGAAATATATAAATGGTTAACAATCAAATGTATTTTTATTTCAAGGACCGAGATATAAAAGTTGGTGAGATTTTTCTGAAAAGACAAAAACTTATCGAACCCGCATAAAAACTTCAAAACTTTGTATAAAACCCCGCGTGACTTTAGTTTTTACAAGTCAGCAGGTTGAATTTTTTTAACGTAGAAAAAAAAAATGTGTAGACATTATCTTTAACATTAGTAAAATAATTAATTGTAAATTAAAAAGATAATGCAGATAAACCGATCGTAATATTTTATTAGATTTTTTTCTTTTCTTATTGAAATATTTTGTTAATACATAGTTTTTCTAAATATATTGTTTATTCAATAAAAATTAAAAGCGCGTACAACAAGTATAATTTTTTTTTGAACAATGATGAGATTTTACTTTATAATAAGTATTTATTAAGGATAATTAAAAATTAATAATTAAATTAAGAAATTTTTTCTAATATAATTTGTGATTATAAATAAATCAACAATGAAAATCAACAACTTTTTCTACGTATCTTTATTTTTTAGTTAACCTAGTATTTATACATGAATTAACCTTAATCACATAATAACCTTCATTAAATATAGAAGATTTAATTACGTGACATCATTAAAATCAAAATTGATGCTATTGACTCATGATACTTAAACACACATACAGAATTATTTAATAAATAATCAAACATAGGTTCAAAAACTATATACTTCTCCTACTTAAGTTAATTAGTCATGCATCCAATATAAACCAATCAATAACAATAAGTTTGAAAACAAAAAATATATGCCACATATCATATAGAATCTCGATCTTCAATAATCAATTTTAATAATAGAAAAATATAAAGATATTCGTGCATCACAATCATATATGTAGTAATTATCATATAGAATCTCGATCGTCAATAATCAATTTTAATAATAGAAAAATATAAAGATATCCATGCATCACAATCATATATGTAGTAATTTTAAGCACAAATCTCATGATAATTTAAAATCCAAGAGTACTAACATCTTAAAATTAAAAATTATGCTTGTCACAAATTCAAAATAAGACAGATAAAAAGAAATTACGAAAACAATAGAATCCCTTTTTCTATTCTTCTATTCTTTGAATGTGATTCCCCTTCTTTCTTAGAGTTTAGGATTAGTTATGTCGCACGTGTGCGACGTCACAACGATTATTTTCTCAGGTCGGGATCTCTCTGGTGATGGGAAAAGAACAAAGAATTCTTATTTCTTATTAGTAGAAAAAAAAGATGGAGTCGTCACCTAGTATTTTGATCACTAAAAACCCTAATTGGTTTTATAGTCCGGATAAAAAGACTGATTGTGTATATGGATGACGTATCACCCCTAGTACATCTTACCTAAGTTAAGCTGCATTGTTTGTTTGTCTAATATAAACTAAAGTATTGTTATGTTGTCTAGCCATTGATCTGTCTAATGTTTAAGAAAAATGTTTATCGATAAGGAGATTCTTATCTTATAAGGTTAAAGCCTAGCCATTCTAGAATCAAAACATATTTTTGTATTTCTTTCTTTTAATATTAGAAATATATCTTACGTATGAGTTCGTAATTTTTGATATTGGGACAAACAAAATAAAACTATTTTTGATATTTTTAAAATATAGGTCAAGTTATCATAATTTTAATAAGCTGGTTACTAAATCCAAAAATACGTGTAAAAATAAAAAGATTATTTTTATAATTTTTTAATATGTTAAAATATGCAAATATAACTTATTTTTGAGAGACTTGGCTATATGCACATAAATAAAAATATGTTTTTTTTTTAATTTTTTTAATACAGGAATAATTTTATAATTTTTAATTAAAAATATTTTATTTAATATTAAAAAATACCTCACGTGTCACGAAATCATAATTTCAAATATTAAATATTAAAAAATAAAAAAAATATATAATATGAAAGACGCGAAGTTAAATGCAAAATCAAACAGTCTCCTAATGTTCCACGATCAAGATAAATCACAAAAATCATATTGAACAACATGACACCCATAAAAATCAAATCAATGTGTGGACCAATTTCATCAAACATTAATTCCAAATTAGTCATATAAATCATAGAAAGCAAACACACAAAAATGATTCATTAAAACTCTTTTAAAGGTGCATGCTTCAAAGTCTTGAGAATTAGATCTTCAATAGCAAAGAAAAATGAAGATGCAAGGCTGCTGCTACTTTTCACAGTTGGGTCAAGTGTTTGCTGCTCCCGGTTTGAGCCAAAGAATCATCCACAATTGAAAATAGAGCTAAAGCTAATGATGGAAACCCGCTGCCGTTAAGGAATGAGGGACTTTATTGCTACTAAATGAGAGGCTCTGCTGCTGTTGTCGACTGAAACAGGAAAGAGGAGATGCCGATGCTGTTTACTGATGTTGCTGGAGTTCACGTGGTGCAGAGCTTCTGGAGTAAGTTGATGTCGCTGGAGTTCACTATTGTTGTTGAGGATCAGTCGGTTGAAATTCCTGCTGTGGCTAGGACAAGGAGGTGCACGGTGCAGCTGCTAAAGACTTGCTGGAGATTCACGGTGCTGTGCAAGAACTACTATTATTGGCGTCTGTCCATGAGACTGTGGAGCTTCACTGAAAAGAGAGGTTAAGCGTTGCTTCTGCTACTGGAAGACTGTGTTTTGCTACCGGAACGGACAAGGCGAAGCTGCTGTTTGTTGTACCGAGACCCTGCAAGAGCTGGAAGTAGCTGCACTATTATACAGAGAGGAGAAGGTCATTGTGCTATGGAGGAAGAGTGATGGGAGAGAAGAGTGAATTATTTTTCTCTCTTCACTCTCACGGGTTTGGTGTTTTGCTTTGTTTTTGGAGAGAATCTGGGAGACAGTTTTGGCTTTTCTTCTTTTTTATTTTTTTTTATTTTTATTGGTTAGCCTTTCCAATTAATTCTCCCCTTTTGATGCGTGGTACACCTACCTACCTATATTTATATTTATAGGTAAATTATTTTTTTTCTAATTGCTTATTCCCCAAAGAATTAAAAAAATCATTTTAGTTTTTTATTTTTTTCCTGTGTAGTTTTGATTCCCTTGTCCAAATATTTTTTGTTTTTGTTTTTGTATTTTGATGTTTTTGAAAAAGACTATGAAAAATTGATCAATAATTTTAAAATGAGTGTTTTAAAAAATAAACATGTCAAAAGTAAATTTTAAATTTTTAAATTTTTTAAAAAGAAGTTGCAAATGCCAAAAACAACACCAATACATAAAAAAAATATTTTTATTTTTTGTTGTTTCTTGCTATTTGTTTTGGATTTTTTCAAAAAAAAAGTATAAAAAAGGTGTAAAAAATCGAGTTATGATAAGTTATATAGAGTTGAGGAGATGAAGAAATTTTCTAGTTAATAACTAATTTTTAATTATATTACTTTAAAATTTTCTTAAACTAATCTCATTCTAATGACTTATACATTGACTTTCACCTTATAGAGAGGTTTCAAGATCATTTAGGACCTTTTCTATATTATTAATGAGCTGCCATGTCATCATCCCGACATGAAAAGACGAGCTGGACTCGTGCTAGTTTGCTGATAGATTTTAGATCAGACTTAAAACATGTCATTTTCTCTTATCTACATGGAAAGATTGAGATGTTTTGTTTTCATTTCAACTTGAATCATATTAAAATTTGTCTATAGCTTCAAATAGAATCCAAAAAGTATATAGGGGTCCAGTTTGTCAAGTTTGCTCTAACCAATCCTAATCCCACTAGGATTCCTGTTCAAGTTGAATTCCTAATACAATTAAGATTTTCACTTCTTAGCTTCAATGACTTCTCTCAATATGCTTTTTATAGTTATTTGCTTGAAATTGTGCTAAAAATACTTCATTTAATTTTTTTTATGCTTTGTGTCTCTGCAACAATGTTAAGAGAAAAAATAAAAATAAAATTTAAGTAATGTATTGTAAAACATAAAATATCCATAAAAGACTAGTAATAAGGTACTAAAAAGGCAAAATAAAATGTGTATCAAACAATTTGAAATAAGGTTAAAAAGTTATCTTTTGAATCAAAACTTTTTCATCTCTTTTTATGTGACATTTATCAATCAAAATAATTGTTTTGTGAATAATATCTTATAAAAAATATAAAAATAATTAATTATATGATAATGAAAAAAAATGTTCATATTAAAGATAATGAAAAAAGATTAAATAAAACAAGTCCCACCCTCCTTATTTTGGAGAAGAATAAGCTACTTGTTCTTTCTTCTCAAGAATAAGCTACTTGTTCTTTCTTCTCCAAAATAAATAGGCTTGAACTTGGATACAATTTCTAGAAAAGCTCTTGCATATTAAGAACAAAAAATAAAGTCTACTCAATGAAAGTGGGGTTAGCAATTTATTTTAAAAACATGGGTAATTGGCATATTTAATATTAAATTAAAAGTAAAGTCCACTCATTTTTAGGATTAACTTTGTTGAAAATTATTTTTAAACAAAAATACTTTAAGATGAAATATTAACTTGTTTAAAATAAATTATGTGTGAATGAGAAATTGATTTAAAAAAAACTCTTGGTTGACATGTTTTATAAATCCAAAAACCCCTAGTCTCATATTGAAAGATTACAAAATTTTCTAATAACTTATATAGTGGAAAGTTGAAAAGTTAAAATTAGGCTTCAATGACACCAAAGTTTTTAGAGAGAAAATGCTCTACGTTAAGTGAGCTTTGGATTAGTCACACGCGCTCACTCAAGTCTGAGGATGAGTTTGGATTTGAGATTACTATAAAATAATTTTTAGGTTCATAAAAAATTATTTACTACCAACTCATGATTAAACAATCTGAATAGTAACATTTCTCTAACTAAACAGTTTATTTTCAAAGAGAAAATGTATGTTTTTTAAGGAAAAATCATCATTTTTTATTTTTTTTTATAGAGGGTAATTGAGATAAAATTGCGAGAACTAATTCTAGTAATTCCGCATCAATTTTAGTTTAAAAAATCAATATAAAATGAGTTTAGAGGAAGATGTCCTACACACTAAGCAGTTGTTCTTCTACCTTCTTCTCATTTATTTTTCTTTAGTTTTTTTCGCTATATTTTCTCCATTCATTCTGGAGCTTAGGTTCAAGTTTTTCACAAAGATAATTTTAAATCTATTTTCATAAGTTCATGGATCTTAATTAATAGTGCAACTAATAAGGTGATATTGTTGGTATCTTGGAAGACTAATTACATTAAATTTATTTGCACCAAGCGACGAGAAATAAAACTTTAAGGATAAATGATACAATCCTTGACACTATCGTAATATATATCTCATTTTGTATTTTGAGTACTCTAACAAGTAAGTATACTGAAGATTTATTTAAAATATTGTTTTCTTTAAAATGTATGTTTAAGACCTTAAGGCTATTATATGTTCTTAAGTTGTTAGTAATTCAATGTTAAGTTTACAAATTAACAAAGTAAAGATACTTTTTTTATATTTATATAAATCCATAAAGTTAAACTAAACTTTATCTTTTGCATTGCAGATAACAATCTTAAAGCTTTATCTATTTGTTTAATTTGTTTAATTTAATTTTTGTATATGTTTATATGCTTGCTAGTAACTTTGTTTTACAAGGTTAAGTTCCTCTAGTTTATTATTTCAATGAAATTTAATTTATATGTTATAATTTGAATTAAATCTTTTATAGAAATCGCAAATCCCTAGATCTTAAACTTATATTTGAATTAAATTGTTTAGTTCAATAACCATGTTTAATTTTTTTGTTATTTTATTTACTTGCTACCTACATATGAAAAGCCAAAAATTCTAATTATAAATATTTGGATATTATTATAGAAATCTTATAATGAGTTCAAGTTAAGAAATGGTTATTACAACAAATATTGTTTAAACAAGTATTACTTTGGTAGGGAGGATTCCACCATCATATTTTATGGTGCAAGGTGAGAAACCTAAAAAGTTTAATGAGTTGAAAATAAGACGTGACAACTTAAGATATTGTTCAATCTAACCACCTTGGACTTAGCAAAGTTCGTTATTGAAGAAGCATCAAAGTTTTCAAATGATAAATTTGATCCCACTATTATGAAAGTTATGGATGCTTAGAATCTTATCAATTTTATGTGCAAGAAATACATCTTGAATGGATCGGACAACATATTATATGATGTTTATAGTTTAATTAAGAGCACAAAGACATTATGAGAGGCTTTGGATAGAAAGTACAAAGCCAAAGATGTTCATATGCAAAGCTTTATAGTTGGAAAATTTATGGACTTCAAGATGGTCAATTCAAGGACTGTGATAAATCAAGTTAAAAAGTTCTAACTCATCTTACATGATATTTAAGATAAAAATATTGTTCTGAGTGAATCCTTCTAAGTGGCTACAATTATTAAAAAACTTGTCACCATCTTAGAAAGTCTTTAAAAATTACCATAAGTATAAGTGTAAGGAGATTAAAGTTAAATTTCTTATTTTACGGTACAAGATAAAAGAGGCAATTAGTTATAAAAAAAACCCAACTCTTCCAATATGACCCCCTAAGCAAATATAGTTAAACAAGTGGTAAATACCCATAATAATAATAAAAAAAGCTTGTTGTGAAAGGAAACTGAATTACCAAGAAATTTAATGACAAATGCTTCATCTATAATAAGACTAGATGCCAAACAAATGATCATAGAATAAGGCTTATAATGACAACCCTAAAAGAGGAAGTATTGCTTAAGTCAGTGTCACTGATATTAATAACCTTAGAAATGAAGTGTTAGAGATGAACTTGCTCGTGGTTGTCTCCGAAACAACTTGATCAACATCTTTGAGAAATGATGGGTTGATAATAGTGCAACAAGACATATATGTTTTCCAATTATAAATATATGGATGATGGACAACTAAACATGGAGAATTTGTCAACATCAAAGGTACTAGATGTTAGGAATGTCATGCTAGATATGAATTTCAAAAAGCTTCTCAACCTTGATAATGTGCTCCATATTGTTGGCAATAGGAAGAACTTAGTATATGACTCATTATTGAGCAAAAATAGTTTTAATATTGTCTTTTAATATGATAAATTTGTACTTATTAAAATTAGAATGTTTGTAAGAAATGTGTATATTTAAGATGATCTTTTCAAAATGAGTATAATAACTATTGTGACAAAGAATGAGATGAATAATAATAATAATAATAATAATAATAATAATAATAATAATAATAATAATAATAATAATAATACCTTTTCATCTTACTTTTTTGAGTTTTATGATATGTAGCATGGTAGGTTAGGATACATGAATTATAATTTTATACAAAAATTAATTAATCTTGAATTATTACCAATTAAAGTTTTTGAAAAAAAATCATAAATATAAAATTTGTCTAGGTTCCAAATTCATAAAGATTTAATTCACTCTAACATTGATGATTTAAAATTTATGCAAATTAAAGGTGAGAAAAAGTATTATATTGTTTTTATAGATGATTATACAAGATAATATTATACCTAAAATTTAATATTAAAAGAAATGATGAATGCCATGTTGGTAAGTTCAGGAGCATCTCAGAACTTGTAAGAGAGATAATTTTAATTGTCAATTATCTACTTAATAAAGTATTCCATTAAAAATAGAGTCTTCAATATATAAATTTTGAAAATATAAAAGACTTTCCTATAAATGCTTCAAAATATAAGGGTGTCTTGCAGAAGTGACAATACCTAATCCTAAAAAGGTTAAGATAAGACCTAAATACGTGGATTATGTTTTTATAGGATATATTTATAATAATAGTGCATATTGATTTCTTGTATATAAATCAAATATTAATGATATTCATCATAGTACAATAATAGAATCAAAGAATGTTACATTTTAATTTTTTTTCATTTAAAAAAGCAAAAGAAATTTGTTCATTTAAGAGAAAAAAATGCTTGAGTAGTCTTCATCAAATAAAAGATGATGAAGTTATGTCAAGAAGGAGCATGAGGAAAAAATAACTAAAATATTTAGTATGGATTTTCTAATATACTTGTTAGAAAGTAAACGTCGAAACTACTCTAAGATAATGTTATGTCCTAAACCTTTATATTTAAAAAACACAGTCAATAGTGAAATTGAATCCATTATACACAATTATACATGGAAATTAGTTAATCTCCTAACCAAAAGTAGACCATTAGGTCATACGTGGAGCTTAAAAATAAAAAGATAAAAATTGATGGAATTATTGATAAATATAAAAAAAGACTTGTTAAAGGATTCAAACAATTTCTTTTTTTTTTTTTACTATTTTGACATATATTCATCATGTCAAAAATAACTTTTATACAAATGTTAATAGCCATCATAACCACTAACAAACTTAAAATAAATCAAATAGATGTAAAAATGTCTTTCTTAAGTGGTGACCTTAATAAAGAGGTTTATATTGTACAACTCCAGAGGTTTGTTGTTAAAGGGTAATGAAAGAAAGTTTGTAAGCTTATTAAATCATTATATAGTTTGAAACAAACAATTAAACAATGACATGAAAAATTTGACAAGGTCATGTTGCAAAATAAGATTAAAATAAAGTAAGGTAATAAATATGTTTATGAAAAAAACACAAGTAAAGGTTATGTTCTTTTATGTCTATATATACGACATGCTAATTTTGAGCATCAATGATTACATGATTAAATCTACCAATAAAATATTGATTGATAAGTTTGACATAAAAAATTTAAGTGTTGCAAGTGTCATACTAAGAATAAGAATTACAGGAGAATCTACTGGATTTGTAATATTTCAATCTCATTATATGAAGAAAACTCTCAATAAATTTTTTAAAGGTGAAAGTAACATTATTAAAACACCAGTGGACATAAATGCATATAGGTCCAAATTAAAACAAAGAGAAAGAGTACACCAACTAGAATGTTATTGGATAATTAGGAGTTTCGGGTATGTTATGAACTACACAAAACCAAATGTTGCATACTTGGAAAGAAATAAATAGAGTACTCAAATATTTGACAATGAGTTATGCAATTATAATGGCAAGTCTAGATAGATACATCATAGATATAATGATATTAAAGACATGCTCTTAAATGGAATTACTTACATTAACTATGTAAAGTCAAAGAAAAATATTGTGGATCTGTTCATTGAAAGTTTAACTAGACAGCTTGTTTATTATTCATCGAGGAGAATGGGATTTGAACCTTTAAATATAAAAAAAATGTCATGATGGTAACTTTACCTATTTGACATGAGATTACAAGATTTAGGTTCAAATAGAAAACTAATTTATTTGGTATTCTCAACAGCATTAAAAAATAATTATTTCATTTCTATTTCAATAATAAAAATGGTGTTACATGCAGTGTAATAAGGGTGAGCTTCACTCTTAATGATTTTAATATCTTGATTTACCAAAGCTTTTAAATGGGAGGCCCTAAGCTAAGTGAGCTTTGAGTTTCAACCACATAGGCATGCTCACACGGTTTGCTTAGGGCCTTGACTTAAGTTTGAGTTTATTGTAAAATACATTTTATTCTCAGAAAGAACTATATGACGAGAATTAATTATAGTAATTAACATAATTAGTTTTGCAATAGTTCAATTTCAAACATCAGTATAAAAAAAATATTAAAAGTGAGGTGTTTTGCACACCAAGTAGTAGCTCTTATGCCTTATTCTCCTTTATTTTCTTTGATATTTTTGGTTTTTTTTATTCTGTCATTTTAGAGCTCAAATTCAAGTTTTTTTTGTAGAGAGATTTTATTTAGTATGTTTTTAAAGTTCATGAATCTTAATTAATAGTGCATCTAATTAAGATAATATTGTTGATATTTTAAGAGGTGGATTGCATTCCATCCATTTATACAAAGAAAGAAGCAATAAATTCTTAATGATAAAAGATACAATCATTAACATCAACATAATCTACATCTCTTTTTGAAGTAAGTATACTTAACCATTTGTTTAAAATATTATTTTCTTTTAAATATATATTAAGATGTTAAAGATAATTATATGTTTTTAAGTTAGTATTTCAATGCTAAGTTTATGAATTTACTCAGTAAAGATATTTATTTTATGTTCATGCAAATCTATCAAGTTAAACTAAATTTTATTTTTTGCATTTTAGATAACAAATGGTTGGATGGCTTTATTTAATTTCATCCTCTAATTTGCCATTTTTATTTAACTGGGTTATTTGACAAGCATGCCATTGATTGAAAAAAGTTTAAAATAATTGTCTGCATTTAATTAATGAGGTAAGGTAGGGGGGTGGTCCGTTGCATTATGAATTGCTACAATATAATAATGTATTTGTTCTCCACGGTACAAGCCAATGAATGCAAATTCAGGAGTAAAATAATCTTTTCACAGGGTTCATTTGACATTATCAAATTTATCAGGATTAAATTAGTCTTTTTATTTTTTTAGCACAGTAAAAAGATTTAATTAAACATAAAAAACAATAAAAATTAGCCTAGCATTCAGAGGCTTCATAGTCTTTTTACCTTTTTCAAAATAGTTAAATGATTAACTTACTCTTGGAAGCCAAAAAAAAAAAAAAAATACTAAACATATTGTTAGGGTTTTTTTTTTAATCTTTTTATCATGTTTTTTTTATTATCACGTGTATTAAGGGGTGATTTAGTAATTTAATAAATATAAATATTACAAAGAAATATGGTTGATGCGTGCAATGCACACGTTAACGCGTGCTTGCAGGGTTCAAGTGTTGCGTGCGATATTGCCCGGTGGTTGAATGATTGATTTCAGGGTGTCATTGGAATCTCCTCAGTGTCTCGTCTATGATTGGGTGGCAAGTGTAATCAATTGACATCCGGTTTGGTGCCGATGACTTTTTTTCCCCTTCTTTTCTCTCTATTTAATTCCATGCCAAACCCTCTATTTTTTCAAACCAGCCCTTCAAATTGTTTTTTTCTTCATATTTAGCCAATATTCTTTTGATGACTATTTTTTTTATTTGAAATAATTTATAAAACTATAATTGTATCTCAATCTCATCCTCCTTCAATTTCTTCATCTATCATATTTGATCATTATTTTTTTAATTGCTATTTTTTATGTTTTTATTTATCATTTTCTTGATTTTTTTATGATTTTTCCCTTCATTCTTTTATTTTATTTAATATTTATTCCAAATTTGGTTCTTATTTTTTTATTACTATTTTTTTTTTAATTTTAGATGATTAGGAATTTTGCTTTGTGATTTTTTTGGGTTTGTCTTCTATAGGGTAATCCGATCTCATGACCCAGGTTATAGATTTTGAAGATTAGGCTGGTTTGACTTTAGTCTTTTTTTTAAGGTTGTTTTTTTAAAATTTATTTTTTTCTCCAATTTCATCCATCATCTTCGTGAGTTTTGCCACTTTCCTTTCCATGTAATTATTCTGATCTCATATCTCGGGTGACGAGGTAGTCAAGTTAACCTGAGTTGATTCAAAGTTTTTTGTTATGTTTTTTTTATTGATTTTGTTTAAGTTTTGTGTTTCATTATTTTATTTGCTTGGGAGTTGACCTTCATTGTTTTATTAAATTTTTTTATCCGATGTTATCCCATCCTCACAATAAAACTATGAGTTTGGCATAGTAATTAGAGTCAAGTTTTTCTTTTTTCTTTTTTAAAAATGATTTTTTTAATTCATCATTTCAATGTTTGATTTAACGGTAACTGTGTTTCAGAATTTTTTTTTATTAGTCATTGTTTTTTTATTATTATTGTTGGTATTTTTTTATAATCATATTATTAAGGTAATAAAGTTTATTAAACCTATTTGAATTAATGATTCGGATCTCAATTTTTTTTTATTTTTTAAAACGATTATCATCACTTGAGCTTGTTTTTTACATGAAATTTTTTTAACTTAGAGTGTAGTTCTTTTAATCGCCAAGTCATTAGGACTTTTTTAATTATAAATGGGTTTCTCGTTCAAAATGACTTCGTCTTACAGAGAGTAAAGCTTTATTAACGTTTTCAAGCTTGAATAATCGATCCTGATGGATTGAACGTCGTTTTTATACGGCCCAAAAGCTCAAACCTTCGTCATTTCTCTCCGCCATGAAACTGTGCAGCGGGTTATACTGTTCACCATACAGCAGAGGCTGTAAATAAAGGAAGTGTAAGAGTACTTCAAATTGGTTACAGAATAAATGGTTCATTAGTCCCATATGATCATGATGGAAGTAAAATGCAGCAGACTGCCTTCCGCCATGGCTCATATATATAATGAAACCACCCTCAGTAGTGTAAATGAGATTTTTGTTTTAATTTTTATCTGGTTAAATATGTATTAAAAAGAACACGGAGATTAAAACCACGCAGCGGCCTTGTTTGCTGGTGGGGTTGGCGGTGGCGGGCAAAACTATATAGCCGGTGGTGGGCCTGGTGGTGTTGGTGTGGCATCTGTGAGCTAGTGGCGGTGGCTTTCTTAATGATTAATTAGCTAGAAGATTAATGGTGTGAGCGGGTGATGAGTTGACCTATCCTCCGGCGACATTAAAGATTCGTTTTGACTAGTAGGCATCACAGCAACAAGAAAATTGGTCAGTGTCAAGAAATTTCTTCAATTTGTATGTCCACAAATGATCCAGAAAAATAACTACAGATGGATATTCATCTTGGCAGAGAACAATACTATCTGTACAGGAATGGTAAAATACAACCACTACGTACTCATTAATTGTCAATCAATTTTATGCACTGATATTTGGCTGCATCACTTTAAATTTCATTCAGCAGAAATTAGAAACATTGGTGGGTAGCCGTGTCGACAAGGGATCCCTATCTTCACACGTGAGGCCAAATAAAATAAAAAAAATATTTATTACATTAAAATATCAACCCTAAGTAACGTTGGTATTACGTTAATATTAAAAATAAATTTTAAAAATATAAAAATATTATTTTCATAAATTTTCAAATAATAAATACTTTAACAAATAATCTAACACGTTACTAGCAAGCATATTAAATGGATTTCATCAGAAATGGCAAGATAATTTTTTTTTATTATTTTTTTTTAGAAAATGACGGAAACAACTTGTTCTTTCGACGTAATGATGAAACTTTTGTAGGTGATCATGATTCGGAAGAATTGCCCCAAAAAGCTCAGAATAAAGAAGTGACAGGAAACCTGTTTCTTTGAGAAACTAGAGTTGTTATTATGCACAAGCGAAGGAATAGTACACACGGTCCCATTCATTCTTTCTTTAGGCACAAAAACATTTCTGATAGTGTGGCTTGAAAGGATTACACAGTAAATAATTCTTTTGCAATTTATCTTGTTTTTTGTTCTTTGAAATATCATGGGGCAGGGCTTAATTTAATATCCCAAGGTTTTATTTCCTTTCTCTAACTCTTTTCATAAATTTATAATCTTCAATATTAATCCATTAGACTAAACACTCATGGATCATCCAGGCTTCTTTAACATGTAAATATTTTTTTTATTTAATTGTGTGGGTGGGGGTTAATAATGCATTTGAGATATAATTTTTTTTAATTTTTTTCTCTTTTTATGCCTTTTCAGTTATATTTTGATGATTTTGATAAACTCATGTTAAAATAATTTAATGACTATATATGACAGGAGGTGGATTTGAATGAGAGGGGAAATACGAAACATTTCTATATGATCTGATGTAATTATACCAAATAGTAATCATATCATCATAGAATACTTCACTATTCTATGATGAAATAGATGTGGATTGAGATTATCTATCAATTTATGATGTTTATTTTAATAATGGTTATGATATTAGTTATGTCATTAACAATAACACTAATAGTAGAGATGATATCATCAATGATGTTCTCATTGACAAGCTAGAAAATTGAGTGTAAAGAGAACATGCAGGTTTGTTTGGGATTGTGATAGCGGTGGCGGTTCAAAATGCTTTTCGCTTAGAAATACATCAAAATGAAGTTTTTTCATTTTTTAAAAATTATTTTTGACATCAGCACATCAAAACAATATGAAATTTTTTTTTTTCATTTTAAGCAAAAAAAAAAATCAAAAGTTTTGGGAATGTCGTTTGCACCCACGTTCTTAAATACTCCCGAAATGTTCACAATAAAAAATAACAAAAATACCCTTGTTGATTTAGACTAAGTTGATCTTTTCATTACAAGTTTTATATAATCATAAGGTGCTTGATAAAATGATTATATGGATAAAACATATGTTGAAGGAGCAAGTTTAAGGTTTGCAATTCATTGCTCTAGAAGTTAATGAAAAAGAAATAAGTTGTCGTTAATGTTTCTTATGCAAAATTTAACATGAAATGACTAAAGTAGATATCTAGAATTGTTATATACTTGATGCAAAGAAAGAAAAGGGGTTGGGGAGTCTTGATTAAGCATTTATAAGATCGAGACAAGAACGGTTTCAATTAAACGATGAGTTTCTTCTGACCTAGGAAATATTTATAGTATTAAGATTACTTAATTGATCAAGGGACATGTAATTAGGATGCGGTTTTTTAAATTATCTTTTTTATAAGCTAACTGGTTTTATAGTGGACCAAGACTCAGAAATCATCTTTCTATAAAGATCTAGTGTTTTAGTTAGTACTAGATATGAGGCTCACTCTATGCTGCAGGCTAGCTCAAATTTTTTTAACATAAAAAAATGTTAAGGCAACACAAATGTTCCTAAAAAAGTGGGTCATTGACTTAATTATGTTTAATAAACTCAACTAATTCGAATAATATGATTAATAAAATGCAACGATGATAAATAAACTAACAAAGAAAATTGACAACCGATTTGAGCCTATCCATGTTAGCATGTCAAATCTATGACTAAGTTATGATACCGGGTAACCCTTTAAAAAAAATTAGTAAAACTATGAAGCTCAATTATTAAATAATAAAAATGTTGAAGAGCAAAACTGGAAAAAAAATAATTAAAAAAAATCCAAGTCAACCCGAGTTAACCCACTAGCCTCATGACTATAGGCATATGATTGAGATAACCCCATTGAAAGGAAATAAAAAGAAGAAGCATGAAGACCAGTTTCTAATAAATCGACCATTGAAGGATGAAATTGAAAAAATAAAATAAAAAAGGACCAAAAAAACAAAGTAAACCCATGTTAATCTTCAAAATTCATGACCTTAGTCATGAGCTTGAAACTAATCCCATAGAAGGTAAACCCTAAAAATTAACAAAGGAATATTTCAAATCATCAAAATAGTGTTGATATTGAAAAAAAATACAAAAAATAAGATCTAAAACAAAAAAAAAAATACAATTAAAAAAAAAAAACTAAAATTTAATATAATAATAACTCAAAATCAAATGTTAAAGGATGATATTGAATAACAAAATTCAAGCGACTATCAAAAGAATGATGACCATTTGATATAAACATCAAATGAAACCATTAACGAGGGGGAATTTGATAAAAAAAAAAAAAGTTAAAAACACAAAACAAATAACAATCAAAATAATAGAATCGATTGGAAACAAAAATTAAATGATATAAAGATTAAAGGAAAAAAAAAAAGGGAGAAGAAACAAAACGAGAGGATGGGGGGGTGAGAATGCTATGTTTGGAGATGGGATGACAAAACCCCCCCCCCCACAGTGCCAACAAGTTTTTTTTAATAATATTTATATTGATCAAAAGACCAAATCACGCCATACCAACTTGTTTATTAAATAACGAGGGGTGAAATTGTAAAAAAAACAATAAAAATGAGTTAAAAACACAAAACAAATAACAATCAAAATAATGAGAATCGAATTGGAAACAAAAAAACAAATTAAATGACACGTTTTATATTCTGGCAAGAGGATAGAGGAAAAAAAAGGGAGAAGAAAAAAGATCATCGGAGCCCGCCCACCACGTCATCGTGCACATACACTGCACTAACAGAAAGAGGATGGTGAGGCACTTTCAACGTCGTAGCAGAATGCTATGTTTGGAGATGGGATGACAAAACACTCGTCACCCACTCACAAGTGCCAACAAGTTTTTTTTAATAATATTTATATTGATCAAAAGACCAAATCACGTCATACCAACTTGTTTATTAAATAAAAAACAAGTTTAATATTATTATTATTTTTTTTTAGGGTAAAATAATCTTTACATTGTGACTTTAAAATATAAAAAGGTCAAGTTTCCCTCATTCAACCTTTTAAACAATGTTGTTTTTTAGACAAATATAGGCATTACATTATGCATTTGAAAGGTAAAAAGACGGAATTATCCATAATCAATTTTATAATGACTAAGTGACCCTTAGAAAAAGACCATTCTAACCGAACACCGAGGCCGTTGATTTTTTTTAAAGGATAAGATAATAATTATATTATTGCGGTAAATAGTAATATGTGCATAAGAGCACAATAAATTCTTTATGCATTACCTTTTTTTTTAATTTTTTTTAAAGATATTACTACAATATAAAGTAACAACTTTCATATTATGATAATTTATAAAGTTTTTTTTCCTGCTATTTAGCTCAGACAATAAGCATTAGCTATATAACCTATCTTTAGTTTTTTTTTTAAAAAAAAAAACAAAATTGGTCTATTTAAGAACATTTTAGTAAAATAGCACACTTTAACCTTTCGCGCTCCTGAAGCGTGATATTTACTAAATATTTCTATTTGCAAGAGCAACAAGATAGTTGTCATGCTTCAAAACAGCGGCAATTAAACATGTCGAGCTTAAAAAGTGTGACAACTTAACATGTCACACTTTAGAAACACGACATGTCATGAAATTTAAACCCACTTCCATATCGAAGAATACAGACATGCAAAACCCCTCTCTCTAAAAATCATCGTTCATTACCTTTCTCTCTCTGAAAAAACCCACCAATCACTTTTCCCCTTAAACACCCATAAGTTGAACTTATTTTAGTCTACAAGCATTCTAAGACGTTCTTCTTTTCAAAATCCACTTCTGTTATTGTTGTTGCCGCCGCCGCCACCCCAACCCCTTTTCTAGTCCCACAAGTGAGGTAAACATACTATATTATTATTATGAATTTGTGTTTGATTTAATTGAAATGAAATCATTGTTTAGGGTTTACGTTGAATTTAGGGTTTGTTGAATTAATGATGAATTAGCTATGAATACCATCAATTATAATTAAACATGAAAATAAATTAAATTTATTATGAATTAATTATTTCAATAAATTATGTGTTGCGTTAAATTTTGGATAAGTTTCTAAAATAAAGATTTTGAGTGGATTGGTTGGAATCAGCTAATAATGTTATCAACTATGCTTGATGATTTCATACAATAGAGCATGAATATGGTATACACAAACATATTTGTAATGCTAGGTAGTGCAGTAGTAGAGTATTTAATAACAATCCAATATATGTGTTGTTATTTTATTGAAGCGAGCTAGTTAGGCAGCAGTTGAAATTGTTGCTGGATTTTCGTGGAAAGGTTGGGAGGCTACCAGAATTTAATTGATGTCACAGTTCTGAAATGCAATATCAATTGATTTTTGTATTTTTAAACCGTAACATTAATTAAATATCACGGTTTTGAATCGTAACATTTAAAAGTGTACTATTTTACCAAAACTTTTTACTAAAGGGCCCATTCACCTATTGTTTTAACTTTCTATGCTAATTGTCCAATATGCCCCCTTATCTTTAGCCTTTTTTTTTCCTGCATCATATGTCCTTGGAAGAATCATAAAACAAAGAATATTAATTGACAATCATCACAGGAAATTTATCCTTTTTACCTCTATTGGAAGGACTGTGTATGAGCATTCACTGAGATCTTGAACAGCTTGCGAACTTCCGTCCGTTGGCATTGAACTTACTTAAGTTACAAGCATAGGTTATTATCAACCATTGTTTAAATTTCGTCCAAAACATATAATACAATCAATGAGATGCCCCACCATTTTTGCAAAAGACATTATTTTTGAGGCCCCCTCTGATTAGACGTATGTATGCAACTCAAGCTGTACTGGTAATTCATTTCCACTTCCTGACAACAAAATGAAATACATAATCATCAAAAAAAGAAAATGAAAATAATATTAAGGGAGCAGAGAGAAATGGAGAGGTGACTTTAACACCTTATTGATGGTGACTTATCTCTCTTGAAGGCTACCCCTTATATTAACTCAATTCCCTTTCTCCGCTGATGCTTCATTTTTCCTGGCCTCTCTCTCTCTCTCTCTCTCTCTGGTTACATCTTTTCTACTAAAGCGCTCCTTACAAATCCATTTCACAGACATCTGTGTTCATTGCTGACACTTCACCTAGGATTCAACAAAAATAGCTGTTCTAGGAAAGCTATCTTTCCCTCATTGCAGGGGAGTCTTTCTCTAAATGGGGAGGCACTCTTGTTGCTACAAGCAGAAGCTACGGAAAGGCCTGTGGTCACCTGAGGAAGATGAGAAACTTTTAAGTCATATTACTAAGTATGGTCATGGTTGTTGGAGTTCTGTCCCAAAGCAAGCTGGTAAGAACAACTTCAGTTTCTTCATCACTTTGTTTACGGTATCCTTTGAAACTAAAGTGTGTTTTTGCAATGTTCAGTAAAAAAAAGAGTGCCCTGTTGGTGGGCATTAATCAGATTTGTATTGAGTTCTTCAGGTTTGCAAAGGTGTGGCAAGAGCTGCAGGCTAAGATGGATTAATTACTTGAGGCCTGATTTGAAGAGAGGCACATTCTCACTTCTGGAAGAGAACCTCATAATTGAACTTCATGCGGTTCTAGGAAACAGGTATTCTCACTTCCCATTATTAGTTGCCCCTCATTTTGAATATCTTCTTTTTTCTCATGGAAGCTGATACTGTTGAGCTTGTTTATATGAATCCTCAGGTGGTCTCAGATTGCGGCGCAGTTGCCTGGAAGGACTGACAATGAAATAAAGAATCTGTGGAACTCTTGCTTAAAGAAAAAACTTAAGCAGAGAGGCATTGACCCTGTCACCCATAAACCACTTTCTGAGGTTGAAGATGGAGAAGACAAGAATCCAGCTGCCAGTAGAAACCAAGATAAAGCCTCTGCAGTATCCAATACTGAACTCAACCTCCTCAAAGCTGATCATTCTAAGCCATCAGGAGCAAATTTACAAGAAAACAGATCTTCTTCAATTTCTCCTCATGGCAATCAATTGGAGAGGGAAAGTACTTCCAGCTTCAAGGCCATGAATGACAACAACAACAACACCAATGACCATGGTAACAATAATTTGATGACACCAACAAGCAACAAGGACTTTTTCTTGGATAGGTTTACAGCTTTCCTCCATGAAGGCTCCACGAGTAATTGCGCGCCCTCGGGTTTTGTGGGACATTTCCCTCTTCAGCAATTGAATTATGGATCCAATGCCAGGCTCGCGACGAACTCAATTCCTTCTCTTTGGTTGAGCCAAACCAGTAAAGCTTTTGGCATGAATTGTGAATTCTCTTCGACTATGATACCCTCCATTCCTCCACCAGCTGTACCAAGTTCATTTCTTTCTTCTTCTATGGGCTACAAGCCTTCCATTACTGTTCCACCAGATAATCCTTCATTGCCCTCTTTTACAACCAACAGTTATCGGCCGTGGGAAACCGGTGCTCCCAGCAACAATAGTAACAGCAGTACTGGAAGCAATGGCAGTACTGAGCTGCAAAGCAACAGCTCCTTCTTTGAGAACACCATCTTTTCTTGGGGATTAGGAGACTGTAGCTCAACAGAAAAGGAGGCACAGAACCACTTGATTGGAAGCCAACAGGAGGACATCAGGTGGCCTGAATATCTTCAAAATCCATTGCTCATGGCTGCTGCTTTGCAAAATCAAAATCAGCAATCCTTGTACAATGAAATAAAAACAGAAACACATCTCCTAACAGAAAATCCAAGTGGTATGTGGCCTGATAACCAGCAGGAACAAGAACCTTTACAGAATCCTGATATATGTCCGAAAGATATGCAGAGAATCACAGCATCTTATGGATATGTTTAGCTTGCATTGGTACATGGAGCCTCAATTTAGAGGAAATATTAATTAGAGAGGCTTGAACAGAAGCTTTTTTTCATTTACAGGTGTGCGTGCCATAGATTTTTCTCTTGTACATAGGTCTGATACAGTTAAAACATTTCTTAACCTCTGGTTTTGGAATAGTTGTGAGCAAAACAAATCCTTTTTTGTCAGCTTTTTTACTTCTGGGTGTGGGGTAGAATTGCAGAATAAGGCTACTACTTCTTGTGTATGTTCTCTTCTTTGCCTCATTGCATATTCATCATCATGTTGCAATTCTCTCTGTAAACAATCCAAAACAAACGTTATTTGTCAAAGGGTTTTTTTCAATCTTTCTTCTTAGTGCAGCATGAGTGAATATCAGACCATCCTTTTCAAATTGGATAATTTAGTTTTTTCTTCCATTTATCCAAAACCTTCCTCTAGGAATTGGTAAATTGATAATCAGGTGAACCTGAAATCTTTTTCTCCTGTATATATCACTATCCTCGATCGGCCCCGGGAGACAGCTGATACTAATCACTTGAACAGCTGCATTTGTTCACTTTTTTCTGCCTACAATTTAAAGAGCACAGCACTTGCAATACGTCTCATTCCTTTAAGACTCAAGAAACCATTCCTCCCCGCTCCCCTTTTCATTTGCATCCGCGCGCCCCACACACACACACACACACGCAATGAACATAATCACACATGTGAAAGTGTGCAGATTAATATGGCAGAATAAGAGAAGAGGTGAGGGTAACATTTAATAATAGAAGCAAATTAGGAAAGGGAAACAGAGAGTTCTTCACTTTCTAGTCCGTACATCGGGGATAATGACTGTCAATCTAACAAGGGCCATATGTATATGTACATATGCTCATGACCTCTAGCTTTCTTAAAACACTAACATTATCTTAAAAAAAACATTTTATATGTAAAGCAAGAAACTTCCAATTCATGTGAAAAGATCTGTCAAGTCTATAGTGAATTAAAGAAGAAATTGTATATCTGTACACGCACATATATAGCAAATCACTGTCATCTACTTGTCAGCATTCTGCAGAGAGTTGTCCTTTTACGATACTGGTCCAACGCACAACTGATACACTGATATGAGACTACACACATTTTCATTTCCGTTTATTGGCCGCAGTTGAAATTTGCTTGGGATTTAAGAAACGAGCCCGTAGAGTTAAAATCAGTTGAAAATGCTAGGGCTCCTTCCTTCCTTCCTTCCTCGGAAGTCATGATGAGAAGGATCATATTGTTGACATAAGAGTGAGGAAAGGAGAAGGAAACTCCCTTGCTAACCAAAAGAGATCGATATCTTGATAGCACTTGTATATATCAACTTCAGAACACAAGCACACTTTCCAGTTGTTTCTACCTTTTCATAGGCAGCAAGTTCATAAGATCAGCTAGAAGGATTGGAGGAAATTGATGGGAAATTAACATTCAAATGAAAATCACTAGTGACATTGATGGGTCTGGATAAAAGGAAGGGCAAACTCTCTCATCAGAATTCCAATGATTAATGGACAACAGAACTAGTTGTGGACTGGATTGGACTGGGTCAGAGGAGGACCCACTATAGACCTATAATCCTTCTTACGTGACTCGAAGCGAGCCGAGGAAGATAATCCTTTGCGCAGCCGCATGGACAGCCATGCCCTCCTCCACTCTCAGCTCAGCAGATGGATCATCAAATGAGCAGGCCAAATTATTGGGCCTTTTTGTTTCATCTGTGAATTCTTTCAAACTAATAATTGATGGGTGACCACCGTTCAATTATTTGCCCTTGGAATTTGGCTCTAACACATACTCCCCACCGTCCCATTTCTTTCCCCAAGGCCACAGCACTGCAGGCCTTCATTAATTAGTTTAGCTCAGTACTCTCTGCCAGTAAAAGCAACATTATATATATATATATATATATATATATATATATATTGAGCACAAGGGCATACACATTAAAATGTTGATAAGGGACAATATAGTAATATATGTTATATTTAATTTTTTTTTTAATTGATATGCTTTCCATTTGTTGGGAGTTCCTTAGAGCTCATACTAACTTCAAGAAATGTGGTTCATTCTTAAATTATTGACAGTAGAACGAACAATATTCTAAAGAAAATAGAATTATTCGCAGTTTTGGACCATAAAAGAAAAAATAAATAAATAAACGAATTATTTCCAGTTATGCAATCCAATTATTGAAGAAATGACTGAATGGCAATAAGATAAAACAATTGTCAGGAAATTACGAAGTCAATACTATCCAACCAAAAAAAAAAGACCTCTAGTCCTTGATTTGACTTTCAAATTTACAAGAATTTCAAATCCCTAATTATTTTGTTTTTTTAGGAATATTCAGTGTTTTTTAATTAAAAATATATTAAAATAATATTTTTTTTATTTTTTAAAAATTATTTTTTATATCAGTGCATTAAAATGATCTAAAAACACCAAAAAATATTAATTTGAAACAAAAAAATTTTTTAAAAAAATTTAATTTTAAAAAAACGCTTTTAAAACTAAAAAAGAAACAGGTTTTAAATGTATTTATTATTATTATTCTTAAAATAATTATCTTCTTTCATAATAATAATAATAATAATAATTTTCTTCCTCTGACTCCCATTCTTGCTTTGCCACTCAATTTTCTATTTTTCTTATAACCATTTCTGAACTTTAGGCCATGTGATGGAGTGGCGTTAAAATCCAATCAAAAGACAGAAACGGAAAAAGAATTGCCAAAGAGTTTAAATTTGAAGAAGAGGGAAACGTGTTGAAATTGTCGAGTGAAGAAAAAGATAACCATTATTATTAATTTTAGTGTAGTATGTGAGAGATTCATTGTTGATTTAAATAGTATAATTACTATTTTTCCCTTCATTTCTCTCTTAACGATTGTATTGGCACTGACGGTAAAACAATATTTTTTATGGGATTCAAATGTCATTTAAAAATTAATCGGGGACAAAATTATTATTTTGTGTATTTATATACAGTAAAAATACTATATTGCCCCTAGAGCTCCAAAGATTTGGTTTTCAGTCCAGGAGCGTTTGCGTCTTGACATGTTTATTTGTATAGTGAAATAACGTCTGTGTCCTTGAGTGAGGAGTTGTTATGTCTTTGCATAGTTTATATATAGTAAAATTTCACTTTTACCCTTTGAGTTCGATAAATTAAAGGCCGTTTGGGAGGGTATCTTTGTATTTGTATCATGCTTTTTTTGTAATATTCGTATGCTCTTAGGACCGTTTTAGTAATTTACATTATCATAATATTAATAAATTAATAAAATTAGCCCACGCGTGCCATGCATGCATAGGCACATCATCACTCTCCGCTCTATTCAGGTGGCACATGAGGGCACATACAGTGGTAAAAAAAGATTGATTGCCTATTCACTTAACACGGAAGGTGGTAGATCATCTTTTAGGGTGGCCTGTGTTGTCATTTGAGCGGCGGTTTGACGATGATTGATCTTTTTCCTCCTCCCTTTCTTTTCTCTCTCTCATGCCTCAGTATACGTGCAGAGCTTCGACAAATTCAATTGTGTCCTTCGATTAAATTTGTTTTGGGTTTTATCCTCATTCTTTTGATTTCTATTTTTGTTAAATTTGATGTTTTTTTAAGTTTGTTCTGTTTTTAATTTGTCCTTAATCATTTAATCTAATTAGATTTTTTTTAATCAAATCTAGTTCTTGTTTTTTTTTTATTGCTATTTTTTTATCCTTTTCATTATTATTATTTTTATTAGTTTTGTTATGTCATTGGGAGTTTGATTTAATTTTGTTTGGTTTTCAATTTTGGTATTACTCTTTTTTTTTATCATTTTCTTCATTTGTTTTGTTTTCAATTTAGTCCTTAATTAGTTTCTTTCAATTATTTTTGTGCATTGTTTAGTCCTCATAGTTTTAATTTTAGTTATTTTAAATTTTTATTTTTTTATGGTTTGAAATTTTTCTTTGTGGTTTTTTCATGTTTGCCTTTTACAAGGTAATCTTAGTTTCATAACTTAGTCCACCAGTTTCGACGATGAACCCAGTTTAAGTTTGATCTTTTTTAGGTTCTTTTAATTTTTAATTTTGTTTTCATCATTTGACATTGAATTGTAGGGTCTTGAGCCTTTTAATTTGTTTTGCTTTCCTTTTTGTTGGGTTATCCCTGCCTCATATCTCAGATTAAAAGTTAGTTGAGTTAACCTGAGTTGACTTGTTTTTTTTTAATTATTATTTTTTTCTTTTTCATTGAATTATTGACCCTTGAGCGTGTTTTATTAAATATTATTTAAAAACAAACGCACTCGTGATGGGTTATCCCAAGTGCGAGGTGGTAAAATTAACTCGAGTTAGCTTGTATTTTCTTACTAAGTTTTTTTTATTTAACTTTGGTATTTTTTTCTAAGTGCTTCTTTTGAAGGTTTGAATTTTGTTTCCTTGATTTTTTTATAGGTTTTTATTTTTTAATTACATCTTTTTGCATGAAATAATTTGCCTCTGAGCTTTGTCATTTTTTCGATTTTCTTTTTGTTTGGTTATTACGATGGTGGGTTGGTAAAGTTAACTCGAGTTACCTTGGGGTTTTTTTTTATTGAACTTTGTTTTGTTTGCTAGATGCTTCTTTTGAATTTTTTTTTATCTTTATCTCATATTGCCGGTTGTGAGTTTATCAAGTTAGGCCGAGTTGACTCGGGTTCGCTTCTTCGGCATTAAATATTTAGATTTTTTTTCACCTTTGACTTTAGGTTATTAGGTGTTGAACTTTGCAATTTTTTTTTTATTTTTTTTCTGCGTGTTATTTCAGTCTTATATCGTGAGTCATGTTTTGGTAAATTTAACTCGATTTGTCTCGTGTTATCATCGTTTGAATATTATTTTTTTGCCTTGAGAAAATTTGGACAGGCCCGCGGCATAACGCGGGTCACTTGTCTAGTTCTCTACTAAATAATAACACATTGTTTTGTCTAGAATACTTCACCTCACTTACTTGTTACGTATTATTCTGTTTAATATTACAGTTTTTAGTAATGCTATATGTGTGGAAAGAAGGCTGATTTTTTTTTATTCTCTTCTAGAATGCCTAGAATGTTATATATGCAACAAATTACAACAAAATACATGAAAGAATGATGAATTGATCAGTGCAATCTCTCTCTCTGTCACTCCATTTCTTCTTCTTTTTTTATGTGATTTCAGTACAACCTCCATTGTAGGCCACTACCAAACATAGCTTTGTATTTTAGCCACTCCTGGGTTTTGTTCGGGCTGGTTCTATTACAGTGTTGCTCGCAAGAAGTGGTATTAGAGTCATTGATCCTCGAACGCAAGCTATTGCTCATGACACTAGGTCGTAAGATTTCAGAAGGTTAGAGGAATCATTGGAAGCTGCGAACAATAAACAATCACAAAAATATAAGCAAGTTATGAAATCACTAGAAGTTACCAAGTTTGTTAAAGAAACTAAGTTTAAGAAACTTGAAGAACTCATTAGTGGGTTGTCCTACCAACAAAACACTTTTTTTATAGAAGTTGGAACATACTCCTAGTGAGCCCAACACTAAAAGTGACTATCTAGCATTCAACCAAGAGGATCTTGTTACAAAATCAGGTTAGGCTTGTGATGGTAGCTACTCCACCTATAAGGTACACAAACCCAAAAGAGACTTTTCTAATTTTGATGGTGATGATGTGTATAAGTGGTTATATAAATGTAATCAATATTTTAATATAGAAGAGATTGTTTAGGCTAAAAAACTTAAGTTAACTTTCTACTATCTAGATGGAATGACCTCGTATTAGCATAAGAACTTTATGAAAAAAAAAAAGTGATCAAAGGGTGACTTGGGGTGAATATATAGAGGTAATATGGTGTCGGTTTGGGGGTCAGAATGATCCACTAGAAGAGCTTAAGGATCTTAGATAGATGAGAGATTTGGAAAGTTACATTAGGGACTTTGACATACTATGGAATAAGGCTGAAATCAGTGAGAAGCAAGCCTTGGTATTTTTCTTAGCAGGATTAAAAGTGAAAATCAATAACTTAGTTAAGATGTTTGAACCTAAAGTCTTAAATCAAGCCTACAACCTGACACGTTTATAAGACAACACTTTAGCCTATAGAAGATTTCACCAAAATTACAATAAACTTGCCTCATTAAACACCAACCAAACAACTCAATTTAGGCCTAGCAATAATAATAATAATAATAATAATAATAATAATAATAATAATAATAAACCATATAAAATTTCACATATGTTAATCTATAATAATCTTAAACAACCACAAAACAACCTATTACCCACTTCTAACCCACATCTCCTATACAAACCTACCATGAAACCCATTAAATTTGTGAGGAATAATAAGTTAGATTAGAGGAGAGCTAAGGGATTGTGTTTTTTGGTGTATGAAAGGTATGTACCAAGCAATAAATGTAGAAATAAGAAACTATATTCCTTGTGTATAGTGGATGGTGATGGTAAGGAGGTAGATAACGGTAAGAATATTGTTGAGAAAGAACCTAGTCTTGAATAGGTGACCCCTCACATATCTATCAATACATTGAAAGGAGTTACTAGTTTCCACACTCTTGGGATGATTGGTAAGGTGGATAAACACCTGTTTTTTTATTATTGTAAACTCAAGAAGCACTCATAACTTCATTGACTCTAACATAGCAATTAAGTTGTAATGTGACCTTAGAATAATCAAGCTATTAACAATAGAGGCAGTTAATGGGGGAACAATGTTGTTTATAATTGTTTTCAAGAATTTTAAGTGGAAAATGCAGGGGAAAATTTCATAACTAATATATTCATTGTTGAACTGAATAGTTGTGATGGTTGGCAACTTTAAGAGACATTGTATCAAATTACAATGAGATATGGATGTCTCTTAATTGGTAATGGTAGGAAGTGATGATCAAGGGGGGTAATCCCATCAAGTTACAGACTATCAGATTTGAAAAGTTCAATAGTCTACTAGACAATTCTACTCGAGTAGCAGAGGTTAACTTTTACAACCTAAGACCAATTTCAGAAGTGGGTGATGACTTGCATTTGATGTTTGTTACCTTTTCACCTAACACCAAAGGGAACCCTGCTCTAGAACTAATACTGAAAACATATCAAAACCTATTTAAAGAACCTAGAGGCTTACTACCGCCAAGGCTACAAGATCATTCAACTCCTCTGAAAGATGGAATTAATTTGAGGCCTTACAAACACTTTAGACTCTAAAAAGATGTGGTAAAGAAGATGGTGTCTGAAATGTTAGAATATAGGATTATACAGCAAAGTTATAGTCCTTTTGCTTCCTCAATTGTCTTAATGAAGAAAAAAGACAATTCATGGAGACTTTGTGTGGATTACAAAGCATAAACTCATAATCAATAAAAAAAAATATTATATACCTCTGATTGATGAATTACTAGAATAATTAGTAGGCACAACTATCTTTTCTAAGATTGATTTAAGTGCTGACTACCACCAAATTAGAATAAGTCACGAGGATATTTCTAAGACTGCATTCAAAACCCATAATAGCCATTATGAATTTTTTGTTATACATTTTGGCTTAACCAATGCTCCAACCACTTTCCAAAATTTGATGAATGAAGTCTCTCGTGAGCATCTCAGGAAGTTTGTCTTAGTAATACTTTGATGATATCTTAATCTATAACCAAACTTCCAATGACCACCTAAGACATTTACAAATTGTGTTTGAGTTGCTATGGTCCTATAAATTGGTTGCTAAAAATAGTAAGTGTATTTTCTGTAGTGACACAATAGAGTACTTTAGGCATATTATCTCTAAGATAAGGGTGGCTACTGACCTAAAAAAAATACAGGCAATAATGGATTGATAAATTTCCAACACTATCAAACAACTTTAGAGGGTTCTTGGAGCTAACTGGTTACTATAAATTTTTTGTAAAAGACTATGGTTCTATATATAAACCCTTAACTGAGTTACTTAAAAAAATATAGGTTTGAATAGGAATGAAGAAGCTATTCCAGCCTTTAGACTTCTTAAGAAAGTCATGACTAAACCACTTGTTCTAACATTGCCAGATTTGAATAAATTATTTATGGTAGAGTTTGATGCTTCAAGTGTGGTATTAGGGTAGTTCTTATGCATAAAAGGACTTATAGCCTTTATTGGCAAGCCTCTGGGTCCCAAGCAACAAGTATTGTTTGTGTATGAAAGGGAAATGCTGACAATATTCCATGTTGTAACCAAGTGAAGACATTGTTCATGGGGCAGACATTTCAAAATCAAGACAAACCATGTCATCTTGAAGTATTTATTGGACCAAATGGCAACTTTTCCCTCTCAATACTTGTGGCTGGCTAAATTGATGGGTTATGACTATGAAATTGAGTATAAAAAAGGAAGAGAAATGTAGCTGTTGGTACACTTTCTAGAATCACTAGTATAAAGCTATGTACTTTGGGGTTATCTACCATTTCAACCAACCTTACAGAAGAAATCAAAGCCTCATAAGTAAATGATAAGATAGTATATGTAACAGTTCGACCCAACTTGCCATATACTGTCAGCTTTGGGCCTTACCGCCCTCACGGTTTTGTTCCTGGTGATGCGAGCCCACTTTTGAGCCTGACGTCCCAAAACGCGTATGACAAGTCAGCAATCAGCACTCTTAATAAGGCCAGTTGCCACTCCCTCACCCGTCGATGTGGGATATTACAATCCATCCCCCTTAAGGAGCCCGACGACCTCGTTGGCACAACCGGACAACTAGTGAGGTCAGCTCTAATACCAAATGTAACAGCCCGGCCCAACTTGCCATATATTGTCCGTTTTGGACCTTAACACCCTCATAGTTTTGTTCGTGGTGACGTGAGCCCACTTTTGAGCCTGATGCTCCAAAACGCGTATGACAAATCAGCAATCAGCACTCTTAATAAGGTCAGTTACCACTCCCTCACCTGTCGATGTGAGATATTACAGTATAGGTTATTATCCAGGACCTTCACTAGGATCCTATATTCTATTTTCACTACAAATGGGTCAATAACCACTTTAACATGAAGGGAAGGTTTGGTTGGTAATGATCCTATATTGCATCAGAAACTAATATCATTTTATTATGATATTGCTATGGGAAGGCATCCAAGTGTCCTTGTTACTAGTAAGAGTGTGAAAAAGTTATTCTACTGGAAGGAGCAATAGAAGCATATTAAACAGGTAATGAGAAAATGCCCTGTATATCAGAAGAACAAGGGTGAAAATGTACTTCCATCAAGACCATTAAAGCCTCTCCCCATTCATAGACATTCATTCATAGACACTAGTATAGATTTTATTTAAGGCTTGCCTAAATCTGATGAAAATAAAATTATTTTGGTGGTGGTGGACCAATTTAGCAAATATGCACACTTCATGGTCTTTAACTCATCCCCACACTGCTTCATCAGTAGCTAAGGTTTTTATGAATGGTGTTTACAAGTTACATGGCTTGCCAGTTATCATTGTAAGTGACCGAGATTCAATCTTTCTCAGTCAATTCTGGAAACAACTTTTCATTAACCAAGAGGTTGATTTACATTACTCTACTGTCTATTACCTTCAGTCTAATGGACGGACTAAGATAGTTAACAAGTTTCTAGAGAATTATTTACGATGCATGATAGAGGTGAATTACCAATTTCCATACGTCAACTAAGGCTACTCGCTATAAGGTATTGTATGGGCTTACTCCACCAACTCATATACCCTATTTCCCTGAAGATTATATGGTGGAGGCTGATGATAATTACTTGACTACTAGAGAAGAAATGTCAAGACCAAATTTACAATCTGCTCAGCATATGATGGTTCACGTGGAAAACCAAAAAAGGAGTGAAAGAACATTTGAAACAGAAGACCTTGTCTTATCTCAAATTGCAACCATATCGATAAAAAAAAAAAAACTATAGCACACAAGATTTCGTAGAAATTGGCATCAAAACACCATGGTCAATACTTGGATTTGGAGAGAATTGGCTTTGTGGCATATCGTTTGGACCTGCCCTCCTCCGTAGCAATACAATCGGTGTTCAATGTGTCACAAGTGAAGAAGCATAGTGGCAACAAAGTGGTTGAATCTTCTCCACCCCAATTTCCCGAGGCGCCACCTCTTCAACCTCAGGTTGTTCTCAACTGCAGAATGGTTAAAAGGAGTAATAAGGTAGCAACCCAGGTTTTGATTCACTGGAAGAACCAATCCCCATTGTGGAAGAATTCAATTTCAGGTTTCCTCAGTTCTCCCATGAGGACAAGGTTGAATCGAAAAGGAGAGAACTGTCGAGAGTTTAAGAGGGAAACATACATAAATTATCAAGTGAAAGAGATAACCGTTATTATTCTCAACTAAATAACAACGCGTCGTTGTCTTAAACACTGCACCTCACTTACCACGCACCATTTTGTATAATGTTTTAGTATTTAGTATATGCGCATGTGTGGAAAGAAGGCTGATTTTCTTTCTTTCTTCTTCTCTTCTAGAATGCACAAGCTATTATATATGTATCAAATTGTAACAGAGTGCATGATTATGAAATGAGGAAAGAACAATGAACTAATCAGTGTAATCTCTCTCTCCCCCCCTTTTACGTGATTTTAGTACAACCTTCATTGCAGGACACTACCACATAGAGCTTTGTAATTCGGATTATATTCAGGTTGGTTCTATTACAGTGTTGCAGGCAACAGGAATATGTGTTCAGCATTATTCTCTTCAACACAGTAATTTCTCAATGCAAGAGAAACTGCTTGCATATGTTCCACGGGATACGCCATAATTAGCATTCCTAATTATGTGTTCAGGAGTCACTACCTCCTGCTATACTTTCTCGTAGAAACGAAATACTCCAGAAGTTCACAATAAGAATGCTTGTGATGATAAGACACCAGGTCATTAAACAAAAGGGATGTAGCCTCCCAGGAAAATTATAGCAGCATCGCATCCCTCAAATAGACCTCCTCCAGTGCCCAGGGGAGCAGAAACAGAAGTTGGGTGTGATCACAATGTATTTATCATCCTCTTCATCTCAGCAGACCTCCTGGGATCTAGCTCTTCAATTGCTCTCTCGGTGAGAACATGCTTGATACGACACATTGACTTCCTCACCTGAATTTCATTGTTCATTCACATGGAACTGAATTTCCCATTAGGTTTGTTAGAGTATAAAAGGGGGCAAAACAAAACATGAGTTTGCATCATAAAACTGACATAAGAAATTAAAAGAGAGGCATTATCAAAACACAGGTGAGAGTACATGGCAAGGCAGCTTATAGTTGTCCTAATTCATCTGGCATGAAAGCAAGCTTTTTGGTTTCTAAATGCAATGGCTTCTCTATAGATAACGCAAGGCAGAACAAAAGGGAGAAAATGATTATGAAACACATTAAGCCTATGTTTGCATGCTTATGAAAAGCCAAATCATTTCCTTGGTCTTTCTGATTAGTAAGAAGAATAGGTGAGATTTATTTTTAATGATTCACTGGTTTTAAGGCTAACATATTTAAGTCAGTATTGGTGCAGGGAGATAAAGGAAAGCATTTAAGCTGAGAGCAACAATAATGACACGCTCATATCACTATACAAGCAAAGAAAATTGGATATACCTTGGGTAAGCGTTCTGGATTGGGAAATCTGAAGTTCTGGGCATGAAGCATCTGGCGTTGAGTCATCAGCATGTTTTTCTCCTTCAACATAACATACCATAACTTATGAAGATCATCCCAAGCCTTTAAGCGTAGTTCAGAAGCTTTCCAACTTCGCCCTGGAGAAGGTACAGGTTAAGAGGAAAACACATTCAGTAAAAATAACTCGTTTTGCTGAGAGGAACAGAACATAGAGTTTTCATAGATAAGACAAAGTTTTCTAAGTTGATTAAAGTACTTTGTATTACACTTGAAAAGAAAATGTCATGATGTGCAGAATAAGAAACCATAAAATTGTCAAAAAGAAAATAATTTACACTTGGGGCATTTTCAGTACATTCAGAGGCAATTTATCTGCGAGGTTAATATCATATAAATTGATATTGAGTCTTTGCTCTATCATTCATTCAGGAAACACAAAAACTAGGGTATAAGAACCACCAAGCATGCAAGTGCACAATTCTAATATAGCAGGCTTCAAAATAATATCAAGTCATGCAAATATGTACTGCTAATTTATCAGTTCAATTGTTCAAGCCAAGAAAACTTTGGACCTTAAAGCACTTGGACTCATGAACTTTTTGTCACACAAATTGAATTGACAATAAATAAATTGCAGCAAAAATATATAATTGCCCATGCAACAGTTTATTTTATAGTGCTCATTATTACAATCCCACACATCCAATAAAATAGGTTTCAGAGTAAGCCAGTCCAACAAATGCATCCCAATCTTTCCCAAAATCTTATCTTGATTCCACATGGCTTGTTGGAAGGCCCTTCTATTTCAGCTATGCCTGTATGTAACACTATATATATTTTAGAACCATGAGCTCCACCAGATTGCCTAATGGGCACGATGGTAACAAGGAAATAACTCTGGTAAACATTCTAGAAAATGAAGAATACCTTGCATTTATAAAACCATATATGCATCACCTTTGATGACAGAATCAATCACGTGAAAGGTGATCAGTTAGCTACAACCAGAGGCGTTTGATCCTACGTATACATAAATGATTGGATATTATACTGATATTGTGCTTCAATTTTTCCTTTTGTTTTCTTTTCAATTTCTTAATCTTCATGTGTTGAATGCTGCTCTCGTTTCACTAATCAGAAAAGAAACAATAAATTGTTTACCAGCAATATGATGAAATGAAGGGTGGTGTGGTACTCAATTAGTAAAATAAAAGAAGAGAATAAGACCATCATATCATACCGTATACAATCAGTTTATCATCATCCTGGCCCCTGTCAAACTCAAAGAAGTCATTAAGTGGGTTATGTCCAGATGTAGCTGTAGCAGCAGCAGCAGCAGCAGCAGAGGCAGCGGGAGTTTCAGATTTAGCAGCAGCAAGGAGTGTCCTCCCAGTAAATCTCGTCAAAAACATGATTGAAAAATCAGATATCTGCACACACAATTGAGCAAGAAAATGAATTAGGGCAAACCAGAAAATAAAAACAAAGACAAACACTAGAAAACAAATCGTTTGTGGTGATGGGATATATCAACATTTGAGCCTGCATTCACATATTTTGGACCAAATATGCGTTGGCATGCAATTTTATTATCAAAAAATAAATAAATAAAAAGAAAGCCATCTGAACTTTTAAAACCAAATCATTCAATTTTTCAATTAAAATCCTTCTAATCAACTTAATCAAAATATAAATGAAAGCGGCAGCTGGGATTTATGATGCTTCTGATATCCAAAATAGATAAGTGTGAATCCCACGTCAAACAGTTAATACAGATTTTTTATTAAGAAATTATCCCAAGTGATTATAAATTTCAACAAAAGTAAAATTAAGCCAAACATAAAGCAAACAGAGAACGGCAGAAACATCATTAGTTACTTAAAGCCCTCACTGTTCTCGAGTTCCTTTTAAACTGAAAATCATCAATGAGAGATGCCGAAACCCAAACGACCCTAAAGCTTATTAACTGAGTTAATGACATATTAAGACTCAATTCATGCTTATGAAAGTTCCAATCATATTCGAACAATTACCCATACTTACTCCAAGGCATTTCAAAATCAAAGATATTTGTACCTAAATGCAGTCTCTTAAATCGAATTAGAGCCCTAAAGCCATCCTCTAACTAAATAACTGGTGATGGAAGTGTTATGGCATCAACAGGGGAGGCAGGGAAGTCAGTTGAAGAGGCTGGTCGCCGCTTCGGCTGCTGGGGGTATTGGAGTGGCTTTGCAGGACTGAGGTTTTATGGTGGAAATGGGCTTAGTTTTGGACTTTCTACAGATGGGTGCTATTTGAAGATTGTGGAAATGGGCCAGGTGAAAAGGTTTGGGGTTTTACATCTTATTTTATTTTTTCGTAAATGCTACGGAAATTAACATTAAGTCGGATAAAAGAAAAATTTAAGAAAACAAATTGATGTTTGTCGATGCAAGTGTGTTTTAAAGAAAGAAAAAAAACCAATATGGAATAAGAATAATTAATATCAAATGATAAAAACAAAAAATAAAATAAGAAAAAAAACATTATTCTAAAAAAATAGCTTGATTCCGCCTATGTTAACCCGCTAAACCAATGAGTCAGGTTATATAATTAGGATAGCCTGATGGAAAAGAAAACAAAGAAAATCATGAAACTCAATTTTTTTAAAAGATCAATGTTAAATTATGAGATGGAAAAAATAAGTAAAAAAAAAACTGATGTTAACCCTTGTAAGCTTATAAACCTCATGTACGCCATTTGATCAAAAGCATCAAACACAGAAAATCCATGAAGACCAATTCTTAACAAATTAAATATTAAATGATGAAATAAATAAATAAATAAAATCAACCACATAAAAGGATCTAAAAGAAAAAATACAATAATTAAAAGCACAAGAAAATTTGTGAGCCTACTTGAGTTAATCTGCCATATCAACGGGCCAAGTCATGAGATTGGGATAACCTTATAAAAAAACAAAGAAAACCATGAAGCTTATTAAAAAATAAAAAAAATTTAATGTCAAGTAATGAGATTGAAAAAGAAAATAAATAAAAAACAATGTAAACTCGTGACCCGAGCCATTTGATTAGAAGTACCAAACTTGAAACAACCATGAGAGCCAATTTTTAATAAATCAAATGTCAAATGATGAAGTTAAGAGAAAAATAAATCACAAATAAAAAAATAGCAATTAAAAGAATGAGGATCAATTTTTTCAAAAAAAATAATGGATGGACAATTTTGGATTTAAAAGCAAAATTAAAAAGAAAAATCAATTTCTTAAAAAAAATGAAAGAAACCACGAATGAGGTCAAATCTAAAAAAATAATAAATTAAATTTTTTTTATAAAAAGATAAAATTGAAAACAATTGAAAATTTACAAAAGAGACAAGAAACAAAATAAAAATAATAAGCAGGACCAAATTTGTAAAATAAAAAAATGACAAATGACAGATTGATCGCATTTAAAAAAAGAAAACTAATTATCTAATTTTTTTTTGCTTTTAAAGGTAATGAAGGTATTTTTTTTTATTCTAAGAAAGGGAAAAAGACCTTTGCACTCCCAAACAAAGCAAAAATGACAAACTGATCACATGTAAAAAGTCATTTTATCCCTGATCTAAGTCTTCTTGGTTGATTTGATGAAGGGAAAAAGCTTTATTTTACTATTACAATCCAGTGCTACAATGTATTTTTCATGTCCTTTATATTTTTGGTAAATTAACAATATTAATTAATTAATTAATTAAAAAGGAATATAAAAAAAAGGATGAAAAAATATTGTAACTCTTCTTTTATTCATCTCTTTATAAATAACTATTTAGAAACATGGTGCCTTGCGTGAGTTTCTTTTTAATACTTTAAATTTTTTTTTATGGTTATCTAACTTTAGTTTCATTCATTTTAGTTCTTAAAAGTTTCTTTGTCTTTATTCTATATTTTTTCATTCTCTTTGGATTGTTTTTTTCATATTTCCTGGATGTTTTATATTGTTTAAGTAGGGAATGACATATCAATTTTACATAGAAAAATATAAAATTATTATATAAAAAAAATGGGTTAATTACACCAAGCCTCCTATAGTTTGTTTTTTTTTTTTTACTCTGTCTTTATTTTTAAAAAAATTATCCTTTATATTCGGGTCAAAGAAATTTTTCAATTTGAATACAAAAACCAATTTACTTTCACATAAAACATATTAGAAATGATTTCCCTATCACATTACCACTCATCTAGCTAGATCTGCATTTTCTTCTTCTTTATTTTGTTTATGTTTAGCTCATTCAAACCCTATATATGATACTATATTTGGGGTTGTTAGGGTTGTTGTGTTGCCAACAAGAGGAAAGAAAAGAAAATGTGGGTTGTAAGTTAAAGATTTTGACAAGATAAGGGAGATCAAGGATTCAAGATTTAGATATTGAAGAACTTGTGCGAACTAAGTTAAAATGATCAATAGAAAGACTTCAAATCCTAATGCAATGTGATATTTATACATCATGAAGTATCATTTTGGTAGCCTCACAATGATAAGAGGCAAACATGTGAAATTTAGCATCGAAACAAAGTTGTTATCTATAAACAAATCCCAACCAATTTATCAACCTTCATATCATGTTGTTATAATTCAATATCAATATCATCATCTATTAGCAAAAACAAAGTCAAATAACTAGAAGATGAAACATGGATATTGTCAAGAGACAATCCTAAACTAGTTAAGACTGATTGCAGTTGCAAGAAATCAACAAAGGAAATCTACAAATTATTCTCTAAAAAGTCTTGATCCCTTAATTTTTTTCTCCAAAACCATAATTCCATTGCACTTCAAATCACTCATCACTGCCACCATTTATGCATTACCAGAAAATTTGCAAAAACAAGCGGAAATACTAATAAAAACATTTTCATCGGTAAATTATAGTGACATTTACTGATGGAATATTTCATCACTATGCCTTTCAATATATACTAACAAAGATTTTTTGTTAGTGTATACCGAGCGAATTACAGTTGAAAATGAAGGAATGAAAAAAAATAACGTGTCATTATTACAGATAGTATTACATACAGAATAAACTTATCACTGATATCTATCTGTGAATCTATTGGTAGTTTTTAAATTATAACCTGGAAATCGACTCCCTTATCGCTATCCCTTTTTTTTCCTCTTTTTCTTCCATTTTTCTGAAAAACAAAAGAGCAAAAAATCACTAGCTACTCGCTCAGTTTATGTGATTCTAAAAAAGAAGGAAGCTGAAAATTTTCTCCAGCTTGCTGGCCTAGTCATATCAATAAACAAAAGTGTTGTGTTATGTATAAATTATGTGACACATTAGTTAACCAAGTCCTGACAACACTAGCCTCCTAGAAAATGAAATGTCCTTTAAAAAGTCAAAACTCACGCACTACACCACCACTATAGGAATTTGTTTGCTTTGTTCTATAGGCTAGTGGCATCGGTTGGTCCAATTTGATGGAGCATGCCCGGGAAAAAAAATAAAAAAGCTATATTTTACTTTTTTTATTTTTTTGAAGTTTTTAAGTAATATAAGTCTTTAGATTGTTTTTTTAGCAGAGTTAAATTTTTTGAATCTCGAATATCCATTATCATCAGAAAAAAAATTATTGAGTTATATATAATTTTTTTTTCTAAATGCATTTCATGTGAATAGAAATGCAAGAATAATTGTGTAATTTTAATTTTGGAAGGCACCTTATGGGTCATGGTCATTGTAAGAGGAAGCAAACAACACAAGGTGTCTTTTGGTTAAAAAATGGTCCCATGTAGGTGAAAAAAATGATATGTTGGTAGGGACAACATTTGACAAGCAAGGATGACCTATCTATTTGGGACTTAACTTAAACTAATTTTATATCGAAATAGGTTGAAAGTTGATCCAGTTAATTTGTGAACTGGTCTAAATCTAAGGGAGACTTAATTTACCTAAAAAACCCATAAACAACATTTTGTTAAAAAAATCAAACTACATCATTTTTTAGATTTAACCAGATCAACTTGAGTTGATCTGCTAACCTATAATCGAGACCTTGAACTTCATGGTTTGGTCGAAATTAATATAAAAGCTAGACTTCACATATATTCCTTTATTAAGAAATGATCGCTCTAGGGTTGATTGGTTGTCGGTAATGAAAATCAAACTTAAGAGTCATGTTCAAGTTGTTTAGGAAGATAACTGTGAATTAAATGCGGTAAATGATGTCTTTCAAATTGATAAGTTAGTTGATGTATATTGAGTTACTTTGTCTATTGATGTATAAGAAAATTTAAATTTTCGTGTAGTTGAGAATATTTTTGTTGATGTTGATTTTGATGTTGAGGAGATAAATGATGTTTTGAATCAACAAGCATCAATTCAATAAAGAAAACTATGATGGACATGGTGATGATAAAATTAAATAAAAGGATATTTTTGATTAAATTGTAAACATCAATGTGTAATGAAATTGACTTTAATGTAATTAGAGATAGAATTACCGACGGACTAAATCGGTCAAGAAGTTCTAGAGAGTTGAAAAAAATTACGTGACTTTGTCACTGACCATTACAAATAAAATTACCGACGAACTGAAAATTCATTGAAGAATTTTAAAGGTTCTTCTTAAAATTTTAGGTTTAATTGAAAATTTCAAGTTTTAATTACCAGCGAAATTACCAATGGAAGTTTAAAAAATATAAATATTTAATATTATTTTGGTAATTCCATCAGTACAAAACTCATGATTTCATAACAGACACATCTTCTTGTTTCTTCTCTCTTCCTCTCTTCTCTCTCTCCCTCTCTCTCTGTCTCCCTCTCTTTTCCCCTCAACTTTTTCGTCCTTCTTCCACCACGTATCCACAACTTGTGCTTTATATTTTGCCTTATAATGCTCCTAACTTGTGCTCTTTTTTTTTCCATGCAAGCAATTGTGTAAGCCTCACTAACTTGGATTAAAAGATAAGGTTTTCATTTTCTTCTTTTTATTGGGTTTTATGTGCTATTTTTATGAGTTTGGAGCTTGTGTTGCTTTGTGATAGCTTTTGCTCTATTTTTTAAATTTCTTTGTCTAAAAAGACATTATTTGATACAAAAAAATTCAATTTAGTTTCTGTTTATTTTACATTATATGTTTGTTATTGTTATTATTGGTGTTGGTAGTTTTGATATGTTTGTGTTAAAATTTGAAAATTTAGGGTTTAGGGTTAATTCATTAAAAAAACTAATTATAATATATTTTTAATAAATAGTGTATTTGTTGGGGTTGAATTGAATCTCAATTTAAAGTTATGTCTAAAATTTTAACATTTTAGGAATGAATTAATTTACAATTTAGGATTTGGTGTAAATTTGAAAGAATTTGATTAGAAAGCGTTTTTCATTAAATAATTAGTTTTTTTTTTAATTCAATCTCAATTTAAATTTTAGTTAGTAATGCAGGTGTTAGGAGAAAATAATATTGTGATTTAAGGTTTAATGTTAAATTTGAAATAATTGATTAGGATGTGTTTTTCATAAAATAAATTGTTTTTTATAGTTTAAGCCATCTCAATTTAAAGTTGACTTGGGAATTACTTTGTTAGAAAAGATTTATTTTATAGTTTAGGATTTGGGGTTAATTAGGAGGGAATTGATTAGAGAGTGTTAAATAATGTATTTGTTAGGGTTAAATTAAATCTCAATTTAATGTTTGATTGGTAATTTAAATGTTTGGAAATAATTATTTTTGAATGTTATATTTCATTTTTCAATTCACTGTCTTGTTCATCTTATAAAATAATCAATTTATAAAAAAATATTAGTCATAAATAAAATGAATTGATTTGTAGCTTTATTTATTTATGCATATTTGTAGCTATATGAATTTTAGGTAGTCTCTTATATAAGGGAGGCGTTGATGATTTTTTAAAAAAATATATTTTTTTTGTCTTTTTTAATCCTTTTATTTTTGTTTTATTTCTTTTAATTTGTTTCTAGTCTTTTTATTTTAATTTTCTTTCTAAAAAAAATATTAAACACATCACTGATAAAATTACCAACAGACTAAGAATGTCAGAAAGTTCTAAAAAATTGAAAAACATAACATGAAATGCCACTAATAATATGTTTATCACCAATGGATTTTGTCTTTCAGTAATATAAAATAAATCACCGATAGAATTACAAAAGATTTTATCTGTCGATGATATGACATACTCACCGATGGAATTACCGATGAAATGATGCCAATAATATTTTTTGTTTAGCACATTTTGTTTGTTTGTAAATTCATCGGTGTTTATATTGCTGACAGACTGATTGACATAATAAAAATCATCGACAAGAAGTTTCTCGACAAATATTAAATGTCCATAATGCCATCGGTTAATGTTTTTCTAATAGAATTACTATCTAAATAGTGATGGAATAATCTGTCAATAATATATAAAATTCTAGTAATGATACGGCTCAAAGCAAACCCCACCATATGAAAGAGAAATTAGTTATGATGAATTTGTTGTACTAGATTTTAGTAGATAATGGGTGAATTAATAAACATGTGAAATTGTCTAGTAAGTTATGTTTGCTAAATGTTATCATTGGTTTCGACTAAAATTATTCTTTTACGTCATTTCCATTTTGTCATGTGAAGCACAAAAATTGGATTTTTTAGGGAGAGAATGAAAGGTTTATATGAGGAGAGGGGGCAAAAGGGGTTAATGAAAAGAGAAGAATGGACATGGTTTTATCTGGGGTTTTTTTTTTTGTTGTTGTTGTTAGAGATCTAGATTTTGGATAAGAGGGTAATGGCTAGGATTTATTTCTAATTCAATAATAAAGTTGAAATATTTAATATAAGATTTTTTTAGTCATTAAATGAGATGTAATAACAATCCTATAAATAATTTGATCTTTTTGTTAACTTATTTTTAATGTGTGTTAATGGAGATTTAAAGCATTATGAACTTGTAAACTCCATGATGTAAAATATAATTTTAGAAAAAAATAAAGATAAAATGAAAAAATGAGTAAACTAAATAAGACTCGGTGTAATTAATTTAAAATAAAATCAAGAACAATAACCAGAATTGATATATGTCAAATTTTCCATTTTTATTGATATCAAGCGAGTAAATCTATAGTTTAATCCCTCAATTTTAAATTTTTAAAGTTTGGTCCCTTATGGTTTTAGAATGTTCATTTATCTCTCAAAACTCATTTATTTTATGTTTCAGTCCCTAGAACTAAAGAGAGAAGTGAAAACGTCACAGAAATATTCTTAGGAGAGATAAAACTTTTAGGTAAACTCCTGCCACCAATAACTTTGATTTTGGTGTCTATGGATTCATGTTTGAGAGTGAAACTTAATGTAGATGATTATCACCTTTAATGATACTGGAAAAATCGGAGCTAAAAAATGTTTTCTATTTTAAGCTGATTAGAATGTGTTTTCTTTTTAGAAACGAGTTTATAGTGGTTCATGAGATGTTTTTTCATGTTTTTGGATGAAAAGATAGTTGAAATATGGGATTTCAGGGTCTTAAAACTTGAACCTTGTTGCAAATACAAAAACATGAAAAAACAATTGAAGAACATTAATTATTGATCCTACAAATAATTGGTGAAACTTACATGTGAGTTGCAAATACTTGAAATGTATAACTGTGTTTTTTCAATGATGGTGATATCACATTAATTTTAAAGTTCTATCCCAATTAACCAAAAAATTAATGAAGAACTTTAATATCTATTCCAGTCCTTACTTTTACATGCATCGGGTCATTATTATCAAAATCATGAGTGGACTTGTAAAATTATATGAGTTTTGCGAGTCAACATGTATATAATATCTAGAATCGGACTAAAAATTTGATAACCAGTAAAATCAAACTTGACTCATGCAAAATTAGTAAAATCAAACCGAATTTATGAGTTTACTAAATTTAACTTTTGAAATTAGCTTTGACTCAATATTTACAAAAATTTATAATTTTTTTTTTACCATAGCTATAAATATTAACAAAAAGACTCATTTAAACAAAACAATTTATACCATTTATATTCTTGACTATCTTTTTATTTTCTATCATCCAACATATAATTTCAATTCTAAAATAATAAATTATATTAAAATTTAAAATATTATTAATTGGATCTTATTATTTTTTTAAATAGACATTTAGCTATAGTCTAATATTATATTTATCATCATTAGATTAAATTATGTATTTCGTTTGAGAAACTATTCCTATTAAAGAAAAGTCATGTCAAAAGATAGTATAAAATTTGCATGTGTTTATTTTTTATATTTTCCTCATATTTATTAAAAAGAAACTCTTTAATATTTACCATATATTTATTAAAAAGATATAATTATATTACAATTCATATCAAACTAGATATGAAAAATGTTTGAAAAGATGGGGAAAATCTTGAGTTTAAATTACTATTGCTTTTCACTACCTCACTAAGCAATGGATTTGATTTGCTAATTATTATAAAGTACTAAATTGGTATCCTTCTAAGACTTGGTCTCTTGCACTTGAGTTTTTCTTCCCATCGAGGTGACACGAGGCCCATTTACAGTTGCAAATGACAAAATGTTTCATGTCACCAGATCCATCCACTTCATATTAAAATTACTAAAAACCCTTTGAATTTGTTGAAGCAAAACACTTCTCTCTTCTTCTTCTTCTTCTTTTTTTTTTGTTTTTTTTTTTTGGAGTGAAAAAAATCTCCTACGCCGTCCTATCAACTTTTCTTCAACTTTCCATCCTTTAATGTTCTGTTCTCCAAAATTACAGTATCTCAGGATAGCAACAAAATGTTTAGTCAAGGATTGTATTAAAAAAAACCCCTTCTGACGGACTTTTCAGGCATGACCAAACAATATATCTCCCTCGAACAACAATCCATGCCTTTGGAGCCCATTTCCCCGCTGCCTTTCTTACTTACCAATGCGTGGGGTCGGTAATTAATATTTAAATGCAAGAGCATTGCATCTATCATCAATGCCATGTTTGAAAATCGAGGCCAAAATATCTTGCAATATATATATATATATAATGAAATTCAACTCTCGTGTAACACATTGATTATAATCACATTTTCTTATTGTAATTTATATATCAGGTGATATATCATATTGATGGAGCCATTGTATTGTATAATGTGGACATTGCCCCGTTTCTAATGGAAATGGATAGAAGGTCCAACCATTCTCTCTTTTTTTTAGCGGGGTTAAACCTAGCCTAACCATACAGGCTAGGTTTAATTTAGCCTACAGAGCCTAATCACTAACCTAGACTAGTGACCAAGTTGTAATAAAAATTGCAAGACATGATTATAATTCATGTTCTAGAAGCTTGTATAGTGGGGGAGTTCGTACATGTGTTACTGGATTGGAATGGAACTCACGGTGCTATGCTAAGAAGGTGTTGTTTGCTAATGAGCTGGACTGCAATGTTGTATGCTACGCTGAGAAGAGTTCCACGTTGGCAGGTGCAAAGACTGAAATCACGACGATTGCTAATAGAGAATCTCACAGTGATAGTGTAGAGAGCTACTAGGCATCTTTGTTGGATAGTCTTGTGTTATGATTGATTTCTAAACTTTGATTTTCTTGTAATTTTATTTTTGATTTTATCTAATTGAATTTGAAAAAATTAAATATGGTCCTCTAAAATTTCAATTTTCTCAATTAAACCAAAATTAAGCTTTCAAGCTTATTTTTTCACCAATAAAGTTCATAATAAAATTAATTTGACGTGTTAAAAGTCCAATCAAGTCTTTGCACTTAATTAAATATTTTAATTTTACCCAGATTAATCCTTAAACTTAATCAAACCTTTAATTAGGCCCATGATTAAATCAAATTGACTTATTAAAAGTCTAATTAAGCCCTCTGACTTTAGTTTTATGAAGATTCATCCAATAATCATTTAATTTGACTTTAAATCTATGTTGTCCTTTAGTTTTGGGTATGATGGGGGTACAATTAGACTTCCAATTTTGTTCAAAATTCTAGCTTGGTTTCTCTATACATTTGAAACCCTTCTTAGCCAGCTCTTGTCAAGTTGTCAATCTTTTTTATTTTCTTTTTTATTTTTATTTTAAAAATGGTAATTTTAGAGGGAAACCCAAAATTGGGTTATAACAATTGCCCTCTCTTTACAATGCTTATGACAGAAAACCTCATAAGAGATTTTAAATAGTAAACTTTTAATGAAGAAAAAATGAGAGATTGTTGTTTGTGGATTCACCAGATCAAGAAATGACCAATTCTTAAAAAGTATTAGAAATAAGGGTTCAAAAGCGCGCTCAGAAAGAAAAGAGATAGGCATAGAAAGCGTATTATCTTATGTATAAGGACTAGAAAGCGCAATTAAAGGAAAATGGATAGGGTAAGAAAATGCATTATCCGGTATACGAGGACTAGAAAGTGCACTCAAAGAAAAATAAATAGGGCTAGAAGGCGCACTATTTGATGAATGAGGACTTGAAAGTGCACTTGAAATGAGAGAGATAGAGCCTGAATGTGTACTATTTGATAGATGAGGGTCTTAAAACACACTCGAAAGGAAAGAAATAAAGCTTGAAAACACATTATCTGATAGATGAGGGTCTGAAAGCGCACTTGAAGGGAAAGAGATAGGGCATGAAAGCACAATATTCGACGGATGAATGCCTCAAATCACACTTTAAAGAAAAGAGATAGGGCTTGAAAATACATTATCTGATGGATAGGGCTAGAAAGCGCACTAAATAAAAAATGGATAGGGCTAAAAAGCACACCATCTAATATATAAGAGCTAGAAAATACACTCAAAATGAAAGAGATGGGGTCTGAAAGCACATTACCTGATGAATAAGGCCTACAAACGCACTAGAAAGGAAAAAGATAAGAAGAACATTATTTGATGGATGAGGGCCTATCCAAAAGCTTACTCAAATGGAAAGAGATAGAGCTTAAAAGCATACTATTTAATGGATGAGGTCCTAAAAATGCACTTGAAATGAAAAAGATAAGACCTGAAAGCGCACTATCTGATGGATGAGAGCTAGAAAGCGTAGTCGAATAATGTCAAATATGTTGTCTTTAAGAACCTTGTTTTGAAAGAGTAGGAGCCTTGTTGTGCTTAGAATCTTACTAGGTTCTTTTTGTTGGAAAAGTTTGAGTCCGTCAAGAATTCTTTTTATGGACTTTTTAAAAATAACTTGAAAAATAACTTCATTGCTTTGCATATCAGATTTTGTAACATTGTCCATATCAATTGCCTAAAACATTGTGTTACTATTAGAAAAGAAAAAGAAAAAGAAAAAGAAGACATGCTAGTTTATTTGATATAAAAAGTAAAGGTTTTAACTAAAAAAATCATAAAACGTTTTGGCATCTTTGTTGCGCTTTTAACTATAAAAACAAATTTAAATTTAATATCAACATCTAAAAGTTCAAAAAGAAAGTATTGTCATTAACGTGCCACACCCACTAAGGTTTAATTAAATGAAAGTAGTTTTTTATTTTAATTTATTTTTTTCTTATTGTTTTGACGGCTCAATCTAGATATATTTTTTACTATTTCATTCTCAGCCCTTCTAATTATATTCTTTTTATCATATCATTATGTTTCTAATATCTAGAAAAATTATTAAACTTTTATGGATATATTAGATTAATATATAAAATATGTTTTTAAGTTCATTTGTAGAAAAAAAATAATTTTAATTGATATACAATTTGATTTAAAAATATTTCTCAATCCAAAAAAACATATAATAACTGCTATTATAGTATTCTTAGAATATCTATAATTAGTGAGATTTGTGTATTTCAATATTTTCTTCAATTAGGATTCAAATTTTGTGAATTATGGTAGTAATAACTAATGTTGACATTTTTCATTATGTGTCTCGATCATGCCGAATTACCTTCCCTAAAAAAAAAAAAAACTAGAGTAAATCCTAGCTAATTCATTCTTCGTATGAAAGTAATGGAATAGTTATAGTTATTTTTTTTTAATTTTATCTTTCAATTTTTTTTAATTGAATTCTTTTTTAGTTTTTTTATTTCATCATTTAAGATTACATTAATTTTGATTTGGTCTTCTTAATTTGTTTTTTTTATTGTTTTAAATGAGATTATCATAATCTCAAACAAACATCTTCCAATTGGATTGATTCTTAATTTTGTTATCATCTATATTTGTCATCACACCATTAAGTACAAAATAATTAAAAAAAAAAAACAAAGTTGTTAAACTCAATGGAGTTCATGATCCAGATTATAGGTTTGACGGGTTAAATCGTGAAACCCGAGTCGATTCAACATGTCACCTTCTCAATTTGAAAAAAAAAATATCATCTTGAGATTTTTCTTAAAGCCAAATTATATTTTTATTAGTTATCCAAGTTGTCTTTGAACTCTTTAAATCGATTAGATCACGTTAGAGCAATTTCTATGCTGATTAATTTTAAACTCATGTTAGGTAAGGAGTTGATTCAAGAGATTTTAAAGATGACCCGCTAGATTGGGGCTCTTTTCCCCTCGTTTGTTTTTTATATAAATTTTGTTTCTTAATTTTTTTTCTTTCAATTGAATCCTTTTTGGCTTTTACCTTTTCAATTTCATTATTTAACAATGAATTTATTTTGAATTGGTCTTCATAATTTATTTGAGTTTGCCTTTTATGAGATTATTGCAGTCTCAAATAAATATCTTGATAATTGATTGATACTCAATTTTATATCTATTTTTATTATTATATCATTAAGTAAAAAAGTAATTTATTAAAAAAAATAAAGTTGTTAAACCCAGTGAAGTCTATGATTTGAGTTGCAGGTTTAGCTAATTAAACTGTAAAATTCAGATCAATCCAATATATCGCAATTTCAATATAAAATATAAAAAAAATACCATCTTGATTTATTTTTAAAAAATTAAACCATGTTTTTAACTAATCATTTGAGTTTGTTATAAGTCGACTGGGTTATGTTAAAACAACTCTTAAACAAATTAATTTTAAACTCAAATTAAATAAAAAATTCGGTAAGAAGATTTTAAGATTAATTAGTTGGGTTAAATTTAATAATATTACCAAATAATTTTTTCACATTCAATTTTTTTTTTTAAATTCCATGGGAGCGTAGCGCGTGACAGTAGTTAGTGGTTATGCCTAATTAAAAATACATGCATAATGATATTCAACCCTTGCGTGCTTGAAAGGATCACGACCTCAAATATTAGGTGGGGTCCAGTCGCTGAAGAGCAATCCTAGCCACATAAACTCCGAGCCGGCCTAAATCATAAGTTTTGTGCGCGAGATTGGCCTCTCCAGATATATTTAATGTTTATTGTGATCAAGAAAAAGAAATACGTGTAATTATCCCAATCACTCTCCTTGCCATACCAACCGTCCATTTCCATTGCCATCAAAAGAGATGGCTTGAAATAGCAGCTAGTCAATAGATCAACGGTCGGCGAGCGGCAGTTTTTACCATGCCCATTAAGCCATGCTCTGTGTCTATTTTATCAATATTCTTGGTCCAAAGCACATTGTCTAAGTAATTATATAGAATTTATTATATAATCTTGACAGATAAAAAGGGTGGCTAAAGAAATTATATAAAAACAAGATTTTCTAGAGCAAAAGCAAGAGCTCCTGATATGTATAGGAGTGAAATATGGGGACCCACTCACTCCTCTTCAATGGAATGATGCCATGTGGCGTGTGCGCTTGATGCAATAATTTAAGCTGGTAATTTTGTGTTCGTGTCGTTGGGTGGACCCCGTTGGGCCCTAGGTGCTGGAAACCCTCCACTCCCTCCCTTGGCTTTGAGAGGAGGAGTGGAAGAGCAGAGAGAGAGCTACCAACGCGGACAGCTGTCCAATTAAACGCGGTTATATACTCATCGTCATCAACAGCACAAACATCATTATCAAATGAGGCACTGTCTGGTGGCCCTGAAGGAGCCAAATTTATAGCTGAGACTGCCAGAATTACTCTCCACACTGCACATACTGAGGAGGGTAATCTTGGAAATGCAAGTGCAATTTAGAGTACTTGTTTTATGTGACTGAAATGTTTTACGTGATTAACATCTGTGTATGGGTGAGAATATTTAATGTCACATCTCAACTCGCTAGCTACATATTCTAAAAGTGAAAAAGCAGAGGCAAGTTCCAGTCCTTCAAATTATTTTTTATATTAATATCTAAAATAAATTTTAGAAAATAAAAAAATATATTATTTTAAAAAATATTTTAAGAAACAAACTCGATATAAAACGCTGTCCACTTCAAAACCAAACCACAAAAAACATGGGCAAACAGTGTGAGAAGAGATTGAATTAACAAGGGCATCCATGTGAAGATCTTTTGTTTTTTGTTTTACTTGCAGTTGTATTATTCTGTGACTAGCCACAGGCACGGCAAATCAGGGCAAATCGAGCTGATATGAAGTGGGTGGTGGTTCATCAGATGGACCCGTGAGCATTGCCTGTATTAATCTCTGTTTGGCCATGTCCAGGACCTCGTGCAGGCATGTCGTTATCTATATTCCTTTCCCTGGTTCACAATTGCTCTAATGGTGTAGCTAGCTAGTCGTGTCGACCCATTAACAATAACGAATCATACACTGCTATTATCTGTGAGAACGTGTCACTAACTACACCGATCCAGTTCGTCTGTTATCTTTAACCTTGCCGTGTTGATTTTTTCACTGTCACAGTTACAGTGTTAGTTGAAATTGTATTTTTTTTTTAAAAAAAATTATGTTTTGAAATCATTTTAATATAATAATATTAAAACTAATTTTTAAATTAATAAAATATTATTTTAATATATTTTTACTTCTAAACACTCCAACCTACGAAGGGTCGCATTAGCGCTTAAAATGTCGCGTACCCTATTTACCAAAACAGCCCTCCCAGTCATATCCTCCCATACGAGAAAAGATAGACACAGAGGGACACCTGGAAAGGGCAAATTAGGGATGCAAACAAACAACATTGTATAAATACGAATATTTGGTCCGGGAATCATGTTTACACTTTACCTCATCGTGGAATGAGAAACGAACGATTCACAAGAATCCAAAAGCAACAATCATTTACTTGATCACTCCTTCAAAAAGTACTTCGCACTTCCTTGAAAAAATTGAAAGCCTTTTACCACTTCACTTCTCCTTCCTTTTCCTGACACACATACACTTTTGAATTTTGATAGCTGGTGATCTCCTCAGTACTTGTCAGTTGGCAAATGGCTTCTGATGCGAGCATGGCCACGCTGTCTTCTTCTGTTCAAGACGAAGATGATCAATATGATCATGATCATGACACGGATGATGGGCATCACCCCCCTAGTCTTCATAACTTGTCTAGGCTGTCCATGTGTACAAGTTCCATGTACACTAATGAAGACGATGATTATCAAGATTGTGATGGGATGACGATGTTTGCGTCAAGACTGACCATAGAAAGTTTCGACGCTGACGAGGAACTCTCTGATGATCAAAAAGAAGGTAATCACAAAAACATACTGCACCTCTCTTCTGATTCTGATAAAGAAACAGGCTGCTACTCGCTTCCAGCAACACCAACTCGTTGGAGAAATCGTGGTGGCTCAAGAAATCAAGTGCAATTAATCGGAGTAACAGATTATGCCAGTGAAAATGAAGCTCAAAAGGGTATTATGAGGCAAAAGATGAGAAAGAATTTGAGGAAAAGAAGGGTCATAAGAGAAAGACGGATGGACAACAGCAATATGAGTTTTAAAAAGAAAGAAGAGGAGATCACAGGGCTGAGTAATTACGGTTCTTGTAATAGTTTTAGTGGGGAGAGTGAAGGTGGTGGGTTGGTAGTGATAACAAGGCCAAAAGGAGGGAGTAGGTCATTGTGTATGGACTTGGAAGAAGTGAAGGCTTGTAGGGATCTTGGGTTTGAATTGGAACATGAGAGGATGCTGGAGATGCCTAGTAGTCGTGTCTCTCTTTCAGGATCCACTCTTGATACTAGTAGTGGTGGCGACTCTCCTATTGCTAACTGGCACATCTCTAGCCCTGGTTAGTGTACATTTACGAGTGTCTCTCTCTTTCTTTCTGTGATAGGCTTACAGATAACAAAAGATAGAATCCTTGATATGATTTATGGACCGTAACTTGAGATCATGGGTGATTAAGAGTTCTGAATATTGTCAGCACTGTCACTGATTCTTGACTTAGCGTATTCTAAGGACCGTTGAGTTTCACCTAATTTTTTCAGTGTTTCTCATAGTGATCTGAAAGTTAAGTTTTTGTGTCTAATTGAGAGAGAAATTTCTTGTGTAGGTGATGATCCGCGGGATGTTAAGGCTAGGCTTAAAGTATGGGCACAGGCAGTGGCAATGGCGTCTGCATCTAGACATGGTGGCATCTGACTGCTGATGTTTGCGGATTCTAATCTATACTTTTTTTTGTTTTCACTTTATTTTTGTGGGATGAAGAGAGTTTACCTTACTTGTATTAAATAAATTAGTATGAAAATATACGTAGTTTATAATAACGAGTTTGTAGTTAAAAAATAATTAGTATGTATTGATAATTTATCATCACAAAAATATGTTAAACAAAAGATATTCTACGAAATATCACAGTTTATACATCTTTAAACATATCAACTCAAGATAAAAAAGCTTAAATTAACTAGAGGTGAGAAAAAAACTGAAAAACTGAGAAAACCAGAAAAAAATAACTGAAAAAACCAAACCGTGAAAAAAAAACCGATTAAAATTTTGAAAAAACCGACCGGTTCGGTTTCGATTTTATAAGCCTAAAACCGAACCAAACCGAACCAAAACCGGAAAAAATCAAGCCAAACCGGAAAAAACCGTGCCAAACCAAAAAAACTAAGCCAAACCAGTTTGAACCGGTTTTTATCCTAAAAAACAGAACCGAACCGAAACTAGCCGGTTTGAACCTGTTTTTTTTGGGTTTGGTTACCATTTTTTGATAAAAACCGAACCGAAGCGAAAATGATCACCCATAAAATCAACTATTCTTAAATTAAAATAAGAAAAATACTTATTTGTTGAAACACTTTAAAATAATTAATTTTTTATTGTTGTCAAGGATGAATCATTTGTCTTTAAGGTTTTATTGATCCTTACTTATGCAACTAGAATGCATATAATATATCTCACAAGGTTCCAATAAGACACCACATGCATTGATTTACATGTACTTCTAAATCAAGATATCTTTGAATAAAAAAATTATGAAACTTAAAAATCTCTCAACAACATGAACCTCAGCTTTAGATTTGAAAAGAAAATCAAAGCATAAAATGAAAATAAAACACTTAAATATGAGGTAAGGAAGAGAGTGTAAAAATCTGAAAAATTCTTACTCTTCCTTCTTCCCCCACCCCCCTTTTCGTTTAGTGAATTTTGAAGGCTAAAATGTTGAATAATTAATAAGAATTAATTCCCACCATTATCAACATTTAATTAGCCATCATAAATAAAGAATTAAGTATAGAAAAACCAAGGGTTCTTTGAGTAGAAAAAGTAAGGGTTCTTCGAGATTAATTTCTCATTCACCTATAATTTATTTAATTAAAACAAATTTCCCCACATAAATGGAGATTTTCTCATCAGTTTGAAAATAACTCAAATATTTGTTGGGAGATATTGATTTGGTAGATTACTACATCATGATAGATATCTTTTGACTTTGAACCTTCCTTAATGAAATACTATTGAATTTATTCGGCTAAATAATGAATGCGATGTCTTCAATTATTCGGCTTTTTATGTAAACCAAGACAATATTACTCACACAATTCTCTATCTATAGATTTTCTTTGGTTCTCATTGTTATGTTTATTTTGGTCCTGAACAACTCTTACCCATATAGATGATTTTTCATTAAGAGTATTTTGTTATATTCAACTTGGTATACCAAGATATGAAAATTATTAAGAGCTTAACTCACCCTTCATCAAGCTGCAGTTAACACTTATTTCATCATAGAAACAAGCAAAAAATAATAATCTCCTAGTGCTACCGAGAATGTTATATGACTTAATTTTCTATTTGAACCTAGATATTGGGATCTCCAATCAACTAGATATGGTTACCATCATTACACTTTTTTCATATTTCAAAAACTTTAAGCTTATTTTCCCTATATGAGAATTACACACAAGCTCTCTTGACAAACTTTTGGTTAGCAGGTCTGTAATATTTTCATTTAACTTTACAAAGTCAATAGAAATAATTTTATTTGGGAACAAGTGTTTACGACATGTATATCTAGACTTACAATTATGTATACTACTTTATGCCCTTCTAATTACTGACTAATTGTCACAATGGACATAAATAACTGAAACAAATTTTGGCCAAAATGGAATATCTTCTAAAAAATTTCAAATCCTTCTAGGTTTCTTTCCAGCTTTACCAGGAGTAATAAACTTTGATTATATCATGGATTTAATGATACACATTTGTTTGGAGGATTTTCATGACACAACTAATCCACAATGTGTGAAGACATATCCTTAGTGTTGGATATCCAATTAGTATTATTATACTTTTCTAGTACTACTAGGTAACCAATATAGTGGCATCCATAGTTAACGATGTACCTCAAATATTTGAGTGCCCTTCGTAATGCTTTTTAATAATCCATAGTTGGATTACTTAAAAATCTACTCAATAAGCAATATTAAGTCTTGTATGGTTCATAACATACATCAAACTCTTAATTATCCAAGAATATTCTAATTGGTCTATTCTCTTGCCTTTATTTTTTGACAAATAGACATTTAAGTCTATTGATGTTTTCACAATGTTATTGTCATCTTTAAAAAACTTGTCGAGAACTTTCTCAACATAATGAAATTAGAACAATACCAATCCATCAGATGTCCTAGAAATATTTATTCCTAGTATAATATGTGCAACACCCAAGTCTTTCATATCAAACTTGTTTAGTTAACATTTTCTTAGTAAACTTGATTATGTAATCATTACTGCATAAAATAAGCATATCTTCCACATAGAGATATACAATGACACAATATTTACCTGTGTTTTGCACATAAACACATTTATTAACTCTTTTTTTTTAATTTTAAATTTATTTGACAGTATAACCTTGTTAAATTTTTCATGTCATTATTTAGGTGCTTATTTCAAACCATATAATGATTTGACAAGTTTACAGACTGTTTTTTCTTTTTCATTGACTACAAACCCCTCAGGTTGTTCCATATTAACCTCCTCATAAAAGTTGTTATTTTTTTTTTTTAAAAAAAGTTGTTTTAACATCTATTTGATGTATTTTAAGCTTATTAATAGTTACAATGGCTAGTAACGTTCATATGAAAATTATTCTTGACACATTTGAGTATATGTCAAAATTCTCAACACCTTTTTATTATATAAAACTTTTAACAAGTGTAGCTTTATATCTATCAATAGTGCCATCAATTTTCATCTTTCTTTTGTAGATCCACTTATGGCCTAATGGTTTATTTCTGGTAGGAAAATCTACTAGTTCTTATGTATGATTATTTATAATGGATTTAATTTTACTATTGACTATCTCCTTTCAATAAGAAGCTTCTGAACATGATATAGTACAATAAAAAAAATATCTATAATCTTCTTCTTTAATAATAAAACATGGAAACAAACTGGATTTTAACATCTTCTATAAGTTATAATTTTTAAGCCACAACTCTAACCTTTTGAATTACCTTATAAGGGGCATAAAATTAAGGACTAACCTTGAAAGTTTTCCTTAAAGCAACATTAGTATGTTTGCAGGGTTACATTATTGAATAAGTTTTTTTGATTTACCCCTATCAGCTACTTGTTTTATCCTATGCCTTGCTATTTCTAATTGTATATGAAGAAATTGATCCATGCTCACATTAACTTGAAGTATTTCTTCCACAACAGCTACTAGAGAAACCTTTTGTGTCACAATCTCTCTATTAAGAGGAGAGTATCCATATAATGCTTGAAAGGGGCACATTTTAATAGCTGAATGATAACTAGTATGTACCATCATTGAACCATTCTCAGCCACAAATACTATTTATTAGGATTGTACATCGCTATAAATCTTACGTAGATTTCTAAGCATTGGTTAAATCTTTCAGTCTACCTATATGTTTAAGGGTGATATGCAAAACTCATGAGTAACTTAACCCTAAACGTTTTAAACAATTCTTTCTAGAACAGACTTATGAATATCTTGTCTCTATTAATCATAATTGAGGTTAATAATTCATGAAACTTATAAAAGTGATCCAAGAATGTCCGAGCAACATCTTGAGTAGAAAACATATATTTTAATACAATAAAATAAGCATACTCCAAGAATTGATCCAATACTACCATAATAGTGTCTTTTCCCTCAGACTTTGGTAGTGATTCAATGAAGTCCATTGTGATATTCTTCCATGTCCCACCTGATAAGGGTAAAGGTTGTAACAGTTCATGGTATACCACTTTCTCCAACTTTTTCTTGGTTGACAAATAAAACAAACCTTCAGCCTCTTGTAGGAATTTTAAACTCCAACATAACCTCGTATATAAGATTCATGAGAAACATTTACAAATCTATTCCTCAACGTTTCATTGTTGCCAATAAAAGTCATGTTCTTATACCTCAACACTCCATTTGACAAAGTAAATTCTAGCCAACTATTCATATTCAATAATCTCTCAATTACCTTATTGTTTAGCTTAGGATCCAATTCATATGACTTGTTAATTTCTTCATACCATAATGGTACAATTATTGTCATAGTATAAATGTTATTATGCTCTTCATGTCTCGACTCCTTACCGACAATTAAACTATTAAGCAAATCATCATTCCTTGATAAGGCATCTGCAACCAGATTCTCTTTTCCTCTCTTATACCATATAACATATCTCAAAACAAAAAAATTAATTAAGTCTTTTCTTTGTAAAGGTATGTGTATCCTCTGTTCTAATAGGTATTTAGACTTTTATGATCAGTTTTTATGATGAACTAATCATGTTCTAAATAGTGTCTCCACATATCAATTATCATTAGAATGCTAAAGACTTAAGACTTTACTAATAAAACTTAAAGGCATTTCTTCTTAATTAAACACAACTCTTAATTTCATAACACAAACATTAGTTTCAAGCATAAAAACCTTGTGATAACTAGGTAAAGCTAACATTAGAGCTTCACACAATGCTTTTTTAAGTTAATCAATCTTATGCCTTTTTATTCTATTTGAAGTTGTTCTTTTTAAATAATTTAGTGAGTGGATTATTGATGATACCATACTCTCTAATGAATTTTCTTTAATAACCTATTTATTAAAGGAATCCTTTTAATTCTTAATAGATATGGAACAAACTTGGATCTCATATCTTCAATCTTTTTAAGGTCAGTTCTCACCCCTTTAGAAGAGATAATATGACATAGATGTTGTACCTTTTCTTTAAAGAGCGATCATTTGGACTACTTAATATATAATTGGTTACTTCTTAATGTCACTGACTTAGTTCTAAAAGGGTTGATATGCAACTCCATAAAAAAACTAACACAAACTTTTTTAAGGCTCTAACACACTATTCATTAAAGGTTGAAATGTAGTAAAAACATTAGTCAAGTCAAATGGCATTACCTTGAATTTGTAATGCCCATGGTGTGTTCTGAAGGAAGTCTTCTCCTTATCTTCCACATTTATCCTCACTTGATGATAACCTGACCTTCAATCCGATTTTGAAAAGAGCTTAAATTCATTTAGTTCATCCATTAACTCATATGTGAGAGGAATTGAGAATTTATTCTTGATAATGAAGTTATTTAATTATCTATAGTCCACACGAAAATTTCATGTACTGTCATTTTTTAACTAAAAGAGCTGGCGGTGCAAAAGGGTTGCAACTCTACCTAATGACTCCATTAGATAGCATATCCTTCACCAACTTCCCAATCTCTTCTTTGAGAATGAAAGAACTCCTATAAAGTATGATGTTAGCAGGTTTTGCACCATGTATAAAAGGAATTTTATTATCTAACTTTTTTATTGGTGGTAAATACATTAGTTCTTCAAATACAATCTTAAACCCTTCCAAAAGTGCTTTAACCTTTGCATTCTTAGTATTTGAAGTAATCTCCTCAGCAGTAGTGATAGAAAATAATTGTCCCATAAAAACCAAAAATATCTTCCTTTAAATCCTTATGAACCTTTTTAGCTGTAATTAAATGCAATGTAGCCTTATCAACTATTTCTTTAAGCTCTATTATTCAATCATCTTTCTTGAATGAGATTTTCATCTTAATAAAGTCAAATAAAACATGAGTGTCTTCTCAACCAATCCACACCTAAAACCATATCATATTTTCCTAACTTTAACAATCTCAAATCAATAAAGAACTCATGCATTTGCATGAACTATGTGAACTTTGGACAATAAGTATTGCACTTCATAACACTATCATTGGCCATAATCACAGCCAATACAATTGTTTTCCTGACCACAACTTTGATTTATATATAATGATTACCTCATCTATAAAATTATAGGTTCTTTCATTGTCAATCAAGATCACCAATTCTCTTACCTAATATCTTTATTTGATTCTTATTGTATTGTAGGCATAACTTTCTGCAAAAAACCATACTCTTCAATTTCATTTTCTTTCTCTGCATTAACTCTATTATTACCCCCTTCCTCGGCTTCCACAAAACTTCTCCCTATCTTCTCCATTACTTTCAATCATATGTATTCCTTTTTTGTTGCACCAATGGCTTGGATTGTATTTTACTCCATATTTATAGTGCCGTGTCAGTCATCTTCTTTGCTCATAATGTTGTTTTAGGCTTTGAGATGTGTCACTTCTAACTAAATTATAAGGTTTTGAAGGTTGATTTATTATTTATGTACTTATACCAATTGGAGCAATTAATCTGCTACCCAATCTACTCTTTTAAGCGTAGATAAACTTGATTCCTCCTATCATTGGCTTGTTCAAAGGCCTGCATGAAGGTGATTAGTTTTAAGATCTTCAATAATGGTTTAAAATCTTCCTTGAAACCACTTATTAAACTAGATATACAATATAATTATAGCAAAATAGGGTTCAAAATAGTCATAAGAGATTTGAGTTCTTCAAACTTCTTTATGTATTCCTTTTTTTGGGATCAATTTATTGAATTCTTCTACCACATCTTCTCTATTTCCAAACCTTATACAAATTTCTTTTTTAAACTCATCCCATCTGTCTACATCTCTACTACTTAAAACAAAGTTGTCAAACCAAACAAATGCCCTTCCTTCCAAGCATACGGACACACGCAATCTCAACCTATTGGAAAACTAGAGTGAGGTACAACTTAAAAAACTTCTTGTCAACCTCTAAAGTTTTCTCCATGAAATAATGTTAACTCTATTCTAGGAAGAGCCATATTATATCCCATCTTGTTTCCTTTATGAGAATCCATCTTTTCCATTCTTATGTTACTCTTTGGATTTGGAATAATTCCATCAAATACTGGATTGTTCCTGCCATTAAACTTCTTATCTTTTTTATTGTTAACAATGGTCTGTAATGTTGCCAGGATCGAATCCAACCGTGCATTAAATTGATCATTATTTCTATGCTGTTTCTGACTATGTTCTTCTATTTGCATGAATTCATCATGCATGTTCTGCAATTCCTCGTGTATTCACTATACTTGCTCTTCCAATTTCTTTCTCTGTTCTTCCAAGGCTCTGACCATATTGTTTTCTACCATGGTTAATGATTGAGTGTTTAATTAAGATTGAGGGTGGATCTTTGGCAGCTCTGAGACCCAATTGTTAGCTCATGAACTAACAAGAGAAGATTTTGAGAAATTGAGATAGGAAAAGAGAAGAAAAGAGGGAGATATTGAACCTGCACATAACAGAACTTTCTGGTGTTATTTCTTGAGTATCATGTTACAATTTTTTGCACTATATATAATGAGATTCCCTTCAAAAAGCAACTGTCATTCTAACAAACTCCTAATTGTTAACAATTCTAACTACTAACTAACACAATCATATGACAGTTGGTTAGTTATCCAACTGTTATTCTAAGTGATATAACTCCAGCTTCTTCTTCTTTTTCTTTTTATTTCCTATGTTTTCCTCCCGCATATTCTTTAGTATGCACGTGTGCTTTCATTCCTTATCCTCTTGATTATGTTGTAACAATTAATTGATTTGGGTGGGAACAACACTGAGATTAAGATTATGTTACATTGTGTATCTAAAAAGGAAAAAAAAATGTTTGGGGGTATCTAGAGCCTTGCGTGGTGATATTGTTGGAGCCTGTTTCACTTGTTATTTGCTTGTAGAGAGAAGATAGTTTGATTCTTCAGGATTGGTAGCTTTTTTATGCTAGGTGTGTGCCCCCTGTTTTTTTCAGAACAGAAACAACCATTGTATTTATTTACAAGGCATTGATAAAAACCTCGAGCATTTTAGGTCCAACGCCCTTAATCTAGAGCCAAAGGATTCGCATGCTGTCAGCAAAAAGATCTCCCCGTTTTCTTTATTGATATGTCCTTGAAAGATAGTTGTCACTGGTCAAACTTAAACCCATGGTGCTTATAGAACATAACGACACCAAGAATACGATAAGCAGGTTTAATGGGGGTAAAATTTAACCTTGTAGACTAGGAGAATGTTATGTTTGAAACTACACCACTGCAGAGGGAGATGTTAATTTTAGTTTTCCATAATTGAAACTTAGCAAAAATGCTGCACGAATTAAACAGAAAGAGAAGAAAGTATTGTACGATGATATAAACTTGTTATTACCAATCACATGACTCGAAGCACATCTCCTATAGGATTCATGGTGGCACCAAGCGAACAAAAAATTATTTAACGTGTTCTTGGCAACAACAGTGTCATCATTTTACCCATCTTAATTCAAATTCAATTATCTCAAGCCAAAATATATGTAAACAATGTAGACTCGTAATTCTGACAAAAAAGCATTTCCTTATACAATGAACAGAGTTTAAATCTATGATTGGATTGAATTTCTTGCAATTATTGGTGTGTAATTACTAGGTACATTGGTAGGAAAAAGAATAATTATTCATTTTAATTTTAAGCCCAGAGCACTTTTATATTCTAGTGGGACAGTAAAATACAACAGATAAAGAGAGAATAATGTTATTCATGACCTTCACTCTGTCAAGTGATGCCATAACCATCACCACAAACAAATGTGCCAAGTTCTACATGAGACAATCAGGGAATGAAAAAAGAGGAAGCCATAAGAGCCAACGGATATGCTATTACTCACAAGGGTTCGAGATTATGACAGGTATTGTCAAAAGGGCATAGACAGCCAACAGTTTTAACAACTTCTCATTCAAAATACTAGTCTTCACCATATTGTGCAATCATCTGCATAATGGAAATTTAATTAGTGCAAGTTTTGAAGTTATGTACACAGATGCACGCAAGCATCTTGTGTGTGCACTAAAACTTTCTAAGATTTTAGCGTTACTTTTGATGCCAAATAATTCGTCCTATTCTTTGAGAAGAACAAGGGACAAACAGATCACATATAAATATCTATTATATCAACCCTATACGGAGAGAATTATCAGCGAACCATGTTTCTTGTTTCTCAGATTGGCAATGAGTAAAACAAGAATTTATGAACAAACCATTTTGATGGGATGTTGAGAAAACTTTTATGGCATCCAACATTTGATTCCCGAAGTCTGTTCCATAACAAAGAAAGGACAGACCACTATATATATGAATCATATGTTCTAATTCAAACTGAATATTGATCCAGAGATTCAAAGACCAAGCAAAATAAATTACCATGCAAAAATTGGATCTGTGATGAATTACATCGTGCATGATTTTATTTGCATTGTTTTCAAGTATCACTATGATCAGCTGATGGTGAAGCTAAACTACTTCGTACCTGTCAAAAATAAAGAGATGAAATTATACTCAAACTATCCAACCTTCGAAATCACCCAGGTCATAAAATAAACTACAATTGTCGATTTTGATGTTTCAGTAGTGTTCACATGCAATTTATTTAACCCTTTTCCTATTGGCTGCTCTGCTGTTCATTCTTTTTTATCTTATGTTTTCTTGTTTTCAATAAAATCTCCATTTTTATAATAAAAAGTTGTCTTCACCTGCAGTCCTGTTTAAACCGATCGACTCTTCTACTTGCCTTAGAAATCTTGTGTCCGCAATGCCCGCTGTTGGCTTCTTCTCCACTATTCCAGCCCCTTTTGATCCTTCTCTTCCACTTCTAAAAGGTTTATTTCAAAACCTAAATATCCATTGAATAATTATCTTGCTTTATTAATGATTTTGATGTGTTTTGTGATGAGAATTTTAGGATTAAATAGTTTTATGGGATTGATATTTGTATTTGAATGATGTTGGTCAAGTCCTTTAATCTTGCATCTTGTTTTATTATTGATTTTGATGTGTTTATAACGATATTTTAGGATTAAGCAATGCTTATTGAATTGATATTTATGTTGAATGCACTTTTAATTTTGCATCTTGTTTTCTCTTATATTCTTGATCATTTCATTATTATTCTTAGCATTGCAACATGTATTTCTTTGTGTATGAATAATGATCTATTCAATAATATGAATTGAGATGGTCTTTTGTTCCAAATGATACAAAATCAATGCTCATTCCTACATATATTTGTTTGAGTTTTATAACGTATTTATAAAACCTATTAAGGGTTCAGTTCACGTTAAAAGATTTATTGGGCTGACATTTTAATATTTTAAAAATCCACCCTTTTTATTCTCAAAAATCATATCTTGCTATTCACTCTAATATTTAGGGTAAATGAAATTAACATGGGCCATTACTTTGAATATTAAAAATAGTATCCTTTTCTTTTGATTTTAAATGAAAATAAGTTATAGAAATATCTAAGTCCAATATTCACCAAATAAATTTAGTGTATTAGCCTCTTTAATAATTTCTCGCATGTTAATAAGAATCCAAAAATTTATTCACTTACAGTGAATGTACATACACAAGTCATAGCACTAGTGTATACAAACATTAATGAAGAGTAACCAACTATAATTAAAATGAAAATAGGTGATTGATAAATAGCATACCACATAGAAAATGAACCTTAAAAGGGTTATTGTCAAGACTTAATCCATAAGGGACCTTCATATCACCATATCTTATTCCAAGTAAATGAACTCATTATGGTCACTACTTGGGTAGGATAGAGGCATACAATATTCATTCATTCAGTAAATATTATGAATGAATTGTGGATACTATATTTTAAATGAATCTTAATAAGGTATTATTCATGGACCCTTCCTAGAATTTGGGTTGGGTTCAATGAGTCTAACATAACCTCATTGATTATTCATTAGCATGACTTGATAAACTATTGATTATAGGTAATGATCAAGATTCACCAATTATAAACATGTAAATTCACTGATTATTATTGAAGGATAATAAGTTGGGGTGAAAAAGATGAATCATGCCTTAGAATGGTTAAGCTTGAGCCCACATATTCATCCAAAGTTTAACTCATAGTAGTAGACTCACTATCACCCAGTTATATAGAATACTGATACATTAAGCATAACAAACTGTTAAGAATAGAAGACAAAAGTAGCAATGCAGCTTATCTCATGTAAGATGTTTTAGGGTGATAGTATCTTCCATTTAGAATAACTAGTCCCTTACATGGTGAGTATAATATTAGGTGGTGATTTCTATTTAACATGAGATCTCCTTCCTTTCTAAACACAAACAACCTTTCCTATTCCTAGGAAAGATGGCTTTAATTTGTCACGATGTCAGATATGACACTACATCACATATCGAGCCAATTTTTTTAACATAAAAAAGATGCTCATGTGACTTTATAGTTTTTAAAGAAGCAAGAAAAATTCAAGACTCGGGTTATTAACTTGATTGGGTTCTGTTAGGATCTTCATTTAAAGTCATAATTAATGATAGTTGTTTTTAGCAATTAATAAGTTTTAAAGACTTAGTTGTTATGATTAAATTAATTTATTATACCTAATTTTTTAAAATATATTTAGTAATTGATACCTTTAGTGTGTGTGTGTGTAGCATGTGTTTACGATGAAAAAATACATAACTTTCTCATTATTAGAAGTTCTTTAAAAAGACTTTCTCATTTTACTTAGTCTTTCATGTATCTTTACAAATAATTTAAGACCTTTTTTTTTTTACATATTCCTTTTAAACTTCACTACACTTTCTTTTTTATACTTTATTAATTGTAGCTTTTGTTCATTCTTTTTTTATATCTTATATTCTTTTTTCATGCAAATCCATCTGGTTTCATCTTTTGCAACTCATCCACTTAAAATCATGGAGCACAACATTGTCAACAACAAATTATATTGCTTAATCATAAGCAAGACATCGTACTTTGACAGTCTTCTCGTCATTTGTGATTTTCAAAGCCATAAGAACATAAAACTCAGTGATTCCCAAACTTTATTAGGAATGAACAAATTAACTGCATAATAACAGCTTTTATTAAAGCCGAACATGACTTAATATATTTAGCATGTCATAAAATCTAAAACTTATTGTTATACATCCAATAAAAAATTAATTTTCTTGGACAAACTAATACCAAATGTAAGTTTTCTACTAGTGCATAGAGAGAAATAGAGTATAGAAATAGAATCAATCAAAAACAATAAATTAGTAATCAACAACAATAATGGTAAATTCACCTCGCATTCTTAATCATGATTTTATCAAGGCTAGGTATCCACTATAAATCTTTCCTCGTTTGAACCTCACCCTTAACTTTAAAGCTACCCCATTCTAAGGTGCTACTAAATGGAAATGATGCAGTATTGGATATGAAATCAAAGAATCCATTAGAAGAGTCCATTAGGTCTATTATAAAGCCTAAAATAAAATGGATTCAAAAAGAGTTCAATGAACTAAGTCAAGAGAGTTGGGTTAAAAAGGTTCAAATCTATCAGTTGGAACCTTTGTGTACTTTTCGGGTCATATATTCAACTACATGAAGATTTTTTATGTGATTCCAATTGGATTGAAAACTAGACATATGTACCTTTTTAACGATATATAGTAGTCATGTTAATTCATTCGAACGAGAGAGAACAATGTGTTTAGAATTTGGATACCTTTTAGACATTAATAAAATTTAATTTTTCTTAAGCAAACTTCTTCTTCTTTGTTGGAACAAAAAGTAAAACCGATTTATCAAGGTATAATTGATCCTATAACATCATTAGCAATCATTTAATACCTCTGGTTCTTAGTTACATGTTAAGTCGGGGTCAAAGTTCAACTAAACCTGATTATTCGATTTTCTTAGGATTTGTTGTCAATTTTATTGTGGGTTGCATATTAGCTGAATTGGAAACATTTATTTTCCCTTTTCTTGCATTAAAAAAAAAAGAAAAAAGAAAATTTGTTTTCCCTTTTAGGTTACAAAATGAAACCCAAATTCGTAAATGGCCTGTCATTTAGCATATCTAAGTCCCCAATACTCCAACCATTTCGAAACGAGAAGAGCTCTCTCTCGATCTATAGCTACAGACACTGCACCCATTTCCTTCTTGCTTGGGAAGCAAGAAATTTGTGGGCCCCTCAAGATACTCGCTATAAAACTACCTGCATTCACGCTTCTCATTCCCTCACGCCTTTGGCAACAGAAAATAACAACCTCCTCCTTCACCTCTCTCTCGCTCTCTCTCTCTCTCAAATACCAAAAAATGGAAATCACTGTTAAAATGATCAAGGAATCGCTCAAAGACCCTTACTACCATTACAACGGCTACACCATCCACGTCGAGAACCACCGCATCCTCACCGTCATCTCCGGCTGCGACCTCACTGTCAGCAAGTGGATCAAACATGTCTCCAAAACCAACAACAACTCTGCTTCCTCCTCCTCCAAGAAATCTCTCATTGTCGGTGTCTCCACCGATAAGCAGTACATTTCCGGCAGTAAAGGCTCCGAGAATTACAGTCCGTACAACATCCTGCAGCTCTGCGTCGGTTCTCACTGTCTCATCTACCACCTCCCGCACCCTGAGTGTTACTACACCTGTAAGTCTCTCAGAGACTTCTTCTCCAATCCTAAAGTCATAGCTGTAGGTGTTAACATAAAGCCGGTGGCTAAACAGTTAGAGAAGGAGTTTGAGATTAAGTTTGAGAAAGTGATAGATGTCCATGAGCTAGCTGTGAAGAACATAGGGCAAGAGTTGTTAGATCTGAATCTGAGCAAGTTTGACTTGGATAATATGGCTAAGGCATTGCTAGGAAAACACATGGATGTTGTGAGGCCTGAGGAGAAAGCGGAGTGGTTTACTAATACTCCTTACTGTAAGTATTATGAATATCATGAGCAGATGAAGTTAGCAACTGTGGATGCTTATCTCTGTTTTTTGATGGGTTGGGAGCTGTTATATGATGCGGACGAGTGTAAGCGCAATGTTTCTCTTGCCTTAAAGCAGAAGATGAAGAAGGAGAGTAAGCATCTGAAGAATCATAGGAAAAAGAAGATCAAGATATTGTTTAAGAGATCAAGGATGGATTTCAGGGATGATATGGTTTGGTAGTTGGTAAAGACTTACTTAGTCTCTGTCTGGCTAGCTATTAAGAGGCTAGTATTAGGAGTTGCTGCTCGCTTTAGTTTTGGTTACTACTTAATTTTACTAGCAGCAGCAGCGGTGTTGAGTAGTGGTGGAATATTCTGGACGTGTACGTGGATGACTGGTCAGTACTATCTCTGTCTTTGATCAGTCATATTTCATTTGCGAATGCAACTGATAATTAGTCTTTGGCCTATGTGATCAATGAAGGAATGCTATATAGATTTTACAACTATATATGAGAGTTATGCTTTAATTCTGTTGTTCAATGTTTTCGTTTTAAATTTGTCGTCGGGTGTTTGGGAGCTGTGTGCTGCATGCTGTATGGATATGCTGGGGGGGAATTTTATGGCACTGTTGATGATTCTGTTTTGCTCCTCCTGATGAAATTAGAATTTAATTAGAATTTGGATCCCATTAATTAATTTGATAGGCTTGCTGCGAACGTTATTGTTTGCCAAAGGAGGGGTAAAACTCTCTTCGGGGGGCAATAACCAACTCCTTAGATGAACGATCCTAGCTGTTCCCAATTCCAATATTTTAGAGACCCGTAACAGCCCAAATTCTACTGTGCCGTACAACTAAAAATTGGGAATTACAACTATTGGCCAACAGATTATTGACACGTGGAAAGAAGTAGAGCAAAAATTAGAAAGTGCACGGGCCTCCACCCTAGCTGAGACGATCAGTTCTCAAACAGACTACTGCAACAGAAAGAAGAGAAAATTCCAAGTAGATGGCGGAGGCACCACCACCACCCAAAGGCAATATGTTCCGATTTGAAACAAGGCAGGCTTCTCCATTTCACCAGCTTCTCCATTTCACCAGCTTCTCAAAATCAATTAATTAGGTTAAACCAAATAAAAGCACCAATTGAAAACATTATACTTTATATATTATAAAAAACTTGGGGGGAAACATGTGAACGGTGAAATAGCTTGTTTTGTTTTTCTTATTTCTATTTTCCCCTCTTTTTTTTTTTAATTCAACATTTATTTAATTTATAAATTATTTTAATTTATTTTTATAACATTATCAAAATCTCAAACAAACAACTTCACATTTAATTTATACTTATTTCTACTTGATTTTTCAAATATTTATTTTTATTCTTATATAATAAAATAAAAATAATTAAGAAAATAAAATTTTTTAATTCAATAAAATTCTTCACTTAATCACATATTAGCAAGTTAAACCTTAATCGAATTAATATATTAATGTTTTAATATTAAAAAAATTAATTATATTATATCAAAACAACTCAATACAAATTAATTTTAAATAGAAATGATAAAATATCTGGTAAAAAGGTTTTAAAATTAACATTTAATAACAATGTTAATATAGCTATTTAGCCGGGATATATTTTTAACGCGCTATAAACTTTTAAAATTCTAAATCAATCGGTTCCCTACATGTGTCTCTCGTACATAAAAGAATGAAGTACAAATGATCAGTAGCATGTAGCCTTGGGGTGATTCCACTTTATCTCAGAAGGTCCAAGTACAGCCCTCTAATCATCAAAATCCTAAACACAAACCCCTCATTCTGATTTTAAAGGCAACAAAATATTCTTACTTGCTTGGGATAGACGTTCTCATCCCACACTTTATTAAGTATTAAAAACAAAATTAAATTAACAAATGTCAAAAATATATATCAAGAAATTGAGCCACTGAGCATCTGGTTCTCACCATCTTCACCAAACTGATAATCCTCGTAGATTTCGAGTAATAGTTCCCTACATGGTACAACGGCTCCAATCTTGATGCAAGCCAAGAAAGCACCTGAAAGCTTTCTATGAAGGCTATATACCTCATCTGGAGGTGGAGTGAGCCTGTGCCTTAGCATTGTTGCCCCAAGGTTTGAAATACTGTGAGTGATATTAGAGGATCGGAAGTCATACCCGCCAGGATTAGAGAATGGCAGTCCCACGATAAAACCAGCCTGAACATGAGCATCCAGCATTGCCTCTGATTCTTCTCCTGTGAGGAATCCAAGCCTTTTTGACATCTCGATCACAACATCTCTTTCACCATTTGCACATGCTACAACCTGATCAAATATCCAGATCAAAGCCCTCAGCACATAAAACATTAAAGATAAATTAAAATCCAAGCATGTTTACAAAAATGTCTTATTTTTGGTACTTGAGTAATGAAAAGCTGAGAACTACCGTAAACAAACAAAAATAATAAGATGCTCCACTACAATTATTTGAGTCGGCTTTTTATAATATTGGCTACTCTATATCTAGGTAAATTTCCTGCTGAATAAACTACTGAGCCTGTTCTTGTTATATCAAAAGGTGAATTATCTACTGAACTTACTTCTTGTTCATCCATTAATTCTACCGTTATGCTTCCGGTTACTGTACTGATTGTATCAGTTGCATCTTCTTTCTGAGTTCCTATTCTTATATTTCTTTCTTCATAATAATATAGATACTCTTCTTCAGTTAATGTTTGTTTATAAATATCTGTCCGTCTAATTCCATTAATTCTTGTTCTGTTAAATTAGACATTCCTGATTCTTTAGGAAAAGCTATTCTATCTGTTACTAAATGAATATGAGCCAAATTCTGTCTCTTGATCTGAATCTGTATCTCTAGCTAGTGTCTTAGTATGGTCTGTAAACCTTACTGAAGTTTCTCCTCTATTATTTTTATAGGTTAAAGCTGACTGTGGTGCTAATATACTTTCTCTTTTTATAAAATCATCTAATTTCCATTCTAAACCGGCTAAATCTTCTGCACTATACTTGGTTGGTTTTATCATTTTTAAACCCTTATTTCCTAACATTTCTACTACATCAACTCTCAAATCTTTATCTAGTATTACTACTTCTTCCCATTTTTCCTAGGAATCCAATACACAATAATAAATTATTGCCTTTGAATTGTTCAAATCCTTTAGTCTGAATTCCTATTTTTATATGATCTGTAAAGTCTTTCCTATCTAATAAGAAATCTGGACTACAACATAAGAATCCTCTGTTTTCATTCAAATCTAGCTCTTGATGGATCTTGCCATGTATCATCATAAATACATATCATTACCTTAGCTCCTAAATGTTTTCTAACCATACTTTTTTAACTCCTATAGTTATCATTCCTAGATGCATTAGGTTATATTCTTCTCTTTTTAATTCTTTTCCTGCATCTGGCGAAATAAGATTGACATTTACTGTGTCATTACCACAGCAACTTATTGTTACTTCTCTATTATGCTTATAAAACCCTGTTTTTATTGCAAAAGTACCTGGTGAACCATATAAAGCTCTAGCTCTCATGGTTCATAGTCTGATTTACAAAAGTATTATAATCTTGATCTACATCTACAACTTCGTCTAATTGAACATCTTCTCTTGTTCTATTTCTACTAAATTATATATCTATTATACCACCTGTACCACTTGTACTAGTCTCTTAAGTGTTGTGTCTATTTTCTTGTATAGTTCTGCTAGTGCCTGTGAAGGGTCTAAAATTACTCATTTTGTGTCTGAAGTAAATCCTGGGATAATCTTATATTTGCTATCTTTAGGCTGTACTGCTATAAAATTCCAAGCTGGCTGGGTTTTACTCTTTTTAGGTCCTTTATCTGAAGAATCTATTTTAAAATTGTCCAACTCAGTAGATATTTCTGATATAGCCATGTCCTGTTTTTCTTTTAATCTCCTTTCTTGAATTTTAATGATTTCTGCTAAGGTTCTTTCTGATTCTTCTCTTTCACTTAGCCTAGTTTTTAGTCTTTTGATAGTTTTTAGTAATTCTGAATTATCAGTTGTTATTTCTTTACCTTTACTATTACTTTTTACTTCTTTTTCAATATTAACAACTCTGTTTTCTAATACTGAAATTCTAGCTCCTAATTTGATTACTAATTCTGAAAATTCTAATATTAAAGCCTGAATAGTATTATTTAGTTTAATCTGAATTTTATCTCCTTTAGAAGTTGGCTCGTAGGATGTGAATCCTTCTAGCTCCCCGTAATTTTTTGTTTTTAGCAAAGCTCTTTGATATTCTGGTCTGTTTTCTACTCCGCTCATGAAAGTGCTATTTCTTTAATAGCTAGGGCTATAACCTTAATCTCATTTATCTCGTCTTTAAACTTATCTGTTTCTGATTTTATATTTCTTAAAAAAATTTCAGATTCTAACTCTATATCGATTGGCTTCTGATTAATTTTATCTATTAATCTAGTTAACTTCTCTGTTGTAGGGATTTTTTCTAAATTAAAGTTCTTCTTAAGATTAGATATAGCTCTGTTTTGATCTACTAGCTGTTCTTTAATATAATCAAAATTTTCTGCTAAATCTTTAAACTTATTTTTATACTCTTTTTTAAATTGATTAAATTCTTCAGTGAATTTCTTTTCTAATTTTACTCCTAGATTTATAATCGAATCTACTACTGTGTTTAGATGCTTATGTTCTTTAGTGTGAAAATAATGATTAAAGCCTAGATCTGAAAAATTGCACTTTATATTGAACTCTTTTCGTTCACTTAACTTGTATTTTCTGTTATCTGGTAATTCTAAACCAAGATAATCTAATCTTTCTAATTTCTTTGCACTATTATTGGCTATTGTATCTTCTTTTAATTTTAGCTTTAAATTAATAATTTTTTCTTTTGAACTAATCTTGTTTGTCCAAGAATCGAAAGGATTACCATTCTTAAGTAGTCATCAACAAATCTTTTAGGATAATCTCGAGCTGCTCCAAAGTCAATGAGATTGATGGTGTTTGTGGCCTCATCATACAAGAAATTACTCCAATTAGGATCAGTCTGCATAAGAAAAGTGTAACACAAGTAAAGGTGACTACCAGATCAATGTGAAATGATCCAAAAAGATGCAAGGATATTTGCATGCTTAGAGAGAGCACACTCCATAAAGAAGATCAAAAGCAAGTACTCCAAAAATTTGTAAGGTAAAAACAGGGGCCTGCCTGCATGAAGCGGAAGACAAACAATTCCATCAATGTGAGTTCTAGCAACTTTCTCCCAACATAATTACGAGTTTCTTGGTTCAGTGATGCTACTTTATCAATTGGAATTCCTGTAGCAAGGACAAACATTGCATTAAAAGATGACCAAAACCAAAGTTTAATGATCTACAGAGAAACACAGGTGCGCACGCACACGCAAGCGCACGCACAGTCTACATTATATTGTAGGAAAGCTACCATAGCTTTCTTTCTTTCTTTTTTGAAAAAAAAAAAAGAAAAGCAAAGAATAGTTATATGCTAATGTTAACACAAACCATGATAAGAACTAAGAAGAATCGGTTGTGCTAGTCAATTCTGTATACATATTAAAAGCTAAGTATCATCATACAGCTAGAAGATTGTTAAAAGTGATAAAAGGATTATCTTTGGGCTAAACCTATTCATGCTTCTAGAAAATTTTAAGTTAAGTTTCCAACGCCATTGCAAATCTAAATTGATGGCCACAACCACTTCAACCAAAAATCAGCTTTTTACATGAACCTTTTGCTCATCAAATGTGGTACTTTTATAGCAGCAGTCCAAGAGTATCTTGAAATGTACATTCATAAGTAATATTCTAGATAAAGAAAGGATAGAAAAATGGAGCAGCAAGTCATAAAACAAGATTTTCAAAGGTGAAAAGCATGATAAATCTAAGACATGAAGAATGACCAATCATTCATGCGCATGAAACCATCAGAAACTCGCAAGTGGACATTTACAGTGTGATAAATTTGTTAATAACCTTAGTTTTCAAGGTTAAATTAGACCAGCATATTTAAGCAGGAAAGTAACACAAAATACTCATCAATTACCAGAAACAAACTCGGTACTTAAGACTCTTTTACATGAAAGATCATCCACAACCAATGGAACATAAAAGCCCTCAGCATCAGATAGCAGACTACGGAACTGTTTCTGATTGGCGGCCTCCAACTCATAGTCACATTCTCGAGACAGTTCTACTTTTGCCACCTTCAAAGAACGGCAAAAGGAAAATTAGCATCCAATCCCAACAGTACAACATAGCTTTACAACTACAGTCAATAATTAACCAGTTTTTGCAGCAAGGAGCGATGGATAGCACCGAAGCATAGACCAAAGACAAGATAAAAGGCACGATTGGTAGCTGATCAAACAACCATAAGACAGGCTCTATTTTGAATCTCACAAATTAAGGACTAAAAACCACTCGGTAGCATGTAGTGGCAATCCTAATACAGTAATGCAAATCCACGGGAAAATATGAATACCTTTATAGCTCTGTCAAGAAATAGTCCTTTTGGAATCAGGTTTGTATAATCTAAAAGAAGTTTCACATTGTCAATGTCGCTCTCAATACTATCTGCAACACCAGGGTACTGAATTTTCATTGCGACCTCCATACCATCCTTTGTCGCTTTGTGCACCTATAATCATTAACAATAATTAAGCAACAATAAGAGTATTAAGCATGAAAACGCATGTGGGGAAGATATATAAGTTTACATAATAAAATCAATATCATATAACATATTTAAAAAAGCTTCTAAAAGGATTCTATAAATTAGAGACAAGCGTTTCAAATATGAATAACAGAAATGTAAACAGGAAAAACAAGAGAAAAGGTGGGGAAGAAAGGACAAAATCAGCTCATGAGGTCATAAAATTCATACAGAATAAGAATTGAAGCTTTATGCTTCAAAAGTTTCACATAATTATAAGTACGAACATAGAAATCCAAAAGTTTAAATAATAACAATTAAATGAATACTCACATCTTAGTTGGAAAATCAAACTGAAGCGGGAAAAAACAACAAAGTACTGAACTGTTTGCGTAGCACAACAGTGTAGAGCAGCCCAACCAGATCTAAGGCATTGTAGGCGCCATTTGGAATTACATTCCAAACAGGTTTCATGAAAATTTGAAATTTTTTTTTTTTTGCTTGAAATTAATTTTTTTTATGTTTTCCAATCGCTTTGATGTGCTCTTGTAAAAAATAGTTTTTTTTAAATTAAAAAATATTATTTTGATGCATTTCCGAGCGAAAAGCATTTTGAAAAATAACTATTATCACACTCCTAAACACCCCCATAGTTGGTTTAAAAAACGCTTCTAAACAATAGCTGGTCTGTCTCAATTTGAAAAGACACATGAAGGTCAAACAAAAAATGAATGGAATACCAGGGCCAGGAGTCAATTGCTATTGATTGAACATAAAAATCAGATATGTAGCTAGAATGCTTCACCTGGCCTATACTTGCAGCAGCAATTGGTTCATAATCAAAACTAGTTAACTTGGTTGACCAGTCAGCGCCCAACTCAGCATCCAAAACTTGATTCAGTTGGCTCTTGGGCATCACGTCTGCACCTTGACGTACAATATCTAAAGCAGCCAAGATCTATAAAAAGTAGAAGAAATCAAATATATAATTGAAGGAAATATACGTCAACAAAAAGTAAGTCAACAGTTTGGAAGCCACAGTCAAGACAAATGCTGATCCGTTGTTTCTATTCTTTTCTTTTTTTTCAAAAAACACCTTCTCTAAAGCCGAGGCAGTAAAAGTAAGAGCCACAAAAGCTTTAATAAAGCAATTATACTATTACTCTAGCTCTATTTTGCAGCTTAAACAAATATTATTCAGCAATGCCAGAAATCTCAGCAAACACCAGTCTCCCATAGAAGAGAAGTTAGCATCTCCAAGATAAGGAAGGGATGACATTTTATTATCAATTTATGAGTACCAATTCAAGATACCCCATATAGCTACTCCTTAGATGAGTTTCTATAACTCATGAAACTTCAAACCTTCAGATAAAAAGTTGGAATGCAAGATTTACAATTTTGAGAATTTAGAGCCATGAGGACTCCTCGGCAATGCACCTGAGGTGCGCAAACATGACATCCTGCTATCTAAATAAACAAATGAAATAGATAAGCGAATAGACTAAGCATACCGGAGCAGGAACAAGAGATTCATCCTGTATGCTCAGCATTTGTCCTATCTTGAGCGCAGCTCCACGCATTCTGCATAATGCAAGAGCCAGGCGTTCTGCATTCTTATCGGACAAAAATGGAGAATAAGCAGATTGTTTGTCCTGTGAACTTGGTGTACCAAAGACAAGTCTCTTTGCAGATTCCTGAACTGTTCCCCATGCAAGCCCGGCTCCTAGACCAGCAAACCTTTAGAAGTTATAGGATATAAGTTAAACATATGCTCCATGATTCATGTCCTTAACTTATAATTCGTTGAATCATCAAGACTAATGCTCTGTTATCCTCTACTAAATTGGGCCAATATGTGAATTAACATAACATCATCAAGTTTTGATTTCCAAATATATTGGAAAATGTTATATATAAACTTTACTGGTGTGCATATGCATTAATTCAATCTCAGCCAAATTATATATATAAAAAAAGCAAATGATACAAAAGAATGAATTTCAATCGATAATAATAATTAAAAAAAAAAAACTACTCACCCAAGCGCTCTTGTAAACGGACTGGAAGGAACTCTCCTCTCCCGAGGCTTCCTCCTCTTCACCACTGGCGGCGCCGCCACGGTTTCCGCCGGTGCCCCAGCCACCTCTCCAGCACCTGCATGGCCTTTATTATCTCTATCCAAATCACCAATTTCCTCCTTTGAAATTCGTTTCTCCTCTAAAATCTTGTCTTGAAAAGAAACCGAAGGAGTCACGACACCATCACTGGCACTGCTTTCCTTTCCGTTGTCGCCAATTGGCAGCTGCGATTCAGCTGGGGTTGATTCTGCTGCCAAGTCTGGTGAACTGTTGAAATAAGCGACGGATCCATTGTGCCTGGGAGGCGAAAACTCGCGTACTTTCCCTTTAGTGAGGCCCGATAGATCGGTGGCGGAGACTAGCGCTTTCTTAGCGGTGGAGGCTATTAGGGTTTCGAAATCTCCAGTTTCGAGAGCTTTGGAGCGTTTGGCAATTTCCTTGGCTACTAGAGAAATGCCGCTCAGCAGTCTTCCTATGTGATTAAACGAACTCATTGCATGGCGCCCTGTAGATTTGGTTTTCGGTTAAATTGTTTTCACCTTTATCCGATTATTGTTGTTAGTAGTGCAATCAAATCAATCGATCAGTCAACACTAAATTTTAGAGCGAAAGCTTTTGGTTACGCGAGCGAGAGGGAGAGAGGCTACGTGGTACTTGTCCCTTCCATGAGATTGGGGAGAAAGCAAAGGAAAAGTCGATCGGTTAGAAGTTGAAAAGCAAAGCCTGCTAACGCAAAGGCAGAAACCAAATTGGATTTGGAAACCAGGCCATCCAAGAGGGAAGTCACACGTGATGACGTCCCGAAGCCGAAGGGACACATGGCCCGAAAGTCTTCTTGCAAATGTTTTAGGTTTGTCATGGACCACGAGGCCTGAGTAAGAAGATTGTGTGGATTGCAGCCCAGTTGCAAATATATGGGCTATAACTGCTAGCTGTATATTTATTTATTTTTGTTTATTTTACTTTGTAAGAGCCCAGAAAAAAGAAAAAAAAAACAATTTGTTGTATACTAGATAGATAGGTGATCCGTATTATAATGAGTTAAGTTTTTTCAGAAAAAAAAATGTTCAGATGATGACAATATTTTTAAAGAAATAAAAAAAAATCTGAGACTCGAGTCATTAACTTATTAGATTATATACACTCAGTTAATTTAATAATATGATTAAAAATACATTACCAATAAATAAATCAAACAAAAAGATTTGGCAATAATTAACAATAAAAATGAGCTGTCAATATTATACTCAAGAGGAAAAGAAAGAAAAACTCGTTACAGACTTATCATCACTCCGTCTTAAACACCATAAAAACAACGTTCACTGAAATGATTCTAATGCCATTGTAAAAGGTTGCACAATGACACCATAAAAAGACCACACTTGCTTTTGGAGCAACGACCCGAAAAGCAAAATAAATAAAAATGGCATGAACTAAGCATCTCATGTTTATATTTAATTAATTAGTTTAATTTAAATAAAAAATAGATTTATTTTTTTTTAAGAGTTAATTTTACAAAGAACGACAAAAAAAATTCAAGGTAACCTAAGTCATTTTTAGAATTAGTGAAAATCTTATAGAAAAAAATAAAAAAACTGCAGATCAGCTTAATCTCCAATTAAATAAATATTGAAAGATAAAACTAAAAAGAAAAAAACCTGAGCTTATTAAAAAATTAAAAAAACATCAAGCAAACCCTAGAAAATCAAAAGAATCTAGAGCAAATTTAACAGATGAAAGAAATTGAAGTAGCATGAAATTAGAAAAAAAATCCAACTTTATAAATTATTTCAAATAAAACAAATAGTAATCAAAAGAATATTGACCAAATATGAAGGAAAAAACCAATTGAAAGGCTGCTTTAAAATTTTGAAGGTTAAACATGGAAATCAAGGAGAAAAGAGAAAAACACAAAGAAAACAAAGGTTACTAACACCAAAATAGAGGTCAATAAGTCACACGGCGACCTAGGAAATGAAAGGTTGCCAAGACAATTTCAACGTTGCCTAGGGAGGAAGGGGGTGCCAAAACGATTCTAACACCACCTAGAGAGGAATGGGCTACCGAGATTATTCTAACATCGCCTAAGGAGAGATGGGCTTCATCATTGTATGACACCTTATGCATCATTCGAAGATGGCTAAGGCTCTCTACAAGCTAACAAGTTTCATCTAGTTTTTGTTTTAAATTCATATTTATATTTGTTAAAATATTAAATTGTTCATCAATGAGCTTAATCATAAATAAGAAGCTAGGAAAAATATGAAAAAATCTTTGGACATAAACTTTAAAAATTTTACTTTAAAGGGTAATTTAATCATTGCAATTTACTGTAAAAATATAAAAAGGTCAATTTATCTCCGATCAATATAATACTAACTAATGAAACTTGTAAAAAAAATTATATTATCCCCAATAACTAGTTCAATGAATTTTCATTGGAAGGAAAAAAATCTTCATTATATAGTTTCAAATCACAATGCAATGAGTTTGGATGTACAATGAGACCTTATCTCTTTTAATTTTTTATTTATTTATTTATTCTACTTTAATTGAAAGAAAAAAAAAAGAGAAAACTAAAGGAGAAAAGAAGAAACCAACAACCAAAACGCCCAATAAACCCAAAACTTAAAACTTTATTAGCCAACACATTTTTATTCCTTTAGTATTTTATCTTAAAACATTAATCAAAAGAAAAATTATTAGCCACTTCCGATTCAGAGCTTCTCCACTAGCAATATATATATATATATATATTGTGATACTATTTGTGAGTTGTTTTTTTTTGTGAGAGGGACAGTGAATCAAAAACATCAAATAATTTCTCATCATTTTGAGTAAAATAAAAGGAAAACCGTCTCCAAATTTCCCTTATGTTTGTATTAGAAAGGAAGAACAATTTGGTCAAATTTGACTATATATTTTCAAATTTAACTAAATTCAATCGAATTAAACTAAATCATATTATATTTTAAGATAATTACCAATTAAAATTTATTTAAGAAATAGAAAATTAATATGTTTTCAAGAAACATTGAGAGATAAAAATAATTCAAACAATAATTAGTCATTATAATTTTTCAAAATATATAATAAATAGAAAAAAAAACGTTTTTTTTTAAATTAAGCTTTCGAACATTTTAAAAAAGTAAAAAACAATTCAAAATGCTTAAAAAAATTAAAAAGTACTTTCACATTAAGTGATGTAGGACAAAGCTAAAGATAACAATTAAATAAATAAAGAACACAAAACTTTTAAATGGACAAAACTCAAATTCGCAAGTTTATTCCCTCTCCAAATAATGATAATGAGTTTGCCTTACTAGGAGAAAGCCTTAAATAGGTCAAAAATTATATCCCAACTAGGAAACAAATATAAAAACCCTAAATTATAATGGAAAAAAAAACATAAAATCCCAAAAAAAACAAGAAATCTGAAAATAAAAATAAAAAACATCCAAACTACCAAAATCGGGGAGGTCTTAACAAGATTTTTTATATCAAAAGATCTGACGGTCCGCGTATGACATAATAGCTAATATAGAAAAAACAACCTCCAAAAACTTCTATAAAAACCTGAGAATGGTCCAACAATTAGATAAAAAATTATGATCTTTTTGAGTTGTTATTCTAGCTTGACGCGACCAGACATCCTCTTAGATCTTGATATATCTCATTGATCTATAAATACATCTGTTAAGCCATCCATATAATTTATTTGTGGCAAACTCATACTTAATGACTCAAAATCACATTTTATCGCAGATCCAACTACATCATTAAGTTTCTTTTAAAATTTTAAATAACTAAAAATGATTGAAATTTCTAAAAAAAAAATTTAGAAACGCTTAGCAAGTTTTTTGGAATTTTTTTTATTTCTTGAACATTTTAGAAAGCTTAGTTTGTTATATATATATATATACACTCTTAAAAATTTTAAGGATTTTAACAGCCAATATTTTTAGCACTTTTTTTATTTTTTTTAAATGGAAAGAGTATTCTTAAATAAAATATTACTTTTTATCAAATATTTTCTAAGATTGTTCTTTGTTTTAGAAAAAGAGTTTGAGAAAAAGAACTTCTCAAACATTTTTAAAGATATTAATTGGTATTCATAAATCCTAGCTTCTTGCAAACCAAGAAAAACCAAACGCACGATTATTATTAGCCACGTAAAAGAGCACTGGTGCTTATTGTTTTATTATTTTCATTGGCATTTGCACCAGATAATGGATTTAATTAGCATTTAGCTAGTCACCTTCTTAGCCAAGATATGTAATTAAAAAGTTATTTAATATTTAGAATAAGTGCTTGATCTGAAAAACTCCAGGCTTAATTTCTAAAATCTGTGCACCTGCTCGGAGTTATGGACGGGATTTTGCTTTTAAATTCGGAACCAAGCCCTGTAATCTAAATTAATGTGCGAAGTGGGTTAAGGGGGCACTTGGGAAGTCTCATAAAGCACTTGCAAAATCCAAGACAATGACAGGTAACAGAAAGATGGAAGATGATCCATGATCCATGACTGTTAACTAATTCAGAGTTGTCCAAAGGAAAATCAAATATGCTTACCACCTCAGACTTTGTAAGTGCCATCTCCCTCATTCCTCATGTTGGTGGGTCATCCATGCAATTCTACACAAATAGTCCCATTCACCTGCTGCTGTAATGCGCGTCGGACCTGTTTTATTTTCCATTCCGGTACTATTTGAGGATGGTTTTTGCTGCTCTGTGATGATTTCTCGTCCAATTATTGCCCACTACTAAGTTCGGAGCTGCTATTTTATTTCGCATTATTATGTGGTTAATATTGATGCACCAAACTCATTGCTTTCACCATAATCTATAAAAAATTGCTGAATATGCTATCTCTATGTCTTCTTTAAGATGGATACGCAAACCAGCCATGTATATAACTTGCTATAAATTGGAAACTTTTGAGTATGTGGCCTTTGTTCTTCCAACATGGGATCGTTAGGTCCTTGCTTTCTCCCTCTCTCTCTCTCTCTTCATTCATGCACTTTGATCTCTTCATCCCCCTTTCGCTAATGTTTCTTTCTTTTTCTTTTTTTCCCTCAAATCTGTCACAGTGAATTCTTTCTTTCTTTTCTTGTTTTTTACATGTCTTTCAAGTGATTTTCTACTTTATCTCTTATTTTAAGGTTCTCAAACCGGGGAAAGTCTTGCAGGTAACCTTCTTAAGATGGACGCTGCTAGGAGGGCCAACGGACCAAAATACGAGTGCTTGCTCTTTGGTACGTGAAAGCCAGTAATTAGTTAATGAAAAAGCAGGATGTCCAACAGAGAACTCAGGAAATCTGATTTAAATTTCTTAATGTATTCATGCTTATGATTAATAATGTTATGTTTTCCAGACATGGATGATACGTTGTACCCCTTGAGTTTGGGTCTCAACATGGCTTGCCGAAAGAACATTGAAGGTTAGATCAAAGTAACCACGGAACTTGTGTTGATATATCAATTGAAGTACATAAATAATGCGGTTTGAGTTATTTTCTCTGCAGAGTTCATGTTGCATCAGCTACATATTGAGGAAAGTGAAGTTCCGAGATTGTGCTTGGAATTATACAGGGAGCATGGAACAACAATGGCCGGTCTAAAGGTGAAATTATATCCTTGATTCTTTAATAGTAGAGTCCTCCCTCTACTTCTTCTTCTTCTTCTTCTTCTTCTTCTTGTTCTCAGCTGGGAGTTTAACTAATGAATCTTAACACAATGACAACCAGGCTCTTGGCTATGAGTTTGATAACGATGAGTTTCATGCTTTCGTTCATGGAAGATTGCCTTATGAAACACTGAAGCCTGATCCGGTGCTAAGGAACATTCTACTTTCCGTCCCACAGCGTAAAATAGTAAGTCAAATTTAATTCCATTCTTTCCTTTCAAGCGAAACATATTTCAGTTTCAGCAAAGTAGACATGGAGTGTAAGCAAATTTTCTAAGATGTCCCTTAACGTCTTCAGATCTTCACAAATGCTGATAAGGCGCATGCAGCTGAAGTTCTCAAAAGGATGGGATTCGAGGATTGTTTCGAAGGCGTCATTTGCTTTGAAACCCTTAATCCTCCTCTAGAAATTGCAAATAACATGGATGCATTAGATAATGATGCAATGATTGCAGGAGGTGAGCCAGAGCCAAGTGACTTCGATGGTGCTACTGCCACTGGTAACAAAAATAAAATAAAAAATGATTTAGTTAATGGTATCAGCTCCAAGTCACGAATCCTCTGTAAACCCTCTCTGGAGGCCATTGAAGCAGCTATTCAGATTGCAAATGTGGACCCAAGGAAGACAGTAATATTTGACTCATAACTTAGATCTGAAAACTATCATTGTTCTGCTTCAAATTTGCAGAGATCATGTGGAGTTGTATCTCATTTCTTTTTTCTCCCTTGTTCCATCATTCTTCTCAGATCTTCTTTGACGACAGTGCTCGAAACATTGCAAGTGGGAAAGCAGCAGGACTTCATACAGTTATTGTAAGCTCTACAAATCACTGCTTTTCTTGTTATCATCAGTAAACACACAGTAGAACACTCTAGTCATGTGTGATTTCAATAATCATGGCAGGTAGGGAGCTCGGTCCTTGTACCAGGTGCAGACCATGCCTTGAGAAGCATCCACAATATCAAAGAAGCAATACCTGAAATTTGGGAGGATGAAGGAGAGGAGATGGAGCAAGTTATCCAGCCCACTACAGTCGAAACAATGATCCTTGCTTAGGTTTTCCTTTCAGTTGCCTCACATTAAACCTGGCTATTGATGGCAAAGTAACCTAATGGCCAAAGGAGGAAAAGGAAATAAAGTACTGATGGTATATTCAGTCTTCGTGTAAAAAATCTCTACCGTGGAAGTAAAAGCTCATTGTATTTGGTTGGGGCATGTAGCGTCATACTCTATATAAGATTTCATTTAGCTAATCTGAAACAGTTGGAGTAAGATGGTAACTAGTGAAACGTGGTTGGGATTCTTATTTGAAAAGGCTTTGTTGAGCTGCAAGTTTGATACAAATGATATCTGGCATTTATGTTCACTTAACAGAACTATATGTAAAAAAATCTCTTCCTACCATGAGCTTACAAAACATAGCTCATATTTCTCTGAGCCGCGGATGAAGTTTCCCAAAACTAATGCGAAATCAAGGGGGTGATTGCTCATGAATTTTCTCAATGATTATGAGAAACCATGTCTCTAGGGTTGTTGACATGATCTTCGAGAATACAATAATCAGCTATCTAGCGGTAGCTCCCCAGAATTAACAACTCTGCATGGCTTCCGAGGATTATCTGACCTGCTTGTCTCTACAGATTCAAGCTTGCGCACAACATCCATTCCATCAATGACATGTCCAAAGACAACGTGGCGGTTGTCCAGCCATGGAGTCTGCAGCACAAATTAAGAACATTGTTTGCATAGAATTTCAGTGAAAGGAACTCTTTATATCGATATTTCAGCACTTCAGCTGTTCACTGAACTTAAAGATTAACAAGGCACAGACAGCCATCATCCAATCCATGTTATGTACGAAAATGATAGGGATCCCAGTTAAAAACTAAGATTGGAATGAAGAGGGAGTTGCCCCAATGCAATACGATACAGTAGGCAACTATTTTAGAAGAAAATCGTAAGAAATAACCAATCAAGTCAGTTACAATTTACAACAACTTAATCAAACAAACACAATTCATGAACCTTCTACAATTTTTAATCTGGACCTCCTATCTGATAAGGAAAACTAACGAACTACCAGGGCCTTCTTTTCTTCTTTACATTCTTGTTTCCAATGTTTCATCAATAAACACTCAACTTCATCTTTTACATTTCCTTTTAATGCCATCTTTCCAGATCAAAATGTAGAGGAGAAAGAGAAAAACTAGGATATCTCTCCACCTCCGCACACAGAATAAGAAGAACTAATGCTCTCATTCGTATTCCTATGTACATGACCGCTATCAATTCATTATCTCTATCAGCACAAACCAATCGAGACATCATTAAGTAAATATCTCTATCAGATTGCTGCTGCCAAATGTTTACCAGTTGATCTAATAATAACAGGGTATAAATATGTCCAAGTTTTCAGAATTCTAATTCTAGAAGAAGACAACGTGAAACATTTTTTATAAGAAACACAAAAAAATGTGGAAAGTTTCCACTAGATCTATACTTGAAAAAATGAAGTTGGACATGCAACAACCAAAAGAACAAAACTGCAACAGTTATATTACCTTTACTGTGCAAATGAAAAACTGGCTCCCATTGGTATTGGGACCTGCATTTGCCATGCTCAAAACACCAGGTCCAACATGCTTCACTGCAAATGATGGATTTAGAATTTTAGCACAATATTAGGCAAATCCTCCCAGGAACCCAGCCAAATCACCCACATTATAGAATAAAAGATAAAAATGGAAAGGGATGTTTATGTGATGCTCTGAGTTATAGAAGTTTACAGTTTATATTTATTCAGGCTCATGAAAATACTCACAGGAAAAGCTCTCATCTTCAAAACTAGAACCATATATGCTTTTTCCTCCAGTTCCCTGCAGTTATGAAATTGACAGTTTCTTCTTAGTGAAATCAACTTCCTACTTAAGAAGCCGTATGTGTTAGACTGCAGAAACAGAGAGCTCACATCTCCTCTCGTGAAGTCACCACCCTGGATCATGAAATCTTTGATAATACGATGGAAGGAGCATCCTTTGTAACCATACCCTTTATCTCCTGCATGCGGTGTTTTAACATCGAAGGCCAAACACATCACCGTATGATTAAGCCTCAAATAATGGCTCCAACAGATAATCTTTGTTTAAAAAGCTCACCTGTGCACAAGGCACGGAAGTTCTCAGCAGTTTTTGGGACAACATCTCCAAAAAGGCCCATTACAATTCTACCCACGAGTTCACCCCCAACTTCAACATCAAAGAAACACTTGGTCGTCACTTTTGCTTGTAGATCAACATCCTGATACAACAGGGTTATTGAGAACACAGGACCCCAATACATACGTGGTTCCAAAGATGGAAGGGGCGACTTATGCATACTTCAAAAACAAAAAAAGAATAATAATAACAGTAATGAAAACCTTGACGGAATCACATATTTGTCTGTATGAATTACACAATCATCTGAAAGTCTTCTGAGAACAAATACATAGAATTAATAGAGCACCACCACAGGCTGAAAACTGAACTGAAAGTGAAGCTAAAGCCATTTAATTTTGGGTTACTTTAGATTGAAATATACCAACTATAAGAGAAAAAAATGCTGAAACTGGCCCGTATCATTGTTTACATTCCTTCGCTAATTTTGTGGACGGACCTATTCCATGACTAGTTTCAACATTTGAGAGCTAGTTCAGGAGATGATGAATGTTAGCTAGAGATGCAAGGAAAAAGAAAGGCCATCTTCTACATTGGCAATCATATCTCAATTTTCTATATCACCACTTAACTCAACATGGATAGAAAAGAAATTCGTTGAGATGTGATATCTGACAGTGAAACGTAGCAGTCCATTGTTTTAAGGGCTTTTTAAATACTATCATTGATGAATACCAAAGCAAAGGGATTGAATAAGTAGTTACATTTGCCATTGAGTTGGCGCATGCCATTCTCTGATTCTTAATATAAGGTGCTTTAGGAAGCCGTATGATAGGGAATTTCGATGCATAGTGAGATCTTGATGTCAATGCTCTTCCAAGGCAGTTCAAGGTCGGTGTTTGAGAGTAACCACCCCGGGCATTTCTGATAGTAGATATCTTATGTGGCCTGCTTGTATTCAAAAAATCTTGTTCATAACTACCCTGCCATGAAAACAATGAATGAGAGGAAAGAAAACAAGTCACATAGTAAGAGTACGAGATACAAAAGGTAAAAAAAGGAAGAAAATACAAAAATGTACTGCTTGCACAGAGGCACTATGATTTTTATTTCTGTACAATTTGTGAGCAAAGTCTTACTGGCAAATAAATCATTGACCAGCATCAAAGTGTGATGGTTGTCCTTAATCACAAAATTTTGCTTTGGCAAAGCAAATGTGATCAACTCATGTCTAGAGCTTAGAGACCTCATTATTTCTTCATCTCACTCCTTTCAATGACCTTTTAATCACTGATTAATAATTAGTTGTTAGAACCAAGTTTCTGTTAAACCCCCCCTTTTCTTTTTCGCAGCTTTCAAGGTTGCAGTGTACAGAATGATGAAATGACAGATGCGTTGGCCTTATTTGAATGATTAATACTACATTTCATAAATTCTCAACTTTTTGTTATTCGAAAAACACGTTTGATAGATTACACGAATTCTCCAAAATAAACTGAAATAAAAAGCAAAACACGTATAAAGTTGGCATTTAGTCACAGGCAAAAGATTTGAAGGCCATGCTTCAGTGATTCCTTGTAAAACCACACCAGCAGCTAAGAATTCAACAGATCCAAGGGAAAGTTGTCCCGCATGCAATAAACTTTTGTCTACAAGCCAAGGAAGCATCATGATAATTGGAAAAAGGAAAAGTCACATCAATAAAATAATCCTTGTTCAAGTTATTAATACTCTTCCAGGATCACAATAGTATACTATGAAATTAATACAACTGGAATTAAAAAAAAATAACACTAGAACAGAACGCAGAAGCCGGGATTCGATAGATTGTGAAATGAATGTTAAGGCCAACTGTCAATCCTATTTTAGTCATAAATACAGAATGATCTTCTAACAAAACCCATTTCGCTACAATTCTCGAAGTTGATAAGCAATAGTCGCCAATCTGTAAATTAGTAAGCCCAAAAACAGACATGGCAAAATAAAGAAACAATCAACACAAACAAGAACTGGGTTCTTAGTACTTAGTAGCCATGCAACCAGCAGCGTCAACAATGACCCAAGGTGTGTCATGTCATTCACAAACTCTATCTACCAGTATTTGCTTCATTATTCTTGTCTGTGCGTATTTCCTTACTCGTGTCGTTGTTTCAATGTGTTAAACTTGGGAAAGAGTATGTGAACATGCTATGGAGTACAGAAAGACTGACCTGAATAACAAGGCGAGGACCGTGCGCCATTTGCATTGACGATGTAGAGGCCATTTCCTTTGGCAGACTAGACTAGAGTCTTCTTCTTTCTTTTCGGCTGTGCCTGTGTTCTGGAAGTAGAGGAGGTTCGAAGATAAGATCACCTTAGCCGTTAGCGCGTTGAAGCCTTTAAGGCAAGGTGTCAAGGCAGAGAGGACAAAAAATCGACAGACTTGGGGAGGAACTACCTCGTTTTATCCGACGGGTGTCTTAAAAAAATCCGCCTCGTATTTATTGCTCTCTCAACTCTCAAGTCTCATCAACTCATTATTGATTGGGCTGGGTAACTGCAACCGGCCTTAGGCCATCCACGGTGAGACCACTGACTAATATCTCTAACCCAATGGACTAGCTTTAGACTGCTCACATGGCCCATTTAGTTCAATATTTACAAAAAAAAAAAAAATACATAAAAAAATACTACTTTTGATCTTTAATATCTTGAGCATCTCCAACCGAGAAGAGAAGGTAAAAAAAGAGCTAAAAAAAAATCTTGTACTTTTAGCTTTTTTATTTGTTTTTGTTCACTCCAACCGGGTAGCTAAAATGACAGATAAAATAGCTGTTGAATACGATAAAAGCTAGTTTTATCTTTTTTTATAGCAAAAGGCAAATGAAGACGTTGGCAACCATTTTTTTCTCTGTTGATTTATATCCGTTGGCCAACGTCTTCATTTTATATCCGTTGGCCAACGTTAATATTTTTAATTTAAAAGCAGAACCAACAGAAGGAAGAAGATAACATTTAAGCAAAACAGAAGGAAAAAAAAAAATTACTTGCAAATTTCACCCTTTTCTCTGATTTAGAAAACAAGAATTAATTGTTCTCCGGTTAATTAATAACATCGATTGTGTTAATTAATTGAAATCAAAAAGTATGCTTGCTTAAAGACTTTTTCTATTTTTATTATTTTTTTACATCTCTTGACTTTTATTTTCTATTTGTAATGATTTTTATTTCTTTGTTATTTTAAGTTTTTGATATGGGTTAAGGAAGACAATTTTTATTTATATTGTTATCTTTGACAAAATTGAAAGGAAGTAATGATGGTAGCTGATATTGATAAAAACATGGAGTGATATATCTTAAATTTATTTTTGATTGCCTATTTTAATTTGAGGTCAATTATATTTTGTCTTGTTAAAGATGCAACTAAACCAAGTGATTAGATTAATGTTAGAACAAGTAGAAGACAATTCTTATTATTAATTCACATGTATGGAAACTACAAAATTGCTAGACATTGAATGTGAGCTTTCTTTACACCCTTTTATAAGGTTTTAACTTGAGGTTTTTTTTTTAATGTAGATGGATTCAAATTTTCCAAGCTCTTGTACCAACTTTCTTATGAGCAAGTCAGAAGATATTCTCTCTCAACTAAGTGATTCTAATTAATTAATTAATGACTTAACATACTCGAATTTAAATGTCAATACAATAAAAAAATCACAAAGAAGTAAAAACTTCTCACCAGAAGAAGATTGTTGAACAACAAACAAAACAATTCTGGGCTCGCGTACATGCTTGCTTTGTAGAGAATGGAGGAAACTTGAATAATCATTCTCAAATAAGCATATCAAGTAGAAGGTAAGAAATAAATAAAGAAGTCGGTAAATTTATTGGATTTGTTACTCAAATTGAAAAGCATCAGCAAAGTTGAATGACCAAAGAATCAAGGGTAATTTTAATATTCATTTCCATGTTAAATTATTTAACACATATTTTAACATTATTTTATTTATTTATTTATTTATTTACCAGATTAATGATGCTCGACAAATGTATGCTTCTTGCGTTAGCAAACGATTTCAACTAGAACATTGTTGGGTTATCTTAAGAAAAGAAGCTAAATGGCAATTTAAGCATGCAAGTCAACATTAAAGGTCAAAAAAATCATTTCAATGCAAGTCCGGCTTCATCAACTCCATCTACCCCTGATTCTGTTAGATTAGGAGAAGATAGTGAACCATTGATTTATCAAGATAGACCAATCGGTTAGAAGGCTGCAAAGGAACGACTTAAACGTCGACAAGAAAAAGATAAAGTTGGAGAGGTAACTGTAACAAATCTCTTACAACAATTTAGGGATACTCTAGTTGAAATTGAGGATCAGAAGAAACAAGACAGGAAAATTATGTTAGAGCAACAAGTTATGATGATTCAACAAAGTCAAGAGAAACAAGAATTGGACAGGATTGAGAAAGAAGAACAAATTATGAAAATGGATATTTCTAATTTGGATCCAATTTCTACAGCGTATTTTCAAAATAGAAAGTTAGAAATTATGCAAAAGAGGAGTTTTAATTTTTAATTAACTTTGATTGATTTATTGTAATGTAATGTATTTTTAATTAAATATGTAGAAAATTCTTGGTTATTTTAAATATATTGTTAAAATTGATATCAATTCATAATACTTTTTTGAAGTTCTTCTAACACTTAACAATAATAAGTAGGATTAATTAACTTAAAAGATAACAACCATAATGAAAAAAAAAACATAAAAAACTTGAAAATTATGATAACATAAGAAGTTCAAATCTAAAGATTCTACTCGTTGTCATATTGTTTCCACAAATGTTCAATTAAATCTTCTTGTAGTTGAGAGCTAGTTACTCTATCCCTAATTCTATTATGAGTTTGAAGAAAATTATGCAGTTCTGGTATTTCACCATGTGACACTGATATAAAGGAATTGACTTAATGTTCATGGTCAAATCCAAGGTTCATTGCTCCTTCATCCTCAATAATCATATTATGCATTATTATGCAAGTTTTCATAATATATGCAAGTATTTCTTCATCCCGGTATTGAACAGGTCTATGTACAATTACAAAACGAAATTGGAACACCCCAAATGCTCGCTCCACATCCTTTCTTGCAGACTTTTGCTTGCTTGCAAAATATTTTCTCTTTGCTCCTAATGGTCTTAGGATTGTCTTAACAAAGATTGACCAATTAGGATAAATCTCATCTGCTAAATAATATCCCATTGTATATTCATGCCCATTAATTGTATAATTGACAGGAGCAGTACGACCTTCAGCAAGTACAGCGAAGATAAGTGATCGATCAAGAACATTAATATCACTTAATGATCCAGGCATTTCGAAAAAAAGCATGTCATATCCAAAGATCTTGTGAAGCCACCGCCTCTAGAATTATAGTTGGTTCACGACAATGACCAGTATACATCCCATGCCATGTAATTGGGCATTTCTCTCATTTCCAATGCATACAGTTAATGCTCCCTAACATCCCTGGAAATCCACGTTGCTTTCCAATTGGTTGCTTTCCAATTGATAATAATCGACAAATATCGGTCTCGTTTGGTGTCCTTAGATACCAATCATCAAAAAATTCTACGATTGTTTTGACGAAAGCTCTAAGACTTTCTATCGCAATGGTTTCTCCAATTCGAAGATATTCATCAGTAAGATCTGCAGGAATACCATATGCAAGTATTCTGTGAGCTGTAGTTACCTTTTGAAGGCAAGATAAACCAAGAACACCAAGAGCATTTGTCTTTTGTTTGAAATATGGATTATGAGCTTCCACTGCATTTTCGATCCGAAAAAAAAGACGACGACTCGCCCTAAATCTTCTTCGAAATTGACTTTCAGTGAATTTAGGATTTTCAGCAAAATAATCATTATATAACCTTAACTCACTTTCTTTTCTATTACGATTGGCAATATTGTGACCAAGAATAGAGTCACGATACCCTGTTCTCTACCCTTGATTATTCAATTCTTCTTCAGCAACCACAATGGTAGCAACTTGAAAAGCGAACATAGGAGTGTCATCATCAAAATCAAAAGCATCATAAAAATTAAAATTAGAATGATTCATGGTGAATTTTAATGAAATATAACAAAGATTGGAGAGAAGAAAATGACGAGAAAAAATGTTAAGGTATATGAGAATATTTATAGATGGATTATTTTTTCAAATTGTAAAATCTTAAAATGTTGGCAGTAATTTTTTCAAAATTTGAAATTTTAAAATTTAAAATGTTGGAGGTCATTTTTTTTAAATTTGAAATTTTAAAATTTAAAATGTTGGCGGTCATTTTTTAAAAATTTAAAATTTTAAAATTTAAAATGTTGACGGTCATTTTTTCAAAGCTTGATTTAAAAAAAAAATTGAAAATCAAAATTTAAAATGTTGGCGGTTTTTTCAAAGTTTGAATTTGAATTTACTTTTAAAAAACTAAATTTTTAACAATAACATATAAAAATTAAAATTAAAAATATTAATATAAATAAATTTTAAATTATATCTTTTAACTTTCATATTACTTCATTACTTTTATAAATTACTCATATTAATTATATAATTAATAACATCATAATTATATTATATATAAAATATCTAAATTAATTATATAATTATATTAAAATTAATTTAACATGAAATATATTAAAATATAATTGACTTTTCTAAATAGCTTTTTACCATTGGAATGCACATAATCAAAAAAGCTATATTTACACTATTCAAAAAGCTATTTTCTCAATTTGGCTCTTTAGGCCCCGTTTGTTTGCTGGAAAGTAGTTTCCTTTTGGAAAGTGAATTTTGGAAAAGTGAATTTCAGGAAAGTGAATTATTTTTCGATGTTTGGTAGTGTAATGGAAAATAAGTTGAAAAACATTTTCCAGTGTTTGGTTATGTCATGGAAAATGAGCTGGAAAATAACTTATTAATGTTTTATTTTCTCAAGTTTATTAAAATAATACAAATCTTACAAATTAAAAATTTGAATGAGGATGAAATTGAAAAAAAATGTAATTTCATAAATTATCTCAAATAAAATAAATAATAATAGAAATAATAGAAATCAAATCTAAAAAATAAAATAAAAATGAAAGATGAAGAAATTAAAATAATAATAATTAACATTTCATAAATTATTTCAAATAAAATAAGTAACAATTAAAAGAATGGGAACCAAATTTGATAGATAAAAAATTTCAATAAGAAAATGATAAGGGAAAAGCAAATAATAATTATAAAAATGAGGACCAAATTTAATATAAAAATTAAATTTTAAGAGATGAAATTGAAAAATAAATATTCAAAACAAAATATATATAGCAATCAAAAGTTTGAGGATCAAATTTGATATAATCAGCAAATAATATGATATTTCTAAATTTTTCACAACTTCCAGAAAGTGTTTTCCGTCTAAAGTTTCAGGAAAACACTTTCCTAAAACCAAGTCAAATTTTTCTTTGACTGGAAAGTGTTTTCCGTTGACCAACTTTTCTAATAACAAATAAATACAGGAAAGTTTGGAAAGTAGTTTCCTGGAAACCACTTTTTGAAAAACAAACATGACCTTAATTTAGCATTTTCCATTGGAGATGCTCTAATACATGAAATTATTATAGATTAGGTACCCAACAAATATTAGTTGTTGTATGGTTTGTATTTTTTTGAAAATTTGTTTAAAATAAATAAAGTATAGATGAATGAGAAATTAATTTTAAAAAATTCTTGGTTTTCCCACCAAAAAAAAATCTTAGTTTTTTTAGATTTAATTATTGATTTATGGTGGTTAAACAATAGTTGACAATTGTGAAAATTAATTCTTATTAATACTTTAACATTTTAACTTTCAAAATTCACTATAAAAATAGAGATGAAGGCAGTGTTTGTTTAGATGGTTGCGTCTGTGTTTTACTTAAAACGCAGATGCAACATGTTTGGTTAAGGAAAAAAAGCAATTTACTGTTCATGGATCCCACGGTAAATTGTGTGCGAAACGCAGGGAGAAGAAAAGCAGCAAGGTGCTGCTTCTTGCACGAATAAGAAGTCCAACCATGCTACACTGTTCACTGAACAGTGGAGGCATACTCCACTGTTTTGGCCGGACCGGCTCCGGTCCAAAGCGCAAAATACATTGAACCGGGTCCGACCCAGTAAAATAAAAAAAATATTTTTTAATTGTGTTTTATTCGAAAAACTAGTGTTTAACATTATTCAATGACACTACATAAATTAGACAGAGATCGCTTGATAACGTAACATTTGTAGAATTTGATCACAATCTCAATTTTGTTCATGATTATATTTAACCTGAAGTTGTTGCGCGCTTAAGAAACCAAGAAAATTGTAGCATTGTCGGATGTATTTCATACGTGATGAAATTGTAGATAGTTTAATTGAACAATAAAAAATATTTTATATAAAATATTATTTATTTCATGATGTAATAGCAATAGTTAAATCTACAATATTTAAATTAAAAACCATCAGTATTAATATATATATATATATATATATATATATATATATATATATATATATATTTTATTTTATAACCTCAATTTGAAAAGCAATTTTTTAACCAAACACACTAAACTACTTTTTGTTCAACATTAATTTCAACCACAGTTTTAACCAAACATACATAAATACCAAATCAACCTTTATCAAAAGTACTTTTTATAAAATATTTTTTTTCAAACCGCAACCACAAAAGTTACCACAATACCAAACAGACTCGAAAGAGTTTCAAACAAGAATTTAACTTTCATTTAATTTGTTATATTCTCACACATATATTTTTCTTCAATACTATATGTTTTAATTTATAATTTTTTGGCTTGCTTGTAGCTTTTTTTTTTATTTAATTTTAGAATGTTGTTATATATCTTTATTTTAAAGTTATAATTTATTTTCTAAAATTACAATTCATACAATTTATTTGAATCTCTTTCAGTTGTTGTATGACATATATTTTATGAACTAAGCTTTTTTTTTAGATTAATGTGAGTATCCAGGTCAACTTGCTTGCACCTCGACTAATCACATGGGTCCTGAAGTTAACGACCATGTAAGCCTCCAGTGACCCCGAGGCTTGTGAGACTCAAACTGATGATCTCTGGGGAGCAAACTCAGGGTCTGACCAGTTAAGCTACACCCCTCAAGGTTTGAACTAAGCTTTTATAAACCATGTTTATATCTTGTTTAGTTTATACATATTACTTGCAAACTTTTTGGTATAATCATGTATTTTTTCTTTCTTGTTTAAACATAATTTTTTGACATAATACATGTTTAATTTGAACTAAAATAAACAAAAGTGTTTATTTTTTTATCTTGAATAATTTAAATATTTTTGTTTATCAAGTTGCTTTATTTCAAGTTTTATATTATTTTACTTGCTTGATATAAAGCCAAAATATGTATTTATAGATATTATTGCCTATTATTTTTATAATGTATTGATGTTTTTAACTCGGAAATTAGTTTTTCCAATCAATATTGTTTCAGCAAGTACTACCTCGATAGTGAGGATTCCACCATCATATTTTGTGGTGTATAATGAGAAACCTGAAAAAATCAATGGATTTAACTTTAAATGGTAACAACATAAAATATTGATTTATATGCCCACCTTGAATTAGTTAAGTTCTTGTAGGAAAAATATTAAAGTTGTTAAATAATGAATATAATTTCATTATTCCTAGTTTCCATGGAAAAAAAGCACCAGAAAATTGTTCACTTAAAAGAATGATTGATGTAGCTTAAGTAATTATCATCACTTAGAAGATAATGAAGTTGAGCTTTGAAAGAGTAAAATGACCAAATGACCAAAACATTTAGTCCTAATTTTTTAACATGCTTGTTAGAAAATGAACCTTAAACCTACTTTGAAGCAATGTCTTGTTCAGAAATTTCTTATTAGAAAGAGATAGTCAATAATGAAATTGAATTCATTATGAATAATCATACATGAGAACTAGAGGATTTTTTCCTTGGAAGTAAACCATTAGGTTACAAGTGAATCTTTAAAAGGAAGATGAAAGTTTATGGCACTATTGATAAATACAAAGTTAGACTTGTTGTTAAAGGTTTTAAATAATAAGAAGGTGTTGATTCTTTTGACATATATTCACATGTATCAAGAATAACTTCTATATGAATATTAATAGTCATTGCAGTTATTAATAAGCTTGAAACATATCAAATGAATATAAAAACAACTTTCTTAAAATGGTGACCTTGATGAGGAGGTTTACATGGAACAACCTAGGGGTTTTATTGTTAATGAACAAGAAAATAAAGTATGTAAATTTGTCAAATCATTATATGGTTTGAAAAAACACCTAGAAATGACATGAAAAGAATAACAAGGTTATATTGTCAAATAAAGTTCAAATCAACAAAGTTGATAAATGTATTTATATGAAAAACACAGATAAAAGTTATGTCATTGTATGTTTATATGTGGAATATATGCTTATTTTAGTCAATAATGATCACATGATCAAGTCTACTAAAAAGATGTTAACTAAACGAGTTTGACATAAAATACTTAGGTGTTGCAGATGTCATACCAGGAATAAATATATCTAGGATATCTGTTAGATTAGTATTGTCTCAATCTCATTATATTAAGAAAGTTCTAGACAAATTTTCTAAAGGTGACAATAACATTGTGAAAACATCAATGAATATAAGTGTTTATCTATCCAAAAATAAAAGCGAGGAAATAGACCAATTAAAATATTCTCATATAATTAGGAGCTTGATGTGTGCTATGAATTGCATAAGACCTAATATTTTTTACTCGGTTAGCAAACTAAATGGATTTTTAAGTAATCCAAGTATGGATAATTGGAAAGCAATACGAAGAGTAATCAAATATATGAGGTATATCGTTGACTATGGGCTACATCATACTAGTTACCTAACGACATTAAAATGATATAATGATGCTAATTAGATATCTGACATTAAGGATTTGAAATCCACAAGTGGATATGTCTCCACTTTTGGTGTATAAGTTGTGTCATGAAAATCCTCCAAACAAATGTGTATCACTAGATCCATAATAAAATTAGAATTCATTACTCTTGATAAACCTATAAAGGAAGCCAAATGAATTTGGAATTTCTTTGAAGATATTTCATGTTGGCCAAAACTAGTATCAACTATTTGTATCTATTGCGATAGTCGGTCAGCAATCAAAGGGTCACAAAGTTGTATGTATAATGATAAGTCTAGACATATACATCATAAACATAATATCATTAAACATTTGCTCTCAAATAGAGTTGTTTCCATTTACTCTGTATATTTTTTTAAAAAAAATTATGGATCCGTTAACTAAAGGTTTGTCGAAAGAGTTTGTATATAATTCATCGAGGTGAATGGGTTTAAAGCCTTTAAAAGATGAAAGAGTGTAATGATGGTAACCATACCTAGTTGATTGGAGATCTCAAGTTATAGGTTCCAATAGAAAACTAAGTCGTATAACATTCTCGGTATTAGTAGAAAATTATTATTTCTTATTTATTCCTATGATGAAATAAGTTCTAGCTACAACGTGATAAAAGGAGAGCTGAGCTCATAATGATTTCCACATCTTGGAACATCAAGTGGAGTATAAAAAAATACTATTAATGAAAGATCACCTATATGAATGAGAAACGTGGTTATTTCTTTGAGTTGTTCATGGTTGAATTAAAAAAATTTCAATAAAAGCTGGATTCTCTAAATCATTCATGAATCCAAGAGTTGTTCATGGCTAAAATGAACACAATAATGAAAACCAAATGAAATCTTTGGGTAGAGAAATATGTGAATGTTATTGTCTTGATTTACATAAAAAGCTAAATAGTTCAAGATATCACGTTCATTATTTAGCCAAGTAAATCCGATAATATTTCACTAGTGAAGGTTTAAAGCTAAAAGCTACCTATCTTAATGTAGTCATCTATAAAATCAGTATCTCTCAATAAATCTTTGAGTCATTTTTAAATTGGTGAGACAATTTCTATTCATGTAGGAGATTGTTGGAAATTTATTTTAAATAAATAAATTATAGATGAATGAGAAATTAATCTCAAAAAACCCTTGGTTATTTACACACTAGTCTAAATTAGAGAAAATATTTTTGTTTAGCATGCCTATCTGATGATAAACTATTTATCCATGTTAATTATTTTTTAACTACAATCTTATTATAATAAATTAATCATATTTACACACTAGTCTAATATATCTATAAACTTTGATCTACATGTCTAATGTAAATGATTTCGAGTACTATATTACAGGCATGGCTATGGCGACCACCATAACCTTAAATTTTTGTCTGTAAAATATCCCGGAGACATAAAAACCTTGACATGGCATAACATATAAACTAGAAATTACAAGAAGTTTGGATATTGAAGGTTTTAAAGCACTAGCCGCCAAGGTATAATCCCAAGCTTATGTATATAACTGCTTCATTTTCCCAGTTCTTGAGTTTCAATGCTTAATTTTCTCAACAGAGTATGTTGAATGAAGTTAGGATGGTAAAACAGTGATGAAAACGCAGAAGCTGTATTTTTGCTTGGCAGCTGCGGGATGTTCTTGCCTGTGGCTTTTGGTGTTTGGAATGTAGTAATTTATATTTAGGATTGCTTCTTCTTTTAATGCATTTCAAAATTATTTTTTACTTGTTAAATTGATAATTTTTCAGTGATTTCTAATAAATTTAATGTATTACTATCTAAAATAAATCATTTTAATATATTTTTAAATAAAAAAATTATTTTAAAAAACATCCTACATCTTAAACTCAACCTTAAACTCCATAATCTCAAGAACAACTAATAGATAGTGTTGGTCTGGCGGAGATAACAAAAGAATTAATGGAATGGTAATGTACAGCAGACAGCACGGCGAACCTCGATTTTTCCAACTGTTGTCGATCACGCTAACAGCTAGCCCCAACTCATTATTTGCTGGATATGCAACTGGCCGACCTGAGCCGCCCTGCCAGTGAGACTGGAGGCTAATTTCTCCGACCCAGCCCAGTGGACTCGCTTCAGTCCATTTCGAGTTTTACTGCAGTTAAATTTTTATATTTTTCAAATAATGTGTTAAAATTATGCTCATTTCATTTTGAATTTAAAAGGAGAAAATGCGCTAATCTCACCAAAGGTTTTGTTTGGAATTTACTCATCCAGTGAGAGATTCTCATTTAATACATGGTATTTCTTGAAATATGAGTTTTGAGAAAATATTCGATAAAAGTTAAGAATTATATTTACTTACTATATTTTTAATTCTCGTAAATCGAAATATTTTTTTCATATATAAAATAAAAATACCATACAGCTTTTTTAAAATAAAACAAATAATTAAGTTAAACTGCAATATAAGTTTTATTTTAAGAACTAATTTATAAAATATTTTTTTATGATTCAATTTATAGAATTATGGTATTTTTACTCGATATAATTTCAATTATATTTCTCTAAAAAAAAACATTCAGTTCACACCAATTGGTTCATCATCTTTCACCAAATTCAATTATTTTTTAAAATAATAATTCATCGTTGTAAGATTTTATTTTATTTCTATAAGCTCTTTAGGGGATCTATAAAAACTAATATATTTTATTTCTATTTTAGATGTTGAAACAAACATTGAAAAATCAAAATCTACATGACTGAAGAAAGCCTTAGTCACGATTCTTGATCGTGGAGGGTAGGTAATAAACATCATGCGTATGTATAAATAAATGATATTAAAATTTGTTATAAATTAAAATTTTAAAGACTAGAAACATCATAATTATATATAAAAAAAACACTAGAAATACTCAATTTTTACTTATCTATTCATTTATTAAAAATCTATTTACACTTAATAAAAAAATATTATTTCATTTGAATAGGAAAAACTAGAAAACACTAATAATATTGAATATAAAAATAAAACTAAGCCAGAATTAAATTTTTAAATAAAAAAATTTATTTATTTTTCAAGAAAAATCTATGCATGAGTCAATCTAAGTATGAAGAAACTCATTCTCGAGATCAAATTGTTCAACCTTCTCAATAAAAAATTATTCTTCATCATGAAAATTAATAGTTTTTTAAACAGAATTTTCTTTATAAAAAAACTAAAAGTCTTTTTCATTTTCATATGTAAGATACTCCATCATAAACTTCTAATATTTTTGTACGTGTTACTCCATCATAGATATCTCATCACTATAAATTTTAATAACAACTTACAATAACTAATTATTAAGAATAGTTAGGTTTTAATATCAATATTACAATCAAAATCCTTAAAAATTAATAACATTGTTGGTAATTATAAAAAAAAATTCAAAATACTTAATTTTTATTCATTCAAATTTGACTTGTCAAAAAAATTCCTATAATCTTTTATAAAAAATAAAATAATTAATAATAGGAAATAAAAAAACTAATAAAAAACAGAAAAAAAAAATCATTCTCTTTAAATAGAAAAAAAAGAAAATTACTAAAACTAAAAATCAAAATCTCGAAACTGAAAAAAATATTTATTTTCTAAAAAAGTTATTCATGGTTCAGGCAAGGCCAGCTCAGCTGCAGCTTTATGTGGCTCACAAAATCCAAAATTCCACCACTTCGCGGGCAGCAGCAGGAGGGTAGCTGCAAGGAAGAATGAAAGAAAAGAAATGGGGGGTTGTTTTCGTCGTGAGTAAGCGAAATAATGCGCGCCTTTGGAATCCCAGTAGACTCCAACTTTTGCTCCTCTTATCCTTGTCTCTTGCTGCTCCCACCCTCTGTTAGCGTTACCAGCACCAACGCCAACACTAAAGTCTCTTCTTTCTCTCCTAAATTCTTCGCAAACCTTAGCTCACAAACAAAGCACCGCCTTCTCTCTCACTTCCGACCCATCCCTCATTGTGCCAATTCCGGGTCAACTTTTTTGGACGACGACGATGATTATCACGACAATGATACTGATGATAATGGGTATTATTCGTATGTAGGTGAGGAGGAGGAGGAGGTGTTAGAAGACAGTGTGAGTGAGGATGGTGTTTTTATAGAGATAAAGAAGCTTCAAAAGAACTCGAGGAGGATTCGGTCCGAGATTTCCATAAATGCTAGCCTTGACACTGTGTGGAAGATATTAACTGATTATGAGAAGTTGGCTGATTTCATTCCCAGTCTTGCTGTCAGTAAATTAATTGACAAGAAAGACAATTTCGCTCGTCTTTATCAGGTATAATTCAACTCCCTCTCTTTTTCCTCAACACTGGGTTTGCTTTCTTTCTCTCTATACATCAGGATATGCCATACGAGGTCTGCTTGTTCTAAAGCTTTTTATTTCATAATCATTTGAAAAGTTGTTTTTGGAATGAGTATGGCAAGCTAAATTAAATGCATTCTTGAAAATGATATTCCCGCTATTTCTTCTAAAAATTTCGGCTTAATGTAGCTTTGAATTGTACCAGGTGGTGTTTTCTTAATGAAAATATATATTAATGATTGTTAAAAAAAAGGTTACAAGTGATGGAATGGAGTTAAGAGAGAGTTGAGGGAGGAGGAGCAAGAAAAATTACTTAGGGAGATTAAACTTTGAAGCAGAGGAGAATGCCAGGCGGTTCATGGGAGTGCAGACAGTTTAGAAACTCAGAACGTTCAGTAGAATAGTAACTGGTCAGAAGAGAGAAGTGGTTTCATTGCTGGCTAGTGATGCGAGAATTTAGAGAGGTGGTGCTCTAGAACAAGCTTAAGTACGTTTTGAAAGGCTGTTTTTAGTGGAAATGAGGTGCCTTTTTCCATTAAGGAAGTTTTGATGGGGCATTGTTGGTGGATACGAGGTGCTTTCTTCCATTAGGGAAGTTTTGAGTTTGAGAAATAATATATTGATAGGGTGAAGTTTGTCATGGTAGCAAGTTTAGTGAAATTGTGGGGCATCAAAAACACATGGTTGAAGATTAGGCACCCGTTAACAAGTTTAGTAGAAAGGTTTGAGCCTTCTTGACCAATTATGATTAGATTTCACCAAGCCAGTTCTCCATTAGACATCGAAAGACTAATTTAGGATCTTTCCATAAATAGCTTAATTTTTCTTGTGTGTCACTTGTTATGAAAACATCGATAAACAATTGATTGACAAGTAAATATTTGATTAACTAATAACCTTTTCTTCCATTTACGCAGAACCTTGTTATACTAGTGATTTTCTGATCACTGTAAATTGAACCAGAGGTGTGCACTGTGCCTCTCTTTCGACATGCAACTGCACACAATTGCACAAGAATGTACACATATGCTGGTGAACAACAACAGAAACGCACATGATTTGCCTTTCTATGCATTTGTGTTTGGCTTGAAAGTTCTTTCTACTGAAACCTAAGCTTGCATCTTAGGTTTTTGGTGGATATTGTTCTATGACTTGAATTCAAGACCGCTTGTTAAAATTCTTTCCACTGAAAACCTCATGATCATGAGTTTAGCCAAAACATTTTTCTTGACCTTGTTATATCACTATATTCTTCTTGACAGATTGGACAGCAAAACTTGGCATTTGGACTGAAATTTAATGCAAAAGCAATTTTGGATTGTTACGAGAGAGACCTTCAGACGTTTACTTCAGGGAAAAAACGTGATATTGAATTTAAGATGACGGAAGGTGACTTTCAGTGTTTTGAAGGAAAGTGGTCTATTGAACAGGTACAAATTATCTGTTTCTCTGTTGTTTAGCATCTCTATATTTGCAGGCTATAATTTCATATATTTGAGATTTCAAGCTCCTTGGAATATAATATGAAAATCTATCCAAGTTAGTACAGTTTTTTCTAGGAGTGCTGACTTCAGATTTGCAGCATTAAGCAAGATATAGGATGTGCTTTTCTTGCTTACCCTGGAAAAGATTACAGCTGACATGGTAGGCACCTGAAAGATTTGCGTTGTTGTTGTGTTCAATAAAATAATGTGAAATGAGGGTAGTAACGAAGGTTATCCCTTTGTAAAGCAGTTTGAAGAACTGAGGTTATAGAACTCCATAAATAGATACTTCCCTGAAATGATTGAACCAAGAATCTAGTAACATGTTGAATCAATTTTTTTACTGGAGCATGTTGAGATACTATGTACAAAGCATGTTGAGTCGGTGGAAGAGCCAGGGGAGGCCGGTTGATGCCAAGGAGAGTGTCAAGGAAAAGATAGAGGCAAGGAGCGTCGGAGGTATTTCATACCCGGCTAGCTCATTTAGATGAGGAGCAGAAAGGGAAAGATTGACCGAAAGGCTGAATTGAATGTCCCATTATCTCATCGGTGCTAGCCGTGATATGGATGAAATGTAAGAAGATTTGAACAAGGAGAATTCCCTCTAAGCTGAAGCAAAGTAGCAAACACTCTCAACAGCAAGATGTACAAACTCCTGAGCACGCACATAAGCACCAGATGAAATCCATAACCCGATGGATGCACCAGATGAAATCCATAACCTGATGGATAAAGGTTTTGGGTTAATATTTGGAGTCTGATGCATATATGCAACTCCACTCTGTGACTCCTCCCTGGTTCCTCTGCAGTTAATGACAACTGGGCATTCCAGCCAGTGTTTAAAGTTTTTTGACTGTGACATTGTGTTTTAGATTAAGAGTAGACATTATGTACATCTGCAAGACATCTAATTTACATGAAACTATATTGATAAAACTTGTCCTAAAAATGCTTCATATATCGTACAATCCCATTAGACACTGAACTCAATAGAAAGTGACTTTCTATTCCTTGATTATTGGGAATGAGCAATTGATCCATCTTTTCCATATAGCCTATGGAGGCTATATCCTCTGCTACTACTAAGAAAATTGTGTAGTTTGTCATTGCTTTGTCTGTGTTCTTGAATCCGATTCTGTGCACAAGTTTATTCTATCATTGCTTGCACATTTTAATTAATTGATTTGCTTTGCACATCAGCGAGCCATATAGTTTCCATGACCCAATAGTTGACCACCATGTACAATTTATGAATAATAAGCTGGTTCTTTTATGACTTTTGGCGAATAAGTCTTTGAGTATAATTTACTGTTTCATTGGAAAGCATATGATTCAAATATGATGGCTCATGCAGTTTACCAAACCCAAAACTGAAGATTCACTTGGTCAAGAATGCGAGACAACTCTTTCATATTTGGTGGATGTAAAGCCCAAGATATGGTTGCCAGTTCACCTAATTGAAGGTAGAATCTGCAAGGAGATAAAGTCAAATCTCACATGCATCCGTGAAGAAGCACAGAAAATGATTGGTGATGCCCTGCAGGACCAGCAGTCTTATTGACATAACCAGATAATATCGTCTGTGAGAGCTGTATATTTTGTCGATGACATCGTCTGATGAATTGTGGTGGAACAAATAATTCAATTTACCTGCATCCCTCCATCATCTGAAACCACGATCATTTGTCTAAAGAGTCATCCCGTTGGTTTGACAAGTAGAAGTTTGATTCGTGACACCTGTATCTTGCTCACCAAGAAACCAAATTATATTCGTTTCGTATGGCAGTACTGAGAAACACTCGACTCTAGATTCTGCTCTTCATGTGCCAACTGCTGGTATTTTTCAGCTCTGCCCTGCGCATCATCCTGTGGATATCCCAAAAGCTCAAATTCTTATTCCTTTATCCCTTTAACGATAAAGAAATTCCTCTGGGACGTAACATTAAAGTGAATCCACGGCTTCAACTTTATTAAAAGAGTGTCTCACAGACCGCAATCTAAGGTGAACAAGATGTTAAACGTAAAGTGAAAAGGGAGGATAAAATGTCCCCGTGGTTGGTCCCAAGTGGCGTAAAAACTAACCAGAAAGAAGAGATCAACTTGTGACATGGGCCCACTAGGTTAAACAACATTTGGATGCAAGTGATGTTACAGCCACTTGTAATAAGTTCAGGTGCTTTTACACCCAGTCTCTCTGCCTTCCATTTGAATTCCAAATGGGATCGGCACTGACATCTTGAGTTGAGTAGGCAAGAAAGCTGGATCATTAGGAATGGCTTGACTGCAGAATTGTCCTGTTAGTTTCAACTATATTGCAGCACATGACTTGCCAACCCTAAATCAGCACCTCTTGAGTTTTTTCCTTTTTCTAAAGGGATAAATCGGATAATTAGCAGTTTAAAAATATTGGGGTTAAAAAATACAACATTCCAATAATTTCATGGTTTATAAACATAAAACATGATATATATCAGCATTTCAGTCAGAAGCGCGATAGAAAACCGATGAATGATGATTCATGAATCAGCGTCTCATGAGGTTTTTTTTTCTTTTTCTAAAGCTCCTCCGCGTATGCCTGGCTAGCTTCATCATTGATGGCTGGTCATGAGTTGTCATAAAACAGAGGCATTGCTCCAGTACTCTATATAGCGACAGGAGCTCGAGGGCGCACAAAATCAGGTAGACCTAGCTAGCACCTTTACACGCTAGCCTTTCCAGCAATTAGACTTCCACGTACATACCATGTCTAGTCTGAAAAACAAGAGAACAGGTAACCAAAAAAAGATAAAAACAAGAATATATGCCCTTAGATCTCATGCGTTTCGATGCAAGTCATTGCCAAAATGGGTTCGCCTTTGCATCGCTTGCAAGTTTGAGCACGAGTGCAGATAATGTTTGTGGGAAATTGTTAAGAAAACCATTAACGAATTTTAATATCTCTGGAAACATAAGTTTTTTTCCCCTCAAGAAATTGAAATCTCTTTCTCCCGAGTTGATTTATCCAAGGAAATTCTTTACATAGAGGAATTCTTTAAGACCTCGAAGGATGTCTTGGTGAATTATAATGCAGTAGTTTTCACCTGTGTGGGTTCCAAATTTAATAAATTAAAAGCAGCATTATTTGTTAAAAAATAAAATAAAAAAACGCAACATCAAACAGCATCATGATTCTTTTTGGCAAGTGTAATAATGAGACACTGCTCTTTTTGGTGCTCAAAGCTTCAGACCCATTATAATTTGATAGGATCAGCTGGCATGTGTGAATGGATAGCTTTTTCTTTTTTTTTTTTCTTGGAGGAACCTTTTGGATTGAGCAAACCCATTATGGGTGTAATAAAGGAAAACACGATGGATTTAAACATAATCACAATTAATCATCATCTCTAAGCACGTAATTGTCAAAACCTATGACCTTTTGGTAAGTAATAATCAACCGAAACACCACAAGTGGATTTGGAGAAAAGGAGTTGGCCTGTCTACTGAAATATTCCCCTTCTGTCTACTGTGAAGAGATATATATATATATATATATATATATATTCTACCTTCTTTCTTCCAATATCCGTTCCTGACCTAGGTTTTGTTTTTCAATAGAAGATTTTGTTATTTTAACTGGTGGGTTCCATCCTCCAAACATTATATAAGTACTACTTGTTTTTTATATAACTAGGTCGAATTAATTTTTTATAATTTTTAATATATATATAAAGAAATTAGAAAATAAAAAATTTGATGTATAATGAATGATGTATTTAAAAATATCGAGGTGATGACATATTAAACATTATATTAAAAAAATTAAAATAACAACATATTTGATCAATTTATGTTAATCATGTTTAACCCGTGAAACTCACAATCCAGAACATAAACATGTTATAACCCTATGAAATTTAAATTGAAACAAATTCGAAAGCTCAATTCTAATTAATCAAGTATTGAAGGCCAAAAAAAGCATTCAATTAAGAAAAAATGATACAAAAAAAACCCGAGCAAGCCTAGATTGGTGGTTTGCACTATGTCGCGGTTTAGACCGAATTGTTTCTAACGTAAAAAAAATGCTCAGGGAATGCCATTGTTTTTAAAGAAGAAATGAAAATTTAAGACTTAGATGATTGACTTGAACAGATCTATTAAGTCAGGTTAATTTAATAACATGATTTATTTATTTTTTTGCAAAGAACAAAAAATAAAAGATGGTCACTTTTAAAAGTAGTGACAAATCCTATAGAAAATTAACAAAAAATTACAAAGCCTAATCTCTAAATAAATAAAATGTTTAAAGATAAAATTAAAAAAAAAACTTGAAAATTTTTTTTTAAAAAAAATAATGACATGCTAGATGATATTTCTTTTAAAACAAGTATTGAGCAGTTAATTTCATTTAATTCAAAAACAAATATTTAAAAATAAGTTAAATTGAAAAAAGAATGACATATATAAAAACCTAAGATAACCCAAGATATTTTTAAAATTAGTGAAAAATCTTATATAAATCAAGCAAATAAATAAATTATTGAGCCCAATATCTAATTACATTAAATGTTAAAGGATAAAATTGAAGAAAAATGAATTTAAAAAATAAAAAAGAAGAAGAAGAAGTGAATCCGACAAATCTTATAAACTTAGGTTAAGCTCTTAAATTCGTAACCCATTAAATTCTAGATCCGGGTCAATCAAAAAGTTCAATTTAATATTGAAAGATAAAATTGAAAAACAATATATCAATTTAAAAAACTTGCCAAGATTAAAAAAAAAATAGCAATAAAAAGAATAAGGATAAAATATGACATGTGAATATAATAAAAGAGGATGAAATCGTAAAAAAAAATTAATTTAAAAGAATAAAGAAAATTACGAATTAATGAAGGAAAAAATAATTTTTTTTAATTCAATGAATTAATTCAAATTAAAAAAATAGCAATTAAAATATCAGGGACTAAATTTTAAAAAAAAATAAACTAAAGGGCTATTGGAAAATGTTGTCAGGTCAAGCACAGAAACCGAGAAATAGAGAAAAAAAAAAGAAAAAAAGAGAAGAAAGTCAACCATCACCAAACCAGAAATAATTCTATCACATGCGCTACTCAATAAAGTAGTCCCCACCATGAGAAATTAAAATTACCAAGGAAGCCCATTTCACCTCGTAATGAGTAGCGACTTATGCACATGTCATCCAAAAACAACGAGATGGCTCATTTATTGGTGTGTTCATCGAACACGAAAACAACTTTTTTTTATTAATTAAATTACCAAATCACCACTGGTACATATGATTATAACAAAAAAAAACAATGTGAAATTATAAATATACCCCTAAAGTCAAGCCAAAGAATTTTTTTATTCCAATGGCAACCGAGTAATCACACTATACATTGTAAATGAGAATTTAAAAAAAATACCCTTAGACCCATGTTATTTTTATTTTTTTTTACTTTTAAGAGTAACCAAATAATTTTTGAACAATTTTAGAATGGTAAATAGGCCAGTGAAAAGATTTTTTTTTACCTTTCAAGATAAGTTCATTAATTTTCTTAGTGAAGGGAAAAAATATAATCTCATTATTACAAACCACAATAAATTAAGCCATTTATACAATGATTTCTCCACATTTTTTAAGTTTTTTGTAATTTTATAAAAGGTATTTTTAAAATAGCATGCACCAATTGAGATTACATATTTTTCAAGCAATATTGAAATTGTATATTCCACGTGATTTAATGAATTTATAGAGGAATTTTCTTGCGTGTCAACCTTAAAATTTAAATTAAAAAAATAAAAATAAAAACCAAAATATACACACACACTAGAAAAACACAGAAACCGAGAAATAGAGAAAAAAAAAGAAAAAAAAGAGAAGAAAGTCAACCACCATCAAACCAGAAATAATTCTATCACATGCGCTGCTCAACAAGGTAGTCCCCGCCATGAGAAATTAAAATTACCAAGGAAGCTCATTTCGCCTCGTCATGAGTAGCGACTTATGCACATGCCATCCAAAAACGACGAGATGGCTCATTTATTGATGTGTTCATCGAACACGAAAATGACTTTTTTTATTAATTAAATTACCAAATCACCACTAGTACCATATGATTATAACAAAAAAAAAAAACAATGTCAAATTATAAATATACCCCTAAAGTCAAGTCAAAGAATTTTTTTATTTCAACGGCAATAGAGTAATCACGCTATACATTGTAAATGAGAATTTTAAAAAAATACCCTTAGACCCATGTTATTTTTTTTTTAAGAGTAACCAAGTAATTTAACTACGTAAAGGATTATGAAAATACTAAGCTATTTTTGAACAATTTTAGAATGGTAAATAGGCCAGTGAAAAGATTGTTTTTTTACCTTTCAAGACAAGTTCATTAATTTTCTTAGTGAAGGGAAAAAATATAATCTCATTATTACAAACCACAATAAATTAAGCCATTTATACAATGATTTCTCCACATTTTTTAAGTTTTCGTAATTTTATAAAAGGTTTTTTTAAAATAGCATGCATCAATTGAGATTACATATTTTTCAAGCAATATTAGAATTGTATATTCCACGTGATTTAATGAATTTATAAAGGAATTTTCTTGCGTGCCAACCTTAAAATTTAAATTAAAAAAATAAAAATAAAAACCAAAATATATATATATATATATATATACACACACACTAAAAAAACTGGATAAATATTTTTTTATTGTTTATATGAACATGGAAGGAGGGCTCATTTATTTTTTTTGTTTTTTTATTTTATCTTTCAATATTGGTTTTGTGTTGAATTTTTTTATTGATTTCATTTCAATTTTATTCTTCAATATTTAGTTCATTTTGAGTTGATCATCACAATTTATTTTGGTTTACTTTATATGAGGTTATCTCATTCTCAAACAACTATCATAAAATTTGATTTGTGCTCAATTTCACGAGTATCTATTTTTGTTTTCATAAAATTAAGTAAAAAATAATTTTTTAAAAATGAAGTTATTAAATTCAGTGGAGTTCATAAACTCGGGTCATAGATTTGACATGTTATAAATCCTGAATCAATCTAATATGTTATCATCTCGATATTAAAAAAATATTATCTTAAATTTTTTTTAATCGAGCCATGTTTTTTACTAATTATTCATATTATTTTAAACCTGTCACATCTAAATAATTTTTATATAATTAAATTTTAAATTCAAGTTAAATAAAAAAATAAATTTATTTTTTATTCGACTTGCTTGCACAGCGTCACCTAATACACTGATAATTACTTATAAAAACAACGAATTAAAGTTGTTATATGATGCAGTTTTGGACCTTTTGGCGAGAGATGCCCACTTCAACCGCTTTATATGTATATATAACAAATGTCATTATTATTTATTAATGGATTTAATCATTATTCAATTCTTGTGTGCAAAAATCTTAAAAACTCACTGGAGAAAGAAAAACAAACCTCGAGGGTTGTGACACGCGTATGTAAGAAAAGGACTGATTACTAATTAGTTAGCGTTGAAATTAGAACAGCGGAGACCAGAAGGTGGCAACCTCTGTTTTAGTGGATGTGGTCGAGTCAACAATATGGGGTGGGTGGCTGGCTGGCTGGGTGTCGTGGAACATGGAGTGGAGTTGGCATCCTGCGCATGTTACCATTTGGGCAATATGACCACACTCATATGTTTTGTTTTATGTGCAAACATATCTTGTAAGGATCACTGTAAGTGTTTGTTTTTTTTCTTTGTTTGTTCTTGTTTCTTGATTAAAAAACATGTGTGGTCTGTATACTATTCCCTCCGTTCTAGAAGAATTGGCCGATTGTGTTTCCGAGTCGGTAAAACGTTTTTAATATTTTCTTCTCGTTCAATATTTTCTAGAAAATTTACAAAAAAAAAATATAAAAAAAATACTAACTTTGAATTATAGATGATCCTTCAGAGATTCAAGTCCATGACATTATCTAAAAGTAGTAGTTGCATGGTGCACGTATTTTTATTTTGTGTAAATTTTTTATTTATGAAATTAATAAATGTTGAGAGATTTTTTTGTATTTATTAGGTGCTTTGAAATTATGTACCTTGATTGGTTATTTGTTTATAACAAAAAGATGGTGGGAATATTTTTAAATGAACAAAACATATAATTATAGATAAACATAACAGGAAAATAAATTTTTTTATGAATTTTAAATTTAACAAGCCTTACAACTACGATTTTTTTAAAATCATATCTAGTACACAATTCAAGATTAATTAACATTTATATATAATTATAACTCACATATCCTAACCTACCATACCATATATTACAAGATTTAAGTAAGTAAGGAAAAGGTATGTTAATGTTGTTGTTATTTTCTCATCCTTAGTTGCGATGATTATTATATTTATTTTGAAAAGTTCATCACTAACATGCATGTTTTGTTATAAGGTGGGTAGAACATATCCATTTCCACCTCTATTTATATTAATTCTTATAACCAAAATTGATACATAATTAATTATGTTAGTTATCATAATTAATTCATATTGTTTTGTCTTGATTACTGACTATGAAAAGACATAAAAACCTGACCATTTTTTGCTTTTAAATCGATTTTGTTTTGAAAATAAATTGTTTATGAAAAGGAAGAAGAATGTTCATACTTTTTATTCATGGTTGGATATATAAGCTAATAAAAAGTTATTCTTATGGATCAAAAAATTATTTTATAATAAACTTAAATCCAAGTCTAAAATAGATTAGTAAGAAACAAACTCAAACATACAAACCCGAGACTCGAGCCCGAGTCAAACAAGCACATATGACTTTAGCCCAAAACCTCTTTGTTTAGGCTCGTTTATGACCATTCAACTTCTCACTAAATAAATTATAAGATAATATTGTATTTTTTTAATATGTGATAATAGATTCTAGGTTTTACAAAAACATGCCACCTAAAAGTTTTTTGAGATAAATTCTCAATTCACCCTTAATTTATTTTAATCTTTTAGTTCTATGTCAAAGAACTTTTGTTGGAAAATATTTTCAAATAAAGTTTCAATCCTAAAATGAATGGATTCCATTTTTAATTTGACCTTAAATATACTTATTAATCATGGTTTGAAACAAATTTTCCAATAACATTAGCCTATATGGACAAAATATCCTACTAGTCAAACTTGATGTCCCATCATGACATAATAATTGGCTATATAATATCTAATTATCCATTTAACATTTTATAGTCTAACTATAGAAAACACTAAATGGAATAGGGAAAATATTGTTCCCTTATATTGTTTACACCCTCACATTTCATTGTGAACTTCTAAAATGATTTTTTTTCCACTTTGGTCATCAAAGTTTTTTCTCCTCGATTTAGTCCTTTTGTGGTCAAATTGATGGCCAATTAGTTTTAAGTTGTTGAAAAATGGTAGAACTGAAAGATAAGGGATAAAAATGGAAAAGACAACAAAACCTGGTGGCCCCTTCAAAGTTTGTACAAAAAATTCATTTTAATCCTTATACTTTTATATTTTTTTTATTTTCAGTCCTTTTAGTTTTTTATCATTCAATTTTGGTCAAAAAAATTATTTTTTCTCATTTTTTAGCCCCTAGTTTAAGAGAAAAGAGAGAGTGTCATCGAATTCTGGTGATGGGGAGAGGAAGTCTTAGTTGGAACTGATTTTGAGCGTGAAATTAATTGATCTTGATGTCAATGAGTTCCATTCATTAAAGAGAGTCTCACCGAGGTTTTCTTTATCCATCTAATCGCTTGAAATTGCAGATGTGAGCTAGGTAAGTCTTTTGATTTCATGTTGATTTTGAGTTGTTAATTGAAGCTATATATAGGTTTGTCAAAGTATATAATGTATTTTGGGTCAAAACGGGTTGAAAATCGAGTTTTCTAGAGAAAAAAAACCTTGACTTGAATTTTTAGCGACCTTCCAATTGCCTAAAACTAGGTCAGCAAGTGATGCATCACTTGCTTATTTTTTTCAAAAAAAATAAAGGTAAATAACAGATCGCATGTCCCTTGAAAAATAAAAAGAACATTAACTTGGTCGAGGTGCGAGGATCTAGGATGGGTGGCCCATGTGCATGGGCTTATAAGATTAGGTATGTTGGCCACCTAGCCAAGACACGCACGATTGGCCTTTGTTTTTTGGTCTATTCTTTTTTATCTATTTTTTTTATTTTCAATCTTATTATTTAGTTTTGGGTTTTTATTAAATTTCTTTTATTGACTATTTTTTTTCTCCAGTTTTTTTTAAAATTTTATGATGTTTTTTAATAAAATATTATTTAATTTTACTAAGTTTGCGAATGTGCTTTCAAAGAATTGTTATGATCTTAGAAAGCATTCTTTCTATGCATCATACTTAATTTTGTCTCTATTTACTTTTCTAAATCATTTTCCCATATATATATTTTTTTATTATTGTTTTATTAAACAAAATATTGATTTCAAGGAACAATGTTATTAAATACAATCTAATAAACCTGTGTTTCGATATCAAATATTTACATCCACATTTATCTCTTAACTTTTCAATTTATTTTTTAGCTAAATATCGTATAATTTTTACTTGGTTTTCACATAAAATAATAGCTTTTTTTTCTTATACGTACATAATATTTTTTTCACTTTGATTTTATTCAATTGGTTCATATATGTGTCTATTTCTTGTTTCATTTGAGTAAATAAAAAATCATTTCTAATAAATAAAATAATTAAACACAACTAGTTAAATGATTTATTTTGTGAGATCAAGTATTTTGATCTGTATTTATCTTTTAATTTTCCCAATTTAATATTTAGTATTTAGTTACCATTAACATTTTTTTTTTGCTTTTTATTGACATAAAGGATTCTTAATTTATTTAATTAAATATATATATATAAATTTTTCAATTTTCAATTATGATTTTTTTATTTTAAACAATACTTTGAAGAAGCTTGTATATTTTTTTTATTAAGAAAAATTATCTAACCTGTAACAAAAAAGCACGGGTAAAAATAATTAATGTCTAATCGAACAACAACCCATTTCATCAAATGTGTCATGTTCTCGGAGCTCTGTGATTGTTAATATGATGACTACTTGACGCTTACATGGTTATTAACTTTAAGATCCGTATAATTAGTCGAGAAATATGCAAGCTGATCCGGACATCCACATTAATTATATATAAAAAAAATTTGCCCTGTAATGTTATGTTCCCTTAATAAACTAAAATCTTGAAAGTCGAATAGATCGAGTTTTGTTTTTTTATCTATGGAAATAAAAGGATTCATTATGGAAGGGAAACCTTCCATATAATGCTATCAGCGCGTGCGCTTTTTAACAAAAGCAAGTTGTTAAAAATGAATAAAGTTTATTTCTACTTTCTTTTATATTTCCATAAATGAATAATGTAAATTTATAACTCAATATTTGTTGACTTTGACAATTAAAACCTTGATCTATTGATTGGCATTAATAACTACTTTTAAGACACATGATTCAAACGAATTTAAGAAAGTGGAAACAAAATATAAAAACAAAAACAATTTTTTTTTTCAATTTTAATATGATTGTTAATTAATACACTTTTTTTTTTCTCACGAATGATTATTGGAAGGAGTCTTTTAATAATATTGATGAAATCCCAAAAATCCAACTAACTTAGAAATAATATTTTTATGTTAGATAATCGATTAATTAATTGGTCCTTGTAATCTCATCCATTCTTTCTGGTTAATGTAGTTGATAATTTATACTTAATACTTAAATAAGTATCTTTTTAGAGAGAAAAAATACAAAAATATTCTAGAGAAATGTTCTGAAAACATATATGTAGTAAAGAATGGAGATTGTGAATATTTGTTCTGAAAATCTCATGGTGTATTTATAGCCCATAAAAAAAAAGACTGAAGGTATTTTTTTATGATATTTTAAATTGCATTATAAGCTGTATTCACTTATTTTATCCAGTTAAAAGATTATGGACCATACAAGACTTAATCTCTTATGACTGGGCTTAACATACTGCGAAGCTTCCTTTTGGACATGTTTTTTTTTTTTTAGACATGACAAAAAAAAAATATAAATACATTTCATAAGTGCAAATGTAGCTTTCTATCCTATTAAACAACTTGTGTAATTATTTTACATAAATGATAAGTTTGTTTAGTGAAGAGAGATCTACTAAACAAATAAATCAATCACTTCGCAATAGACTTATTTTTGTTGTCGAAAAACAAGACAAGAGCAAGATCGATTTTCGTTATGATTCTTGTTCATGTAACAACTGCCAACGAGAGCTGTTTCTGGCAAAGCAATTCAAAAACTCAGAGCCAACTTTCCTCTTGTTTGTCATGGTTACATGCAGGGAGCGCTGGAGACATCCTGGCAAGAAATTTGAGGACCAAGTTGACTTTTGAATTGGCAATTAATGATTGAAGGAAAGAACAGATCCCCTGGAATTATATCGCAAACAACCAAATAAATGGACTTCAAATATAGGGTAATAAATTCATATTAGTAACGATATTAATTAAAATCTTCCCATCTCTATTTAATTTAATATTATGTGAAAATAATTAAAAACCCTACACATGTCATGTTCATTCAGTAAAAAAAAAATAAAATCAAAATTAGGTCGATTCCGGACGGCCCGTCTTTCATTGCGAGACTTATTTTTCATTGTGAGTTAGACTGATTTTTTATAAAAATATTGTTAATAAATTATTATTTTTTTTAAAAATCAAATTAATCTCTCAAATTAAATTATAAATTTTTATATTATTAAAAATAAATAAATAATTTTATTGTGAAAATTTAAAATAAAATTATTAGGTAGGGTCAACAGTGAAAGTACAGGGAGTTTTAATGATATCTTCTAAAACAATGCAAAAAGACATCTATACCAATATACCATCATAGATTTTGTATTTAAATATAAATCCAACAAAATTTGTCATTATTTAACTTAGAAAAAAACCACCAATTGTAACTACAATATAGTTTTTGGTAAACCAAAGTCAAAATTAAGAATTGAATCCCCACTTACCCCATCATCTAATCTTGTTGATGAGCATGATGATGATGATGGGCAGTGCCACCACCAATCATTTGCCAGAAAAACTAAACGAAAAGAAGAAGAAGAAGAAAAACACAGTCACCAAAGAAAACCAAATCCAATTTGCAACGCAGCAGCAGCAGTCTCAGCTTTTCAACTCAGCTGAAGAAACTTTTTATTGAATTGTTTTTTTGCCCCAGCTTATTTAATATTTCTGGTTTTTTTTAATTTTTATTTTTACCCTCCCAAACCATTTGAAAACCCCAAGAAAGAGAGACGTCTCCTTGATGAACTCTAAACTTTGATTCCTCATCATCACACCAAATCCCAGATTTTTACTTAAATTTTTAATTAACACTCACTCACTAGTAAAACAAGTAAACAACAAAAAATACCCACATTTCCTCTCTTCTCCAAAATCTTCATCCATAAGTCTAAAACTTGGCTCTCTCTCTCTTTTTCTTTTTCTGGGTTGCTTAATTCTTAACAGCTGTGTTTGTTTTGCATGACTGAATCATGAGGGATAAAATCAAACTGGGTTCTTGGCTTTTCATTTGGGGACTACGTCAGATTCCATTTATTGCAAGAAAAGAAAAGAAAAATATAGTCTAGTGCCGAATGGGTTTTGCATCTGATGTATTCCATATGCCGTCCCCTCTCCTCCCTCTCCCTCTCCCTCTCCCTCCCGCTGTTATTTTAAGACATCTCTCTTAGATCTGTTTGCTGCTGTAATTGATCCACTACTTTATTCATGCTCCTCTACTTCTTCCTTCCAAGGTTAGATCATCACATTTCAAGCTTCATATCTATTAATTTATATGATTTTCTTGATGTTTGAAGTTTATACTGGTGGGGTTTATGGTCTAGTTTAAATATTAATGGTTTGCTATACACAAGGGGTTCTGGGGTTTTATTGGTTCTGGAGTATGAGAATTTGATGATGTGTAGATACTTGAAGAGTTACAAGGTGGTTGGGAGGTTTCATGGGTTTTGTTTAAGTTGCTTTATGTTGTATGCGCTTATGGTGCAAAGTGAGATAAGCCCTCCATATAAGAGGTCCTTTAAGCCTTTTCTGTGAGGTCTTTATTGCAAAATGGGTAACGGCACTTCTCGTGTCGTGGGTTGTTTTGCCCTTAATGGTAAGAATGGTGTTGATTTAGAGTTTTTAGAGCCACTGGATGAAGGATTAGGTCATTCATTTTGCTATGTTAGGCCGCCTATTTTTGACTCTCCTGCCATTACCCCCTCAAACTCTGAGAGGTTTACAGTTGATTCTAGCACTCTAGATTCTGAAACATTAAGTGGGTCGTTTAGACATGATATGATAGATGATCCCTCAGGTTTGCATAGGCCAAACAAGACTTTCCCTGAAACTACATTTAAAACAATATCAGGGGCATCAGTTAGTGCCAATGTTTCGACTGCTAGGAGCGGTAACCAGAGTGCACTGTTTGCTAGTGAAGTGCAAGAGCCTGCTGCATCATTTGAGAGCACATCATCGTTTGCTGCAATTCCTTTGCAGCCAGTGCCTCGTGGCTCTGGACCTTTGAATGGCTTTATGTCTGGTCCTCTTGAGAGAGGTTTTGCCTCTGGTCCTTTAGATAAGGGAGGTGGCTTTATGTCTGGACCAATTGAGAAGGGGGTAATGTCTGGTCCTCTTGATGTCACTGACAAATCCAACTTCTCTGCTCCACTTGCACGTGGTCGTCGGAGACCCCACTTCCAGCGTTTAGTGAGGAGTGTGAGTGGACCTATGAAAAGCACTCTATCACCGAACATTCTCACGACATTCGATGGGATCAGGTTGGATGCAGAGGGTTTTTTTGCACCCTGTGACCCAATTGGCCTGGCAAGGTAGGGAGCCAAAGTTTCGGACAGAAGCCTCAAGGAATTGCCTTGAATCAGGGCCATCAGAGGGCGAGTATGTGAACATTCGCAACTTGCAATGGGCTCATGGCAAGGCTGGGGAAGATAGGGTTCATGTTGTGCTTTGTGATGAGCAAGGATGGTTGTTTATTGGGATATATGATGGCTTTAGTGGTCCAGATGCGCCAGATTTTCTGATGAGCCATCTCTATAGAGCTATAGATAGGGAGTTAGAAGGACTGCTGTGGGATTATGAACATAAATCTTCCAATGATCCTATAAAACCTGAACTGTCGAGGAGTAGAATTGTTGAGGCTGGTTCAGGGTGCAGCAAGGAAGAGCAGCCAAACTCGAGTCAAGTAACTTCTTGCAGTTTAAACAAATTGTGTAATCCTGGAGATGTCAGGGGTCAATCTTCTAATTGTGAGATAGTGGAGGAAAGTGATGTCCGGGGCAGTTGGCAACAAACATCTAATTGTGAAACGCATAGCAGCTCAGGCTCTGCTTCTGCCTCTATTCCAACTGCCAACTTGGCTGGCAAAGGAAGGAAAAGCATGCGACTTTATGAGCTGCTGCAGATGGAATCATGTGAAGGATTGGGTTCTGCATCAACCTCAGTGGTTAAAAACCAAAGAAGCAGATCGTGGAATTTTCAACCAAGCTCAGAAGCTTTGGGTTTCAATCAAACTTTGCGAAAAGAACCGTCTAGATCTTGCTCATTGGATAACTGCAAAGGAGATGGTTTTAATCATCGGGGTGAAGAACCAACTACATCAGGAGAAGATGGAGGGATTGGACTTGAATCTGGTAATCAAGGAGGTGGAAGTGATCTTTCAGTTTCTGTTCAAAGACAGGGAACAAGAAAGTCTATTATCAGCTCAAAGATCCGGAAAATGTATCGGAAGCAGAAGTCCTTGCGGAAGAAACTCTTTCCCTGGAGTTATGATTGGCATAGAGAGGAGATTTATGCTGATGAGCGAGTAGTGGAACCCTCTGGACCTAGTAGGAGATGGAAATCAGGAATTGTCGATCATGATGCAGTTTTGAGAGCAATGACTCGGGCACTGCAACACACTGAAGAGGAATATATGGAAATGGTGGAGAAGGACCTTGATAAAAATGCGGAGCTTGCTTTGATGGGGTCATGTGTTCTAGTGATGCTAATGAAGGATCAAGACGTGTATGTCATGAACCTTGGGGATAGCCGTGCAATATTAGCACAAGAACGACCGAATGATCGTCATCCTAATCCAAATTTGGTGAAGGATGACATGGGGTATAAGAATAGATCCCGAGAGTCACTAGTACGTATGGAGCTGGACAGAATTTCAGAGGAGTCTCCAATGCATAATCAAAACAACCAGGTTAATATGATTAACAAGAATAGAGAGATCTCCATTTGCAGATTAAAGATGAGGGCAGTTCAGCTTTCCACTGATCACAGCACAAGTATTGAAGAGGTGTGCTTCTTGAAATTTTCAAAATGGTTATTATTGTGAATGTGCCACAAATGTTATCTATATGTTTGACTTTTGTATGCTCATTTTCTGTACTATCCATCAATTGCATCATGAGTTAGAATAAACCTGAAAATTTACAGCATGTATATATTCATTTGAGTACCAACCGGATAGGATTCCCTTTAAAATCCCAGCGATTCACCATTTTCTTAAGCAGTAGATCACTTTCTTTCTCTAGTTCTGAAAGATGTGAAGTAAAGGTATTGTGTTGCCAAATTCATGCTCAGGAGCAGAAAAATCTGAATGATTTAAGCTAAAATTTCTGCCAATCAGTTGCCAAACTGTTTGTTGGTTAATATCATTTCATACTTAAGCCACCTGGTTTAAGGATTTTCATAGGGTTAATTGGTCATTAAAATATTTGATGAATCAGTGAAAAAAATAAAATTACTGCTACACTTTGATCATGTTATGCTGTAATTGAAAATTTATCTTGCGTTCTTGGATACTTGCTTCAGGAAGTGTTTAGAATAAAGGCAGAACATCCTGATGACAACCAAGCAATTTTAAATGATAGAGTGAAGGGACAATTGAAAGTAACAAGGGCTTTCGGTGCTGGTTTTTTGAAGAAGGTCAGTCAATGTTTCAGCCTTGACTTCTGTTTTCTCTTTGTATTTATCTAGGTGCTTTAAACTTTTCAAAAATCTCGAGATCACAAATGGCCAATTCATCAGTTTTAGTAATTTGTTAACTTGACATGGCTACTCAATGTTCATATAATCATTCCCATCTATACATGTCATATTTTTTTTTTCACTAGATAGTGGACTGTTGAAGGCAACCACATTATAGCTGGTCTGTAAATACATTGAAAAGGGAAATGCGGAAGTTGAAATATTTCCTTGAATGTCCTACTACATGTGTGTGTGTGTGTGTGTTTATGCATTTGATTAGTATGTATATCCAATGAACCATTTATCTCTGTATGTTTTCTAGTGATTGTTGGCTTAAATGACCTCAGGAGAGCTGATTTAGGGTTGATATGTGTAAGCTCTCTGTGACATCCATATTTTCCTTATCTCCCACCTAGCAGCGAATCACATTCACAAAATCATGATGGTCTGCTGGTGAAATAGTTGAGGATTTTGAAAGGAATAGTATAAATGCTCATTTGGCATAATTTGAATGCCATGGATTTTCTGCTATGCTTTCTTCCCAAATTTGGTTTTATATGTATAATAAGCTGGGTCAGTATCTCCTATGTGGTCAATTTCTTAGTTATGGCTGAGCTTTCCCTCGGTATTATCTGTTCTTTCAAGTTTGTGTTTGTTCAGCAATTCCAAAGTTCGGTAGTGTCTTCAAGTCTCAATCTCCCGTGTAAGAATAATTGCAATGCACTATGTTGAATCAAGGAAAAAATAAAAAAAAGGTAAGAGAGAAAAGTTATCCATGACACCAGACTATACTTTTATTTTTATTTTTTGGTTCTGGAATTGCATTCGTTTAAGGTGCTTGGAACTATGTAATTGTGTGTGTTCTTATAATCTGGAGCCGAGGTGTTTTGGGTTATGTGAGGGTGCTGGGGATGGGCCTCTGCTGAGAAGTGTCAGTTGTTTTAACCAATTTGAAGAGCAAGCAGGATTTAAATGTCACTTCAGCAGCAGGTTTGTAGAAAGGGGAGAGAGCTGTATTTTTTTTTTTTTTTTGAAGCTGTAAGGTTGGAAAGGAAGGTTTTCCATGTATTTTAGATTGTTCATGCAATAAGATAGGCCTGAAAAGGGAGTTGAATCTTAATAATTACAGGGAATTAAAGTAGAATCAGGGCCCTTTAGTGTGGATTGATCAACTTGAGTTGCTGAATGAGTTTTGGTCTATCGAGGAAGATTGAATTTTATATTTGCAATCCCACAGCAATGACATGATCAAGTACCTCTGTCAGGTTAGATTTGGTTGGCGAAATCTTATCTTGCAGGCATAATAGAATTTTAGGATTATGAAGGTTGGGGTAGGGGGTTTCTTTATTGTTACTATCATGTTTGGTATGTCAAGGTAATATGCAACTCCATTTCTGTTTGTTTATGGATGGAGTCTTAAAAATCATTAAATGCAATGTTGGCAATCAAGAAGCTATACAGCCGACATATTGATTGTTGAAACAAGGGAGTAAAGGATGAGATGCGGGATTGAATTTGGGGTGCACACTTCTTTGAGAAATTTTTTGTTGTTTCAGTTTGAAACTTTATTTTGCAGCATAACATTTCAGTTGATGGGATGTGAAATCTGTCAAGTTGGAAAACATTTCAGTTCTGCTGTTTTGCCCTTCGATAATTATTCTTTATATCATTTAGTTAAGGTTGAAAATGAGCGTCAATGTTTGCTTGTGCAAGTTATTCGTGATGGTCTATTTGAAGTATTCTCATAATATTACGTATCATTCATAGCATTGAACACACTATTCATATCTTTCACGTGTTCATTGAAATTAAGGCTTTATGTCCAATAATTTACTCTTGCTAATAGTTTCCCATTTTTAGCAAATCCTGTATATAAGCAGGATGCATCATTTGCATATTTACACATTGGCTTATTTGTTTATCTTTTTGTTAACCAACCTTTATGGATACTGGTTGCAGCCAACTTGTAATGAAGCTCTGCTAGAGATTTTTCAGATTGATTATGTGGGAAATGGTCCCTATGTGAGCTGCATTCCTTCTGTAGTTCATCACCGACTTTCGTCAAGTGATCGATTCTTGGTTCTCTCCTCTGATGGACTTTACCAGTACTTCAGCAATGAAGAGGTGGTTGCTCATGTCACGTGGTTCATGGAAAATGCCCCTGGAGGTGATCCTGCACAGTATCTCATTGCAGAACTTCTCTTCCGTGCTGCCAAAAAGAATGGTTAGTTGAGTAAACCTTCTACCTGTCATTTTAATTTCATGATGGGAAATGAAATATACTGATTTTTTTTTAACCTAAATGCTTTGATGGGATGGAGTGGTAGGACATGTACCTTCCAGGAACTGTAGGTTTGGTAATATTTCTATCTGATGTTCCACCTTGCTGTATTAATCTAACAAGTTGTGGTCATTCCCATTGTGAGGAAATAATGTTTTGTAGCCATGTAGTTTCTTACTTTTTTTTGTGGATGTCCACATTGAGCTCTTTAAAGCAGTGTCTGTCTGGTTGGTGTATTTCAGTTAAAAAAAGAGAGGTTAGAGTTGTGAGAAACAAACACATACTGCGCGTTCAATTGTTAAAGTTGCAGCACCCACTTTGAAAATCTGGCATGAAATCTTTGGCTTGGCTTCTACATCAATTGTTAAGTCTCTTCAAAATTATTATTCAATAATAAACTGTAAAATCCCCAGCGGCTGGTAGCCATATTTTCAGTTGAAAAAGCGGTGTCTCCTAGTTGTGTAAAGTTTTGCTTTGGTCACAAGTCTTAACTGACAGTTGCGGAGGAAGAGTATAGCCATTTGATCTCTGCCCTTGATATAGTATTATAGTCGAATCAAAATCTCTTTATACTTCAGCTATATATGAGTTTGGAATTAATACTTCCTCTGCCATAAATTGAAGTCTTCAGCAATTTTCTGATTGTATTTTATTGGAGGTTTACAGGAATGGATTTTCATGAATTGCTTGATATTCCTCATGGAGACAGACGTAAATATCATGATGATGTCTCTGTTATGGTGGTTTCTCTAGAGGGAGGAGGGATTTGGAGATCAGCTGGCTAGTTGTTTTCAGTTTACACATATTGCCTCAATAGTGTAATCATTTTCAAGGGAGTGGTAATCATCGATGCAATTTAGAATGACTTCCTCTGCAATATAAATTTTTCATCTTATCATTTCTATTTCAAGTTGAGGAATAGTTTATGCGAGGGCAGAAGCTGATCAGTCCATGCTGCTAGAATTTTGCGATCAGATGCCCCTTTAAGCTTCCAGCATCTAATTATTTTGTATGCCTCATTCATCGTTGAAGTCCTTGTGTTCTTACTTTTTTTCTCCTTGGAATGGTTTGTAAAATTTTGATGAAAGATTTATTTCCCGCACCCCTTTTCCGACCACACCTCCTTGATCCGTTCCTGGTGGTTAATGCTTTTCCGTTCCCATGTTCACCAAATTTTGCTCCAGAAACGGCTTTGTAGTATTTTATGTGTTCCAACATTACTATTATTATTAAATATTATATTATAACAACATATGATGTTTACTGTAGTAATTTTCTTTTATTGCGCCTTTCTATATCCAAATTGAGTTAACATTTGTTCAATCTAGGACAAATTAAAAAATAGTCCAAAGTAACAAGGATCAATTTTATTACCAACTTAAATTTTGATTCAAAAGTTTATTTTTATTCCTTGACTTTATTTCTTCAATCTTTGTACCTATAATTATTTTAAAGTTAAATTTGATGCAAACATTTAATTTTTTATTTTACAGTTTTTAGATTTGAGAGGGAAGAGAGAAAGCTATTAGATTTTAGAGAGTAGAGAGAAAATAATTAGCTTTCATTAATTTTGTTTATTAAAAAGATTGATTTTGAGGTTAATAGATTTCGGGTTTCATTTGATAATAGAATTCAGGTTTCATTTGATGATAGAATTTTAATGATGGTTAATTTGAATTTTAATATTGTTTGAAAAAAAAATTAAAGTAAGAAAATCTTTACCTAGTTTAAATTTGTGTTCTTGGATTTTTTTTTTAACTTGATAAATTAGTTTTTTGATGTTATGAGGATGTTATTTAGGTGTTTTTTTTTTAAAAAAAGTTGAAAAATAGGTTTTTGATCAAAAAAAACTAACCTAAGATTTTTTAATACTGAGTTAATTTGGAATTATACTTCATGATTTGTTTTATTTGATTTCTATTGGTTAATCCGGTCTCGTGATCCAAAAATAGTGCTTAACGGGTTAATCTGAGTTGATTTGGGTTGTCTTTTGTGTTATTTTTAAATTGAAATCTTTTCTAATTTTTATCATTCAATATTGGGTCAGTTAAGAATTGAGTTTCATAATCTGTTTTGATTTATTTTCTATGGGGATGTCTTGATTTAATAATCAGGATCACAAGTTTTAGTATTTTAATTCCTGTTAAATGAACTATATATATATAATTTTTATTTTAATAGGTTATTTCGGTCTCATGTTCTTCATTAGATTTGTTTTTTATTGGATTATCCTCATCTCATGACCCGAGTTGTAGGTTTGTTAGGTTAATTTAGTTGACTTATTTTTTTTAATTGGTTTTTATTCTTAATTTCATCGTTCAATATTGTATTTGATTGATAATTATGCTTTATGATTTACTTCGGTTTAAACTTTATGAAGTTATCTTGGTCTCATGACTCAAGAATAATGTTTAAAGGGTTAACCCATATTGACTTGACTAATTTTTTATGTTATTTTTTTAATTAAAATTTTTACAAATTTCATCGTACACTATTGAGGTTGACATGATCGATTAAGAATTGAGATTTATAATTTGTTTTTATTTGCTCTTTATGAGGTTATCTCAGTTTCATGGTTAGAGCCATGGATTTAGCAAGTTAATTCAAATTAAATTAGGTCATCCTTTTTTATTAAAATTTCTGTGAGGTTATCTTGATTTCATAACTCAGGTCATGAGTTTGATAGATTGATCTATGTTAGTTTTTTTATATATATATTTTTGTAATTGATTTTATTTTTTAGTCTTATCCTTCAACATTGGACTAATTGAGAATTGAACTTTATAATTTGTTTTGATTTTCTTTCTATGGAGTTATCTCAGTCTTATGACTCGAGTCACGAGTTTGACAGGTTAACTTGGGTCATTTTTTTTTATCATTTGTTTAATTGATTTTTTTTTCAATTCCATCCTTTAACATTGAGATAATTAAAAATTAGGTTTTATAATTTGTTTTGATTTGTTTTCTATGAGGTTAGTATAGTCTCATAACCCGAATAATGGATTTGACATGTTTACCTGAGTCGACTCAAGTCAATCTAATATTTTGTTTTCTTAATGTAAAAAAAAAAATGTCATCTTGAATTTTTTTTTTAGTAAAACTATGTTTTTACAGGTCATCCGAGTTATTTTTGGACAAAATGAACTAGGTCACATCAAGTCAACCCCCCACACAATTTAGAATTTTTTTTCCACTAAAAAAATATTAGCAATATCTAAAATTTCCTTTTTATGTTCAAGAAAAATCTGACTCGAACCATAGTGTAGTGTGGGTCAATGATTTAGTGTAGACTGAGAATTGATGCCTTATTATATACAAAACAAGCTTCTATACCCACGCTTCGCTGTGGGGCCGAACAATTTTTTGAATAAAAAATAATGTTTAGGTACTAAAAATTAATAAATAAATAAAAGATATAAATTTATGGCAAATATGTAAAAACGTTAATTAAAGTTAAGTCAACATGAGACATCCTATCAAACCCGGGTCTAAATTATATAACTGAAATAACCCGATTAAAAATAAAAAGAATTGTAAAGCTTTTTTAAAAAAATATATTAACTTTTTAAAATTTGTAACCTGAGTCATTAAACTTGAAGCACCCAATCTAGAAAAATCATAAAGTGCAATTCTAAAAAAATTAAATATTAATGGTTGAAATTGAAAGGAAAATAAATCTAATCATACAAAAGAATTTAAAAAAATAACAATTCAAAAAATAAGGATCAAGATTATTATAACTACCACAATTATTATTATCACCACCACCTTAATTATTGTTAATATTAATTATCATTATAAGTAACAAATAGCAACATTCTTATTGATATTATTACTATTTTAACAACCAACACCACAATCATCATTATTGTTATTATTATTGTTGCTATTATTATTATCATTATCACTATCACCACAATAACTATTATTAACATTTTTATTATCATCGTTATTCTTCTTCATCTTCTTCTCTCCTATATTATTATTATTATTATTTATAATAGTAGTAATAGTAGCAATCGTATTGTTATCACCACAACACCACAACAATTATTATTACTATTTTTTTATTAATACTATTGTTGTTGCTGGTATTATTATTATTATTATTGTTACTATTACTATTACTATTATTATAGTCACAACTATCATTAATAATATCATCATCATCATCATCACTAATTTAATTAATATTGTGATTGTTGTTGTTGTCATCATCAATAATATTATTATTATTTTCATCACTATTTTTATTATAATAATAATAATAATAATAATAATAAATTATTATTATTATTATTATTATTATTATTATTATTATCATCATCATCATTGTTATTAATACTACCATGATTATTATTACAATTATTATTGTTAGTAATCGCTACTACTACTACTACTGCTATCATCATCATTATTGAAAAAATAAAACCATAAACTTGATTTGAAGAATATAATTGAAAATTATAAAAACTTTGACCAAAAAGCCAGAGAAAACAATAAGAAATAAAAAAAAATGAACCCAATTGAAATCACTATTATCATTGAAAAAAATCAGACTTGATTTGAAGGATCAAATTGCAAGCTATAAAAACTTTGATAAAAAAAAAGAAATAAGAAATTAAAAGTAAAAGGATTAAATTGAAATATCTTTTATATATAAATTAAGAACTAAGGGTTAAATTGAAAACAAATAAAAATTCAACAAAAAAGAAAATGACTAAAAAACAACAATCAAAACTCAAAGGTCTGAATTGGAAATAATAAGAAAATGAGGATTATAGTGCATTTACGGGGGTAAGAGAGACAAATGAAGGAAGGAAAAATAGAGGGTCTTCAGCGATACACTGACCAGATTTGAAGCACACGCACCATCTATAATGAAAGAGGAGAAAATGAAGAATAATTTGAGATGAAATACGATCACTTTTGACAACCAGAAACTGCCGAATATGCCGCCCAAAGCGTGTGCAATTCCAATGCGCTGGCATGTGATCTTCATACGACAACATCTTTTTTAATAAGAAATTACTATTTTATGGTAAATCACGTAACAACCCTAAACCAAACTTACAATCAACAAAAAAACAAGGTTAAAAGATAAAAATACCTCATGGCAACAATGAATTAAATGTCTTACATCCAAAGGTACATGTGTAATTTTATTTGTGTATAAAAAGGAAAAATATCTAAATACCCCTACCCGACACCACTTAATTTTTTTTTTTGCTTCTAGGAATATTTTGATTATTTTACTAATTATGAAAATATTTGATGGACAAAAACACTCCAAACAAATCAATAATGACTTATGATCCTAGTGAAAATACCAAAATACTCTTAATTCAAAAGCATTTATTTTTAATGGGAAGGATAAAATAATCACCACATTTTACTGGTGAATAGAAAAACATGAGTGAATCTCCCATACCTTTAAGCATATTTGTTATGTTCTCTTTTTGTGAACATTTAGTGGTCGTTTGTTTATGCGGCTACGGCTACGGCTGCGGTTGTGGTTGATTTTAAAGCAAATTGCAGCTTTTAAATGTTTGGTAACGAAGAACCACAATATACTATTCATATAGGGCCATTTAAAATTGCTTAAAACCGCAGGTTTGTGGAAAGCAGCTCTCTTCTACTTTCTGCAAACTTGCGGACGTAGTGGAGAGATTTCACTCTCCACTGTTAACTTAAGTGAAGTGAATTATAATTCACTTTTCACGGTTCACTTAAGTGAATAGTGGAGAGTGACTCTACTATTCACGTGAACAGTAGAGTCACTCTCCACTGTTTCGGTTATTGTTCCGGCTGGACCGGGTCCGGTTCAAAGCTAAAAATGCATTGAACTGGGTTTGACCTGGTTAAAAAAAATTCAAATTCTATTTTTATTTTTTATTGTGTTTTATTCAAAAATTAGAAGGAGATCGTTTGATGATGTAGCATTTGCAGAATTTGATCACAATCTCAATTTTGTTCTTGCCGGGTCCGACCCAGTTAAAAAAATTCAATTTTTATTTTTATTTTTAATTGTGTTTTATTTGAAAAATTAAAAGGAGATCGTTTGATGATGTAGCATTTGCAGAATTTAATTGCAATCTCAATTTTGTTCTTGATGATGTTTTTACCTAATGTTGTTGCGCGCTTAAGAAACCATAGAAAATATAGTCATTGTTGGATAGATTTCGTACATGATGAAATTGCACATAGTTTAATGGAATAATAAAAAATATTTGATATCAATATTATTTATTTCATGATGTAATAACAGTAGTTAAATCTACAATATTTAAATTGAAAACCATCAATATATATATATATATATTAATTATTTTATAACCTCAATTTAAAAAGCATTTTTTTAAATAAACACATTAAATTACTTTTTGTTCAATCTCAATTTTAACCACAATTTTAATCAAACATATATTTTTTTCAAACTATTCCTAGCTAAAAAAAAAATTTACTGTATATAAAATAATTTTTTTAAAAATTATAACCACAGCATCTATTAGAGTGTTTTGTAAGGCGTGTTGCTATGGTAATTACTATGAAAGACCTCTCCCACCTACACTTTTCTTGCCAGAAATTACGTCAGGGAGGAAGCAATTGTTTTCTTTAATACTATAATACCCTTTACTTTTCATAAAGACGGACATTCTTTTCAGGGTACTTTAGGGAAAGAAAGAGACCAAGGAACCCTGCATGAGCAGAGACGACAGAGAACCTGAGTTTAAGAGATGGTCCAAGTTTCATGGATTGGACCCTTCAACCATTGATACAAGGGCCGCTGCTTAGCAAAAAAAAAAGGCAGATAAAACTAAAGTTCGGTGGTAGAGCTGTCCCCTCTCAAGCACCTAATTTCCTTGTTTCTGGGTCTGGTGCTGGTAAAGGTTTCCTTCAAGGCCTAATTTTCTGACTCTCCAGTATAATCATGGACCCAAAACTTGCAGGTTTCTCTCCCTTTAAGCCTTGCCCATCTGTCACCTAATCCTTGAAAGCCTTCTTTTTTCGCTTCACAATGAACAACCTGTACGTTATAGCTTGATTAATTTAGACGCTAATTGAGGTATGCATTTCTTTTATTAATTTAACTGACCCACCAGAAACCCAGGTAGTATTCGTGATCTATATAGAGAAATCGGTTCCTGCTATAAAATATTGCTAGGGCTTCCACATCGGGACCAGAACAGGACCTGTCCTTCCTCTGCATCATAATAGTCTCCTTGATAGCTGTACTTCTGTTTTCCATCGCAGGAAATGGCAGCTGTTGTCACATATCTGGTCATCTTTACTGTCATCTCCAGCGCCCTTGCTTACGATCCTGACATGCTTCAAGACCTCTGCGTGGCTAATACTTCTGCAGGTATGTTTCGTGTAGCTTTGTTTGAACGGGGTTCTTTCTGTTTATAAAACACCGCCGCAGTCTTTGCACAACGATTTGACCGACATTATCAATTCTGGTTGCGTTTTGCAGGAATTAAAGTGAATGGGTTTACATGCAAGGCAGAGACAAATATCACTGAAGCTGATTTTTTCTTTGACGGTCTAGCCAAACCTGGAAAAGTGAACAATTCAGTAGGATCACTTGTAACAGGAGGCAATGTTGAGAAAATCCCAGGCCTAAACACCCTAGGCGTGTCACTGTCTCGTATTGACTATTCACCTGACGGCCTTAACCCGCCTCACACTCACCCCCGAGCCACTGAAATGATCTTTGTGTTGGAAGGTGAACTGGATGTTGGATTTATCACCACTGCAAACAAACTGATCTCAAAGACTGTCAAGAAAGGCGAAATCTTTGTGTTCCCTAGAGGTTTAGTTCATTTCCAGAAGAACAACGGTGACAAGGCAGCCTCTGTAATTTCAGCATTCAATAGTCAGTTGCCTGGTACCCAATCCATTGCCATGACCTTGTTTACTTCAACCCCAGCAGTTCCTGACAATGTCTTGACTAAAGCTTTCCAAGTTGGTACCAAGGAGATTGAGAAGATCAAAACCAAGCTTGCCCCCAAGAAGTCCTAATTTTGTTCCTAAAAAAATTCCCAATTCGGTACTATATATGCTTGATAAAGTCTCTTTGTTGATATTTGTAATTATATATTTTCTTCTTCTTTTCTTCCCTGAATTGAAGAATGCTATTGGATATAAGTTGATGTTCGCTATATCTTAAATTAACAGCAAGAGAAATAATAATACTGTCCCGGAATTATGAGTGAAGTTATACTATAGTTTTGACTTGCAACTTACACTTACATGCATCCATTGTCTTCAGCAGGTTGTTATTTTAATTTTAATTTAGTTTTTCTAGTTAGATTATTAGAATCTGGGAGGGTACCTTTTCTATAATACTATAATTGCTGAAAAACTTCGACGAGTTTGCTATCTATTTCTTACGATATATATACCACCCCTTCATCATCTGAGTGGATTGACCGTGACGATGAACTTGCAGGAATTGCCACAGCTAGCAACCATGCTGATGATTACAGAAACGGAACCCGGCATTTTCATACTTTTTTTATGGGCTTCACTGTAGTTTTATGTTTTAATCTGTTTAATCAAGTTATTATGTGAAACCATGGGAGCTGTTCTATGGAACTGATGCATGTACCCTCAAGAACACCTGCTTTGCGGCGCAGATTATATGACAGTGCTGATTAGCCATAATTTACCAAAGCTATACTCTCAATGTTCCATTTTTTTTGTCTGAATGTTTTTTTAATTGGAATTCGCTTTCAAAAAGAGAGTAATTTCCCACAAACAAACGTGGCCTGAGACAAATGGCAAAGGAAAATTGGCACATCGTGAGGAACTTTGGCACCTATGCGTGAATTTGAACATTGCTTCTGAAGGACTCCCCGAATGCCCAGTTTGAGGGAACCACGTTTGAGGGCTGTTACGATCTTCCCATCACTGGTTTGGAGTTTGAAGGACAGGCTCTGACCATTTAGATAGCTTAGGCTCTGCCAATTGGCACCCCAATTTCTTGTCATGGCTTCCCATTTATTGGATTTAGACCCTTTGGTCCATGCCTTAGAGATCTCTCCAGCTCCCCCGACATTTGATATAAGCACCAGCTCAAAGTAGCTCCCTCCATTGATGGTAAATCTGAAGCCTCCCCTCTTGCATGTCACCCTGATATACCAATACCGTTTAAATCAACAAGCCAGCCACATAATTAAATACTATTGTCGGAACGGAAGAGCTCTGAATATTGATGAGAACATACTTTCTGTAGAGAACAGGTACAATTCCAGCTCTGTACTTGGCTATAGCCTGGAAGGCAGGTTGAGACAAGTCAAAGTGCGGTCGAGGAGGGTTGCACCATCCTCCATTGTCACTGGCACGACGATAGTTAGGCGGACAGTAATTAGTAGCAGTAATGGTAGTGGATTTACCCTTAAGGCACAATTGAGGGTCATTGGCTGCATCACAACTTTCTGATAGCACCGGCCGCCACATGACTCGCCATCATTGAACAAAGCTGTGCTCAGTTAACGCCGCGGTGTTTATTCCATAACCATCAGCGTAAAGGTTTCCGTATCCACAGGCACCATCTAATTGGGCATAATTTTGAACAATTGTATGATCATAAATTGCATTTGTCACAACTATTTAGCTCTTTTCTGGCAAATGAACTATAGAGAGTTCAAGTAAAGACATTTTGACATGTAATTGAAAGAGCACTTGCTCATTGTACCAGAACCATCACTTCCACCATAGAAAGTTGCATGGGCACGTTGCTATTTATAATAACTGCTAAATCTTCGTCTGCTCAATAAAATGTTCGCATGCAATTTGAAAAAAAGAAATGAAATTTGACTCTAATCATGTAATTGATTGAGTGAATTCCGTTCTGTAATCATTGGTTAACAGATAGGGGCATTAATTAGTCAATTTCTCAGTAGCAATATTGACAAAAACCATGAAAATAACTTCTAATGCTGGGGTTTTTTTTATTAAAAAAAAATCAAATCCAAATTAAATTACTCTTTCTGTTACTAATTAAATTACCCTTTTTTTAATGAATAATATAATTTCTCATTTAGTATGAACATTGAATAATATAATTTATTTTTTTGGTTGAAGAAAGAATAATGTGCGGATCAGTTTGGTATTCCCCAGCAACATTAACAATGAAATACTTGTATAAATTAAATATTAACTCTCCGCTCCTCTTACAAAATTAAATAGTTTTCAATCCAAACCTTTCAAATAATGGATATATATAAATTACTACCCAAAATCAAAATCAAAATCTTATATGCTTTTAAAATTTATTATATAAAATAAAAAAAAAAGATTGGGAGAGACTTAAAATAAATAGGATCGGGGAAGTTGGAGAATTTCATAAAAAAAGAATAAAAAGAATTCACCAGATATTTAACTGGGGAAGAGAGAAATTGTCCCATTTGAGTTTTTTTATTGAATTCTATGATAATTATAATAAATATTTAAATAAAATCCAACAATCTAAATTACGAACAAAAAATATATATTTATTTAATCAAAATTCTTTTTTTATTCATCTATTTCCTTTTTCTTTTAAGCAATTGTTTTTATCAGCAATATGGTTTATTAAATAAGAACTTGAGAGAACTAAACTAAATATTCATAACAAATTCTAAGTCACTTCACTTCTCCTAATCAGGGTTTGAATAATTTGGATCCCAAAACTAAACCGTAATTTATTTTCACTTAAAAATATTATAGAAATCTTAATAATTATATTTTTAATTTCAAAAACATCTTCTAATTAATTTAAAATATAAAATCAAATCGAAAGGAGACAAAGTTTGAGAATTCCAATCTATTTTTTCTACTTGATTAAAGGTCCAAACAACCTTTATTGAACTTTGTTAAAGATTAATATAAAACTATTTCTAGAAACTCACCTAACAACTTAATTTTTTTTATGATGGAATGTTTTTTGACATGGTATCAGAGTTTTGTTGATCAAGTAGTCAATCACGAGTTCAAATCTCATTACCTTCATTTTAATTAATAAAAATTAAGTACAAGATAATTTAAATCTATACAAGTTTCAAGTCAAAAGGATTTTCACTCGAGAAAATGTGTTATAGATTAATACAAAATTATTCTCAGAACCTCACCTAACAACTTAAGTTTAGGTTGAGATGATTGATTGATATAATTATTTAATATGATATTAAAATCTTGTTGATCAAGTGGTTACGAGTTCAAATCTCACTATCCTCTTCCTCTCTCTCCTTTTCATTTCTAACAACTTCCTCTCTCATATCTTAACTTTAGTAATTAAAATATTATAAAATAAAAATTTAAAGTTGAAATGTCAACACTGAAAAACTACAAAGATCAAAGTGTAAATTTGCACTGTATAAGAGCAATACAGTCCATAATAGCACAACGAGAGAAGTTACAGAAACCAAACAGTGAAAAAACTCAAATCAGATTTTGGTATATCCTTGATCATATAAAAGGGTAAGGCTAACATGAAGAATGATTAAAGCTATCTAGTCCAATGCTCGAATACTACAGGTACGTAGACTACTAGAGAATTAGCATAAATTAAAGATGGTAAAAATATATAATAAAAGGATAATAGTTAAAAAAAATACAATGGTTTTTTTTAACAAAAAAAATATAATTTCAGGACAAAATACTTAAGACTGTCTATTAAATTATTTTCCATCAATATTTAAACTAATATAATTATACTAGGTTGTAAATTAAATTCAAATTATATATAAAATTTAAATATTTCGAAGTAATTTCTAGGTATTTCTTTAACCGGCATTCTAATTACTTTTCTTTTCTTTTAACATATTTATTGTAGTTTTTTTTAATTTCTTGCTAAATTTTATATCCATTTATATCATTTCTAGCCAACTATAAGAATAACTCCTTGTATTTGGATAAATAACGTAATTGGTGCTGGAATAATAATTATTTTTTAAAATATTTTTTATGTTTAAAATATATCTAAATATTTTTTATATTAGCTATAAAAACCATTTAAAATATATAAAAATAATTTAAAATTTAAAAAAAACAGGACACCACGTTGTAGAATCCGTGGTACGTACGTTCTCCCAGTACGGTTAACTTGACGAGGAAAAAGAGACAACTAATTATACCTAACAGATGTTTGAAGATTCCTGACTAAAATATTAAAAGTCAAATCCATCAAAAATCCAAATATGAATTATTTATAATTGTAAATACATATTCATGGAATATGAGCGTACAATTGTTCTCTGATCACGAGTCACACCTAGTTAGGGTGCCGCATATCATGGCATGTCTTCGGGGTAAGTTCAGGTACGTTTCGGCATCCCCCATGTTCTGTGTGGATCAACCCAGTTTTTCTCTTAGATTAATGATCAGACCTCGCCTACTCTCTGAGTTGCTCATTACTCAAATTCGGCGGCTATTAAAATTAAAATTAAAATTAAAAAAACACTGTTTCTCTAGATATTTTATACTTTTATTCACAGAAAGATACATCCTTACCATTGAAATAAAAAATTAAAAATAAACTAAAACTGTTTTGTGTTTTACTATACAGGTTTACAGTGAAACGCTAAGTAGTTTTTATTTATTTTTTCTTTTTTATTAAACTGAGGTTGGACTAGGCAAGGGCTGCTTCACTTCTAATCCTTAATTACTAGGCGGAGCCCACGCGTCACAGAAAAAAAAAAAAAACTGCACCAAAATCCCATCATTCATGTATTTGCGCAAACTAATACACATATACATATTATTAATTCACAATAAACTAAAATTACTCAGTATTTTATTAGGTGTGTTCACAGTAAAATATTGAGTAATTTTTTTTTTCATTTTTTTCATTTTTTTTTCATTTTTTTCATTTTTATTTTTTGTTTTTTTGTTTTTTATTTTCTTTTTCTATGCCTTTATGGGTTTTTTTTTTTTGCTTTTTTCTTTATGTTTTTTTATTTTAATGAATTTTTTTTTGTTTAATTTAGTTTGTTAATGTTAATTTTTTTTAGTTATCAGATTTTCATGACACGGATCCCCGGTTTGACGAGTTAACCTGGTTTGACGAGTTAACTCGAATTTTTTTTTTCTTTTTTTCTTTTTAATTAATAACATATACTAAAACTGTTCAGTGTTTTACTGTGCAGTCCACGTGAAACTCTAAGCTGTTTTTTTTTTTAATTTTTTGTTTTTTTTGCTTTTTATGCCTTTATGGGTTTTTTTTTGCTTTTTTTTTCTTTGTTTTTTTTAATGAATTTTTTTTGTTTAATTTAGTTTGTTAATGTTAATTTTTTTTTTTAGTTATCAAACTTTCATGCCACGGATCCTGGATTTGATGGGTTACCTTGGTTTGACGAATTAACCCGGAATTTTTTTTTTTGCTTTTTTTCTTTTTAATTAATTTTTTTCGTTTATTTTAGTTTTTTAATGTTAAATTTCTTTCTATTTAATTATCAAACTTTCATGACACGTATCCCGGGCTTGACGGGTTAACCTGTCAATTTGTTTTTATATTTAGTTATCAAACTTTCATGATGCGAATCCCAGATTTGACGGGTTAACCTGGTTTGAAAGGTTAATCCAGTTAATTCAGATTCTTTTCTATTTTCTTCATTAGTTTTTTTTTTCCTGTTGGTTTTTTTTTTCTTTATTTTTTTTAATTAATCTATTTAATTATCACACTTTTATGACACGACCTTGCAGCCAGATTCATTCAAGGCTCTTGGGTCCGGTGTTGCAGCCAGACTCACTTAAACTTGAGTCATATAAGTTTAATAATATTATAAATATTACTCTTGAGTCAAGCGTTGCAACTAAACTAAAGGCTTTTAAGTATATCTTTGCAGAAAGACCTAACACTCTTAGATTTTAGCATTTTTTGATATTTTTATGCAAGAAAAAAAATTTAACCTGTGGCGCGTGCTTTTGTTTTTTTTTTCTTTTCCTTTTTAAGCCTTTTACTGCGGATTGCACAGTATAGTCCACAGTGAAAAAGCTGATGCCTTTAGTTTTTTTTGTCTTTTTTTAATTTAGTTTCTTAATATTAAATTTTTTCTATTTAGTTATCAAATTTTCATGACATGGATTCCAGGTTTGATTGGTTAACTCAGTTTATTTAGATTTTTTTTCTTTTTCTTGATTAGTTTTTTTTCTTCCTGTAGGTTTTTTTTTCTCTTTGCTTTTTCCTTTTTAATTAATCTTTTTTTTAATTTATTTCATTAATAATAAATCTTTTTTCTATTTAGTTATCACACTTTCATGACACAAATTCCAGGTTTGACAGGTTAACCGAATTTTGCGAGTTAACCCGGTTGATTCAGATTTTTTTCTTTTTTCTCATTAGTTCTGTTCTTCCAATTTTATTTTTTAATATTATATGCAGTCCACAGTGAAAAGGCTGAAACCTTTAGTTTTTATTTTTATTTTTTTGCTTTTTTTATGCTTTTCATTGTGGATTCCGCATAGTCCACTGATGAAAAGGTCGATGCCTTCTTTTTTTTCTTTTTAATTAATTTTTTTTATTTAGTGTGTTGATATTAATTTTTTTTCTATTTAGTTATTAAACTTTCATGACATGGATCTCAGGTTTGACGGGTTAACCCAGTTAATTTAGATTTTTTTTTCTTTTTCTTCGTATAAGTTTTTTTTCTTTTATTATTTCTTTTTATTTAATATTTTTTTTATTTAATTTAGTTCATCAATATTAAATTTTTTTCTATTTAGTTATCGACTAATGCTTTTAGTTTTTTTTTTTTTTTTGCTATTTTTATATCTTTAACTGTAGACTGCATACTAAGTCCACAGTGAAAAGGCTGATGCATTTTTGTTTGTTTTTTTTCTTTTTAATTAATTTTTTTCGTTTAATTTAGTTATCAAACTTTCATGACACGGATCCCGGATTTGACGGGTAACCTGGTTTGACGGGTTAGCCCAGTTAATTTTGTGTTAACCCGTCAATTTTTTTTTTCTATTTAGTTATTAAACTTTCACGACATGAATCCAAGGTTTGACGGGTTAACCTGGTTTGAAGGGTTAACCCAGTTAATTCAGATTTTTCTTTTTCTTCATTAATTTTTTTCTTCCTTTTGTTTTTTTTCTTTGTTTTTTTCTTTTTAATTAATCTATTTCATTAACATACTTTTATGACACGACCTTGCAACTAGACCCATATCTAAGACTATTAGGTCTAGTATTGCAGTCAAACCCACTTAAACTTGGGTAATGCATGTTTAATGTTATTATTAATATTATAAATATTACTCTTGAGTCAGGCGTTGCAGTTACATCCAAGATTCTTGGGTATAACTTTGAAAAAAACATAATATTTTTATATCTTAATTTTTTTAAATATTTTTTATGTAAAAATCATTAACCCGCGGCATCATGCGGGTCATGCAACTAGTTCTTTAACTAAAATACATTATAAGAACCTAATTACCCCTGGAAGGAAATATTTATGCCTTTGGGCTGAGAGCATTTTCTTCATTGCTTTATGGAGTTTTTTTTCTCGTTATTATTAGGTGTAATGAGGGGCACTTTAATATTTTTATAAATATAAAATATTAATTTAAATAAAAATGATTGACGCGCTCACGTAAGTCGCTCTGCCATATTAAATTGGCATTTGTGGTTGATTACGAAAGTTAAAAATACCCTTCTATTATGGTGTTTTAATCGTTCAGCGGTCTTTTCTTTACTCAGCGAAGCGTGTGGCAAACAAAGTTTTGGTGTGGTGTTAACCATCTTTTCTTTTTATTCCTTGATTTCCACGCATTCCCTTTAAATTTTCAAACTAACTCCTTAATTTATTTTTTTTTTTTAATTTGATCTTCTTTTTTATTATTATTTATCTTATTTGAATTAATTTATAAAATTATATTTGTTTTTAATTTCACCCTCCTTTAATTTTTTTCATCTATTAGAATTAGTCATTTTTTTTATTGCTATTTATTTTTATTTTATATTGTTTTTAAATTGATTTTTAAAAAAATTTCACCGTACTTAATTTTTTTTTTTCATATTTGATCTTCGTTCTTTCTATTGTTAATTTTTTATACTTTGATAATTTTTTTAAATTGATATATTTTTTTAATTTCATCCTTCAACATTAAATTATTGATTTATATATAATTTTCCACTAATTTTAAAAATGAACCTGGAGTGTTTTTGCTTGTTGTTCCTTTTTAGATTCAATATTTTTTAAAAAAATTCTTTATTAATTAAAATGAATTAATTAAATATAAGCATACTTTTAATGGCGGTCGGCTAGTGTTCACAATTGAGTAACAATGAGTTTTTGAATGATTTTTTTTTTCTTGAGTATGATAATGACCGCTCATGCTTAATTAATTTTTATGGTTAATTATGAATTTTTTTTCATTTTATCTACTATCATTCATTTGTTTTAGATGGAATTGTTAAATTAGTCAAATTTACTAAATTCAATCAAGTTAATAATTAGAATCTTAGATTTTTTTTATTTTATTTTAAAAAATACTATGACTTGAACATTCTTCTATATTAAAAAAAAATTAGTCTGCGTAATAATTAGAAGAGGTAACATAAATAAAGGTAAGAGAATAGCATGGGAATTTGGAAATGTTTATAATAATGCACGAAGCAGACCATTGCGCTTACACAAGTTTCTACCCTTTCTAGGTGGGCTTAATCGTAAAATGCCAAGCCACGCCCAAGATGGTTTTTAATACAGACGTCCTAAAATACAGTGCGGAGTCTGCGGACAAACCAAAAAAAAAAAAACAAATAGCACTTTAACAAATTAAAGACGACAGGTTGCAAAGGGGAATAGGCACACTATCAGGAACTTTTGCAGCTATCCTGTGCATGATTTTTAGAATTAGAACTGAACATTGCTTTTGAAGGACTGCCCAAATACCCAATTGGAGGGTGCCACGTTGAGTGCTGTTCTGGTCTTCCCATTGCTGGTTTGGATTTTGAAGGACAAGCTCTGACCATTTAGATAGCTCAGGCTCTGCCAATTGGATCCCCAGTTTCTTGACATGGCCTCCCATTGGTTAGATTTAGACCCTTTGATCCATACCCTAGAGATATCTCCAGCTCCACCGACATTGGATATAAGCACCAGCTCAAAGTAGTTCTTTCCATTGATGGTAAATCTGATGCCTCCACTTCTGTCGCAGCCCACCCTGATGATACACCAAGATTAATAAAACACGAAAACACATAGTTCCAAAATTTCATGTCAAGAGACTCGGAATGGAAGGTATTAAGTGTTAATAAGAACGTACTTTCTGTAGAGGATAGGTACAATTCCAGCTCTGTACTTGGCAATAGTCTGGAAAGCAGGCTGAGACATGTCGAAATGCGGCCGAGGAGGGTTGCACCAGCCGCCATTGTCATTAGGGAGGTTATAATTTGGTGGACAGAAATTAGTAGCAGTGATGGTAATATATTTACCCCTTAGGCACCACTGAGGAACCTTCGTTGAATCACAGATTATCTGATAGCACCCGCCACATGACTTGCCATCATTGAACAAAGCCGTGCTCAGTGCCGCAGTTTTTATTCCATAGCCATCGGTGTAAAGGTTTCCATATCCACAGGCACCACCTAAAATGGGCATCATTAACTCAAAACAGTCAGCACTTTTTTGAACAACTGTATCATCACATGTTGCACCGCAATACCTTCCCTTAGGGCACATAGAAAGAGAGAATATTGAAAGTAAATAAGCAGTACTTACCCATTGTACCAGAAGCATCACTTCCCCCATAGAAAGTTGCATGGGCTTGTTGCCAAGCCGCGGAGGCTGAGTGAAACCGTGTGCAGTATATACCTAGGAACAAAAATACTGCACAGCTGAGAACAGAAAGGCTTGCCATAATATTAATTATCTGTTCTCCAAGACAATGAAGGCTGGCTTATTTGCTATTGCAAGAGCTAGATAGCTAGTTTAATTTGATAAAGAAGATAGCAAACTCGGCAACTATTTATAATCACTACTCACATTCTGTCGGCTCATTAAAATATCATTCAAGCAATATGAAAAGGGGGGGAAATTGATTGCAACCATGTTGACAGAGCGCAATATATTCCATGATCATTGAATGGCAACAAGGGCGGCATTAGGCAATATCTCTATAAGCTTGAATTAATAAGTGAGTCTAGAATACTGTAAATTAAAGAGTGTTTTTCAAAGAATCATTTTGATTTTCTAGATGTATAATCATGATATTATTTTTTAAGTCTCTTGTATAATCACCGAACTAGTTTAAATATCAAAGTGAGCTCCAAATTAAAAAAGAAGAAGGTTAGGTGGTATCCTTCCTATAACTTAGATCAAAGACAAGCTATCCACTCTCTAAGAAATTGACTTCTTCCAACGTTACTTCAAGATGCTCGTAAAGAAATTTCCTCTCGGTAGAAAGTTATTTATTTATCATATTCTCTTGCATTCCCAATCATACTTCTAACTAGACTTCACGGAAATTAATATCCGTCAGAATTACAATCAAATCAGGAATGTGTAATTTTTCATAAATATATGCATGCTGCTGTCACCTGAAACCTGCTTGAGCGAACCCAGAGGATTCATCCATATCAGCATATCCCACATGTAGCATCAGTTCAAGTTCTTGGGATTTGGACAAGTCCAAAACCAGAACAAAAAGTTTGCTTGCAGTAGCTTGTAAGATTCGTGGTACGTTATAGTACAGTTGACGTGCCAATCGCCAAGCAGACAATAAACTATTGCAAGAGCATTTTTTTTATAGGCAACGCCAACTATATATATCTAGCCTGCAACTATATAACAGAACATTTCCATAACTAACGCCTAACAAGGGTATGAATTGAAGGCTACAACTAAACTATTCAAAGTCAAATCGATGAAAAAACATCAAATGTAACTTGCAAATAATAATTTTCTTTTGTGCTCGCAGCTATGCATGCAACCACTAGGTATATTTAAGAGCTATTATGACTTGTTATCAAGAAATAAACACATTTATGGAAGAAGTTTAAGATAAAATACAAGTCAGTTATCTATATATGCACGCATAGTTATCCTGGTGGTGATGACTAGCTAGGGTACCGTTTATCTTGGCATGTCTTGGGGGATGTTCACGTTCATGGCACATGGGTGATGACATCCCCAGTGAGCTCACACAACCAACCAATAAATGATTCACACATGGGATCGTATTGTTTATTTGAAATGTAAAGCAATAGAATATTTTGGGTTAACTAATTCATGCCAAGGCCTCGATCGGATTTAACTCTTGCTCGTCATACTTGCCCAGACGAATGATTTAGAGCGTGTTTGGCAGTGTGGTTGCGGGTGTTTTTTAAATAATTTTTCGTGCCAAAATGCATGCCAATGATTTTTTTTTATTTTTTAAAAATCATTTTTGACATCAGCACATCAAAACGATCCAAAACGTACAAACCATATTAAATTTTAGTGAAAAAAAAAATTCAAATTTTTTAGGAACGCAGCCGCAGCCGCGTTCCCAAACGGTGCCTTACAACCATCGAGAACAAAAACCATGAAGAAAGATAACAGGTTAATTCAGCCAGACTAATTGTTTTTAAAATATTTTTTATTTAAAAATATATTAATATAATATTTTTTTAATATAGTATATCAAAATGATTAAAAAATATTAAAAAATTAATTTATAATAAAAAAATTTAATTTTTTAAAAAGCACTGTTGCACCGTCTAGACAAACAGTGCCGAACTTCTCAGTGAATAACCGACCGGTCCGTCTGCAACTGCTCTCCTTAATGTTGTTCAACTTTGTAATTGGCAGACGAGAAGAAAAAAAATGGAGAGAAGATTTTTATATACCGTAATAATTATAACATCAAACGTCGTAAACAACTATAACTTACGTAATGCATAAGCTCCAGTACTACTGTAGTACGGCTCGTTGACTTTTGAAAAAAAAATTGAAATTCTCTTTCTTCTAGCAATGGGAGTTTAAAAACATAAAACCAAACCTGGTTTTCCCTTTCTTTTTTTTAATCAACTGATTTCTGAGAAAATAAAACAAAGTTGAACTATAATTAAGTCTCATTTTCAAAATAGTTATAATATATATATATATATATTCTTTTGCTCTATGCTATCCTGTGGACATAACGTCGTCGACTGTTGCTACATCAATTATCACTCATTGATCGGTGGACTGATGGGGCCACTAAGACAAACGCCCTTTCAAATTAATAGGCGTAAATGTATTGAAATAGATACAAATTATAGCATCAAAGACGTTAATTTCTTGAGTAAATGTTTTTTTTTTTTTATGTTAGGTGTATAACTCAACTTACGTGTATCTCGACTAATCATCATATATCCTGAAATTAATAACTAGGTAAGCCTTCAATGACCATCAATAATAATAACTATAAAAAGAGCAAATTCTTATATCTCAAATTCTTACCACTAGCTCATCTACTGTATAATTATTTCCCGGGAAAATGTTGAAGAAGCCAGTATGATGTTAATCCATTTACATCATACGAAAAACTATAAAATAACCTCTTTTTTGTATCCCTTCCTAAAACTCATTTTTCATAGATGTAGGAGAAAAGTCTTGTAAACTTCAGCAGTAGCAAGAGTTTAGAAGATAGTCGATACTGTATCTTCTAGTTTGATAATATCTAACACTGAAAAGACAGGTTCCTTGCATTTGACACCAAAGGAAGATTCAATTCATTTATCCTTCTTGATGCACAATATTCTAGCCAAACCTGTACATTAGAACCTGGCTATCAGTTCCCCGTGCGAAAAAATAAACAGCCATGGGTGAGTCAGCAACATTACATATACTCAGGTTTTAAGGCCATAGTGAAGCACACTGCTAAAAAGAGTAACATTTTAACTTATTTATAAACTAAGTGTTCAAATATTATTTATGACCTCATGTAGTAATTTAAGCTTTTGAATTAAAATAATTTTTTAAAATAATATAAATCTATATAAGTTTTAAACTCAAAAAACTTTGATTTACTATGTGTTTTTTTATACTAAGCAACCCTATCACACGCAGGTGTAAAGATCCATTCTCTTGCTCTTGCTCTAACGCTTAACTCAGCTCAGAAAATATTGTGACTACAAATGAATTTTACTCGATTTAACTTTTTAACCTTTTCACCTCAACTCAAAATTCTTGAGCACTCTCTCTCCTACCCTGAACTTTTGCTCCGCTTTAATGTGAACAAACCCATGTGAATTGATCATAACAGCCACGTGTGGCTCTATAGCAACTGTAGTTCCAACTTCCATGGCAAATTCTACTTCTGAGATATTTTTATACTACGAAAGAAATTTGTGTTATAATGAAATATTTGCTGGAAATGCATTTCAACTGGTAAATTTAAATTACGTGGGCTCTTTTTCAGAATTACCTTCAAGAGTCAATGTGAGGATTTTGGAGTACATGTCTAGCATTATGAAGAATACCACTTGCTTCCTCATTTGATAGGCGTCAAGCAACCGCAGTTCTTCGATCTCCATCTCTTCCTCGTGTATCCTTCGGTCACACCATAAAATTTAGAGAACATAGAATAACCATGGCTGCAACAGTATAAATTGCATTTAATATGATTTAGAACACACGAAATCAAGCGTTCTACAAATTCATTCTTCATTTCCTTGAACATTGCTTTTCCCGATTCCTGCAACTCAGATACCTACATGAATTAACATCACAAGTATATCATGTTAGCAAGCAGAAAAAGTTCCTGGTCTTATAATGTCAATGACAATTACATTTCCAACATATATAATTTGTCACCTCCTCTTGGTTCGTTCATGGTTTTTTCAAAAGATTTATGTAACACCATTACTTATGACAGATACATAAAGTCAGCTACAATATTTATTATGATAGTTAGCAATTGTTTGGTATTTGTTGGTTGATGTCAAGGCTCTCTTTCTCCTATAAATGAAAACAAAGACAAAGCGGAAGAGCAGAGGAAAACAGTGTAACTATTAAAGTGAGAAAGAGCAGATTTGAGAGAAACACCGAGTGTAAGAGTGAAACACTAGGTTTGAGGATTATACCAGGGTTGAGTTGAGTTGAGTGTTTGTATCATTCCTCTAATAATATACAATCTACTGCCTCCATGGATATACCTGGTTTTAAGTAACCACATAAATATACTTGTTTGTGTTTTTTGTGTTTGTTTTTGTTAGTATGCACAAAAATATTTTACATGCAGGATTTCATGGATGACACTTCATACAAAATATTCTTAAAATAAGAAGACGAAAAAAAGAGAATTGAACTCTAACTACCACTTGGGAGAAGTGTTCGATCTTTTCAAAAATATGAGCAATTTTAAGTTCCATCTCTGCAGATCCCACAATGTTCATCTCAGTTTTGTCCTTCTCTAATTTCCTATTAACGTATCGATCTCTTATTTACCTACATGAATTAACATCACAAGTATATCATATTAGCAAGCAGAAAAAGTTCCTGGTCTTATAATGTCAATGAAAATTACATTTCCAACATATATAATTTGTCACCTCCTCTTGGTTCGTTCATGGTTTTTTCAAAAGATTTATGTAACACCATTACTCATGACAGATACACTAAAGTCAACTGCAATATTTATTATGATAGTTAGCAATTGTTCGGTATTTGTTGGTTGCTGTCAAGGCTCTCATTTCTCCTATAAATAAAAACAAAGACAGAGCGGAAGAGTAGAGGAAAACAGTGTAACTGTTAAAGTGAGAAAGAGCAGATTTGAGAGAAACACCGAGTATAAGAGTGAAACACTGGGTTTGAGGATTATACCGGGGTTGAGTTGAGTTGAGTGTTTGTATCATTCCTCTAATAATATACAATCTACTACCTCCATGGATATACCTGGTTTTAAGGAACCACATAAATATACTTGTTTGTGTTTTTTGTGTTTGTTTTTGTTAGTATGCACAAAAATATTTTACATGCAGGATTTCATGGATGACACTTCATACAAAATATTCTTAAAATAAGAAGACGAAAAAAAGAGAATTGAACTCTAACTACCATTTGGGAGAAGTGTTCAATCTTTTCAAAAATATGAGCAATTTTAAGTTCCATCTCTGCAGATCCCACAATGTTCGTCTGAATTTCGTCCTTCTCTAATTTCCTATTAACGTATCGATCTTTTATTTACCTACATGAATTAACATCACAAGTATATCATGTTAGCAAGGAAAAAGTTCCTGGTCTTATAATGTCAATGAAAATTACATTTCCAACATATATAATTTGTCACCTCCTCTTGGTTCATGGTTTTTTCAAAAGACGAGCAAAAAATGAGAGATATTTTACATGCTGGATTTCATGGATGACACTTCATACAAAATATTCTTAAAATAAGAAGACGAAAAAAAGAGAATTGAACTCTAACTACCATTTGGGTGAAGTGTTCGATCTTTTCAAAAATGTGAGCAATGTTAAGTTTCATCTCTTCAGATCTCACAATGTTCGTCTCAGTTTTATCCTTCTCTACAATCTCTAGAGTTGTTCCATCTATGACCTCTAGTTCGTTCACCTCCTTCTGAATAATATAACAATCAAACACTGCTACAAAAAAAATACAAATTTTGCATTAAAATTAAGGGAAAATGAAGGGTAAACAGCCATACAGCATGCTCCAAACGCTTCCTTGCTTCACCTTCCATCTCAGTTGTTGCTAATCAAAGCTGCAGAAAGCAAGAAAATCATGACATTGCCTCAGTTCTCAATTAATAGTTAAATTGAAAGAATTACAAAAGATCGCAGAAACAGGAAAAAAAAAGAAGGATTGGATACGTTACAAAAATTGGTCATAGAAAATGTCAGTAAGTATATTTGCTACTTGTTAAAGACACCTTTAAATAATTTGCTTCCTGTAGCAAATAGCAGGGGTGAAGTTCTGGATTTCAACAGAAGTTCACAACGGGTAGAAAGAAAAAAGGAAGACAAGGAGAATCAATCTTGAAATCAATCACATGAAGCCGATAAGATCAACAACTAAACACTATTTAAACATGATCCAGGCAGAAAGAACGATGGCATATGCATTTTACAAGTCTTACCATAAAAAAAAATAAACAAGAAGAAGATGAAGATGAAGAAAAAAATCGACCGTGATAAAATAATTACAGTATCCTTTATTTCAATAAACTTTACAAGCATCAAATAGCATCTTCCAACGAGTCCTTGATTCACAAAATCCTCTAAACAAAAGTCAACATTTCTAATTCAAGCTAAACGCAGCTATATCCATAGTAATTGGTATAATTATCAGAAACGTGCGGTTATGTCTCTTCTGATCACTAGATAATTAAAGGAGGAGAAAATTAAAATGCGAGTCAATTCCTTGAAGCAGAAATGGTAAACAAAAACCTAAACTGTACAACACTTGGAAGTAATATCAGCAATTTATGATAACAAACAAGTTTTTATCTATATATTTTTCTGATCGAGAGAGGAAAAGACTTAGAGCTACGATTGATCTCGAAGGTCGTGAAGCTCAAGCAAGATCGGATCATCTACGGATAAAAAAACAAAACACAAATAAGCGTTCATGATTGTAATATGCATAGCGCGGTTACCTTCAGTAGAATCGTAGCTCAGATAGAAATTGAAGACTGAAAATTGTTCTACGAGTCTGAAAATTGCCAGCGATGGAGGATAGGCAGAGAGAGAGATTTGTGATTGTTGGAGAAGTGAAGCTGTTTGGTTGAATAGCCCCGATTTCTTTTTGAAATCTTGTAACATTTTGGGATGCGCGGGAATTATATTTGCTGCTACCCTCGGGATAAAACTACGACGTTTAAAATGCTTTTAATTTCTTTTCCGTCTTTCACTTTGATACCACGAGTTTATTATAACTTAGTTTTTGTAGTTTATCAAAATAAATTAATTAGTTCGTATAAAAAATAATAAATATTCTTCTGATTAATATTAACCATGATTGATTTAATAATATTTTACTCTAAAATATATCTTCTTTTCTCTTCAATCATTATATTTCATTTAATAATATTTTACCCCCTCCTTCTATTTCTTAAAAAGAAAATTTGAAAAATAATATATATCAAGTGTACGAAAATAATTGACTTATAAATAGATTTAAAAACATTAAGATTAAATATATAGTTTCAAAAATCATGATGAAGAAACTCCTAAAAGAAAATCCAATTATTATGTTATCACTTTGGTTGAATTAGTTTAATCTAAAAATTTTTTTTTTGTTAATTAAGAGTGTTCATGAATATAGTTGGGTTGGGTTTAAATCTATAATTATATTCGAATCAATTTCTAATATTTTAAAAATTATAAATTTAAACAATTAATTTATTTGGACCTATGCGGGTTGGATAAACCACATTTGACTAATTTTTTTATGAATATTACAAATATTTATATGTTGTGTTTATCTTACTCATTCTCATAAGTTGTATTTAATTAGAACAAAGATTTGAGTTTAATAAATTATCCATAACCTGTTTATAAGTTGTGTCAAACAATTTAGAATTAATATATTAACTGAATCAATTTATTAAAATAAAAAAAAATGAAATGATTAATTGCAAAAAAAAAAAAAAAAAAACATGTAACAACAAATCAAGTTAGTTGATAACCAATCAATCACTTGATATGTGCTCAGGAGCTCTTCACATGTAGGAGCTCTTCGGCCATTTACGCCTCTTTGATTTCACTAGCTAGATGGGCTTGATTAAAAGTGACCACGACAACCAGAAATAGCTTACATCAACAAGAACCTTGAATTTGAGGTATAATATTTGAGTAATGTTTATATTTTTAAGTTCATTTGAGGGCGTGTTGGGCCTTGTATGATGCAACGAGAGAGAGTTCTTTTTTATAGTTTTTAGATCCGACCCGGTTTAAGGTTTAGGTTCCGGGTTTTGACTGGGTTACTGGATCACCCGGATCAATTTGTTTTTTAAAAATCAAAACAACGTCATTAATAATAAAAAAAAAAATCAATGGATTGCAATCGGGTTTTTATTGTATTATAACAATATATTTTTATGATAGCATCTTATTACTATTTTAGTATTAAATAAATGGAGAGAATATAGATAGGATGAATATGTAATAAAATAGCGTTTTATTACTATTTTATTTTGACTGATTCTTTGGTATCTATATCTATGTATTCTTCTCTTCTCGTTTGACTATATCCCGCACTATGCCTCTTCAGCTCCTCCCGAGAGTTAATTATCTTAATTAAAAAAAATAAACAGACGATTACATTCTAGGTGGTTAATAATCTAATTAAAGAGTGAGAGATGCATCTATCTCTTTCTTTTCTACCATTATCTTTCAAAAAAATAATACAAATTGAGCGTCTCTTCTTCTCCAAAATAAGTTGTTCTGAAAAAAATAAAAATAAAAAAAAACCTTTGAGTTCATGCAAGGAGGTTCAGTTACTAGCTAATAATTAGATTTAACAAGAAAAAAAAAAATTCTAGTGACCTGTTTTGTTTCTGATTATGGTCTTAAAGTATTGTTGTAAACTTCAGGAATGTGGTTAAATGGTAAAGGGTTTAAGATCTGCACTGCAGGTCTCAAGCTCGAGTCAGGGCATGCATCTCTTGTAATAGTCTGGGACAACCGGGATTTTACTCACTTACCTGAACCCACAAAATGCACTTTCCGAGAGGTGAGGTTTTCTCAAATCAAAAGGAAAAAAGTACTGTTGTAAAGCAATATTAGTGGAGATTGGACCGTTGAGCATGTTAGACAAAGGAGTGTACGTAGCTCAATTGGTAAGGTTTTAAATTTGTTCTTTATAAGTTATCAGTTCGAGTTCCATAAATATTATGGTCACTGAAAGCTTATATAATCACTAACTTTAAAATTTATCGGATTAATTAGTAGAAATATACGTAAACTAGTCCAAACACTAGTGTTAATAAATAAATAAAAAGACGGAGAGGTTCTTAAGAGAATTAAGATCACGCCGATGCGCCAATCATAGATTAATAAACTAGATTAATATATTAATTTAATTATTTGTTAACATAATTGTTTTATGCCTCACTTGGTTACCGCACGGGCGCTGAAGTAGAGAGATGCTTAACGCTAATCCTGGCATTATATTTATGAGAAAAGTAATTTCCGCATTATATTTATTATTTACGTTGGTCAACTTCAAATTAAATAATTAATTATGTAATTAAGATCGCATTACTAAATTGAAAGTGATTAATAAAGAGAGATGTCCAGTTGTCCCCTCTAATGAAACCCCTTTTTTTTTTTTTTGTCAACGGTTAAGGGTTTCAACCTAAACTAGATTTCCTTATTAGAGATAAAGCCTCACTCTTTATGTCTTCGTATCACTCGTGATTGGGTTTTTGCTAGTTCCAAAATTCTAGCAAATTCAAAGAAGAGAGAAAATCTCTTCGATTACTCGAATTATATAAATATATTATATGCATGGTTTTCTTTTCTTTTTTAGATAATTGCAGTCCCATAATCGGGTATTTTTAATTATTAGCACAAAAAAGTTTTTCGTAGAATAACACAAATAAAAAAAATATTAGTGAAATAACACAATTTCATACTTGTTATGATTTTTAGTCGCAAAACACGGCACGTTAAGAAATCACGATTGAAAAAAAAATATTTAGTTGATGTCATGTTTGAAAACCATAATATCTACCAAACCACAAATTAACAAACCTTAAATTGAAAACCTAAACTATCTATCAAACTCTATCTAATTCATAACTCTAACTAAGGCATGAACATTACTAACCACTAACTCATTAATGAAAAAAAAAAAAACCTAACTCTAAGCCAAACCCTAAATACTCATTAACCATAACCCAAACCTCAAATATGCAAGATACTTAACCATTAAAAACTAACACTAATCTAAATCCTAAACACCAACCCTAATTTATACACTAAATAATAATCCAAACCCTAAACCCTAACCATAACAAATTCTTAACCTCAAACCTTAAATTCAAACTCCAAACCCTTAAGTCTAAAATGTGAATTTTAGAATTAAGAACTACTATTTCAAGTATTTTTTCATCAAAATTTCTTTTAGATTTATGGTGAATTGCATAATATCTACAATATCATTGAGTTTTTGTATTTACATGTAAAAGAAGTGAAAATTGATGTGTTGCGTTATCAACAAACTTAATAATTATTAAACCAATGTCATAAATCAAGTAAATTGCAAAAAATAAAAAAAGGGATAAAATTGTAGTTATTATGCAATTCACCCTATATAAACCCAAATTGTTTTTATTATAATATGCTTGATAAAAATTTATTTACATGAAATGACATCAGGACAAAATTTATAGTTACTATGCAATTCATCAAAATTCCAAAATAAATTCTATTATAAGTTACTTCAAAACCACATAAATTATAAGAAAAAAAATTCACAAAATGTAGTTTTTATGCAATTCACCTTATATACAAGAAAAATAAAATAGGCTAAAAAATATAATTATTATGTATTTCACCATATATAAATCCAAAAGAAATTTTGATGATAAATTGCTTGAGATAATAGTCCTTTATTCTAAAATTTATATTTTAGACTTAAGGGTTTGGATTTGAAGTTTGAGGTTAATCTAATTTTTTATTGTTATTTTTTTCATTAATCAGAAACTAACTTCTATTTTTCCTCGGAAGGTCAATTCATTGTGAAAATATTTTTCGTAAGATATATTTATTTTCATTAAATATGGTATAATTAAAGCATTTAACCTTGCACTTAAAATATTGTATCTTAATTAAAGGAATATTTTTCTTAAGGGGCATATATATGGTATTAAATTTCTTTTGTGGGCTACGCGCGTGCATGCCTTGAATACCAATTTCAGTTTTCCTTGTGGAAAATAAAATAAAATAAATCATTCAGTTTCTTTACAGGCATGCTGCCATAGTGTCTTTAAAAACCCTACGCAATCAGCCTACCAACCCGCAGCCCATCCCACGCACATTCCCCCCCTTTCTTTTTCTTTAGTGTGTAGAACATTTGACGCCAGGCCCTGCGTTTTCGAATCATCAGCAAAAGTTTATTCGTGTTAAGCAAGATGAAGTGGTTGAACAGTTTCTTTTCAATGGCCCTTTTGGTTATCTTCCACCATGGACAATATTGTTGCCAGGCTGATCAATCTTCTCCAACTCATCACTGTGTTTTTGCTAAAACAAATGGAACCCATTTTGTAGTGAACAATAAGCCTCTATACTTAAACGGCTTCAATGCATTTTGGATGATGTACATGTCATCTGATCCATCCACGAGGAGCAAAGTCACATCTGCATTCCAGCAAGCCTCCGAGTATGGCATGAATATTGCTAGAACTTGGGCTTTCAGTGATGGTGGAAATGATAAGCCCCTCCAGATTTCTCCAGGTATCTACAACGAGGACATGTTCAAGGTATACTTTTCCTCGTTTCTTGAATATTTTCCTACAATTAATTCTTCTCGAGCTGTTGCATGCCGAATAAGTATATATGTTCTTACTATTCTTCTTTCCAGGGATTGGACTTCGTGGTATCAGAAGCTAGGAAATATGGGATTTATCTGATACTGAGCTTGGTGAATAACTTCAAGGATTATGGGGGCAGATCACAATATGTTGAGTGGGCAAGGGAACGTGATCAGCAGTTGAGTGATGACGACGGGTTCTATACAAACTCTGTTGTCAAAGAATACTACAAGAACCATGTCAAGGTAACTCATTCATCAGTACTACTGTACCCTCCTTTACATTAGCCATCATTTTTCCATGGACAAATCTTCTTAATTTGTTGTTTAATTCATTTACACAATTATTATCACTATTAGAATTATTAATTTATACACTTCTAAAGCGTTTCTTTCAAAAGCGCATATTTAATTTGATGTTAAAGCATCTTCCATGTCTAATATTTATCTCTGTTAAAGGAAATGAATGTCTCTGACTTGAGGGCATAATGTTTTCAATTACTGATAGCTAATTAAAAACAGAGGAAGATGATTAATGGATAGAATTAATGTGATTAAATTCTTGAAACAAGCTAACCAATAATGCCTTTTGACTTGGTGAAACCATCGCTAGCTTATAATGTCAGAGTCACGGTTATCTTGGTTTTAGCAACTGTTGACCCTAGCTTTCAATCTCTCTTGCCGCTAAAAAACAGTATCCGTGCAGGCAGTGCTCACGAGGATCAACTCGATAACAGGAGTTGCATATAAAGACGATCCCACCATTTTTGCATGGGAATTGATAAACGAACCTCATTCAAATGACACTTCTGGAAAGCTAATTCAGGTGTGTGTGTGTGTGTGTGTGTCTGTATGTATGTATATAATTTCTTTCATTTCTACTCTCAAGCTGATCACAGTATTAAGATCAAACAAATTATATCGAGAAAAAAACAAGCCCAACAAATGACAATCTCTCTTAGGATGAAAGAAATTCATGATTCAACAGTGTAATCATTCAAAACTAGGAATGAATGGAGCAATAGAAATGCTAGGAAGCTCACGCTATTTGCTTAATGTCACCATTGCTAATCTCCATTTGTTCCTATTTTGAGCTCTACGTGTGCGGTATGACTATATACTAAATGGGGATAACGATGCAGAGTCTCTGTTACGGTGATTATTGCAGGACTGGGTCAATGAAATGGCAGCACACGTTAAATCCATTGATAATTACCATCTTCTTGAAATAGGGCTAGAAGGGTTTTACGGTGACTCGAAGAAGGAATCAAATCCTGGCAGCTACCTTTTGGCACTGACTTTATCTCCAACAACCAAATCCCGCACATAGATTTTGCCACCATTCATCTCTACCCTGAGCAATGGTAATCGCCTTATCTATCATTTACTCAGTACTGTTCCTTCATCAATAATTATAACTATTCTCGAGTCTTACTAGATTAATGCAATGGCAGGTTGCCAAACTCAAGCGAAGACGAGCAAGCTTCGTTTGTGGATAGATGGATCCAAGCTCATATCCAGGACTCCAGTTCAGTGCTTAGAAAACCACTCGTTATAGGAGAGTTTGGCAAGTCTTTAAAGCTTCCTGGAAATAGCCTGCAGAAAAGGGACACTTATTTTGTGAAAATCTACAGCGATATATACAATAGTGTCACAAGAGGAGGCCCATTTACTGGTGGGCTCTTCTGGCAACTCCTGGCCGAGGGAATGGAGAGCTGGGGTGACGGCTACGAGGTTGTCTTGGAGGAGTCTCCCTCAACTGCTAATATCATTGATCTACAGTCTCGCAAGTTACAATCTCTCACATAAATCTATTGCTTTTGGGATTGGAATTTGCAATATTTTTGTCCATAGTACATTGTATAATAAATTCACTACATCAATTAGTGTTTTTTTAACTAGTTTATAGGCTGCGTCAGTCAGATAAAAAAAAAAAGAAGTTTGAACAAAAAATATATATTTAGGTTGTAAGGAATGATTTAGCATTGTTGTTAAACTCATCGCAATAACTCAATTTTAAAATCTCTTAATTTGACTTCTTGTAACTTATATTTAAAATTAAACCTTATAAAAATTATCCCAATATAATCTAGCTAACTTAATAGGTTCAAAGGTAACCCAAGCATCAAATAAAAAACATGGTTTAAATTTAAAAAGTTTAAGATGATATTATTTTTTTATGTATTGAGAAATTGATATATTAAATCGAGTCAATTCCGCAGTTTCACCACTAAACTCGTGACCCGAGTCATGAACTTCACTGGGTTTGATAACTTTATTTTTTTAACTATTTTTTACTTAATTATATAATAACAGAAATATATACTTGTAAAATTGAGTACAAACCAAATGTTAGGATATTTATTTGAAACTGCAACAATCTCATGAAAAACAAATCGAATTAAATTATAAAGTTTAATTTAAAATTAATTAAATATTAATTGATGAAATTAAAAAAAAAACAATAAAAAACTCAATATAGACTTACCATTGAATTGAAACATGAAATTTAAAAATAAAATAAATAAAGGATATAACAGATTGAAAAAAGGGAATTGAAGGGAAAAAAAGAAAGAAAGGTTCAAGTGATCTGTTTCACTGTACAGCTTTACCCCAATTGTTTTAATGTATAGTGCAGAATAATTCTTGTCACCGTTTCCATAACGGCCAGAATCATCGCATTAAAATCTTGCGAATTTGTTCTTTGAACAGAAATATCTCGAGGTTTTGAGCCGAGTGATCCGCCCACATGAAATCACTCTCTTTTTTTAGAATGCATGCATGAAGTAAATTTCACAGCAGTAAATAACACATTTGAAAGGAAAGCGTAAGGTAGTGTTTAAAGATTATCCATGTCCTTGCGCTCTCTCCTACCCAGAACCCATTTTTTATAAGATATAATTATTTTTAAGAAATTATTTTTTACATCAGCATATTAAAATGATCTGAAAACATAAAAAAACATTAATTTCAAATAAAAATTAAAATAAAAAATTTTCAATTTTTTTAAAAAAACTTATATTAAAAAGATGTCTATATCATCCAATCCATTACACAAGGCACACAATAGCAATGGAACTGAGAAAAAAAAACGAAGCACAGTTCTATTATATTATTTTCTATATTAAACCTGTTTACCTCCCATTTCCCCTCTCAATCAAATTTCAACAAGCCAAACCTGACAAGGGTCAAACATGAACAGATTTGTCATATAGAGGCCAAAGACCCACGCCTATGTATTGTTTGTTCATGAATCAGTTCTAAGACTCGTGTGTTCTTTTACTGTTCTCAGCAAGCTTGCAAAGGAGAGGAACAACAAGGAGTAAGAGAAGGCTATTAGCAAAGAAACTACACATGGCTAGCTGTACAAAAATACATTTGCAGGGAATCTTAAATGCCTGGAATTATTTATCGATCTTGAGATTATTACATAGATTTCTTAGTTCAGGCCTTGAATCCATCCATGATGTGAATTTCGTTTCACTTGCTTTCGTGGAGTACAGGTATGATCTGAATGTGATCAGATTGAAGTACCTCCTGAAAAAAGTGCAGAAACAAGTGGGGTCATAAAATGCCATACGCTCTATAGAATTGCTAGAAGGAGCCATGAAGCCACCCACTGCAGTGTTCATAAAAAAAAAATCGTAATAATAAAAAAATAAAAATAAAGACCATCTCTCTCTCGAGGGAAAACAGCCTTTCCCATAGACAAGGGCAATTTCAATCCAACTTGGTCCAAGTTACCAAATCATAATGGAATATCATGCGAGTGCAAACCTTGTGGCTTTCTATGTCAATTAATGCAAAGCAACAAGAACCAGGCAGATCAAGCATATCCACCAAAGGAAAAGGAGGGTTGCAACAATCTACTTAGCATACGTTCGTTCTAAGATTAAATTGCCAAGGTATATCAACTAACCTTAAAGCCTTAATGCCCATATCCAAGAGGCATGCACGTTGCTCATCGTCACTATCGGGAAACTTCCAAAGTTCCTTGATGTAATAATGAATATCATCACGCAAATGTCCTGCACCTGCACACCTTTTGAGGAAAAGAAGGTTGGTTTCAGCACGACAGATCAAATCATGGCAAAGGGGACCAACTAATCAGAAAACGTAGGAAACAACTAGAACAAAACATAACTTCACACAGCAAAATGACGCATAGTTGTAAGGATTTTTCATTCCAAATTGACAGAGGATAGCAAGCCAATCAGTAACACATCACCTTCTGCTTTTCCCGAAGTTATGGAGAATCTATCTTCCTTTTTTTAATAGAATTATGCCTCCGCGACTATCATTTAATCATGCATTTAGTTATTGCCTTTGTTTTCATATGAAGAAGGAACTAAAATAAAAATGGACATACTTTTCAATAATAATGTCAACATCTGCTTTGCTCTGTGGACCATGAATGAGAACCCTTGTAAGACTAAGTATGTCACGGTAATCTCCCATCCTCAGTGCTTCTTCATCAGACAATTCAGAAGGTAAGTTTGCTTCAGACAAAGAAGATGAACGTCTGCTACTAACCAAAGTTTGTGAAATCTTTGATGTCAACTTTGCTTCTGCATCAAGTTTAATACAAATAATTGCCATTGCATAGCCAACACCTCCAAACCCTGTGTGTGAAACAAAAAGGTAGCTCCCAGCACAGCTACAAACAAAATTTAGCTAGATTTATAAAATATCTCTGCAATCAAGTACAATTTTATAAAAAGGCTATATTTAGAATAATGCCAAAAGAATCTTCCAGATAATGCCAGCAATCCTTGTACAGAACATAAATTGTGGAAAGCCCAAGTGTCAAAACTCCAATTAACACTGAATATAATAGACATCTGCTTTCCATAAACACCCAGCTAAACTAAACCTCAGTACCAACCTATTTGTCATGGGCTACATAAATCAAAATCTGTTATAAGGAAATAAACTGTCGGGATGCTAAGAGTGTGTTTCAAACCAAGCACTTGCAAATAGTTTTGGAAAAGGAAGTTGCTTACTATTGTTTAAATCAAAAAGATAGCTGTCAAGAACTGCAGACTGCTTGAAGTTCTGATTTATCTAAATTCTTTGTAATACTCAGTAAAGTAACAAATGCTACTAATTGACAGCTGATTGCTTTCTTTCAGTATGACTTTGCCATCATTTAGAACGAACCAGATCCATCACAATCAATATCATAATGTCCAGAAACAAGGAATGGTCTCATATTTGACAAAATTGGGGGGGACAACTTACATTATTGCCAAAGATCAATAAATCAGTTACCATTTCCAAAGTCTGCAAAGTAATATGTTTTACTTTAGGCTTTCAGTAACCTTTGGACTAGAAATAACAAGAACAATTGGAGAAACAAAAAGGCACAATTATGAAGTGATATCCACCATGGATAAAAAAAAAATTGTAACTTGGCAGTACTACTTTTTTTGTTATTAAAACAGGTGCTTGAGAGAAATGTTTTTAAAAAAATGTCATTGATGCTGCCAGAGAGACTTAAACAGCAGTCTGAACCCCAGAAAAAAATAACCATCTTCCAAGTTCCACTTAATACAGTTATCAAATACTTGATAGAAACATTGCAACCACATTTAAATGACAAATTGTGGTTAATAAGGAACAGAGAATTTTGGTACTTACTCGTCTTTACAATACTGTATTGCATCAACATCAGAAGCTAGAGCCTCCCTCTCACTGGCTAATGGAATCCTCCTATATGTCATGTCATAACCCTCATCCTTTAGACCAGCATACACTTCAGCAGGTGTCTTCACATCATCTGCAGAGATGTTCTCCCAATATCCTATGATACAGGACTGATTTGTTGCCGGATCATATTCTTCACGATGTAAAAGCAATCGACCACCAGACCGTCTAATCTCAGATACTATATCTTCTTTTAGTCGAGCCTCCATGAGTTCTAACTGCATAAAAGTTGAAAGAAAGGAAGTTAGTAACGTACTTCGCTTAATAGATAGCTCTTTGAGGCAAAAGAAATTCAACAACGACAGACCACTGGACCAGTTATTCCAACATGCTTGAGCGTGTCAACAGGTTTATTTAGCTCCCTGGGGACAAATGGTGTGCCATTGATGTAAACAGCTGCTTCTTCTCTGAGATCAGTCACTATCACTTTCTGAGCCAGAGATCCTCCTATCTTGGGCTTGGCTTTCAAATATGCCAGCACCTCTTTGGCACCAGCAATCGTTGGAGTTGCCATGCTATACACAGTGTAGCCATCCACCTGATGCATAAGAAACATTAGGTTTCAAAAACAGGAATTTCCATCAGAATGTAAGGACCTCTCCCTTTGTATTCACACTTTCCACAGAAACTTGTTTGTCAGTGTGTACTTTGTCAGTGTGTACGAATGTGAGTTTGTGTGTGTCTGTGATCTGAATTAGCAAAAGGAAAATGCAAAATAAAACAAAATATATTTAAAAATAAATTAGGAGTGTCAAAAAGGATATTCCACCAAGGGTCCATCATCGATATAATCCAGATGTGGCCGTACCTTGTAAACATTTGGTGCTCCATGAATTTGTATGTGGCTAGAAGTCCGCTGACCAGGAAAGAAATACATTTTGAGTATAGAACCTTTACCCAAAACCGAACCATTACGGACCCTGACAGTGGCCTCCATTACTGCATCTCCATGCTGAGATTCCTGTGGTGTTCTCAACCCCTCCTGCTTGTGATAATAATAATAATTAAAAAAAAAAACACAAATGCCGAGGTTACCATAATGATAAAGAGGAAATCCATAACATAGAGAAAAAATGCAGTCAAAAAGCCCTAGAGTTTCCGAGTCCAAAGGAATAAGAAAATATACCGGGACAGTGAAAAAACGGCCTGGCCTCAATCGAATGCTCCATTTTATTGCTTGGACTTCAGGTCTTTGATGCAACCAACTCTTAAATGTCATCCTTGATTCTCCTTGTCCGCAAAACCCATCAAATGCTTCACTTCCTAGATATGCTGCAAAGGCAATTAAACGGAAGTACCTCTCCAAGTATTCAGCACCACGGCTCAATGCCACTCTCCTGACTCTTGGCTCAACATGTTGTTGATTGACCACCTTCCTGTATTGCAGAACAGCTTGGCGTATGTTCTGCAGAGCAGAACATCTATCAATAATAGCATCTAAGGCCTCTCGGCATTCCATACCATTATCAAATAATCTTGTTATCTTCCACAGCAGCAGGATATCATCAATGCCAAAAGCACGACCTTGTTCCATATCAGTTTTTACACTGCCAATGTCGGAGGTGGTTGCAGCAGTGTCACCTCCAGTTTCTTCACCGCTTGAGCTTCCACTTTCCACCTCTTCATGGTTCATATCATCAGCTAAGACTCTAATTGGTCTCCCATAATCTATTCTAAGTTTCAGAAGGCAAGCAATTACAGTGCCAGTCGTAGTCCTTCCCCTTCCCATCTGTGTTTATTAAAGTGGCATTCAGGCAAAGGACAAAAGAAAAAAAAAAAAAGAGTCAGCACAATTTAAAAATATAAAAAACAACAGGAAGCAGTTCCATAGAAATTAATGAAGAACATCCATTCACATGTCCAACAATAGCGGTGCAAGAAAGAAATTTTAACCTGGCAATTGAAAACGAAAGCAGTATCCTTGGAAGCAGAAGCAATATTCATCGCCAATGTGTCAAAGTCAGAACTTTTAGGAGCTTTACCATCAGTGATTGGAACACGGGCATACTTAATGGGAAAACCATCAGTGTCTAAGCATTTAAACACCTCAAGTGGGGTCTTAATAGAATCAGAATTTACATGCTCCCAGGCATCAAAGATTTGACCATCATCCGTTTCATGAATGACCATTATAGCACCTCCATAGCGTTCAGCTTCTGCAAGATATCTTCTTTCAGTCGAGCCTCCATCCTCTCCACTCTCTCACGACCAATTCCCTGAATGTGGTCATCATAATATCAACTTTATTAAACATGGGTCAAGAGAACAATGAAAAAAAAAATGAGCAAAGTTAACACAAAATGGAAAAAAGTTGGTCCACATCAAAATGGAATATAGCCTGATTCTAGAAAATATATGCTAGGCACAGTATCTTATGCACCCATAATATGAACATAATTTAGTTAATTTTGAAACCCAAGCAGAAGTCATGAATTTTTAACAGTTTGTAAAAGCTTTTCCTCCATTATAAAAAGGAATGTATAGCAATTATCCAGAACTCCAACTAATGTTCCATCTTGACAAAATTCATGGGATTCCATCGGGGAGCCTCCCAGATGAGTGAGGCAAGATTATGTCTGCCTCAATGAATGAACTTTTGACATGTATGTGCTATATCCATCAAGAAAAGAGAGCTAAGTAGCCAGTATTTACAAGGAAAATCTTTGTTAACAAGAGATCTAATAACAGACAATAAAAAATGACAAGGTTATATTGATCTTGGTTTCTATGAATAAGATATTGGAAGACATTCATACCAGGAAAAGACTATCAAGGTCATTATTGTTAATTCATCATGGGTCAAGTAGTCAACTAGCATCATTGCATGATCAACCCACTCCTTCTTTCAAACACGCTTGGAATGGTTTTTCTATTCAGATAAATTATATTTGTGCACTATGATGCTAATGATCCTGAAGACAGTTATTTGGTTGAATGAAAGAACTAGTAAAGGTCTACTATCTGCCACATGCACCTCCACTTCAATGAGGCTGATGAGTTGGTAATCTATGTGAAAGTTTAAGAATCCTTACCGTGTATTCCAGCATGTTTTTAAATGGTCTTTCAACCTCACGGAGCACAAATGGCTCTCCATTTATGTAGATAACAGGTTCTTCTCTCATATTATGCCAAAAAAACTGGGCAACCACCTTTAGAGCTGCCAATCCTCTGAATGACAGAAAGAATACCATCAATTGTAGGATTTGCGACTCCATAAACTGGAAAACCAGGAACTTCTCTGAAATTAGGTGCACCATCCACTCTCTCTGGTAAACTAGGGTTTTGACAGCCAGGACAGTGGTCACTTTTTAAAACAGTCTGACTTCCAAGAACCTCCCCATTTCTCAAGGCTGCAACTACACCCATCTCATGAGGTCGGCCATCAGCAGATTCAGCAATCCTTGTTGGAGATGGCTTAGGACTCGCATATCCAAGAGCACCCATTGGGTTTCTCCTGAGCAACCTGCAACAAGGATGGTTAAAGCAAAATAAGTTCCACATGATCTATGGTCTGCAGACATGTATTGATATATATGAGGTTGCATTCTAATTGGAAAAGAGTGGTTGACATAACTACACCAAAACCTGGACATGGAATGTAAAGCAAGTGCCTAAGTAATGGTGTTGAAATATATGTATGACCAGATTGAGTTTGCTTACTCGTAGATGAATCTATATACTGCTACAAATATAATAAGTAAACAAGTTTCCTGAAGAGGAGCTAAGAAAAATGTTATCCTTCAGCAAAGGGTTCAGTCTCATAAGTGTCCATACAAGCACCAGATGACTTTGATTGTTATACATTTTTGTTTTCAAGTGTCCAACATAAGTATCTTTATTCAAGGTCTTTTAAAAATAATAGCCCATCCTGCATGCTGAAAATAAACATTTTCTGTTTATGTGGCCTTGTAATTGTGTGATTGGGACAAACACTTTAATGTCCACAAAAAATATCAGTAGATGTTGTGCCAAGGTATGACAAAAACATAGTTCAAGATAAGTAACCAAGGCAAAATGATATCTCACAATAGGCTTATGGGGGAGAATATCACTGGAACACAATTTTCAGGCACATTAAACTTCCTAAGCTTACATGTATAGAAACAACATATCATGGAGAAGAGATTGAAGCACCCAACAGTTTAACAAATTGGAAAGGCAACAGAATTGTCAGTACTCACGCATACAAATCACAACCTTCACTCTTTCAATTTGATATGTTAGAAACATAGAATACAAGTCTGATATTTCCATAAAACAAACCAAAACCAGCACCGCATATCTTTACCTACGAATAATGCTGTAAAGTTCTGGCCGGGCTCGCATCCAGTCTGCAAAACTGCTATGACCAAAAGAACTAGAACGGAGAGCATCCCTCTCAGAGTGTATATACACAGCAAAACATATGAGGGAGTAATATCTTTCCAAGTATTCCACAAAAAATGAAAGTGATGCCTCTCGCTTCATCTCATCAGATTGACGAAGAATACTATTGCGATAATTGGCAATTGCTTCACGTAAGTTCTGTAGTTCAAACACTTCATTTAGGTGAAATATAATGAAAAACAGAAGCAAAAATCCCATTCTTCTTACAAATCTATACCTTACCGGATCAGGATATATTATAGAGCCATACCTGCATGGAGGCACACTTGTCAATGACTTTATCAACTTTGTTTTTCCCTTCAACACCACCCTAATGCATGTCACTAATTAATTAAATTTCAAAAAATGTCAAGTGCTTCCAAGGACAATGAAAGCAGTAACAAAATAAATAAATACCAAAAGAGAAGTAAAAAACCAACTAGAGCTATTATTAACAACCTCCAAAACCCGGATCAAACTTCTTATGACTGCATATTCTCCTCTGAGAAGTGCCTCCTCTGAGTTTGGCAAATTTTCATTGACATTCAAACCAGAGTCAAAAATTCTCCCCACTGAATTGGTTCGCTGAATGCCTATTTTCACATGACATGATGACAAAGACAACATCAATAACTATCATGATTAAAACATTTAACCTCACACCTTTCAACAAAATCAATTACTATAAAAATTATAATTGAAATTCATTTTAAAAAGGAAAGTTTATCAACATATCATTTGATGCAATCTGTTTATCTATCCAATCAGGGCTCGTATTTACTGGGTTCTCATCAACATATGCATGACCATTCTCTCATATTTCACACCAAAGCTGAAAATTCACAAGGAATACCACATTCCAACCTGATCTTAGACTGGGTAGTACTTTAAATAGTAGATAACGGGTAACGTTAAAGCAACATCATATTTCCTGTATCATTTCAAGTTCTAGTCCACCATCCTAGATTGTCAATGAATTTCTTCTCTATGTTAGCACACTGCTATTGGCAGTTCCTAAGAAATCCCCTTACAGTCAGTAGATTTTGAAATTAGAGCATAAATGATATTCTTTAAAGAACAAAATTTAAAAAGTATCCTCATCTATGACTGTATGCATCTGTGGAAAGTGAAGAGATGGACTGAAAACCACACTCTCTCATATTGTGGTAAAGATAATTAATTACAGCAGTATAAGGTCAATTTGCTCCATCTAATAGGATTTCAAGTTTGAAGTATTTTAAGTAAAGGAGATCTCATATGGAGAATATGGAGATAGAATTTGCGGGAGATGACATATGAATGACAAATCAATCTGCTCTTCTATACACACAACAGCAACCAAGCCCTCAATCCCAAACTACTTGGGGTCATGGATCCTTATGCACCATTTATAGTGACCGTACACCAAATCCACCTCAAATCTGCTCCTCAATAAATGAGGGCTCAAATTTGCCATTGCTTTATAGAACCTAGGAAGAGTATTCTCTAGCATGCCATTAGAATAATTTTAACAGCATTGGAGCAAGAAATCTTTTCAGTTTTTTTTCTTGAGGAACATTTGATAATTATTCATAATCAAGTACCTTCATGCCTTTATATATCTCTTTATTGACAAATCATTAATTTTTTAACTTATTTTTTTTAAAAAAACTCAGAATTCAAGTTATCAAAGATTTAAAATATTCACATTGAGGGAATTTTTAATTTTTAGCATAGAGAAACAACCACAATATATCAATTTTCAATACTATGGGATGGAGAGAGCTTATGCATTGTCCAAGTCTGTGGTTAGTTTGGGATTTGGAACTGTTGTAAACAGCAATGGATCTGTGCTATAAAGGCTCCTGCACATCCCAATCCGCCACATAAATGCAAGAGGCATTAACCAAACTAGGTCAGGTTTACGAGTTTTGATGAAACAGATTATGAGTGGGGAGCTCTGGCTAATGTATTTGAACAAGTTTCTCCATCTCCATATACACTTACATATCCTGGAACAAGTTTTTCCACCTACATGCTTCAACCTGGTAAAAGAAGGATCTAAATTTGCTGACTTTTTAAATTGAGTTGATATGATACTAATGAAAAGGAAAACTGAAGTTATGGAACCTTCAGCCTTTTCCCAAAAATACAATCAAAACACAAATATAACAATGGATTGATCCTCCCTACACTGACCACCCTTACATGGAAGTACATGGAATAAAAGGAAAATCAATGAAAACTATTCAATGAAAAGGAGCAAAAACAGCTAGAAAAGAAATGGAGAATGACCAATATAAAACTCGTCTTATAACACTGAAATTCAACCAGACAACCAAGATCAAGAACTGAGGTAACATGCAAGATACAAATTAAATTATGTAGAAAAGAATGCTGACAGCTGGGATATTCAATAGATTGCAAGAGAAGTAGAAAAAAGAGAGCATGTTACCAGAGTCTCCAATCCGATTGAGGTATACCAAAGTTGTTATAACCATCCCAGTTGTAGTCCTTCCACGCCCCATTTGACAGTTAAATATTATATCTGTATTCAAGTCCGTCTGATAAATTCTATCGACCTGAAACAAAGAAGGCAGGCAAATGTCTTTTAGAAAAACTGAATACTGATCATACTTAAACAAACATCTGAAACACATTTTTTGCAGAGTTGGATTTCCATGGTTCATGGTTGGAACAACAACATGCATCATTGCTTTTAAACATAAAAAGAAATTTGGCAGCATATTGTTTGTAAAAAATATTCTCTCATTTGTCTTCAAAAATTGATATTTTGAAGACACAAGGTATTCTGAAATTCCACTGTTCTGACTATGATATCTTCTTTCACGTACTCATTCAAGGTTGAGGATGCCAGATAAATTTGTCAGTAGGCATGGAGCTATGGTACAGCAGTTCATTTCCAAATTGGAATCCAGTTTCTGATAGATCCTGGTTCAGTTTAAGGCTTCAGGATAGGTAGAATTGTCATCAAGAGAAAATCTAATGTTCAAGGAGACAACAAATTGTAGGCTAGCACAAGTAGTTAAGACTTGGACTAGGGTATGGACTGGTCATGGATTCAAGTCTTGACTTGGATATTTTTTGAATTTTTAACACGCATGGACAATCATGAGTAGAGCCTCTTCCTAAAAATAAACAACACGGGCCCATATCATGTCAAGAGCTGGCATGACCGAGCACAGCCTGCCCTAAGCAATGGCCCAAAGGAACTCAAAATACCCCACTAGTAAATATATGGAAAGAGAGAAGAGGAAGAGAAAGACAGTAGAGCATATCCAAATGGATTGTTATTTTCTGAAAGATATGGTGGCAAGGAAATAATTGCAATGTCCATTTCAATCAAACAGCCAACTGTACCATGTGATCCCAAATGCAGAAGTCGTTTTTAGCATACCTAACATGTTGGGTATCTGATATCTTTGCTCCTGTATGACAATAGTTCTGAAGTACTATCATTTATTAGAAGGTAACAAAGTTTTTCATAAGTTTGCGGACATAAAATACAACCTTCCACACACAAATAACAACTGAACAGTCCTTAACAGTCACTTTAGATTAAGACAACAAAAGGTTGAGTTCGAAATTTTCATTTCCAAGTTATGCACATGAATTCAACAAGGTCATAGAAACGTTGCCAAAGTTACAAGTAATCTACATGTGCATTTGATAAAAATAAGAAGTGAAGCAAAATTTCTCTGTAAACAAATAATTGAAAGTTGAATTGACAAGGAATCTAACGAAACAATTATAGGTGTAGTTGATTAAAAAAAAAGATTAGTAGGTTCTAAATAAGATCTCAAAGATGAAACTCACTAAGATATCAAAATCCTGCTCCTCTGGTGATTTTTCATCTGTTATAGGAACTCGTTCATAATCATACAGATGTCCTTCTACTTGCAAATCCTCGTACACCTTCACAATGGAATCAAGTTGCAACAATAAGTTAGAAAATCAGTAGATTAATTGTGTTTAGTTATTCCACAAGCAGAATAAGTTCCATGATTATGCCTCTACTGGTGTCTTCACAGAATCACATGAGACTGGTTCCCATTGGTCCACCATCTGACCATCTGGCAGTTCATCAGTAACATGTATCTTATTTCCATATCTGTAAATGAAATATGCAACTATAGTTATTATAGTTCAGATCAATAGTCACCAAAGGTAAAAATGAAGTATCATTAGAAACCAATGATAACACAGCATTCAGCCACAGTAAATACCTTGCAGCTTCCATCAGAATATCCTCTTTCAACCGAGCTTCCATTTCTTCAACCCTGGACCTGTTTATTCCCTGTTTGAGCACAGAAGGTCACTATCAAGTTTATACAACAAATATAAAGTAGTACTTGTTTGCATGACTGCTGTTGTCAACCATGTGAATTTACACACATACAGGTTAGTATGCAAACGCTATGAACTGCTTGAGAGAACATATTATCTTCACTAAACATCCTCATTCACAGAAAATCAAACATGAATGAGAGATTCTGTAAACCACGTTGAATTAAATCAAACGATCCTGAATGTTAGAGAGGGAATTTGTTTTAACTGAGAAAATCCTTGCATTTACATCACCAAGGAAACCATTTTAGTTTTAAAGCTACAAGAGAGCACAAAAATTCAACAATACAATACGAAGATTTTAGAAGGTAAACATGAGATACAAGCATGGTAAGACAAGATATATCAGATTAAGGTAAAAGCAAGTTGGAAAAAAAAATCCTTTACAAGTAGCATACCGTATATTCAAGATTGGAGAAAGGCCTCTCCACATCACGCAGGACAAAGGGACGTCCGTTAATGTACACCAACTGTTTCAATGAAAAAAAAAAAACAATAACAATGTCACAACTGAAACATGTGGATCAAGGATGTCTGGGGTTGCCGTGCAACATTTGTTTGATGATTTTTTGAAAATTATTTTTGTTTAAAATTATTATTTTTATTTATATTTTTAAATTATCATGTGGTGATGTTAAAAATAATTTTTTTAAAAAAATATTTTTTTAATATATTTTCAAGTAAAAATCACTTAATAAAAAAAATAGTTAGTGCACTCACAAGCACCCCAGTAGAAGGGGAAAAGGCCTAGAAACATCCGACAGTTATTGACATAAAGTTTGACATGATTTTAATCATTATGTTGCTTCTGCTAGCATTTTCGGCACTGATTATCCATTTTAGTTAATAAAAAAAATAAGCAATAAGCAATAATCATAGTCCATTGCATTAATTAAGCACAGCAGAAAGAACGAAAAGGAGAAAAACAACAGGGGGGTGCATATTGGCAAATAGCTTTACCGGTTCTTCACGAAGGTTAAACCATAAAATTTGTGCTTGCTTCCCATCTTTCCGACCTCTTATGTGCTTAATAACATTACGACATCCTTCTATTGTTGGAATCGCAACACCGTGAACAGGTAACGATTCCGCCTATCAAAGCAACCACAAATAATTCACAAATCATGATGATGATGATAATTATTAATGACAAATTCATTAATTTAAGAGAGTATAATCAATCAAATACAGTGATCAATGCCTTTTGGTTTACAGGATCAGCAGACAAACGAGGCTCTTAAAATATGGCCATGCTTAACTTTCTGATTCTATAAGCAAGCAAGCTGTTAACGGAAATCCCGGGGATGCTTATATGAAAAAAGAGAAGGATATATGCATCTGAATCGGGGGATTTCAAATGTTTTAATCAAAATAGAAAGGGAAAGCGAGGTTAGTGGTAAGAAGAAAGTGGAGAAAGAGAACCTGACGGTAATTGGGAGCGCCGTCGATTTGAGGAGTTAAGCGCTTATTTTGACAGCCAGGGAAATGGTCGCTCTTAAGAATGGTCTTCTTTCCCAGCACTGATCCACCTCTCAGTTTCATCACCTTCTCTGGTTCTTTTTGTACCCCCGCCATCGACATCCTTTTTCCTTTCTATTAATCTTTTATTCTACGCTGTCATCGCTACTCTCCTCAACTCTCTCTCTGTACTGCAAGCTAGTAAATAATTTGAAAATGCCAAACCCGTCCAAAATGCCCACACCACGCAACAATATTGTAGTGCCAGGCAAGGCAGCTGAATACAACAAGAGAAGAGAAGAACAGAATTAGTTGTAGAGAGAGAGAGAGAGAGAGAGAGAAGATAGGCTTTGAAAAGAGAAAGGGAAGTAGAAGGGGGGGTCTTGCGAGATATAAAGAGATAGAGATTTAGATCGTTTAAATAAAATATTTAATACATAAATTTTTTATTATTATTATTATTATTAGTAAGAGCAAGCAACCAAGGCAACAACGACAACAAACTCAGTTACTCAGGTGGTGTCATTTATGATATGATACGCCACGAATGAATTGGATTTCTTGAGCTAGTGGTTGATTTTAATATATTTTTTTATGTAATTCATTAAAAATAATATTTTTTATTTTAAAAATTAACTTTTAATATCATCAAATCAAAATAATTTAAAAATAACAAAAATAAATAATTTAATGAGAAGTACATCATAACCATAAATTAAAATGATATTTTAGAGTTAGGGTTGTGGTGTAACCATAAATTTTATATATATATATATATATATAATTTTTTTATGTTTTTAGATTATATATTAAAAATAATTTTTAAAAATAAAAAATAGTATTTTAAAATGCACAGCACGTACGCAAATACAAACGGCACCCTGTTCTCTTTTTTTGCGTGCTGTGTGGTCTGGTGGGGTAGAGTGAGCGAATGAAAAACTGCTCTTCCAAAAGGGGCGACGCCCTGAGGTCAGGTCTAGATTTTCATCCTCTACAGAACGTGAAAGGCGTGTGTTATTTTGATACTTCGAGATCTCTTTTCTGCTATCTGATTTGCTAGAGAGAGAGAGGGGGGGAAATTTTAGGATATTGTTTTCATTGGCTGGCGGGATGCCGAACCGCCAATCACAAGTCGCCACCTAACGCTCACATTGATTTCGGATGAGCCTGTGCCCCCTTGGAATTCTTGTTAATCCATGTCTACTGTGTGTCCTGTTGTATGGATGGAACGGACTTTATAAATAAAGAATGCTTTCTGAAAATGATATGAGAATTCAGATGTGAGGAAAGTGACAATATATCATCAGTAATAATCCCATGGCCCTTCTCGGCAATACTGGGATTTTATTCTTATTTTTTTATGGGAAAGAAAAGGGAAGGATTAAGGATTTTCTAGGAAGAACAAACAAGCTCCTTGCCACGCCTAACAAGCAACTTTCATTGCTTGCATAAATTAATTGAAACATAAGAAAGCATATTTACGAGTCATCATTTTTTATTATAGATTTTTATAAATACAAATTATTTTAAAAATAAAATAGATCCGGAAGAAATATCAGACCTAAAAACTTAGGTATGATAGTCAATCAAGTCTAAGATAGTATGAGTTTGATAAATATATCAGATCTAAAGAATTTAGACTTGACAATTAGTCAAACCCAAGATGACACAAGTATGACAATTATATCAGACCCAAAACATTTGGCTTGACAGTCAGCCAAACTCAAAATAGCAGGGGTCTAGTAACCATACAAAGTCCAAAGCAGTCGGGCTTGAAAGTTAGTCATGCATAAGGCAATATTAAATCTAGAAAAAATGTCAAACCCGAAAACATCTGGATTCTACTATTACTAAGTCCTCATATTATATGTCTGATTTTAGACTATTCTCTAAAATAAAAATATTGAAGGAATAACAAACCGTCATGCTTCTCTATCTAGAATAATCATTCATATTGATGCAATGATTTTTTTTTTTTGTTCATAGGTATATACAAGGTCTTTTAATAGACATATCAACTATACTTACCATCTCATTAATGATATGTAAGGGATATTTTTTTTTTCTATTAATGTCGTCGAAAGCAAAGGGTTTTCCAATCTTTTCCTTTTCTAAAAATAATAAAATTCAAGGAGTATAAATACCCCCTTAACCATTCAGGTACGGTTCAAAACTTTTATTTTTTACGATAAATTCATAGATTTCAGATTATTAACCAACTTAAAATTTAAGAACAAACAAAAAATTTTAATTTTTTTTGTTTTAAATTAAATTTTTTATATTTTTAGATTGTATTACTAATAATAATTCTTTAGCATTTTAAAAAATAACTGCTAGCTTAATATGAAACATTACTTACCATGCGCTGTTTGCATTATCTTCTGAATGGTAATTTTGCTCCATCTTTGACCACCTTTTTTTTTATGAAATAATATTAATAACAATTATTGCTGGTGATAATTCTTAATCTTAAATTATCATTTGGTTGACATGATGAAGTGTAAAAACTATAATTAACTTTTCTAAATGTGGAGGATACACGGCTCACAACAAGAAACGTGCAGAAAAACAAAAGTGATATGATTTGCAAAAGGCGCACTCGGACCATGATCGAGATGGTACTAGTCATCCTGGACACCTACACCGTTGAATGATTCGATGTGTTTACCTTTATTACATGATCGATGCTATAAAGACATGCTATCCATCAGAATCTCCTCTTCTTTCTCAGTCCTTGCTGCGTTCCACACCCGACTCCGCCACCGCATTCTGATCACATGGAAAACGTTATGCCATTCGCTACAGTTAACAGCAGCATAACAAACAAGACATGGCAAGCTAGATTTTCATTCCAGACAAATAAAAACCAGAGCAATCTTCATGCCAGACACGGGAATGAAGTGCAACAACAACCAGTGTCATTCCCTTGAACAGCAATGCATCTTGCCATAGAGGAGCTTGCACGAAATAGATTCAACTTTCTAAATCATACCTGCTGTTGTTATAGCAGCACAGCTAAGTAGGCATTTTGCTGCTGATGAAAATATAATTCTTTCTCAAGCAATTTCATATGCTATATACCAACATAAACAGGGTCATCCCATCCTCTAAGGTAGATCACGAACCTCCTTGAGTTTTCATTATTAACATATAGAAGCAGATTACCCAATAAACCTGGAAATGTCTAGCGGCGGATGATGGAAGCAGAAGATGGGATGTGATACACGCCAAGAAGGTGAATCTTATGTTAACAGTAAATATCAAATGATACAATATCTACGTACTGTTTGATTCTCACACAGATAGCAAATTTCAACTAAGATTAGCAAATTTCAACTAAGATAACAGTTTACATGGATGCACGTGCCTGGTTACATCCCATGCATACAGCGAAAGCCCATTTCTAATCACAAGACTCCAATATTGATACATAAATTACAGCACTTCGAGATATAATAATTAGTCTGATATCATGCCGAAGCATCCTCACGAGCATCTACACTCACAACCTCTCTAACAAGATTCCTGGTTGAGGGCAAACCAGCAACCACATCTCCTTCAATACCACACTCATTTGTTCCCCTTCTAATCTTGAAGAAACCATCCTGTCATTTAAAAAAATTTGTGCTTCAGCATTCAAGAAGAAACATTTAGTGTTCAGTTTATTTAACGTGAGAGTTTTGACAGGAACTTACATCACCCCAGCCTCTATTCCACTGGTTGGCAAGAAGCTGCAAAAGGAGAGTAATTATATTGTCATGGAAAACTAATGGCTATAAAATCTGGGGAAAAAGAGATAAGCAGTCTCACATACCCAATAAGCTTCCCCATCTTCAGAAGTTCCCCAACCAATAAGCTTAACAGCATGGCCTCCCATCATGCCACCTGTTATGTGCTTGTAGACTCCCGATTTATAATGAGCAAAATCCTGTAAAATGGTGAGCAGTCTATTACACAATCAAATAAGACATAGTTCCTATGTTTTCTGTCCTACTGCAATTGCACATAACCAATTTGTAATTATAGGCAACTTGTGTCTTGCATATATGATTAGTAATAGTAAAAGTAGAGAAAGAGTTCAGTATTTTAAGCAACCAAACATATCATACCCTCAGAGGTTGTTCCTCCATACAAAGAAATAGTCCGTACTTTCTTCAGAGTAATGAGTTATTCTCAACCACGTCAAAAGTTAAGCGAATGCAAGTAAAAAATAATGAAACAGGCACATTTTCACCTCATAAACATCGAAGGCCACCTCAACTGGCCCATTCTTATAAATTTCTGCCATGATACTGTTGGGATCAGAATCAATTCTGTACGGCTTGACACCATAGTGCTTTGACTTCTTCCAGAGCTGGTTCTTATTGACACACTTCCGCACGCACTTTGGCGTGGGATATCCAGGCTCACAACCAGGGTGAGAACAGCCAATATCATCAAAGTATGGATCACACTGCCAGATGAAAAATGTGTTCACCATTGGAATGAGTCTATCAGCCATGGTCAGAAGCCATCAGACTAAAGCAATAACATTTTGTAAGACATAAGGTAAGGTATATTAGGTATGGCCAAAGAGTGATAACCCTTAATTTTCTATTCCGCAATCATCATTGTTGAAAAAATCTGACTTGTTAACGGGCAATGACATAAACTAGTACCTCCTCCGTAACAACACCATGGTGGACAAAGTATCTCCATGCAGAAATTGGATACCCCCCATCACAACCACTTCCACACAAAAAGCCACAGCATGCTAAGAGATCATTGACTGACAGAGAGATGTTCTGCAATAAAACACTATAATATTTATGATGGACAGAATGAAAAAAGTCAACTTCAATCACAAAACTCGGTTACATACCATGCCATAATGGATACAAAATCGATCAGATAGCGATTCGACAGCACCAAATGCCCAGCAGGATCCACAATGACCCTGGTTTATCAAAGTCCAAACATGATGAAAACCAGTACGAATTATTTATATGATTTGATTAAGAGCTAAATAGCAACATAAAGTTACCTGATCTTCAATTTGGAAATTGGTCCGCCATTTGCCATATAAAATAGAGAAGAATCAGCACCATGAAGACAACCATGAAAATTAGAAAGCAAGAAAGCAAATGACCTAGAATTTTTCCAATGGTACTGCACTGTGGCCAAGCTGTTCTGGCATCGAATTCTTCTGGCAATCTCAAGGATTTTGGATGACTTATTACAGGAATTCCCCTCAGCTCCTCTTTTGGTGTTGGTTTGACTCCAAGAAGATACTTGAATTGGGCAACCTATGCATAAAAGATGAAATATTAGCAATTAAAAAGAAAAGCACCTATATCCACCTATATGTAAATTAAAAAAAAGAAAAAAAAAAGAAAGGGAAGTCTTAGAACTATATCAATCAATTATATATATATAAAAAATGTCCTGTCAGTTAAATACTCACAGTGTAATTGGAAAAATGATGGTTCATGGTAGCTTTCCATCCAGCTTTGGGATGTCCATTGACTTTTTGAAGTATTGAATCCTGCATTGTCAGAGCAAAACCAAAAGGAGAGAAACATTCAACACAAAAGGACTTCATATAAGACCAGCTAAAGAAAAGAAGTACCTGAAGAATCCTGGAGTTCAGCTTGAGATCGGAGACTGGTTCCACTGCAATAACCTGTAGACAGTCGCATTGCTTAACTAATCCAACACTAAAATAGTAACTTCCGAAATTCAACACATAAAGACAGGACATCCAACAACGGGAACAGAATACATTAATATCCAGAAAAAAAAATAGTTCGCAGATTCCAATAAAATAAAAAGCCCCAAGAATATAATCCAAATTGTTCAGTAAGCAAATTGTCATGATGAAGTTGTATTTCTTTATTAAAAAAAAAATTCAATCAATTTTAGAAATCGTCTCGTCCATCCTCATAATCTTCAGAGATTGAGGTTTGTTTCTCTGCAGGTGAAGATGGTGCGATTTGACATCACAATTTCTGCTTCTTCTTCTTTTTTCTACCTAATTGTTATGAGATACGGTCATTTGTTGTTTTTTCTATGTAATCGAGAAACACAAATTAAGCTTGATCATGTCTATCGGGCTCTCTAACAAGTGTAAAATCCGATATCCACCAAGATTGGAAATATAATTTTGTACAAAGATGGATATTAAAACTGAAAAGAAGATGTTCGGGTTTCCCATAATTATTATTATTTTGAGAAAAAAGAAGTTTGTACCTGAGACTGAAAGGTAAAGATGGCACCGATGAGAAGCAACAGCAGAGTGGAAAAGCAGAGACTAGTTTCCATTTGCTCGTCTTCCTCTGTCGTGTCTGGCGAAGGAAGGAGAAGATAGAAATATCCGTCAGTTGTTCGGTGCCGAATAAAGATGGACCATGCGTCCTTGACCCTTCTTATTGGATTTGGGACGCCAACACAGATTGGTTGAAAAGCCCAAAACCCCACACACACACACACACACACACACACACACATGTATGTGTGTGTGTGCGCGCGTGTATATATATATATATATATAACCGCTTAAAGTGCACTTATGTAATCCTCTTAAAAAAACTTCAAAAATTAATTTTTGCCTAATAGTGTTTCGACCGCTGTATTACCAAATACTACCTTGTAAGAGCTTGTTTGGAACACGTTGCTATCTATGTTTTTTTAAATTTAAAAAATAAAATTATTATTATTTTAATATATTTTTAAATAAAAAAATATTTTAAATTATAACAGCTACTATAATCTCCAACAAACCTCAAAAGATGATGAGTCAATAATTTTAATTTAGCTACATGAATGAATAACTTCAATTAAGAAAAATTAAATAGGGAATAAAAGAATTTAGTTGCAAAATTTTAATTTTTTTTTTGAAAAAGAAAAGGATGAAATGATTTTTATTCTTTTATTTAATTTTAGTTTTCAATTTTCATTTATTTATTTCTAGATTAATATCTGTGCACATGACACCATCTAAATCATTAAACTCTTGAAATAAACTATGTTAGTAGGCATCTTGCACTGTAAAGTGACGTATTTGAATGGAGAGACAATGCACGACACATAACTAAAGTACAATATCTCAAACGGCCAAAATTGAAGTTTAAGGACTAATGTGACAAGATTTTCAAATCTTGAGTGACCAAGGTGAAGAATCTAAGATCTATCAGTTAGCGATGTTTGTATGGTCCCTCTATTTTCAATTTTATCTTAGTTTGGTCATTGTATTATTTTGAGAAAATTACATCAAGTCTTTTATAGTTTGATCATTTTTTTGTTTTACTTTTTGTATTTTAAAAAAATTACACTTTATATTCTAAACTCTAATAACTTTATAAAACTTTCAAAAAATAATTTTTTGGCATGTGCTATTTTGCCAAAAAAATTGGCCAAGCATCCTACTATAAAAAAATTCCTCACAAACTATATTGATCATGATATGATCCATGCAATTGTTAGACAATCATATTAGATTTTACTCTAACAAGTATAATTTTTAATTCAACCGTTTGATCAAACTAAAATTTTATCAGAAGTCTTGCTTTATATTGGGTTAAAATTGCAAATCTATCAAAGTTTGGAAAGGTGTTGCAATATAGGTTAGAAGTTGTTGTATGACTTTCGATATTTGTTTCCTTATGATTTGTTGACTTCTTATTTAGAAATAACTCTTTTTCTACAAGGACAATATAGATAGCAACAATTGGAATTGTTTTGGCAAGGGTTTCAATGTCAGCACTTGTGTTTGCTTTTATTTTGTGAATTTTCTCATTGATAAAGTTTCGTTATCATTTAAGGACATTAGAGGCGATTTTGAGCTTATATTTTCTAATACACAGCTTTACACTGACAAACATAATTTCTGACTCAGCTGTTGGATTAAACTGAAATTTTTAAAAATGATTCTAAAGACCTTGTTTTATATACAATTAAAATTCCATAGTGATCAGATTTCAGGAAGGTCTTGTGATAAAGTCTAGAAAATGCTATGCGGGAATTGTATTAGTTTTCTAATTGATTTAAAATTTTTTTCTCTATTTTATTTAGAACTCTTTTATTATTTTTCTAATCTTGTTTATGATATTTTTCCTTATATAAATATGGTTATTTAGCTTGTAATTAGGTTTTTTTATATAGATTTTGATTTCATAATAATTTATTATGTGTAAGAGAAAATTCTTTTATTTTGATTTTTCATTGAATTACTTTGATTTAATGAAGAATTAACCAAGTTTCGTGACGTCTTCCATACTTCTCATTCACTTTTCTTTATGGACATTGAGTGGGGTTCAGTTTTTATAGTATTGATGTCTCAATACAAGTTATTGTAATGCTAAGCTCAATCACAAACTTGAATTCAAAATTGTGATAAAATTCTTAAAAATAATCAATTTGACTATAAATTTCTAAATCTACGGGTTCTTCGTATCACCACCACATTGAATCTTCCATTTGGTTGCTAAAGATTTGAATTTGGTGATGCCTGGCACTCAAAGTGTTATGTGATTTCTGTGTTTGTAGAGAGGGAGAGAAGAAATTATAAAAAGAGAGAATCCAAATCTATGTAAATGTAGTTTTTGTGTTTATGTTGTGCATCATATAAAGGTAAGTTTATCTTTTATTTTATTTTATTTTAAATTGACTAAAGATATAAAATATAATTTCTTAAAACACAGGAAAAAACAATCAAATTATTGCAGGCTAAATATAATTTTCCCTGTTATTTTTTTGTCCTAATGTCATTCTCCAACTCCTAATTCCTATAATCATTTGGTCCGTTCATGATGAGCCAAAATAAGAGTGTAGACATTCTGTTACACAACAGGGATACAGTTAGAACAAAAAATAGAAGGATCAAACTATGGCATCTTTCACATATTATTTCAATCAAATTGAGTACTGTTGAAGAAAGCATCCCTTACGCAGTTGAGATCAAACTATAGCATAATTTATCGCTAAAGCACATGATTCGTACATAAATCACATCAATTTGAGAAGGGATAATCCATTATCACGCCGAGGCATGCTCATGGGCATCGATCTTGGCTACTTCTCTGACGAGGTTCCTGGTTGAAGGCAAACCAGCAACAACATCCTCTTCAATACCACACTCATTTGTTCCTCTTTTTGATTTTAAAGTAACCATCCTGTCATTCAAAGTGAAATTGCAAGTTAGCGTTTGAGAAAACTTTTATGACGGTAATTCAACATGGAGAGAAATTCTGATCAAAAGAACCTACATCACCCCAGCCTCTATTCCACTGGTTAGCAAGAAGCTGCGACAAAAAGAGAGTACATAGTTATATATATGAGAAACAATGGACATGGAGTCTGGAAAAAGAAGTGGTATTATTAACACATACCCAATAATCCTCCCCGTCATCAGAAGTCCCCCACCCGATAAGCTTAACAGCATGGCCTCCCATGACATCACCTGTTATGTGCTTGTAAACTCCTGATTTGTAATGAGCAAAATCCTGTAGAATGGTAAACGGATTATTTCAATTAAATAAGTATACAAGGTGTATTTCCCAGGAACATCTATCTTCATGCAATTTGCGTATAACTTTTTCTATGGGCATAATTTGCATATACTTGTATGATAAATTAATAATGGCGTTCATCACGCATGAATGAAAGTGCAAGTACAGCTAAAAAAGAGATTCATATGAGATCAAATGTTAGCGAACTCCCACTGATGTTTTCCCTGCTTGTCTAAAACTCAGAATTTCTTCAACTTAATAAGCAAGCTATAGTTTAAGCACCGCAAAAAGAATCAAGTGCATCAAGTGTCAGCAAAAGAGAATGAACCGAGTTTTCACCTCATAAACAGTGAAGGCCACCTCTACTGGTCCATTCATGGAAACTTCAGCCATGATGCTGTGGGGATCAGAATCAATTCTATATGCATTAACACTGAAGTGCTTGGACTCTGCCCAGAGCTTGTTCTTATCGGCACATTTTCTTTCACACTTTGGAGTAGGAAATCCTGGCTCGCAACCAGGGTGAGAACAGCCAATATCATCAAAGTATGGATCACACTGCCAGATGAAATTTTTGATAAAGATCATGATTGTGGAACAGATTGGGCATGATCAAAATGGGGTGCCCTCTCGGTATCTAGTTAAGCAATCTAAACTAAGAGGAAAGATATCAAGGGTCAAGGTAATATGCAAAGCCAGAAACTAGTACCTCCTCAGTGACAACACCAGATTGGACAAAGTATCTCCATGCATCAATTGGATAACCCCCATCACAACCATCACCGCACATCCAGCCACAGCAAGCTAAGAGGTCATTGACGGATAGAGAGAGGTTCTGCAATAAAAGGACGTGTGTGATTACATTGGAACAACATAATTAGTCAACAATTTTTGTTCAAATAAGAATAACTAATTTGAATCACAAGATTCACTTACCATGCCATAATGGATGCAAAAACGATCTGATAGTGATTCAACAGCACCAAATGCCCAACATGATCCACAGTGACCCTGGATTATCAAATTTGAAACGTCTTGAGAACTTTTAAGGTTTATTTAGACAAAATCCAAGAGAAAGAAAGAAAAACCTTCTTTTTACCTGATCTATCATTTTGAAGTTGATCCAGCATTTGCCATATAAAGGAGCAAAGCATCAGCACCTTGAAAATTAAATAGACAAAAACAGAGAACCATGCAATGCAAACAGGTAGCAACTGACCAAGAATTCTTCCAATGGTGCTACAATGTGGCCAAGCGGTTCTTGCATCAAATTCTTTTGGTAATTTCATGGATTTTGGATGCCTTACTAGAGGAACACCTCTTAGTTCCTTTCTGGGTGTTGGTTTGACTCCAAGAAGGTACTTGAATTCCCCAACCTATGCAGCAAAGAAACTGGAAATGTTAACTATCAGGAATAAAGGATTAGAGTAAACCTAAATATAAATGAATGAAACAATATAAAAGATGAACTAAAACAATCTCTGTCTCTCACTCTCCCATGAACCAACAAGAGAAATTATTAGGTATACCGGGAGTTCTAGTACAAAAACATAAACATGGGACCATCATGAAAATTATTCATGGGTCTCATCTTTATCTGGGAGTGGGAGAGTACAACTCCAAAAATACTGAATAATTCCTCAATAACCAAGGTCTTTCCAGATGAACACTCACAGAGTAATTGGAAAATTGAGGATTCATGGTAGCTTCCCATCCAGCATTGGGATTTTCATTGACCTTCTGAACTATTGAATCCTGCACAATCATAGTGAAAGCACAAGAAACATAAATAATTTGCAAGCAAAATAATCATTCAAATTGCCAAAGAAAAAAAAATCTGTTAAACAAAACACCTGAAGGATCCTAGAATTGAGTTTGAGCTTGGAAACTGGTTCCACCGCAATAACCTGTTGACCAGATTACATTCGATAAATTCAAACTTAGAATAGTAACCTTCAAGAATCAAAACACAACGAAAGGAAACTAGTTCAAGATAATACTGTCCGATTAACAAACATAACAACCTCCTACTCATTTGTATTCACAAGATCAAATTTTTGTATCGATTCCTCCTTTAAAGATGCTTTTATTACATGTTCTCACTTTTGCATATGTTTGACTAGTAAAGCCCCATAAAACAACTCGAACTAGAAGCCAAAAATCAATAGCAGATCTAACCTCTTCATTAACTTAATCGGCGGGTTGCAATGAAACACTTGCAGAAATATTAATAAAAAGTGTCTAGAAGTAAGAGGTTATGGAGTTCAAAGCAATCAATCCTCAGACTGAGGTCTAGGTTTGTCCGAGGAAAGACCCGATGACTGCAATTAACTAAATATCAAAACTCCGTGTGTCTGTCACTGCTTCATCCATCTGTACTACAACAGATTTCCTTCTCTATTTCCATATAATCCAAAAATAGTAACTTCCACATAATCATTATCTAATTCAAATTTAACATGTTCAAAAAAGTAGGTCAATCAACCGCCAAAATTGGGAATAAAAATCCGAACAGGCACAGATGTATCTCTAGTAGAACATAAAAAGCTGAAACGTAGAAGATCAGATTTTAACATGAAGGAGAAGAGCTTGCGACTGGTAAGCAAGTACCTGAGAGTGGAAGGTAAAGAGAGCAGCGACGAGTAAGAAGAGAGTGCCATGATACAGAGGACTTGCCATTGCCTGCTTGCTGGAGAAGAGAAGAAAATGGAAATACCCACGAAGTAGTAGATAGGTACGTGACAAATGAAGAAAGCTGTGATCACTTAATGAGCGTATGTGCACGACCCTAAATATGGGAGGAAAGGTGAGAGTAAACGAGAGAATGGGAAGGTGGTGAAGAAAGCCAATCGAACGGGGAAAGTAAGGAATCTTTCTTGGCTTTTTGTGCAACTCGGCTGCGCGCTTATGTCAACAGTGATGGCAAATGCCGTATTAAAATGATTTTTTTAATTTTTCTAAAAATATTAAAATATTAAAATAATCTAGAAAATAAAAATAAAGATTAATTTAAAAATAAAATCAATTTTTTATATAAAAACCCTCATTCCCATAAGGCTCGATATCGGTGCCCACCGCTTGCAACTTTATCCTCTCCAGTATGGGGACGTCATCTGTTAGTTACGAGTTATGACACGGTGTGGATGTATCCCGTCCCATCTTTGATTGTTAATTAATGATATATTTTAATAATTTTTCTCTCATTCCCGGATAGATAGTTATATTCATTTTAGTTGTATGAGAAGGAAGGTAGCTAGGTGGCTCGCCGTATGCCATTAGTTGGATTGGATTATTTTTTAATGTAAAAAAAACATATTTAGAAGATGATAAATGAGCAAAAGAAATCCGAAACCTGATTAATAAAATTAGTTAATTTAATAATAAAATTACAAAAAAGCAAATGGTATTAAAAAACAAAAAAAATTAAGGACTAATAAAAAAATAAACGTTTGTTAATGTTATGAAAATATACCTTCTAAATATTTTTAAAATATCTAACAATTTTATTTGGTAATAAAATAAAAATTGAATGAAAACGGTATAATTTTATAAAAAAAATAAAAGAAATCCAAAACTTAATTACCAACAAAAAAAAAACATTAAAAGACAAACCGAAAAAGAAATTTTTTGCATTTTGTCTCAAAGAGGATCTAAACTAACTAAGCTAAACAATGCTTTTCTCTTTAATTAAAAATTAATTTTAAAAAATAACAAAAAAAATTACTTAAGTTGGCATACTAAATTCATGGTTCGATCATAAAACAAAGATAAGCTCACACAAAAGAAACTGAATAAAACAATGAAGGTCAACTTTCAAGCAAACTAAATTATAAAAAGGTAAAAAAAAATTAAAAAAAAAGTGAGTCAATCCCAGTTAACTTGACTAACCTGTGTGAGTTAGAATATGAAATTGAGATAAACCTAAAAAAAAATGAAAAAATCACAAAGCTGAAAGTCCATAACCTAATATTGAAGAATTAAATTAAAAAAAAATAATTGAAAAAAGACCTATAACAAGATCAAAGTTAAATTGGACTCCATGAGATTGACTCATCATCATTCTCACAAGGTTCAAGAATGGGTTTTTCAATAACCTTACCACTGCGAAGAGTGATGACTGATTTGGCTTGATCCATGTGCTGGCTTCCCGAACTACTTGCATTCGCATTGTATTGCCCCTTTGGATTTTGTTGAGGTTGAGATGGGAACTTACCTTTTTCTTGGAAACTAAGAGCAGATGTCAATTTTGCAAGAGTATCTTTAAAATCTGTCATGCTTTGAGCAAGTTGAGTGTTAATTGCCTCTTGCTTTTCCATGAATGCATGCAATGTTTCCTCAAGATTTCTTCTAGGAGGTGGAGCATAAGGAGGTGCATATCCATGAGAATTTTGGAAGTTATGGTGTGCTTGAAACGGTGGTTGTGAAGTTTGTGCATTATTGTTATCACTCTTCCAATTGAAATTTGGGTGATTTCTCCAACCAGGGTTGTATGTTTTGCAGTATGGGTTATGATTGGGCCTTTGAAAACCTGTTTAATGCATGGGCTTGTTCATGGAGACATTCCCCCAAAAGAGGGCAAAGTTGGATCATGCGGGTTGAATGTTCATTGGTTTCACAGATTTGACACACAATGTCTTGAACAGATTTTAGTTGACCACTCTTTTTTAATTCTAATGCCTCGACTTTTTTAGCTAAAGATGCAAACTTGGCTTGGAGGTCATGATCTTCCCTAAGGTTGTACATACCTCTATTAGATGTATGAGGTTGGGTTTTACTTGGTGCCTCATAAGTTCCTGTAGTGTCCCAATTTTGTGCATTTTCAGCTAGCAAGTCTAGGTATTCCATGGCTTCATTGGGGTCTTTATCCTCAAAAGTTCCATTGCACATCAATTCAACCATTTGCCTATCTCTAGGAGTTAACCCTTCATAAAAATGTGAAACTAATCTCCATGTTTCAAAACCATGATGGGGGCAAGTATTAAGCAAGTCTCGATATCTATCCCAACATTGGTAAAATGTTTCTCCTGGTTTTTGAGAGAAAGTGATTATTTGTCTTTTGAAAGAGTTTGTCCTGTGAGATGGAAAAAACTTCTTTAAAAATTGTTGTTGCATATCATCCCACGCACGAATGGATCCAGTCTCAAATTTTGTAGCCATGTTTTAGCTTTATCTTTTAATGAAAAAGGAAAAAGCTTTAACCTAATGGTGTTCATGCTACAATTTGAGTCATTATAGGTGTTCTGGGACCTCCTCAAATTCCCTTAAATGCAAGTATGGATTTTCTAAATCTAAACCATGAAAAGAAGGTAAAAGTTGAATAATGCCTGGCTTAAAATTAAAATGAGATGCATCAGGGGGAAAAACTATACATGAGGGTGCACTTGTTCTCGTGGGATTCATGTGGTCTCTAAGTGTTCTAACCCGAATATTCTCATTATGAAGCGATTGGTTATCTTCTTCGGCCATATTTTCTGAAAATGATGAGGATACTCTACAAAGTCTACCACTTAATGTACGTGACCACACTCTCATGCACGTGCAGGAAGAGAATAAAAGAAAGAAAAGAAAACAATAGAAAAAGAAACAAAACAAAAGAAACAAAGTTAGATACAAGAAAAGAGAAAAGAGAAAATAAAATAAATACTATAATTTGTACAAGAATTTACCTCCCCGGCAACGGCGCCAAAAACTTGACACGACCAAAAGATTGATGTCTTCTCCCAAGTGCAGGAGTGTCGAAGTAATAAATAACCCGGCAAGACCGGGGTCGAACCACAGGGAGGTTTATTGTATAAATTATAGTTAACAACAACACAATAACAACAACAATAATAGTAGTAATAATAATAATAATAACGAAGAAGAAGAAGTTGATGAGAACTTTGAGTTGCAAGATTAACGTAAGGATTAAACAATGATAACAACAAATGTCAAGGTTAGAGGATCCACTAATGGTACATCAAACAAGTATAGTATAAACTCTTACTAATCAACTGGAAACCACACACAAAGAAGGTTCCAATCGGATTATAAATTGTTAACATGATTACATTAGTTATCTTATTCGAATAATGCTAATACTTGTAAATGTTGTCAGGCATTCATGATTATAACTTATGTTAACAACAAATCAAGTTCCTTTCATAGCTCAGGTGTCGGTTATACCATACAGTATGGGCTATGAAAGTGCCAAGTATTTGTTGTACCAAGTGTTATACAACATAAATCTAGATTAACCATTTCACAAGCAAAGTATTAAAAGTGAACAAGATAACAAATATAAAGCATGTTAGTATCCAACATTAAGGTCCATGTTAAGTTTATATTATACTTATTCTTACACCATTAGTGTACCCTTTTCACCTTGACATAATTAACTTAGCAACACATAATGAAAGAAAGAAACATAAATAAACAAGGGAAGGAAATGAAAAGCATAAGTAAGAAATTAATATAAGCAAAACTTAAGCATTACAAAACATAAAGAAAGAGCAAGAGCATGATCTTGATCTGAACACCAAGATGCCTAAATACATGGCAAATGCCTCCTTTTATAGGCCAAAATTCAGAACTATTGATTTGTTGACTAATTGATGAGTGGGTGGCCACATCTTGACTTGGTGACAATCCTTATCTTCTTGTCTGCCAAAAACGTCATTGATGACGTCATAATTTGAACAAACTTCAATCATGAAAGTTCTAGAGAATTATCTCATCTTTCCAGGGTAAAAATTTGAGATCATTTGGACTTCTAGAACTCGAGATATGGGCTGAACACTGAACAGTGTCTGGGCTGCAGGACAGATTCGGACTTCTTTGTTGTTGCTGCAATTTGGACTTGAAAACGGCCTTTTTAAATCTTGGGCTTCACATGAAAGTTGTAGGCCTATGTCTTATCTTTCCATCCATATAAAATAGACCTAAATCCAAGATCTACAGCTCCAGATATGACCCGATTACCGAACAGTGTTCAAGTTTGGACTGCACCAATCATCTCTTTTCTAAGTTTGCCCATCTCTTTGTCCTTTCAATTTCGATACTTCAACTCATCAATCAATTCTTTCATTTATGTGATAGGCCTGCATTTAAGATGAACATTTACCATAAATTAAAGGTATCTTATATTATTAGATATGTTATTATAAAACATGCTTTAGTTAAGGAGTTATTGATACTTCAAGTGCAAAATGATGATATAAAACCTTGATAAAAATGCACTTTTAAGTACTAATCACACCCCCAACCAGCTTATTACTAGTCCCTAGTAATCAAAGCGTTAAAATAGAAAAACTATTTGCAAATTCCACAAAGCAAGGCATTCATCATTCAACTTCCATTAATCTATCCATATAAACAAACTCTCATTAAATTTATATATCGCTTCAATACCTCTTAAACAAAATATTAATAAACCTTCCTTTTTATGTGCTCAATGTATGAAAACATAGATGATGGGGCTTTAATTGGAAGAAAACAATATTCCGTTCTAATGTTTAAGGTTAACTTCCTTGGGTTGGGATTATTATCTTTTTTTTTTTTTTTTTTTTTTTTCAATATATATATATACTTAAAACACAATGCATCTTTAACCCATGTAACGAGCTTTGGCTAATGACTCCCCAGTCCAGTTGGTCTTAGGGCATCAGGTGTTGAGACACCCCTACGAGCTTAGTAACTTCGGGTTGAACGACACGTCGTAGATAGTGCAATGTTTGATTCCCTTAAGCTTTTCTCCTTAACCCATGTAACAAGCTTTGGGCCAATAGCTCCCAAGTCAGTTGACTTTAGGGTATTAGGTGTTAAAACACCCTCGGGCTTAATTGCTTAGGTTAGGGAGGCTACGAAATCAAACTTATCTACGTTTTTATTGTCATCATTTTCTTTTTGTTTTTTTTTTGTTTTTTTTTTGTTTTTTTGTTTTTTTTGTTTTTTGAAAATTATATACTATCCCTATCCCTTAGTTGTTACCTTTAACAAAAGAACATAAATAATGTAATAATCCAATATGCAACCCACAATCATATGTTAAAGTGTGTGTGTGAAAATGAAGGTTTAAGAATACTTGTTAAATGAGTATATGAGCAGAATCAAGTGATAACAATGCGAGAGTTTGTAAACCTGAATATTTTAAGAAGTATTCTAATAGGCCTTGTTATGAATATTGCAAATAACCATTGGAAAATGTTTACTAAGATGCGTCTCAAGAGTCAATAAAATTTCTCCTTACTCTGCCATCCTAGTAATAATAGTTTTGTCAAATAGTTTTAAAAACAAAAGTAGTTGGTTGGTTAGTTTTTTTTTTTTTTTAATGTCAACTACTACTACCCTCTCCCCCCAACCAAAACGAGACATTGTCCTCAATGTCATAAGGTAGAAAGATAGAGTATAGAAGACATCACCTGAAACAACGAACACTAACAAACCTGAAACACACTTAAACAAACATAAGAAATAACAAAACAAAATAATATGCTATTAATAAAACCAAAAGACATAAATTTTTACAAACTAAGACTCAAATCATAGTTGTGATTGTGGCTCACATCTTCCCTTGGTTTTACATCCAAGAATGGCTTAAACGCCCTCTATGGGTCGTTGATAAGCTTCCCATCCAGTTTTCTTAAAACCGGCAAAAGCGGGTCTTTTATAGTCAGATTCCCAAGACTAAGTCGATCATGTTCTTTATGGAATTGTGTCATAAGTCCTGAAATGCACGGTGCACATCTCCACCAGGATATGTCTCAAAAGTCAATAGAAGATTATCTAAAGATTCCTTATGTTTTGAAATAAATCCTGAGTTTTGACAATTTTCACAAGCTTTGCAGAACACATGTGTGTCTTTGAACATGGTGGGCCAATAAAATCCATATTGTAAGATTTTTGCAGTCGTCTTTTTTGACGAGAAATGAGTCCCACATGCCTCAGAATGACAAAATTTAATGACACTACTTACCTCATTGTCGGGAATGCATCTTTGAAATATTTGATCAGGACAATTTTTGAATAAGTAAGGGTCATCCCGATAAAAGTTCTTCATTTCATTCAAAAACTTTCCTTTGTCTTCAGTACTCCAGTGAGTTGGCAAATCTCCTGTAGCAAGAAAATTGATATTTTTAGCAAACCAAGGCATTGAACTAAGAGAAAGTAAGGATTTGTCAGGAAAGTAATCATCGGTTGGTGTGATGTCAGATATTGAATCTGTTGTCACTCTTGACAAAAGATTCGCATCAACATTTTCAATGCCCTTTTCATCCGTGATTTCTTCCTGAGAATAAGTCATTTGTAAATCTTCAAATTCATCAAGCTCAGTATTACTCAAAGTAGATTCAAGTTGATCATAAACTAATTCTTCAATAGAATCTACTTCTTGTAAATCATTATCATCTCCAGGTTGCTTGCAAATGTTGAAAATATTCATCTCCAATGTCATGTTTCCAAAAGATAGCTTCATCAGTCCATTCCTACAATTAATCAATGCATTAGAAGTTGCAAGAAACGGACGTCCTAAAATAACAGAAATGAATTACATGCTTCAACAGGTTGTGTGTCCAAGACAATAAAATCCACAGGATAAATGAACTTATCGACTTGTACTAACACATCTTCAACTATTCCTCTAGGCACTTTTACAGATCTATCGGCAAGTAAAAGAGTTACGTGAGTTGGTTTTAACTCACCTAGATTGAGACTTTGAAAAACTGAATATGGAAGTAAATTCACACTAGCTCCAAGATCAAGTAAAGCTCTTTCAATTTTATGTTCTCCAATAAAGCATGAAATTGTAGGACAACCAGGGTCTTTATATTTCAAAGCATTATTGTTCTGAAGAATGGCACTTACTTGTTCGGCTAAAAAGGCTTTCTTTTTGACATTCAGTTTTCTCTTCACAGTGCATAGATCTTTCAAAAATTTAGCATAAGAAGGAACATGTTTAATAGCATCCAACAAAGGTATATTGATCCTTACCTGTTTGAAAGTTTCAAAGATTTCAGAGTTGTGATTAACTTTCCTTTGTTTGGTCATGGCATGAGGAAATGGAAGTGCTGGCGAAGAATCAGTCTTTTCTTTACAATGTTCAGATTCAACCCCTTCCTTACCCTTAGAGATTGACTCATCATCATTCTCACAAGGTTCAAGAATGGGTTTTTCAATAACCTTACCAACCGAAGAGTGATGACTGATTTGGCTTGATCCATGTGCTGGCTTCCCGAACTACTTGCATTCGCATTGTATTGCCCCTTTGGATTTTGTTGAGGTTGAGATGGGAACTTACCTTTTTCTTGGAAACTAAGAGCAGATGTCAATTTTGCAAGAGTATCTTTAAAATCTGTCATGCTTTGAGCAAGTTGAGTGTTAATTGCCTCTTGCTTTTCCATGAATGCATGCAATGTTTCCTCAAGATTTCTTCTAGGAGGTGGAGCATAAGGAGGTGCATATCCATGAGAATTTTGGAAGTTATGGTGTGCTTGAAACGGTGGTTGTGAAGTTTGTGCATTATTGTTATCACTCTTCCAATTGAAATTTGGGTGATTTCTCCAACCAGGGTTGTATGTTTGCGAGTATGGGTTATGATTGGGCCTTTGAAAACTGTTTAATGCATGGGCTTGTTCATGGAGACATTCCCTAAAAGAGGGCAAAGTTGGACAGTCATGGGTTGAATGTTCATTGGTTTCACAGATTTGACACACAATGTCTTGAACAGATTTTAGTTGACCACTCTTTTTTTAATTCTAATGCCTCGACTTTTTTAGCTAAAGATGCAAACTTGGCTTGGAGGTCATGATCTTCCCTAAGGTTGTACATACCTCTATTAGATGTATGAGGTTGGGTTTTACTTGGTGCCTCATAAGTTCCTGTAGTGTCCCAATTTTGTGCATTTTCAGCTAGCAAGTCTAGGTATTCCATGGCTTCATTGGGGTCTTTATCCTCAAAAGTTCCATTGCACATCAATTCAACCATTTGCCTATCTCTAGGAGTTAACCCTTCATAAAAATGTGAAACTAATCTCCATGTTTCAAAACCATGATGGGGGCAAGTATTAAGCAAGTCTCGATATCTATCCCAACATTGGTAAAATGTTTCTCCTGGTTTTTGAGAGAAAGTGATTATTTGTCTTTTGAAAGAGTTTGTCCTGTGAGATGGAAAAAACTTCTTTAAAAATTGTTGTTGCATATCATCCCACGCACGAATGGATCCAGGTCTCAAATTTTGTAGCCATGTTTTAGCTTTATCTTTTAATGAAAAAGGAAAAAGCTTTAACCTAATGGTGTTCATGCTACAATTTGAGTCATTATAGGTGTTCTGAGACCTCCTCAAATTCCCTTAAATGCAAGTATGGATTTTCTAAATCTAAACCATGAAAAGAAGGTAAAAGTTGAATAATGCCGGCTTAAAATTAAAATGAGATGCATCAGGGGGAAAAACTATACATGAGGGTGCACTTGTTCTCGTGGGATTCATGTGGTCTCTAAGTGTTCTAACCCGAATATTCTCATTATGAAGCGATTGGTTATCTTCTTGGCCATATTTTCCGAAAATGATGAGGATACTCTACAAAGTCTACCACTTAATGTACGTGACCACACTCTCATGCACGGCAAGGGAAGAGAATAAAAGAAAGAAAAGAAAACAATAGAAAAAGAAACAAAACAAAAGAAACAAAGTTAGATACAAGAAAAGAGAAAAGAGAAAATAAAATAAATACTATAATTTGTACAAGAATTTACCTCCCCGGCAACGGCGCCAAAAACTTGACACGACCAAAAGATTGATGTCTTCTCCCAAGTGCAGGAGTGTCGAAGTAATAAATAACCCGGCAAGACCGGGGTCGAACCACAGGGAGGTTTATTGTATAAATTATAGTTAACAACAACACAATAACAACAACAATAATAGTAGTAATAATAATAATAATAACGAAGAAGAAGAAGTTGATGAGAACTTTGAGTTGCAAGATTAACGTAAGGATTAAACAATGATAACAACAAATGTCAAGGTTAGAGGATCCACTAATGGTACATCAAACAAGTATAGTATAAACTCTTACTAATCAACTGGAAACCACACACAAAGAAGGTTCCAATCGGATTATAAATTGTTAACATGATTACATTAGTTATCTTATTCGAATAATGCTAATACTTGTAAATGTTGTCAGGCATTCATGATTATAACTTATGTTAACAACAAATCAAGTTCCTTTCATAGCTCGAGTGTCGGTTATACCATACAGTATGGGCTATGAAAGTGCCAAGTATTTGTTGTACCAAGTGTTATACAACATAAATCTAGATTAACCATTTCACAAGCAAAGTATTAAAAGTGAACAAGATAACAAATATAAAGCATGTTAGTATCCAACATTAAGGTCCATGTTAAGTTTATATTATACTTATTCTTACACCATTAGTGTACCCTTTTCACCTTGACATAATTAACTTAGCAACACATAATGAAAGAAAGAAACATAAATAAACAAGGGAAGGAAATGAAAAGCATAAGTAAGAAATTAATATAAGCAAAACTTAAGCATTACAAAACATAAAGAAAGAGCAAGAGCATGATCTTGATCTGAACACCAAGATGCCTAAATACATGGCAAATGCCTCCTTTTATAGGCCAAAATTCAGAACTATTGATTTGTTGACTAATTGATGAGTGGGTGGCCACATCTTGACTTATCTTGACTTGGTGACAATCCTTATCTTCTTGTCTGCCAAAAACGTCATTGATGACGTCATAATTTGAACAAACTTCAATCATGAAAGTTCTAGAGAATTATCTCATCTTTCCAGGGTAAAAATTTGAGATCATTTGGACTTCTAGAACTCGAGATATGGGCTGAACACTGAACAGTGTCTGGGCTGCAGGACAGATTCGGACTTCTTTGTTGTTGCTGCAATTTGGACTTGAAAACGGCCTTTTTAAATCTTGGGCTTCACATGAAAGTTGTAGGCCTATGTCTTATCTTTCCATCCATATAAAATAGACCTAAATCCAAGATCTACAGCTCCAGATATGACCCGATTACCGAACAGTGTTCAAGTTTGGACTGCACCAATCATCTCTTTTCTAAGTTTGCCCATCTCTTTGTCCTTTCAATTTCAGTACTTCAACTCATCAATCAATTCTTTCATTTATGTGATAGGCCTGCATTTAAGATGAACATTTACCATAAATTAAAGGTATCTTATATTATTAGATATGTTATTATAAAACATGCTTTAGTTAAGGAGTTATTGATACTTCAAGTGCAAAATGATGATATAAAACCTTGATAAAAATGCACTTTTAAGTACTAATCACAGAGAGAAAAAAAGGACAAGAAAACAAGTCTATTGAAGATCAATTATAGCTCTGTCGTGAACGTATGCCTGATTACCAGGAAAAGAATTTTGTGACTTGTGTCCCTTCCAATACCATTACAGAATGTGGCGTTTGACTGCTAGAAGGTGACACATGTGTCACCGAAAAAGCACAAGATCCTCTCACTCGTTAGGGTGTGTGTAGGACGTGTTTCCCGCTTTTTATTTTTTATTTGTATTTATATTTTTTAAAAGACTAAAGTACCCCTTATTTAAATTGAGTGTAACTAGAAAATATAATGAAACAACGAAGATAACCTTGGGTGATTTGTTTTTGCTTTTAATAGAAATAAAGTCATTTTAATATGTAATTAAAGCATTAAAAGACTAAAAAGCTCTTGTATCTCAGTTTTATTTTTTTTATTTTTAATGTTATTTAAGTCATTTTATTACGCATCTAAAATGTAAAAAAATTAATTTGTAACTAATCAACATGATAATGACAAATAAACCTAATGGAAAAGACATTTTCCCCTGATAGCTTATTAAATGATTTTGTTTGAGATTGGAAAAACCTTCGTTTTATTATGTGAATCCACAGTAAAATATGAGTGTGTACACAATAAATCTCTTATCTCTTTTAGTGTGTTTTTTTTAAATTTAGCTTAACCTAATGGATATACCTGCTAATCTATCAAATCCAAAACTTTGCTAGATTACAATGCTTTACAAATCATTTTGGATATTAACTTGATTAAATATGAGTAACTTAAAGGATTAACACCCATATAATTGCGAAGTCAACTCAAAGCAATTGTTTTTTTTAGATTTTATATAAAATAATATTATTTTATTAAAAAAATGATATGATATCATTATGAGGTTGACACAGGTTCATCTGGATTAATCGACAATCGAATATCCTGGACCTCATGCAAAATGATTAAATCAAATTAATAAAAAAAATGATTATTATTGAACTTATAAAAATGGAAACATGAATATTGAACGGGTTAATTGCCAATTGATAAAGAATATGAACTCGGATATAATATAGAAAGACTACACAAGTAGCATATATTATGTTATGAATTGGGTCAAATTTTTTTCAACATAAAAAAATGCTCCAACGATGATAGTGTTTGTAAAGAAATAAGAAAGATTTGAAATCTGGGTCATTATGTCGAATAGGTTCAATAAACTCAGTTAATTTAATAATATGATTATATAAAAAAAGTTACTGACAATAAAAGAAACTACAATGACTAATCAAGAGAAATAAATGCTTATCAATATTATGAAAAGATACCCTCTAAATATTTTTTTCTAAAAGATCTTAACAATCTTATTCAATAACAAAACAAAATTTGAATGAGAATGAGATAATCTCATAAAAAGAAAAATGAAAGAAATCTAAAGCTCAATCACCAGCAAATCAAACATTATAGGAAAAACTAAAAATAGAAAAATTAATTTTTAAAAAAGACAAAAAACATGACTTTAATCAACATGCCAAACTTACATCTCACTTATGAGGCCGACATAACCCTGTATAAAATAAAATGAATAAAACTATAAAGGTCAAATTTATAGCAAACTAAATAATGAAAAGCAAAGTTAGAAAAAGAATCAATTGAAAAAAGCATTGAAAAAAACCTTGAGTCAACCGGGGTTAACTTGATTAACTCACAACTCAAGATATAAGATTGAGATAACCCCATAAAAAAAGAAGAAGGAAAAATCATGAAGTTAAAGGTCTAACAACCTAATTTTGAAGGATGAAATTAAATCTTTATTTAAAAAATAACCTAAAAAAAAACTAAAGTCAAATCAAGTCAATTTTCAAAACTCGTGACCTGGGTCATGAGATCAGGCTACCTTATTAAAGGCAAGCCTGTAAAAATCATGAAGTAAAATTCCCAACCATCCAAATTTTTTTTCAAAATCAAATCAAATAGCAATAAAAATAATAAGAACTAAATTTGGTATAACAATTAAATAAATAGAACAGTGAGGGATGGAATTAAAAGATAACATAAATCAAGAAAAGAAAAAAAAATTAGCAATCAAAAGAATAAGGACCAAATCTGGGATAAAAATTAAATTAAATAATATAATAAGGGATGAGATTGAAAAATAAAATAAATCAAGAAAATAATAATAAATAATAATAATAATAATCAAAAGAACGAAGACCAAGTTTGATAGTTGAAAAAAATTAAAGAAGGCTGAAATTGAAAAACAATTTCAATTTTATAAATTATTTTAAATAAAATAAATAATAATAAAAAGAATATCAACCAAATTCAAAGAAAAACTAAATTGAAGGGCTGATTTGAGAAATTAAAGGGTTTTGTAGGATTCAAATGGGAGAGAGAAAAAGAAGAGGAAAAAAAGAAGAAAAGGCCACCAAACACTTTCCAACGCCGCCCTAGAAGCTGGTGTTTGGCCAACGAGTAACGTCACATGCATTGCTCAAAAATTGCAGGAACCACCTATATGATGAAGTGTGCATTGCACACATTAGGGGTGTTCAAAAAAATCAACCAACCGATTAAACCGAAAAAACTAGAAAAATATAACCGAAAAAACCGAACCGATAGAAAAAACCGAGTAAACCGATTAAAAAACAAGAAAAATCACCCGGTCCGGTTTGGTTCTGGTTTAAAAAAGCTTAAACCGATTGAACCAGACCAAACTGAACCGGTTTAATTAAATCTAAAAAAAAGGTATAAAAAGAAACATTCTAAACCTAAATATCCTAACCCTACGTTTCCAGCCCCCCTCCCTTTACCCTTTCTCTTTTTCCTGCCGCCCCCTTTTATTTCCCCTCGCTTCATGTGCTCTCACATCTTGTTAAGGTTCCTTTCTTGTCTTTTACAGCTCTGGATCCCACTCTTTCAGCTCTTCAATTCTCATACTTTATTCAAACAACTCTCAATTGGCTTTCTCCTTTCCCCCTTCCCCTGCTCTTCCCCTTTCCCCCATTTCAAGCCGCCCAACCCGTCCCTCCCTCCCTCTTTTTTGTGCTCTTCTCTCTCATATGTTAACATTAAATCTTACTTTATTTCATCACTCTGGTTTATTTTATGGTCACTTCTCCTATAAGTGAGTCGAGCCTTATACCATACCGCTCATCTCTTGAAAAAAGATTGCTAGCCTAACGTGATGGGCTTTAGCGAACAAGCAAGTCAAACCGGTTCTTATTAGAATCTCGTTGATTGAGACGCTTATTGTGAGTGGCAAATCAGCCTCCTGTTCTCTGGTTTATTTCATGGTCGCCTTGCAAGAATGGTAGCAGCAAAAACATTTCAGTTTTTCTGATTTTTAATGTTAGAAAACCAATCCGAACCGAACAAAACCGGTTCGGTTTGAACCGATTCTCGGTTCGGTTCGAACCGATTCTCGGTTCGGTTCGGGTTATATTAACCAGGAATGCTATTTTCCGGTTCAGTTAAATTTTTTGGTTAAAACTGGACTGAACCGGACCGTGAACACCCCTAGCACACATCAATTATTTTTTTAATACTTTTTATTATTATAAAATTATTAAATTGCTCCTCAATGTATTTGATTATAACAAAAAATCATAATAAAAATATGAAGAAGCTCTTGAAAAATAGTTTAATAAATTTTGCTTTTAAAAGTATTTTTATCATTTTATTGTTTTAAAAAATAAATAGACTATGGGTGTTATTATTTTTTTTTTAAGAATAATTAAGTCATTTTAATATATTAAAAAAGGGAGAAAGTGAGAAGATGGATATACCGCTTGAAATCGATAATGACAAATAAATATTATAAAAAGACTATTTTATCCTCCAGTTCTCTTTTCATTGAATGTTATCTCGGAGGACAAACAATGAAATGTCAGTGCGTGCATATTAAAAAAAGAGCTCTTTTAGTTTATTTTTTTTAATCTGTAATTTGTTTATCTTCTACTGGACTGAGTACTACTATTTGTGAACCGAGGAGCCCATAAAATCAAGCATGCTGTGCGTATATAAAAGTTTCAATATTGAACGCCGCGTTGTTTTTCCTTGGAAAGTGCATACCTATGCTAACGTGCAAGCTCTCTGATTTATTATAGAAGGAGAAATATCAGTTCATGAGCATTTTCCCTCTTTGGAGGCGCTTTGCTAGAACGACAAAGCTTCTGGAGAAAGAAACCGGAAAGAAGGAACGACAAAGCTTCTGGACAAAGAAACTGGAAAGCAGGAAATATCAAGAAACTATACATTCAAAACCATCAATCATCATATTAGGTGACTAGTGGGTTTCTAAGCAAATTCCCAACACGCAAGACGGACTGTGATTTTCCAGTTTAACATTCATTGCACATCGATAACCAAGCCTGTATTATTTCAGTTAATTTAAAAGCACTAATCTTCTGTCATATCTGTTAAGTATGCCACAGGATGGGAGCAAGATCACGAGCTTTGCGCCACGGGAATTGCCCCAGATGAGTCGCGAGACTGCTGTCAAGCCTCGCATAATTGCTTCAGTGCCTTGTCATATGATATGAACCCCATGAACCAGAACTCCTGACCATCCTTTGTTACAATCTGGATGTATTTTTCGGAATGGTTCGCTCTGTTTGAAGAAGGATTCACTGCTCTCAATCGATCAAGCTGCACCACAACCTACAGATATACATATTGTGACAGTTGAACAATATCAGAAAATACTATCTGTAAAATAAAAGGTGAATCGATCAGCTGCTTGCAAAAACTTTGAATCAAAATTATTAAGAACGGGCAACCAAATAAAAGGGCCCAGTTCAAAGTGCTCAAACAATTGTTAAAGCCTTGCAAAGAAATAGCTGTTGGGTGAGTTCAAAATTAATCATTTCTCGATTTCAAGTCAAAGAAACTTGTAATGATTTTAAATCCCGACGTGAGAGTTTTGTTTAATGCTACTCAAGTAATAGGACATGGAGAATCTCATGTTATTCTCAAAATTTAACAGCTTAGATTAAAGAAATGAGATGCTGATTAGCGAGTGCATTGCTAAGAAATGAAGTAGATGGTAACATATACCTTGTAATACATCCATTGCTGCTGTCCTGTGGAGGAATAATAACAGAAGGGATACTCGCTGCAAAAGGCCACCTTTTTGGGGGATACATAAAGTGTCCCGATCACAGGTCCAGTTGAAGTCGATATATAGCAAGCATATGCATTCAAGAGCTTCTCTCCAGGCAAGACCTCAAATGTCTGCTGGAATACCTTATCATGCCCTCCTTCAGCAAGTACCTTTGTCCCTTGAGCAATCCTTGCCATTGCTGCATCGGCTAGACTAGGACTAACCTTGACTGTTGTTTTCAGAAAACAAGATTACATATTAGAATCTAAACGACAACATCCATAATTGAGAATTAGAAACAAGTAATTTGCATTACACAATAAATTGTGGCTTTTGTATTTGTGGCGTGGTTCTCAAAGCCAAGAAATTTTATCTATTCCCTCTGTTTCCCTTTTTCTCTTCTTATTAGTCTATGTTTTTCCTCATAGCCATTCTATGAAGACATGCCTCAACATTCAACTATCCTCACAAATCCAGAAAAAATTAAAATGAAGTCAAGAAGAGGGTTCCTCCACTTGGTTTCTCGACAAAGGCCAAATAAGCATCTTAATTTTGCAGTCAAGAACAAGCTACCTTGTCGGCTCAGCTTATATTTGATCATATCTGCAAGAGACCAGGTGAAGGAGGCGATCCACCCATTAATCACCGTGCTTAAGTGCTTGGTTCTAAGCAGTTGGGAAATTAAAAACAAAAATAATTTACCTGGACAAAATAACCAAGGGAACGTTCTCCTAATTTATTTCTTTACACTAGGCAAGCTCAAAGGCAATGTTGGACGGCACCTTTCTATTAGACTTATATCTTTTGAAGGATGAAAAGACCAACCCAGTAAGCTAAGTAAACAAAAGGCGAAGCGACAATAAATTTGATGATTGTGCGTATTAAGGGCAGGCAAGAAAATTTTAATCAGTCCTGATTGAAGGTAACATGAAGAGGGGAAAGAAAAACTCACAGTGATGCCAGATATTATCAGCATAAACCTCTGCTTTCCTAGTGGCAAGCTCAACCCTCTTCCCACACCGATTCAAAGCATCACGTATCTTCCCCATCGATCCTGAAAGAAAGCATACCAAAATATAATATAAACAATTTAGATTACAAGTAAAAAAGAAACGCCATAAAAGGCATTCATGAACTCTAAACTCGAGATCAGACTTACTGTTGCCATTTGTCCCATATCCATTAGTAGTAGCCTGAGGAACAGGCGCGAACTGGAGGTAAGGATTGTTGTTGCTGTAGTCCATGTTGTGTTGAGGATGCGGATGGGGATTCACTGTGTTGCCTCGGTGTTGCAGTGGTGTATAAATTATAGGGCAGCGAGACAGGTTCCTCACTTTTCCTCCACCGCCCAAACGTCACTTCAGTTTTAGCTACCCGCCATTATTCTCGATGGGAACATGCTTGGTCGGCCGATTTATTATAGTCCGCCTGTAAATATAATAACAGTAAACCGAATACAGTTATTCTTCCTGTCTTGGTCAAAGTCATTGGCTTTAGGAACATGAACTCAGTCGGACAGAATCATGATAAAAGCGATGGTATCTAATTCCGGCAAAAGCCAGTGTGAAATTCGGTTGACTCGATTCATCTTCGGGGGATATTGTTCCTTAGATGTAAATGTGATCCTATCGAATTTATTCGCATAATCATGAACGGAATATATGTTAATTATATTGTGATGAGAGAAAAGCTTTCGGTTGGATAAGCTTGTGCTGACATTGTTGAGAAAGGATTCGTATTTCTACTTGGTCTAGGATCTCTGAATACAGAGAATTAAGCTCTTATTCGTGTCGCCAAGTAACGAAAACTACAATTACTTATGGTTGAATAAATAAATAATAAACTAATCTTGACATTTCTTTTACATTATCGATCCGACTGGTCAACAGTATCTATTTAGAAACATAATTATAGTTGTTTTTTAAAGTATTTTTTATGCTGAAATATATCAAAATAATATTTTTTTAATTTTTTAAAAATTATTTTTGAGATCAACACATCAAAACAATTCAAAACATAAAAAATTTATTTTTTAATAAAAAATTTTTAAATTTTTATAAAATATAATTTACTCCACATTTTCATACATACTTTTATATATATATATATATATAAAAAGGCTATCAAGCAAGAGTTGACGTTGCTATTATGTATAAACTTGCTGCTGTTTTGAGTCTTTTCTACTGCTTCTAAAAAAAACGAGTCAACTTCTTCAAAAGTAACAACAACAGAAAAACACAGCAACAACAATTTCAAAACGCAGCATCAACAATTTCAAAATATAGTAGAAATTCCGGCAGTAGGAGTCACATGTAACAATAATCTCCACGCCAGTAGAGCACCTTCTGTGTAGCAGGAAAAAAAACAATAGCATTGGTGCATCAAAGTCATGTTTATAATCGTTTGGAAATGTAATTCTATCTGTATTTTTAAAAAAATTAATTTATTAAAAATTAATTTTTTTATGTGTTTTGATACGATGATCTCAAAAATAATTTTTAAAAAATAAAAAATATTATTTTGATGTATTTCAATAAAAAAAAAATTTTAAAAAACAACCGCAACCACACTAACAAATAAATTTACAACAATTCAACCTTTAAAGTATATATAACGGTAATAGCTACGTTCTATATCAATAGATCAACTTTCAATATCGGCAAAAAAACAACCTTCAATTCTCTCTTTACAATGACAACAATAACTTCAAAAAAATAATAATTAAATTATGGCTTCCTGATGATCATTAGAGAATGTTAATGAAAAATCCTTTAAGGTGTAAGGAGTGTTGAAAAGTCATTTTTAAAGGAATATTTGAACCTCTATTTCAAACAAAACTAATAAATGCATAAAAAAAAATAAAAGAATAAAGATTAAATATTTCAATCAATTAATCGATCAATCTTAAAAACTTTTCTTTGCAAAGATACCTGAAAGATATTTGAAATTCCTTGAAAAAAAAGTATTAAAAAACTATTAAAAAAGACAGACAAACTTCACGCACTTCATACATAATTCAAATTACTTAGAATAAATATGGAAGAGTAGGTTATATACTATTTTCCATGAATAATAACAATTATTAATAAAATGTGAATTCATGATAATAATGATATTAATGAACTCAATCATTGACTTTAAAATCTATTATGTTGTTAGTTCATTAGAGAAATATAAGGATATTGATAAACTTCCATTAATGAATTATACAATTCTTTGCTAATTCATGAGGAAAAGATGAATACAAAGGATAAAGAGGAGGAGCAAGCTTTGCTAGTTTCATGGAATAATTGATTTTCTACCTTGTATATAGATGGTCAATAAAAAAAAAGTTTAACAACAAAATAATAGGTTTTCTCATAAAAGATTTGGAGATAATTTGTATTTTAATTTTTAATAAAAATAAAAAGATAATGAAAATAAAATATTATTTTAAAATAAAAAATATTTTAAAAAATAATTTTTATCATTTTCTGAAGAACTTAAAAAACCAAAAAACCCAATTATTACTTTATTTATCCTTTGCTAGAAAGGTGAAGCAGTTTAACAAAAACCCCAGTTTCCATCATCTCAATTTTGACCGTCCAACCATGATGTGACGTGATCTTGACAATATCAATGAGAATCTTCTTCCACCGTAAATATCAACCTCGCAACATTTTGTGATGATTTTTAAAGGGTGTTTGTAAATGTGTTACTACTTTATTTTAAAGTGTTTTTAATTTTAAAATAACATTTATTTTTTATAAATTATTTTAAAATATTAAAAATATATTAATTTAAAATAAAAAATTAAAAAAATTTTAATTTTTTTTAAAACACCATTTAACCGCATTGCCAACTAGAAATGTTTCTACATGAGAACTCTCTTCCTCTTATTCCTCTTACTCTTATGTTATGAGATTTGTTTGTTTCTATGTTTTAAAAATGTTTTTGATAAAATTTAAATTTTTTTTATTTTTTATTAATTTCAAATTAATATAGTTTTAGTGTTTTTAAATCATTTTGATGTGCTGATGTCAAAAATAATTTTTAAAAAATAAAAAAATCATTGATATGTGTTTTGGTACGAAAAACTATTTAAAAAACAACCATAACCACACTGTCAAACACACTCTATATAATCATTGAAGCTTCGTTTTCTTAAGCCGTGTTCGTAAAAATATAAATTTTAAAAAATATTATATTAATATGTGTTTGAACAAGGAATATTTTTTTTAAAAACTGTTACAAATTGAGATGTAAATTCTACCGGTAGAAGAATCACCAAGTAGGCCCTTCAATGGCCACTCATCAGAAGGGTCTGGGACCTCTGACCTGTGACTACTTACCGGTCACAAATAAAATCATGGGGTGGGGGGGGCAACCGGCCTGCAGTTTAGGCTGTTAACGATTAAACGAGCCGCTAGGATAATATGAAAGCAAATCAGTTAGAGATTTGAGAGTGACATGCTGTTTCAGATAATTATGGTAATGGTCTTGGTCTTTTCTGATACTCCCAATGTACGCTGTACATATACAGTACACACTACAGTAGAAAGGCCAAGAAGCCAAAAAAGAAAAAACCAAAAAGAGTAATAAGTTAGGCAGGAGAGAAAGACAGCGATGCCAGGCTAAATATCCTAACCCCAAGATCGAAAATGGGACTCTTGCCCATTTTGGGTCGCCGTTTTAACAGATTTCAACTGCTATAGGAAAACAGAGAAAAACCCACTTTCCAGCGCCATTTCAGGTGCTTTGTTACTTCTCTGTATATGCCCTTTTAAGGTTTGATGCTCTACTCCCCCACTGTTATTTCTTTTTCCTCATTTATTTGGTCTCTGTTGATGGTTTTGGCTGGTTCCCTTGTTCGAGTGATAATGATCAGTTGATGGTTTTGGGTAATTAGCTGGGAAGGTTTCTATTTGATTGTTGGGTTTGATCCACTTATTATTCTGTTGCATCCTATTTTGAGAGTGTGTATATATATATATATATATATATATATATATATATATATGAGGAAGAAGCATTTTCTGTTTGGTTGCTTGGTTTCAATCAGCTTTCTTTGCTGGTTTCTGAAGATTGGATTCTCCAAAATTTGTGTTGCTTGTGATCTGGGTTAGACCCGGTTTCATGCCAATGAAATCTGGTATTATGGTGGAGATGCACTGTACATTGGAATGTGCAGTGGCATTTGCTTGTGTACATGTATTGTCAATTTGTTCTTATATAAGAATACATAGGATATGTGATTCTAGTAAAGCAATCATGGATTGAAATATCAACTATAGCAGCATGCAATGTAGAAGGTAACATGAGATGTGTCATATTGCCATAACTAATTGTAATTCTGGGCATTTCATTTGTAAAAGTTTGATCGTGTTTTTGCATATTACTCAACCACTTCTTCTTCTTTTTTTGGGTGGTTCAATGGAAGAAAACACAGATTTTTTTCGCATTTTGAAGTTCTTAATTTAGAATATTTTCTCTCTTTTGTTTGTGAAGTTTGATGAATTGTTTCTTAGGTTCTGTCATAAGGGGTTTAAATTTTAAGGAATTCTCATTTAAAATGTGTTGATTTTGATGACTACGGTCCTTCTTCTCTTCAGGGGCATTACTTCTGGTGATTAAGTTTCACATTTGGGATTTGATATGTTCCTGTAACTAAAGGATTGTCCTCACATCACTTTCTGTATCAATGGGCATACAGAAGATTTGCCATCGGAGTTCAAGTTCTGATAAAGTTTCCTGCACCTTCAGTGGTGAAGTCAAGCAGATGAGAGAAAACCCAGTTTTGGGTGCAGACTCAGGGAATGATTCAGATGATTGTGAACTTGCTGAATTGAACTGTGAGCTTGGTATGGTGGAAGGTCAGCGTTGCAGCATACCATATGAGCTCTATGATCTTCCAGATTTGAGGGAAATATTATCTCTAGACACATGGAATTTGTGTTTAACAGAGGAAGAAAGGTTCAACCTGTCAGCTTACCTTCCAGATATGGACCACGAGACATTTTGCCTGACTATGAAGGAGCTTTTTGATGGTACAGAACTATATTTTGGGAATCCGCTAGATAAATTTTTGAAAAGATTGAAAGCTGGATTCTACCCTCCAAAGGTGGCTTGCTTCAGAGAAGGTTTGCAGTTTCTACAAAGGAAGCAGCATTATCATTCTCTGAGAGCTTACCATGACAGGATGATACAAACGTTAATAAACATGAGAATGTTATGGGATCAGTATGGAATGAGTCCTGGAATTGAGGAAAAGATTTCTATGTGGAAAAACAGGAGAAAACAAAAGAGCGTCAATGTGCTTGATCTTAATGAATCTCCCAAGGATGATCATCTATTAAATGAGGTGGACAACTTGGAAACAAAGGTGATGAAGCTAGTGGAAACCGAGGGTTCAGCAAAAGAAAGACCACCCTTTCTGTGTACCAACAGGACAAAAATTGTAGCTCCATACTGCAGACCGAAGGGAGTTTTAAAGATGAAGGCATCTGGAAAAGATTCATTCCGTAATCACAATTCAAAGATGGTTGTGGCTGACTCCCCGGGACAACTTCGATCATTGCCCAGGGGAGTGTTGAAAATAGTACCTAAAGTTCCTTCACTTCACCTGGAACAATCAGACATTGTGCCAAGAGGAGTGCAATCAAACTTTCCAGCCAGGACTCATGGCATACGGGATTTTAAGTTTTCTCCTTTGCCAGCATCTGTATGCTTTCAGAATGCAGGTAGCCTGCATGAATATCCGTTTCTAAGGAAAAAGGTTGATGGTGACAGAGTTCATTCAACTCTGGACCAACCTCAGTTTCTAATAGATCCGCAGGAAATTGTTAGAGTAACCCAAAATCTCCCCGAAAGCTCTACAAGAAATGTGAAACCAGAATCGCTTCCAACTTTAGATGAAAATTCTGCTGTGGTAAAACACAAATTATTTGGAGTTGATATGGGAAGGTTTCCGAATAAGGAATGCAAGTCATCCATGGATACAGGGGGTGCAAGGCCAGATACCTTTGTTGGTGAAAATCTGGGGGCAAATGTGGACAGAGAATCTAATGGCTCTTTCCTGAAATCGTTGGAATCATTCCCATTTCGTATCCAATATCATGGAGGGGAGCAGTGCGTGGCACCATTAAAAGAAGAGCATCTCACAATCTATCCAAGAATTCCAGAAGTGGTTCCTGCAATTTCAGATGTTGGCAATGATAAGCAAGAAACGTTAATGGATTCTTCTTCACACCAAAAGAATGGTGAGAATGATGTCAGTGTCAGAAAATCAGGGAAGCTATTGAGTAAATCCAGTGTCTCAGTGGCATTTAAGGATCAAAAGTTACTGCCTTTGACGTACAAGCGAAGGAAAGTTCTAGCTAAGGCCAACTCATTAAACTTTGGTAAGTCACTAACAGCAGATGCTAATCTGAAGTCTGCAATTACAAAAGAATCAGATCAAGATTTTAGGTAGGGTGTGAAAACTGTGAAGTTAAAATTAATGGGATTGAAAGATATGCCCTTGAACAGGGAACCTTGAACAAATACTAAATGTAGTAGGTACTTTTTAGTACCAATTTTCTGTGGTTTTCACAAAATTACTCTCTAGTGTATGCTTTTCAAGATGTGTAAATCGAAGTATAGTGATAAAAAAAAGGTTCCTATCTTCATGATAATCCCATTGCAAACATATTCACGAGTCTGCTACCAACATACCATCGGCATGGGCATGCATATGTAGTAAATACTTTCACATTGACTTTTCAAGTTACAGCACTGATGTACTAGCATATCTTCAGACTCCAATGCCAAATAAATATTTCCTTTCTATCTGGTTTATAGATTTCCAGATCGGCTTTGTCTAAACTGGCTGAGAAGGTGATATGCATTTGAAATATTTTAGTTTTCACATCCTGTTCTATGTCATTGCTCAGTATTCTTTGACATGATTGTAGTCAGTTTTCCTTGCCTCCTCGAACCAGATTGGCCGAACATTTTGATAACTCCAATATCTGGTTTAATGTGGACTGTGAAGATGGTTTTATTATGATTGTATTATTCTTTGCCTCCAGATATCTCTTTCTACATCAATCTAGTGAATTATGAGAATAATGAACTCCTTTTGAAATCAACATGGGCTGCATTTGCTGTTGTTTCAATGTCAATGTATGTCAAGGTTTCTTCTAGATCTGGAAGGTGGTCGCGTGAAAGCATTTCTTATGAGTTTATTTTCAAGCTGTGTAAGTCAATATATCCTCTCGTCCTGATCAAAGTACAACTCGTCTCCTCGCACTCCCTGGTAATGATAGGGATGCTAATTGGGGCAAGGTTTTTCAAGAGTACTAGTGCAAACTTTGTTTGTATGGCTTGGTCAATCTCTGTTAGACAGCATCCTCAACAGGACTTGTCCGTAGGCTGGATTTTGTCTACCTGAAATTGAATAGGTGCAGCTTCAAGTTTTACACTCCATGATCCCCCAGAAAGAGAAGGATAATAACTGGTTTTCTGGTTTTTTTTTTTTGTTTGGAAGTTGAATTTGAGAAGTGTTTATGTTGCAGCAGAATAAGTTCTCGGGATGGTTGTGGTTTGATACATGAATGCATTGGTCCATTAGAGACAAGGTGGTGTTTAAGATTGAGTTTCGATCTGCGTCAAAATTTGATTGTTTTTTTTTTTTAATTATTTGTTTTCAGTGTTTTTAAATTGTTATTGTTAAAAATAAATTTTAAAAAATAAAAAAATATTATTTTAATATTTAAATAAAAAATATATTAAAAAATAACCTCTACCATCTTTTCTAACACTCCCACGGTGTTGCAGAACAGCTATCCTTAAAGTGATTTTCATGATTTCACCTGATTTCTGCTGTCATCAACTGCAAATAGATGCTTCAAATAGGCTGTGAACATTAAAAGTAGGGCTTTTAAATTTTTTACAGTGTTGAAGGTCACAATACAACCGAGTTGGCAAGGGGTGATCTCTTATCTTGCCTTGCGTGGTGTTTCACAAACCAAGCAAAGGGCCTGAACGTCGGTAAATTTCCTAGTTCATAAATAAATTTACCAAGATGTTTTGACAAAAGGATTATTATTATTATTAAGTACAAAAGGGTTCAAAACAAATTAAGAAAAAAAAATCAGATTTTGTTTGTTTGATAATTAAGGTTCCATTTCCTTACTAATGGTGGGCTTAGAGAGTAAGATCCACGAGGATTAACGTTTTACACACAGATTCTGGTTGTGATCAATAAACGACAGCAAGCCCGAATCACCTTATCCAGCCAGGAATGGATTGCGGGCAAAGAGGTTTGGTTAGGAAAGCACCCACGCGTGTGCGCCACATACTTCCAACCGTTAAATTTTCCCTTCTCTCACAACCAACCAACCGCCATTTCCCTTCTTCTTCTTGTACCTTTTAGTAAAGTACTGTTACTCCATTTCACTTGTCATGTAAAAATCAAAGCCACCGAAAGCAACGATAGCGGAGGTTGGCTACCCATGTTATCTCTTCCTAATTTCACCGGTGGCACCACCGCTCTGTCATCTCCACGTTCGTTGGCGCCACCTCGCTCTCGCCATTCGGTGTTTAAGAAGGTTACTGTTCCCTCCAGATATCCTTGCTGCTGCTCTTCTTTGAGACTTCAGGAATTATCAATTCAGGAGCCTTTAGAAGAATCGAGAGAGATCTTTAGATTACAAACACAGAATGATGAAAATGATCCTGTTCCAAGAGACCAAGAAGAAGAGAGAGGGATTTCTAAAATACAAGTGAGCAGGGAGAAATACATACCCGTTTCCAAGGCAGAGCTTTTGGATGCTGTTTTATTGAAGTTATTCGACTCTCAAGATGATGATGCTAATCAGTTCCTTCTTCTTTCTTCGTGAGTGAATTGCTCTGCCTCAATGGATTGCTTTTTTTTTTTTTTCTCAATTATTATTATTATTATTATTATTATTATTATTTCTCAACTAATCTTCAATTTTATGATGGATTAATTGCAGGTGTTTGGACTCTATTCTACACGCAGAACACAAAAGTATTTTAGAGGAAATGAGGACAGATTACTCACTTACTCATTCCATTGATGATAAAGCGATAAGTGATGAGAAATCAGGTAGTTCAGATGGAAGAGAGGAGGCTGACAGGGAAAATCCTGGCTCAGTTAGCAATAAGATCAATGGAAACGGGAGCGTGGGGAAATTAGAAGAGGAGACTGAAGTTGATAGACCATTGCATTTTGATTATGGTCTAGACTTGAGAAACTTTTTAAGCTCTCCAGTAACAAACGACAAGAGATGTTCTAATGGAGAGTGCAGGTCTGTTGCAGACTATTCTTAATTAAAACATTTTTTAAAGCGGTCAGAATTAACATGATTTGAAGAAAAGATTTTCTTCAGTCTCCATAGATTTACGGATTAGAGTCCCATGATGTATACGTTTAGGATTTTCAGTTAATTTATTGGTTTTAACATTTATGTTGCTATTTCATCCTTTATTCTGTCTTGTGTCTGTGCGTGTAATTCCTTTTGCAAAATTGCTTGTAGACTTGCTGTTGCCACCCGCTTCCAGCGTTCTTTTATGCAACTTCTTAATAATGCTCAGTTTCAAGAACTATCAGCTGGGGATTTGATGCTGACATCTGCCTTGAACTCAGATTACCTCCTTACTTTGCCAGTATACGTGGACTGGAAGAAAGCATCTGAATCCAATGCAATAATCTTCAGGTTTTTGTATATTAGTTTCAGTTAGAGTGCTGCAGCAGTCAGTATTCCGGTATACAAAATATTTGCAATCTGCTTACTTTTAAGGTGATAATCCTTACAGGAGGGGCTATGCAACTGAGAGGCAGAAAGGTCTGCTAATTGTTGAAAAGTTGGATTACGTTCAGTCCAGGCTTCTGCGGGGTATTTTCTTCCTTATATCAAAACCGGTGGGGAAAGTTGGCATATGGATAAAAGAGGTCGTTGCCTTTCCCATGAATTCTCTGACAGTATTTTAAAACCAACTGCATGATGTGTGAATCGATGAATAATTGATAAAATTGGTCAAATATTCCTTTTATTTTCTCTGATATTGAGGGGCAAAACCAAAAATCTTGATTTCCAAACTTGTTGGGCAGTTAATCTTTGAAGGAAGTCAGTCAAAGATTGTGTAAACGCAGTTGCAGTTCTGCAAGAGTTATCTCCATTAAGTGGTTTCAACTTTGTTATTTTGTTGCCATAATTCAACTCACTAAGTGTTCCTTGGGACAGGCTATTAGAAATGCTTTTGAGAGCCATGAAGTACAAGATTGGATTAAGAAAATGACACCTTGGCTTGAGCAACTGTCACTTTTTCAACAATCGTATTTTAGTAACGAACAAGCTTCTGATAATCCACCGGAGATTGACCAACTATCAGATACTGAACTTCCAATTTGGCTAGCAGCACAGAGGGCAGTAAGTCGGTATGAAGGTTTTCTGTCACCTGTTGGACCCCGTGGAAGGCTCTTCAGGAAGTTACTCACATGGATTGGATTTCTACCTCCTTTGCCGGAAAAGCCATTTGAACTTGACAGTTATAGTAATGCTTCTGAACCTCGTTTAAGGTTTGTAGAATTTGAATTTGCTCTCTCTTCTTACAGTAGCCATCTTCTACTGTGTATGAGCTTACGTTTTTTCCCATTTTCGTTCTGCTGTGTGGAAAAAATTGTCTGAAGTTAGCTATAAGAGTAATTGGCATGACTGAGTGCGCAATGCTATTAACGTATGAGGAAAAGTATGATGCTTTAGTACCAAACTAGCTTCATTACTACTTGTCACAAATTTAGTTATCCTTTTGGTTTAAGTGATTGACTGTAACTTGACTGTGCATGAATCTTGCCTGTTTAACACCATGGGCTCGTCTCGCAAAAACAGCTATCCATTGATGTTATGTCAATATAACTGATTTCTGGGTTCTGATGGGGTAAGCTACTAGATGTAGGCTTTATATTGTTATTAATTTGGACAAACAGAACAATAATCAAAATATAATTTGAATTTCTATGCTTCACAAGATTCTATCATCATTAAACAAGAAAGGCCATTAGAAAGTATTTGACTGCAGTCATCGAACAGCTGTAGATGAATTCAGGCTGGTGCCTCAAGATTAGAAATTTTCTTGAGGTTGTTGAATCATTAAAGCCAATTTGGAAAATAAATGCCATTTTATGTAACATCCATGGTATCTTTTGTATGTTCCACGAGGATTTGACTATCTATTTTAGTAGGGCATAGTTTATGATTGACATTATCACCTGAATGACCAAGTAATTGAAGATTTTTTCAATCAGGCCGATTTTCTTATCAAGGATATCACTTAGTGATATATGGAGACCTGCTACAAGAAAATACTGCAGAAACAATATTTGGAAAATGCTAAAGACTTCCTTTTCCATACTACTTTCTCAATCAATCCTCCAGGTAATCACTTTTTTCCCCATCGTATCGATTGCTTTTGTTATGTAGTATTTCGTAAGGATAGATGTTTAAGCCTTAGAATCTACCAAAAATATAAAGATTTTTAAGCCATATCATCTCTTGCCCAATTGTAAGAGCAAGAACATTGTAAATAGAAAAGACGTAGTGCTGGTAAATATGTTTCTACGATATCCTTAATGATATTCAGATTTTTATTATTCTTCAACCTTTGCATGTTCCTGATTAGGAAGCTGCATTTCAAGAATTAATTTTGCTTTATACCACGGAAACAAGTGATAGCAATCCTAAAGATAAAGCTGACGTTCCAGCATTGCAGCTAAAGATCTATGAGAGAATTCCCATTCCTGATTTACCGGTAAATACATCTGACACTGCAAGATCTATGAGAGAATTCACATTTTGTTCTAGTTTCTTGAGTTACTTATGATTCAACTGTTTGCATATGATTTTCACATTGTAATTAAACAATTTGTAGGTCGTTTTTCCACACAAAAAGCTGTCTTTCCGTATCATTGACACGGTATGTGCAGATTTAATCCCTCTTTTACATATTATAGAGTTTCCAAAACGAAAATTTGAATACTATCTACTGAAGCTTTTCAAAGTAGCAGCCTGTGTTTATTCTAGTATTATCTGGTATCATGCTTGTGTTACTCTAGCAGACCGATATTTGATAGTACTTGTTGCCATTGATTATGTTTTCCTATCCTTATAATTATTCTTTTTACAGAAAGGTGGTGTGGATGTTGATTTACTTGCATGGTTGAATATGCTGAATTCTTTCTCCTCAATTTTGTGAGTGTAAATGAGAGTGACAGCCTTTTAACCTGCTGAAAGTCTGAATCCACCTTAAATTAACAACAGTTCTCCCCTTAAATGTCGTATGCAGCATAAACGAGAGGAACTCTGTTTAGCTTTCAGTCATAGCATCTTATCTTGTTAATACCGTAATTGACTTAGTAAATAGATTTCTCAATGGTTGAAGAAAGCTGAATAGCCTTGATTAACACTATCATCTTGCTGAATGCTGAGTTTCACAGCTACTACATTATTTTTCAATAGATAAGCTGATATGGGTCTATGGAAACTGATTGAAGTGCTACTGTGCTTACGCAGAGTAGAGATGGCATTTTGGCCCTAACTCATTTCCCTTATCTTTCTGGATGAGTTACATTAAACATTGGGATTTCCATGCGAGGTGACTGCTATCCTAGCATAGCAGGTTTGCTGTAGAAAAGCATTACTTCATTCACATTTAGAGATAAAAGGTTATTCTGAAATGTACTTGATGTGTCCCGTCTCTACTAGAAAGAGAAGTGTATGTTGAAGTGGATGCTCAAAACACCATGTAAAATTATGTGAGGCCGTTGATGGGCCTTTGTCTATTGACTGGATGTAATTTATTGGTTGAGCCAAATGACTAACATATTCTAGATGTGCTTATGGATTATACTCCATGAAGCCATGCTTTCAAATAATAGCTTCTTGACCAACTATTGTGGATCTGTAGGTACGCTTGGATGCAGCTACGATATTGGGACTTTTGGCATACTTCATAAACTACAAATTTGAGATCTTATCTTCCCCGTATGTGTGTTTTTGGTGGTCATATGATTGTTTTTTGAAATGGTAGCATTTGGCGCAAAAGTTAAATGTGGATCTAAAGGTGCAATCATGTTTTGTGATGTGGGAGTTCATAGTGTGAGGTTGATGAAAAGGAACATGAATTCAATTATCCATTTCCGTAGTGTCTGCCGCATGTCATAATTCTATAAACCAACCTCCCCTACCCCCTCCATTTCTAATCAGTGGCAGTGCTTGAAGTTTTTTAATACTTTGTTTGAAGTTGGATTCATATAATCTTGATAGCATATAATTTCCTATGCAATGCAGATCGGCAATATTTCTTGATGTAGTTGCTATCACTGCTCTGATAATATATGTGACTCGTGTGGCTTTGGGTTACAAACAGACATGGGATAGATATCAAGTCAGTTTTCTGTGCAATTTCCAAGATTATTATCATCTAAATTTTACAAGTACATATAACATATGCCAAGAGATAGTTATAATTTCTTAAAGGAATCTCTTATTACAGCTGCTGGTTAACAAAACGCTTTATGAGAAAACACTGGCAAGTGGCTTTGGCTCAGTTCATTTTCTTCTCGATGCTTCTGAACAGCAGCAAGTGAGAAACTCTTTCGATATTCCCTTTTTATGCTTTCCATAAATGCAGACATAAAATAGCACTTAGAGCAGTTGATATTCTAGTTTATTGTTATTTTAGTGGTATATGAATGTGAGAATTCGATTCACAAATTGATTTCAACTATAGAAGAATTATTTGAAGTCTTTGAATTACTGCTGTTCTTTTCGTTCCCTTGTCATTTGGTCAATGAGCTTGGCTTGCATAGTATTCTATAATACAATGTGTTTTGTATTTTCCTAGTTTTCTTATTTAATTTTTCATTTCTCTGAAAACTATTAAATGCAGTATAAGGAAGCCATATTGGCATACGCGATCCTGCTTAAAGAAACAAATGGACAGGTCTGCCCATCCTATCCCTTCTTAAGCTTTCTATGTTGAATTTATGCATACATTTTAATCCTGTCAGCCTTTGCATTTGATCATTTTGTGGTAGAAGTAGAATTAGTACTCTAGGGGGTATAGGATTTGGTGTTGGAGTATTATGAGCTGCTTGATGGTGTTTCTATCTTATCCCATTTTTATTGGATGAGTGAGGACGGTACACGTGGATGCATAAACCAACTTTATTTACCATGAAATATTTCGTACAAGAACAAAAGTCAGGGTTAGTGTAGCATAATGAGATCATCTGCACTAATAAAGGGTAAGTTAATTGCCATTCCTGGAAAAGCACACATGGATTCAGTGTTTGCTGATTTATTGACTAGAGATTTCCGAAATGATGAATCAAGAAACCTAGTCTTTTATAGCATTTTGAGAAATTTTATATGATCTAAAATCTGTGTTGTGCTTTTTGATATTTTTGGTTTTAGCCTTTAGGAAGTCTATTGAGATTATATTTTGGAAAATTTATTCTCCTCTTCATGCTGTAACCTTCCTCTGCAACTAAGGCTCGTGGTCTATAGTTAGATTTGTTATCTTCTGATGTCAACTGATACACGGAGACATTGAATACAGGCCAGCACATTGTTTAGGCTCATCTAGGAATTGACATTTAATTTTTCTATCTGGAATTCTCATAGCAGATACAATTCCTTGCCTATCATCACGGCACATGCAGCCTTTTTTTAGCACAGTTCTTGCGTTAAGGAAAAAAAAATAGGAGCATTTCTTGCCTTTGAGCGTAGAATTTCTTTTATTTCCTTGAACACTTTCCTATTGTTTAGAGAAAAACCATAGTTCTATTTACTGCAGGTCGCTTGTCACCGAAGTGTTGGAGATGAATGTGAGAGATTTCTGTACGATGTGTTTAAAGTAAAGGTAAACATACGAGTCTAGTATTATTTAGCAAAGCCGATAACCGATAACCGGTGTTGATTGCTTAATTTGTCGGAATGAATGCAGGTTGAAATGCCAGTTGAAGAAGCAATGAATACTTTGATTAGGCTAGGCCTTGTTGTAGAAACACCCATTGATGGAAGAGGAACCAGGTTGCAGGCTGTTCCTTGTGAAAAGGCGCATGAGATTCTTAAAGAACGCTGGAATAGTTTGCTTTGTTAGTTATAGTGAAGTCAAATCCAAGGTTTCATTTTGAGAAGAGTACTTACTACACCTGGATAATTGTTGGAGATTATCCGCTAAAGCCATTGTACACTTCAAAAGGTAGTTTATAGATAGTTGCAGGGCCTTTTCTTCTTCTCTTGCGATTTTCAAAATGTTTTTTCAATAAATTTCTTTCAAAGAAAAGCAATCAAAGAGAAGGCCTAACATGAAAAGAGAATGGATTAGTACCTGCATTTTCGATAATTAGGTTTTGTTTGTTCTACTTGAAGCTTATATCAAATTAGTTTGGTTTAAACTTAATCCAATGTGTGGTAATGCTTGTTGACCACAGTCATTTCTTTGTTTTACCAAGGAGAAGCGGTCTTGGCACCTGCTTTAAACAATTTTGCAACCCCGCAGGGGGGGGGGGGAGGGGGGAGGGGATTTGGTGCCTCTGTTCCATGGCCGGCCCTTGCATCTTGTTAAATTCTTTTCACTACCAGATTTAATTGATCTATAGGCATTTTCTTTTAAGCTCTCCATAAGTTCAACTGATTGCACAGACTACCGTGAAGCATTGCCTAAAATTTCAAGCATTACTGCTGTTACTCTAGGTCTCCTCCACACAAAACTTAGGGAAGATGGGAAATGCTAACGTGGTTATCGTAGATATTTCAAGTATAATTCCCTACATTTCCTCATACATTTGCAGCCGCTGGGACAAGCATTGTATGAACAAAAACATGGAAGGCGACACCTTCAAACACAAACTTCTGTGTAGATTGTATCCCTCCGAGCAGTTTTCAAATCTCGGCAGTGATATATTCAAATGTTATTGCGGTGAAGATTTAAACCAAAATGTACAAGAAGTAAATATATGAAATATGGATACATGTACTAGATGAGCAGTATACTGAGCTAGCTACGGAAGGTTACTTTCTTGCCTTGCGGGGAAGAGCAGGAGAAAATAATGGTCTGGGGGATCCGTTGTTTCTAAATCCTTGCAGCCATTGGACTATAAGTCTCTTGCTTTGTGGCTCTTATCTCCCGTGCCATTCATTCCCCATCTTGCCACTTCCAAATCAAGTTTTTGATGTGTAGTTTTGTGTACGCCGGGTAGTAAATAAGACAAGCAAGGGTTGTCCCTCACAAGTCAATAGGCTGAGCTCTGGTAAAGACAAAAACTCCACCACCTCCTACAGCACGCCCCAAAAGCATATTGCGATCCAGATAGGAGAGGTAATATAGGCCTCCCACTGATCGCCTGAAATTCAAGCATGTTTCACAATTCACAAGTGCAAATTGGAAAACTTCAATGGAACATATATATATAACAAATTGTACCTCCCCGGGTCTCCTGGGTTTCTTACAGGAACATGAGCTTTGAAAGTACGGATAAACTGTAGGATCTGTTCAGCAGGATTCAAACGATGGCTCTTGTTAAGACAAAATACCATGATCTTCTCTTACAAATCACTAAATTACACGTGTTGGTTTAGAACCAGATAACCCAAGGCAAGCATCCATAGAGTAGAAGCATGGTAGAGATGTATGTGACAGAGAAAAAGGCACACATCGTGCATAAAACTTTTCTGTAATATAAGCTTGATGAGAAGATATGTTTGATGGTTGAATATTCAGAGAAAATTAAGCTTCAGCATCTAGCTGATGGTAGCAATATGATTTTGGGACCTGGGCATCAGACTTATCAGGTGGTATGCAATGCTAAAAATTACACAGCACAATCTGAAATTAAAGATCAAGGTTCATTCACCTGTAGACTAAGAAATGAACGAGGTAGCAGTGCCGGAGCTATTAAAGCTTGCAACTCTTCACTGATTCTAATATTTTGAATGCTTATCTGCCAGAAATAATGGCAGTTTCAAACAATAAACGAGAATCAAGATTTAATATAGAGAATTCTAAACTAGTAAAGTGATCACGGGGAAAGGAAGAGTCAAGTGGTCTTAAAGTTGCTCTTCCCAATGTAGGAGCTAATTAATTCATTAACATCAGAAAGACAACAGATAAAAAATACGCCAAGATATTTTTAGAAGCTGACCTCTTCAAACTGAAGATAGATGTTGCGTGCAGAAACAACATTAAATTTTGCGGAAACAAGGAGAGTAGCACCTTCTTGTTCCTGCAGAGCATTCAAATCACAAAATGAATTAGAAGAAAATATGTTCTTCGAAGAATCTGGCAAGCATTCTTAAAAAGTACAGTCTATCATCTTCGACAGAGAAATGGCTTTTTGGTCCCAAGTAGTTTTAGTTCTTTTAGCATCTCTTACTGTTTTTCTTTTTTGATCTTTTGGAGAAAAATCCCCATTCAACTAATGCTCCTAGTTCCTATTCCATTCTTCATGGATTCTACTCCCCCTTCTGACATTTCAGTTATTTTTTCACTCATATGGCATACACCCACATGTTACAAAGAGATCCTCGATTCCCTCAAATTTTCAAGTGAGGAGAAATTTATCATTTTTTTCTCTCAAGAAAACAAGCAGATTCTCATTAAAGGAAGCCAAGAACAATAAAGAAACAATTGATTCACAAATTTATGTACTGGACAGCAAATCCATGAATCTATTAACAAATATTATGATGGTTGGGATAGCAATTTCAGATCCAGAGTTGAAGCATAAAGAAGCTAATTCAGAAGTAGACAGGCATTGTCAGGGATACAGCGCTTGACCAATTTGCTTGTTTAAAATGTCAGTAGCCGTAGACCTAGTTGAGAAACATTCAAGACAAATGCAGCAAAGGAAGGAAATGCAGAAGCTCACCTCTAACAATGTTGGGATACTCCATTGAACAACATTGCGAATGACACCACCATCAGACTGATCTCTACATTCAAATTTCTGGTAGATCTGCCCAACCTACCCTTACATTCATAGATAAAATAATAACGATGATAGAAGAAATAAACATTACTTGGTAACCCAAAAGCACAACAAAAGCTGAAGAGAGAAAGCAAAAAAAAAAAAAAAACTAACCCATCAAGGAGTCGAAGATTGATGTTTAAGAAATAGGATTCATGTACAAATAGCCAAACTACATAAATTGTGGCAACTAGATACATGAAAGCCAAATCAAAAGATAAAATGCCACAAGTAGAAAGGCTTCAAGAAAGTATCTTGTTCTACATTTGTCAACAAATACTACCACCAAGTTTCTTCCACCACAATTTCATGATTAGAAAGGAATGAACACAATTATTTTATAGAAAAATAATAAATGGGATAAAAAAAAAAAGATGATAAATTTGAGCAGAAACTGTGTGTTGCTATCAATAGGAACGTTTTATAACTAGAAGCTTTCATTTTTACCACCTGAAAGAAGGGAAACCTTGCAGCAGATTCAAAGAGAACAAGAACATCAGGGGCAGAGGTGTACTGTAGGCGCCATGTGCCATCCAGCCGCACCAGGTCAACTGACTCACCCATGTTGTATCCTTCCAAGCTCACCTGCCACAGTGATATTAGAAACAATAAATACATTTATTTTTATAATCACCAAAACCTTTTCTTTTCAGTACAAGCAGAGAGAGGGCAAGTTAAAAATATCCCAACAGAAAGAAATAAAAAAAGAAAAAGAAAAAAGCGAGAGAGACAGACTAGAGCCTCCTCAATAGAAGAGCGTTGATCAGGAGTGGTAACAAGCCCTCGTTGCGTGTCTTGGACCAATCTCAACAAATCATTTTTTTTGTTCTCAATCTCAAATTCAGATACCTAAAAAGAATTCAGAATCAGAAAATGTACGTTGTACAGTACCAAACATCATCACCATCATGATTCAGGACGAGATAAGAAAGAGAAGAAAGAAGAGAAGGTGGCCACCCGAGCAGTGATATCAGTAGCTACAGTTGCTGAACATGAAAAGTTTCTTCGAACGGTGAAATTTCTTCTAGTGGCAGCGTTACAAGTAAAAGGGTTAATAATTTTGAAAATGGGTCTCTTTCCAGTTGCAGGATACAATGAAGTAGCAAAAGCCATGTTCATTTCTTCACCGGATTATAGGCCTGGAAGCTTGCAATATCCTGTTATGTTATCTCCCCCGTCTTTCAATTCCTTACCTTTTGCTTTAGCTCTTGGTGGTGGTGGAAATTAAATTGAACTGTTGGCTTTAAACGACAATCATGCATCTATACATGACATGCCGTCTGATGTCAGTTTAAACAACAGAGTAAGTTGAACTGTGCTTCTGAGTTAAAAAAGAGGAGGAGCGGGGGCCGCCGACCCGACCCCGCCTGGAGTCTCTCACTCTCTCCCTCACCGGACTTGAAATCGAAATGGCGAGCAACTCGGTGCTTTATCGGTGCTCTTTGGTATCATATCAATACACCAGTGCTGCCACTATTATCGTAGGGAAAAGAACAGTAGCAATTTCTGGAAATGGATTTAGGGCTCGTAAACCGATTCGTCTAGCCAGAAATTGTTGCTCCTACTCCTGCTCCTACCCCAATCCCAACGACTCCGCGTTTGTAGTTGCAAATGACGAAAAGTACGGCAACAAACAGAACACAAGTCTAACTCCTCGCCTTTATGACTACATCCTCTCCAACGTTAGAGAGCCTGAGGTATTAATTAGTTAATTTCTATTATTACTTTGTGCTCATTTTTAATATTTGATTTTACTCAGATTTTAAGGCAACTTCGAGAAGAGACTGCTTCTATGCGAGGTAGCCAGATGCAGGTAGGCATGGTACCGAATCAGTTATATTGAAATTGGCAATATCATTTTTGTATATGGCTTGAAATCGATTTTTTTTTTCTTTTTTAATTTCCTATTCTATTCCGCAGGTATCTCCTGACCAGGCGCAACTGCTTGCCATGCTTGTCCAGATTCTTGGTGCAAAACGCTGTATTGAACTTGGTGTTTACACCGTATGTTGTTGTTACATTTCTCTTTCTAAGTTTATTTGGATTTTGCCCTTCCTGCTTCAATCAACATTGCAGCAATCGTTCTATAATTGTTTGGAGCATAGTGATGTCTGATGTAATGTTAATTTACTGATATTCTGTATGTTGGAATTGCAGTAATTGTTATATGATTGTTTCTGTTCAGGGATATTCGTCGTTGGCTGTTGCTTTAGTACTGCCAGATTCTGCTTGTTTAGTTGCCTGTGAAAGAGATGCTAAGTCTCTAGAGGTTGCAAAAAAGTATTATGAGCTAGCTGGTGTTTCCCACAAGGTAGGAATTATATTTGGTGCCATCATTTCTCTCTTACAGAGCTGTAAAATTATTTGAATAATTTGGTTCAGTGAGGCATGCTGTGATATAGTAGAGATGTCATTTGAAAACTCAAAAGACTGGTTCTCTTTTTGATGAGTGCAGTTTGCTGTATTTGTTGAGTTAGATCACCTGGTCCGTTCTTTCTGCTATTAGCTCCATCACCGCTTCACCACATATTTTCTAGTCTTAGCACTACCATCTATTACTCGATAAGTCCAACAGTTCCATTTGAACTTAGGTTGATGTGAAGCATGGAATGGCAGCGGATATCCTAAAATCATTGATTCTGAATGGTGAATCCTGCAGGTAATGTCATAAGCCAGTGCTTTTATCATGCTCCTTTCCTTTCATGTGGACCAGGAGGCAACATTTTCAGTTTCAATTAATTCTTCTTGGTAGTTTTTCCAATACCAGGGGACTCAAGATAATGTGATTAACAGTTTTATGTAGTTTCTTTCTGCAGCTATGATTTTGCATTTGTTGATGCTGAGAAGAGAATGAATCAGGAGTATTTTGAATTGCTATTACAACTGGTAAGATCCACGTGATGATGAAAGCAGAATTTCCTCTATCCATTTCCACATATAAGCTGACTTTTTCCTGCAAAATCTCTCCATAAAGTTTGTGCAGCAGTTTGTAAGAGTTCTTGGTCTTATTGCAGGTTAGGGTTGATGGTGTCATTGTCATTGACAATGTTCTTTGGCATGGCAAAGTTGCTGACCCGCTGGTGAATTATTGTTTATGAGTTATAGAATCTATCCCTTTGAATTAAATTTACTTCTGATAGTATTTTTTTTTAGCAGGTAAATGATGCTAAGACGGTTAGCATCAGAAGTTTCAATAAAAATATAATGGAGGATCCACGTGTCAGCATCAGTATGGTACGTAAATGGAATTTGTGTTTTGTTTTTTAATTCTGGAAAAAAAAACCAATATACTGATCAGCTTTCACCAGTCACTTTTACAACTCTAAAGTCCAAGCATTTGGGATGATAGGTACCTATTGGGGATGGCATGACAATCTGCCGAAAGAGATGACATTTTCACAGGCTGACTGTGATTTTTTGATTCAATGATTCATTCCATGAGCGAATGAGATACAAAAGCTGTAACAGATTGATCAGCGCCACGAGAAGGCAAAAATGAGGTTATTTCATTGACAATTAACTAGCGTATTGGTTAAGCATTGAGTTCTAAGTCGGTATGATGATGAGCAGGCCTGGGAATGTGATTCCATTATGACTGACAAATTTGAAATGCAAATCTGCACTTACCATGGTATTTGCACATGCTCCTTGAAAATTCTTGCTCCTGTTGCAGAAAAAATCAACTGTTATTGCAATTAGATGATAACAGAAATTGTTGGACACACTGATTTTCTTTTTAACTGTAATAAAAATGTTATCAACGTAACGAGGAGAAATTATATGGCATGATTGCATGCTGTATGACACTTTGCTTTATAGTGAATATCCAGCCTTCAGCTGCTCATCAAAACGTAAATTGCTTACTCTGCTTTCAGTCAGTGTGTAAAGTCTTTGTGAGCGTCCTTCTCTATCAGCTGATTTTTCCTTCCATGCACTGAAGTGATGTTTCGTTGAAAAGCTCTATGCTCCATTTAGAAAATTATTTGAGAGCTGAGATTTCATGGTTTTTAAAAGTGTTTTTCGTTTAAAAATATATTAAAATAATATTTTTTATTTTTAAAAAATTATTTTAACATTAATATATCATAATGAAAAAAAAATTAAATTAAAAAAATTAAAATTTTATAAAATATGATATGCACCCGTTTCCTAACGGTGCCTTAAGACATATGGCCAGTGATTCTAGATCCCCTCCTGTTATTGTTGTCTGATTGTTAGACTCAAGCTAGAGGTAGAAAAATTTCAACTGCATAGCGCCTCAAAAACATGAAAGAAGTAATATTTGTTTTGAAAGTAATTTCTATGGAAAGTATATTATTTTTTTATTATTTCAATAGTATCATAAAAATAAATTAAAAATTATTTCTAGTGTTTGACTATGCTATGAAAAACAAACTAGAAAATAACTCATAAATATTTTAATTTTTTTTATTGAATGTAACTATTTAACCACTTAAAATAAAAAAAATGATATATAAAAAATATAATTGTGTTTTTTTTGTTATATCATATATTTATATATAGTTTATTTTATAAAATATAAATATAAATATACATATAAATTTCTTAATATAATATTATAGACATATAACCTTGTTAAATATTTTTTTAAAGTAAATTTCATTTATAAAACCTCAAAATAATTTTTTTAAATTAATGAAAAAGCCAAATTAGTTAATGGTATTAATTAAAATTTTATTTTGTATGAGGTTGTGAAAAGAGAAAGATTTATGGAGGGTGTATTTGTATAAAATTAATTTTATGTGTTGAAAAAAAAAGTGTTTTTGATAATTAAGAAGAGAAAAACACTTTCCTAGGAATATATATTGGAAAATAATTTCTTAGAGTTTATCAATCATTAAAAAAACTTGGAAATTACTTTTCAAGAATGTGGTTTCCTTAAATAAAAAGGCCTAAAATGCAAAAAAAAATTACTACCCCAATATTAGTAAACCACGAGAAGAGCTATGGTGGCATGGTGAACAATATTTTCACCATGTATTTTAGCTTCTGTTAATTAATAATTGATATAGGTTGTGACTGTAATATTACTAGCTGACTGCTTTGAACACCAATATAGCGTTGGCATTCGGAAAGCACCATCTCCAGTGTGGCAGCCTCAATTCGTTTTTCTCCACTGCAACAGAAATGGCTGCCTATATTTGCATGGGAAGAGAAAAGCAACAACAAGACAGAAATGGATCTTGTGTGTATATCGACATGGTACATGAAGTTATTAACGTTTCAAATCAATTATACTCTTTGTTTTCTTTGAAACACGAAGAATCATGCTCGGCCAAAAACAGAACTCTGTCGTGTGTTTGCATTTACACGCGTTTATTCATGGGAATGTACCTGCTGGCTGCTGTACTGTAGCTTCGAATGGTGTCGTTTCTTTAGAGCTCAACGGGTCAGACAGACGTGGGATTTATGTTTGTGTCTTCTTGTCTTAAACTTCCAGACATTTGATTTTGTGATGTAGAGTACATTGTAACATCAATTTGTCAGTTTGTCACCATCCTTCAATAAAAGCCAGATGGATAAGTTGCTGGGAGGTTGGCGGTGTAAAATTGAAACAAGAACAATGGCTAGTGCCATAGCAGGATTCTTAGTTACCAACGGAAATCATCCCTTCGAAATACAGAGAGCTAGTTATTAGTTGACCATGCAAATGTTCCATCGCAGAAATCAAGGCTCCTCTACAAAGGAAACGCCATCAATTCATCCCGTGTGACCGAAGTGCCATCCTTGTCAAATCAGTTTCTCATATAACATTCTTCTGCCTCCCTACTCTCTTTGAACAGTATGATTAACCAAGGGAATATGGGAGCCGGAGGAGATGAAGCTGCAGCAGTCAAAGTGCAAGGAAGGTCTTCTCTTTTCAGGTTCAACTCAACCCCTTGTCCAGGTTAGCTTGATAGGTCTGGTCTGTTTCCGCTGCCCGGGAATGTTCAATGCCCTGGTTGGCATGGGAGGCGGTGGTCAGGTCAAGGCAACTGCAGCAAATAATGCCACCACTGCCCTCTAAACTACATTCTCCATTTTTTGAATCCTTGGTGGGGGCATCTATAATATATTCGGTCCACGTCTCACCCTTGCTGATGGCTGCTCCACTCTTGTCCTTCATGCAGGCTCTTTCTTTATTACAATCACTACCGTGATCAGACTTTTGCCATAGTTGCTGGTGCTGTGCTTCGCGTTGGTGCAGTTCCTCTTTGGGCTGGACAAGGAGCTATCATGATGGCCTCAGGAGCATCTACATCTCTCTCTTTTGGACCCTTTCATACTGAACTACCATCGGCTCGAGACCTTGTCAATGACAAGACCTACATAGCCTTCCATTTGTTTCATGGCTGCTGGTGCACGATCCTTTCATTCAGAATATTGCATCCAAGTCATGTAGTGAGGGATGATGGCACCCACTGCACCAACTCAAAGTACTCTAATGCTGTTTCCACTGAAGCTGTTGAGATCGTGAAGCTCTTTCCTAATTGGAAGATGCTTCTCATTGTCCCACTGAGGGCTGAACAATGTCTGCGGTACTGCACAAATGTTGGGATCAGCTGCAATGGGATATGTTTTTGACTTCAGTCTTAAGAGCCGAAGGACAAGGGGTTACGTTGGAATCGGGAATGTCGCTTTTTGTTGTATACTTCAGCTATAGATTGCTGGATGCCATGTTTCAAAGCATGGTGTATTGGGTGGTAGGAGCATTGGCCGACGATTCCGAGACCCTTAGCCAGTAGTTTTCTTTGTTGGCTTCCATGATAGCGTAATAAACAACTATCCTTGGTCCCCATAAAATAAGGTAAAAACTGACTCTTGTTAAATTGAATGTGCCTTCATTTGATGAACCAGACCATATGCTTTGCAGGTACAGCGGGTTCTACAACGGAGTGCAGGGTCTGCAGTAGCTTGGCAGGTAGATGACAAGCGGAAGGTTCCCTTGCTTTCTAGTTTGGCAATAAAAAGGTAGTCCAGCTCAGGATAAATAGGGCAAAATCAGAGAGGAGTTGTTGTTTGAAATTTTATAAAGCATAACCACATAATTCATATCTCCACCTGAGAAAGATTCCAGATGGATCGGCTGAAGTTAGCTGTTGTGTTCTTGGACGACCTTGACCCAACCCAAGCATAGTTTTTGAAATGACCGTCCCGGTCCAATGTCTGAGTCTTGGGTTTTAACTAAGTCATCAGGTTATTCCAAGTCGTTTCTTATTTTTTTTATAAAACAAAACAACATCTTTTTTATTTTAAATAAATAAATAAATAAAGAGTTGCAATTAGATTTTTGACCGGATCACCCGGGTTTCTTCTTTCCCCTATTTTTTCTTGAACTTGGCTTGGTCCTAATGCTAGTCTCGGTTTCTTATGACCCCAAGACATCACAATTTTAACAAGTCAACCCAAAAGTCAATGGGTAAACTTGAATTATTTTTTTTAATTTTTATTTAAAACAACATCATTTTATATAATTAAAAAATAATAGTTTTAAAAAAAAATTAATAAGAAAAGGATAAAATTACCTAAATCATAGAATGATATATTGAATCACCCAAATTTAACCAGATTAATTAAATGGATAATCTTAATAAAAATCTAATTTGATTAGGGTTTGGATTAGCCAAGTTAATCCAAGTTTAATGAATTATAGGCAATTCTCTTTGCCTCAACCATTTCTATTTTTAAAATATTCTAACCATGTATATTTTAATATTTCACTTTAAAATAAAATAATAAAAAAAATATAAAATCAACACATTTTTAAAAGATGTTTGTGAATAATAACACTTACGGTTCAAAATATTTTAACTAAAAAATATATTAAAATAATATTTTTTTTATTTTTAAAAAATTACTCCTTACATCAAAACAAAATAAAAATATAAAAAAATTAATTTTAATAAAAAAAATATTAATTTTTTTAAAAATATGATTTCAACTCCTAAACACCGTCTCAGCCAACCAACTTGTAAATGACGAGGCAATCATCTGCACTACAAAAAAACAAATTTACTACTGTTTTTAAAAAAAGATAAAACTAAATTCAAATACTTTAAAACTATCAAACTTGTTTTATACATAAAATAATATTTAATTATACAATAAATAATCTTAAATATTTTAAAATTAATTAACCTTGATTATTTCATTTCAAGTATATTACATCTCAACTGCATGGCTCTATTTAATAGTTTTAATTACAAAAAAAAACTATATAATGTTTTATTATTGTTTTTTTCATATGTTTTTTTTTATACAATATTTGTATAATTTCTAGAGAAGGAACTTTTTCTCAAGCAATTCATCAAATTTATTATAGAAAATGTTTGATTTAAAAAAAAAAACTATTCAAGTCATATATTTAATAATAATAATCTTAGTTTAAATAATTTTACAAATGGAATAGCACATCAATTTATTATCAATATCATATCAGTAAGAACACCAAGGCCAAACACTTAAAAGTACACGAGGGCTCCAATTTCCCACAAGGATAATTTGTGCAAGCATGATACCTGTTCTCAACGGAAGAGAGTGTGAATTCTGCTGTACAGAAGGAACTGCGGTGCGTCGACACTCGGTCATGTTTTGAGAATGGTTTGCTCTTATACTCACATCAAACAGCAGGAATTCATTTGCTGACCCATGCCAAAAAATATCTGCATTTCAGAAGTATGATGCCATTTATTTTCTCCCTTTTAAAGGGAGAATGCTAATTCAATCGTCGCCTTGTTCATGTCCATCAACTTGGTTCTCCTCATTGCCTCCTTCATCCCCTCCACCCCCATAATTAACCCATGGCAACATAGATTCAAACAAGACTGCCAAAGCATTTCGATTAGCAACATCGCGTGGAGCAGGGCCACCGTCAAGTGGGTTGGCAATTTGTCCCCCATTTTGCTCTGCCTCTCTCATCCTTGGATCAACCATGAAGTTTTGCAGGTTCTCAGGTGGAAGTGTTGGAACTGTATCAGAGAAGTCTGAAACCAGCAAATGGCCATACCTATAATTAAACAAACTGTATCAAGTTCTGCAACAACATCAAGTACAGCAATCATTGGATGCAAGGGATCTATCTCAGTCCAGTTCCAATAATAATTCTGCAGACCCTCAAATCAGCAACACAAGCATAAACTTGATTCAGTCATCTGTGGGGTGCGAATTGTAATAACAATAAATAACATCATTTCTTGGGACAAAACAACAATCAACAACAATCATTAACAGCTACTAATAGGTGGTTAGAGCGAAATATAGGAACAAGTCCATAATTCAAAACACTTACTCATTGTTCTCAGATGAAAAGGCCTCTTTTCTCACACAAGCCCAATCCTTGGCATCACTGCTACTATGTTCTAGAGTTTCAATCACTTGTAAAGCACTGTTCCGAAGCAATTTTTGCAGGTCTGGAAGCCTCCATATGATATAACTTCTCTCTACATATATATTAATCAGATGATCCAAGGATGCAGACCCTGTTTTCTCTGATTGAAAAAAGGCATGCTTTAGTATATTTGTCCATGCCTGATCTTTCAAAGGTACCTTGGCTACTAACTTCTTAAGGACTGACGGGTGGAGCATCAAAGCCTGCTTCATCAAATCAGCTGAACTAGACTTTGTAGCACTAGTATCATCATCTTTTGATGGTTCCTCACGCTCAAGATAAAACCGACAAATGGCAAGAGAATATGAGAAGTTTGGGAACAACCATAAGGAGTTATCACTTTTATAGTCTTCAGAAAACCATTCCAACCACGCATACACTTCTGCCCTCAAAGCAAAGTAATCAACACAGAATATGGCCCCCATTGGATCATCTAAATCCAATGAAAGTAAAAGTTTGCAAACCTCAAGGGCAGAACGATGACAACCACGCCTGTCCAAGTTTTTCATGTGAGTGAAAAGTGTTGTAAACATTGGCTTGTTTGTTTCATGGTTGATCTTCAACTGGCAATTTGCCTGCAAGGGGGTGAATGTGGGGTGCCATGCACATTCCAAGGCATATAAACTCTTTGCAATAGCATCAGCTGACATTTGATGCTCACCCACAAATTTGAAATAGTCTGCCATTGTTATAAGTGAATCTAGGTGATAAGGGTGGTATAATAGAATGCTTGCTATGCCATTGAGATCTTGAATAGCTTTGGCAGCTTCAAATGCACTCTGTGCTTGATCATAGTAAGAAGAGTGAACATACCTACATAAATAAAACAACACAGAATCAGGACATGCATGAAGAATCAAAGCTCACAACAAAAGAGCTTCACCAACTAATGATATATAGAAGATAGGTGAGAAGAGAAAGAAGAAATGAAGAAGGAAAATCCTATGTGGAAATGAGTTTGAATGAGATATATTAGCTTTTTTTACTTGAGAATTAAACCATTGTAGTTTCACTGATACAAATGATAATGCTGCTTCTGCAGCCAGTCTGCAAAAGACAAAAAATTTTTTTGGAAAAGATTAATGTATTAAAAGAAGAAGAGGTCCAAATAAAGAGGGGTTAACCTCCCAGGATACAAGAAAAAAGGGAAAACGAATTCAAAAAAGGAAAAGGAAATAAAAAACAGAAAGACAAAGGGAGCTATACTAAGAGGCTAGCTGACTTGAAACCAAAAGCCAACTCTTTAAATTCAATTACAGGGGGAAGAAGTGGCAGGAAGCTATGGCTCTTGCAGGTCCCATGAATCTCAGATAGAAGCTGGGATGGTACATTTGTGATCATAGCTTATCAGGTGAGTTCGGATTAGTTGGATGATGTCCTCACTTAGGGACCGAGGTGGCTGGAAATGTTGGCAGAAGATTCAGTTGTTTCGTTCGTACCATATGAAATACACTGAGGCGGACAGGATAAGGCGAGCTAGCAGATGGGTGATTTCATGACGAGTTTAGAATTGGAGGAGGCCCACTAGAGAAGCTGATGCCAAGGGATGTTAGGCCATTGCACTTCAGACTTCCTGGTCACGGCTCCCCAAACTGTGCTGGAATAAGAACATTAGTGGTCATGGTTTTCAATGTCCATTCCACATAGAATGCATGCTGTGTTTGTTACGCTCCCCATGGTGTGTAGCCTATCTATAGTGCGAAGGCGCCCCTGAGAAGCAAGCCAAAGGATGAAGGATTGACGAGGGATATGACCTTCGAACCATAGCAAATGGTGAATGATATTTGCAGGTCTGGTCTCTCGAAGCAACTCCCAAGCTGAATCTATGGTGAATTGTCCTGAGGGATTCCCTTTCCAGACGTGGCGATCTTCCATGTGGGGTCCTGGCTGAAAAGGAATAGAGTTCCAAATTGCTTGAAAGGCTTGGATACTGCTTGGAAAGTTCCAGCCATCCTCTTTGATGATCCCCGAGACCTTTGCATTTCAGAGTAACCTTGTAAGTGAGAGTTCTGAGGGGGAGCATGTCATTTATCCTTTTCCCATCTGGAAGCCAGTAATCAAACCAAAGATAGGTTGTATTCCCATTGCCAATGCATGACGTAAATTTTCCTCTGCACCAGTCCCTACTTTGAAGAACCTTCCTCCAAGACCAAGAGGGGTTGGAGGGGATGTTAAGTTGCCAGAAGGATCTCCCTCGAAGTAAGGTGGTGTGAACCCATGTTGCCCATATTGAATGCTTGTCTGTTAGAATACACCATATGTGTTTCATGGTAGCAACTCTCTTCCATGTTTTGAGACTTTTAAGACCAAGGCCTCCTTCCTTCAGGGGGTAGCAGATTGAGGACCAAGCTACCTTGGCTCCCATCAGGATGAGGGAGGTTCCTTTCCATAGGGCTGCTTGCAACTAGACAGTCCGTTAAAGTGTCCTAGTTATCATTAAACATTTCAAAGTCTCATAAGGTAGGTTAAAGCCATAAGACCATCACTTCATCCCCCACCATGCCCCCTCCTCACTCCCATAGAAAAAAAATCCTTGAAAGACACCAAAAATTATGTATCTTGATAACCAATTTAAACCCATGACTAAAATGAAAAATCCCCATGTGAATGCTACAATTCACAAGCAAGAGCCCCAAAAGGCAAATAAGAATAAGTAATTTACATTCAATACGAGTCAATGAAGAAACTACCAGTGATATTTTAATTTCATAACAGATGCATAACCTGGGACATAAAGCAGAAAAATGGAGAATTAATGCCGACAATATCTAGAAAGCAAGGATATTCATTACCTAAAATGATGGTATCCGTCCTTAGTTTCCAAAAACTCCATGGATAAAGATCCATCCCAACGAGGCCAATGTTCTGATGGAGAGACTAGAATTGTCTTTCTAGTACGATGGGCTCCACGTCTGCCGCCACGAACCTGTCTAGAACTGCTGTCTTGATTACTTTTCTCAAATGATTTCACCACCTTAGAACCAAAAATTCTCCGTAACTCATTCTCAGGATTCAAACATTTGGGATCCAGTTGCAAGGCGGGAGGTGCACATTGTTTAACAAATCCTGCACAAAGTTTTGATGTTTCTGGTTTGGTTTTGGTGGGGCCCAGCTTATGTCTTGAAGAATTAGCATCCAAGGATAAAGCATCTAATGTATCATCCAAAGGTTCTTCAACTTTATTTGTAATTGAAGTCAAACCAGCCTTGCATTTCTTTTTCTTCTTCTTCTTTGATTTGTGATTGGAAGTTGAAATGGCACCCGTCATGCTTTTCATCACAGACAGTTCCTGTGTGTGATCTTTACCCAATACCATTTCATCCGCAATTTCTGGCTCATCCTCCTGCAGCTGAAACCAAACATTAGCAACTGACAATAAATGGAAAGTAGATATTCCACACTTTCCTTTCACAACCATTAGTACTCCTTTTGATTTAAGCAATTAGATCTTTTAAGGAATCATACTTGAGAACAATGTAAGATGATGAACAACAATTACATAAACAAATCTGCCAGGTAAACTTGAAAATACACTGTTAACGGATCTTCTTCTGCAATATCAAATGTTCTTCAAAATTTCACATGCATGCACCAATTTCCTTGTTATCTCACTAAGTTTTCACACTCCAGAGCAATTCGACCATTGAGCAAAGCATAAGATAAGTAGTGTAAAATATCAGATAAAAGATGGTTGGAAAAGAATGTAACGGATCCTAAGAAAACTGAACAGAATGCTTAGAAAGACCAAGTAATAATCCTTCATAAGCAGACAAAAATACATAATTCTGGGCAGCTGAATGGGAACCAAATGTGAAGAATACTATGAAAACTGAACTGACCGTAGAGGCTTCCATGAAAAACTGAATTGAACGCTAAGAATGCCATGCAAACTAAAGCTATTGCAAACGAACTGGTCAACTGTATTGCACATGCTGTAATAAAAAAAGCATGGGCATGTTTTTTTAGTCTTAGTTTTTCAGCTAGCTACATGGTTTATGGGTTCATAGAAACGCAGTGCCTCTTGGTGTTGCGTTACTACTGTATGTTTTAAAATCTCAAAACGACTCAAGTTCATAAGAGACTGTCAGACTGATTATAATTTTACAAACAATTTTTACACAACAATACATCATATGTAGGTATTGGAAGCTCACATATAAACTTAAAAGAGAATATTATATATTGTGGCACCTTCCAAACACTGAATACCCATTATATAAGACATCGTAAGCAACCTAAAAAAATGAAGGAAATAAACAAAAAAGCAGCAGCAATATTCGTCTTGAAGTATAGGTAACTTTCTGGTTTTGATCAGTTAATTGCAGTACTGTAAGAGCGAGGACTGAGGAATAAAACCTGATCAACGTCATCATTATTGAGAAGGTCAAATGGGTTTATTGCAGGGCGATTTTCCGAATCAGCAGATTCAGCTGCTTCTTCTTCTTCTTCTTCATCCTCCACATGATGCTGTTGCTGCTGTAGTTCTTGTTCTTTCAGGAATTTCTTCAGTAACCTAGCTGACATTCTGTCTTCTTTTCTGCGTCTGTAAAATATCAGAGAATTTGATTGGATTCCCGGTTTTCAGACAATAGGGATTGGGATTTCTGTCCTCCTCGAAGCTTGATAATGGCGGTGGAGACGACGGTTTTCCTTGATTTTATAATTTTTTTATAAATTAGAGCATCCGGGCCCTTGCCTAAATTTTTTATAAATTTTAGGCTTTAGCCCGTCAAAGCATCTTCTCTTTTTTCTGTTTGGGCCTTTCGTGGACCTGGAATCCTTTTTTATTTCACTGAATAGTTGACTTGTGGCATCAAGCCCATGTGTTATAGAATTTGTAAACAACGAAGATAATTACTCTTATTTATCCGCCGCCCCCTCCCGAATTTGATTTAACTAATTATTGTATTGGTTTTTTTTATAAATAATAATATTTTAATTTAACTAAAAAAACTAAAAAAGTCTGAGAAACACAGACAAAACAGACCTATTTATTTTGACGTTTTAAAAATATTTAAAAAAAATTGAAAAGTTTTTATTTTTTATTTTAAATTAATTCTTTTATCTTAAAATTACTTTGATGTTTTTTAAAAATAAAAAAAGTATTATTTTAATATATTAAAAAAATATTTTAAAAAATAACCGGCAGTATAATAGCAAGCAGTCGCTACACGTACAGAACCAAGGGCAGCATTTGGATCTTCTACCTTGAGTCAAACATAAAGCCAAGAAGATACTCCCAAAGGCCAAAACCAAACCAAAAGAAAGGGAAAAAAACAAAATGTTTAGGATTCGGCTTGATAAGGTAATCCATTACACTGCACTGTACAAAAGCAAAGCAAAGCAAAGCCCAATCCCCTCTCTTTCTCTTTCTCTTTCTCTTTCTCTATTTCTCTTCCGCAGTTAGGCGACATATTCAAGAGGTGATATTCTTACTCTCTCTCTCCCCTTTATTATTTTTTATTTTAGAAATAATCTCTGGGGTTTAGGATTGAGGGTTTATTCCACAATTTTGTTTCCTTTTTTCTACTAACGTTGACAATAATTTCAGCTTCTTTTTCTCTCCTTGGGGTCAATTTAGGCATCAATGGGGTCTGTACTTCGTGAATGGATAGGGTTTCAGCAATTCCCTACTGCTACTCAATCCAAACTTGTAGAATTGTTTGCCAAGTTAAAGGAAGAGGTTCAGACTTTCTATCTTTTTGCTGTTTCAATTCAAAATATTTGTTCCATTTCGTCGTTTCTGTTTTCGTAATTATTTATTTTCTTGGACTATTTTGTAATTGCAGGGTGTTGATAAACTGACCATACTTGTTATGGGCAAAGGAGGAGTTGGGAAATCTTCCACTGTTAATTCTCTTTTTGGAGAGCGAGCGGTCAATGTTAGCTCTTTCCAGGTAACCAATTTCCTGTGAATTTTAGGGCTAAGGGCAGCTTGTGGTCTTTGTATGCTCCATATATTTATATATGGTTGATAATAATAATGCTTGCATTACAGTCAGAGGGGTTCAGACCTGTTATGGTTTCACGCAACCGGGCTGGATTCACGTTAAACATCATTGACACTCCGGGCCTTGTGGAAGGTGGTTATGTCAGTTACCAAGCTCTGGACATGATTAAACGGTTGGTACTACTAGAACCTCATATGTGGATCACTCGGATTCCTATGAAATCATTATTTCTGTGGTTCTTTATCCTGGAATTCCTGTATTAAAGATGTGGTGACCGTACATTAATTTGACTTTAGGTTCTGGTTTGTCTGCTAATGTAGGTTTCTTTTGAATAAGACTATACATGTTTTGCTCTATGTTGATCGCCTGGATGCATATAGAGTGGATGACTTGGACAAGCAGATAATTGGTGCAATATCTGACAGTTTTGGAAAAGAAATATGGAGTAAAAGTTTGCTTGTCCTCACTCATGCTCAACTCTGCCCACCAGACGATCTAAGTTATGATGTCTTTTGTGCTCGAAGATCAGAGGCTGTGTTGAAGACCGTTCGTATGGGAGCACGGATTAGGAAACGAGAATTTGAGGTAAATTGTTTCTTCTTAACTTGTTGTTTTTCTCCCTTCTTCGAGTTTTTTTTTTCTTTAATTTTACTGGCAACAACTTCTAATTGGTATTCTGAATGTGCAACAATATTCTGATCAAATGATAAGTGCATAATTTGCTGCATATGCATGTTGATAATCTGTTGCAAATAGCAGGGCGATTTGGGTTTTTTTTCATAGACGTTATTCCTTCTAAAATAAATAGCTCCCCTCTCTTAGATACACATTCTTATGCTAATGAATAGTGCTGTAGACCTCTTTTTTTAATGCTATAGATCTTATAACCTCTTAAGAAACTTAAGGTTCTGATGTGGGACAATAAATAATAAGAATTAAAGCAAGAAAAGAAAGAAGCTTTAGAAAAAAAAGAAAGCTAAAGAAGAGAAGAAAGGGGATTGGAGATATGCAAAGTCTGCAATATTTTCATTAATCATCAAAACTCAACATTTAGAAAAGTAGGGTATAAATACTAAAACCCTAACTAGAACAAGCGATTGTGCTTATGGCCCACTAAATAAAATACTCAACAATAATAAAATCAAACCCAACAAATAAAGCCAAATTAATAAATCTCAACTAAAATAAATCTATCAATGGTTTGGGTTATCCTCCATCATCTATGATCATACGCGTGCGTAAATAATGTTTCGGGTTCAGTGTCCCCATCAGGTTCATGATGTGCTGGTTCAAGAGACATTGTGACTTGCTTTGTTTAGAAATTAATGGGGAAGCATATCTTCATTTTTCTATCCACTATGTTAAAAACTTACCATGGGTTTTTGCAACTTTCTCCTGTTCAAATGTACACATTTGGCTGACAAATGAAAAGGAATGCTAAAAATGGAGGTTTGTTGTTTTGCTTTGGTCAAATCATTCTCTTTTTTTCTGCGTTGTCAATTGTTTACTGCTTGTAGCACAATACAGATCTTCAAATATGGTTCACATACTTTAAAAAATAAACTTTGTTATTCAAGGAAGTAAACAAAATGGTAAAATAACCTTAAATTCATTGAGCATGTTTTCAGATATCCTCTTCCATTTTTACTTCTCTTTAATATCCAACACATGAATTGCTTGGAAAATTATTTCCAATTCATTTCCTTCAACCATGACATCCTTGTTCATCCTGGATGCTGAGGACTATCATGGTAGTTGAAGCTGGTACGTTTTGTAGAGGACTGAGTGGGGAATTAGGGAAGGGAGGCTGTCAAATGTGTTAAATTTAGTGGCCTTGATTGTTTGTGTTAAACCAAAGTAGATGATATTTATATCAGGGGGGGGGCAGAGCATTCAGGATACAAGCTCCAAAGTAAGGCCAGCTTGAAGGTCAGGACATGGTTTTTTCTGTTGCCACCAATTTACTTGAAGTAAGTTAGCTTTTTGGTAGGCTGGGGAATCGTCAGATGGACATTTTTTATATAAATCTGATGAGAGACTGTTATATTGCTCCCATAAAGAAAAGGATCCATGGGTAGTATCATAGGGGGTCCATCTTTCATGTGAACGAGGGAGAACTACACCAAGAGTATCTAGTATTCTCATATCTGACAAATTGGATGTCTTGGGATTTTTTGTGCTGGTATACAAGGCGATTTGATTTAGGAGCTTGAGGAAATTATGGAGAGTTCAGAATTGATTTTTTCTGGTGCTTCAAAGCAGAGGAAGAGATGAGGTTCCTAAGGAAATTGAGAACCTCATGAATATCAAGTTCAAGAGTGGTGGGAAGAAGAGTTGCGTGATGGTGGCTTATGTGATGCGGTTAACCGAGCCCTTTCCCCCTTTGTCTGCATTATCACTGTTGAAGTCAGTTGGAAAACACTTAGCAATCATCCCAGTTTCTTGTATCTCACAAACCAAGGGACACCATGAAATTTCTACTTGTTTCCTTTAATGCACAAATGATTCTGGACTCTTTTTCTTTTTTTCCTGCGTTGTCTTCTTTAATTTCATCCAAATTTTCTGTGGAGTTCCTCTGCATCCTTTTAAAGTATTATCAAGGATATCCTAAGGGAGAATTTATTTTATTTATTTTTTTGCTTTGCAATGTTTTATCTTTTGGATTGTCAAATATTCTCAAGTATGAAAAATGACATTTCAAGAGTTATGGTGGAGTTTCGGCAAGATTTTAGGGCACCATTTCTAGTACTTTATGTTTGCTTATAGATTTGTATTGGGAAAGAAGTGATTATGCATGATTTTACTCCAAGAGAGGAAAAATAAGCAAATCTGATTAGAAAATTAGATAAGCTGGAGTAACTTCTCACCTTTATTCATGCCAATTGATGGCTTGAAAGCATGTCATTATCTGTGGAAAAAGTAAACTCTCCCTTTCCAAATAATTTCTTCATCCTGGATCTGAAGTCTATAAATGAGGGACATTTACAACGTCTTTGAAAAGGTGGTGCTACTCAAGCTATAACTAATGCTTGAAATATTGTGTTGTTGTATGATCTCTATTTTCGGAATTATGTGAATTGATTGAGAGAACGTTTTTACTTCAAAAGTTGTATATTACAGTGTTGGATGCATGGGATTGAGATATACTCAATCCAGTGTCTAAGCACTTATTAATTTGGAGTTGAAGAGGGTGTTACCAAAATGAAACTAGTTTTGTGGTTCATGAGTGAACTGCATTCTTCATGGGACATTTAATGTCCTGTAATTGCGTTTGGAAATCAACTTCATTGATAAAATGGAGACCCATCTTCATTTTTATTTTCCTTTCTGAGAATTATCTTTGTTATAGTTTTGGAGGAGGCATTAATGGGAAATAAATTAATTTTCCAGTTCATGAGATAATTGATAGCCTGTAATTGCATTTGAAGATCAATCTCTATGGAACATGTGAAAATAGAATATGAGAATTTGTTTATTTATTTTTGGGGGTTCTATTTTAGTGTGATTGTTCACATAATCAATCATTCACTTGCTTTTGATGCTTCTAGGATTCTGCTATTCGAGTTGGTTTGGTTGAGAACAGTGGGAGATGCAACAAAAATGAGAATGATGAAAAGGTTCACTCATTATTCTCTGAGTTTGTGACAATTTATTCATTTGTTCAAGTGGTTTATTGTGAATTGCTTAATTTTGAGTTGCAGATTCTCCCCAACGGGGATGCTTGGATTCCAAGCCTGGTAAAAGAGATCATTTTGGTTGCAACAAATGGGAAGAAAGCTCTTGTAGTTGATGAGAAGTTGGTTAATGGGTCTGAGTCAAATGACAGGGGAAAGATATTTATTCCTCTTATTTTAGGGATTCAGGTAAAAACTTATCATGTGATCTAACTCCTGTATTCTTTTGTGGTAGAACCAGTTCATATAATCAATTTCATTCGTGTTAATTTTATTTTATTTTCATGTTGCAGTGGCTTCTTGTGAAATGGATTCAACGAGAAATAAAAAAAGATATTGCAAAAGGCGGCAAGTATCTTTAGTACTGTTTGGTTGCATTCAAATCAATTGCAAGTTGTTATGTGGCTCTTTAATGGTCTCTTCTTCCTTCTTTCCCTACCTTTTTGTATTCATTTCCTTTTTATGTTCGTGCATCTTCACCGTTTTTGAATACCTGTGCCATTTGTACCTGTGTGTTGGTGTTTTGAGTTGTTCTTAGGGACAGAATATGAGTGAAAGGAGGCTCTTGTTCTTCAACTAACCATATGCTTTTCCTGTTTAATGTTTTTTTTTCCTTGCTTTTTATTTGGCTTTCGTTCATAATCTTCTCCATTTAATTTGGGTCTTTCAAAGTTTCAATCTATCCTTTACATGTGTAGATGATATATATTACCTATCAGAGTGGTATTTCGGTGCCCTTTCTGTGGAAGTAGAAGTGCCTGATGTTGTTGCGCCGCAAAGAGATATCTTTCTTTATCCATTTGCTCATTTTGAATCCATGTGGTGGTAGTTTTATGAGCACAAATGTGTTAGCATATAATCTCTAAGATGCTATTCTCTACCAACCTGTACATGCTAGAAGAAGTTGATTTCTGCGACCTATGCCATGCTAAGGAAAATATTTCTACCTCTTCAAAATGTGGTCCCTGTGGTGGGCTTTAATTTCATTAAAAATGTCTCGAGCATCCATTGGTTATGAGTTTGTGATTATGGTCACTTTACTCCTGGCATGGCAGCCAACATTTGAAAGCTGTTTGCCATCTTTCTGCGGAGATTACAGGAGGTAGGGAGGCGGAACTAAAGGTTTGGAAGAGAGTGTTTGTTAATGAGGTGCACCACCCTCGATGCACCTAAACAAACACAAGTTGGGGGCCAGAGCAGTGAAGGTTTTTATACTCTGGGTGCCACCATTAAAGCATTCCAACATAGCCTGTAAACATCATTGAAGATACCACAATCATAGTAAACATCTCATAATTATATATATTGTGTATCACATGAACTTGCTTTATCATGTTGCATTTTTGGCGTGCTTGATGCCCTTCGGCAATCGGTGATTTGGTGTCTAGTGCGCTGGAATAGGGCGGCATGTACGGTTGTATTGTGGTCAGTTTTTGTGGTGCAGTGGTCGGATTAGCTGGAATTTTACCGTGACGATACCTTTCAGGGGCATTGCCACACTTGAATGGCCAAGGCAATGCACAATCTGGGTTGGAGGTCATGTAGCGGACCATCTGCACCATTGCTTGATCCACGGAATCAGATCTCCCAAACAGATGATCGTTTTTTTGCCCCTTTTTTACATGGGAACAAGTCAATCTTGTGGTCAATTTTTGTCGGATGAATGGGCATTTTAATAGTAAACAACAAATTGGCAATCTTTTCCTCTCATTTTTATACCAAAATAGTAATCGTGAAAGTGAGAATTATAGTTTTTACTGTTCTAACATCCGAGGCTCTCATTTATTATATATATATATAATGATAAGTTTATATGAATTATTTTATTTTCAATGTCATCAATATGATAGAATATTACAAAAAAAAATAACATGAAAATGTCATAAATGAAGAGCACACAAAACATGAAATAGTTGATTTAAATTCAACAAATCAGCAAGGATATAATGTATATGATCAACATAATAATTTTTTTATAAAAAAATTAATGAAAATACCGTGCATAAAGGCACACAAAAATATAAATCAATAAATTTAAATTTAACAAAGGAAAAAAAACACACTAATTGTTGAAAAGTTGTGTGCTTTGTGATCAATATAGTAAAACCTTGCCAATTTTTTAGCAACTATTATTACATTTGTTTTGACAAATATTATTTAATTTTAGAAATGATTATTGTTTATTATATTTGAAGAAGATGTATAATTTTCTAAAACAAAGAAAAACAAGAACCAAGTTTACCATTTAAAGTTTGCATCATTTTTATGTTGAAAATTTAGGGCAAAGCTGGATGCTAGACTTACCAGCCAACGACTAAATATTTATCATCTAATGCATCCAATTAGCAGAAGGCATTTAACAGAAAGTAGGGCATAATCATGATTAACAGCCACCAATGCTTGATTTAATGTAGGAAGCCACAGCTACCACCATGCATACAAGAGGATCATATCTGGTTTCTTAACAGGAAAAACAATCTAAAAATCACCATGCCAGCACTTCTCCTTATTCTACTTTTGGAACATTTTGAAACAATTAGCTATAAATTTATCAGGCCTTAACAGATATTAACCCTAAACTATGATGGTTCTCAAAACTCTCCCGAGTATAGAGCTCGCATCCATTCAATTTTTTTTATTTTCACAGGACATACTGTAAAACCTGGAACTAGGATAGCTTTTGCAATGTTATGTTGTTCCTCTGTGTCTTTGTTTTCAAGTAATCTTGTTAAGCTCAGCTTAACAAGAATGAAAAAATAGAGAGAAACAAAAAAGAGCAGAGAGGTAAGAGAGAAATATTTTGTTATTACTTTGTGTGGTTAATACGAAAACTCTGCTACCCTTTTATAATCCCCCTCCCATGCACTACACATTTATTCTCATAGTCAACTAACTCCTAACTGACTCTAACGACCTTACACGAGTTCCACAACAGACGCCCTTGCAACTACTTAACAATGACCCCAATTTCTATAAGTCTAGCTGTAACAATCCAATTATAACAATACTCCCTCCTTGAATGCATTCTTGTCCCATGAATGCTAATTAGTGTCTGCCAAGAGTGGTGTGATACATTCTGGAAATTGTTTTTGGAGATCTTCAAGGTCTTTCCATATGGCATCTTCTGGGTAGAGGTTGGACCATTGAATCAACCCGACAATTACTGCCAGATTGTCCTTCTTCATCATCTTCCTATCCAATATAGCTATAGGTACAATCTGCATCCATCCCTCCTTGTCTGCCATTGGTAACTTGGAAGAAATGACTGTTGCGTCACCAATCTTTTTCTTGAGTAATGATACATAGCACACTGATGTACCAAGCTCCCTTCCAGCAGCCTCAACTCATAAGCCACCATTCCAATTCTTTGAATGATTGGATAAGGTCCATAATATCAAGGGTTAAGTTTAAGGTTCTTTCGTAATGCAACAATGTTTTGTCTATAAGGTTGAAGCTTAAGAAAAACCAAATCCCCTACCAAAAACTCCCTTTCTGACCTATTCTTATCAGCCATTTGCTTTATCCTGTGCCTTGTTGTTTCGAGTTGCTTCTTCAATGTAAGATCCATGTTAGCCCTTCTTTGTAGCACATCTTCCACTGCAGCCACTGGAGTCGATTTCTGAGTAATCCACTCCCTCTACAGAGAAACATAACCATAGAGGGCTTGAAAAGGACTTATGCCCAAGGTTGAAGGATAATTGGAATTATACCACCATTGTGCCAGCGATAACCAATGAAACTAGCGTTTCGGTTGATGCATAGTCATGCATCGAAGATATGTTTCTAAACAGTGGTTCACCCTCTCAGTTTGCCCATCCATCTACGGATGATAAGTCATGCTCATTAACACCTGAACTCCTAACTTTTTGAATAATTCCTTCCAAAAAATACTGGTGAAAATCTTGTCCCTGTCTGTGATAATAACAGCTGGTAGCCCATGGAACTTGTAGAAATGATCCAGAAATAATTGCGCAATATCTTGTGATGTAAAGGGATGACTGAGTGCAATGAAATGCTTGTATTTAGTAAACCTATCTACCACCACCATAATAGCATTCTTCCCATCCGAACTTAGCAGTCCTTCTATAAAGTCCATGATGATGGCTTCCCACGTTCCATTAGGAACTGGTAATGGTTGTAACAAACCTGGATAAGCTACTATCTCTACCTTAGCTTGCTTACAAACATCGCATTCTTCCACTGTCCTATTCACCACTGCCTTCATTCCCAATCAATAGAAGTTAACCTTCAGCCTTCTAAATGTATTTTGTATACCAGCATGTCCTCCCACATAAGAATCATGCACAGATTTTACCAATTTAGTTCTGAGTTCCCCCTTCAGTCCCACCACTATCCTGTCTTTGTATCTCAACACCCCTTCTGCATAAATGTAATCAGTATTTCCTATGAGTCCCATCATTTTTCCCATGATAATGGTCTATAACTTGGGATCCTTGATGTAGGACGCATGAACCTCTTCATACCAAGCGAGAAGTACACTAGTTATTACATCTAATTCCCCAACAACTATGACAGGATGACTATTGTTATGTTTCCTGGATAGTGCATCGGCAGCAATGTTCTCCCTGCCCTTTCTATATAGTATGGTATATCGCAACCCTAAGAGCTTCATCAAGCCTTTCTTCTGAATTGAAGTGTGAATTTTCTAATCCAACAGATACTTCAAGCTTTCATGATTTGTTTGTATGACGAATTGTTCTTTTTCTAAGTAATGTCTCCACCTCTCCACAGCCATGAGAATAGCCAGGTATTCTTTTTCATAAATGGATAACCCCATGTGTTTTGAACTCAAGGATTTGCTGAAGTAAGCTACGGGTCTACCTTCTTGGCTTAAGACCGCCCCCAATCCTGAATCACAAGCATCAGTTTCCAAGAAAAAGTCTTGGAGAAATCAAGCAGAGCTAGAACTGGTGCTTTACACAAGGCCTTCTTCAAGTGATCGAAAGCTTGTTGATCTTGATCATTCCAACCGAAATTGTTCTTCTTCAGCAATTCTGTAAGGGGTTTGTTGATAACTCCAAAATATCATATGAACTTTCTATAATACCTAGTGAACCCTAGGAACCCTCTCAATTCTTTTAAGGATTGCGGAATAGGCCAACTGTTCACTGCTTTAGTCTTTTTCCAGTCTGTTGACAATCCTGTAATAGAAATCACATGCCCCAGATATTCCACATGTTGCTCACCAAATGCACATTTGGATCTCTTAGCAAGCAGCTGGTTATCACTCAAAGTCTCTAGAACTTGTCTGAGGTGGACAAGGTGTAACTTAAAGGTTGGGTTGTAAATTAGTATATCATAAAAAAAAAAAACCAACACAAACTTGCGTGGGTACGATTCCAGTATGTTGTTCATTAATGCCTGGAAGATGGCCGGAGCATTGGTAAGGCCGAAGGGCATGACCCTGAATTCATAATGCCTATGATGCGTCTTAAATGTTGTCTTCTCAATGTCCTCTTCGTGTATTCTGACCTGATGATAGCCTAACCTCAGGTCCAGTTTGGAGAAAAAACTTTAGCCATGTAGTTCATCAAGAAGATCATTGATAAGAGGAATGGGGAACTTATTTTTTATGATCTGCTCATTAAGTTGAATGTAATCGATGCAGAATCTCCACGTATTGTCTTTTTTTTTTAATAAGTAGCACTGGGGATGTAAAAGGACTAACGTTGTGTTAAATCACGCCATTAGAGAGCATCTCTTTTACCAGTTTCTCTATCTCTTTTTTTAATGAATGAGCTTTTATAGGGCCTGATGTTAATAGGTTATGACCCTGGTTTCAGTGATATCTTATGATCGAATCACCTTGTTGGAGGTAAGGTTCATGGTTCCTCAAAGATTCCAACAAATTCTGCTAATAAAGATTTAATCTTTGCTTTTGTTTCGGTTGGCTTATCTCCCCCTTCACTGTCCATCGCAAAGAACTGGCCAATTAACCCCCCAATCACATCTTTGAAGCTTCTCTGCTCCTTCAGTGTGGTTATCATCTGCAAGTTAGAAACCTGTGATATGCCTTTTAGCTCGATCATTATGCCATCTTTTTTAAATGACAGTCGTAATTGGATGAAATCAAACAACACTGGGAAATACTTCTTCAGCCAATCTACTCCCAGCACTATATCATACCTGTCTAATTTCAGCACCCTTAAGTTTGCCTTGAATTCATAGCTTTGCATAAACCAAGTAAATGCAGGGCTATGTGTCTCACACAACATGACATTCCCATTGGCCACCATGACTGCTAGCAATGTGGTTTTACTGGTGGTAGCATTCAATGCCTTGATTGTGCTCTCGTTAATAAAACTATGTGTGCTCCCACTATTTATTAGAATGATAAGGTTCTGTCCTTGACAGTCCCCTTTTATCCTAATAGTATTATAAGTATCATTGTCTGCCAGGGCGTTTAATGACATCCCAAATTCATCTATCTGATTATTCTCCTTGTCTCCTCTTGCATCATGCCTTTGAATTCCCTAATTCCTTCGTCCTCTTCTCCCTATATGTCTTCTATCATGTGTAAGCTTTTGGCACTGCATCTATGCCCAGGCATCTATTTTTCCCTATACCTAAACACTGTCCCAATCTCTTCCGATGTTCATAAAGGCTATCTGAAGGTGGATTCACTCCTTCAGTCCTGGTTGGACCAAAATATTTCAGTGAAGCATTGCTTGGTATTCTACCGCTGTGGAATGGAGGGTTGATTCGTTGCCATGATCGGGTCTTCCTGGTTAAGGCATTGTTAGATGACTCCTGCCATCTGGCTTGTTTGAATGCCACTAACACCTTTGCAGGTTTCAAGATCTTAAGCATCGGCTTGATCTCATCTTTCAATCCACTAATAAAGCTGGAGACATAATAGGATTCTCGCAAGAGTGGATTAAGAGCCCCCATCAAGGATCTTAGCTCCTCAAATCTTTTTATATAGTCATCCACATTTTTATCTTGGATTAATTTGTTGAATTCTTTAACGATGTCATCCTTGTTTCCAAACCTCCTATAAAGATCCTGAGAAAACTCTTCCCAAATCTATAAGTGAATCATTTCCCTATACCAAACCTTCAAACCACACATCTGTTTTGCCTTCCAAGTAATATAAGACCACTTCCACCAACTGATGTGTAGGTACCAAGTGGATCTTAAAGTATTTCTTGCATTTTCGCAGTCATCCTCAAGGATCCTCTCCCCTGAAGGTTGGTAGCTCCACCCTGGGCAATGGTATGTGGAACCCTATCCTATTAAGTTCTTACCCCATCGTCTACTCACCTCTATTCTGAGCCTTATGTCCCGGTGTTATTTTTTCAATTGATGCATTCATTTCCACGCTTCTATCTAGCCCTGGAGTTGCTAGAATACCTCTGGAGTGGCCCACCGTCGTCTCTGTTCTTGCCATTTGGGAAGCTAAAAGGTGTTGGAACTGTGAGGATAGTAATTCCATCTACATGACCAATGACTCAATCTTGGTCCCTTGCTCTAGCCAACACTCCTTACTTTCTACCATTGATTCCTGACATTCTAGATGATGATTCTGCAGTTGATTGTCTAACCTTTTGCAGTGTTCATCCACTACCTTGAATTTGTTACCGTCCACCATTGTTCAATGAATTGTGCAGCTTGTTTCAAGCTCTGATACCAATTGTTAAGGTCAACTTAACAAGAATGAAGAAATAGAGAGAAACAGAGAGAATAGCAGAGAGTTAAGAGAGAAATATTTTGTTATTACTTTGTGTGGTTAATACGTAAACTCTACTACCCTTTTATAATCCCCCTCTCATGCACTACACGTTTATTCTCATAGTCAACTAACTCCTAACTAACTCTAATGACCTTACACGAGTTCTACACCAGATGCCCTTACAATTATTTAACAATGACCCCAATTTTTATAAGTCCAGTTGTAACAATTTAACTGTAACAAATCCTATAGGTGATATCACATTGTTCATCATATTATTGTATAAATAGTCTAGAACCCCAAAATAAATTATTTATTTTTCTTGAAGAAGACAATTTTATCTTGTTCTTGCTTAAACTTGAATACAACTTTACAAACTTTACAGGGCTCTCATCTCCTACCTAATCTAACTTTAATTATAAGAGGATACCAGACCTTTTTTGCAAATATATATTCTAATTATCCAATATTTTACACATTCCAATCCATAATCGAAAAATATCATGATTTCTAGGAGTTTTTAGCAACCTTATCATTATCCTAAGTAAAGCAAGTAGTAAGAACAAAAACATATGATGGTTGTTTATTACCATACAATGTGCCTTAGTTATTATGATGGTTCAGGTATCCAAAATTCAAATAAAGTTCGCATCCATAGAGTTTTTTATTTAGATTAAATGTATAACGTGACCTTGTGCTTTCATGGAGTATAGATCATTGAATCCATTTGACCAACTCATTAAGAGCCATTCCATTAAAGTCATGGACCTTGTGATTTCTTTGCTTGCATATACCATATACAATAAAACACTATGCCAGTCTAGACAGAGTAGATTTTAATGATTTCTTCTACAGTTGCTCTTTAGCCCACTGAAATTCAGGATTTCAACTACCAATAGTTTTGTTATATTCACATTTACGCAGAATAACCCTCAGAAATATGTACTTGACATGCCTTTATGGACAATCTATTTAATACAGCAAGCCATGTAATGAAATTGTGTCTAGGAGGAATATGTAAAGGACCCCAAATCAGTTTATGCAAGTCGACTCTCATTTCTTTGCTCCTCAATAACTCCCAATCACTTTTAGCTTAAATAGATTCCAGTAAAACTAGCCAGCGATACTACACTATCTCCCTAGCAACATCAGGTAGAATTGCACCACAAATGGCACCTTGAATAGACACCATACTATAGTTTCCAATCTTGCTTTAGAAGGAATACCAAATTTGTAGAGCAATCTAGATCCATAACCTTTACAAGAACACTAGAAGAGTGCCAGTGATCCCACCATAAGTGAATTGTTCTGCCATTACCTGCAATATAGTAGATTTGATCCCAGACTAACCCTCTCAACTTTAGGAGCTTTTTCCAGTACCATGCACAATCAATGGTACATTTCAGGCTCCAAAGATGATTACCCTTCAGTCTATAAGACAGAATCCACCGACCCACAAAGATCCATCTTTGAGGTAAAGACTCTAGATACATTTAAGAATAGAAACAATATTCCATTCTCTAATTTTCTTCCAGCCCAACCCTCCTTGTTTAGGCTACGTCACCTTAGCACCTAAAGCATTATTCGCTTGACCCTTCCAAAGAAATGCATTACATTTCTGCTCTAAAATCTTAATAACACTAGCAGGAAGCAAGAGAATTGTACACCAATAATTCCTTAATGTTTAAGATCACTGAAGATAACAGCTGCAATCTCCCAACAAAAGAAAGCTTTTTTGTTACCCAATGTTGTATTTTAATAGATTTTATCTATAAGTGGTTTGCAATAAGCATAAGTCAGTTTTTTTGGCAATTAATGGCTCCCCTAAATATCTTACAGGAAACCTCCCAGCTTTAAATTCAGTAATCATTTGCATACTACTTAGCATCCACTCCACAACAAATATCACAGTCCGACCCAACCTGTCAAATATTGTCCGCTTTGGCCTACGAGCCTCACAGATTTGTTCTTAGTGACCATACATGGCCCCAAAACACGTCTGACAAGTTAGCAACCAGCACTACTAATAAAGTCGGCTAACAAATCTTCACCCGCCAATATGAGATATTATAACAAAATAATTCACTTTTTGAAGAATTACATTGCAAACCAGATAGCTGGAAAAACAGTTGTAATATAGTTATATTAGCCTTTAAGGATGCAACATCTCTCTTCGTGAAAATCATAAGATCATCCACAAAGCACAAATGTGTAAGTTTAATCTTACTACACTTTGGATGATAGGGAACAATACTCATTAATACCAGCATTATTCAGCAAGCAAGAAAGCACTTCCATTGCTACTACAAGCAGGTAAGGGGAAAGAGGATCTCCTTGCCGAAGCCCTTCAAAACCAGCAAATACCTACACAAATTGCCATTAATAGAAATGGAGAAAGGACTAGCCACACATGCTCTGATCCAATTCACATACTGCATAGGCAATCCCTTAGCCTATATATTGTCTTTCAAGTACTAAATGTTGAAGTATTGTGATTTTCTTCTAAAGGTTTCATGATTCCTTTTGCTATATTATTCTAACATGTCATTACTCGTGCGAAGTAGCTTTCCTGTCTCTTAAGCAAGGTGTTATTGCTCAACTTGTACTCCTATAGTCATTACTGTGCGTGACTATCACTATGTTATTTTAACATATTCTTGAATGGAGCGTGACTCGAGTTTTAATGACTTGTGAGAAGCTAATGGAGTGCATGAGCTGTGTCAATCCCTATCAACAGTTTGGTCCCTCATTTTAAACCCGTGAACCTACCACATATTGACCTCATCGAAAAAACTAAAACTAATCTGTAAAATCAGAGAACAACGGGACAGAGATAACAAAATCCCTAATGGTTATGGATGAAGCTCACATTTCTTATAATGCCATAATACAAGGATGTGTAATGGACAACTAGCACAAGCTTGAAACTAGGGACCCTTCTCTTTTTCTTGTATGGGTTTCTAACAATAGATTCTTTCTTTTTGATCACCTAATTTAAAAAAACAAATGTGGCTTCACAGAATGGCGAGTCCCTTAAAAATCATATCCCTGTTGGCTGTTGCGAAACTGCCAGGATCGTGTTAAAAGAAATGGTAGCCATCCTTCCATCAAGAGCAAGGGAATGTTGTTGGGCACTTTTCTGCTCTGGATTGGTTATCACCTGAAATGAATGCAAGTGACTGAGGCAATACTGATGTTTCAAATCCGAGAAGACCCATTTGTTTAGAAACATATCGTGTTTGTTCGATCAACTTAAAAAGAAAACTAGAAGGTTGAAACAGATGTCTTTTCTACATACTAGATATGGAAATCTTATTGGATTCCCAGTGGAGAAGACATCAAATAAATCTTGGTCTCTTGCTCTTTCCCGGTCAGTTCTGTCTATCAGCTGCCATCTCAGTAAAGCAATATCCGAGTCCCTCAACTCTTTTGGAATATGGAGGGTTGGTCGTGTGAGTTGAAGGCTCACCAATGCTAGCAGCAGCCCGGTAGTGTCGTTAATATAGATGGCCTTATACTTTGAGGCTTATCCGGCTGAAAGTAGCCTGCTCCCTCACGGTGGTTGTGGGTGGATGGCCTGTGTCAGACCCAGTTAGAGAACAACTTGGATCTAAGAATATCTATTAATGAAAAAAGAAAAAGAAAAAGAATCCACAGATTTCAAGGTCCTTTGACATTGTCAACGCAACGGATTTTTTATTTTTAATCTCCACATCAAAGATGTTTTTCTTCTTTTTGGACTTTGAAATGAATCTATGATCTAAGTCTTTGCCCGTTTGTTTACGCAGTAGTTTACTGAATGTTTGATTATGATAAAACGCGTTTCACTGTTGATATACCCACACAAAATTTAGAATAAACCGCAGGTTGGCGGAAAGCACCTCTCAGCTACTTTCCACCAACTTGTAGTTTTATTATTTTATGGTCAAGTCTGGACGTCAAAACACGTGGTTGTTTTCTACCATTTGGCAATTACACTCAAAACTGAAGTATTTTCTACCCTTTGACTCAAAACTCAAGGAAGGAAGTGTTTTCTACCCTTTGGCACAAACTAACGATGGAAAAAGTTACACGGTATGTTTTCTACCCTTTGAAATAAAGCTTAATTTAAAGATTTTAATAAAAAATAAATTTGAACTCTAGAAATATCATAAAAGTAAAAAAAATATTAATTTTTTTTAAAAAAACTATCTAGCCTTTTTTTCAATACCTTTGAAAAAATAAAATAAAGATAATAAAGGTAATATAAAAAATAAAATGAATTGAATTTTATATTTTTTAAACACGTTAATTCAATTTATTTATGAATTGAATTCTAAATATAACTAAATGCATGGAAACGGGTTCGACTCAGTTAAAAAAATTAAATTTTTATTTTTATTTTTAATTATGTTTTATTTAAAAAATTAGAAGAAAATCGCTTGATGATGTAGCATTTACAGAATTTGATTGCAATCCCAATTTTATTCCTGATGATATTTTACATGATGTTGTTGTGTGCTTAAGAAACCAAAGAAACTGTAGTCCTTGCCGGATGGATTTCGTACGTGATGAAATTGTAGATATTTTAATGGAACAATAAAAAATATTTGATATAAGTATTATTTATTTCATGAGGTAATACCAGTAGTTAAATCTATAATATTTAAATTAAAAATCATCAATATATATATAACCTCAATTTGAAAAATATTCTTTTAACCGAACACATTAAACTACTTTTTATTTAATCTCAATTTGAACCATAGTTGTAACCAAACATATATAAATACCAAACCAACCTTAACCAAAAGTAATTTTTCTAAAACAATTTTTTTAAACCACAACCACAAAATCTACCACAATACCAAACACATTATATTTTTGTGTTTGGTCCATGAGCCTCGTTACATGTGCAACCACATCATATGTCATTATTCTGTTTCGACAATAAGTATGAAGGTTGTCAATTCTGTTTTGATAGGTATTTTATTTTTTCAATTAGAATGAAATGTTTTAGTTTCAAAGTGATTCAGCGTGCTGTTTTGGGGTTGTACAATTCATATATATAAAATTCAACAAATATAATTCAAATTCAAGATAGATTAATTATAAATTATACAATACAAACACAATATCAAACAAATATAATTTTAAAAATTAAAATATTTCTAAATAGTCAAGATTAAATAGATCTTTAACTTAAAGTAATTTAACTTAAACAAAATATCAAAATATTATGAAAGTAAAATATTTTAACACAAATATTTTAAATATAAAGCTAGATCAATGTTATCAAAGCTAATAGGATCTAAAACATCTCTTGTTTTGCTCAACTTCCTACAAAGTATAAACATGAAAAAAACAACATGAATATAAACAATATATATTAGTGATAAATTTAATTTTTAAAAATTAATATCATTGTTAATGAAAATAGTAATAATAATTTTTAATATTATTATTAATATCATTGTTATTGAAAATAGTAATGAAAAAGAGTTTTTTATACTTGAGTGATTTAATTAATTAAATTAACTGGGTTCAATTTGATTCAATAACTTTTCAAGACCGGAACGAAATATGTGAAATGAAACCGAGACATTCTTGTTTAAATTTAGCTGAAAAATCTAGAACAGACTGAGATTTGAAATGAGATGAAAATTGTTTTGTTTTTTGAATTGGTATGAAACGTTTCGGTCATTTCAAACTAAACGAAACGGAATTGACAACCTTAATAAGTATTATTCTGTTTTGGAATGTTATACAATTGTGTTTTAAAGTTTTTTTTAATTTAAAAATATATTAAAATAATTTAATTTTTATTTTTTAAAATTTAATTTTAATATTAATATATTAAAACGATATAAAAATATTAAAAATTAATTTTAAATAAAATTTAAATTCTAAACAAATAATATTTTATCTGCGCTACCAAACATCCTAAATTCATATTGAAACTAACATGAAGCAATTTGTTGTTTTTAAAGAGGATTTAATGTATATATGGTATTATGGTTTAAAATATTTTTAAAAATTAGTTTTTGTTTGAAAATATATTAAAATAATTTTTTTATATTTTTTATATTTTTAAGATTAATATATCAAAATTATCAAAAATTAATAAAAAAATATTAATTTAATAATTTTCAAGTAAAATCCAAAAATAAATATTACCGAATTTCTAAACATTCATTTAAAGTTAAAAAAGAGCATCACGTTGTCGGACAAACATAAAAAGATCAATCAGTTGTCGTAAATAAATAAAGGGCTAATTACAATATTAATTCATTATCTTTTCCTCTGTTTTTTTAATTTAGTGTATGAAATTTAATATTTTTTATTTAAATACATCGATTTTTTCATAATTTCCAAATAAGTGTTCCCGCCTATCTTTCATCAATTTTTCTATTATTTAATATCACATCATTTAATTTTAAAATGGATATTTAATAAGGTGATAGTAATTATTTTTTAAAATAATTTTTATATAAAAATATATAAAAATATTTTTTTTATTTTTTAAATTTATTTTTGATATTAAAAAATCAAAATAATCTAAACTCTAAAATAATTAATTTGAAGTAAAGAAAAAATATAAAAATTTTGATTTTTTTAAAAAATATTTTTGAAACACAAAAATAAATAAACTCTAAATCAATATTAATATTCTATTTATTATTTTTTATTAATAAAATAAATAAATTTTTTTTTATTCATCATGTTTCAATCAAATACTTTTTTTGAATTAAACGTAGAGTTCACAAAATCAAGATCCAAAAAAACATAATATTTGAGTAAAAGAGCCTAGAACATAAATCAGTCCGTCCTCCATCTCACGTTGCCCATAAATCCTGTTTGATTCCAACCCAAATTTTTTTTTTATTTAATTTTGAAAAAAAAAGACACCCTTCAATGACCACGCCCGCCATACGCCCGCCATCCAGGGAAAGGAGTATCCATTTGGGCACGTTTAAATATTTAATCTGATTTTATTAAGAAGATGATCGGTATTTGAATGCTTTCTTTGACTAGCACACTTTAGCTCTAGCCATCGGGTTTGCTGATTTTAAACTAGGACTAGACTCCTCTCCCTATATCTAGCTGTGAGACAATGCTGAAGGCATCGGGTTTGCTGATTTTAAATAGATAACAACGATGGCGAAGAAGAACACACCAAGTGTTTCACCCTCCCACTTTTTGGGGGTTGTGGTTTTTTCTCTCTGCTTCTTCGTTCCAAAATCTGTGTTGGGTGTGAAAAAAGAGCTGCGATTTAGAAAAAATGGAGGGTTCAAGATACTGCAAGTGGCAGATATGCACTATGCGGATGGCAAGACCACGTCTTGCCTTAATGTGTTCCCAAATCAGATGCCTACTTGCTCTGACCTCAACACCACGGCCTTTGTTGAGCGCATGATTCAAGCTGAGAAGCCCGATTTTATTGTTTTCACTGGTACCCCCTATACTCTTATTTACCCTTTCCTTTTCTAATTCCCAGTTATGTTCTTGGTTCTGGTTTTTTTTCTTCTTTTTTTTTGGTCTATATATGATTGTTATTCTGAAATTTGGATATAAACAACAAAACCCAGTTGTTAATTTGTTTACCGAAGCATGTTTCCTAATTTGGTAACAGTATATATGGCATGTAGTGGGTAAGCTCTAACAAGTATGCTTCTTTCACAATCTGAGCTAATGGAAGTATTATTGGCACTTTGGGAAACAGGGGATAACATTTATGGCGCTGATGCCACGGATGCTTCAAAATCACTGAGTGCTGCATTTCAGCCTGCAATTGCATCAAACATCCCGTGGGCTGCTATTTTGGGGAATCATGACCAACAGTCCACTTTGTCAAGGGAAGGGGTTATGAAACATATTGTTGGCCTTAAGAATACTCTCTCTCAAGTCAATCCTGCGGAGGTACACATCATTGATGGTTTTGGGAACTATAACCTGGAGATTGGCGGGGTTAAAGGTTCACGATTTGAAAATAAATCAGCTCTTAATCTTTATTTCCTTGATAGCGGAGACTACTCCACAGTCCCGGCAATCCATGGCTATGGTTGGATTAAACCCTCTCAGCAGCTTTGGTTCCAACGCACCTCTGCGAAGCTTCGGGTAATAACACCACTCTTTTATACGGTTGAAGTAATTTGTAGGTCACTGTATGATTTACTTCCATCATTTATCAGTAAAAAGAATCACTAGTTTGTCTACACACAAGTAGAATCTACATTATGCATAGTCTTAACCTCTAAAAGGTGCATTAGCTTAATTATTAGCTGTTGAATTCCCATTTTTCCCTTTCCATTCAGAGAGCATACATGAGACAGCCAGAGGCTCAGAAAGGACCTGCACCTGGGCTGGTGTACTTTCACATCCCATTGCCTGAATTTGCAAGTTTTGATTCATCAAACTTCACAGGAGTGAGACAAGAAGGCATTAGCTCTGCTTCTGTGAACTCGGGCTTCTTCACAACCATGGTAGAAGCTGGGGATGTGAAAGGCGTTTTCACCGGACATGATCATCTCAATGACTTCTGTGGTGAGCTTACTGGTATACAACTTTGTTATGCTGGGGGTTTTGGATACCATGCCTATGGGAAGGCAGGGTGGTCAAGGAGAGCGAGGGTGGTGTTGGCATCTTTGGAAAAGACAGAGCAAGGAGGTTGGGGAGCTGTCAAGTCTATCAAAACATGGAAGCGCCTTGATGATGAACACCTGACCACTGTAGATGGTCAGGTCCTTTGGAGCAAGAGCCATGCAGGTAAGTGCTTGCCGAACAACCCTTAATTAGTCATTTGTACATGTTTTAAACTTTACTAGGCATACAATGGATAGTATCTCTTAAGGACATCCATGCAGAGCATGTCACCAAGAACTAGTAGGGCCTGCAAAATTGAAGCTTTCTTCTTTGTATGTTGGCATATCGGTGCCTTTTGCTTTCTTGCATGTGTTCTGGCAAAGAATTGAAACCAATTAAATTACTTAAGATCAATGACCTGTACTGCTGGCTGATACTAATTTGTGCTCATATTTTTATCAAAATGTTCTTTGTTCACTCGCCATTTCCAATTGATATTAAGTTTCATTTTTCTCGTCCTTGAATTACTGTTTTGCATGGTGTAGTTAATTGTCACTACCATGATCTTCTTGCCCATGACTTTAGACAATTTAGCATATGAAAGGCCGTGTAGTTAAATATCAAGGACCATAATCTACAGCCCATAAATATAGAAAATTTAGCATATGAATGGATGCACGAAGCTCATTGAAAGTTTAGGCTGCTATTACTTGTGCACACTACCCAATCCATTTCCTGTTAATAAGAAGCTTAAAATCCTGATGATTCTTCACAGAAATATGATAGAGAAAATGTACCTATTGGATAGAATGACTTATTCCATTGTCAGAACCATTGTCTACTAACACTATGAGTCAAGACCAAATTATTTTTGCTGTCATTCTTTTGTTACAGATGCTTCGTATTTAAGCAACAAAGTACATAAGACATTGGAAATGCGTGCAGTGCTAGGTTGTTCACTTTTGCTTTATGCTGCAAAAAATCATGCTTGATTTTCTCTCTGCCCCGTTCACTTGATTATGAAAAGATATATCCCAGGAACACGGTTTCCCCTGCTCTATCTCATTTCATACCAAAGTGAGGCACGTGTTCTCCTCTTTACATCTCTTGCCATGTGTTTCTCTGATGTCAGTAACTGTTGTTAGCGAAAATTAGGAGAGAAGGTAGGAAGGGAACTCTAACTTATATTATATTACTCTCAAATGAGAGGAAGTCCCTATGGACTTGGACTTGTATTACAATACACTCAACACGTCTATTTATACTAGTGTGTGGATACTTCTAGGTACTTAATAGGATAACAATATCATTAGTACTTACATGTGCTCGTTGCCGAAGTAAAAGGACACTTGATGTAGACTTCAAAATTAATTCCAACACCCCCTTAATTTCAAAAATCTCACAATCCTTGAAATTAAAAAATGTGTTGCCGATGCATGCAAACTTTCTTATTCTTGTTACCGTTTCCCTTGGCACACAATCATTGCCTTGTTGTAGCTACTGTCTCATTATAGTTGGTTAGAAGACTACTTTGCTGCCATAATTTCCTTTTTCTTACATCTTGATCGCTAGCATCTCTTCATTCTCTTTGCTTTAGCAATTGTATTTGTCTTAACATGGCTCCTCTTAGTCACTTGTCTCCTCTTGTCATTATTGCCACATTTCATTAGTCAAACATCTCTCTTTCAAGATTTGGTTTTTCAAGTGACCTTTGTATTTGGCCAACTCTTCATCAGATTGCTGCCTTCTATCACGGCTCCTTGTCCATTTTCCATCTCTTTTAGCTAGAGCTCTCTCTTCTTTTCTTCATATGGGGTCTCTCTTGTACCACCTCATCTCTTATATAAGAACCTGTCAACCTTCACCTAGCCTTTCTAGGCTTCTTCTGTGTTTCTCTTTATGGACTTGGATTACAGTATTCTCAACACTTACATTTATACCATTCTATGGATAATTCTAGATACTTGATAGGATAACCATATCATTAATACTTATACTTGCACCTACAAGAATTAAAAAGACATTGGAATTAATTCGCAAATGTTTTGTTGGTCAGGAGGCGATGCATTCCTGTTTTCTGTTTCATGCCATCCCTTGTTTGCTTACTCCTTTTCATTTCCTTTGAACAGCAGTCCGTAGAAAGAAACAGGTTGGCAGCCCTGAGTAACGAGCACATGAGACATGGGATGACTTAACACCGAGGAAGTAAGAAGCGGAAATGTTTCACATATTTGTAACCTTATTCATAGATTTTGATATACGTGTCCTTGAAGTAAATGTAAACAGTGAAGGTAACCACAACAGACAATAATGGATAATCATGTTCTAGGAAGGTTCTATAATTCTTCTAAAAAAAATTCTAAAATTTGATCATAAAATATTGGGTATTTTTGTTTATTAACACTTTTTTAAGAGAGAAAAAAAGGCAAAATACAATTTTAAAAAATATTGACGAAATAGCATAGTTTGATAATGTTTTGATTGGAAAACATGAGATTTAAAGTTGTTGATAATGTGAAACACAACATTTCAAAAAAAAATTATTAAATGAGTTGGTATAAATTACTATAAAAAGAAAGAAAAAAGACTTTGAAGGTGTATTAAAGCTCTAAATGGTGACTAGAATGGGTTATATAGAGTGAAAGATATTAAGAATCTATTTGTTTGCTGGAAAATAGTTTATTTTTAAAAGTAAATTTCAGAAAATAAATTATTTTTTAATGTTTTGTAGTGTAATAGAAAACACTTTTCAGTGAGCTGGAAAATATTTTATTAATGTTTTATTTTTTTCAAGTTTATTAAAATAATAAAAATTAAATTTTATAAATTAAAAAATTAAATAAGAATGAAATTGAAAAAAATATAATTTTATAAATTATCTCAAATAAAATAAATAATAATTAAAATAATAAAAATTAAATTTAAAATAAATTATATTTCAAAAAAAAGGTGCATTAAAGCTCTAAATGATGACTAGAATGGGATATACAGTGAGAAACACACTAAGAGAAAAAAATCCGACACAAAAAAATGTCAAATCTTTTATTTGATCTTTAAAAACAAAATTATGTATGCTTGCTGAATCTGGGAATCGAAGACATTGACCTTTTGAATTATTTCTTAATTACTGATGATTTTTTTCTGCACCGATGGATTGAAACGAAATTGAAGGAATTGCAATGGGGATGACCGAAACTCTGTCAAATGTCATCCTACTCAAACATCTGGTTGAACCACAGTATGTTTCATTCAACTAAATGCCCAGCATTCAGTCCTTTTTAGTGATATTCATATAGAATAATTAGAAATGCTGCAGAAAAAAAATGTGAATTCTGAGAAAATTGTTGCGGAGAAGGTGTCAAAGGACAAAAGCCTTCGGTTGAGAAGCCACCGTAGTCAAACCTGCAACTGTATCATATAAGGGTGAACCTCGATAATCTCTTGATTCTACAAATAAAATGATACAAGGAACTGTGCTGGGCTGATCAAAAGACTTTCTGAATTTTTTTTTTTATTATTATTATTAATGTAGATATCTGGATCAACTTGTATATATCTCAAATAATCTCACGAGCCTTGAAATTACTTGAAACTATATAAAAAAAAACAAATTTCTTAATTTCAAATTCTTACCACTAAATTATCTATTAGATATTCTTAAAATTTTAAGAAAACATAGTGCTATTCACGTGCCATGAAATTCATGTTTTCGCATGAATATTTATTTTTATCAAAAAGTAATAATAATAATAATATGAAATTTTGTGTATGATTTATTTTATTACTTAATATTTAATTTATTAAAAATTAAATTTTATGATGATTTTTTTAGATTGAGTATGACAACTCTAATGAATCAACTCATGTATTTTAAAAATTAATTAAAAATTAAATTTTATAACTTTTTTTTAGTTTGAGCGTGACAACTTTAATGAATTGACTATCATATTTAAAAAATTAATATATTTTTTTTAAAAAATTATAATTCTTTTTATTTTTATTAAGTTATTTCAATTATAAAATTTGTAGAGCGTGTTTAACAAAATATCTCTTGTTAACTTAACATTAATCAGCCTTGTTACAATCTTATCGTAACTAATTTTTTATATCATTATTTTATCCCATTTAAATGCCTGAATATTTTTTTGTTTTTAAATAATACAGCCTCGCGGTAAAACCAGGCACCGAGGCTAGTTCTATCACTAAAGATTTCATTCCAAACATTAGAATTCTTTAATGAAATGAAATCAAATAAAATTTATTACTTAGAAATCAATTCAGCTTCACAGCCTTTTAATCCTTTCAAACAAGAATCAGGTGGCAGCAATGTCAAGATGCAGAAGAACAACCAGACAACTAAAACATTCATGTTTTGGATTCCCAAAGGAAAACCCGAAACCAAACACATTACACCACGCAAGAACCCCTCTATCAACATCTTCATCGTCATCGTACCAAATGGGAAACATACTCCTGGTGGCTTATCTAACCAAGACCCTCTCCGAGTCCGGCACTCGTAGTCTGGACCCAGATTCAATTCCTCTATCAGAATCTCTGGTTCTCCAAATCCTACGGAGGAACTCTCTTGACAGCTCTAAGAAAATGGAATTTTTCAAATGGTGTTCTGTCCGGCATATTTACAAACACTCGGTGAGCACATACTCTCAAATGTTTTCCACTTTGTGCCGTTCTGGGTACCTTGAAGAAGTTCCTGATTTGCTGAATTCGATGAAGAATGATGGTGTTGTTGTTGGGTCTGAGACTTTTAAGTTGTTGCTTGATGCATTTATTCGATCTGGGAAGTTTGACTCTGCACTTGACATTCTTGATCACATGGAGGAATTAGGATCTAACCCGAACCCCCATATGTATGATTCTATTATCGTTGCACTTGCTAAGAAAAACCAGGTGGGTTTAGCATTGTCTATAATGTTTAAGCTTCTAGAAGCTTCTAATGGTAATGAAGAGAATGCTGTTGGTGTTTCACTTCCGGGCTCCGTAGCATGCAACGCTTTGTTGGTTGCGCTTCGAAATGAAGATATGAAAGTAGAATTCAAAACTGTTTTTGCTAAATTGAGGGGAAAAGGGGGGTTCGAGTTGAATACATGGGGTTATAACATCTGCATTCATGCATTTGGTTGTTGGGGTGATCTGACTGCTTCTTTGAGGCTTTTTAAAGAGATGAAGGAAAAGAGTTTGGCTTCTGGGTCATTGGATCCTGATTTGTGCACCTATAATAGCCTGATTCATGTTCTATGCTTGGCTGGGAAGGTGAAGGACGCAGTGATTGTGTATGAGGAATTAAAGGTGTCTGGTCATGAGCCCGATGCCTTTACTTATCGAATACTTGTACAAGGGTGCTGTAAATCTTATCAAATGGAAGATGCAACAAAGATTTTTAGTGAAATGCAGTACAATGGGTTCCTTCCAGATACCGTAGTGTACAATTCTCTTTTAGATGGGATGTTCAAGGCAAGGAAAGTCATGGAAGCATGCCAGTTGTTCGAGAAGATGGTTCAGGATGGAGTAAGGGCCTCATGTTGGACGTACAATATTCTGATTGATGGGTTGTGCAAGAATGGCAGGGCTGAAGCTGGTTACAATTTATTTTGTGGTTTGAAGAAGAAGGGTCAATTTGTGGATGCTGTTACCTACAGCATTGTTGTGTTGCTACTTTGTAGGAAAGGTCATCTTGAGGAGGCACTGCACTTGGTGGAAGAAATGGAGGAAAGAGGCTTTGTTGTTGACCTAATCACTATAACATCGCTCTTGATTGCATTTCATAAACAAGGTAGGTGGGATTGCACAGAGAGGTTGATGAAGCACATAAGGGATGCTAATCTATTACCAAATGTTCTCAAGTGGAGGGCAGATATGGAGGCTTCAATGAAAAATCCACCAAGAAGTAGAGAGGATTATACTCCCATGTTTCCATCTACTGGTGGGCTCCAGGAAATTATGAGTTCAATAAGTTCCCCTAAGTCAAGGTCAGATGATGGTGCGACTGAGGATGAGAAGAGTTCGTCTGCTGACACTGATCAGTGGTCATCATCTCCATACATGGATCATTTGGCCAATCAAGCGAAATCCACTGACCTTTCTTCTCAGCTATTTTCGCTGGCTAGGGGCCAGAGAGTTCAAGCTAAAGGGGCAGGCTCTTTTGATATTGATATGGTGAATACGTTCTTGTCTATATTTTTGGCCAAGGGAAAGCTGAGCTTAGCCTGCAAGTTGTTTGAGATATTCACTGATATGGGCGTGGACCCTGTGAGTTACACTTACAATTCTATCATGAGTTCTTTTGTGAAGAAGGGTTATTTCAATAGGGCATGGGATGTTTTTAATGAAATGGGTGAAAAGGTTTGCCCACCAGACATCGCAACATACAATTTGGTGATTCAAGGGTTGGGGAAAATGGGGAGAGCAGATCTAGCCAGCTCCGTTCTAGATAAGCTAATGAAGCAAGGTGGTTACCTTGACATTGTTATGTATAACACCCTGATTGATGCACTGGGAAAGGCTGGTAGGATTGATGAAGCTAACAATCTTTTCGAACAGATGAAGATTAGTGGATTAAATCCTGATGTGGTCACTTATAATATTATGATTGAAGTTCATAGCAAGACAGGTCGGTTGAAAGACGCATATAAATTCTTAAAAATGATGTTGGATGCAGGATGCTTGCCAAACCATGTCACAGACACGACTTTGGACTTTCTAGCAAAAGAGATTGAAAAACTAAGGTACCAAAAGGCATCAATTATGCGCCAAAAAGATGATTCTCCTTGAAACAAATTTTTCCTCACGAGAATTGTTCAAGGATCACAAGAATTAGTTGTGCTGGCAAGTGAATAATTCTCCCAAGAACCCCTTCCAGATAATCTTGAAGCGAGCATTTGTGCCATACCTGGGTTGAATCAGGCTCCATCTAGAGCCATAAACTGGTTGTTCAAGTCAATGTCTCGCCACTCTGTTGCTGTTATTGACCAGCAGAATGCAGAATGGAACAGACTGGAACGCCAGATTGGAATTAATAGCCACCTGCACAACGAAAATCGCACTGACAAATCTTCCAGTTAAGCATGTAATGCACCGAACAAGTCGCTCTACAATGCTGAAGAGACAGAGGTACTTAAAAATGTTTAGTTGGGTCATGGGTTTTCATTGCCTCTTGTTTCTCGGTTACTTTAGTGACTTGATCTCTTATTTTGTGCCAACTTCCAGAGAGACTGCCCACCATGCACGGTAGCAAGATCCAAGTAGCAATAAAACTACAAGAGCCAGTACCAGACACCTACACATATGCAAAATTGACCAATCCTTCAAGAGATTTACTAGATAAGAGTACTACTCACGATTATCCGTTGAGCTAGCCTTAATAGATCGGATATCCCTGGAACTTATTGCTCTCTACTCTTCTTTCAGTGGTCTCTGCATAACGCACTCGAAAAAATCATCAGGAAAGAGCATATGAAGCATGGACCGGCAGCATACATCCTAAATCTCCGACTCTGAATGGTGAAGCCAGTAGGTAATGTACCAAGCATCGAGCAGTATTGGATCGTAATGATCTTGATTTATCCCTTTAATGTCCTGTGCACCAGAAGGCAATATGTTTCTCTGTAATTAACTGTCGCTGATCCTTATTGTCGTTTTGTTTGGGATCAAAATAACAGAACTGACATTTTTGCATGCTTCATTTGGTAGATATGAGTTTACTGTTGTTTATGCTGGAGAGTGAAAGAATTGGGAGTTTTTTGAATTGCCCCCTCAAATCACAATTGATAAGACCGATGTGATGGTAACAACAGATTGTTGTCCACCCAAGATCTGTTTTACTCATTTAACTTTTTTTTGTCAAATTGTTTCCTCAAGCTTCTGATAGTTTGTAATAAAGTTAGGATATTCTGATTGATGCCCTTGTGATTGGTTATCACCTGAAATGAATGCAAGTGAATCAGGCAATACTGAATTTTCAAATCCGAGAAAACCTATTTGTTTAGAAACATATCGTGTTTGCTCGATCAACTTAAAAAGCAAGCTAGAAAGTTGAAACAGATGTCATTTCTACATACTAGATATGGAAATCTTATTGAATTCCCCGTGCAGCAGCCATCAAATAAATCGTGGTCTCTTGCTCTTTCCCTGTCAGTTCTGTCTATCAGTTGCCATCTCAGTAAAGCATCCGAGTCCCTCAACACTTTCGGAACATGGAGGGCTGGTCGTGTGAGTTGAAGGCTCGCCAATGCTAGCAGCTCGGTAGTGTTGTTAATGTAGATGGTCTTGTACTTTGAGGCTTATCCGGCCGAAAGTAGCCTGCTCCTTCACGGTGGTTGTGGGTAGATGGCCTGCGTTGGACCCAGTTAGAGAACAACTTGGATCTAATTACAGGTCCGTGAATATCTCAGAATGAAAAAGAAAAGGAAGCCAGAGGGTTCAAGGTCCTGTGACATTGTCAACGCAGCGGATTTTTTATTTTCAATCTCCACATCAAAGCTGTTGTATCAATAATGGCTGTGTTAATAATGATAGCTTGATATTTTTCTTCCTTTTGGACTTTGCCAGTTAATATTATTTTTGTGTTTGGTCCATGAGCCTCGTTACATGTGCAACCAAATCACATGTCAAGATCCGTTTCGGCGACGACAACTATTGTCCTGTTTTGGAATGTTTCGGTGATTGTGTTTCTATTTATAAATATATTAAAATAATTTTATTTTTATTTTTTAAATTTTATTCTTATATTAGTACATTAAAATAATATAAAAATTAATTTTAAATAAAATTTAAATTTTAAACAAATGATATTTTTCTCGCTGAAACTAATATTTAAAAAAATTATTAGATATTGAAGCAATTTACTGTTTTTAAAGAGGATTTAACATGTATTTTATATTGTAGTTTAAATTATTTTTAAAAAATTATTTTTTATTTAAAAATATATTAAAATAATATTTTTTTATTTTTAATATTAACATATTAAAATTATTAATTTAATAATTTTCAAGTGAAATCCAAAAATAAAAATTACAGAATTTCTAAACATTCATTTAAAATTAAAAAAGAGTAGACAAACATAAAAAGATCAATTTGTTGTAAATAAATAAAGGGCTAATTACAATATTAAGTACATTATCTTTTCCTCTTATTTTTAATTTAGTATATGAAATTTAATATTTTTTTATTTAAAAACATCGATTTTTTAAAATTTTCCAAATAAGTGTTTCAGCCTATCTTTCATTAATTTTTCTATTATTTGATAACACATCATTTAACTTTAAAGGATATAGTAATTTTTATTTTAAAAAAATATTTTTTATTTAAAAACATATTAAAAAAAATTTAAAAATTTTATTTTTAATATTAAAATATCAAAATGATCTAAACTTCAAAAAAAATTAATTTAAAATTAAAAAAATATTAATGTTTTAAATTTGTTTTTAAATTACTTTTGAAATAAAAAAACAATAAGCTCTAAATCACTGCTTATACTCTACTTTTTATTTTATTTTAATAAAATACATGAATTTTTTTTTATTCATCATGTTTTTAATGTTTCAATCAAATACTTTTTTTGAGTTGATCGTAGAGTTCACAAAATTAAGATCTAAATAAAATAATATTTGAGTAAAAGAGCTAGAACATAAAACAGTCCCTGTCCTCCACCTCGCGTTGCCCAAAAATCCTGTATGATTCTAACACAAATATTTTTATAGAAAAAAAGACACCCTTCAATGACCACGCAACAAGGAAAGGAATATCCTTTTGGGCACTATTAAATATTTAATCTGATTTTATTAAGAAGATGATCAGTATGTGAAGCTTTCTTTGTCTTGAATGTGATTTTGACTTGCACACTTTAGCTCTAGGCTACATGCCAAACTAGGACTAGACTCACTCTCCCTATATCTAGCTGTAAGACAATGCTGAAGGCATCGGGTTTGCTGATTTTAAGTAGGTAACAACGATGGCGAAGAAGAACACACCAAGAATTTCACCCTCCCACTTTTGGGGGGTTCTGGTTTTTTCTCTCTGCTTCTTCGTTCCAAAATCTGTGTTGGGTGTGAAAAAAGAGCTGCGATTTAGAAAAAATGGAGGGTTCAAGATACTGCAAGTGGCAGATATGCACTTTGCGGATGGCAAGACCACGTCTTGCCTCGATGTGTTCCCAAATCAGATGCCTACTTGCTCTGACCTCAACACCACGGCCTTTGTTGAGCGCATGATTCAAGCAGAGAAGCCCGATTTTATTGTTTTCACTGGTACCCCTTATACTCTTATTTACCCTTTCCTTTTCTAATTCCTAGTCATGTTCTTGGTTCTGATATATATATATATATATATATATATTTGGTCTATATATGATTGTTATTCTCAAATTTGGATATAAACAACAAAACCCAGTTGTTAATTTGTTTACCGAAGCATGTTTCCTAATTTGGTAACAGTATATATGGCATGTAGTGGGTAAGCTCTAACAAGTATGCTCCTTTCACAATCAGAGCTAATGGAAGTATTATTGGCACTTTGGGAAACAGGGGATAACATCTTTGGCTTTGATGCTACGGATGCTGCAAAATCACTGAGTGCTGCATTTCAGCCTGCAATTGCGTCAAACATCCCGTGGGCTGCTATTTTGGGGAACCATGACCAAGAATCCACTTTGTCAAGGGAAGGGGTTATGAAACATATTGTTGGCCTTAAGAATACTCTCTCTCAAGTCAATCCTGCGGAGGTACACATCATTGATGGTTTTGGGAACTATAACCTGGAGATTGGCGGGGTTAAAGGTTCACGATTTGAAAATAAATCAGCTCTTAATCTTTATTTCCTAGATAGCGGAGACTACTCCACAGTCCCGGCAATCCCTGGCTATGGTTGGATTAAACCCTCTCAGCAGCTTTGGTTCCAACGCACCTCTGCGAAGCTTCGGGTAATAACACCACTCTTTTATACGGTTGAAGTAATTTGTAGGTCACTGTATGATTTACTTCCATCATTTATCAGTAAAAAGAATCACTAGTTTGTCTACACACAAGTAGAATCTACATTATGCATAGTCTTAACCTCTAAAAGGTGCATTAGCTTAATTATTAGCTGTTGAATTCCCATTTTTCCCTTTCCATTCAGAGAGCATACATGAGACAGCCAGAGGCTCAGAAAGGACCTGCACCTGGGCTGGTGTACTTTCACATCCCATTGCCTGAATTTGCAAGTTTTGATTCATCAAACTTCACAGGAGTGAGACAAGAAGGCATTAGCTCTGCTTCTGTGAACTCAGGCTTCTTCACAACCATGGTAGAAGCTGGGGATGTGAAAGGCGTTTTCACCGGACATGATCATCTCAATGACTTCTGTGGTGAGCTTACTGGTATACAACTTTGTTATGCTGGGGGTTTTGGATACCATGCCTATGGGAAGGCAGGGTGGTCAAGGAGAGCGAGGGTGGTGATGGCATCTTTGGAAAAGACAGAGCAAGGAGGTTGGGGAGCTGTCAAGTCTATCAAAACATGGAAGCGCCTTGATGATGAACACCTTACCACTGTAGATGGTCAGGTCCTTTGGAGCAAGAGCCATGCAGGTAAGTGCTTGCCGAACAACCCTTAATTAGTCATTTGTACATGTTTTAAACTTTACTAGGCATACAATGGATAGTATCTCTTAAGGACATCCATGCAGAGCATGTCACCAAGAACTAGTAGGACCTGCAAAATTGAAGCTTTCTTCTTTGTATGTTGGCATATCGGTGCCTTTTGCTTTCTTGCATGTGTTCTGGCAAAGAATTGAAACCAATTAAATTACCAATTAAATTACTTAAGATCAATGACCTGTACTGCTGGCTGATACTAATTTGTGCTCATATTTTTATCAAAATGTTCTTTGTTCACTCGCCATTTCCAATTGATATTAAGTTTCATTTTTCTCGTCCTTGAATTACTGTTTTGCATGGTGTAGTTAATTGTCACTACCATGATCTTCTTGCCCATGACTTTAGACAATTTAGCATATGAAAGGCTGTGTAGTTAAATATCAAGGACCATAATCTACAGCCCATAAATATAGAAAATTTAGCATATGAATGGATGCACGAAGCTCATTGAAAGTTTAGGCTGCTATTACTTGTGCACACTACCCAATCCATTTCCTGTTAATAAGAAGCTTAAAATCCTGATGATTCTTCACAGAAATATGATAGAGAAAATGTACCTATTGGATAGAATGACTTATTCAATTGTCAGAACCATTGTCTACTAACACTATGAGTCAAGACCAAATTATTTTTGCTGTCATTCTTTTGTTACAGATGCTTCGTATTTAAGCAACAAAGTACATAAGACATTGGAAATGCGTGCAGTGCTAGGTTGTTCACTTTTGCTTTATGCTGCAAAAAATCATGCTTGATTTTCTCTCTGCCCCGTTCACTTGATTATGAAAAGATATATCCCAGGAACACGGTTTCCCCTGCTCTATCTCATTTCATACCAAAGTGAGGCACGTGTTCTCCTCTTTACATCTCTTGCCATGTGTTTCTCTGATGTCAGTAACTGTTGTTAGAGAAAATTAGGAGAGAAGGCAGGAAGGGAACTCTAACTTATATTATATTACTCTCAAATGAGAGGAAGTCCCTATGGACTTGGACTTGTATTACAATACACTCAACACATATATTTATACTAGTGTGTGGATAATTCTAGGTACTTAATAGGATAACAATATCATTAGTACTTATATGTGCTCGTTGCCGAAGTAAAAGGACACTTGATGTAGACTTCAAAATTAATTCCAACACCCCCTTAATTTCAAAAATCTCACAATCCTTGAAATTAAAAAATGTGTTGCCGATGCATGCAAACTTTCTTATTCTTGTTACCGTTTCCCTTGGCACACAATCATTGCCTTGTTGTAGCTACTGTCTCATTATAGTTGGTTAGAAGACTACTTTGCTGCCATAATTTCCTTTTTCTTACATCTTCATCGCTAGCATCTCTTCATTCTCTTTGCTTTAGCAATTGTATTTGTCTTAACATGGCTACTCTTAGTCACTTGTCTCCTCTTGTCATTATTGCCACATTTCATTAGTCAAACATCTCTCTTTCAAGATTTGGTTTTTCAAGTGACCTTTGTATTTGGCCAACTCTTCATCAGATTGCTGCCTTCTATCACGGCTCCTTGTCCATTTTCCATCTCTTTTAGCTAGAGCTCTCTCTTCTTTTCTTCATATGGGGTCTCTCTTGTACCACCTCATCTCTTATAAAAGAACCTGTCAACCTTCACCTGGCCTTTCTTGGCTTCTTCTGTGTTTCTCTTTATGGACTTGGATTACAGTATTCTCAACACATACATTTATAAGAGTCTATACTTGATAGGATAACCATATCATTAATACTTATACTGGCACCTACAAGAATTAAAAAGACACATTGGAATTAATTCGCAAATGTTTTGTTGGTCAGGAGGCGATGCATTCCTGTTTTCTGTTTCATGCCATCCCTTGTTTGCTTACTCCTTTTCATTTCCTTTGAACAGCAGTCCGTAGAAAGAAACAGGTTGGCAGCCCTGAGTAACGAGCACATGAGATGGCTTAACACCGAGGAAGTAAGAAGCGGAAATGTTTCATATATTTGTAACCTTATTCATAGATTTTGATATACGTGTCCTCGAAGTAAATGTAAACAGTGAAGGTAAGCACAGCAGACAATAATGGATAATCATGTTCTAGGAAGGTTCTATAATTCTTCTAAAAAAAATTCTAAAATTTGATCATAAAATATTGGGTATTTTTGTTTATTAACACTTCAAAAAAAAAATAACAAAATAACAGTGTTTAAAAAAATATTGACCAAATAGTATAATTTGGTAATGTATCTATAAAACACGAGATTTAAAGTTGTTGCTAATGTAAAACTCAACATTTTAAAAAACAATTATTAAATGAATTGGCATAAATTGCAATAAAAAAAGAACTTTGCAGGTCTATTGGGAAGTGTGGTTGTAAATGGTTTTAAAAGTATTTTTTTGAAATGTATTAAAATTTTATTTTTATTTTTTAAAAATTATTGTTGATTTCAGCGTATTAAGATAATCTAAAAATATTAAAAAAATATTAATTTAAAAATAAAAAAAAATTTTAAAATTTAAATTTTTTTCAAAAAAACTTTCAGCAAAAATAAATCTCTAATTACAATAATATTGGTATACAAGAAGAATGATGAATTCAATGATATAAAAAAAAATTATTAAGGGTGACTAGAGTATATCTTATAATGAGCGATTACAATTATAAGAAAAAGATAAAGATAAAGAAAAAGAAAAAGATAAAGATAGATCCAACATCAAGAAATGTCGTGTCTTATATTTGATCTTTAAAAACAAAATTATGTATGCTTGCTGAATCTGGGAATCGAAGACATTGACCTTTTGAATTATGTCTTAATTACTGATAATTTTTTCTGCACCGATGGATTGAAACGAAATTGAAGGAATTGCAGTGGGGATGACCGAAACTCTGTCAAATGTCATCCTACTCAAACATCTGGTTGAACCACAGTATGTTTCATTCAACTAAATGTCCAGCATTCAGTCCTTTTTAGTGATATTCATATAGAATAATATGAAATGCTGCAGAAAAAAAATGTGAATTCTGAGCTTAGCCTGCAAGTTGTTTGAGATATTCACTGATATGGGCGTGGACCCTGTGAGTTACACTTACAATTCTATCATGAGTTCTTTTGTGAAGAAGGGTTATTTCAATAGGGCATGGGATGTTTTTAATGAAATGGGTGAAAAGGTTTGCCCACCAGACATTGCAACATACAATTTGGTGATTCAAGGGTTGGGGAAAATGGGGAGAGCAGATCTAGCCAGCTCCGTTCTAGATAAGCTAATGAAGCAAGGTGGTTACCTTGACATTGTTATGTATAACACCCTGATTGATGCACTGGGAAAGGCTGGTAGGATTGATGAAGCTAACAATCTTTTTGAACAGATGAAGATTAGTGGATTAAATCCTGATGTGGTCACTTATAATATTATGATTGAAGTTCATAGCAAGACAGGTCGGTTGAAAGACGCATATAAATTCTTAAAAATGATGTTGGACGCAGGCTGCTTGCCAAACCATGTCACAGACACGACTTTGGACTTTCTAGCAAAAGAGATTGAAAAACCAAGGTACCAAAAGGCATCAATTATGCGCCAAAAAGATGATTCTCCTTGAAACAAAATTTTCCTCACGAGAATTGTTCAAGGATCACAAGAATTAGTTGTGCTGGCAAGTGAATAATTCTCCCAAGAACCCCTTCCAGATAATCTTGAAGCGAGCATTTGTGCCATACCTGGGTTGAATCAGGCTCCATCTAGAGCCATAAACTAGTTGTTCAAGTCAATGTCTCGCCACTCTGTTGCTGTTATTGACCAGCAGAATGCAGAATGGAACAGACTAAACTTCCTACCATGCACGGTAGCAAGATCCAAGTAGCAATAAAACTACAAGAGCCAGTACCAGACACCTACACATATGCAAAATTGACCAATCCTTCAAGAGATTTACTAGATAAGAGTACTACTCGCGATTATCCGTTGAGTTAGCCTTAATAGATCGGAGATCCCTGGAACTTATTGCTCTCTACTCTTCTTTCAGTGGTCTCTGCATAACGTACTCGAAAAAATCATCAGGAAAGAGCATATGAAGCACGGACCGGCAGCATACATCCTAAATCTCCGACTCTGAATGGTGAAGCCAGTAGGTAATGTACCAAGCATCGAGCAGTATTGGATCGTAATGATCTTGATTTATCCCTTTAATGTCCTGTGCACCAGAAGGCAATATGTTTCTCTGTAATTAACTGTCGCTGATCCTTATTGTCGTTTTGTTTGGGATCAAAATAACGGAACTGACATTTTTGCATGCTTCATTTGGTAGATATGAGTTTACTGTTGTTTATGCTGGAGAGTGAAAGAATTGGGAGTTTTTTGAATTGCCCCCTCAAATCACAATTGATAAGACCGATGTGATGGTAACAACAGATTGTTGTCCACCCAAGATCTGTTTTACTCATTTAACTTTTTTTTGTCAAATTGTTTCCTCAAGCTTCTGATATTCTTCTTGCAAGTGGGGTGTTACTGTAATCGACAATGTCCTTTGGGAGGCGTGGAAAACTTGCTTTCATACACTTATCCATCCTTTCAGAAGTGGATATGAAGACTGCTCGCACCATGAAAGCATTGGTACTGTGGCAATATCAACCTTTGGGATGTTTGACTGGCTATCGGGAAACATGACTGGCTATCTGTGGCACAAGATGGCCTAATCACATGCTAACAGTATTTCTTAAAAGTGCAAAGTGCAAAGTGCAACTTGCATTTCCCAAGTTGCGAAGGTTAAGACTGATAGGCATGCTTTAATAGTTCTCACCACAAAAAATAAAGGTCTGGAATAAATGAAAAGGAAAAAACCAAAATGCTTAGGCGTGCTTTGGAGCATAGTTATGAAACTGGGTTAATCTAGGTTCTAAATTACCTGCAGTATTGGTTAGATTTCAAATCATAAAAACTTAATGATGTAATTGACCGGTTAAACTTGGACGACCCACCAGATTAACTCAAAACCCTAGTGACCCAGCATAACTCGAGTGAAATCCAACTTTTTTTTATATTTTTAATAAACCCTAAGAATAAAAAACTAATTTATAAATACATAGCCTCACTTTTTTTTATAGCATACATAAACTAGATTGGTTCTTAAATTTTTGATGTAAGATAAGCTATAAATAGCTTACATTCATATGAATTATTTGGACGACCCACCGGATTAACTCAAAACCCTAGTGACCCAACATAACTCGAGTGAAATCCAACTTTTTTTTATATTTTTAATAACCCTAAGAATAAAAAACTAATTTATAATTACATAGCCTCACAATTTTTTATGCATAAATACATTAGATTGGTTCTTAATTTTTAGATATAAGATAACTATATATAGTTACATTCACATGAATTATTTCTTAACTTTTCGATATTTGACAATTATATTACATTTCATGTCTCATATTTATTTGATTGCTTACATCCATATAAATTATCTCTTAACTTTACAATATAAAATAACATATATATAGCCTATATATATATATATATATATATATATATATACCTACATTACATTCACATGAAATGTTTCTTAACTTTTTAAAATCAACATGAATTGTTTTTTAACTTTTCGATATAACCTACATTCACATGAATTATTTAACTTTTTTCAATATGAGATAACTATATTACATTTTTTTTATAGCCAAAATTCACATGAATTGTCTTAACTTTTTGAGATGAAATAATTATACTATACTTCATGCCTCACACTTTTTTATAGCCTACATTCACATGTATTATTTCAAAAAAAATTCATGTAAAATATTAAAACTTCAAACATAATTTTTATTTTATTTTTTCAAATTAACTTAAGTTAACTTAGAACTTTGCCACTTGGCCGGGTCAAAACCCCGTGTCAAGTTTGTCAAGTTTAATAACCATGTTTTGGAGAAGCAATTATCAATTGTGCTAACTTGTAAATTTTAGTGTAGTCGTTTTTGTGTCTGATCTCTTCATATTTAAATGGAACATCTTCTTGCACCCTGATGTTTGTTTGATAAAAACTAGGATATCCTTATGTAGTTAACTGGCACTGCTTGGTCTGGTTCTATTGTCGTTTATTCTGAAACACTTCTTAGAGGCCAACTATTTTATGAATATACCTACTCCGAAATAATTGCAATGGAAAGACGAGAAAATGGTGTGGAAAACTAAAATACGAAGCACACAATAAAAAATGGGGTTGTGCAAAAATCCGTGAGTTTAAGATTTATAGTGAAGCTACTTCATATAGAAAGTTTGCTCTTCAAATTTTCTGGTCCTTTTCAAAGCATGAAACAGTGAATGCAGAGACCATCGAGATGTAGCTCCCGTTAATACTGTGAGAATGATCAAAGATTTTTTTTAGAAAAAAAAACACCCATAAACTAGCAGTAGTATTTGGAATTGGAGTAGCTAGCAATTTTTATTGTAAGTCGATCTTTCTATACAAAAAGAGAGCTAGCATGATAGTCGATAAATCAGATAAATGTAAATTTGAAATGAACGCGGGCACATTACACAAATTTCTGAAAACACCTTTGAAGAAATTCTAATGCATCAAAGACAATTCTAGACTATCCTTTTCCATTTAAAATGTGGAGAGAGTGGCGCCATCCCTACCCCACTGAAATACCTCCGCAAGGACCTTACATGTTTCTCTCTATGAGCCTAATTTTCGATATTCGTGTACATACCAACTGAACTCTAAATGATATTGTTCCTTGTAAGGAACAACAAGCACAGCAAATAAAATAGGTTTTTCCATACTAGCAGGAAGGATTCTTACATACTAACAGAAGATAACCTCTCTGGAAAGAACAAAAGAGACCATCCAAAACGTAAATTACAATGAAACTTATTTTAAAAAAAAAAAAAAAAAGAGGTTTCTGTTCCTCGAATACATGCCCATATGCACCAAATGATCAACCCACATAGAACCATAGAAATTAATATCAGTAAAAAAGAATGAAACAATAATGATATTAACTCAAATGAATATTTTTACACGCACACAAAATCTCGCACAAACCCTAATCATCTCAGCCCCAGCACAACAACACAGATAATATATACAGGGAAAATAATCATAGAATCAAAGTCAAACTGTAAATCTGTCAGATTAAAAAAACCCAAACAAGAGAGAAAACCCAAGCAAGATAAGCCAGACAATATGAATCAAAAGAAGTGCCTGACCAGGAAGAGAAGAGCTCCCTCCACTCCCAACCTCACAAGCCCCTAATTTATCAACACGAGTGCCACTGCACAAAGCGTCAGCGCACCCACACCAATAAGTAACGCCATCGACGCCACACACGGGGTCCGCACGGAAACAATTGACCGGACATGAAGCGGGTGCTTTCAATCCGGCGCATACATCACCCTTACCATCCTCTCTTGTGACTTCTTGAATCAATATTCCAGCGCCAGTTTCCGATAGCGCGATCGGTAAGCAGAGACTACTCAATAAGAAAATTGTGACGCATGTGAAAATTGCTGAGAGTTTCGACATGGATTAATTTTTCGTTTAGGGTTTAGGATCGGTGGATCTAACCTAACTCTGAAAATTGGGAAAATATTGAGACGGAGGCAAGGGGAAAACGGTTCTTGTTTTCGATTCGATTGGTGAAACAGCACAAGGCCGAGGTGTAAAGCAATGGAAGAGAGCAAATAAGCGTAGTGGGTAAATTGTATTGAAGCTCAGGCCCATCTTACTCCGATTCTTGGGCCCTAGAGGATCCAGGTTGAATGTACTTAAGGTCTAGTCTTCTTATTCACATTTATTAATATTTGCCTCCAAATCTTTACACGTACGAAAACAATAACGGAGGTGCATAAAAAAAATATGATAGTTATCTGGTTATATGATGGTTAATTTTAAGCTTTGTAAAATTAGTTAGGATATATGTAAGCTAACCCGAATATCCATATATCAAAAAAAAATAATAGTTAAAAAAAATTGTTAGTCTAAACTTGTAGAATAGTCAATGCTTATTTTTATTACTAACAATAATAATTTATTGTTCTATCCATTAATATAAAAATAATTAATAAAATTATCAATAGATATGATATCATCAACGAGATACTTGTTAATAACATATTTTTATTAATAAATTCATCAATAAATTTTATATGATAAAAATAAAGTGTTTAAAAAAAAATTTTTGTGTGTATATCAATTTTCTAGTTATGAACTAAAAGGAAGATGGGGGATGACGGGGCAGACATTAATATTTTATGGACTCAGAGTGTTTAGGCATAACACTCACCTTCTTTGACAGCATCCACGCCATTACAGAAAGCGTCATTGCAATTGAAGTGTAGGTGACACCATCTGTCCCACAAACAGCGCTCGGAAGGATGCAAATAAGTATCTGAAAGTGTACCTGTAATTAGTATTTTTTTTATTTGAAAATATATTAAAATAATATTATTTTTATTTTTAAAAAATTATTTTTGATATCATCGCATCAAAATCATCTAAAAAATTAAAAAAATATTAATTTAAAAAAAGATAAAAAATTAATTTTTTTCAAAAATATTTTTGAAACAAAAAAAAATAAGCAGGTTCGAGGTCAAGGTGTTCAACTCGTGGGTGCATACCATAACATTGAGACTGAATCATTGACCAGCGAAGATTGGAAAAAAAGACCATCAAATAGGGTTAGGAAGGATGCACCTAACGTGTTTGAAAGTGTTATTGTGATTATTTTTTAAAATATTTTTTACTTGGCAATGTATCAAAATAATATATTTTTTATTTAAAAAAAATTATTTTTGATATCAACGCATTAAAATGATTTAAAAATATTAATTTAAAGTAAAAAAATAAAAAATTAAATTTTTTCAAAAATATTTTTAAAATATAAAAACAAACAAGTTCGAATTCAGGACGTTGAACTCGAGCGCGCATACCATAACCTCGAGACTGAACCATTGACAAGCAAAGATCGGGAAAAAAAGACCATGATCAAGCATAAGGATGCAACTATCTTAGTGGTGGCCATTAGGATGATACGTACAAGAAGGATATATACCAAGCAAAAGATTTTGTTAAGCTCAAGCTTAAGAGAGAAGAGCTGGAAGTGGGGTGTTGGATGATACGATGGATGTATGCTTATATAGGGTAGTTAGCGATGCCATGAAAAAGATGGAGTGTATAGCTAGCTACTCGCGAGTAGTGTAATCCACAGTCAAAGAAGGCCAGTGTGGTTTTTTGACGAAGCATCTTCAACGAGACACTTGCGGCGTATTGTAACTATTATAATAGAAGATCAAAACTCTTTTTAGGTTAATGTTGGAAATTTTGTTTAATACATGGTTAGTGTGAAATATTTGAGGTGAAATTAAAAGTGAGATTTATTTATTTTTTTTAGTTTAAATCTTGTTATAACTTAATTTTTAATATAAGTTGTTTAACATAAAATATTAATATGATTTAAATAAATTATAGATAAATAAAAAATTGATTTTAAATAATTTTTAATTGATATATTTTATGAACATTCTAAAAAAAATTTATTCCACGTAAAAAAATAAAAAAAATTTTACACTGTTTTTCATCTAAATTTCTAGTTAGCTCCTCAATTTTTCTAGTTCCTATTTTGCTCTTTATTTACCTACTGGTCATTGTAAAGAGGTCCCTAAATTTATTTTCTTGGTTCATTAAATTTTATTTAGGAGTTTATTTAAATAAAAAAAAATTATTGGAATCTTGAGAAATTTATTGATGTTAGTTCTTTTACATCAAGTGAGGACTAATATAATCTTAAGAACACATAATTGATCATTGACAATAATAAAAAGTTTCAAATAGGTTACATGCTAAATTTGTTAATAAATAAATATTTTTTTATTGATTTTGTTTTAAATATATTTTTAAAATATATGTTTTAGACCGATACATGATATGATTAAGATAGTTCCAATCTTTTATGCATGATTTAAATTTTATGTAGTATGTATACTAGTATTTTGATCATGATTGCAAGTTTAGCATATTTTTATAAACTAAACAAATATATATTTTTAATTATGTACAAAAATTCTACTATATCAACTACTATGTACAAAATTAAAGATGCATTTAAAGAGGGTTGTTTAGAAATCTCAAAAAAATATTCCAATGAACTTTAATTAAGGGGCTAACCTATGATTTTCAAAAACAAAAAGGACTAACCTTCAAAATCATATAAATAAACACAGCTCTTAATTTGTGTGTAAGAACTTTTCTGTGTTTCATCTTTGCACGACAGAGTTGCTTGAATCATGACTGATGTGGCTTCTCAAAGGCATTATAATCTTTTGATACCTTTCCAATTTCAACACCATTCCTACCGTCGCCGCCTGCATCATTCGCAATACACTCTAGGGAAGCTTTTGACAGACTCCTAATTATTCCAGACTGGAAATGGTAAAAAGAGACTGAATATATACTACTGTGGTTCAACTAGATGTTTGGGTAGGGTGACAGAATTTCCGTTATGATCTCCATTACAAAGCCATATATACTACTGTGGTTCAACTAGATGTTTGGGTACGTAGCCTTCAATGATGCTTTTCGTTTTGAATCATAAACGTAGAAAGATGCCCCTCATCAGTAACCAAGAAACAATCCAAAAACTCCATGAGTCTTGGGTCGATAAACTGCAGATTCTAATTGTTTTTGTCGTGCTGCACCATAATTTATCTAGTTTTTAAGATCCAATTATAAGATGCTCGTTGCATTTCAATGAAGTTCATTACAGGGTTCAAAGATGTAGTTGTGGTGTAATTATCAAACGTATATATATATTAACTCAAGACACAACCTGTTATATCACAATAAGGCAGACGATATTGCACTCAACATCATCACATTGCACCAGATACAGGTTGTCGGATATTAATTCTAGCTAGTAATCATATATATTTCCACAGACCGTTAAATATAACATTTTAATATTGATCGAAACCTTGAACCCTTCCTTAAACATGATTATCCATTATTGTTTGTTGGGATTGCCTTCACTGTTAATTAATTTATTGCTGAGAGAGAAGATCAGTAGGATATGATCCTGGGTGGATGAATGATAGACATGGAGATATTGGATGGAGAATAATTAGAGCAAGAAAAAAAGCAGGAAGCACATAGCTACGTACGTGGTGAAGTGGAATGCACACTGCACAGTCAAGGAAGCCTGGCTGATATAGTGGCTGCTTTTCTGATATATGTCAATGGTGTAGATTCATCAAGCAAGGTGGTAGCTATTGTGGAGTGGCCCACTCCTACGAATATTTATAATGTGAGGGGATTTCATGACTTGAACTCCTTTTCTAGGTGATTTCAATCGCTATCTCAATTTTTTTTATCGCATGCATCACTGAGTGCTTCAAAAAAGAATATACTTTCTGGTGGATAGAGAGAAAGTTGCAGTCAGTTTCAGCTGGCGAAGTAGAAGATGATTAAAGCTGATCTTAATCCTTGCCTTTCTTGATTTTGATAAATTATTCGAGGGTAATTGTGATGCCTAGGGTATGGGATTGAAGGTGTCCTCAGCCAAGAGGCCGCCCCGTTAGATGTTTTTTAACAAGAAACTGTCTTGAGCTTGATGTCATTGTTTAGCAATTAATTAAAGCATTTAAAATCATTATTAATTTGGTATAGAAGGAGTTCATTATCATTACTAATCATGATGTCTTGAAGTACATCGATGATTAATAGAAGTTAAGTTGCCGAAATCTGACAATGCCAGCAACGTGGCTGATGCACTAAGTAGGCGGCGGATTTCTCTTTTACCACCATGCACGCCAAGGTTATGGAGTTTGATACTTCTTGGAAGATATACCCAGGAGGAGACCCTTTCTTTGAGCATATTTTTTATAAGGTGGCTGCTAGTGGTAAGCCAAGTGACTGTTATTTTTAATAGTTAATTACTTGTTTCATGGCTTGTAGTGTGTGTATATATATTATTAACAATATGCCGGGGAATCTGATGCATTTTGCCTTTCACTACGTGGCCATCAAGATAATAAGTATTAGCGTCTGCTTTGTTATTTTTTTTAATTGTTAATAACTACCCACTATTCTTATTAATTATCATTTGCGTCTATTTTGTTATTTCTTTTATTGTGCCCATTAAAGATGGTGAAAGTTGAGTACTGTTTTATGTAACGGACAATTAATTGTTTAATTGTTAATTTCAGTTATTTGTAATTTTCAATTATTTGTAATTTGGCTATTTAAAGCCTCGTTCTAATTAGTAAAGGGCAGATTAAGTTTATAAAATTCTTGTTCATTATTTGGAGAGAGTCCAAATGAGTTTTCAGATATTGGTGAGATTCTAATTTCTGAGAGCTAATTTGTTTGTATTTTTATCGCGACACCAAATTGGTATCAGAGCCGGTTTTGATTTTCATAACTTCCTTATGCCAAAAACCAGAAGTGGTCATTCATATAACATCATGGATCAAGGTTCCAACATTCCCAGTTCTTCAAATCCAAACCCAAGCACTGATATTTTCCAAGCCTCATCAAGTTTTCAACAACAACTTGATCAATTTTCTCAAACTTTGAACGTGATGATGCATCGTTTGGACGTAATTGACGAACGCAGCAATAGAGAAATGGGGCGACCACCTAGGGAAGCCAGACGTGTACCAAGAAGACGAGAAGGGGTTGGGGACGACGAATATGAAATTGAGGAAGTGCAACTTGGCGGGGTGAGACACAGGGCTATACATGGACAACCACGCGATACAGATGTTCAAAGAAACGTCTGGGATGAATTAACCAGACGCATGAAGGTGGAAGTAGCAGACTTCTATGGCAAACTCAATCCGGAGGCATTTTTTGATTGGATTACTTCACTTGAAGACTATTTCGACTGGTTCTCGGTACCTGAAGAACGCAAGGTTCAGTTTGTCAAATTAAAGCTTAAAGGACCAGCCCGTGCTTGGTGGAGCAGTGTGGAAGAGAGACTTAGGCGAACCCGTCAGGCCCTTATGGCAGAGTGGGAAGATATGAAGGCACGGTTAGAAGCAAAATACTTACCCATAAATGAACAACTCATTTATGAAGACATGCTCCAATGGAATCAAAATAACAGAACTACGGTGGACCAGTATACAGAGCGATTTCATGAACTAACAGTGAGGAGCAAGACCAACGAAACCTAGTCTCAAGTATTAGCTCGGTATTTGAAGGGATTGAAACCTGATATTCGCAAAGACATGTTGACGGTCCGACTGTATAATGTTGAGGAAGCTTACCAGCTAGCTTTACAAGTTGAGAGACAGACCTCGAATAACACACGCCGTTTTTATTCTGCCGACTCTGGTAATTTTCGTTTCCCAGTCCCTACCAGTGCAAAACCAACAGTCGAATCAACAAGAGGAAATGTGAATTATGATTTTAAAGGAAAAGAAAAGGCTTTCGGAGAGGGACCCCAATGTTACAAATGCAAAGGGCATGGACACTTTGCGGTGGTATGTCCCACTCGAGATCAGAGAGTGGCTTATATATGTGAGAAGGACCTGGTGTTTGATGATGCTGAAATTAACCAGGAAGAAGACCATATCCAAGAAGAAACTGATTCCAAAGAAGAACGATTATAAGCCACTGATCTACCCATTTGTGTGATTCAACATGTTTTGACAGGTCATAAAACCAAAGAGGATGTGGACCATGACTGGAGGAGAACCAATATCTTTCACACAAGGGTTGCGTACGGAGACAAAGCTCTGAATGTTATCATCGACAATGGTAGTAGCATGAATGTTGTGGCCAAGGAAATAGTTGAGCGTCTTGGTCTTTCCCAAGAGACACATCCCACGCCATATCAGGTGTGTTGGATTAATGATAACAATTCAATTTTGGTTCAAAGTCGCTGTCTTGTGAAATTTTCATTTGGCAAGAAGTACGAAGACCAAGTTTGGTGTGATGTATTGCCAATGACTGTATGTCATCTGTTATTGGGGAGGCCATGGATGTATGATAGGCGTGTCAATTATGATGGTCTGGAGAATACCTATTCGTTCAAGATGCACGATCGGAAAGTGGTACTGGAACCACTCCACATCTCTGTATTTGAAGGTCCTAAGAAATCCAACCTGATGCTGACTATGCGACAAGTCAAAGAAGCCATGCAGGATGGGAACATTCTTCTTTTCTTAGTAGGACGCGAATCCAAACAGCTAGATGGTAAAGTCCCTGAAAGTGTTAAATTCCTTCTCCAAGAATTTGAAGACTTAATGCCAGAAGACCTTCCCCAATAGTTACCACCATTACGAGACATTCAACATGCCATCGATTTTGTTCCAGGTTCGTCTCTACCCAATTTACCTCATTATAGAATGAGCCCAACTGAGCATGCCGAACTCCAAAGACAGGTACAAGAATTATTGACTAAAGGATTCATCCGTGAAAGTTTGAGCTTCTGCGCTGTACCTGCATTACTCACCCCAAAAAAAGATGGCAGCTGGCGGATGTGTATCGACAGCCGAGCGGTGAACAAAATCACAGTGAAATACCGGTTTCCAATTCCACGCTTGGATGACATGTTGGACCAACTGGGTGGTGCCGTGATCTTTAGTAAATTTGATTTGCGGAGTGGTTACCACCAAATCCAAGTAAAGCCTGGGGATGAATGGAAAACTGCTTTCAAGACAAAAGAAGGGCTATATGAATGGTTAGTTATGCCATTCGGCCTCACCAATGCTCCAAGCACGTTTATGCGTGTCATGACACAAGCACCTCGACCTTTCCTTGGAAAGTTTGTTGTAGTATATTTTGACGATATACTGATTTTTAGCAAGTCTGTTACAGTACATTTAGAACACCTACGCCAGGTTTTGGAGACGCTAAGAACAGAACATCTCTACATCAACAAGGGTAAATGCTCCTTCCTTGAACAAAAGATCAATTTTTTAGGGTTCATTGTATCACATAAAGGCGTTGAAGCTGACTCCTCAAAGGTCCAAACAATCCGTGAATGGTCTGAACCTCAATCTTTTTTTGATATACGCAGCTTCTTGGGTTTGGCAACATTTTATCGCAGGTTTATCCAAAGGTTTAGCACCATCACAGCCCCTATCACCGAATGCCTAAAGTCCAAGATCTTCAAGTGGACGCCCGCAGCTGCCAAGGCATTTAATGAGATAAAACAAAAAATGTCTTCTGCCCCGGTTTTGAAGCTTCCTGACTTTTTAAAAGTATTTGAGATTGCTTGTGATGCCTCTAATGTTGGTATCGGTGGAGTATTAAGCCAAGAAGGACATCCTATTGCTTTTTTTAGCGAAAAACTCAACGAGTCTCGACGCAAATACTCAGCCTATAAAGTGGAGTTTTATGTTTTGGTTCAGACTTTGAAACATTGGCGCCCTTACTTGGTACATCGTGAATTCATTTTATTTACTGACCATAACTCTTTGAGACACCTCAACTCTCAAAATAGGTTAAATGCCAAACATGCAAGATGGTTCGACTACCTTTAGCAATTTAACTTCATTATTCGACACACTGCTGGCCGTGAGAATAAGGTGGCAGACACCCTCAGTCGACGACCACATATCCTGACTACATTGAAGCTATGAAGGATGACTATGCATCAGACAAGCATTTCAAGGATATCTGGGCAGCACTACAGTCCAACACATCTACCAAAACTGACTTTTCCGTATCAAGTGGATACCTCATAAAAAATGGTCAAATTTGTGTTCCAGAAGGTTCAATACGTGATTTCATCATTATGGAATTGCATGGAGGGGGATTAGCTGGCCATTTTGGGTTTGATAAAACATACCTGTTGGTGGCTGACCGTTTCTTTTAGCCACATATGCGACGTGATGTGCACACGATAATCTCCAGGTGTCGAATCTGCCAAGTTAACAAAGGTACAAAACAAAACACTGGTCTCTACACTCCTTTACCAATTCCTCATCACCCTTGGGTTGATATCAGCATGGATTTTGTTCTTGGCCTACCCCGTACTCAACGTCACAACGACTCTGTAATGGTGATGGTAGATCGTTTCTCTAAAATGGCTCATTTTGTTCCATGCCATAAAACATATGATCCCTCTAACGTTGCTTCCTTATTTTTAAAAGAAGTTGTGAGGTTGCACGGCCTCCCTACTACTATTGTCTCAGATCACGATGTGAAGTTTATTAGTTATTTCTGGAAAACATTGTGGGCAAAATTAGGCTGCGCTTTCCCGCACCACCGGCGGAGGCGGTGAGGTTGTCGTTTCTAATTGATGTCATGATGATCATGCAACCAGCTGGGATCTGATTCTCCCGCAAGCTGAATTTGCCTACAATAATTCAGTCAATCGCACCACGGGTAGCTCTCCATTCCAGCTTGTTTATGATATGACTCCGCGTACACCTTTGGATATTATCTCGTTACCTTTACCACAAAGGACGAGCGAAGGAGGTTAGATTTTGCTGCTCACATGATGTCCGTCCATGAGGAAGTTCATAAAAAAATTGCCCTGCAGACAGAAGTTTATGCTCAACGTGCTAATTTACAGAAACGAGATAAACAATTCGAGGTCGATGATCACGTGCTGATTTGATTATGTTCAGAACGTTTTCCTCCTGGCAGCTACAACAAACTCCATGCTCGTCGTGCAGAACCCTTCACAGTTCTGAAAAAGCTGGGACCTAATGCCTATGTTATTGACTTACCTCCTACTTATGCTATTAGTCCGGTTTTCAATATTGAAGATTTGACTGCATTCAACGGTCAAAATGACTTTCCATCCCCTTTGGATGGCATCCCAATCCGTGTTCCATCGACTCCTTGTTCATCCAATGGTATCTTTGTTGTGTTAGACCATCAGTTTGTCTCTACTCGTAGGGGTGGTTATTATAAATTTTTAGTTCAATGGGCACACAAGCTTCTTTCGGATTCTGTTTGGCTTCAAGGAGATGAAGTACACCGTCTCGCTCCGGAAGTGTATCGCGACTATATCCAGCAATACTTGCCGGAGGCAAGTTCTTTGGGAGGGCGACAATGATGCATTTTGCCTTTGCTTCAGTACGTGGCCATCAAGATAATAAGTATTAGCGTCCGTTTTGTTATTTTCTTTAATTGTCAATAACTACCCACTACCCTTATTAATTATCATTTGCGTCTATTTTGTTATTTCTTTTATTGTGCCCATTAAAGATGGTGGAAGTTGGGTACTGTTTTATGTAACAGACAATTAATTGCTTAATTGTCAATTTCAGTTATTTGTAATTTTCAGTTATTTGTAATTTGGCTATTTAAAGTCTCGTTCTAATTAGTAAAGGGCAGATTAAGTTTATAAAATTCTTGTTCATTATTTGGAGAGAGTCCAAATGAGTTTTTCAGATATTGGTGAGATTCTAATTTTTGAGAGCTAATTTGTTTGTATTTTTATCGCGACACCAGAATCACTGTTACCCCATCCTAAAATCACGATGAACAGTAATTCATAGTGTTTTTTTCTATATATATTTTTTTCATTTTTTTATTTTTTTCACTTTATTATTTTTGCACTTTTTAATTTTTTTAATTTTTCTTTTTTTTTTATTTTTTTCTCAAAATTATCTTTGTCAATTTTAGTTTTTAAATATTGAGCTAGTTACAAATTTTGCTTTGTAATTTTTTTCTTTAAAATACTGTGAATTGCTACGGTGTTTTTCCACATGGTTTTTCTATTTTTTTCTTTTATTTTTTAAAATTTTATTTGTCGATTTTATTTTTTCAATATTAAGCTGATTGAGAATTTAGTTTTGTAATTTTTTTCTTTAAAACATTGTTGATTACTACAGTTTTTCTCCATACGGTTTTTTTTGTTTGTTTTTTTATGATTTTCTCCAAAATTATCTTTTTCAATTTTAATTTTTTAAAAGTGAGCTGGTTAAAAATTATAGCTAAAACATGTGAGGGAAGCACTGTAGCTTTCCTCGCAAATTACTGTGGATTGCTATAGTGTTTTTTACCATATAGTTTTTTTTTTTTGTTTTTTTTCTAAAATTATCTTTGTCAATTTTATTTTTTTGATATTAAGCTGGTTAGGATTACAATTAAATAATTAGGATTACAGTTAAGTAATAAGCTAAAGGGTATGGTGAATTCACTGTTCACCCACACTCAATGCATTGTGGATTACAATAGTAATCCACAGTGCATTCCTCTTTTTTTTTTTACTTTTTTGTTTTTTTTTCAAATTTCCTTTTTTTCTTTTTTTTTCCAAAATGACATTTCTTTTTTTCCAACTTTTCCCTTTTTTTATTTTTTTTCAAAATTACTTTTCGTTTTTTTTTCAAATTTCCTTTGTGTTTTTTTTCTGAATTTTTTCCAAAATGACATTTCTTTTTTCCAACTTTTCCCATTTTTTAGAATTTTTTTCAAAAGTTAATCTTTGTGGAGAAAGCATTGTAGCTTTCATCACAAAACACTATGGATTGCTAGAGTATCTCTCAACATGGTTTTTTTTCTTTTGATTTTTTCAAAATTATTTTCGTTAATTTTATTTTTTAATATTGAACTGGTTGATAATTACAATTACAAGTCATTACAAATAAGGTTAAATCATGTGAGCCCAAAAACATTGAGAATTGCTACAATGTTTCCAACATGGTTTTTTTCCCCTATTTTTTTGTTATTTTTTTCTAAAATTGTATCTGTCGATTTTATTTTTTTAATATTGATTTTATTGAGAATTTAGCTTTGTAATTTTTCTTGAAACCACGGATTGTTTTTCCATATGATTTTTCAAAATATTTTTTGTCATTTTTTTATTTTGGGTTGGTTAAGGTTTATTACATAATTTTTGTAATATTTTTTTCCAAAATTATTTTGGTCAATGATTCTTTAAAATTGTTCCAATTTCCATTTTTTGAAACAGTTTTCCTCACAAACGGTTTATTTTTTTGTTGGGTTTTTTTTTAATATTTGTTGGTTTTTTTCTTTGGTTGAGAGATAAAAGAGAGAAAAATAGGGGGTTCAATTTCGAAGTTTTGTCACTATACAAGTTTTTTCCCATCATGAAGAGGTTAAAGAATTACTTGTCAATTCACATTATAACACTATGGTTATTTATTTTATAGGCCACCAAAATAAAAGGTGTTTGTTTCAAATTGTTTCATTTAATTAGGGGAGTTCATATTAGGATTTTATTTTTTTTTTTACCTTTAAAAGTTTGTGAAGGGGGCAAAACACATATACAAGTTTTGAAAACATTCACTTGGTCCTCCCTTTCATTATACTTTTTTATCTATGGTTTTCTTTTTATCTTTTATATAGATAAACTATGTTTTTTAAAATAAAAAATATTTATTTTAAGATGATATTTTTAATATGTGTAGCTTTACATGTTATTTCTTTTTTTTTCTTTTTCTATTCAATTAATTTAATGTTCTATTTTTCAAGATTAAATATCTTGATTTACATGTATTTCTTGATTTTTTAAGTTTTGTTTTCAAGTGACATTAATGATTTTTTATTTATTTATTAGCACACATAATTTTTAATTTATTTGATTACATATGTGCATTTATTTTTTAATTTGTTACATTTTTTTAACTATAAAAATACATTAAAAAAAACTTGTATATATATATATATATATATATATATAATATATGTATATATAAAATTTTATGACACACAACAAAGCACGGGTCACGTCGCTAGTCGATTCTAGATTTAGTGGAGCAAACAGCGACATGATATATACGGAGCAGGATATTTGAATAAACTTCATGTTCCATTAAAACTTTAAGCTTATATGCTTCATGTGGACGTATGGACCCATCTGTTCAAGTGTAGACATCATTCATGCCCATCATCAATACTATACTATGCATGTCAAAGGATATCATTTCGCCATGAAAGCTACGGACATGATCATGAAAGTTAACAACTGTTTTGTGCTGGTGAAAGAAACGGCAAGGAACTACCGTTCCCTTTTGGTTTCGAGATGCTCGTTAAAAAGGAAAGCAAAGGAGAGACAATCTGAACTTGAACACTATTTTCATGAGTACACTTCTAGCCTTGGGGGCTAGGGCATGTACAATCTCATTTACATAACGTAACAAATTAATAATTCTCCCAACGCCGCGACTTGCAACGCTTGAGGCTCTAGCATTTAACAGTTTTATTGACGGAGTTTTTCTATTAGCATGAGATTACTATTCTATTGATAAAAAATTTACTAATTAATTCACTAATAAAATGCATCTATCGGTATAACATTCACCGGTTATTCTATCATCTATTGCTAATTTTATCGGTAAAAAATAAAAACTAATGAGTTTACAAACGAAAAATGCGTGTTAAAAAAAATTCATGCTGGAAATATGCCGACGGAATTATTCTGTCGGTATATTTCTATCAGTGATAGTGGCATATACAATAATTCTTTCTCAACTCTCTGAAATATACCGACGGATTAATTCTGTCTGTATTACCATCGATAAATCACCGACGGAATAATTTCATCGGTGATTGTGGCATATGCAATAAAAGTTTTACAACTCTCTATAAAATACCGACAGATTGATTCCGTCTGTAAATCCATCGGTGATAACTAAAAAATATTTTAAAAAATAAAATTGTATAGAATAATTAATATAAAATTCTATAGAATAATAATTAAGCAAATAAAATTGTATAAAACTGAAATATGTAAAAATAAAATTGAATAATATAAAATCCAAATATTCATCCAAATATTCATTACAATTTGATTTGTACAAATAAAAATTAAACTAGAACAATGGCGGCACTGGAAGAGGAGGAAGAGGCTAGTCATTCCTAGTACCATATGGCCAAAAGGTGACGCACACATACCACTCATTCGTGATCTCATGTTCATGACCATTTAGCAGAGTTGTTCACAATCCGCCAAGAGTCACTCATATTTGAGTCACTCATATTTTTCGGTGAGATGAGTCGTGTGTTATTGCAAGGCCATGAGCTCCTGAGACTAAGTGCTCGATACTGATTGGGAGCTCCCAACGGTTGAGACAATACAAATTGCCCACAAATTCTCAGTCCTAATGTTGGAGGGTCTGTACACTTGATTTCTATCGGGTCCACTAGACGATCCTGCCTCCATCCATAAATTCGGATTGAAATCCTGGTGGGTCGAAGGATTTTCCTAATATCTCTCCCTCAACTGGCTATTATATGTCTCCTGAAAATTAAAAAAAAATCATCAAATTCAATTCAAGAAAATAATAACTTACGAAAGAAAATGGTTGAACGAACATACCACGAAGTGTTGGGCGTGGTTGTCGACGAACTGTTGCACCCCCTTTTGATGGTCTTAACTCCGCACGTGCTTCTCTCCAAAAAATTTCATTGGGCTCGGCTCACGTCCAAAAGAGGTAGCTTGCAAGAAAAAAAATATTGCAAGTTAAATACATTTATAATTAACAACAAATTGATTAAAGATAGATGTCATTAAAATTAATCTTATCATGTGCTTCGCATGTGTAATGAATGAAACTGAGCCGCCAATATACATGGTAACCGAACCGTGAATTTGTTAATTTCGGTTCTCGGCACCGGACTATGAGCGTCGTGTAAACCGCTCAGACGTCACGTGCTAGATATATTATGCCCATATATCCTCAAGGATGTATGGCGGCCTAAAATCCCTCCAAACCGCCACATCATTCCAGCCTTGTAGATCGTTATCTCTGGCATATTTTTTTGCTTTTTTCTGCGCTTCATATCAAAAGTCACGCAACCTACATCCATAAACAAATTTTATATGAGTTAATGACAAATTAGATTTTAATATATAAAATGTTTTAAAAAATATCGTATCATTTTCGATGTTATCTAATTGTCACATAATTCTCCCACACCCTCCTCGCAATATTGTCATTCGCGTTATCCTACTCGAATTTGTATTGTGTATAAATAATTTATTAAAAATAAATCAATAATTTCAACATAACATACAAAATAGTTAAAATTTAAAGTTAACACTAACTTCAAATCTTCTAAACCATGCATTGATATAAGGTCTCACGTCAGGATGTCTGGAAACCTGACTCCATTGAAACAATAGAATCTTCATTAACAATTTAAACCTTGATGTTATTACTCGGGTGGCCTCAATGTTTGTGAACCTGAAAATCAATAAAATTAATGAAATATTAATTAGTTGTCCATAAATTATGTTAAAAAAAATTAAAATAAAAACAAACTTACATTAAAAGGTCGTCCTTCCAATATGCCTCGTACTTGCAGGTGAATTAACCCCGTTGTGAAGGCACACCGCCTCTACATTGTTGAACTGCATTGGAAGAAGCAGCGTCGTTAGTTGCCGCAGTTGCCTCTTCTTGGTCACGTCATCATCGCTGCTAGAAAAATTAGCTGCGACTATATGCTCATGACGTGCTGTTGATTTTGTTCTACACATCTACACAAATTTGATGAATAATTACATAATCAAATTTGATTTTTAAAAAAAATCGGCAACACTTCCTCTATACTGGAGACTATCTAAATTGTTCAAACCTGCAAATATTGACAAGATATATGCCACAAACCAATTGATTTTATTTTATTTATACCAGAAAATTTAGAGTATTCAATTTCATTTCATTTTCAATGTAATAATATAATGTTTTTATTCATAAAATAGAGAAACAAAATCATATATATAAGCTAACATCTATACAAATATAACAATAAAATTTAGAAAAATAAATAAATTTTTTTCTATATATTTAACTGACATCTATACAAATTTAACAATAACAATTAAAATTCAATAAAATAATCGAACACTCTATAATAAAATTGATATAAAACAATTAAATTTAATTTTATATATTCAATTAACATTTATGCGGCAAATTCAACAATAATAATTAAAATTCAACAAAACAATCAATCATTATTGCAATAAAAACAATAAAATAGGCAAAAAAATTAATACAAAAAAAAACTATAGACTTTAGGAATGAAAAATGCTTACCTTAAGAGTGTGTTTACTTTTAAACTTTATCTACATACAATACAGAAAACAAAAAAAATAAAAATATATTGTTAAAAAATCAAAAAAAAGATGAAAAATAGAAAATCATAACAAGTGAGAAGAACCACAATACATACCTTTTAAACTTTGAAGATGAAGATAGAACTAGAAATTGAAGCAAAATCACTTGAATTGAAAGCAAAAAATGAGAGAGATTTAAGAAAACTGAATGAGAGGAAAAAATAAACTAAAGGGGTACTTATTGGGTTTTATATTGTTTTTTTACCGATGAAATCACCGATGGACTATTAAATAATATTATTTTTAATTAATCCTTCGGTGATTCCCTCGGTAAATTCGCTCTCAAATTTCAATTTTGATCTCAAATTTCAATTTCGCACTAAAATTTTCAAAAAGCCCTCCAAAAGTTTCTCAGTCCATTAGTGATTCATCAGTAATTTCCTCGCTAATGTTAAAAAGTACACACAGTCAGAGATACATTAATTACCCGTATTTTAGGTTACACGATCCATCGATGATCCATCGGTAATTCTCTCGGTAACCTGCAACTAACTCAGAGGTTTTTAATTGACATCACCGACATGGGATGTGAATAGTTCCCTTCACCTCTTAAAAAACATCGTTGGACACAAATCATCGGTGTTTCCATCGGTGATGTTGGAATAGTTCCCTTCGCCTTTGTAATACACTGATGGTTTATGTTTGTCAGTGTTTTCATCGGTGATCGGGGAAGAGTTCCCTTCACCTACGGAGATAAGGACCGGTGTTTCCATCGGTGATATGAGATAAGAACAGTTCCCTTTGCCTCTGAAATACACCAATGGACACAGTCCGTCGATGTTTCCATCGGTGATGTGCGCAGTGGATGACAAATTGTGTCTGTATTGCATGTTTATCTTGCCTACAAACACTTAAATTGAAAGTTTCACGCATAACAAAATAACAGCAGTTCATATAATAATTATAAAATAATTATTTATTTGTATAGAATTTCATCCATAAATATTACATGATAAAAAATTCCTTAACACTTTCATATTCTAATAGTTAGTCAAAATTATCTTCTTCTTCAATTGAATCATCGTCATCTCCATCGCAATCTTCAACGTTGATATCATCATCATCTTCATCGACTTGTACTTGTCCGCTGGATATTAGAACAACATTCAACTCTCCAGCATCAACATCAACAAGACTATTATCGAAGACGTTAAACTTTGAATTTTTTCTAAGTCAAGCGATGAAGCAACTTGATATGGTTAATCAACTCACTAACTTGAAAGACATCATCTCCCACACTTATATCTTTGTTCTCATCTTGAACAACCTCGACATGACCCATGGGTTTCATTTTTTAAATGGATAACCAATCAACTCTTGATCGATCCTTTCTAAAGGAAGGGGTGTATGTGTAATAAACTTACTGGCATTACTTGGCGGAATCAAAGATATCGTTTACGTTACGTATTCTAGCTTTTGAGTTAATTTCGACCAGACTATAACGGGGATATACTCTGATTTCTCTGTCAGTGGTGTCATACCAATAGCATTTGAATAAAAACACTCTATTATGCTCATTATAATGTTGCAATTCAACGACCTCTTTTAATTTACCATAATAGTCAACTTCAAACTCATTACAAGTTGATCTCTTAACACAAACACCACTTTTATATGTATTTCTTCCATGCCCGTATTCTTTAGTATGAAACACATATTCATTAACAAAATACACGTTGTAACACTTCACTTTTCTTTTAGGATCCAGGCTTAGTAAAGACAATGAAACACTAGCATTCCTTTCCATTTAATAAACCTTGTACATCAAGTACAACAATGAACAGTAAACAAGAATTCTATAACGAAATTATGTACCATGACAAATAATGAGTTTATAATAGTATTTACATGTGTTTTGAACCACGTGATAAATTTTTCATCTTGTAATCGAAAGATTTAGGATTCAGTCAGCTTTGAGTTCTTAGACAATAAATATTATCGATGTTGCCTATAAGGTTTTCAAAATTGCATGAGTTTGTGATATTATAATAGATAAATAGTCCATTTATAACAAAGTTTAAGTAATATATATACTTACTAAATAAAAGGTTTTAGTTCATCATAGTTAAATAACATATAATTATGTGCTTTTTTGAACTCTATTTCAGACAAATATCTTCCCGTTACAACATTTTTAGGTATGGGTCATCTAAGATTAGAGAATATTGACAAGTTCTCACTGGAAGGCACTTCACCACCATCATCATGTCATGGAACGCGATTGATTCTTGTTCTCAAATGATGCTCGAAATAGTATGAGATAAATATTGAGATCTCCTCAACAATATATGAATCACATATCAAAACCTCAACATGCACCTTGTTCTTGACTTTTTTTCTTAAGATTGAACAAGTACATGCATGGAATTAAACAAATATTTTCAATTAAAAAAACAATAAAAATAAATTAATAATTACATTGCATCTGTAATATCTAACCTCTCGAATGGATACATCCATCTATACTAGACTGGGCCTCCAAATTTTTTATCATACGATAAATGTATGGGTAGATGCTCTATCGAGTCAAAAAACAATAGAGGGGATATCATCTCAAGTTTGCATATTGTCTCGACGATATTCGTTTCAAGCCTCTTAATGTGATGCGTCTATAACTTGCTGAAGCATATATCTCTAAAGAAATGATTAATCTCTATGAGTGCATCTCATATCCCCTTTGGTAACAAATCACAATAAGCTAATAGAATGAATGTTTGCATAAACACGTGGCAATCATGGCTCTTCATTCCATGCAATCTGTATTTTTTAGATTAACCAACCTTGATATGTTCGAGGCATGTCTATCAGTAAAACACAAGCTCTTAAGCCATTGGTAGACTAGTAGTTATGCATTCTTCTCTAAAGAAAAGCTTGCTCTAGGCTTTGCAACCCGTGACCCATCAAAAACCAACTTCATATTTTTATGGTTACAAAACAACATTATATCCATTATAGCTTTGATGTTGTCCTTTATCTTCACCTTCACGTCCATAATCGTGTTGAAGATATTTTCAAACACGTTCTTTTCTATATGCATAACGTCAAGGTTATGCCGAAAGAGATTGGTCTTCCAATAAAAAAGCTCCTAGAAAATACTTCGTTTTACCTAGTTGTAGGTCAAACCAAAACCAGGAAACTTCTGTTTACTGGATTGGAAACCAAACATAATGTCATCGTACTCCGACACCACGTCATGCAATTCTTCACCAGAAAAACATGGGGTGCAACGTCCTTTTCTACTCTGCCAATAAAAAAATCATTTATATTCTTTCTGTATATATGATATATTGGTAAGAAACCCTGGTAGCAGTTAAAAAAAGATGTTTTACCTTCGTTTGTTAGTGTGAATACCTTGTTATTTTCCATGCAGTATGGACATGCTAGTTTTTCATACGTGCTCCAACCAGAAATCATTTCATAAGCTGGAAAATCATTGATAGCCCACATTAAAGCTGACCTCATAAGAAAATTTTATTTTCTCGATACATCATAAGTCAAAGCCTTGGAGGACCAAATTGCGTCAACTCATCAATCAACAGTCAAAGACAAACATTACGACCCGAATTGTTAGGACCGAGTATGACTTTAGATAAAAACATAAACTTTGGCCTCATACACATCCTCGATGACAAGTTGTAAATTGTGAGTATAACCAGCCAACAAGAATAAGGAGCAGCAAATAACCCAAATAGATATCCGTCTATAAACAACCCAAGACGCACGTTCTTTTATTCAGCTAAACGCTAGATTGTCCATCTTAATGTCAAAGTTCTCTTAAATATTCATTATCAATTATTTACGTACATACAATTTTATACGCATTAACTTATGAAAATTACAAATCGGCAATAAAATTGACAAAAATTAAAACAGACCTGTTAAGCTATTATTTATTTCATCGCAATACACCTAAGTTGGTAATTCGACATAAGTTCAACAATTTACATACAAATAAAATTTCACAAAATCTAAAACAAACAAGTGCAACATTATAAATCCATACTACATGTTTGAGAAAAAAACAATAAAATACGTAAACACCCAAACAAAATACATATACTAAAAAAACATTCAATAATAAAATTGACATTTTAAAATTGTATTAAAATTAAAAATAGATAGATTTACTTACTAAAAATAAAAAATCAGCAATAAATCAGAACACAAATGTTAAGACTAGAAAAGTTTGTGTTGAGATGAAGGGGGATGTTTAAGGGGGAGGGAGCTGGTTTTTAATGTTAGGGGGGGAGAAGAAGGAGAAATAAGGGAGGGGAGGGTTGATGCCTGGTCATGTATTAAATATTACCAATGAAATTTCCGACGGAATTATTTTGTCCGTCACTCCGTCAAAAATTATGTCGGTGTTTTTGACATGTCACTATACGGACAACCCGGTTTGAATCCGAATGTATTTCCGTTAGTAAAATTATCCACAAAAACTTACACGTCATCGCATAACTTGTTTTTTTTTTATTCTTTATATTCCTTTTGGGATTCCCTTGGTATATACTGACGGATTGTTTCTGTCGCTATATACCGACAATTTTAGCGATGGAAAAAATATTGTCAGTAAATATCAATGTAAAATACCAATGAAAAAAATTGTCGCTAATTTTAGTTATATTTATCGAATTTCTAGTAGGGTAATAAGTAAAGCTTTCAAAACTAAGCTTTTAAATGCGTGACGGAAGGGAAAAAACACAGCTTGAACAAGTTACAGCTACAAAGCACCCCATTATTTTGGCACTAATTTTACTTTTAAGATTTGACACATTGTTCTTCCACTCACCAAGCTGAAAGAATTGGTTGATCTGTTCTCGGAAGTATTAGATACTTAGCAGAAAGGGACACTTGGATCATATCTGCCTCCTTCAGAAGATGCTTATTGCTTACTGAATATTTAAATCACTACATGCTCAATAGCAGAAAGGCTAAGGGACATAGAGCCTTCCTTCTGCTAAATATACACGGTCATCAGCCATATTAATTACCAAAAGTCGTGATAAACTTATGAGGTCATGTTCTTATGATGCTTAAATATTAGCTTAGTATTTGATTTCGTGTTCACCGACTAAAAAAAAAAGAAGAGGTCTGGCAAAAGATTGCGTGAAGAGAATACAGATTAAAGAAATGGAAAGTCGGTACTCGGACGATTATGTAATCATGCTTATTCCCCTTTGGGAAGTGGTGATCCTATATATAGATGAAGGTTATCTGTCCGATTACACTACCATTGCACACACTTGTATCTCTTAGGGAGAGGAACTAACTATTCTTCAACTACTGCTTCTCCAAATATCTGTTTATACTGCACTCATAGAGAAAACATGAGTGACGGAGGACAATGGAAGCCTGTTGTGGGAATGGTGGTCGTTAATTTTGCCTTCGCAATAGTGAATGTGCTTTTTAAAAAGATTCTGGATCAAGGAACGAACAGTATGGTTATTGCTACATACCGACTATCAACTTCTGCAATTTTCTTGGCGCCTGTTTCTTACTATTGGGAAAGGTAGTCTTTCAGCTGCTGCACAATTATTTTTTCATGCTTGTTTAGCTCCTCTGGGCACGATTTTGACGATTGTCAACTAGTTATTTTCTCTGTTGCTCCTTCATTGGAAATATCACCGAGTTTGGAGCATGGACTGAACTTCTTTGATGTACAAAGGTTCTTACAAGGGTCTGTAATATAGCTAGTTTGATTGCAGGAAAAGCAGACCTAGGCTAACAGCTTCCATCTTCTGCCACCTCTTCCTCGGTGCCGTTTTCGGGTTAGTTAAACTATACTTGTAATCTTCAAGATGGTTCTGTGCGTTATGCTTCATAATATATAACTACAATTGCCATGATTATGTCTAGAGACTCTGATTCTCTGAGAATTATTGATGTCTATCAGGTTAACTCTCACACAATATTTATTCCTTAAGGGACTTGAGTATATATCTGCTACCTTCGCCTGTGCATTCCTCAACACGGTCCCTGTAAACACGTTCATACTAGCACTACTTTTTGGGTAAGCGCAGCAAGCAGTGAGTAGTTTACTGCATTTTCTGACCAAAAATAATATTCCTTGGTAACTGGTGTTAAAACTCTTTCCAGTATAGAAAAAGCGAGCATGACAAGCAAGGCAGGAAGAACAAAGGTGTTAGGTGCACTTATATGCATGGGAGGAGCTGTCCTATTAATCTTTTATAAGGGAATCCCATTAACCAATTCACATTCAAAAGCTGCAACAACTGACATCCTAAACCATGCTGACACTATGATCTCAGGGAAGAAGAGACAAAGGTGGGTGGTTGGTTCGATACTTTCTCTTGCAGGCTGCTTCACGTGGTCTTTGTGGTTCCTCATTCAAGCTAAGATTAGCAAAAGTTACCCATTTCAATATTCTAGCACCGCCCTTATGTCCTTCTTGGGCGCAGTCCAGTCTGCTATCTTGAGTTTAATCATTGAAAGGAATTTTTCCATGTGGATTCTGAGAACAAAAATGGAGATTACAAGCGTCCTTTATGCTGTAAGTATTCTCCGGGTAGCTTAAATTAATGTTGCGTGCTTCATTCAGGTCAAGAGAAGAAGAGTTGAAACAGGAGGCTTGAAATATTACCGTTTCACTTGTTCATACAGGGAATCATAGGATCTGGCTTGTGCTATGTTGGCATGTCATGGTGCGTCAAACGAAGGGGTCCTGTGTTCACATCAGCATTCACCCCTTTCACACAGATATTTGCTGCTATGTTTGATTTCTCCATCCTGCATGAACAAATTTATCTGGGAAGGTTGTTTCCTTTCATTACATGTATTATGCTTTTACTCTACAACAGATTATTTACTGTTCCTAACAGTCTTTCATTTCAACGAACAGTGTCCTGGGTTCTGTCCTGGTTATACTAGGTCTGTACATTCTACTTTGGGGTAAAAGCATTGAGGCAGGGGATTGTGGAGAGAAGCAAGCCCACCTAGCCAGGGAAGAGGAACACCGTGACACCGAAGCACAGATACCAGCAACAATTTCAAGTAGTAATCCATAAATAAATGCTCTCTCTAAGTGAATTATTTGGTGGCCGGAGGCTGGTTATTCAAGGCAGTGCAGTGAAATTGGAGGCAAAAAAGTTTCGAGTCCACCGTGAACGAGCACCATTTGAATTTATAGAAAAGGCACTGTCTATTACTTGCATTTTGCTGAGTCTTAACTTCGTTCCCCCAATTTCCATGTACTGTATTAAAATTAAAATTAAAATTAAATGATGCTATACAAGTATACTCATTTTCCACTTGTGTAATTAAAAGAGATAGTAGTACTTTACATCATTACAAAACTTTTAATTGTATGATGATTATATATATATATATATATATATATATATATATATATATATATATATCTCAAGGAGTTTTTCAAAAAACAATTTAATTATACAATAATAAATTTATTCCTTGCAAGAAAAGTCATTATTTCAATTATTTTTAAAAAATTCTGGTATGATTATTTCTTTTCTTGTTAACATGTGTTTTTTTAATGAAATAATATTTTTTGTGTATTTTTAATTAAATAAGAATTATAAGTAATTAAAATCGATGAAAAAATATAAAAAAAGATTTTCTTGATGTGATAAAAATTATAAGCAATCAATGAAAAGGTGCGCATGTAATGAAAAAAAATCAAAAAAATTATTTTATATATATATATATATATATATATATATAAAACGTTTGTATTCTGATTGAAATTATCATTTCCTAATTTGTAGAGTAGAAAGACAGCAGCATCCCTGAACGCCCGAGCAGGCAACTCTGCTTTATATTCTGACTGACACGTGTTTCAAAGGGAACAACGAATAGTCATTAGTTCACCAGTCGTTTACCCCACCCAAATTACATGTCGTTTCTTCCTACATAAGAACAGGCCTACGCATTGACGGCTTTGCCTCTCCGGCCCATTAACAAATCCTCTTCTAATACCCTGCACGATTCATAAACCCTAGTTTCACTGACTTCTTCTTCTTCTTCTACGGTGTATACCGCTACTGGAAACTGTTGTATCTATAAAGCGAAAATAAACTAGCGAAAAATGGGGGGGAAGAGAAGGAAGAGCGAAAGCGAGGCGATGGAAGAATATGGCAGCGATGTAGAGTTGGACAGAAAGGAGAAGAAGAAGAAGATGGAGAAGGGGAAAACGAGAGAAATACTCCCGTCAATGATAAAGAACAAGGAGAAGAGATCTGCCGTACACGCCAAACTCAAGCATGAAAAGAAAGTCGAGAAACGCAAGAAGCTTAAAGCCCGAGACGCCGAAGAGAAGCGAGCTCTCGAGCTCGGTGAGGAGGTCAGGTCCCCAATTGAAATATCGCATTATGGTTTTTGTTCTTTTTTAATCAGAATTGATTTTGTGTGGTGTGATTATTGTGCAGCCTCCTCCAAGGAAGATTCCACGCACCATTGAAAATACTAGAGAGAATGACGAGACTGTATGCAAGCCTGACGACGAGGAGGTACTAACTCATAGCTCATGCTCTGCGATTGAATCAGCTATTTCTACTCATGGCCAAAATAGCAAATGCTTCTTGTAGCTGATGTGTTAATTCTCTTGGTTTATAGCTATTCGCTGGCAATGATGCTGACGAATTTAGCTCCATCTTAAAACGTGAACGGACTCCGAAGATATTGATCACCACTTCCCGTTTTAACTCTACTGTAAGTTCGTAATCTCTTTTTAATTTGTTTTGTCATTGAATAGCCATGGAAGATGAAATATTATTTTGATGCCAATTTAAATCTCTCCCTGCACTTGTGATATGGTTGAATTGCCTTTACATGTCATTTGTGGTCTACAGAGGGGACCGGCTTTTATATCCGAACTACTTCAAGTGATCCCAAATGCACATTATTACAAGAGAGGAACTTATGACTTGAAAAAGGTGCTTTTTAGTGGTTGTCCTTCCCTCTCACTCTTTCTAATATAAGATGCCTAGCAGTAGTGTTTCATCTCTTATTAAGATGTGCATAACATTCTTGTAGATTGTAGAATATGCAAAGAAGCAGGATTTTACTTCTCTTATAGTTGTTCACACCAACCGCAGGGAACCAGGTGAGTGGTACTTCTTAGTTTTCAATACAGAACACATGCCAAATTGCTTAGGATATGCATGTTCTTACCGTGATTTCCTATTCCAATAACTATTAAGTTGGAAATAGATTTCATTTATGATTTATCAATGGATAAAGCCTTGAGTGACCGCGATTGTCTATCAGAATCTTAACAATTTTCAGACTGTTTGTAGATGCTCTCTTGATCATTGGCTTGCCTGATGGCCCTACTGCCCATTTCAAACTCTCACGGCTTGTTCTACGCAAGGATATCAAGGTTTATGGCTGACCTTGTGGATATTGATACATAACTTTTATTTAATGCAATGTTACCTTCTATTCTGAAATTAATTGATTCTATTCATTTACTAAAGAAAGTTACAGTCCTTAATGATTATGAATCTACAAACTGTATCTAATTTCTCATCAATAAAATCTAATTTGTCTGGTCTTTAAGTGGACATGGCCTGTTTTATTGGAGCAATAATATCTAATCAAAGAGAAATTGATCAATGAAGAGAGAAATGTGGTTTTAGAAATGTTATCTAATTAGGTTTCAATGGATTAGAATAAACTGATTTTATTTTACGGGGTATTGAGTGTGATTTCAGTTTTGTCTGATGTAGTTTCTAGGAGGGTAACTTCTTACCTTTGCTGCCTTGTGTTGCTTGCAGAATCATGGAAATCCCACCAGTCATGAGCCCGAGCTGGTCTTGACTAACTTTACTACTCGTCTGGGACATCGTGCTGGGAGGTATTAAATTTTCTTCATGTTGCATGTTAGAAACCATCTAAATTTTCCTCACTATAGCTGACCGGAAGAATGAGTTGGGATAAGCTGTGTGATCATACGTGCTATCTTCCCACAAAAATGATAATACTCTTGTTTTCTATAACTTAACCATGTTTTCAGTGTGGTTTGTATGATCTCACAGTTTTTCCATGTATCATTTTCTTTGTTGACTTCTTACACACTGGTTTTCTTCTTAATAAAACATTCTTTTGTTCATATGTACCCTCCAGAATAATACAGTCACTTTTCCCGCAAGAACCAAATTTCCGGGGTCGAAGAGTTGTAACCTTTCACAATCAACGTGATTATATATTCTTCCGGCATCACCGGTATGCTTTGGATTCATTAAATTTTGCCAGGAATAAACCTGTGGGTAATCTTTTCTTTTCTTTTCTATAAACACCTTTCCAATAGAGTTTTCCAACTATTATGTGCACAGTTACATCTTTGAAACCAAAGAGAGTAAACAGAGTGATTCAAAAGGTAAAAAAGGAAAAGATGGCAAGGGTGAGAAGATCTCTCAACAGAAAGTGATTGCACGCCTTCAGGTTATGTTTCCCTATCAAATTTGTTGTTAACATTTGTTGTTGTGGAGTTGATATCCTTTCTACCAGGATCATAAGTTATACTTTTCTTTTTCTCTTCTTGTTGATTAACTCTATGAACTGAGTCAAACCTTGTAATCTTAATATTCTGCCTTGGGCACTAGTGAAACATCAAACGCATCTGGAACTTTAGCTAGGCCCTTGATAATTTCAACTACATTTGGGTACTCCATCTAAGTTATGGGTCTCAATTTTACCCAAACATCTCTGTTGAAACCCCTATTATCTTGGTAGTCTGTGTGCCAATAGTTCTCCTCTAAACATGCAGGAGTGTGGTCCTAGATTTACACTGAAGTTGAGAAGTCTCCAACATGGAACATTTGATACCAAAGGCGGTGAATATGAATGGGTTCACAAGGTAGCTTTTGAATGGTTTCTGTTTGGTATATATATTGATTTGATTTGTTGACGCTTTTTTTCCCTCTAAATTTTGTGAGATTATGAAACTGTTCATATTTCTTCTCATTTGAATTTCAGCCGGAAATGGACACCAGCCGGAGGAGGTTTTTCTTGTGAGTTGCATCAGATCGTTCCAGTTTATTTGTTCCAGTTTATTCGTCTTGGTGTATAAGCAAATTTTTTTGCATTCCGGGCTGGTACCTGAACAACTGATGTTAAAATCCTGATCCAATTTGTAATGTGTAATTTAAAAATAGAAAAATGAAAATTGTGATAAGTTTTGCCCAATTGTTTATTCAATTATGGACTACTTGAAGATTATATGAATATATTTATCATTTGATTAGAACACCCGTCATAATTTTTCTTAATTTCTATACCTTTTTCATGTCTGATTGTGTGATGCATTTCTCTTTCTTTCTTTTTTTTATGAAAGATTATTGGTTGCATTTTTATATCTGAAGTATACAAAATTATTTTTTTAATTGTTTAGAAGTATTTATATTAAAAATAATTTTTAAAAAGTAAAAAAATATTATTTTTATACATTTCTAAACAAAAAAATATTTTAAAAAATAATTGTTTCATATCACTTCAATCAATTTAATGGGTAGATTTGTTTGTTTTTCTTTTTTCTAAATGAATTATAAATATAAATATTTTACATGTAAAAAAACATGAATTAATGTAAAATAGTGTATTGGTTTGCTTCCGGGTTAATATTAATTTTTTAAAAAAAAGTTAAAAAAATATTTAAAATATAAAGAATATTTTNAGCTTTTAAGGTCTGATAGTTATACAAGACTTGAGTAAATTGGGTTTGGTAGTCATGACAAACCTAAAAAACTTAAATTTTTCATAAAAAAAATTTGGACTAATACGAAGTGTTCTGAATAATTTTTTTATAAATATTTTTTATTTTTTATAAAAAAAATAAACTATAATATCATAAATAGAAATTCTAAATAATTTTTTTTTCTTTTTATAAAAAAAATATTTAAACTATCGGAATATCCTAAGTTTAGAAATTCTAATTAATTTTTTTATAAATTATTTTTATATTTATAAAAATACATTTAAAATATTTTAAATAGGGATTCTAATTAATTTTTAAAAAAAATTATTTTTTTTATAAATTTTTAAATCTAGCAATCAAATCAAATCTAAAAAATTTAGATATTACAGTCATATCCAAACTTCATAGATCTGATGATCATGCGAGAGATGCTATTAACAGCCTTGGATAAAGGAAACGTATCAACATTTACAGACTTTTCCCGATTAAACTTTTGTCGGCTCTGCCAGCAATTCTTGACCTAAACCTGGAGAAAAGAAAACATAGATCAACATGCAGAGACTTTTCCTCTTGCTCACATCCACGTAGATCTTAAATTAAGTAAACTCAAAAGCTAATTGTTGAAACAATAAAGAAAAAAAAAACAAATGAAGCACCTAATAATCTCCATCACTTTTTAAGATACAAAGGTAGCTTAAACACACAGCATTTGAACTTTACAGCAAGGGGGGAGGAGATCGAATTTTATTTCAATTATGATTTTTTTTCATCACACAATATATCAGAAAATTATTGAATATTAAAAAAATCATAATTGGTACCTTTCAAGTATTTTGTTAAGAAGATATTTAAAAAATATATAAATTATTTTAATTATTTATATCACTTGTATTTAATTATTATTATTAATAATAATAATAACTAATTTTTAAAGATCCAAACAAAAATTCTTAAAATTTTTTTAAAAGGATTGTTTTTTTTTTAAATGAACTTGGGCCAAGTTGCATAAGCTCAGCGTACTGACATGCAGACTTGGTGCTTGTAGCCCATGTGCAAATTCAAAAATTAAATTATGATGTTAATATTGAAAATAAATTTTAAAAAATAAAAAAAATTTACATATACCTAACAAGAAATGATTTTGTTATTTCATGATTTTCATTTCATCTCCCTTTTTTTCCACAATACAAGCTAGTCTAATTGAAAGATGAATTTTTTTTTCTTACTATTAATGTTAACAAAACACTAAAAAAAGGAGATGTTTTTAGCGTGCATTACCTCACAAAACACTATTTATTTTAATAATATTTTAAAAAAATTTGTTTCTTTTTCAATTTTAATTTCATAATTCAACATTTTCTTTTATTGAAATTGAGCTTCATCATATATATTAATTTGTTTTCTATAGATTATTCGAGTCTCATAATCCGATCACGGGTTTAGTGTGCTAACTCTTTTTTTAATTTTGATATCATTCTTCAACATTTTCTTGTTAGGGATTGAGATTTATTATTTGTTTTGATTTACTTTCTATGAGGTTATCTCAGTCTCATGACCCGAGTCACGGGTTTGACAAATTAACCTAAGTTGACTTGAGTGATTTTTTTGTCCTTTTTAAAAATTGAATTTTTTTTTCAATTTCATCTTTCAATATTGAGTTGGTTGAGAATTGTGATTCATAACTTATTTCAATTTGCTTTTTTTAAGATCATATCAGCCTCATAATCTAAGTAGTGAGTTTGGTAGGTTAACATAGATTGACTTGGATAGTTTTATTGTTTTTTTATGAGATTATCTCGGTCTTATGACTTGAATTACGGGTTTAGCGTGTTAACCCGGGTTGACCGGGGTTATTTTTCTGTTATTTTTCTAATTATATTTTTTAATTTAATTTTTTAATATTGGATTAATCGATAATTATGTTTTATAATTTGTTTTGATTTGATTTCTATAAGGTTTTTCTGGTCTCATAACTCGAGTTCTAGGTTTGACAGGTTAACCTGAGTTAACCAGGATCCTTTCTTTAATTTTTTTTTAATTTCATCCTTCAATAATGAGTTAATTGAAAATCAGGCTGCACAACTTATTTCGATCTGCTTTCTATGGGGTTAACATGATCTCTTGACCATAATTACAAGTTTGGTAGGTTAATCCGGGTCAATCCAATATGTTTCCATTTTAATATAAAAGAATGTGTATATATATATATATATATATATATATATATATATATATATATATATATATATATATATATATATATATATAATTTGTTTAGTCAAATTATTTTTTTACTAGATATCTGAGTTGTCTTTATAGCCATCAATTGACTAAATTACATCGAGTCAACTCTTAAATAATTTAATTTTTTTTATTAAAAAAATATCAATATTGCCTAGATATTTTTTACATTCAAAAAGATTGGATCCGATATCAGCATAGCGCGAGACAAGAATATTGTGTATTGCTATTACTGTTAAGAATTATCATTATCTTTTCTAGGCTTAAACAAGTAGCTTATTGGCCACATGTACATTAAAGGTCAAATGTCAAAGATTGTTCGACTTTGTATTTTCTATATGGATGGATTTTAAAACCGTGTTTGATACGAAAAAAATATTAAATTAATAATTTTTAATAATTTTGATGTACTAATATCAAAAATAAAATATTTTAATATATATTAAATAAAAAAAATTTTAAAAAATATTATTCTCCATTATCCATTATAGTATACACACTCATTTGAGGCTACAAAAATGTAATTTCTTGTTTTATATATATATATATATAAAATACAGACATGTAACATCTCATCAGTGAACTATTTGCCTAAGATTCAATCAATCAGATGAGAAATTTGCCTCCTAATGAAAAAAATATTAAGTAAATAATCCAACACTGTTCTCAAATTTTTAATTTGTTTATTTTTGAATTTCAAAAGTATTTTTTTAAATTAATTTTATTGTTATTTTTTTTCTTTGTTTTAAATTAATATTTTTTGATATTTTCCAGATCATTTTGATGTGTCAATGTAAAAAATAATTTTAAAAAATAAAAAAAATATTATTTTAATATATTTTTAAATAAAAAATATTTAAGAAACAACTATCTCAACGTAAAAAAATGATTTTTTATACTTGCTGAGCACCACTTCTTCGTGTTTGGTATTATGGTAGCTGTTGTGGTTTGAAAAAAGTTGTTTTAAAAATATATGTGGTTTTAAAAGTACTTTTAGTTGAAGTTGGTTTGGAAAAATATATGTTTGGTTAAAACTGTGGTTGAAATTGAGGTTGAACAAAAAGTTGTTTAATGTGTTTGGTTAAAAATTCTTTTCAAATTGAGGTTATAAAATAACTAAAAAAGACATATATTAATATTGATGGTTTTTTATTGAAATGGTGTACATTTAACTTTATATAAAGTATTTTTTTATTGTTCCATTAAACTATTTGCAATTTCATCAAGTACGAAATACATCTGACAATGACTACAGTTTCCATAGCTTCCTGAGCGTGCAACAACATCAAATAAAATATCATCAGGAAAAAAATTAGGATTGCGATCAAATTCTGCAAATGCTATGACATCATGTGATCTCCTTCTAATATAATTATGTAGTTTCATTGAATAATGTTAAACACTAGTTTTTCAAATAAAACACAATATCTGAGAAATGTTTTTGGATTTTTTTTATTTTACTAGGTCGGACCCAGACACCGGGCATTTAGGTTTGGGTCGGACCCAGTCCATCCATGAATAATGGAGCATGCAAAAGACGAAAGAGAAGGAGAAGGAGAAGGGGAAAAGGAAGGGGAAGAGGAAGAGAAAGAGCAGTGACTGGCGTTGAAAATGATGGAGGGCAATGGTGAGCTGAGGGAGTTGCTCTCCAATGTGCTCTGTTGTGCTCTGTTTTTGTTGTTCTTCTTTGGACAGTGGAGAATACAGAAGACGAAGGAGAAGGAGAAGAGTAGGGGCTGGCGGTGGAAACGGCAGAGGCTGGTGGTGAGCTGCTCTCCACTTTTCACATGCAACGTGAACAGTGGAGAATGTAAAAGACGAAGGAGAAGGAGAAGAGGAAGAGCAGTGGCTGGCGGTGGAAACGATGGAGGCCGGTGGTGAGCTGAGGGATTTGCTCTCCACTGTGCTCTATTATGCTATGTTTCTGTTCTTCTTCTTCAGACAGTGGAGAATGCAGAAAATGAGGGAGAAGAAGAAGTGGTTGGCGGTGAAAACAGAGGAGGCTAGTGGTGAGCTACTCTCCACTGTTCACATGCAACGTGAATAGTAGAGGATGTAGAAGATGAAGGGGAAGGGGAAGGGGAAGAGCAGTGGCTAGCGATGGAAAGGGCAGAGGCTGGTGGTGAGCTGAGGGAGCTGCTCTCCACTGTGCTCTATTGTGCACTGTTTCTGTTCTTCTTTTTCTGACAGTGGAGAATGCAGAAGACGAAGGAGAAGGAGAAGGAGAAAGAGGAAGAGCAGTAGCTGGCAGTGGAAACGGCGGAGGCCGGTGATGAGCAGAGGGAGCTGCTCTCCACTGTGCTTTGTTTATGTTCTTCTTCCTCGGCACCTCTGTTTACTATGTTTATAAATACAGTCTGCAACTCAGCATAGAAAACACCTTGAAATTGCTTTTGGTTCTCTTGCGGTTTAACAACATATGTTCATTGGTCCTACAAACAGTAATGTTTGTTTATACTATAACCTAACACATGACAACGACGTTATCTGTAAACGCAGCCGCAGCGCCAAACTCACACCTGGACCGAAATGGACACCATAACGTCACAATCATAAAATTGGTTTTTTAGTGACGAACTAATTGTAAACAGAATCAATGACAACGACTTTCCGTCGCTAATTATCAAAAGAATTAATGGTTTCTGTCACTAATTAGTGATGAAATTAGGAGAAAAACAAAAAATATTTTAGTAATTTCATAGAAAATATTTTAAAACAAATCAATATTTTTTTTCCTCTCATACCCTCTCATATTTTCTTTTCATTATCTCTTTCACCTCTAAATTTAATGGGATGAATTCCATCTCGATAATATCAAATCAGATCAATATCATGAATAAAAATATCTGAACTCTCAAGTCGTCGAGAATTGAATAATAATGGAGGAAAGGAGGAAAGCAGCTTCAAAAGGGCAAGAGTTTTTGCATCCTTCTATTTTCTTATTCTTCACGTCTCATAATCAAATCCATCAACATCCTTTCACCATATTTTCTATCTTTAATTTTTTTTCATCAGTACTTTCTCTCCTTGATATATTTTGTTTTCTCATTTTGCTTTTCTTTTCTTTTATTTATTACATTATCTTTTCATAGAATATTTGGATTTTCATTTAATTCAAATTATATTTTTTATATAATTTTTTATTTTAACTACTGATGAAATTACTAATGAAATATTTAAATCTGAAAACAAATCCATTGATGAGTTTTGACTAACGTGTGTTTTATTAATAATTGTTATGATCTGGTTACCTTTTTGATATAATAATGGGTTTGTTTATTTTTTTGGAGTTTTTTTTGACAATATGAATTTTTTTAATTTCTTACAGTCAACTCATATGCGAAAAAATATATAATGTAGTTTTGTGTCAATATTGAAAAATATAATATTTTTATTCATTTTTTTATTACAGTTTCTTATTTTAATTAGTTATAAAATATCCATTGAAATATTTTTTTAAAAAATAAAATCCAATAAAAACTCGAGGCTCCGTTTATTTGCTGGATTTTTTTTTTGAAAAGTGGTTTACTTGGAAAGTGAATTATTTTTCGATATTTGGTAGTGTCATAAAAAATAAATTGAAAAACATTTTCCAGTATTTGGTTATGTTATGGAAAATAAGCTGGAAAATAACTTATTAATGTTTAATTTTTTTTTCAAGTTTATTAAAATAATAAGGAACAAATCTTACAAATTAAAAAGTTGAATGAGAATGAAATTGAAAAAAAAATCTAATTTTATAAATTACCTCAAATAAAATAAATAATAATCAAAGTAATGTAAATCAAATCTAACAAATAAAAAAAATTGAAAGATAATGAAATTAAAATAATAATAATTAAAATTTCATAAATTATTTGAAATAAAAAAATCAAAAGATTGAGGATCAAATTTGATAAATAAAAAATTTCAATTAAAAAAATGAGAAGAGAAAAGCAAATAACAATCATAAAAATAAAAATAAAGACCAAAATTAATATAAAAATCAAATTAAATCAGAACTTAAGGGATGAAATTAAAAAAAATCAAACAAAATATATATCAATTAAAAGTTTGATAACCAAATTTGGTATAATCAACCAATAATATAGTATTTCTAAATTTTTCATAACTTCTGGAAAGTATTTTCCGCCCAAAATAAAAGAAAAAAAATTTCCTGAAAATCAAACTAAATTTTTTTTGACTAGAAGTATTTTCCGTTGATCAACTTTTCTAATAACAAATAAAAATATAAAAATTTAAAAAATAAAAATCATTTTCTAACAAACAAACAAACACCCCTCAATAAGTTTTGTGTCGATATTGAAAAATATAATATTTTTATTCAATTTTTTTCCTTATAATTTTTTATTTTAATCAGTGGAAAAATATCCATTAAAATATTATTTAAAAAAATAAAATCCAAAAAAAACTCAATGAGTTTTGACCACCAAAAAAAGGTTGGCCCAATTAAAGTCACATCACCGTCACGAGTCCCAACTTGCCATTGGCAGCCAGGAAAGAGCACCGTCATGAACCGACAGCAACGTGTACGCGGTTGCATGATGCATACGTGTCACTTGAGTATGTTTGCTTAAACAAGTAGATGATAAGATGCTCTCCGTTTCTCCTTCCATTCCTAGAAATCTGGTTCCTTGACGCCCACATACCCTTCACCTCTTTTCCTTTTCCTTTTTCTTTTTCTTTTTTCTCTTAAAAAAATACCGAACTAAACGGATATTATAAAAAAAGACGGGACAAAACGTTGGGGCCCCCATTTCCGATTTTTATCCGGTTTAGAAACCCACTTGTCGCGCGCTTTCGCTGCAAGCAAGTTGAGTTTATAATTTCTAGAATAAAAAACTTTTGATATTATCGTTTAGATAATTCAAAAAAGTTCAATATCATCCTTTATTTAGAAATCATACGAGATTTGATTCGAAGTAATCTTATCAACCAGATACATTAAAAAAAAAGGAATTTAAAAGGAAAAAAAATTATATTTATGCTAATAAACTCGTTAAACTCATAATAATTTAATTTATGAACTCGGTTGAATTAATTTTTTTATTTTATTATTATATAATAAAAAATAAAAAAATTACAAAACAAAAAACCAAATGAACAATAAAAAAAAAAAAAACTGTAGACCTATTAAAAAGCTGAGGTGGATGTGCATGAGAGAGACTCACGCAACTGGATTGTTTTTTTTCCCTTGCTATTAATAAGTTGCCCGTCTCTTCTTAAAAAAAAAAAAAAAAAAAAAAAAGAAACAAATTTGTTTTCAAACCTACGATGTTGACATTACACTTATGTATTAACCACTGAGCTATGGTATAAAATTATTAACCTAAGGGCTAATTTAATTTATTAGGTATATTCTTTTTAATAGTTATAAGTTTAAATTTTTTTTATCATCATTGAAAGTTTATATAGTTTTTAATTTTAGATTTTTTAAATTTTTTTAAATTTTTAAAATAGTATAAAAAAATAAATATAAAAAAAATTTTTATAAAAAAAAATATTTTTTTTTTTTTTTTTTTTTATTATAAACCGTTAAATAGAGCACACTTTTCTAATTGTATGTATAATTCACCACCCAGATCTTGATTGGTTTTATTAAGGTACGAGGATGGCTCTTGTTGGCTTGCCAGCTGGAAGTTTTGCTGAGGACGAAGACTAATCATTTTTTTCTGGGTTGGATGGCTAGGGGTGGGTTCTGGGTGGGGGGGGGGGGGAAAAAAAAAATTTATATTTTAAAAAAAATAAAAAATAATTTACTAAACATTAATATTGTTTTAGTTTTTAGATTTTTTTAAAATTCATTTTTAAAAATTTATATAAATTCAGTTAAAAATTAACATACACCACTTTTCTAATTGGTCTCCATTATGAACCAATAAGAATTCTAGTGCTTGGACTATCTATACGAGCATCTTAATTAAACGTAAAACATACTTTATTGGTTTTCCATCTAACGGCATACGAGGATGTTCCCCCCTGTTTTTTGCTTTTCTGTTTTAGGCTTATTGCCTGTAATTTGTTTTTGTTTCTTTGGACCAATTTTATTCTGTCTAGGGTCGATTTTTTTTATATAATATAAAAAACGATAACTGGTTTAATTTTCATAAAAAATTTAAAAAAAAAAAAAAAAATAAAAAAAATTTTTCTGGGTTGGATGTGAATACCTATATATAAATAAAGCTATCATGTAACAAATTTAATGTTGAATGATGTATTATTACTACTACTATTATTATTATCACTATACTATTGTCATTATTATTATTATTATTATTATTATTATTATTATTATTACAACTATCACTATTACTAATAAGTAAGACCATCGTGTTTTTTTGGTGTTTTATTATTATCGTGACCATTATCATCATCATCATATAATATTATTATTTTAAAAATTTTTATTATTACTAAAATTACCATTATTTTATTCTTATCCACTATATCTTATAACTAGTAATTATTTTAAAAACTAATTAAAAATATTATTTTATATTTATTTTATTAAAAACATTATTATTAAAAAATAATTATTATTGTTTAACATACCGCCATAGATTGTAACATCTCTATCACTATCCCTATGATTATTATTATATATAATTGAAGAATTAAATTGAAAACAAATAAAACTTTAATAAAAGAGAAATTGACTAAAATTAAAATTAAAAATCAAAATTAAAATTAAAATGATGGATTTTGGAAATTGGTTTTATTATTATTATCATTATTACCACTATTATTATCATAATAAATTATTATTACTATTATTATCGCTATTATTAACAGTATTATCATTATTAGTAGTATTTATTAATAATATTGTTAATATCATTATTATTATCATTATTATTATCACTATTACAACTACTATAATTGCCATTATTAATATTATCCCTGTCACTATCCCTATGATTATTATTATTATATAATTGAAGAATTAAATTGAAAACAAATAAAACTTTAATAAAAAAGAAAATGACTAAAATTAAAATTAAAAATCAAAATCAAAATGATGGATTTTGAAACACCAACAATAATGAGGGTTGGATTTAGTTTTTTAGGACTAGAAGAGAGAAATGAAAGAAAAACAAATAAAGGGTTACCAACGATAAACTGGTCATTTTTAGATGACATGCGTCACTCATAAAAAAAGAACACAACGAAAAAAAAATGAGACAGCGAAAGTATATTTTCAATCATTAGGAAGCGTCGCATGCGCCACTCAAAATGCATGAAGCCTCCAACGTGCCAATAATTTTTTCAATTTAAAAATAATAATTAAATAGTAAATTATTTTATCACCCTTAACCAAACCAACAATTATATATAAAAAAAAAAACTAACATGAAAAGTCACTAATACCTCGATGGCTTAAATTTTTGTAACTCCAAGGTCATACTTGTAATTTTAATGACTAATCTCTGATCGTTGATATTTTTCGTCCAATAATTTTTGTTTTTTTTTAATTTTATCCAAGATTTTAACTACACGAGGATTTTCATCTATAGCTATAAAATTTTCTTTGTACTTTATTAATTTTGGGTTGGAAGTTATAGTACTTAACACCATAGCCCGATATGATCCATTGCCATTTCTAACATTTTTAGGAACGAGGTTGAACATATTTGTCTATTTAATCTCAACAGTTGTTTATAGGGTTACTGATTCTGTTAGTTTCTGTATGAATGAAACATGCTTGAACGGGTACCTCATCACATATATATAAGGGTCGATTGGATCTCTTTACCTTAGCCGTTTATTTATCACTAGCCCTCCGTTAGTAACGGCGTTAACAATGAACAATAACATCACTTATGATTCGACACACGTCTTTTGTAATTTCTTCACATTTCCTGAATATATTTTACTTTCTTAATATTATAAATCATTCTGATATTATAGAATAAGCTGAAATAAGAAAAATTTGAAAGAAAATAAAATAATAGAGCATGAGAAAAAGAACTCGATGTTTCAAATTTGAAAGAAAATCAAATAATAAAACATAAGAAAGAAAGCAATTAAACTAAAACACTTTTCATATTTTAAAAAATAAAAATAAAAATAAAACCTGATTAATTTAAACAAAACAGAAAATTTTTTTATTTAAAATAAAAAAATTTAAATTCTGGTTCGAGCATGATTAATATTTAATTATTAATTACTAAACTTTACCATCATGAGAATATTTTCTTTTACTTATTTATTTATTCTATTTTCTATTCAATTCCTTAAATATTTGAAAAATAATTTTAAAATACTAAAATATAATTTTTATAAATGAAAATCAATGAGTAAATTGAAATGTGTTACTCAATTAACACATCTAAGGCTTTGTTTATTTGTGTAGAAGTGTTCTTGATATTATGATGTAATTTTTTTTAAATATTTTTTAAATTTAAAATACTAAAATATAATTTTTATAAATGAAAATCAATAAATAAATTAAAATGTGTTACTCAGTTAACACAAATGTTTTTGATATTGTGATGTAAATGTTTTTTAAAAATAATTTTTATTTAAGAATATAATAATTTTTTTAATTTTTAACATCAACATATTAAAATCATTAAAAAAATATTAATTAAATAATGTTTTTTAAACCAAATAAAATTTTAATATACATTGAAATATAATTAAAAGTACAAAAACAAACAGTTGTATAAAAAAATATAAAAAATAACTCAATTAATATCACTAAAGGAACATGATTAATGTTTAACAGTGAAAAGACGGATGAAATCATCAGCCCGTTGTTTGCATATATAATTTTGTTTGTTTTCAGCTATGTTGACTTTCCTTCGTAAATGTTTTTTATTTTTTTTATTTTAAATTATTTTTTAAATATTTTTATATGTTAGTATTAAAAATAAATTTTAAAAAATAAAAAAATATTATTTTAATATATTTTTAAATTAAAAAAATACAAACACAATATTGAAATAATACACCTTTTTTAATGGAGAAAAACAAGTATAATGTTTGGTAATGTGGTTAAAATATTATTTATTTAAAATTTGATTTTTTTATTTAAAATTAATTTTGAAATAGTATTAGAATATAAGAAATAAAATTTAAAAAAGAAAGATATTTATTTTTTTTAAAATCCTTTAAAATATAACTTTTTACCGCAATGTAATATAATTTGCGAGGCCTGAAAAGTATGATAATCAAGTTGGAGCCCACAGACAGGAGAGTGTGCTAAGCTGTCCTCTTACGCAGGCAAGCAAGCAAGCAGAAAACTACAAAAACGGCCATGGGCCCCGTTTGAGCTCTCCAACAGCAACATACACGGATTCCAATCTGTCAAGGTCTTAATTGAAGATTTCTCTTAAAGTTCAAAAAAAGAGGTTTTACCAGTAATTAGGGTGTTTGTTATTGTGTTTGCGGGTCAGGTTCATCTGCAACCATAACTTTTAGTGTTTGGTAAAATTAAAAGAGCAATTTTTTTATTATGGGATCCACTGATAACTGTGGTGTGCCACAGGTTTTTGAGACTCGTCTAAACATTAGCACCAACAGTGGAGCATGGCTCCACTGTTCAGTGAACAGTGGAGCCATGCTCCATTGTAACATTGTTCACGTATTAACGTGCATAGTTTTTTTTTTTTTAAATTTTGAAAAACAATGCAAATTAATTCACTCGCATTGTTCGCATGAAATTTTTTTTTTTAAAAACCAGTGTAATTAATTGATTTCACTCGCACTATTCACGTGAACGTGAACAATATTTTTTTTTGTTTGTTAAAAAAAATAGTTTAAGGTGAATTAAATTTACTCGTATTGTAATCTCAATTTTATTCCTGATAATATTTTACCTAATTTTATTGCACGCTCAAAAAATCATGAAAACTATCGTTCTTGTCGAATGAATTTTGTACGTAATGAAATTGTAAATTTTTTTTAAAAAAATTGAGTTTTACTCGAAAAACTAGTATTTAATATTATTTATAACACTACATAAATTAGAAGGATATCGCATGATAACATAGCATTTGTGAAATTTGATCGCAATTCCAATTATGTTCTTGTCGGGTCCGACCCAGTTAAAAAAATTCAGTTTTTATTTTTATTTTAATTGTGTTTTATTCAAAAAATTAGAAGGATATCGTTTGATGACGTAACAAAAAATTCAGTTTTTGTTGTTGCATGCTTAAGAAACCATGAAAAATATAGTCATTGTTGGATAGATTTTGTATGCGATGACATTGCATATAGTTTAATGGAATAATAAAAAATATTTGATATCAATATTATTTATTTCATGATGTAATAATAGTAGTTAAATCTTCAATATTTAAATTAAAAATATTTTTTAATTATTTTATAACCTCAATTTGAAAAGCATTTTTTTAACCAAACACATTAAACTACTTTTTGTTCAACCTCAATTTCAACCACAGTTTTAACCAAACACCTATTTTTTCAAACCAACCTCAACTAAAAATACTTTTTATAAAACAACTTTTTTCAAACCACAACCACAACAACAACCGCAATACCAAACACAACTCCAAAAACAGCACAGGGATTCTCTCTTCTGGTCTCTATAAAATGCGAAAAGCTTCTTCACGAGGGTGACACTTGCCAGAGAAAATAATCTCAATCTCCATCCACAAGTTTCCCCGAACCCTCATTTGCTATATCTTCTCTTCTCCTTTCTTTCCCCCTTTCCTTCAACAAAGTCAACAGGTTTTTCCTACGGTGGCTAGAACACTAAAAGATGGTAACTTTGTTGTTTGCTTCGATTTTCTCAGTGTTTTTGTTGGGTTTTTGTCTTTCTAACGCGGGGTTTGATTGAATGATTGATACAGGTTGCGGTCGTGGAGTCTAATGCGAATTCAAACATCGTGGGTCAGTTAAATTCAGGATTTAATGAGAGTAATATTTTAAATGGAAATGGAACTATTTCAAGAACCAACAGTGGTTGTGGCTATGTGTCTTCAACGAGTTCAGCAATGACTGATGAGCCTTGTGTTTCTTGCACTACTTTTAACATCCTGGCTCCTATCTACAAGCGACTTGATCAAAAGGTCTGTTCTTGTCCCTTTTGAATTCAGAAATTAGTGTTAATTCTTCTTGTTTTTCATCTTCTTTTAATTTTTTAAGAATTTATTTGTGTGCTTTTATTTTGTTGTGAAATAGAATCAAAGTGTTCGTGAAAGCAATTTCAGATCAGTTTGGCTCTCTAGAAACCAGAAGATTTTGAATTGGTTGCTTCACGAGAGATCTTCAATTATATGTCTCCAGGTGGGTGCTTAATTCCCTTTCTATTTCACTGTCACTGTGGATCTAACCTTGTATGAAAAAATAAAAAGCGTTGGTTGTTGTATTTGAAAATTATACTAGCTGGCTTTTTTCTGTGTTGAAATCTTGTTTTTTTTTCCTGTAGGAATTCTGGGTTGGAAATGAAGAACTTGTGCATATGTACCAGCAGAGCCTTGGTGATGCTGGCTATGTGACTTTCCAGCTTGCACGAACCAATAACCGGGGAGATGGTAATTAATATGCCGTTTAAGCTCCTCCTTTTCTTTTAGTTGGTTTCTTCTTGGGCTATGTGGATCCTTAAAGCAAGCAACTTTTTTTTTTTTCTTTAATGATCTCATGCTTTTCAAAAGACATCTTTGGTCATCAGCTTAGGTCAGGCTGATTTTTTGACTGTCATTCAATTTCGTACAAACATGATGAAATTAAAATTAGCCATGCCATATTTCTGGATAGCCGACTTCACATACTGGCAGGCCATGAGGTGGAAAAACCATCTTCTTGGGTCTGCAGTAATTTGAATTATTATTTTCTTTTTGCTTATTTTGGTAGTCATATGTAAACTGCACTTTGTATGCTATTCTACCCTTAAGTATGCTTATTTTTTGCTATATGATTTTACTGACCTCCAAGCGAGTGCTGATTGGACTGGAAATTTTATTCTCTCCACAGGTCTGCTAACTGCTGTGCGTAAGGACTGCTTTACGGTTCTAAATTGTCGAGAGGTGCTCTTCCATGACTGTGGAGACCGTGTTGCTCAGTTACTGCATGTCCAATCAGCGCTTCCCTTTTCACAAAACCGGAAAGGCACTGCTCAGCAAGAATTTCTTATTGTTAACACTCACTTATTATTTCCTCACGATTCCTGTCTGTCTGTAGTTAGACTGGATCAGGTATATAAATATCTCTTTAGTTATAATCGTCTACTTCGTTTTGAATTTCTAGTCCTAGTTCTTCTTTGCTATGTTTGTTCCAATAGTTACCTTGAGGTTTGTAAATGGTTTTTTTCTAGGTTTACAAAATACTACAATATGTGGAACAATATCAGAGAGAAAACAAACTCAACCTTATGCCAATCCTACTCTGTGGGTGAGCTTCTCGTCTTGATTTGTGAAGTAGATAATTCTTGCATAGCCTCTGAATATAGACATCCTCATTTTCTTTTCATTTGTTTGATGCTTTATCCAGTGATTGGAATGGAAGCAAGAGTGGACATGTTTACAAATTCCTGAGGTCTCAGGGGTTTGTATCTTCATATGACATTGCCCATCAATATACTGACAGTTATGCAGATGCTCACAGGGTAAGTTTCAAGTCCCAATCCAATGATTCCATATCACTAGATAACAACATCTAAATCCGCTGCCTACCTCAATTTTTTTTCCTTGTCTCTCTTTCTGCATCACACAGTGGGTTAGCCACCGAAATCATAGGGGTAACATCTGTGGTGTTGACTTCATATGGCTGTGTAATTCTATTAAATCAAGGAAACCATTGAAGAAAAGTTGGTCTGAAGCAGTATTTGGAATAATAAAGGTGAGTTCAATCATTTCTCACATGTTCTTCATATTTTACTCTTCAGTTCTTTTTTACTTTCAATCATTTTCCAGCACATCAGATCATTTTACTTCCTCGCTCTGCCAGTTTGATATTTTGTGCTAGAGAAGTGAAGATGAAACATGGAATAATATTGTTAGAAAAGGAAACAGAATTGTACTATACAGATGAGTCAAGACCATTTATTTTACTTCAGTTCATATCTTCCTAAAATTTGTATGTGTCTCAGAAAACTAGTTCAATTTTTCATCTTGATATAGTAGACAATTGTTATGTATCAGACAAGGATGTTCGGAAATCCTTGATTTTATTTTCCTTCTCTTAAGTAATTATTTGGAGGAAGCTTCTTCTTCTTCTTCTTCTTCTTTTTTAAAAAAAAAAGAGGAAAAAAAGAAAGACATAGTTGTTTACTGTCTGCTAGCTAAGTAATCGCAATCCAACCATGGACAGTAGGAATTTATGCCTAAGAAATCTTAATATTTACAGCTGATGCTGCTTGTTGCAGCATGTACCATCTATTCTGACATATAAGATTCGTTAAACTTCACTGAAATTGTAGTCAAGAACCGGTTATCATCATGCTAGTTTCCAAGTCCCTAAAAGTACTTTACATACCGTGTTGTATATATGGCTATGCTGTTCAGTTCACTTCTTGCCGTCAATGCAAAGTAGTGTGCGCACACTATACATTGGAAAGTTAAACTGAATTACATTTTAGCATCCTTATTTCACAAATCAAGGGGCATAAAACCTAGAGCTGGCTCTGGCAAAGTGCCCCAATAACATAAATGTCTTTTGATTTGGAACTGCACATAATCTACTGATTTCAACTCCTGATTGCTGTAATTTTTCTTGGTTCCAGTGTCAGCTCCAAAAAGCTTCGTTGGTTGAAAATGATGCATTTGCATTTCTAAAGGCTGACAACCATGGCAATTTTATAACATATTCAGCTTTCTGTGAAGCACTCCGCCAGGTACTTTTACAAGCAGCTTGATAATAAACGTGCACTTTTAAGTGGAAAGATGAACTTACCATATTTTAATCTTATTCAGGTAAATTTAATTGGTCTTCCTTATGGACTCAGTTCCCAGGAGACAGAAGATTTGTGGATGCAAGCCGACATTAATGGAAATGGAGTTGTTGGGTATGAAGAATTTAGGGTATGGTACATCCCTGACCTATGGTACTAGCTGGTGCATTGCTGTGTGTTAAATTTACAATTCCAGGCATGCTTATGAATATTAAGAATACGTGGAATTCTGTTTCGCTTACCTTTGTATCCGTGTTAGATTGGTGTCTACCACTTCATGTGTTACATATCGCTTACGAAAATGCTTAATAATTGCAGAGGAGGATATGGAATTCAGAATGCTCAGAGCCAAGAGAGGAAAACTACAGTGAGAGGACAGGGGACTGTGAACAGGGCTTAGAGGAAGAAGCCATTGGTTTCAATGTAAAGAAAGCAGTTCTATTCCCTCGAGAAGCTGAGAAAGGAAGGTGGCCAGAAAATTATTCCCTCTCAGATCATGCTCCACTCACCGTGGTGTTCACTCCAGTAAGAATCCAGGGATCCCAGCGTGACACGTTTCTAGATAAAACTGGCTCAGAAAAATAAAGGGGTAGATAAGAGAGTGAAGCGTGTAAATCAGAAATAACTGTCTATAGTGATCCATATCCCTGGGAATAACTAGTTCCCTTGGCCAAAATTTTCAGGCAAAGAGAGAACTATGTATATCCCAGATTGTCTTTGTTTTGTAATGTGAAACGCCAAATCAGAACCATTCCAAATGTAGATAAATCTGTTCATCAATTTTCTAAAGAACTGTGTTTTCCGTCATGTCATATCGTATCTGGATGCTACCTTTTTATGGGTTGCCTGAATGCTTCTGTTCAGTAACTGTTTCTTTCCTAAACAATTACCAAGGAAATCATTTATTCCTCTCTTGGTTTTTTTTCTTTTTGACAAAGTATAGTTTTTGGTCCTCGTCATTTTGACAAAGTATAGTTTTTGGTCCTCGTGAGATAAGACAGACAGCTTGACAGATATTTTTTTGTCTCATCCTTCCCACGAGACAATCTTATCTCTAGGCCATGCTCACCGATGGCATCCCAAGAGTCCAGATGCCACCCGCCTCCTCAGTCTGGTCCGTTTATGGTCCTGACTTGGGCTCTGAGGATCGATTTGGTTTTAGATAAGGCTTGGACCTGGAAGATAATACCAAGATTGCTTGGTATATAAATAATCTTGCTGCTGAAGAACAGCTACCGCAGCTGCTGCTGCTAGTTATTGCAATTTGCATGGTTCTATTAGGCTAGCAATACAACAAAAGAAAATCCAGCCATCCATCCTCTTCTATCCTACTTTTACTACAGGTTATCACGACAACCAGCTAGGAGGCATTTTTATCAGGAGAACGTTCTAGAAGATGGTAGAATGAATGAAGACGGGAAGCAAGATTTTTGATTTTCGATAGGGTTACAGAAGATTGTGGAGTGGGGCCCTAGAAAACTTGGGAATCAAGCTGGAGCGGAGTTCAAGCCCCGGTGGAAAAGAGTGATCCTTTTCTCTCACTTTTTTCCATTCGAGGGGGTCCGAATGGTGGGGTCCCACCCCCTTCAACTTTCTTCTCAACGAAGTAGTTTCAAATGTCAATATGCCACATCAGCACACCCTCTTGTTTCTTTCTACTTTTAACAACTTCTCCTGGAAGGTTATTGACTCTTTGTTCACAATACAGAATCTATCCATCTTCCCCAGTATATTATAAACACACACACTCGCTCTCTCATCGAACCCAAGCACCCACCCCTCTTCAAGGAAAGAAAAAATTGTCACTCGTCGGTTGCTGAATCTGCTGGTCCTCCCTCCCTCCCTCTCAATCTCAAACCTCATCTCAACTCAGGCATGGCTTTCTTTCCTGTTTTAGGAAGAGGAATGAATAGCAAGATCCAATCAGGTGAGTCAGATCTTGCTCGTAATGCAACTTTTGAATGATCGTTTTAACCCCCTTAATCTCCCCCCCTCTCTCTAACTGTCATATTGTTCTCTTAGTTATGGAAAATCCAACAGACGGAATGCCATCCGCACCAGCAGTTGGATATAGGTTTCGTCCCACGGACGAAGAGTTGATTAGCAATTACTTGAAGCCAAAATTGCTCGGTGATGACTTGGAAGATTTACTCATCATCGCAGAGGTCAAAGTCTGTAAACATGAACCCTGGGATCTACCTGGTAACTATACACCTCTTTCCGTTTCTTCTTTTTTAATTTTTTTATTATTGTTTCTATCGCAATAGTGGATTAACGCAGTGATTATTATGTAGTTAAATCGGAAATTAAGTCCGATGATGCAGTTTGGTATTTCTTTTGCCCTCGAGATTTAAAGTACTCAAACAGCAGACGCTCTAACCGGAGAACGAAAGCCGGATTCTGGAAACCAACCGGCAAAACTATTAAAGTAAAGGCTAAGCGTAACAAGGAGGTGATTGGTACTAAGAAGACTTTGGTTTTCTATAGATCAGCTAGTCCTAAAGCCGAGAGGACTGCATGGATCATTCATGAATACGAAGTGTTCGTATCTGATTCAAAGCTCTCTAATCTGGTAAGTGCAAATTATTATTATTATTATTATTATTTAATGTAATTTAGTGACGCTGTGTTTGAAGAGTAGTTTATTTTGTAATAGTAGAGGTCTTAGTCTTCTTGCAAAAACATTAGTTAATTGCTGATTTGAATTAATGTGTTACGATTTTCTTAAATGGAGAGGGAAAAATAACTTAGCTTAATTTATGGCTATTGTTTCTACGAAATTGGAAACCAGGATGTTAATTGGTTATTATCTCGAGGTGTAAGAAATAGTCATTTGTGCATAGGCAGTAATTCTGGCTTCATGAGTTGTGTTTTTTCAAATTTCGTTTGAATGCTAGGTTGCTTTTAGAAATTTGGTTTTGCTAGTGTATGCTCTCATGTGCAGATAATTCACTCAATGACTCGAGGTTTTCATTTTCAACATGTGCAGGGGGGATATGTTCTCTGTAAATTGAAGAAAAAACTAGATGAGAAAACCAGTAAAGGTGTACCAAAAAACCATTCTGCTTCTACCTCAGGTTTTGAAGCTGAACCAAGCTGCAGTATGGCTTCTGATTTTGAAAATCAAAATCGTAGTGAGTTGACAACGAATTCTGCTTGTGTCGAAAGTGAATCAAGCCACTGTCTGGCTTCTGATTTTGAAAATCCAAATTCAAACGAGCTGCCGACTAACTTAGCTCAGGAAGCGAGTGAGTCGAGCCACTTTTTGACTACTAATAACCAAAACCCAAATGAGCTGATGTCTAATTCGGCTTATTACGGAAGGGGGTTGCACCACTCCATGGCTACTAATTTTGGTAATCCAAACTCAAATGAGCTGATATCTAGTTCATCCTATGATGGAAGTGGTTTACTCTACTCTATGAATTCAAATTATGAAATTCAATACTCAAATGAGCTGAATTCTAATTCGGCTTATGATGGAAGTGGTCGTTTACTCCACTCCATGACTTCAAATTATGAAATTCAATACCCAAATAAGCTGATAGTTAATTCAGCTTATAATGGAAGTGAACAGAGCCACTATATGGCTTCTGATTCTGATTATGTGTCATACTATGAGAATTGTTGGTTTACGGCTTCTGATTTTGAAGGTCCATTATCACCTCTTCAACCTGAAGGTGAAACCGGTCCTTCCATGGAGATGCCTTTTCAGTTTACAAATTGCCTACTGGCTTCTGATTTTGAAAATCAAAATATAGACAAGGAAACAGATATATCAGCCCCCGATGAAGGTGAAAGGAGTTCTCCTACAGTAATGCCTTTGGATTTTTTGGAAAATGAAAATCCTTTGGGGAAGATTGATATGTCAACCCTTGAAGAAGGTGGTTTGTGTGGCTTGATGGCTTCACCAGAAAACAGTCCAGCAGTTGATTCGTTTCTGCAGTTTCCACAGGTTAGAATTTAGAAGTGCCATTTTTTTTTAAATAATTACATAGAATTAACATGCCTTGCAGTTTTAAACCCAGTCATATGGAGTATAAATTGAAAACACACTGTTGATTCTTACATCAAAATGATACTTCCTGCAGCGAAGCCCTGAACAATTGGCTGAGCTGGAAGCATTCCTGGAGCTAGAGGACAGCCTTAACCCTCCGCCTCAGCCACCTGCATCTACAAGCACCGAGGAAGTCCCTAATTATACGGGCATTGGTTCTGTGTCTTATTGAACACATCTGTTATTTCCTATATATCTGCCCTATTTGGGTATTTATATAAACACAATATTCAAACTGGAGTTACTATGTGGCTAATGTTGCCACCTTGTACCCCCAAATCTGCTTACCGATACAACTTATGCTGCTCTAGTTGTTAGATTTCTTGCATGGTATTTGATCTGCACATTCACTTTCTGTATAGTGGATGCTACTGAGTTTGATCAGTCCATGCAGCTCCGGGCTGTTTAAAGCCCATGCCTTCTAAAGTTTGCGGCTATATCCAAACATTAAGAGGAAGATTTTATTACTAGTAGTAAAAGATGCTTGGTCCAGTTCTGGATTTGTTAAATAGAATGTACTATGTAATTCCTATATGTAGTTGCTTGGGTTGCTTCAGCTACATGTTACTCTGTGTGTGAAGGGAGATTTGTAACAAGTGAAAACAGCTCGTATGAGCTTTGTATCTATATGTATCAGCTTTGTTTCAAAGATCAATGAGTACGTTCAATTGATATATTCCCGTTCTGATTTCTTATATTTGATAGACCTCGGCTTGCTGAGTGTGAGCATTGAGTGGTGCTGAAAGCATAGAAATATGCGAAGATCAATATTATGTGTTCATTCAGCGTTGAACAGATGTGTTCAGCGTTCTGGCCTGGAGAATGGCGATGGTACTGTCGTGGTTGAAAAGCTCATTTCGAATGTTATATGAATCCTGCATAGTTGCTGTCAACATCTTTTGAGATAGAAAGTAAAAAGAAAAAAGAAAAGGTGAAGCTCTGTTGAAGAGAAACCTAAAAACCAAACTTGTAAAATTAAGTAAACTGGATACTAATTATACTGACGCCTGCCATTGAAGCTGATATCAAAGCTCCCCCAGACCAGACACCCCCGCATAGCATGTAGAACATTTAATATAATCATTGATTTCAAATAAATCTAATTTTTTTTCACAAAATAACAGAGTTACAAAAACTCTCGACAAAATAACACAATTTGTGCTTATCTTGGTTCCCCCATTGTGGCTTATAAAAAGGTCGTGACTGGGAAACACCACATTAAGAAAACGTCAAGTTTTTCGATTCATGATTTCTTTTATAAAAACACCATATTAAAAAGGGAGGTTGGAGTTTAAATCCAACATGTCGCGATTACGAATCATGACAGGGTAAGATGTTGTAATTAAGAATCGTGACATGCTGAAACTATACCATTTTACCCTTTTTTTTTTAGTTTAACGTGGGTATCGGGGTTAGCTTGCGCGTACCTCGACTAATTCCACGGGCTCTTAAGTTAACGACCACGTAAACCTCCAGTGGCCATCATATGAGTAACTACAGGGCTCGAACCTAAGACCACAGAGAGAGCAAACTTCTTGGTCCCAAGCTCTTACCACTGGGTCACCACCTAGATGGTTAAACTATGCTATTTCATCAATGTTTTTAATTTATTGTGCTATTTTTTTTTAAATCCTTAAAATTTGGTGATGTTTAGTATATTAGAAGATAGACTAGATCATTTTTCGTGTTTCGCTGCGGGTCAGATCAATTTTTTTTTATATTAAAAAAAATGCTTAAGTGTTGTTGATATGTTTTTTAACAGGAAAAAAAAAAATTAAACTATATGAGAATTAATATAATATGACCTGGTCAAGTTGACAAGTTTAAAGACAACCCAGACAATTGATAAAAATATAGTTTCACTAAAAAAATCAACATGACATCTTTTTTTTTCAAATGTTAAAGCAACAATATATTCGATTGACTTAGATGAACTAGGGTTAACCTGTCAAATTTGCTACTCAGATCATGTGATCATGATAACCCTATAGAAAGCAAATAAAATTATTTTTATTAAACTCAATTCTCAATCAACTTGATTTTGAATAATGAAATTAAAAAAAAAATCAATTAAAAAAAAGAGCCAAGTCAACCCGAATTCACCTACCAAACTTAGATCATGATATTGAGATAACCTCATATAAAGCAAATAAAAAAAAATTATGAAACTCAATTCTCAATCAACCCAATGTTAAAAGATGAAATTATAAAAATATCAATTAAAAAAGGATATTAAAAACTATATGAGTTAATTGACCAAACCCGTGACCCGGGTCATGAGATTGAAATAATCTCATAGAACGCAATCTGAAAAAAATATGAAGCCTAATTTCAGATCAACTTGATATTGAAAGATGTAATTGAAAAAATAAATCAACTAAAACAATGATAAAAAAACCAAATTCAATCGTTTAACCCACGATCTAGGTCATAAGACTGTGATAATCCATAGAAAGCAAATGAAAAATTTATAAAGCTCAATTCGCAATCAACCCAATGTTGAAGGATTAAATAGAAAAATTAAAAACAATAAAAAAATAACCCGCGTCAACCTATAAAACCCAAGTTAGGAGATCAAAATAACTCCATAGAAAGAAAATAAAAGGAAATTATAAATTTCAATTCTCAAACACCCAATGTTAAAGTATGAAATTGAAAAAAAATATTCAATTAAAAAAAAGAGAAAAAAACCCGAGTTAACCTATCTAACCCATAAAACTCGCGACTTAAGTCATGATACCGTGATAAATCCACATAAAGTAAATCAAAACAAATTATAAAGTTCATAGAAATCCAATTTTAAAGGAAGAAATTGAAAAGAATAGGTTTGAAATTAAAAGAAAAAAGGCCTAAAAAAAGTTGAGGACCATAGTGAAAATGGCCTTGACATTTCACTATTCATTGCTATAGTGAAATGCCAAGGTCTTTTAGCATATTCTAAGTTTATTTTTCCCACACTATGTCGCAAGTCGAGTCAAGTTTTTTTAATGTAAAAAAAGATGCTCAGGTGATGATAACTTGAGTTAACCCGGGTTAATATGACAAATATGTGAGATATGAGATCAAAACAAATTATGAAGTTCATAGAAATCCAATTTTGAAGGAAGAAATTGAAAAGAATAGGTTTGAAATTAAAAGAAAAAAGGCCTAAAAAAAGTTGAGGACCATAGTGAAAATGGCTTTGACATTTCACTATTCATTGCTATAGTGAAATGCCAAGGTCTTTTAGCATATTCTAAGTTTATTTTTCCCACACTATGTCGCAAGTCAAGTCAAGTTTTTTTAATGTAAAAAAAGATGCTTAGGTGATGATAACTTGAGTTAACCCGAGTTAACATGACAAATATGTGAGATATGAGATCAGGATACCATATATAATATAAAATGCAAAAAAAAAAACACAAAAAAGAAACGTTAAAGAAAAAACCCGAGTCAATATGGGTTAACTTTACTGATCCGTCACCCGTGATATGAGATCAAGATTAAAAATTTTATTTTTTAAAAAAAATAACCTAGAAAAAAGGATCGAAGTTAAAAAAAACCTTGAGTCACCTCAACTTTACTTGACTAACCCGCGACCTGAGATGACCCTATAAAAAGAAAACGTATAAAAAAATAAAAAAGCTTAAGATCTATAAACCTAAAGTCATAAGATGAAATTAATTTTTTTTTTGAAAAAAAACATTGAAAAAAATAATCTAAAACAACCTAGATTAACTTGGCTAACCCGCAACCCGAGATACCCTTATAAAATTAGAAAATGAGAAAAAAAATAATCAAAAGAACGAGGACCAAAATTGGATAAAAATAATAAATGAAATAAAATGTTGATGAAAAAAATTGAAAAACAAATTAAGAAAAGTATAAAAAAAACAACTGAAAGAATGAGGACCAAAATTGGATAAAAAAACTAAGTAAAATCAAATGTGGAGGGATAAATTGAAAAAAAAACTAAGAAAAGAATAACAAAAGAGCAATTAAAAGAATAAGGACCAAAATTGAATAAAAAAAATAAAATAAACTGTTATAGAGAAAAATTAAAAAAATAAAAAAATTAAGAAAATGATTAAAAATATATAAAAATAAGTGTCATATTTGATATAAAAATCAAATAAATCCAAATGAAAATGGATGAAATAAAAAAATAAATAATAAAATAATAAAATAAAAACCAATCAAAAAATGATGATCACAATTGAAAAAAAAAAAGAGGACAAGTTTGAAATTTGACTCACTCCACATGGAAATAAAAAAAAAAAAATGGCCACAATTGAGAGAGAAAAGAAGGGGGAAGAAAAAAACTCCAACCTCAAATTTGACTACATGTTCCATCCCAAACTTTGTTGCCATTGGAAACTTCTGACAATGCAATTTTGGTCGTCGGAATACTTCCGACACATGTTACATATGAGTTGCTTGAAGGGCACAAACAACATCCACTCACTAGCGCATGCGTACAACCCTTTTTTTATTATTTTTATTAGTTAAAATACTGATTTGTCTATAATTCAAATAGATTATACAAAAAATGAGAAAAATACTGAAATATCTCTTGAGTCCTTTAATTTTCTTGACTCAAAGAACAATGTAGTATTTGTTTTTTTTTTAAAAAAAAACCAGAAATGATGCAAAAAGCCCTCTCATTTTTTATTTTTGTGCTAACATCTTAAAGGTATTTATGTAATTTAATTATGTGAAAAAGTTAGTATATTGTTATATTCTCAATTAATTATATAATACCAAATGAATCCTCTCGAAAAGACTATCTTACTCCATAAAATAGTTATATGGTCATTTGTTTGTTTTAATAAAAGATATCATTACATTGCAATCTACGGTTAAATGTGTATTTTTTTTAAAAAAACTATTGTGGTTTATTTTTTTTTGGTAATTTTAATTAATTAAATTTACAAAAGCAATCAAGAGTTCGTGTTTTTTCTTTCATTTATTATACTACTTGGTGGATTAAAAGCAAAACAAAAACAAATATGAATATTGGAGAATATATTACATCAGAAGATATTGGTGATTGTTCTAGAATATTCTAGATGGTGATGGAGGCAGTGGAGCCAACAGAACTTGGATTGCAAGTTGTGCAATTCAAGTCTTCGTGTGTGTTTGGCTTTTCATCTTGTCGCACTCGACATCGAGGCGGCTCTCAAAATAATTCTAGATTATGGAAAAAGAACAAATATCTAGCATCTTGTTCTTTTAAGGAAAAACATCTTATTTAAGGAGTCGCCACCTAGTATTATGGTCACTAGGAACCCTAACTGGTCAACAGAGATTCTATGGTTCGGGATTGATTATGTAAAAGGGAAGATATTATCACCCCTTAAACATTCTGCCTAAGACAAACTGCATTGTTGGTTTTGTTTTCAATTGCTAAACATTTATTCGCTTATGCTATGATGATTTGTTTATAATATTCCTGACTCTGGTGCCAGTGAATATTCGAGCTCGAATAATTCCAACTCCGGCGTTGGTAAAAATTCGTAGCTACAAAAAAAATTAGATCAATATTTTTATTCCCTACTCTAACACCAGTGAATAAATAAATAAATAAAAATAAATTTATTTTTATATATGCACATATATATATTTTCATTTTTCTAGCTAAATAAAATAAAAATACAACGAATAAAAATAATATAAATTTAAACCGGTATTTTTATTCCTGACTCTGGCGTCAGTGAATAAACTAATAAATTTATATTATTTTTATTTATGCATACACATTTTTTCTTTTTTTTCTTTTTTTATTTTTCTGTTTTTATTTTTTAATTTTTTTTGGACTGGGCTAGACCCAGCCAGCCCGGCCTGGTCACTGGCCCAAGCCAGTGACCCGGCTGGGCCAAGGATGCACACTCAATCTCTTCTGCGTGTGCACAGTGCACTGTGCCGGTGTAATTAAAATTGCATGTGCACAGTGCCTGTGTAATTAAAGATGGAAATAGAAGGAAAGATGCAAGCTTACCTGGTGCAGCTGCGGGGTGAAGACGAAGACGATGGTGACGACCGGTTAGCTCTAGTCGGCAGACGCTACTTCCTCTCCTCTGTTCCTTCTTCTACGTTGTTTTTTTTTTTTCTTTCTGTGTTGGATCCCTCTGCTCTGTCTCTTCTGCATGTCTTCTCCCTGCTTGTTCGTGCTCTCTGTTTTTCCTTGTTAGTTCCAAATCTTCTGCGTCTCAGTCTCCGTTTCGTTCTTCTCTGTGTGTTTCCTGTTGTTTTCGGTTTATACTTCTCCCCGTTTATTCCTTCCTTTTGTTTTCTTAACCCAGTCCCCTCTTTCTTCACGCGTTCGTGCCTCACGAACGCCTCTGTTTCTTTGAGCAGAAACAGGGGCAAAAAATTTGCTCCCCTCTATATAATTTCCCTCCTTTGGTTCCCCCCTTCTTTGCCGGTTCTCCTTCTCTGGTTTTTATAACCAGAGAATGCCATGCAGTCGCATGGATTTTAATGCAATAAAGGCATTCGTTTTTCTTCTTTTTTCGGGTGAAGAAGATGAACAGTGTTAATGTTAATGGCCATTTGCGTTTTGATCCTTGACATTTTGAATTTTTGCCGTCCAGTCCTTGGGTTTTAATTTCTTGCAAATTTGACCAGAATCAGCTCCATACTTTGATAGTTTTTCAATTGCATCCCTGAATAAATTAATTCCAAGTTCAATTAAGTCTCAAAACTTATCAATTCTCCGATTCAACCCTTGATTTGATTAATTAAATTAATTCCAAGCTCAATTAAGTCTCAAATCTTATCAATTATCCAATTAAACCCTTAATTGGATTAATTAAATTAATTTCAAGTTCAATTAAGTCTCAAAACTTATCAATTCTCCAATTAAGCCCTTAATTGGATTAATTAAATTAATTCCAAACTCAATTAAGTCTCAAAACTTATCAATTCTCCAATTAAGCCCTTGATTTGATTAATTAAACTAGTCAAGAATTTAATTAAATCTTTAAACTTCCAATCATGTTACCCTTAACCCAAATTTTAATTCATTCTTCATTTATTTTATTTTTACTTGTTTTTCATCAATTTTTTCAGTAAAAACAATAATTAAAATAAAAATAAAAGGGTCAAAAATTGGGTTATGACACATCTTATCGGAGGTTGTGGAAATGAATTGCTAATTTATTTTGTTTGATTCTCGTTTGGTGAAAAAAAGTTTATACTTTAAATTTTTTTATTTTTTATTTATTTTTATAATGAATATTGCTCATGGTTGTAAAATCAAACTTGACTGTAGAATTGGGTCAAAACTCGAGTCATAAATAACTCAATAACATGTATAAGAAGTAAAGAGGTTAAGGACCTGTTTTTAACTAGGTTAGCAAGGCAATTAAATTTTTTAATCAAAACAATTGAATTTTTTGTTTTTTTTACTTTAAAGAAATCAATTTAGATTTCAGATCAATTAAATTCACGGATATTAAACCCGGAATGGCCCGACAGGTCGACCCGATAGCTGGACCGGTCCGGATTTGTTAAAAGACTGGTTGTTGCAATAACTCGGTAAAACCTTGTCGACCCAGCGGGTCGACCCATGACCCAGGCGAACCCGGAGGAGACCTGTTTTTTTTTTTTTTCAAATGTAGTTTTTTTTCTATATCTCTTTTTTTCATATTTTTTTAGTTAGTTATTAATACTTTTTAAAGTTCATTATATAAATATTATAAAAATATTTTATTTTTTCAATGTGAAATTTCAAACCCTTTCGTAAATATACTTTATGTTTACAAGAAAAAAATTTATGTTTTTTAAATGTAAGATTTGAAATTCTTTAATATATATATTCTATATTACCAAGAAAAAATTATTTCTTTAATATGGAATTTGAAACCCTTTCGTATATATACTTTATGTTCACAAGAAAAAAGTTGTCTTTTCAATATAGGGTAATTTTGTTTTTGTTTAAATACTTCAACTTAAAAGGATAGCATAATATCTTTTCAATGTGAGATTTGAAACTCTTTAATATATATATACTCTATATTCACAAAAAAAAATTATGTTTTTTTTGTTTAAATATTTCAATTTTATAAAATAACATAATATTTTTTTAATATGGAATAATTTTTTTTAAATATTATTTTAAATTTTAATATTTATAAAAAATATATTTTATATTCACATAGATTTTTTTAATTTATTTATATAAAATATTAAAACTTTAAATAATTATTAATGAATCAAATTTTGAGTGAACTCATCATATCAGTTCAAGTTGTACTATTATGATTGTGATAATTAATTATTAATGGATATAAAACATATTATTTTGTGGAGTTAGATTATATTTAAAAAAAATTAAAAATTTTAGCTTATTTTAATAAACTAAAATAAAAAATAGAAAATATTAAAACCAACATCTAACACCACTCCAAACAGCTATTATAAGACATTGTACGGACATACAGGACACGGTTTAACATGGGACCCACTTATCTAAAAGACCAATGACATTGGAATGAAAACTTCTCGGGGAAGTAGATTCTGGGGTTGACGTCTTGAATATAAAAGCACCACCACTCTACTTTTGCCTATATAAAGAGCGCGCCCCTTCATCCTGCAGAACCACAGTTTCTTGTGCACACCACCAGCTTTCTTTTCTGGTTATTTGCCTCTCCTTAATTCACTTTCTTCTACAAAATACGGTGTGGTTGCACTGCATCTTATATATACATGTTTATCTTGCAATCTCCATTGCTTTAGCAATTTAATCTGTTTTGATTTGCCTTCTTTTTTCTTCAGCTGCAAACAACCTGATCAAGCGAGGATGACAAACAGAGCTTTATCTTTCCCATCATCTCCTGTTGGCTATGTATTTCGTCCGACCGATGAAGAATTGGTGAATCATTACCTGAGGTTAAAAATGCATGGCGGCTATGAACAAGAAGTCAGCATAATCGCCGAAGTTAATGTGTGCGACTTTGAGCCTTGGGTACTCCCTGGTACGTGTTCATGTGTCATGTGCGATGTTTTAAATTACTTCCCTGTTTATCTTTGTTCGCGATTGTCGATTAACAAAAACTCATGTTAATGTGCGCGCAGGGCTTTCTACATATCAGTCAAACGATCCAGAGTGTTATTTCTTTTGTCCGCGCAGTTATAAGTACGTAAATAGTCACCGGGCTAATAGGACAACTGAAGCTGGATACTGGAAAGTGACCGGCAAGAATCGTATAATCAAAGCTAAATCTACCAAGGAGCATATTGCTACCAAGAAGACTCTGGTTTTCTACGAGAATCGTGTTCCTAATGGAGTCAAGACCGAATGGGTCATACACGAGTACCATCCAACTTTCAGCTTCCACAACCAGGTACTGTCAAGCTTCACTTAATTTGTTCTATATATAGTTTTTTCTTCCCTTTTCATTCCAAAAAGGAGAATTGGATTTGAAGGTATAGTAGAAGAGAAAGATTAACAGAAATGCATGAGATCAGGCCCATTGATCACGCTTTTGTGTTTATATATATATAAACCTAAAATGGTCACTGGCTAGACTTGAAATACTCTTTTCCCGTTATATACAGGTGATTTTGTTTTAATGATGGTGTTTTTTTTTGCCCCGAGAAGCTTGTTTATAAGAACTCTCTGAAAATTTTAGTATTTGCTGTTCTTTCTTTTCATTTTTATATTGATAAAATAGAATTTTAATTATGCTATCAAAATATGGTTTGGTCACCATGTGTAGAGGGACTTCGTTCTCTGCAAACTGAAGAAACATCCAGATGAGAACATGCCAACATTTGAAGAAAGTGAATCAAGTTCCAATGTTCCTTATGGTCTTGGAAATCTAAATCCAACTGTGCGTAATTATCCCCTGACCTTTGAAGAAGGTGGACATACTGCCCAGATGGCTTCTAATTCAGCAAACAATAGGCTATAGGTGGGAAATAGAACGAATTTAACAGGCAGTTTCTTATGGCAAATTATTTCATAATAAGAGAATATCAAGCAATTGTGTTTGTTTTACAGGAAGAGATCAATCAACTCCGAACACAACTGGAATCATTCCGTGGCTTTGATGATGGAGATTTCGGCCTGAATTCTGCCCTGCAGTTTTCACCTGGGAATTATATGTAAAACCTATCCTGCAATGGGTTTTCGATCGTCCATGTCTATCAAAATTTGCTGTATATATGTATTAAACCTAGCCTGGAATAACAGAGTTCATATGTACTGGGTGAAGTGTGGTTGATCATATGCCATAAGAACAACTTGCCTCAAGTTGTTCTTTATGGTGTTTCTCCTTGTTTGTTTTTTCCCAAGAGGAATTGAATGCATTTCAAGTGTGCTCAGCCTTGTTTATGTTTATCGACTGGTAATTGTTGATTATTTAGCTGTAGTCAGCGTTGGAAAAGAAGGTTGGTGGGAGCAGGAGGAGGAGGATGGGGGAAGCATGGTGGAAACTCCCGCTTCTGTATCTTGTTACCCTCGTATGAGTGACGAAACCTCCTGGAATCACGAAATTAGATTAGAATGATCTCGACACGGTAACGGGGTAATGATAATAACGGTTGTTTTTTTTTAAGGATTTTAAAAATATTAATTAATCCCTTTTTAAATATAATTACTAATAGATTCCATTAAAAATACCTTCATATCTCTAAACACCAGGTTACCAATTTTATTTTAATAATGATTTTGTTTTCTTAATTAGAATAAAATGTTTCAGTTTTGAAATATTTCACGTATCGTTTTGGAATTATACTAATAATATATATATAATAATATATATATATATATATATATAATTCAATAAATATAATTCAAATTCAAGATGAATTAATTATAAATTATGCAATATAAACAAAATATCAAATAAATATAATTTTAAAATTTAAAATATTTCTAAATAGTTAAGATTAAATAGATCTTTCATTTAAAGTAATTTAACTTAAATAAAATATCAAAATATTATGAAAGTAAAATGTTTTAACACAAATATTTTAAATATAAAGTTAGGTCAATGTTATCAAGGCTAATGGGATCTAAAATATCCTTTATTTTGTTTAAATTTCTAAAAAGTATAAACCTGAAAACAATAATATGAATATAAACCATATATATAAGTAATAAATCTAATTTTAAAAATCTAATATCATTATTAATAAAAATAGTAATAATAATTTTCAATATTAGTATTAATATCATTGTGATTGAAAATAGTAATGAAAATGAGCCTTTTATACTTGAGTGGTTTAATTAATTAAATTAAATCAGGTTTTATTTGATTTAATAATTTTTTAAGACCAAAATGGAACATATAAAATGAAACCGAAATATTCCGATTGAAAATTAATTAAAAAATCCAAAACAAAACAAGATTTAATATAAAATAAAAATTATTCTATTCAATTTTATTTTTTAATTAATATAAAATATTTCAAACAAAACAAAATTAACAATTTTGCTGGAAACTAACGTATCCATCAAGCATAAAATCAGGCATTCACAATGCGAATTGACAGTGAAAGTCAAATCTCCTATACTAGAGTATAATATAACTACTGTACCTTGTAATGTCATAGGAAAGAAGGTAGAAAGAGGGGTTTGGGAAAGTTCTTGGTTCTTACCAGCAAACAAGTAAAATAGCAGTGGGCAACTTCTTCGTCCCAGCTGAACTAGGACCCATGCCATTGACTGGTGGGGTCACTTTTTCTACAATTTGTATGGCATTCCTTCCAACCCCATGGCTTCTCAACAGAACAACACAAGACACCCTCCTTCTATAATCAAATTCCTTGTTATTATTGGATATTGCTCGCGTTAAACTCCAACCAGTTCATCTTGCTCAACATTGGGTGTGTTTTACTACTCTTCATTGCTTTTGAGTCATATGAAAGTGTTTTCAATGTGATTAGAAGAATGTCTGCTACATCTATGCTTGTTTGATGCTTGAGTTCTTATTTATGTTGTTCTATCCTGGAACTGTGCTGATAGACTGCTGCTTGAGTTCTTATTGTTTTCTAGTTCTTCCCCCCTGTAGAGGGCTCTTGTTCTTTGCAAGTTAAAGTACAAGGCAGATGACTCGGCTGCTAATTTGCCTGATTGTGATGTTTATAAATAAATGAGAGTAGGGAAACGCTATAAAGCTCTTGTAGGTTTAGAAAGAGGTATAAATGAATAAGTAGTATTGTGTTAATTCAATAAAATATGATAAATATAAATAGAAAAAGGAAAGAGGGATTCGAAAAATTTAAAAGAGAGAACCGGCAGGAGAGAAGGGGGAAAGAAGAAGAAGAAGAGAAAAGATGAAAAGATAAAGGAAGGAGAAGAGAGTTTGAGAAAATAAGTTAAAAGAGTAAGATTTATGCTTTGATGTGTAGAAATGTGTTTTTTTTAGCTTTAAATTTTTGTTTTGTTGAATATTAGGGATTACTTTTGTTGGACCTTCAAAACCTGCTCTTTTGTTGAAATTAGTATTTTTCTTTTATGTCTAGTTAGTGCTCCACAATTATGAATTTGTATTAACTCTGATATTAAAACAATCAAATTATATATTAACTCGTATATTAACCTTACCTATATGTTGGTCATGGATCGGGAAATCGGGTCATGATGATGATGAAGGTGAGCCTATTCAGGTTATGGGTTCTCATGTTGAAAATAATGCGGTGCTTAATAATAACCAAGAGGTGAGATAGAGCATTCCCTATTCAAATTTTTGTAATATAGTTTTTCATGTGAAGCATGAGAAGCATATGTGTTTCCTTGCTTATGATTCTGACTCCAGGTAGATGCAGCGCTACTGCAATCTCTCATTGACAATCATGGGGCAAGTTCTGATTTTCCTTTCGCACTGCAGTCACAGAACCATGTGCAGAATAATAACCAAGAGGTGAGATGGAGCATTCCCTATTCCAGTTTGTACAATGTGGTTTTTCATGAGAAGCATATGTGTTTACTTGCCTATGATTCTGAGTCCAGGTAGATGCAGAGCAACTGCAATTTCTCATTGACAGTCAAGAGGCCTGTTTCGATTCTCCTTCCGCACTGCAGTCACAGAACCTTGATGACCTTGATGAAGAGGATGTGATAGATTTTGCAGATTCTCTCCCTATTGCTCCAGATGAATATGGCGTTGAAATTCCTCCACACCTCCTAAATGATTACATCCCACCAACACCAAGGTCATCAAGTCATGCTTATGTTTTGGATAGCAGTGACAGAGAAACTTATCTTGCCTATGGAGAGGTAATAGAAAATCTCTAATGGCCACTGGAGAATGTTTCCTTCAGTAGCGCCTGGTTCTCTCAATAATTATGCAAGAGAATGTTAATGGGAGCATTGAAGTAGTATGTGATTTACTCATTATTTCAATGCCACCAAGTACATTCTCTACAGTCATGAAAGATCTTAAGATGAAGTGAGGATTTTTTTTTTATGCTTTCGTGCACAGGTCAACCATTCTAAGTTCGTTGAGAACACTTCGAAATTTAATTCGTCTGTTTGTATCTTCATGACAGTCTCCAAACTTGTATGGTGGGCACGGTAGTTCAAGAGAATACCGGCGGAAGCAAATGGCTCATAGTGATAATACCCTCTCGATGGGGCCTTCTTCCATGAATTCCACTACTGCAACTAGGCATGAACAGATTAATTTAATTCAATCAGGCTTTCTAAGGATCCACAAAGCTCAGCACGCACCAATACCCCACAGCTTCATGGAGCTCGAGGGAATTTCTGCTAAAGGAGATCAATTGCCGGGTGGGATTTCAAGCACAGCATCCAAACATAAGGTGAGGATCTTAAATTGGAGGACGAAAAACATGGAAGCGACTTGTGTCTATCTAGTGAATGAAATTAAATTCTTCCTGTATATCTTTGCAGGCAAGAGAAGGTGCAAAGCAAATTGCTAATATTGGCCTGCCTAAGAAGGTTGGCATAGAAAAAGACAGGGAAATAGTTCAGGTTATGAATGCAAAGCCGGATGTGAAGTCGAGATCAAATGGTTCGGCTGGCAATGAAAGGTGGGGCCGTTTCATTCACCTTGAAACAACTACATCAAGCCATATATCGAGTCCTCCATCTGTTTATCTTTCGAATTTAGTCGTGGGTCTGTTTCTGTTCTTAATCATGCTCAGAGAAGCGCTGATTGTTCACTGAGAGAAGCTTCTCTTATAAGGCTATCGTCAAGAGTTTCCAGTATAACAAGAACGCTTTATTTTTTGCGGGAAAAGGTCAGCAGGAGGAGGACTTGAAATCCGAAAATCTTGAACCCTCAACCAGCTGACAGAATGGATTTCTGTTTTTGCTAGCTTGTATATTATATATTGCCCCTTTCTCATGGCTGCTGGGGCTAGACTGTATTTACTGTTTGCTGTATAAATTATATTATGCTATAATTATTACAAGAAAACTCTAAAGTGCATGGGTTGAATGTTTTTCAACGTAGCAATCGACAGTGTCTTTTTTTCTCTCCCTCAATTTGGTTCTCAATCTTTGTTTCTCTTCAATTGTGTCCTTCAATGCCTGATTTCATAGCTAATTTATCAAAACAATTTAAGGAGGGAAAAATTGAAACAAAGGGGATCAAAGTATAAACCAAGGAGGAAATAAGTGGCGGTTTAAAAATTTTGACAAACAATACACTTCAATCCTTTTACTTTTAAATGAATATTTTTAGCATATATATTTTCAGAATTTATCTTTTTAAAATATAATTCTTTTTTTTATAAAAAAATATTTAAACATCGAAGAGTTTCTAAATCTATTATAAATTTTTTTTGAAAGGACCAATTATTTTAGCTTAATAAACATTAAATCGACTACCATCAAATATCTTAGCTAAAGATAATAAAAGAAATTAAAAAATTAATTATTTAATATATAAATCTTACTCCCAAACCTATTTGGATTTTTCAAGAATTCATTAAGAAGAAATTTGGATTCACAGCATTAACTCAAGGAAATCACGAGACATGAGGAGCAAAGATGGCATCTGGAAAAAAAAATAAAAAATAAAAACCTTTTGAGCGATCAAATTTGTAGTTACATGATCATTACAAGTTGGACAGAAGTTCAAATAATAATTTGATGGATATATTTGACATGTTAAGAGACGTAGGGCACGAGACCAGCTAAAAAAAGGGCCAAAAGCATGCCAACCTGTTCCAGTCCGGCTGGTCGATCCCATGACCTGCCGACGCAAAATCTGGTTTGGAATTTTGTTTTTCAAACCAGAATATTATCAGGTCAAACCTAGATACTGATTGATATAATAAAATTTGAGTAAAGTTTTTTATTAAAATTTTATATAAATTGTTATTTTGATTCTTTTAAAAAAATTTATTAAGAGTTTGTTTGGTATTGTGGTGTAGAATATTTTTTAAAAGTGTTTTTATATGAAAATATTTTTTTAGAATATTTGAAAATAACACATCAAAATCATTAAAAGATACTAAAAACACATTAATTTAGTGTTTTTTTTTATGATAAATATATTTTTAAAAAGTATCTAAAAATATAAGCTACCACACTTTCAAAATTATAAAAATAGATACACTACGCTGCTGGTCTGTATTATTTTTCCATTAAAATATTTAAATTTCGCAAGTGTATTTTTAAAAAATAAGAGAAATCTAATAACTCGAGTTATAGCCCTGACCAACTAAATAATCTAGCTTTATTTAAATCATATGTGAAAAAAAAAAAAAAAAAAAATTTTTATTTATTATATATCTATACAAAAAGTATATATATATATATATAAGCGATCATGATACCATGTGAAAGAACTTTTATCCAAGAGCAAATGACAATGTTGTTTAATTTTTAGTCAATTAAACATGGAATGATGAAATATGGTAAAAAAAAGATAAAAAAAAAAATGGTGCAAGCCAACCAACATGTTAGACATGTAACCTGGACATTAAGGGACAAGCTAGTCCATAGTAACCTGACAAACTTACATTTTAGATCATGAGGTCACAATAATTCGATAGAAAAGAAAATTGAAGAAAACCACAAATCTAATTTTTTTTAAAGTAAATCAATGTCAAACGACGATATCAGAAAAGAAAATAAAACAAAAAAAGATATCAACCCTGTTACTTTTCAAACAGATGGATCAGATCATCAAATTGAAAGCACTATACATGAAAAAATCATGAAGCACAATTCCTAGGAAACGAAACGTTGAAGGATGGAATCAAAAGAAAACGAATTACAAAAACAATCCAAAATAAAAAAAATAGCAATTAAAATAATTAGGTTTAAAATCAAAATAAAAAATAAATTAAAGGGAAACAACAAATTTTCACTTTAAGAGTTAAAGTGAAACAAAAACATTAATAAAAAAAATCAAAAAAATAAGGACCAAAATGAAAAAAAACCACTATTAACTTGGATTGGAGGATGAAATTAAAAACAATATAATTTTTATAAAAGGGTTAAGGAAAAAAAATAAAAAATCATAAGAATAAGGATTAAATTGAAAACACTAATACATGATAAAAATTTGAACATGCAGAATTTTTCAACGCGTTTCTTTACATAAAAAACCCTAAATGTAAATCAAAAAATTTATAAACACATCCAATTAAATAAATCAAGAACCATTGAGTAAATAAACAAAAACAAAAGTCATCAACGATAAATAAAAATATAATTGAAAAAATTAAGAGACAAATATAGATCAAAATATTTAATATCGCAATACAAGTCATTTAACTAATTGTATTTAATGAATTTGCTTATTAAAATCAATTTGTAATAGAAATTAATATACAAACAAAATTTGTTGAATAAAATAGAAAGAAAAACATATTATGCAAGGCTGCACATATTAAAAATATTATAAGAAAATAAATATTTAATCTATATAAAATATAAAAAATAGAAATGAATTATGCTAACCTCTTACAAAAATTTAAATACACCCAATATAATTAAAAAAAACAATAATCAATATTAAAAAAGGGTAAATATGTAAAAAAAATAATAAAAAAGGGGTATTAATTAAAAAATAAATTTAAAATTATCTAAAAAGACATAAAAAAATGTGTTAATAAAAAATAAAATAAAATGAGGGTAGGCTTTTTGGGCCCTCCTAAGCTAAGCTCAGCACCCGGCAAACCAAGAGTAGGCCCATGTGCGGACTTGCAAGTTCAGGCCCCTGCGCGGGGCCTTTAATTTTTTTTTAAGTTAAAGGGTAGGCAACATGTTGTACTTCCTAATTGTCTGAAAAAAAGATGATGTATCATTTATAAATGCTTAGAATTTGGCCATTGTAGTGATTGAAAAAAACAATTGATTGGAAAACCTATTTTAAATTAATTTTTTACTCAAAACACTTAGGAAACACATTAGGAATATTGGTAAACCAATCCAAGACATCATCATATTGAACACTTGAAACCAAAAAGCTTTTAAACCGATAATCTAATAGTTAAAAAAACACCTAATCTTAACTCCCATCATTATATTAAATAATTTAACATAAAAACTGATTGTTTTGGTGATCTAAATTATCATCAATGACATCTTTTTTTTTCTATGTCAGAATCTATTTGTTGTAATAAAGACTATCTTACTCCATAAAATGCTTATTTGTTTGTTGTAATAAAGATATCATTGCATTGTTGCAATCTTGGGTTCAATGTGTATTGTTTTTAAAAAAGACTATCGTGGTTTAATTATTTTTGGTAATTTTAATTAATCAAAGTTACAAAAGCAATCAAGAGTTTGTGTTTTTTTCTTTCATTTATTATACTACTTGGTGGATTAAAAGCAAAACAAAAACAAATATGAATATTGGAGAATATATTACATCGGAAGCTATTGGTGATTGTTCTAGAATATTCTAAGATGGTGATGGAGGCAGTGGAGCCAGCAGAACTTGGATTGCAAGTTGTGAAATTCAAGTCTTCGTGTGTGTTTGGCTTTTCATATTATCGGAGGTTGTGGAAATGAATTGCTAATTTATTTTGTTTGATTCTCGTTTGGTGAAAAAAAGTTTATACTATAAATGTTTTTATTTTTTATTTATTTTTATAATGAATATTGCTCATAGCTGTAAAATCAAACTTAGCAGTAGAATTGGGTCAAAACTCGAGTCATAAATAACTCAATAACATGTATAAAAAGTAAAGAGGTTGAGGACCTGTTTTTAACTAGATCAGCAAGGCAATTAAATTTTTTAATCAAATCAGTTGATTTTTTTTTACTTTAAATAAATCAATTTAGATTTTAGATTAATCGAATTCATAGTTATTAAACCCGAACATGACATGCGGGTCGACCTGGTGGCCGGACCGCTCCGGATTTGTTAAAAGACCGGCCGGTGCAACAACCTGAAAAAACCCGGTCGACCCATAACCCGGACGAAACTCCTTTTTTTATATTTTTTTTAGTTAGTTATTAATACTTTTTAAAGTTCACTATATAAATATTAGAAAAATATTTTATTTTTTCAATGTGGGATTTGAAAGCATTTAGTATATATACTCTATGTTTTCAAGAAAAAATTAGTTTTTCAATGTGGGATTTGAAACCCTTTCGCAAATATACTTTATATTCACAAGAAAAAAAGTTAAAATTTTAATGTGAAATTTGAAGCCTTTATAACAAGAAAAAAGTTATGTTTTTTCAATGTGAGATAAAAAACTTTTTACTTTAAATACTTCAATTTAAAATGATAACATAATATCTTTTCAATGTGAGATTTGAAACCTTTTAATATATATACTCTATGTTTTCAAGAAAAAAAGTTATTTTTTCAATATGAGATTTGAAACCCTTTAGTATATATACTCTATGTTTCAAAAAAAAAAAGTTATTTTTTCAATGTGGGATTTGAAGCCCTTTAGTATATATACTCTATGTTGACAAGAAAAAAGTTATATTTTTTTAATGTAGGTTTTTAAATATTTTATTATATATACTCTATGTTTTCAAGAAAAAAACTTATTTTTTCAATGTGAGATTCGAAACCCTTTCGTATATATAGTCATATTCGCAAGAAAAAAGTTACGTTTTTTCATTGTAAGATAAAAGAATCTTTTGCTTTAAATGCTTCAACTTAAAAGGATAATATAATATCATTTCAATGTGGGATTTGAAATCATTTAATATATATACTCTATGTTTTTTTTTTAAAAGAAGTTATTCTTTCAATGTGAGATTTGAAACTCTTTCGTTATATACTCTATGCTCACAAGAAAAAAAGTTATATTTTTTTAATGTGGAATAAAAAATCTTTTGGTTTAAATACTTCAATTTAAAAGGATAACACAATATCTTTTCAATGTGGGATTTGAAGCCCTTTAATATATATATTCTAAGTTCACAAGAAAGAAATTATTTTTTCAATGTGAGATTTGAAGCCTTTTAGTATATATACTTTATGTTTATAAAAAAAAAGTAATGTTTTTTCAATCTGAGATAAGTTTTTTTAATTTTATTATTTATAACATGTATACCCTATATTCACATGAATTTTTTCTTAATTTTTTTATATAAATTATTAAAATTTTAAATATTTTTTTAAAATTTTTCTAAATTAATTTAAATTAATTTGAATTAACCTATAAAACTCCAAGTTTACTCTCTCAGTATGATAACTAAAATTAAATTTTGAGTGAACTCATCACATCAGTTCAAGTTGTACTATTATGATTGTGATAATTAATTATTAATGGATATAAAACATATTAGTTTGTGGAGTTAGATTATATTTTAAAAAAAAATTAAAATTTTTAGCTTATTTTAATAAACTAAAATAAAAAATAGAAAATATTAAAACCAACATCTAACACACTCCAAACAGCTATTATAAGACATTGTACGGACATACAGGATGGGACCCACTTATCTAAAAGACCAATGACATTGGAATGAAAACTTCTCGGGGAAGTAGATTCTGGGGTTGACGTCTTGAATATAAAAGCACCACTACTCTACTTTTGCCTATATAAAGAGCGCGCCCCTTCATCCTGCAGAACCACAGTTTCTTGTGCACACCACCAGCTTTCTTTTCTGGTTATTTGCCTCTCCTTAATTCACTTTCTTCTACAAAATACGGTGTGGTTGCACTGGATCTTATATATACATGTTTATCTTGCAATCTCCATTGCTTTAGCAATTTAATCAGTTTTGATTTGCCTTCTTTTTTCTTCAGCTGCAAACAACCTGATCAAGCGAGGATGACAAACAGAGCTTTATCTTTCCCATCATCTCCTGTTGGCTATGTATTTCGTCCGACCGATGAAGAATTGGTGAATCATTACCTGAGGTTAAAAATGCATGGCGGCTATGAACAAGAAGTCAGCATAATCGCCGAAGTTAATGTGTGCGACTTTGAGCCTTGGGTACTCCCTGGTACGTGTTCATGTGTCATGTGCGATGTTTTAAATTACTTCCCTGTTTATCTTTGTTCGCGATTGTCGATTAACAAAAACTCATGTTAATGTGCGCGCAGGGCTTTCTACATATCAGTCAAACGATCCAGAGTGTTATTTCTTTTGTCCGCGCAGTTATAAGTACGTAAACAGTCACCGGGCTAATAGGACAACTGAAGCTGGATACTGGAAAGTGACCGGCAAGAGTCGTATAATCAAAGCTAAATCTACCAAGGAGCATATTGCTACCAAGAAGACTCTGGTTTTCTACGAGAATCGTGTTCCTAATGGAGTCAAGACCGAATGGGTCATACACGAGTACCATCCAAATTTCAGCTTCCACAACCAGGTACTGTCAAGCTTCACTTAATTTGTTCTATATATAGTTTTTTCTTCCCTTTTCATTCCAAAAAGGAGAATTGGATTTGAAGGTATAGTAGAAGAGAAAGATTAACAGAAATGCATGAGATCAGGCCCATTGATCACGCTTTTGTGTTTATATATATATAAACCTAAAACAGAAAAGATGGATCAGGCCCTTGCCGCTTTGTGTTTATATATATATAAACCTAAACTGGTCACGCTAAACTTGAAACGCTCTTTTCCCGTTATATACAGGTGATTTTGTTTTAATGATGGTGTTTTTTTTTGCCCCGAGAAGCTTGTTTATAAGAACTCTCTGAAAATCTTAGTATTTGCTGTTCTTTCTTTTCATTTTTATATTGATAAAATAGAATTTTAATTATGCTATCAAAATATGGTTTGGTCACCATGTGTAGAGGGACTTCGTTCTCTGCAAACTGAAGAAACATCCAGGTGAGAACATGCCAACATTTGAAGAAAGTGAATCAAGTTCCAATGTTCCTTATGGTCTTGGAAATCTAAATCCAACTGTGCGTAATTATCCCCCGACCTTTGAAGAAGGTGGACATACTGCCCAGATGGCTTCTAATTCAGCAAACAATAGGCTAGAGGTGGGAAATAGCAAGAATTTAACAGGCAGTTTCTTATGGCAAATTATTTCATAATAAGAGAATATCAAGCAATTGTGTTTGTTTTACAGGAAGAGATCAATCAACTCCGAACACAACTGGAATCATTCCGTGGATTTGATGATGGAGATTTCGGCCTGAATTCTGCCCTGCAGTTTTCACCTGGGAATTATATGTAAACCCTATCCTGCAATGGGTTTTCGATCGTCCATGTCTATCAAAATTTGCTATATATATGTATTAAACCTAGCCTGGAATAACAGAGTTCATATGTACTGGGTGAAGTGTGGTTGATCATATGCCATAAGAACAACTTGCCTCAAGTTGTTCTTTATGGTGTTTCTCCTTGTTTGTTTTTTCCCAAGAGGAATTGAATGCATTTCAAGTGTGCTCAGCCTTGTTTATGTTTATCGACTGGTAATTGTTGATTATTTAGCTGTAGTCAGCGTTGGAAAAGAAGGTTGGTGGGAGCAGGAGGAGGAGGATGGGGGAAGCATGGTGGAAACTCCCGCTTCTGTATCTTGTTACCCTCGTATATGTGACGAAACCTCCTGGAATCACGAAATTAGATTAGAATGATCTCGACACGGTAACGGGGTAATGATAATAACGGTTGTTTTTTTTTTAGGATTTTAAAAATATTAATTAATCCCTTTTTTAATATAATTACTAATAGATTCCATTAAAAATAACTTCATATCTCTAAACACTAACATATCCATCAAGCATAAAATCAGGCATTCACAATGGGAATTGACAGTGAAAGTCAAATCTCATATACTATTGAGTATAATATAACTACTGTACCTTGTAATGTCATAGGAAAAGAAGAAGGTAACAAGAGGGGCTTGGGAAAGTTCTTGGTTCTTACCAGCAAACAAGTAAAATAGCAGTGGGCAACTTCTTCGTCCCAGCTGAACTAGGACCCATGCCATTGACTGGTGGGGTCGCTTTTCTTTTTCTACAATATGTACGGCATTTCTTCCAACCCCATGGCTTCTCAATAGAATCTCTTAGTCAGTCTCAAGTCAATGCTTTCTTGAAGATCACAACAGAACAACACAGGACACCCTCCTCCTTGTCTCTCAATCCACAACTTATATTAGGACGAGGAATGAAACTGCCTTCTTGTTAGTAGCCCTGCTTCTTGTTTTATTTGCAACTTTGTTTTATTTCTACGTTCAACTAGCACTTTTAAAACCAGTGATTGTATGTGATGGCGCCGGTGGGATTCAGATTCCATCCAACTGAAGAAGAAATCATCTGTTATTATCTGAAACACAAAATGAACGGCCGTGATTCCCTCGTTGATGATCATATTGGTGAGGTTGATCTTTATCGGCGGGATCCATGGGAATTACCTGGTTAGTACCACAAACATTGCTGATTATTTTTGATGAAGCAGTCATGATTATTACAACTATGCTAAGTTGTTCTTAATTAAATCCACACTTTCTCGATAAATCCTAATGTCTCTTTCGTGTGCATCTGTGTGATCATGTGCTTGTAGATTCTGCGAGAAAAAAGTCAGATGATCGAGTGTGGTATTACTTTTGTCGGCTTGATTACAAGCACTCAAATAGTAAACGAGCTAGCAGGGAAACCAAGAATGGATTCTGGAAATCGACCGGCAAGGTTCGTGATATCAAGGCTAAACGCACAAATGAGGTGATTGGTACTAAGAGGACTCTGGTTTTCCATTACAGATGTCCTGATTCTAAAAAAGTGGTCGGGACCAGCTGGGTCATCCACGAATTCCATGCTAAAACTACCACTTCTGACCAGGTATTATATAATACCATATAGTGTATATGGGATCATCACATTTTCTTTTCTTGGCATCCTGGGGTTAAGGTTTGACCGTGTTTTATTATTTGGTTGTGTGGAAGAAGTTAGAGTTTTGGTGTTCGATGTCGTGCTTAAATGGCATTGAATTATAACTACATTCCATTTTAATGTTGGATATTGCTCGCGTTAAACTCCAACCAGTTCATCTTGCTCAACATGGGGTGTGTTTTGCTACTCTTCATTGCTTTTGAGTCATATGAAAGTGTTTTCAATGTGATTAGAAGATGTCTGCTACTACATCTATGCTTGTTTGATGCTTGAGTTCCTATTTGTGTTGTTCTATCCTGGAACTGTGTTGATAGACTGCTGCTTGAGTTCTTATTGTTTTCCAGTTCTTTTTTTTTTTTTTCTGTAGAGGGCTCTTGTTCTTTGCAAGTTAAAGTATAAGGCAGATGACTCGGCTGCTAATTTGCCTGATGATGAAGGTGAGCCTATTCTGGTTATGGGTTCTAATGTTGAAAATAATGCGGTGCTGAATAATAACCAAGAGGTGAGATGGAGCATTCCCTATTCCAATTTTTATAATATAGTTTTTCATGTGAAGCATGAGAAGCATATGTGTTTCCTTGCTTATGATTCTGACTCCAGGTAGATGCACTGCAATCTTTCATTGACAATCATGGGGCCAGTTTTGGTTTTCCTTTTGCACTGCAGTCACAGAACCATGTGCAGAATAATAACCAAGAGGTGAGATGGAGCATTCCCTATTCCAGTTTGTACAATATGGTTTCATGTGAAGCATGAGAAGCATATGTGTTTGCTTGCTTATGATTCTGACTCCAGGTAGATGCAGCGCGATTGCAATCTCTCATTGACAATCATGGGGCAAGTTTTGGTTTTCCTTTCGCACTGCAGTCACAGAACCATGTGCAGAATAATAACCAAGAGGTGAGATGGAGCATTCCCTATTCCAGTTTGTACAATATGGTTTTTCATGAGAAGCATATGTGTTTACTTGCCTATGATTCTGTGTCCAGGTAGATGCAGAGCAACTGCAATTTCTCATTGACAGTCAAGAGGCCTGTTTCGATTCTCCTTCCGCACTGCAGTCACAGAACCTTGATGACCTTGATGAAGAGGATGTGATAGATTTTGCAGATTCTCTCCTTGTTGCTCCAGATGAATATGGCGTTGAAATTCCTCCACACCTCCTAAATGATTACACCCCACCAACACCAAGGTCATCAAGTAATGCTTATGTTTTGGATAGCAGTGACAGAGAAACTTATCTTGCCTATGGAGAGGTAATAGAAAATCTCTAATGGCCACTGGAGAATGTTTCCTTCAGTAGCGCCTGGTTCTCTCAATAATTATGCAAGAGAATGTTAATGGGAGCATTGAAGTAGTATGTGATTTACTCATTATTTCAATGCCACCAAGGACATTCTCTACAGTCATGAAAGATCTTAAGATGAAGTGAGGATTTTTTTTTATGCTTTCGTGCACAGGTCAACCATTCTAAATTTGCTGCATTTATGGGCTGGATGTCATTTGCATTTCATATGCAGTTTAGTTCTGTTGAGGACACTTCGAAATTTAATTCGTCTGTTTGTATCTTCATGACAGTCTCCAAACTTGTATGGTGGGCACGGTAGTTCAAGAGCATACCAGCGGAAGCAAAGGGCTCATAGTGATGATACCCTCTTGATGGGGCCATCTTCCATGAATTCCACCACTGTAACTAGGCATGAACAGATTAATTCAATTCAATTAGACTTTCCAAGGATCCACAAAGCTCAGCATGCACCCATACCCCACAGCTTCATGGAGCTCGAGGGAATTTCTGCTAAAGGAGATCAATTTCTGGGTGGGATTTCAAGCACAGCATCCAAACAGAAGGTGAGGATCTTAAATTGGAGGACGAAAAACATGGAAGCGACTTGTGTCTGTCTAGTGAATGAAATTAAATTCTTCCGGTATATCTTTGCAGGCCGGAGAAGTTGCAAAGCAAGTTGCTAATATTGATCTGCCTAAGAAGGTTGGCATAGAATCTGTAAAAGACAGGAAAATAGTTCAGGTTATGAACGCAAAGCCGGCTGTGAAGTCGAGATCAAATGGTTCGGCTGGCAATGAAAGGTGGGGCCGTTTCATTCACCTTGAAACAACTACATCAAGCCATACATCGACTCCTCCATCTGTTTATCTTTTCAATTTAGTCGTGGGTCTGTTTCTGTTCTTATTCATGCTCAGAGAAGTGCTGATTGTTCACTGAGAGAAGCTTCTCTTATAAGGCTATCGTCAAGAGTTTCCAGTATAACAAGAACACTTTATTTTTTGCGAGAAAAGGTCAGCAAGAGGAGGACTTGAAATCCCTAAATCTTAATAAACCCTCAACCTGCTGATAGAATGGATTTCTGTTTTTGCTAGCTTGTATATATATTGCCCCTTTCTCATGGCTGCCGGGGCTAGACTGTAGTTACTGTTTGCTGTATAAATTATATTATGTTATAATTATTACAAGAAAACTCTAAGCATGGTTTTTTCAACGTAGCAAACTGCGGTGTCTATTGTTTTTTTTTTTTAATTTCGTCCTCTTCAATTGTGTTCGTAAATTCATGGCTAATTTATCAAAAATGTTTAAAGAGGAATAAAATTAAAATAAAAAGGACCAAATTATAAACTGAGGTTTCAAAAATTAAACAAAAAATACATTTCAGCTCTCAATACTTTTTAAATAAATATTTTTAACGAGTTTATTTTTTTAAACTATTATTTTTTTAAAAAAAATTATTTAAATATATAAGAATTTCTAAATTTATTATTAAAAACTTTTTACTACCACCGGTTATTTTATCTTATCAGACATAAGCACCGGCGACCACCAGTAAGCTGGGCTAAAAAGAATAAAACAGAATATCAGATTTGGTTTCACAGCATCAACTCAAGGAAATAATGAGACATGACGACCAAAGATGGTATCTGAAAAAAAAAAACCTTTTGAGCGATCAAGTTTGTAGCCTCCAAGTTACATGATCATCACGGGGGGGGAAAAAAAAAGGTTTTTTTAAGCATCGAGGGTGGAGTCTGCTCAATTAGTTTTTGGAAAATATTCAACCACACACCATGTGATTTTGTTTAGATTTCGGTCACCGTGGTGGGGTGAAAATTCAAGATATCAATTTTTTTATTTAAAAATTTATTTTTTAATTTATTTTGATTCAAAAAACTAGAAAATACTCTAGATATCATAATAAACTTACTAAAAAAAATATTCTAAAAACTAAAATTAATCCAAAACAAAAAATCTTTCTAAACTCAAATCTATTTTTTCATGGATTTTAAAGGTAAAAAAACATAATATGAACTCTCATCGTCTAATGAAATCATTTGACAAAAAATATTGACCTTTCAATTAGTGTCAACGATATTTTTTCTCTTTCTAGTACTAGAATTTGACGACCTCTCTGTCTCCTCTCTCAAACCAGAAACTAAAAATAACAAAAATAAATTTTTATATCAAAATTAAATAGAGAAAATATTAAGATACCCAATATGTATCATTTTTAAAGTACGAGGATTGAATTAAATTTTTTGTGTGAATTTTGAAACTATCACCTATTCGTGGTGTTTTTTTTTACTTTGGTGCCATGTCTTTCAATTTTATCTTTAGTCAAAAAATTTGATTTAATTTCCCTTAAATTTAACCTAAAAGATTGCAATTGCATAAAAAAATTTTGATGATCAAATTTTAAAAAAATTGTGAATAACAAGTCCACAGTGAGAGGGTGCACAGTGTCATCTCAATGGTACTCATTCCACACGTTTTAGATTTTTACTTATAATAATTTCATTTAAAAAAAATAATTAAAATGACTTTATTTTGAAATTTACCAATATGAGACTTTAACATGTAAAATCCCAAACAGTTACAATTACTGTAATCTTATAATCGGTTGTTTGATATTGTGTTCCGAATGATCTTTTTTTAATTTTAAAATTTGTTTTGTTTAAAATTATTATTTTATATTTTTAAATTGTTTTGATGTGTTAATGTTAATAATAATTTTTTTAAAATAAAAAAATATTATTTTAATATATTTTCAAGTAAAAAATATATTGAAAAATAATCACAATCACACTCTTAAACACCTTCTAAGTGTCCATTTGGCATTGAGGTTGAATCTGCTTTTCATCAAAATTTTAAAAAAATTTGCTTCAAATTTTTTTTAAATATTTTTTTATCGTTTTGATATGCTGATGTCAAAAATAAAAATAAAAAAAATATTATTNTAATATATTTCCAAACAAAAAACACTTTAAAAATAATATTTATTACATTTCCAAACACCTTAAGAAGCAACAAAAAAACATGAAGGTAAAGGAATGAGATAAAGTGATCAATGGAAATTCAGTTTTCTTAGTTTAAATTTATTATTTTTTATGTTTTTAAATTGTTTTAAATAAATTACAGCAAAAAAATATTTTTAAAAAATAATAAAAATTATTATTTTAATATATTTATAGATAAAAAATACTTTAAAAAATAACCGATAGCAATTTTCCAAAACAATCTAATACTTATGGATCAAAAATTTAAGAGGGAAAAAAAAAAGAAAAGGAGAAACTTGTCGGGGAAGTTTAATGCCAAGGCCTCCTAGCTCCTTTCGGACATAGACAATTTTTAAGGTATGGTAATTTCAAATTAAAAAGTATATAAAACGTTTTTGTTAATTAGCTTCTGTACTAAATAAATTGAACATGGTTTTTTTTTTCTTGTCAGTTCAGCACTTTTTTTTCCATTTTTTTTAATTGTGTAATCTAATTAAGAAAATTAAATAAATCTGATGACACAAAAAATAACATATAATAGAAGTCCTTGTTTTTTTTTTTTTTTTCATCAATCGATCTTGTAATTCTTAAAAAACACACTTGGCAGCTTCATAGTTAAGACTATGGTAATTTGGACCGGGGGGTTTGCTAGGACACGTCACTGGACTAGGGCTCCGGTTGATTCAACTGCACTCGAAAATGTGGCTTCCCCAAATCCGAATCCAATTTTTGTTAGCCATCTGGCCACTTCATTCTCCGATAGCTTCTCAAGCAAGCTTAGCTACACTTGGATTCGGATTCCGCCCAGCTGATGAAGAAATCATCAGTTACTTTCTCATGATCTCATCAAACAAAAGATGGATGGTTCTGATTCTTCTGTTGACAATGACTTCCTGAAGCTGCTCTTTGCAAGTTCGAGCCTCGGGAATTACCAAGTAAAGTTTCAAGACCTCCATCCTTTTTCCCCTTGTTTTGTTTAAGAATCTTCAACGTTTTGGTTGTTTCTTAAGCTCTTCTAAATAAGTATAGAAAGAGGGAGATTTTATACCAACTCTTACGTATGATGGACAATATGGACTGGACAGGACTAGATATTACTGGATTTGTATTCTGTTTGTTGTGTTTTGGATTGAATTGGATAATTTGCTTTATTTTGTCTTTGCTAGATATTATAGACGGGACTTAATCAACCTGAGGTCTAAACTGTTCTGATATGATTTGATTAAAAAATTAGATCAATCAAAAATAAAATACGAGTAAAAGATTTATAAAAAATCTATTGATTTTTTTTATATATATTTCTTTGGTCAAAATGAGGCTGCTATATTTGTTTTTGAATTTGAATCAACCTGACAAGATCGACCTCCAAGTCGATGCAGGTTAATGGTCCTGGTTCACGATCCGGGCTGTGCCTTAAATCGATCATAGAGTTGAGTTTTAAAATTATAACAATAATAATAATTTTTATCCTTATATTAACTTGGATCAATAGTCGACATGACATGTGACCTAAGCCCGGCCTTGGATCGACCGCGCAGTTGGGTTTTAAACTATGATAATAATCATTTTTATTATTACGTTGACTTGGGTCAATGGTCAAGTTGACTCGTGACCCGAGCCTAGCCCAGGGTTGACCTTTAAGTCAGGTTTGAAAACTATGATAATAACTACTTTTATAGTTACGTTGATCTGGATCAATGGTCAACCTGACCCATGATCCGGGCTTGACTCCAAGTCCAATCTCGATTCAGGTTTTAAAACTATGATAATAGTAATTTTTATCCTGATTTTAACCTGGGTCAATAGTCCCGACTCGCGACTAGCCCCGAGTTGCTCCCGGGTCAAGTTTTAAAATTATAATAATTATTATTTTTGTCTTTCTATTCACTCGAGTCAATGGTCAACCTGACCCATGACTCGGGCCTCGTTCTAGTTCAAATCTCAATCGAGTCGAGTTTTAAAACCATGACAATAACCTTTTTTATCCTTGCGTTAACTCGGGTTAATGGTCAACTCAACCCGCGTTTCCGGTCTTACCCTGGATCAGCTCTTAATCAAATTTTAAAACTATAATAACAACTATTTTTATCCTTATCATTGAGCCGAAATAATTAGCCGAAATAATTAGATTAACTCCTCTGCAAATAATTAGACAAATTTGTTCTACCTCTTTTAGTCTTCTAGTGAGACAAAAACTTCTCCACTAAAATAGCGTTTTACATGACAAAAATTAATATTTATACTGTATAAAAGTACATCAACCACCTCCACAACAAATTATCATGTTCATGTTCAGTTCTTCGAAACAAACACTACCTAAATATCCTAATAGCCGAAGAGTCAACAGAGCAACAAAAGCTGGATACTGGAAATCAACTGGAAGGGATCGTAAAATAAAGACTAGGCGAACCAAGGAAGAGATTCGAACAAAAAAGACTCTGGTTTTTCATAAAGGTCGTGTCCCTGATGGTATTAAGACTAAATGGATTATCCATGGTATTTATAACACTTCACTCTCCTTGCCGGGTCTTCATGGAATGAGGTTTTTGGTTGTATATTTTTACTGTGGGGGTTCAGGAATCTCTCCTGTGACATTTTGTGATTATATGATTTTTTTTAATTTGAATGTTAATGATATGAAATTGGTAGTCTCAAAAGTCAAATGCTTTGAGTTTTCTGCTTGATTTTCAATAATTGGTCCATGTTCAGAAGTTTTAACTAGTGCAGAATGTTCCAAGCACCTCTGTCAAAAGAACCCAGTTCATCAGAGATTGCAAGCTTAATTACTTGTTAAAGAAACAAAAGTGACCAATTGAATTTTCTACCTGTGTATAGGAAGGTCGTTGAGGTGATTAAACGAAATGCAGGTAGTAGGAGTGGTTTCAGTGTATGATTTTTGTTTGTTCTGTGCTCTTTTCTTTCCCTTCTTCGGCCATAGAAATTTAGTATTATGTATAGGTGGCTCACATTCATGCAACTCACTGGCGCATACATTGTTTTGTTCTTGAACTCATGCAGAGGGCTCTCGCTGTCTGTAAATTGAAGGAAAAGGGGGATGGGAATACTGATATTCACGCCTGTGATGAAGGTGAAACGAGTAGCATAGGAACTGAAACCAACTCAATTACTTTTTTTTCTTAAATCTTAATTTGAATAGCAAATTGAATTCATTTCAAAGAACCGAAAGAAAGACATGAAAAACTTACAAATGAAATTTCTCCCCAGCTGAAAAAATAGAGATAGAACAGACAACTAGAATGAGTGGTCATATTGCTACCGATCTTGCAGTAGAGCGGTAAGATTAACTTTCATGGGAAGGGGTGCACGGAGCAAGCATATATAGTGGCTTGCAATTTAAACCATTCAGCTCTATAACAAAATTGACGACAGAATCTTCCTTTATAAAGAAAATCTCTTTTCATGTCCACATTTAGCCTTGAATCACTTGCATTGATGTGGCTGCTATTTCACTGCAATGCTCTTAATCATTAAACGTTCACTGCTTTCTCCCATGACACTTTGGTGCGTGCATGCTTTATCAGCAGATTCGTCACTCCAATAACTTGGAAGGGTGCCCGCTTTAAAAAGACTCAAGCAGCTTTGAAGGGGCTCCAAGACACAATCACATTTCCAGAATGTTGATTTTTGCAATTTTGGCTATCAAATTTGCACAACTCATGTTCAGCAGTGAACCAAAATTGGCATTTTAACCAAAATGGCTATCGTGTCATGATGTGCTTGAATACGAGGAAGATGAACAATACTCGATGATTTAAAATCTCAATGATCTCTGAGTGGATATCTGAGTGACAAGCAACTTAACAGCATGTGCACAGAAGCAGGCCACAATGCATCTATTCAAAGCTGACTCACTGATCACTAATTCATAAAAAAGAGCAAAAGTGTGTAAAACTATAATGCTCATTTCAACTTGATCAATAATCCACCAAGAATCTACTAAAAAAAAAAGAATGGAAAAAAGAAAGAAAAGAAAAGAAAAGAAAAATCAACTAGCAATGTTCTAACATTTGACAGAACAAATCCACATGATAAATGTACTTCACAAAAGCAGGAAAGCGGGCAATATTCAACGAAATATTTGGGAACTTCAGTATTAAGAGCTGAAACAGCAGAAAACTAGAATGAGTAATAAATTTATTAAAGTACATTTCTAAATATCTTATATGTCAATTGGAATGTTTGAACTTTCTGCTAATTGTGCATACAAATACCTGCAGACCTGGATACTCAGCTTTCAGCTAAGGATATTTTCAATATAACAATGACATGAATAAATAAATACTTACAGTTGTTACAGCAACCATATGCTATATTTGAAGTATTGACAGTTCACATTTGGGATATATTGCTACATAATTGTCTTCATTTTTTGTTTCATACTCAAACATAGGCAACAGATTCATGCCAGTCCATAGAATGTTTTTCTGTAATTAGAAAAATCAGCATCTACACAATAGTATATGCTGAGACTTCTTTGAGCATCAACACAAGCATGATGTAACAATAACAACTAGTATGGTGCTACCATAAAAACTGATGAATAAAGGTTAAGCATATTTGTATAGGACAATAAATGATTTATCTTACCTTTTAATGCCACTGTGTTGGATGATAAAACAAATAAATCAATGATGAAAATTACAGAAAATGGAAATTCCCAAACCTGAAAAATGAATATTCAGGAAAGTTAGATTAAACCAAACTCAAGCTTATACATTAAACAAGAACCAATGCTTAGAAGATTATAGAAGCTGAAAGTGTAAAAGTTATGTTCAATTTGCTTTTCATTAAGCCACATTAAGAAGCCATACCATTGTGGCAATAAGAAAAATCTTGAAGTGACTTGAAACTAGGACTGCAAGCAAAATGTCTCTGCACCTGCCAACAGCAGCATGATAAATCTCAAAGTTGGTAACAAAAACAACTTTTCTATATCTTGCCCTATTTTGGCCATTTCTCCTCAATGATCTTAGACATCTGTATCACCCAACTCTCTCATAAAAACTCCCAAACGAATACCTCTAACTTCTTACAATATGAATACCTCTAACTTCTTGCAAGTGCAAAATATTGAATTTTATTTTCTGATCAATCGATATAAATAATACTAAGATTCTCAAATAGAGGATAGGTGTATGTATCGTACGTACAACAAGTAGTGAATGTTCACACAAACCTAAACCTCTGCCACCATGTCTTCATCCATCCCAGTTCATTATTATTCACACATGAAACCAGTTTTTTAGATATTTAGAATTAAAGCCTCCTCCCCAGGCAATCTCCATTATGAGCTTGAACCAAAAAAACAAGGAGCAGCACACATGGCAATTGCTATTAGGGCCTCCCACCCATAATATTGCAAGTCCAAGAAGTATATTAAAGAATAAACAGCTTGATACTGAAGCAAAAGTTTACCTGGAGATTTGAATCGATGTGTTTAGCAACAGCCTCATTGAAAGAAGAAAAACACAGATAAACATAAAGTTTCCAACAAAGACATCCACGAGTATCTGCAGAAGAAAATACTAAACCCACTTTTCAAGCAGCACATATAATCCAACTCCAACTTTAAAACTGAAATTTATGTTCAATTCCCACCATCATTGCTAACCTCTTGGAATGTCGAAACAATTGAAGAAAAGCTCATGGAAGAACCCCACTCTCCCTCGTTTCTTTTCAAAAGAAGACTTCTATCTTTGATCATTAAGGCATACAACACCATTTCGTACCACAAGTTTAAAGGAGTAATTAAGTATTCAAAGAAAATAACCAAAATCTAAATCTTCACTCAGGGAACCAAAAAAGAAATGATAAAAAACAATCAATAGCAAGTCAAGAATCAAAAGGGTATAAGAATTTCACCATGAATTCACACTCGATGTACTCGTCTGCAACTGCTTCGCAATTCGCCTGCAACAGGAACATATTTTTTCTTAAAAAAAAAGGTAAAGTTGGGAAATTTAAAATGGAAAATAAAATTTATAAACGAGAAAGAGAGAGAGATTTACACATCTCATGAGTCGAATGTTGCCTGGTGAGTATTGGACGAAAAGAGTTTCTATCGGGAATCCACACTCTACACATCTATGCTCCATCTTTTTTAACTACTCTCTCGCTCCCTGAGTTGCATGCTTTCTGCAACTTCCCCCCCTTTATATATATTTATTCCCCACTTTGTTATGTATATATTTTGTGTGTGTTCTCTTCCAACCTTTATCTATTTGGGGCATATGCCCAAATAAAATGGGTCTAATATGGACCTTGAATTTTCTGAAAGCGAATATCTTTCTTATGGATGATTGCTTTTTTTTTTTGGTTAATGACAAAAAATTATTTCCAAAATTTTAACCATTCATGATCGTAAGCATATTCCATTCTAAATTTATAATTAATTTTTTGAGCTCGAAAGGAGATACATATGCCTTATTCAAATTTCTAGAGACTCAGTAGCTGAAATTTGATTTTCAAATTCCTTGGTTTAAAAAAAAAGAGAGAGTTATATTCTGTAAAATAAATGTTTAAAAATGATATTTTTCTCTATTTTTATGGAAAATCAACTTTTTAATATCTTTGTGGACGAACATTTCTAAAATTAAAACAAAAAAATAAATAAATTAAGGTTGAAAAGGGAACAAGATTTTTATTATTAGATTTTTGTAATCATTATTCTAACGTTCTCAATGCAAGTTCTCACCTCACCATCCTTCTGTAATCAAGAATTTGCATATACAGAGAGAGAGAGGGAGGGAGGGAGGGAGGGAGGGAGAGAGACCCCCTCCATCTCCTAACTAGAAGAGCCGTACGTTGATGAGTTGTGTCAAGAATTTTGTTAGGCTCTTGGGTCAAGGCTAGTACCGAGCCTAAGATTTTCTCTCAAAAGCGTCTCAAATCGATAGCAGACTAATTAATTTTATTAAGAACGCCTAGGAATTACAACACTCATGCCATGCAAGCATAATTATACCCTCGATCGACATAGCTAAAAAAGGATTGGAAGTTAGGACAGATTCTTGGTGCCTCGGATCACTCTGTGTCTGTTTCGGGCGTTGTCGGAGTAATTGATGGCTTGAAATTCGAACTACTCTGACCCTGTCGTTTTCTACCTCCAACGAATACTTTTGCTTTTTTTTTTTTTTAATACCTTCATGCTAACACTTTTTAATGAGCTACATGCTTTTAAGTTCATTACTTTTTATTTTTTTTAGAAATATATTAATTTTTTTTTAATTTTTTTAAATTTATTTTTAACATTAACGTATATTAAAACCATATAAAAACACTAAAAATTTAATTTTTAAATAAAAAAATAATATTTTTACGAAAAACAAAACAGGGTTTAAAAGAATGGTTTAATTATTTATCGGATCCCATACACTATATATTTTGTTCTAATATATTCGATTTTGATAAGCTACAGAAACGTACTGCTTATAATTACTCGCCATATATGCTACAGACAGCCAGGTCCAATCCATCCTCCATCGACGCTAGCTGCTCTTGGACTGGACTCCTTGTTCAGATGGCTTGTCTTATGATGTGCTCTAATCTCAATAATAAAAGATTACAAGCCATTAATAGGATTACATGTACTCCATCAAATGGGTGGGTGGTCGATCGATGGTCTCAAGAGAGTAAGATGAAGAAGAAATGGTGGCATGATCTTACTGTGATTTTAGCGCTAGTATATTGTATATATGCACAGCGACCAGCAACAATTACGTGCAGAGTCTTAAAAAATGATTACAGTGAATCGATGAAGACGAGAACCCATCAATTTAGCTAGCGCAACCCAATGGCTTCTGATCATTCTCTCAAGTTATTTTCGTATTAAAGAAGTTAAAGCACAGGAAGAGAGGTGAACCAGAGAAAGGAGAAAGCAATAGGAGGGAAGGGCATGCGGTCCTTGATGCATTAAATGCACAGAAACAAGAACGTGGTCCATGCAGGTTTAGCTACACGTATACCAGTGCTGTACATCAACCCCGTTCCTAATTTTGAGACTGGGAAAAAAACAAAGGACTAAACAGTGAAGCAACTTTAATCTCTTTTGCTTTCCTTTGTACCAGCTATGGCTCACACATGTAGCTTCTTTATCATCATCAATTATGCCTATTAAACCTAACCTACATATACTGTCTTTATAGGCCGGGAGGGGACTTCAATTTCAAGACTTTGAGCATAGGAATCTTGTGAGAGAAATCAATGAATCTCTTACGACAATAATTGGACCAAGTTGCTGATGAATCTTTATGTCAGTATATAATTGTGCCCATGGTGCTTTCTTACGACTATATATATATATATATACACATGTTTATTGCCCCAATACATCTCCCAGCATCCTCCATTCATTAGCTTTGTCAGATGTAGTGATTATTTAGCTTTTAATATATCATGCACCCCGCCATTACTGAATTGTATGCGGTAGCTCTCTTTTTTCATTTTCATTTTATTATTTATTTTGAGAATACTTGTATGGAGCAATATTAATTAAGTGCAAGCTGTGAATGTACATGTCCCACACCACCAAGACGTATTGAATTTGGTCCGTGTTGTGTGCACCATCCCATAGCCTCGTTCTCTCAAGATCGAGCTAACTATACAGTTGCAGGAATTGTGCATCAATGGTAATTAAGATGGGTAAGCATGCAGGCTGTTCTGGGTTTTCTCTCAATTATAAATGCATGGTACTGTAGACTCTAGCTCGGCATCTTTGAAGCATATCTACAAGATCAGGCCGGGGACATAGACAAAGGGAAATCAACAGTGCACCTCTATGTGCCTGTTTTCACCATTTATAGTTGTTCTTTAGCTGCTATTTCTGTTCATCAACAGTATGGAATTTTAACTATATCTCAAAGCTTGCGCTTGAAAACTAGCTAGGTAGTGGCATGATTCCTATATATACACACACACACATAAATATAGTGGCACAATTCCCAACATGAGATAATATAATATTCTGCATTGATTCGAGATTATTTTCAATGTAACGTTGCTTCGATCAGGAAAGCCGAATAAAAGCATATATAAAGAAACAAGTGTACAGGTTTGAGGCCAAATTAGGTAAATAGTACCCAAGAAATACAAGTGGGTGGCACGTATATGCCGTCCGTTTCTTTTGAAAGTACTCTGATACATGTGCTATTACAAGCAGCAGTGGTCAGCTGTTTACATCAGAAAGCTTGGCTTGCTAGCTCTTGGCTCATATGGCAAAGATTGATCAGTTGCAACCCCCTAACGGGTACACATCCTAGCTAGCTAGAGCTTGCCTTCGAACTCGGCGATTGCATTCTCATAATCAAACTGTAGAAGAAACTTAAATTAAGAATATATCTCGAAATTAAACCACCGATCCGGATATAAAAGGAACTTCTCAGCAATTTCTTACAGTAGGTTAGCTAGCTGGGAGGGAAATTGTACATGCCAATTCTATTCCTCAAAAAATATATATATCATGGTTTTGTTATGGATGCAAAATGTATAATAGAGCATTTCTGATACGTGCAGCACGAGGATGATCGGTGTAAGATCATGTAATTCAGTTTAGGGCTAGCTGCACAAATCAAACTTAATTAAGAAGGAACCAATTAATGATGTATCATCTTAAATTAAGAAAACACTTACCGACAAGATGATCATATATAGAAGGAATGATAGATTGAAAGGCTTATTTAATAACATAATCCCATTGTGCAAGCAACTGATAATATGAATTTAACAAACTGTGAAAACATAAAAATGATGACATATATGGTTACCATGAATGCCTTCCTCTACCTGCACTAAAATTAACACATCAACAACATATACATTAATTTTGCTACAAATCATAAGACACTTTGGAATCTGGTGGTTAGTGGATTTCCTCCCCACTAATCATCTGAGGTTTGAATTTGAGGGCAGGTCACAAGAAAGAATATATATATATCTGTGATTACATTAGTCTGGATGTGGATAGCTTACTTAAAATATGACTAAGATAATATATCAGCTAGATTTGTTCAAATGATTCTGATGAAAGAAGCATAAAGTATATATCTGCTCAGGATTTGGTTGATATCATATCCCATCATAAATCTTCACTTTCTGTGATATATTCGAATTTGAATCTGTAATCCCCTATTGCATTTCATAATGAAAAACTTATAATTCGTTATTTATCTCTCTAATCGTGGACAGTACTATTTTCTAATTGGGAAAACATTCAACTAATTTTATCACCAATTCCCAAAGGTATTTTTACCATGCAAAGCGAATGGACTCTCATACATACAAAAACATCGTTGGTCTGAAGAAGAAGAAGAAATGTGTAATTATATAGCTTTATGGAGCAATTTTACATTGAACATACAGTACTTATCGAATACTATTGCTAATCAACTGGTTAAATTTGATTCGATGAATGTCTTCTGTTTTCTTTTAGTGAAAAACAGTTGGTTCCATATAATGGATCCATAGTCAATGGCCTCAATCGCGTTTTTTTTTCGTTGCAGCAGCCGTGCTTTAATGGCTTTTCTTCTTCTTCTTCTTCTTCTTCTACTTCTACTTTTTTAGCTATCTTCTTATTAGCCAAAAGTTGATAAAATCTCCACAATTGTCTAAAGGAGGCCGTTTTACTGTCTAAATTATCAAAGCTCCAACTACTTTAATTGAAGTCGTGACTCAGTTGTCCAAATCAATGGATGATCAGTTTTGCGGCTTCAAACAATATCTTAGGCACAACAATCTCTTTGACCATAACGTCATGCTTCCCAAATTAAGTATACCAATGTACATAATAAATTACATGTACTCATCGAATTACTAACAGTAATCACATGTGAAAGAACATGTAGTGTGTGTAGCTACACGTATACGTATTCCGACCAAAACATAGTTTTGGCTTCCAATCATGCATGTGCATGAATTGATCTAATTAACTTCTTCTTAATGTACTTAATTATTACTATCATTGTTCTGTTATATTAATTACAGTCATTTTCTTCCCTAATTGAGAGTTGATTTGTTTGCAAAGATTTTTTGGATTCTACTTCTATGACCGGTAGGTGTTTTGTAGTGACCACATGAGGTGAAAAACTGCAGAGTTTCTGACAGAGACGCTATCCATCAAACTTCCATAAATTGAAGGACCAATTCCAAAGATTTATAATATTTTGGAAGATTTAGGGGTCTTAAAGTGGTCTCTCTTGAGCTCAATGCCCAAATTAATGATCTTTTCTGCCATTAGAAACAGAATATTTTAGCAGCTTCCCGAACATATGATCTCTCTAACATGATGAAATTAATTTATTAGGTTTTGAAGTCTGAACGAAAACATCAAAGCACTAGGAGAAGATTTGATGGCAGTGCACATACCATAAAAGGAACTTTCAGGAACCATCCGTGAAGGCAGTAATTGTACCTTCGAAATGACAGCAGTCTTGACCACAGACAGAGCCAAAGCTCAGTACAAAATGTTATGGGTTGTGAAGATGCTATCATGTAAAGAAGGATGCATATTGAATCCCATATTCATCATCTGCACAGACACACACGCACAAAATGAAAAAAAAAAATAAAAAGGGATCAATGTGTGTGTATATATATATATCATTTCCGAATCAAATCGAACAAGGCTTCGATTGTAATCAGTAGAAATTAGATATAGTGCTTGGAAAAACTAAAAAGAAAAATCCAGAATTTCAACGAGAAGCAAGGATTCATAACTCTTTCGTGATTGAGAATTCGTATATAGAATGATTATATAATCACTAAAGTAGTTAATTTTAGACTTTCAAGATCAAACCAAGGAATTAAGAAAGAATTAATGCTTGTCGGATTTTGCAATAACAAAAACATAAAGTTGCTGAAGACCATCCCATTAATTTTTCTACCGCTAAAGTTAGAAAGGATAGCCAATGCAAGCAATGTTAGAGCGAGCTAGATTCTAAACTAAGAACCATAAAATATACAATGTAACCATCATATAAAAACTGAAACACACAGAATACAGTGCTCTCTTTAACCTCAGATTTCCATACGCAAAATGGGCTTCAAAAGACATTAAACGAAGCACTTGACCGCTTAAAAAGATTCGGTGGTATCACGATACCTTATTGATAAATCTCTTTCAACACAAAAGCAGTTTTTGTTTGTGTTTGCAGCAATCCAGACAAGAAGGTGGCTGTAAAAGAAACATCGTGTTGCGGAGAAAGAAATGTAACAATGCTAGTAGTAGTTTTTAAGATGTAGAGAGATTGATTAAAAAATAAATAAAGTAAAAAAAGAGTAAGAATACAGAAGCTAACTTTTACAGCTGCTGAAAACTTTCTGCGCAGAACCTGCAATCCAACTCAACTAAGCATCACCAAGAATATTAACCCAATGAGGTAATACAAACAAAACAAAAAAGAAAAAGAAAAGAAAGAGAGAAACTAGGAAAGAAGTTTCCACTTTATATCCTTTCTCTAGCAATGTACCATAAAATGCTGTCATCAAGAGAGAGAGTAAGCTTGAAGTTGATGGCTAAAGAGGGAACAGAAATTAACCCAAACAAACTGGGGAGAGTCCATTTCATGTGTAGAGTCAATATATTGCAATAAGTTAAGCTACCAGTCACTAAAAGAAAAACATCGATGGAAATATTCTGATATTTATCTGTATATATGCATTATACACAATTGAAAGCGTGTTTCAAACTCCACATTTCTTGCACCACTCTTCCATCTTTTGATCTTCACAATATACCCAAAACCTCATCTTTTTAATTTGCTGACAATATTTAAACAATCAACAAAAAGAAACTCAAAAAAGGCTAAACTTGAAAATTTCTTGAAAGCCTCTTACCTAAATCTAGTACCCATATTGAGAAATCAGATGTGAAGGAACAGAAGAAATGGTATCTTCATATGTGATTAAAGATCCAGATCAAAAGATAAGGAATTCTTTCCTTTCTTCGAAAACTCAGCTTGCATTGGGGCACTAGTTGGTGCCCTTAATTGGAGAGGAGGAGGGAGAGAAGATGAAGCCAAATGAGAAGAGAATGAACCCATTGTGCCATGTGTCATTGTGATCGAAGATGACTGACCATCATCCTGTGTAGGACAATCCATGTTTACACCAAACAACCTGAGCCGCTTCCCCGCAGTTTTACCATGAACAACTGGCACTGAATCTATCACCAGTGGGACATGACTTCCTCCAGCTTGTTGATGCATTGCCCCAATCTGAAGTGTCTCTGGTGGCCTTAAGTAATACTGCGCTGAATTGCCATAACTAATCGTAGACGGTTGATGATAATGATTCTGATGATTACGATTCTGATGTTGCTGTTGTTGATAAGGATGAATGCTGTAATTCAAATGTCGCAATTGAGGTTGCTGCATGGATAAATTAGATTGGGGCATTGAGTACAGCCTGCCCCACCGCACTGACTGTGGATAGTGTTGCTGATTTTGGAGCTCTAAATGTGAGAATGTTGTTGGATCTGGTGCATTAGGCCTGCGTCTCCAGTCTATGAACAGACGATGCTTGCCTGACTCACCAACACCGCGTTGGAACGACACAATATCGCCTGCATCAAGCCTTTTTTCTTTTACAAACCGGCTCCAACCTTTGGTCATTACATAGCTTTGACTACTGTTCCAATAAGAGTACCGGAACCGCCATGGCTTGCCGTTCCGGTCTTCAAAGTTCAAGAGGAGGCCTTTTTCATTCGATGAAGAATCAAGAGGGAAGTACCTCTCAGCGTGTTGCTTTGGTATAACAAGACGGTTTAGCTTGCCTACATCACTTGGGGTCACTACTTTGTCAAACATGTGCTCTCTCTCAATAGACTCTCTAGCACCAACAACAGCACCGGCACTAGTTCTCTCAGTTTCATTGTTATTTCCCAGTGATAATTCCTTGAGCTCTAGCTTCTTATCAAAATTGAGAGATGGTTCTTGGGTTTTGCTATCTTGTTGTGACTGATCAAATGAACCAGGCCACATGTTGTGGTGCTCAGGAAGAAAATTTGTGTACTTGGTAGAAGAAGATGATGTACAAGGAGAAGAAAAGAGGAGCTTACTTGTCTTCACAGCTTCCTCTCCTTCCTGTTTCTCTTCTCCTTGTTCTTCTTTATCAAAATCCCCTCTTTCTCCTTCAACGAAGTTCATGATGACCCACTAAGAGCTTCTTATGATCACAGTAGATCTTGAAGAATTGAAATCCAACAACCAAAATAGAAATGATGATTGAGGAGAAAGAAAGAAAAGAAGAAGAAGAAAGTGGGGTTACGACTTTTTAGCGAAAAATTGAGCACAAACAAGGCCTAACCTCACCTGCTCTAGAGGATTTGGTTTCTTGTTTAGAAGATTTTCTCTTTCAAAATCTGTGAGGCCACAAAGAAGAGAAGCAAAGGGGGAGCAATCATCTAGCTCAATACAAACCAAAGAGTCGGTGCCTTCTTCTTTGACTAAAAATAAAATATAAAAACAAAACACTCAAAACCCTAAACAAGACAAGCCATACGGTAATTCAATATTAGAAAGAAAGAAGGCAAGCTGTTCATCATGTGGTTGACCTAGCTACATCAGAGAGAGAGGTGTTGTATGAGGGTTTTTGCTGCCCAATTATAGTTTCCTAAAATCTTCTCTCTCTACAAGCAACGAACCACAAATATTTTCTCGCTTCTTTCTGCTATTAAAGAAAGACCCATGAGGATTCGAGGATTGAGGATTGAGAGAGGATTTGTGCGTATGGGCCCATGGATGATCTGGTTCGGCTCATGTGAGCTCTGTCCTTTTCATCATTCTTGGGTTTTCTCTATACATTAGGGAGTTAGCAATCAGCTTAAGATGATTTTTTTCCTCCCTTTTTTTACTTTCAAGTCACATGCATCATTATGGCTATTTTTGGGGTTTCTTTTATTTTTTCTACAGGCCAGTTGCTACTAGAGAAAGGGTATGTTCAAGTTAGGTTTTGAGTTTTGACTTGGGTGCCATTGATTAAATTGTGTGCTGGTCCTGGCAGTGAGAGAGAGAGAGAGAGAGAGAAGGTAGTGAGGGTAGACAGACCGACCTGGCGCCCTCCAATTCTCATCCTCATCCTAGCTAGTGGGCACAGATTCCTCCATTTTATCTCGTGCTTGATTGCACAACAAACCAAACCCATTTAGGTTTCTCCACTCCTGCTCTTTATAAGACCTTATTGCCTTCGATCTACGCATTCATGTCCCGATATATGGTTGATTATTAATTAATAGGTGCCTTTTTCCATCCTTCTCGTTCAATAAAAATACAAAATTTTAGCTCCCCGTGAAGTTTTTTTCCTCTATTTCGGCTCTCCCAGATTAGAATTCCTAGTTCCATGGATACAATTTTGATTTTACAACTAACTAGAATCAATCCCACGTTTATTAGAACTATCGTAAGTTAAATAACTCCTGAAATTCTTATTCTCGACACAAGGGGGGTTGAAATCAACAATGTCAACTTTCAGCTCTCGTGCTGTAGAATATTGTCTTTTGTCTTGGTTAAGTGCTCCCTGTGAACGAATTTGTCAATGAGCGCATGGTAAGCAAGGTTCAAACCCGAGTCAATAATGAAATTAATATGCTAAAAATAATAAATCAACACATGATACAAGTTTAACAAAGAGGGATCAAAACAAAAAGAAAAAAAGAACATATATCCGCAATATTTCAGATGCAGAAATCACTCCAAATAAAGCTATGGAAGGCGAACGGGGCATCAAAAGAAAACGTCAGCTAGCTTGTATAGAGAGTTTCTTGGAGTTTGGGTCATTCATGCACTCTTTCTTAGAAACACTACATGTTTAACATTCCATGCTATTATTTATTAATATTCAATGCTAGCTCTCGAATTTTCGATACATTAGTCGGAGATTGCAGCACATAAATCTTTTTTTATATATCAAGAATTACTTCTTAGACTAGAAAATTTCAGCAACTTGATAGAGACGAACAAAACCCAATCATGATTTCTTGATTTTTCATCCAATCAAATAAGATGATCGAGGAGCAACTGTCTAATTCATTACAATAAAACTAAAATTCAATACATATTTAATTAGCAACGAAAAATCCATTAAGGACTTTTCATTGCTGATATAGCTTTATAGTGTTTTTTTCCCTGAGTTCTGCGCCTTCGGTGTAATGAGCTTTCATATGAAACAATAACTCTTTGTCAGAGAATCATGGGAAGCTTGTGCTCTGTTTCCATGTCTTGGTCATATTAATTGCCTGGTGATTTAACAATAAGAATCAATTGTGGGGCATACCATATCTTGCAGTGTATCTCTTTATTCAACTGCTGGGCTTATTCAAACTATACCCGAATCATGTGCATCAAACATTTTTTTTTAATGCAAAATACCCAAACTATCTTTACCTCTTATTCAAATTGATCACCCAAAATACTATCATTCCTTTTCTCCCCTCTACTCCGTACATGATAACAACAACTTGATAATTGATATTAAAGAGAAAATAAGAAATAATAACAAATAGAAACATGAACCAATCTCAACCTTTTATTTTTAACAATAATAACATCAAGCAGCTTAAAAAGAGAAAGTGAACGATGTCATGCATTTTCCCTTTTGGTTTTTGAAGAAAATGAAAATAGAATTTTGAATTTAGAGTGACAGATGTTACCAAACTTTAGGTATTGACTTAGTATTTTAGCTTTCTGTAATTGATAATCCCTGGAGATCTGGACGCCATCTTTTTTTTTTTTTGACATGACCCATGTTTATATGGAATAACATTGTATTCGATATTTTGTTACCTTATGTATGGCTATATATAAAGCCACCTTGCATATTAAATAATATAAGCTTTTCTCCTAAAACAATACTTTCAATATTTGGTATCAGAGCTTTTTTGGACATGTGCCAAAGTTTTTCAAATTTTGTAGTCGAAGCTAAAGATGACAACTAAAAGCAGTTTTGTTCAACCAGCAATTTCATGATTTGTTGGGCACTATGATTATTTGAGCATGCAGATGGAGAATTTTTTTCGCTCTAAAGAATACTGGTATGTAGTTGAGAGTGGAATTTATATCACAACAAAGGATGTTGATCTCTCAGATGAACAAAAAAAAGGGTGGCATATTAAAGATTGAAAGGCTAATGAGAAAAGAATTATCTTTTTCATGTCATTAATCATTCAATCCTTAAAACTATCTTGGACAAAGAGACTTTGAAGGGAATCTGAGATTCTGTGAAGAAAAAGTTTCAAGGGAATGCAAGGGTCAAACGTGTACAACTATAGGCCATTCGCAAGGATTTTGAAATCCTTCATATAAAGGAAGGTGAGACCATCTCTAACTACTTTTCTTGTACTCTCATCATTGCAAATGAAATGTGCATTCATGGTGAAACAATGACTGATGTTATTGTTATTGAAAAGATCTTACGTTATATTGAAAAGACTTGGAAACTATTTCCATTGATTAATTGCAAAGTAGCCTATTGGTTCATGAACAACACATGCAAGGACATATTATGGAAGAGCAAGCATTAAAGATACTCATGACAACAGTGTTGGCAAATCAGGTTGTGGTGGAGGTGCCTTTCGAGGTAGGGGATAAGGGCGTGAGAGACAAGGTTTTGATAAATCATTTGTTGAATGTTTTTATTGTCATGAACCAGGCCATTTTCAGTATGCATGTCCAAAGAAAGGCAAGGAAAATGAGTCATAAGCCCATTACACTGAAACCACTAAATCACTGTTGTTCATGATATATATTGATGTTACGAATATGGTAGGACATAAGAAAGAGTTAAAAGGCTATTTTTCAAAACATGATACTCTTAAAGTTGATAAAGACATGAAGGAGTTGCTTCTTATGACTCATGTCGATAAAACACCTGATGAAATGACATGGTTTTTAGACTCGAGATGTTATAACCATATCTGCATACAAAATGAATTGTTTTCATAACTAGATGAGAACTTTCATAAATCCGTAAAGCTGGGCGACAACTCCAACATTGGTGAAATGGGAAAATATCATATTCATCTCTAAGTTAATCATGTTTCATAAGTTATTATAGAGTTATTTTATATTTCTAAATTGAAAAACAATATCTTATGCATTGGGCAGCTACAAGAGAAATGTTTGGTAATTTTATTTTGATATAACAAGTGTAAGGTGTACCACTTAGAGAGAGGTTTTATTATCGAAACAATCATTTCTCTTAATAGGATGTTTATCCTTTTTACCAAGATTCAACTTCAAGACCAACATTATTTTCTCACTCCAACATAACATCTGGATTATCTCTAGCACTGTCGGTATGACCATTAAGTTTTGAAGGCCTCAAAACTTTACAGAAAAAATAGATGGTTTATAGGTTACCACAGCTGCAATGTTCTAGTTTGCTATGCAAAGATTATGTTATGGGAAAACAACATAAAAGTTTCTTTCCGTGAGAAAGTATGTGAAGAATATATTAACCATTTTAGCTTTTTCATTCGGACATATATAAGCTAATTTCTCCTATCTCCAACAGTTATAAGAGGTATCTTTTAACTTTTATTGATGACTTTAGCCAAATTTATTGGTCTTTTTCTTAACAAAAAAGTCAGATGCTTTTAGAATATTCAAGCTTTTCAAAACAAAGGTTAAGAAAGAACTTGACAAGCTGACATTAGTATCCAGGATTTGCGAGCTGATAGAGGTGAGGATTTCACATTTATCGAGCTTATTGAGTTCTATGCAACTAATGGGATACATTGTCAAGTCACTATAACCTACGCTCTTCAGCAAAATAGAGTGGCGGAAAGGAAAAATCGAACAATCATGAACATGTTTCGAAGTCTGCTCACCAGTAGATGAGTTCTAAGAACCTTTTGGCCCAAGGCTGTTAACTAGGTGGTACATATTCTCAATAGAAATCCTATACTTGCAGTTCAAAATAAAACTCCAGCAGAGGAATGAAGCGGCATTAAACCATATGTTGCTTATTTTTTAGTGTTTGGGTGTCTTTCTTATGCTCATGTTCCAGATAACAAACGCACCATATTAGACAACATAAGCTCAAAATATATTTTGTTAGGAATTAACAAGGAGTCCAAAGCTTATCGTTTGTATGATCCATTTTCTCAAAAGATGTTTATTAGTTATGATGTAATCTTTAATAAAAATGAAAGTTGGCCCTGAGATGATAGTCATGCTGAAGTAATTCAAGCATCTCTTGATTGGAGTGATATAAATGAAGACATCAAAAATAATATCCAGGGTAGAGCCATAGATAATAATTCAAGTGGGACTAGTCATGAGAAATGCAATGGATCCATTGTTGATAATTATGGTGGCTTTCATGAGAAGAATTTGGAGCATCAAACAACCAAAGAATACATAAATGTTGATCCTATTTTCAGTCCTGCTGAAAGGCATTCTCGACACCCACCAATCTGGATGTGTGACTATAACAGTGGCGAGGGCTTCTATGATAATGATCATTAAGGTAATTTTGGTTTATTTGTTGATGGGGATCTTTTGTCCTATGTGGATGCAGCTCAAAGTGCTAAATAAAGATGTATCAAGGACTTTAAAATTGAAGCCATTCAGAAAATTGATACATGGGACCTTACTGATCTTTCTTGTGGTGCAAAAATAATTGGATGAAATGGGTATGCAAAATTAAGCTAAATGATCATGGGGAAGTCAAAAAATACAAGGCTCACCTTATCGCCAAAGGGTACACGCAACAACATGGGGTAAATTACATGGAGGTCTTTACATTGGTGCTTGCTCTGACAACTTAAAAAAGATAGTATTTATTTCAATTAGATCTTAAGTTTGCATTTCATCACGGTGAGTTAAATGATGAGGTGTATGTTGAGCAACCTCTTGGTTTTGTGGTAAAAAGAGTAGAATACAAGGTGTATTACTTACGGACAACTTTGTATGGCTTGAAGCAAACGGGCATGGTACAATCGTATAGAAGCTTATTTTCTGAGGGAAAGGTTTGAGAAATGTCCTTATGAGCATACTTTGTTCCTAAAAAACTCTTCACAAGGTATCTTTTTGCTTGTGTGCCTTTATATAGATGACCTCATCTTTACTAAAAATGATGAGACTTTGTTAAGCTCTTTTAAACATTCCAAATGAAGGAATTTTATATGATGAATTTTGGATGAATGAGATATTTTCTTGGTTTAAAAGAGTTACAATGACCTGGTGGTATTTCTATTTGTCAAAAGAAGTATGCCCAAAAGGTGTTGAAGAGGTTTAATATGGCTGGTTGTAATGTCATATTTAATCTTATTGTTCAAGGATTCAAATTGGTTAAAGACTATGTTGGCATGGTAGTGGACAAAACCTTGTACATGCAAATGGTAGAAAGTTTGATGTACTTAACATCAACCAGACCTGATACTATGATTGTTGTTAGTTTGCTTAGTAGGTATTTGACATATCCTATAAAAATCCACCTCCAAATTGTTATGTAAGTACTTTGTCATATCAAGGGAACACTTATATATGGAATTTCTTATAAATTAAGTGGTAATAAAGAGTTTTTTTACCTACACCAATAATGATTATACATGAGATTTGGAGGATAGAAAAGGTACATTGGGTTTTTTTATTTTTGCTAAGCTTAGGAGCTGTATTATGGTCCTCAAAGAAGCAGCCTATAATCATACTCTCCACCACTAAAACTGTGTTCATTATCGCTGCCTCCTGTGTATGTTAGACCGTGTGGTTGCGAAAAATATTAGAAAAGCTTAATCATGTCTCTATTGAAGCTATGATGATGTAATGTGATAATATTTCTACTATTAAACTCTAAAAAAATATTGTCATACACAGTCAAAGCAAACATATTAATGTTATTTTCCATTTCCTTCATGATCTGACTCAAGATGGAGTTGTGACATTGCTGCATTGTCATTCTCAAGAGCAATTGACTGATATCATTATCAAACCCTTGACACAAGTTGTTTTTGAGAAGCTGCATAAGTTGCTTGGTGTTTGTCAGGATCTAGGAGTAAACTAAAGATAATATCATCAGTTTAAGAGAGGGATTAGTTTAAGTGTTGACTTGGTATTTTAGCTTTATGTTATTGGTAATCCCTAAAGATCAGGGCACTGGCTTGTTCTTTGGCTATGACCCAAGTTTATATGAAATAAAATTGTATTTTTTTATTACCTTCTATATGGTTTTATATAAAGCCACCTTGCATATTGAATAATATTAGATTTTCTCCTAAAAATACTAGTTGCAATAAAAGAGAGGATCTATGTTGTATTCTTGATTTCTTTTGTTTTATAAAAGAGAGGTGGAGTGGTGGTTGTTGGATTAAATGGTGATCCATGTCAGGGGTGAGGTTTGATTTTTGAGCCATTGGATTATAAATGCTTGAATGTGATTGGTGGAAACAAGGTAAACACGATCGTGGTTTTCTTATGGAGTGAAAAATAGAAATTTTCAACTTACAAATGTTAACAAAAAGTATTTATTTATTTATTAGATAAAATATTGTTTTTCATCATTACTAAACCCGTTGCTGATAGTAAGAAAATCACACACACACATTTATGCTTCATTGTTAAATTAATAACTAAACTATTTTGTTGCTAAAATACAATGCTAATAGCCTTGTTTTTAATAGTGTTTGTTAATCCAATAACGGATTTGTTATCATAAAAGGTCTTTATTAGCTTATTTTGATAATTTTGCAACTCACCAAACATTCTTCTTAACCACACAGCTTGAATAACATAACTTCCAGCTACAATATACTCTACCTCTACAATAAAAAAAAGTAACCACTTGTTGTTTCTTTAAAGACCAAGAAAACACACTAGTACTAAGATGAAAAACATAATTTGAAGTACTTATTTTCTTTATAGTGTTACCCGTCCAAGCTCAACATTATTAGCATAAGAATAAAAGATGTCATCATTTTGTGTATCTTTGATATATCTCAAAATATACTTTAATGCTTGCAAATAAGATTGGCATAGAGTCTCCATGAATCTACTAACAATGCCAATGATATACATGATATCAAGCCGAGTAGTAGTTAAATATCACAAGCTTTCAATCAATCTTTAAAAATTTGCTAAATCAATCAAATTACCACTACCATCTTTCATAACCTTTAATCTTTCTTCCACTGGAGTCAAAATTAGATTACAAGATTCCATCTTGATGTTTTTAGCACATCACCAGCATACTTTTTTTTATGAAATAAATATGTCATCCTTTGTTCGAGTAACCTCAATACCAAAAAAGTTAGACACTGAACCCATGTTTGTCCTCTTAAACCAGCAATTATGGTTTCTTTAAACTTCATCATCAATTTTAAGTTGTTACGAGTAAAAATCAAATCAACCATATATAAATATACAATAATAATATCTCCATTTGAATTAGTTTTGATATATAAAATATGCTTATAAAGACACTTATAGAACCCATTCTCAATAAAATAAGAATCAATAGGAGCATAATAGGCTCTAGAAGCTTATTTCAAACCATACAAGACCTTATTCAATTTATAGACTTTATTCTTTTCCCTTTCTTTGTAAAGCCTAGAGGTTGTTCAACATAAACCCCTTTCTTAAGCACACCATTCAAAAAGGTTGATTTCATATCCATTTGATAAATACACCAATGATTTTATATAGTATGAGAAATACCCCTTCCTTAAGCACACCATTCAAAAAGGTTGATTTCATATCCATTTGATAAATACACCAATGATTTTATATAGTATGAGAAATAATTATATGAATGGTAACAATTCCAGTAATAAGAACAAAAACCTCAAAATAATTAATACTTGGTTTTTGCTTTTAGCTTTTGGTCACCATTTATGCTTTGAAGCGATCCGTTATTCTATTAAGCTTGTACTTTATCTTATACACTTACTTGACTCTACTTAGCCTTTTATTTTGTGGAAGAGTGTTAAGTTTTGAAATGTTGTTCTTCTTATTCTTTATTCATTACACAAAGCCAACAATAATTAGTAGCAACTTCTTGGTATGAAATAGGATCACAATCAATACATAAAAGTAAGGTACACTACATCATTATCAAAAATCTCATTGTCACTCACAAGAATATAATATTGTAAGCGTGTAGGCAAGCAATATTGATGTTGTGGATGACTAGAAGGCTTTGCATTAATAGAAGTTGAAGATTGTGGAGTTTGATCTTTCATTGACATATTATTGTAAACTTCATATTAGGAATGATAAAGATTTTGCTTTTTTAACTAACCAATCCTAAATTCCATCTTCATAAAAATAACAACTTGACTCATAATAACCTTTTAAGTTTTTGGATTGTATACTCTCATAACCAATAAAAATATATTTTTTTGATTTATTATATGATTTCTTCCTTAACTTATTAGGAACATGAGAATAAGCAATGAAACCAAACACCTTGAGATGGCTAATATTTAGCTTCCTTTGACTCAAAGCTTCTTAATGAGTTTTTCCATGAACACTTTTTGTAGGACAATTGTTCAAAACATAAATAACATTAATAACTACTTCTTCCAAAAAGCTTTAGTTGATTTTCTTTAACATACATCTAACCATATCTATCAAATTTCTATTTTTCCTCTTTGCCACCTTATTTTGTTGAGGAGTGTATCTAATAGTTAATTTATGTAGAATGCTATGCCTTTTCAAGAAATCATCACAAACAATATATTTTATCCCTATATCATTTCTCAAAGTCATAACAAAGTGCCCAATTTGCTTTTCAACATAAAACAAAAAAATTCTTAAATACACTACAAGCTTCTAACTTTTATTTCCTAAAATAAACCTAAGTCTTTGTACTAAAATTATCAATAAAATTAACAAAGTACCTGTTACCTTCATGTGAAGAAATTTTAATCAAGTGCAAATCTAATTGCATGTATTTAAGTGTTTTTTTAGCTCTTCATGCTTTACTTTTCAGAAAAGTGTTCCAGTGCTTTTATGCAAAAGTACATGATTCATAAAGTTTTATAGAAGGCTCAATTTATAGCAACCTATAAAATAATTTTTTAATAGCAAAAAATTTCAAACTTCTTAAGTTTAAATTTCCAAGATGCCAATCCATAAACAACTATCATCAAAAATCATAAAACTAAAGCAAAACAACTCCTTGTAATTAATTTTTAATTGTTATAGATGATTATTAGCAATAGTTCCAATGCTATTAGCCTCTCTTGTTCATAAGAGATTATACAAGTCTTGTATTTGAAGCGCAAATCATACCCTATTCCTGCTAATTGTCCCTCATTTAATAAATTTTGCTACAAGCTGGACATATTAAACACTTTAGAAATAAAATTAATTGATCCATACTTTAATTAAATGACAATTATACTTTTCTTAACTGGTAGAATTCTTGTTTTATCCTTAAGCATCATCGATGTACAAAAAGATTCATCCAATTCCGAAAATAGCTTTTTGTCACTACTGATATGATTGCTGCAACCTGTATCCAAAACCCACAAATTTTTATGTACTTTTTTGTATTATGGTTTGCTATTAACAAAGTCTTAAAAGCATTTTTATTAGTCTTCACAAATTTTGTATGCACATTCCTATTATTTGAGTTTTTAAGTCAACACTTATATTGATAATGACCAAACCTTTTGCAATGATGGCATTGTATATGAGACTTGCAATCTTTCTTATAGTGACTATTTTCTAAAATTTATGCCATTAAATTTGAGATGTGTCATTCTGATTTGAATCTCCTTCACATCTGTTATTTCTTCCATCTTTGCCTCAACTACTTTGACCACGTTGATTGTGCTCAATCTTATATAAGACTTTCTCTTTATTCATCATGTTTAACTAAGATTGCAATTCCTTTTCAAAGGCTACCCCAAACTTCTTCAAATTCAAGTGATATTCATGAGTTACTAATGAACCTTGTAATTCATCAATTAACATCTCATTCAAATATTTTAATTCTTTAATAGTTGCTACTTCGTTCTCAAAATAAAGTGTTAGACTTTGAAGAATTTTATTTATAACTAGGAAATATATCATCTTTTCTCCATTGACATCTTATTAACCAATTTTTATATGAGCAAAAAATTCTCATTAATAGTCTCATTATCTTTCATTAAAAGAAGTTCAAATTATATGCATAAAGTCTACGACTTTACCTTCACTTGTCTAAACCTTTGTAAGACTTGTCTAAAATATCTCAAGCTTCCTTTGCAGTTTCAACATGCATAATCTTCTCAAAAACAGATAATTCCACCTCTTAAAAGATGTTGTATCTAGCTTATTGATTTCTCTTTTTGGCACTATTTTTTTCTTGCACATTCGTTGACCTTAGAATTTTGTTCTCAATAAGATCCCAAACATTAATATACTCAAAGAAAGACTGCATCTGTACTTTCTAGGTTTAAATTTGTTTTTGCCAACAAATTTGAACATTGAATAATCCATACATTTTGTATCTGAACCTATCCTTTTAATCGAATGGCTCTTATAACAATTATTAAAAGCATTAATCATTAAGTTTTTAACCTCCCAATGTGTTATTGTGTGTTATTGATTGATGTTTAACACTTTTAAATTCTTAATACATTGGCCTTATATTTATAGGGAGATTACAACCTCTAACTACCATAATCTAATAAGGATTCTAATTAGCTAGTTAAATGGGAATTATAATTAACTAATCTAACACAAATCTTTTTTTATCAAAGATTTTTACTTAGACTAGGATTTCAACTATATCTAACAATACTTAGACTCAATTTGTGTTTATGTAGGTGGGTTTTATTAAACAAATGACATTTATTTACTCGTTTCAACTTTCAATAATATAAGTCATAGTAATTAAATTTGGTTTGGCTCATGACCTAATTTAAGGCTTAGATTATAAGTTTAGCGAGTTAACTCAATTTGATTTAGGTAAAAAAACAATATCATTTAACTTTTTAAATTAAAATGATGTTGTTTTGAGAAAAAAAAATCAACTCAAGTTTTGATCAGGTTATAAGTTGTCTCACCAGGTTGATCAAGTAAAATCCAATCAACTTAAGGTTGATTTTTTTAACATCTAATGTACGCCGGGTGCAAGTTAACTGGATATTGTATCGACCAGCAAAACCAAATTTAATAATTGTACTATATGTATGAGGTAGCAAAGACATTTCTGGTTTGATAATGGAAAAACCTTGGAATGGACGGAAATTGTGGTTGAACATGTCATATGCATTGTTAGGCCCTATTTGTTTTTTAGGTTAGAAAGTGCTTTTGCAAAAAAATAAAATTTCTCTTTTTACTTTAAATTAATATTTTTTGGTGTTTTTATATTGTTTTGATGTAAAAAATAAATTTTAAAAATAAAAAAATATTATTTCGATACATTTCTAAACAAAAAACAATCACTACCACAATACTAAACAGACTCTTAATCTATCATGCACACAATTATCTCAATTTTTTTTCTAATACAAAACTACTTACAAACCTTCGCATTGCTTTATATAATAATATTTCTTTTCAATAAAGTCACTTAATATTTTCTAATTGACCAATATAATTGAAATATTTTTAGGTATGAGAGCAAAACTTAAAAAATGCTTTAATTGATAATATAAAGAGACTGTATTTTATATATATATAATATATATATATATATATATATGTGATGAATGCAATAAAACCAATTAAAATATTATTTTCATGTGTTTTAATAACTTTAACTACTTCATAATCTTATAAATGTTTTCATATAGTATATAAAAAAATTATATAAATAAATTCTAATACACATGTTACATTATTGCAGATTTTACAATGATATTTATAATTTTCTATAGAGTTATTTTATCTAGACACAAACTAAACTCTAACACTATGAACATGCGTAAATAATTTTCTTTTGTAATTTTCTTAATTACAAAAGGATTTTAAAAAATAACAATTTAAAAAATAAAAATCATAATTGCTTTTACAACTATTATTATTATTATTGTTGTTGTTATTGTTATTATTATTATTATTATTGCTAACATTGTCATTATTTGTAATAATAATAGCATTCTCATTATTATTTTTATTTTTATTTTGTTGTTGTTGTCGTCGTCACTACTATTATTAATAATATCATCATCATCATCATCATCATCATTATTATCATTACTAATTTAATTTTTGTTGTTGTTATATTGAAAATAAAAATAAAAATAATGAACTTGATTTGAAGGATAGAATTCAAAACTATAAAAAATTGACAAAAAGACCAAGAAAAAAAATAAAAAATTAAAAGAAAAGGGACCAAATTGAAATTATTATTATTATCATTGAAAAAATTAAAATCATAAACTTGATCTAGAGGATAAAATTAAAAGAGATAAGAACTTTGACAAAAAAAACAAAGTAAAAAAATAACAAATTAAAAGTAGAAGGATCAAATCAGAATACCTCATATATAAAAATTAAAAACTAAGTGTTAAATTGAAAAGAAATAAAACTTTAACAAAATGCAAAATGACTAAAAAACAACAATCAAAACTAAAAGGTCTAAATATGAAAAAACAATAACAATGAGGAGCATAATGTATTTACCGAGGTAGGAGAGACAAATGAAGAACGAAAAAAATGGTCATCTACGATACACTGGCCACATTTAGAGTACATGCACTGTCTATAATGGAAGAGGAGACGGAGAGAAATTGACTAAGTTGGCGGAACAAATTTTTTGATCGTCAGAAACTGCTACACGCGTCGCTTAAAGTGTGGCAATTTCAACATGCGCCAACAACTTTTCAATTAAAAAAATCATTATTTTCAAAGAAAATTACATTACTACCATTAACCATACTTACAATTAACCAAAAAACCTAGGTTAAAAGACCCAAATACCCCTGACTATAATGAACTAAATGTCTTGCATCCAGTGGTACATGCGTAATTCTATTATGTATGGAAAAAAAACCCTAAATACCCCTACCTGAGACCACTAATTTTTTTTCCCTTCTAGAGATGTTTTGGTTATTTTATTATCCATAAAACATTGAATAGATGAAAATACCCCAAACAAATCAGTAAAGACTAGTGCACCTTATGAAAATACCAAAATAACCTTGGTCCAAAAACATGTAATTTTTTTATGGGAATGACAAAATGGTCATTACACTATAGCATAGCAGTGAATAGAAAAAAATAAGGGGGCTATAGTGAATCCTCCTTCAATTTTAGTTGTTTATATAACTTTATTAAAATTTTACCCACATCCTAATATTTTTGTCTCTTCTCATACACAATCTATATCACAATCGAGAAATCATAAAATATCCGGATATTTTAAAAAAATAAATTAATAAATAGCTCAATTATCAATCAAGAGATTACAAAATATCCGGACATTCTTAAAAAATAAATTAATAAACAGCCCAATTATAGGAAGTGTCACATAAAACCTAGAAAATTATATGGTATTCTAGGAGTAATTAGTGATTTTTTATTAGTTATATCTTTTTATTTTTTAAAAATTAAAAAATAACTAATAAAATATCATTAATTTCTTTTTACGAAGTATAAAATTACTCAATATTATACATGTCAATATATATATATATATATATATATATATATATATAATTAATTAATTAAAACTTTGGAGGAAAATGTATTCATTGAATTAAAATTGTTTTCTCCCGTTCATGTAATTTTTTCTTGTTTTTGTTTTGACAATAACATGTCTTTCCTATGAACATCATGATTAATCAAATAAAAACTAATGGTGATTAAAATAAAAATTCTAACAACTTGAACTAAAGAGAAAAAAAATTAATCAAAAACCCTATTTCCTTTTTCACATCTTTATTTTTTTCTTGACAAAAATATTTTTTGTTAGAAGCATTACTTTTTAAAAAAATATATATTATTATTATTGTTAAAGGTAATTTCAATAATAAAAAGATATGAAACTTTTATGAATAAAAGGATGATTAACAAATGAGAAAAATTATATAAAAAATTAATGATACGAAAATAGATGTTCCGTTTTTACTAAATGTCAATAAGTAAAATTTTAAAAATTATGCATATTAGATTAATATATAATTAATAGTATAGATACTGTTGATATTACCATATTAAATTCTAATGCTCTTGAAAACTATTGCATAATTGAATAGTTATTTAAATATTATTTTGATAAATTTATTTAAAGATTGTTTTATTACAAAATAAATAAAAAAGGAAAAAGGCTAATCAATTGAAAATAAAACAAAAAACATGCTAGGGATCTCATCAAACCCATTTTAACCCAAAACTCCCTATAATCAATTGGAAAACCCAAAATTAAATTGAATAAAAAAAATTCTCTAGCTATGATCTGATTTTTCTCACAAGATAAATAATCTAAGCCGCATCAATATAACTCCTCTCACTAAAATAAATCTAATGACATAAAGATCAGTTTTTTTTTTTGTTACTAGAATATCTAAAAAAAACTAAAGAATTCAAGCATGACCGTCCTCTTTCTCTCTTTTTTTTTTCTAACAACTTTCTATATTATCTCTCAATATTTAAGGATTGAAAAGTAAAAAAAAGATAAATTTTAAGACTAGAATGTTAAGTCCATAAACTTTAGGGACCAACTATTGTGTAAACTAAGAACTCAAGGAGTGAAGGGTTATTTTTGTTTTGGTTTAATTTGGTCTCTGTTCTTTCTTCTTCTTTTTAACTACAATCAAAATTTATATTTCACAAATTGATTTTTAATAAATGCCAAAATATTTCTTGACGTTTCACATATACAAGAGCATTGCAAAGTAAAAAGAAAAAAATTGACACAAAACCATTCCACTATAACTTGGAAGGATTTGATTGAAAAAGAAGAAGTTAAATGGCAAAAAAATAAAAAAGCATTGGAAGATGAACAATGCATTCTACAGTGCTCTGTCTTCGCGTGAACAATTTAAAACAGTGAATTTAAATGTTGTTCTGTTCTCATTGTTACTGTAATGTCGTGCATAATTATCTTTGTTAATTTTTTTTTAATTTGATGAAGAATTAAATAGAAATATTAAAATATACAATGTGATGTTTATATTAGTTATAAAATGCAAATTCACTCGGAAGCCGATTTAGGATTTGATTAATTCAGGTTTTAAACCAGTTTAAATTAAAAAAAAATATAAGAAATGACTATCCAGTTAAAAACCTGGATCAATTTGTCATGAGTTAACTTGATATAAAACTTAATCAAAATTTGATTCTAAATTAATTAACTTTAAAAAATAAATTAATAAAAATTATTTGTGTTAATAAATGCAAAAAAAAATTGTTAACATGTCTCTTCAACTCGTCTAGTTGTATGTTGAATAATTTTTTTCTAATGCAAAAGAATTAATGTGTAAGTGTTATTAACGTATTTGTATATATCAAGTAAAAAAATACAATCGTGGATCACAAAGTCGAAGCTTATATTTAATAAAACATAATAAAGATCATATGCATTAATAAAAATATGTAAGATCTCAAGTTAATTTTTAACGTGGCTGAAAAATAAAACAATATTACAATGCTACAATGAAACACCATTTTCTTACTTAGAGTAGCGTAAATTTCCAAAAACAAAAGGTGTAGAGAAAAAATATTACAAAAAAAAGCCTCGAGTGAACTCAGCAGCTAACCCAAGTGAACAAATCAAACACATGATCTAGGACGTAAGATTGGGATGACCCCATAAATAGCAAAACGAAAAAAATACTAGGAAAAAAATATTTGAAAAAAAAATGCTTTAAAAAAAAGACCAAAGTCGACCCAGACTAATCTTTTAGATCTATAACTTAAGTTACGAGACCAAGATAACCCTATTAAAGACAAACCTGAAAAAACAAAGAAGTCAGATTCTTAACCAAACAAATATCGATGGATGAGATTGAGAAAAAAAAAAGTCAATAAAAAAAGTAGTGTAAAACAAATAGCAATTAAAAGAATTATGACTAAATTCAATATAAAAACCAACTGAAATTAAATGTTTAGAGATGAAATTGAAAAAAACAAATCAATTAAAAAATGATTAAAAATAAAAATTAAAAGAATTGGCACTAAACTTGACATAAAATTTCAATGAAAAGAAATGTTCAAGGATAAAATTGAAGAAAAATAAATAAATCAAGAAAATGATTGAAAACAAAAAAAAAAATAACAATTAAAAGAATAAAGACCAAATTTGATTAAAAAAACTAACAAAATCAAGCAAACAATGATGAAATCAAAAATAAAATTCAATTAGAAACAATCAATGTAAATAAAATAATTGCAATTAAGAGAAGGACTTGATCAAAAGAAAAAATAAATTGAAGGGTTGGTGTAATTTTTTGCATGGCCAGCAAGCAATCCGAGGAAGAAAGAGAAGGAGAAAAAAGAAACAAAAAGACAATTGACGTCAAACCAGACCTCACTATTATACATGTGCCATCCAAGAAGGAACAGGACACCGAGACACATTCAAAAAGGGGGGGGGTGGGGGGGGCAGCCGTTTGAAAGCTGTGGAGTCGTTGATGCATGTTGGACATGCATTAGTAGCCTTTGTTTTTATTATTTTTTTTATGTGCACAAAACCAAAAATATGCCTATGACTAAACAACAATAACAAAAAAAACTCATATGAAATTACAACCAAGTCTTTAAAGTCAAAATTACTAAGAAATTTGAATGAAAAAGATAATGGAATAATTTAACTATTCATAAAATTATAAAAAACCAAAAAATACTCCTAGACTAAGAGTGTGTTTGGTATTGCGGTAGCTGTTGTGGTTGTGGTTTTAAAAAAGTTGTTTTTATAAAAAGTACTTTTAGTTGTGGTTGGTTTGAAAAAATAGGGTTTGGTTAAAGCGTGGTGATTGAGGTTGAAGGGGGAAAAATGCTTTTGAAATTGAGATTATAAAATAATTTTAAAAAATATATATTAATATTGATGGTTTTATTTAATATTGTAAAATTAATTACTCCTATTATATCATGAAATAAATAATACTTTATATAAAATATTTTTATTATTCCATTAAACTATTTATAATTCCATACGCACAAAATTCATCCGATAAAAACTATAGTTTGCATAATTATTTGGCGTGTAATAAAATAGATAAAATATTATCGTATAAAATTGATATTACCAAGTCATTCTATACTAGTTTTCAAGAAAAAATACTCACTAAGTGTAACAGTTTTTGTTTTAAAAAAATAAAAAATAATAAAAAATTTAACTTCATAAAATTAGAACAAAAAATTCACAATTGAGTTCTGACGCAAATAAATGGTGGGGGTACGTAACCAAGCGGATAATTACCGTTTTTAAAAAGGTAACGGGGAACGTGGACAAGGGACGGACTCTAAATAACAATAACAAAAAAAACCCATTAAAAAATGATAATTAAACTCTTTAAACCAAGGGTAATTGTTCATGGTAAAATTGAAATTAACCTAAAGTTCTGGATCAAAGATTCTGATTATTTAGTCTCTAAAGATATTATAGTAATTGCACTGTTATAAAAAAAAAAAAGAACAGTATAACCTTTAAAAAAAATAAAAAATTAACCACGTGCAGAAATTATCACTCCTGTCAAAGAAAGCTTTAAAAATTAAAAGATAAAAAGATAATTTCGTTTCCGCTCCAGATACATTTAACTTTGGATAGAGTACAGTGAAAAATACACGCGGGGGTTTAGTATTTTACTTAATTATAGAGCACTAGAATTTTGGCAGGTGGTAATTAAACAGCAAAAGCAGAATAAACAACAGTACTGTTAATTTACGGAAACCAGCTAGCTATATATATATATATCACCTAGTTACTGTCTTTTAACATGCGGCGCGTGTATGTTAAGCAGCATATTGTAACCATGGTCATCCACAAACAGGTCGTAAGCAACACTTACCAAGACTTTCCGAGGAAATATCACGAGTTAACATCAAAGGCCAGAGGGCGAAAGGAGGGTGTGAGGATAGGGTGGGTGGGTCGGTCGGTCGGTGGGGGAGGTGCCCTTTTTAGAGCTAACGATAAAACCATATAAAAAAATAAAAAATAAGAAATAAAATAAAATAAAAACCCTATCTGGGACCCCTTTGCCCTCTCTTTCATCATTTATTCAGACGAAAGGTCCTCATGCTCTGCCCATTTAGGCATATATAGTTGATTGTTAAGCTGAAATTAATGTTAATAATGTTTAGGGGCTGCAGTTGTAATTAGCAACTGTATGTTATTATATATATATATATATTATATATATATATATATATATATATGTTCAGCTCAGAATTGGGTATATATCCAGCTAGGGTTGGACCACTCCTAGCTAGCTAGCTGATCTACAGATCCAACCACAGAAGAATCACAGACTCGCACTATGATCCAGTCAAAACGAAGTGTTTGATTTTCTTACATACCCTCTGAGAAGTATATATTATTTATATTTAAAAGAAAAACTATATTACATTACATGAGTAATTTATATTATTCAATATATATATAACATCTTTAATTAAGCAACTCCCCGTCTTTCAATAGCTTCAAAAACTCAGCCACTTCGGAAGGGTCTCCAAGAACTTGTGTGCCAGCCAGGGATAGCAGGAGGAGGCTGGTCATTTATTTATTTATTTATTTTCTGAAATAAATCGTGTTCATTTATTATTAACCAATGCATGGAAGCATCAAGGATGGGTCTCCATCAAGTAGTGGCAATATCCCTTTCATGAGGATGATAATGGTAACAACTGTCATGCCCCATAGTCTAGGGCTAAGTAGCATAGAGTGGGAGACAAATTTCATGAGGGCTAAGCTAGTTGTGGATTAAATAATGGTGTAGCGACTGGGAGAGACTATTGCAGTGGACCCATATGTAGGGGACGGGGACACAAGCAAATCAACCAGGTAGCTTGAAAAGGAACTTCAACGGAGGCGAGGATACCCAAATAATTCCTTTTTCAAATATTATGGCAGTAAACAAGGGGCTACAAGCGCTATTTGGATTAGCAGCTGCAGCTGCAGCTGCAGCAGCATATATACGTGTGTATGCACACACACACACACACACACACACACAAAGTCCAGAGGCCAGAGCTACCACCACCAGCCTCCTCTTCTATAACCCCACACTAGGAGTCTATTGCCTTTGCCTCTCTGGTTGTTAGATCGCTTTCGCTCTTCATTAGATGACACAGAGCCCATGGCTAACTTGACTAGCCCCTTCATTTATTCATGGTTGTGGTGCCATATATTAATCAATACGAATCTCTTTTTAGTTTTCTACCTCTCTCTCTGTTTTTTTTTTTTTTTTTGCCTAACCATGCTCACAAAATATCATTATATCCGAGCGCCAAGAGGGGTGACCACAGAATTACATCCCTCCCTTAAGCTGGTTGAGTGCGATCGCTATCTTGTTCCATACTTGCATGTCATTGGGAAAATATAATTAGTAAGAAATAAAAGACGGGAAATTCTCGGTAGATCAATGGCAATGGCAGTTTTATCCAAATTAGATTGAATGTAATTGTATAGTACAATTCCATTAATGTCTTGTGATGAAGAAGAAGAAGAAGCTCAACTAAAAAGCTCAAGTTACTAAATGAATTATCAGCAATATTTTTAAAAAGCTTGAGTTACTAAATGAATTATTAATAATGATCTCAAAAGCATTAATTTCTCTATTAACATCTACCTGTAATGATCCCCGAAAGGTTTTTACATGAATCAAAGTCGGTCTACATAGGAAGACTGCGTTCGTAAGTGCTTTTCCATTTTTATTAGATTGTTGTGAATCGAATTATGCGATAGAGGAGGGCATAATTCCTCTTTAATTTCCTTTACGATGGAGGCACACAACACCCGAACAAATGTTAGATTTTCGCCCTAAAAAAAACAACACTTAGACCGACAAGCTCTATTTCCACACGACAATATACTCTAACACGAACCGATCCTTAATAAATGGCTTCTGAACGTGTTCATCTCTGTTTGCATTTGTCGTTAGAGTTGTCTGGTTCTTAATAAACCTCAACGATTCCTGCTTCTTTATGGTTCCCTTCTCCTTTTTCTCTTTATCATAGGGAGCTATTATTTAATTAGGTTTCTTTCTTTTACTGACTGGGTGCTGATTTTTCTTTTCTTTTTTATCACCACCTTTTCAGTAAGCAAATTAATTAATTAGTTAGTAAATTTTGGAACAAAGTAGTAACAGAGAAAGAAGAAAAAAAGTAGCAGCTGTTGCCTGTTAGCGCAATATATAGGATTTCCTTTGTTTCGCCCTTTCGTTTTACACCTCGAAAGCAGCCTAGCTAAGCCTGTCTAGCTAGCTAGCTCTAGCTTGCACGCCATTGATTCCCAATTTTAGGTAACTCAATCCAATTTTGTTGAACTCTATGTGTACGCGAATGAGTTTCATTAGGGAAAAACTAAGAATTTACACGAAGAGGATGGACATGGCACATGCACATATATGTTCGAATAATTTGTGCTGTGCATGCCCGACTTAAATTATATAATCCAAGATCAATTCATGAATCGATATGTGTTTATATGCTTAATTGACTTGATTTGATCAGAAATCTTCAATAACTCATTGATTTGATGGTAAAATTAATTAAGTGTCTATATTAAATGGGTGTATATGATATGCTTGTCAAATTGAGAATATTATGTATTTGATATTCACATGTATATGTGTAAGAATTTCTAGGTTTGTTTAACTGGACAGACTATAAGTTTGCTTCCTAAATATTACTAGTTCGAGTTTCACAAACCTCAGAGCCACTGGAGACTTACATGGTCGTTAACTTTAGGGCCCGTGAGATTAGTCGAGGTGCACGCAAGCTAACCCGGACACCCACGTTAATAAAAAATATCCCCACCAATATATATATATATATATATATTAAAATTTCTTATAGATTTCTTATAAAATTCATCAAATATAGATATGTTATCGTAACCAAAATCAAACCTGATATTAGGGCAGATGAATATTAATATTCTTTAAACCAATTATCCACCGAGTGCTCAAGATGAAGAAAACGTTCTCATTTCTAAAGTATTTCCAATACATTAATTTGACACGTTTAAACGTGTATGGGGGTGGGTGCGCAAAACACTCCTTTAAAAGTAAATGCTCATTTACGTCCCTCACAATCGTCTCCTAAAATTGGCCACTAGAATAAATAAAATATAAGAGGACACTGTGTTACCAAAAAAAAACTAAAGGGGTGGTGAATTTCACTATTCCCCTAGCTAGAAACATACTATGAATCGAGAACAGTGAATTCATCATCTCTTCCTTGAAAAAAGAAAAAGAAAAAACAAGAGTGTAGGCTAATGATGGAGAGAATATTGTTTTTGTAATGAGACTATTTTGATATTTTAAAATTGATCGGGAATAAGACGAGTTTTTTATTTTTTTTACATAGTAAAATTACATTGATATCCTTTAAAAAAAGAAGTTGTTTGTATGAAATAGAGGATATTTTTATCTTTTCATTTGATTATGAGCAATAAATTTATCATGTTACCCTTGAAATTAGAAAAAACATAGCATTGACCATAGGGGTTACTTTTACCTTTTCATTTTTATAAGAAAAGTTAAAAAATCTACCAATTGCCCTTCGATTTATTTTTTTTAAGTATAGGGTTATAGGGTATTTTGGTCCTTATACAACTAGTCTTTTCATTGTTATTGTCTTGGGTGAGGGGAAGTTTAGTCTTTTAAAAAATAAAATAAAAATCATTGATGCAGGCTAAACACGTGTTAGCCGCCCCCGCTGTCTTCTGTTGATTCTAGTGGCTGAAAAGCCATTCTGAGATGTCGTCACCTTTATCTTGAAGTTTCCTTTATGGATATAAGGCACGTGCACCGTGAAGATTTTATTTTTTTATTGCTATTTTTTTATAATCTAAGATAATTTTTAGTGTTGCATTTTTTTTATTCCACCCTCTGTAAATCTTTTTCTTATTAGATTTCATTATCATTCTTTTGATTGTTGTTTTATTTATTTTATTTTTGCTTTGCAAAATTTTCAACATTGGTTTTTTTTACTCAATTGCATTCTTCAACATTTAATTCGTTAGAATTTGAGTTTCTTGGTTAAGGGTCTAAGATTTCACAGGTTGCAACTTTTGAAAAAACTCAGTTTCATAAGGTTTTTCAAGGATTGCTTTGGTTCTTATATCATTTTTGAAGAGACTGTTTTTTTTATTTGATCCTTCAATATTTATTTAATTGAGAATTGAGCTTTGTTTTTTTTTCCATACTTTCTATAACCTTGATTTTCTCATTTTTTTTTAATTAGGTCACCTTTGGTCTTTTTATTTGTTGCTTTTTTATTAAATTTATTTTTAAAAAATAAATTTTATTCTTGAATTAAATAGAATTGATTGATTGGATGTAGGCTAATGCTCATTTCATTTTGTTTTGTTGGGTTTGCTTTTCTAGAACATTGCTCTAGCAATCCATGCGGTTTCTTCTACTATCGTTATCCAAATTTTTACAATTAGGTTTGAACCACCAAAGTAAATACTTTTTTATAATGAATGATGTTTATAATGAAGTGACAGGATGATTTGGATAGTGAAATAAATCTCAAATTAGTAATTGTTATTATGTGATTAACATAAAAATTAATTATTGATTCATTTTTTATAATATAAAGAAGTTTATTATTATAATGAGTTACATTTAATTTGTCACGTTGTATATGTTATGGCTAATATTTAATGATTTTGGGTATAATGTCAACCATGTAAATTTTGAAAATAAAAAAAAAGGGCCAAATTAACGGAATATCCCATCACTAAAAACATTGGTTAGCAATGAAAAATGAAGAGTGAGGTATGAAAACTCTAATGCTAACCAAATTAACGATGGCCTTTTAGTGACGAAACAAATCTATAATTAATTAGTTAGCGACGATGCTCCAGCGATGACCTTCTTGGTTAACAATTACTAATTTTCTTTGGATGTTGCCCTAGCGGGGTTTCTTCTTGTATCATCATTCAAATTTTTACAGTTTTGTTTTAACTATCTTAATAAATAAATTTTTTTTAAAATTTTTTAATATAAAAATTAATTATTTTGGTGGTTGTAATCTTCCCCAACTAAAAAAAAATTTTTAAAAATTAAATATCAAAATATATTTTTTAAAAATTCAAGACACTGATGATCTAATATCTAAAAAGAATAAAAAATTAAATTGAATGTGTTAAGGAAAGTTTCAACTTGCTCTTTATATTATCTGAGATTTTTACTTTAGTTCTCTATTTTTCAATTTAACTCTCTCCCCTAGAAAAACATACAATTATAGGCTAATTTGAGCTCAAAACAATCAAATCACACAAAATAAAAATTGAAAAATTACAAAAAAAATACACCGCTTGACCCTCGAGATGTATTGTGAGAAATTACACGGTAATTCCAAAAACCTTGCCTTGGAGTACAAAGTAATGATTGACTTAAAATAAATGGAAAGAAATTTAATTTCATGAAAGCAAAGATTAGATCCTAAAATACTCCTATCACTAAAAAAACAATTTAGAACATGATGCTGCTTTTATAGGTTAGAAGTTGTTTAATTAGCCAGGTGCTGAAAGTGAGATTTATACGCTAGGGCACTGACTGGACGGCCCCGACTACCTGATAATTAAACTTTACGTTTGTGATCAAAGCATGATCCACATGTACTTTGAAAAATGGCTATGGCAGAGCATACTTGATGATGACACTTTTGAGAGGGTTTTTTTTTTTTTTTTTTTTTTTTTAAATCTAGTGATCAATAATGCTTGTCGTTTCGTTCACATTCAGAACTATTTGCCTGGTAAAGTCCGCATGCAACCCAATGGAATTGTATGTCAAGTGCCCTCTCTTTGACTATAAGACTTCAAATTCCTTTTGGATTCTCGGAGCTTGAAAAGGAATTTGGAAAATACATCTTCAATGATGCATGTACATGTCACCTCCCAGTACGGGTAGAGAAAGTAGATTTAGATCGTTCGTTTTATTTTGATTCAATTGATTTTTGTTTTTTTAACGATTTTGGAGTGTTTTGGTTTGGTAAGTGGTTTATGGAGGTTTTGAAAGCATTTATTAGGTATTTTGTTGTTAAAATGAGTTGTAAAATGGATTTTTATGCCACCTTTCTTTTCTAATTTTCCGATCGTTACAATGATTGTGAGAACATAGTTTATTCGGTGATAAGACATTTGTCGTCCACTCAAAAGAAACTAGGTGTGTTGATTTTTTTTTTAATTTTATCATTCAATAACTAATTAATTTTAAATTAATTTTCATAATTTATTTTGATTTACTTTATATGATATTATTGTAATTTTTTTAAAAAATCTTCATATTTAATTAGTGCGTAATTTTATGACCTTCTATTTTTTTATGATATAATTAAATAAAAAAATCTTAAAAAATATTATTAATCCAATAGAGTCTATGATCCGGATCACATGTTAACTTGAGTTCATTAGAATTTGGGCTTTATAATTTATTTTGACCTTATTTTTATAGGTTACTGTGGTCTCAAACAAATGTCCCGACATTTGTTTGGTACTCAATTATATGAATGTCTATTTTTTTCATACAATTAAGTGAAAAAATAGTTTAAAATATAAATTTATTAAATCCAATGGAGTTCATGACTCAGGTTGTGGATTTGATGAGTGAAGCCTTGAAGTTATAGTTGATCCAATATATCATCAATACAATATTAAAATAAAATATGTCATCTTGAAATTTTTTTTATTTTAATTTTTTTTTTTTTTTTTTTTTAATTTTTTTTTTATAAATTTATATTAAAATATTTTAAACAAATATATTTAAATAAAAAAATAAATAAAAAAAAAAAAAAAATTTATTTTTTTTTTTTTTTGTTTAATTTTAAGTTCCCTACAACTTCCCCGTGACATGAAATTTTTTTGTTATGTTCAAACAAATCTTAGTCTAATGATAGTACCTGGTATGCCATTCTATCTCTGTGTGTGTGTGTGTGTGTGTGTGTGTGTGTAGGCACTAGGGAGCCAGAGTTATTGTATTGGCCTCATCTGCCACTTAGTGAGGGCGTCGACGGGACAACTTAGTATATTAGGCCACGCTGTAATTGGATTCTTAAAGGAGTTTAAATTATTTATTCGTTATTCGTTATGTGCCAGATTAATTTTTTTTAAATGCAGAGAAAATAAAATTGTTTCAAGTTAATCTATTAAATTTATGATTTAGATTATAAGTTTAATGATAAATCTTTATAAAACAACTTCCAAAGCTGAATTTTAATCAATCAAATTTTTTGAATCATATTCAAACAATAATCTTAGTTCAACTTGTGATAATGTCAAACTTGCCACCCGTTCATGAAAACTAAATCCATAGAAAAAAATGCAAAACTCAATTTTCAACCAACCAAATATTGAAAGATAAAATTAAAAAACAATAAATTAAAAAAAAATAAAAAGAAGCTTAATTCCTAAACAATTTAGTATTAAAGGATGAAAAAACTAAATAAAAAGTAAATTAAAAAATTACAAAGCTACATTTCCAACAGATCCAATGTTGAATGTTAAGGGTAAGAAAAAAACTAAATCAATTAAAAACGGGGTAACCTAAAAAAGCAAAAATAATTAAGAAGCCTAATTCCTAAATAACCTAGTATTAAAGGATGAAAAAACTAAATAAAAAGAAGAAGAAGAAGATTGAGTTGTTGGAGGGTGAAATAAAACAATCAATTAAAAAAAACCTAAAAAAATAAACCGGGTCAACCTTTTAAACTTGCAATTCAGATAATTGAAATCATGTTAAGGTAAAAAAAAATATTATGAAGCCCAATTAAAAAAATATTCAATTAAAAAATCTTTAAAAATTGACTCAAGTTAACTCGGATAACATATTAAACCAACGACCTAGTTAATGAGACCGGGATAAATTCATAAAAAAAAATTGTGAAGCTCAATTTCCAACAAATCTAATGTTGAAGATTAAAATCAAGAGAAAAAATTAAGTCTATAAAACTAGTATATAACCCAACATAAATAAAATAAAATAAAAATTACGATGTACAATTCTCAAAATCACCTAATATTAAAGAATTGAAAAAAATAAACAAAAATAAATAAGATTACTGAGGGTGAAATTGAAATAAAAACTAAAAGAAAAAAAATTATTTTAATTAATAGTAATTTGTAAGTGTAACTATAGTTATTTAGCAACACTCTTTAGTATTTTTGTTAATGATTAATTAATATTTAGTAGCAAAAAAATATTGCCAAAATATAGCTTGGCCCCCAAATTATATTTGTGCTCACAATTAAGTCCTTTAGTGGTAGGAACTGACACATCACACACATGAAAAGTTTGACCCAAAAAGAAAATGCAAAGGGCGACTAAAGTATTTAATATACGTTATTAAAACAAATGAGAATCAATTATATTTATTACAGACATTATTAAATAAGTGTTATTATACATGGTAATATCTTTTAGAGTTCACCATAAATTCTATATAATTAAAAAAAGGGTTAATATATACATGCTTGCGTATATGAATATTTTATTTATTTATTTATTTATTTGTTCTTACAATCTTTTTCCCTAGGGTTAAACTTCCATGAATACATCTATAATAGTAATTAAGGACTGATGGATTTGATTAAAGAAATAATTAGGGCTGAGCTTTATACTTCTTTATCCCCTCGAAAACTGGACTTGTCTTTCTCTTGCTTTGGTACGCATACGAATTCGGATCTTCCCACGAAAACATGTTGGTATAGAGGACATCGGCCCATTGGTTCTTGAAAACAAACGTGGGCCAAGCTCCGGTACCATCTTGAAAATTATAGGGCTGCTAAAATTGGAAAAATGACGCCATCGAGAATCCTAATTGATGAAAATAATTTTTTAAATAATTATTTAATTATATATTTTGATAATAAAATAAAAATTTGATATAATAAAAAAATTATTTTGATATAGTTATGATATATGCATATCACATTATTAATATCATAAATAAGGATATGTTAATATGTCATATGATATCATATGACATATTAACATATCCTTATTTATGATATTAATAATGTGATATGCATATATATGTATGTATGTATGTATGTTGCATCACACACCTTTATAATGTTATTGATATGTTTAAAACATTCAGGAAATTATTAAATATGTAAGGAAAGAATTCGCAAAAGTCAAGAATAATTTTTTTTAAAAATTACAATATTGACATCGCTGATTAAGAATTTGTAATAGAATTTTGCCAGATAGCACTAAACCTGTATAGAACACCTAATAAACCAACAAAAAAAAGAAGCAAGAAAAGATCCAGACACAAAAATGGGATAAAATCTGGACAATAGATAAAACAATCTCATCATTTTGGAAATGATAAAGCAGTTGCCAAAATAGTCTAACTGTTTCTCAAACTGGTCTAGTCATTTCTCAAAACGGTTAGTTCGCTTCTGGAAAATTTCCAGAAACTCTAAGGGTTCTTAAAAAATGGTCTGACTTAATTTAAAAGAGTTTGACTGATTCTCAAAATAGTTTAGCCAATTATAAAAAGGTATAATCAATTTTGCTAATAGGCAGAAAACTTTATCTAATGGTTGGTTTCTTTTCTAAGCCTATAAATAGCCTTTTACTTGCACAAAACAAAAGTGGAACTCCTAGGGCAAACATCTACGTATACTCCTTCCTAAAAAAAATTCATAACACTCTTATTTCACTTGTAATCATCCAAAAACAAGGTTAGGTGTGAATTGGCAAAATCCTCCTAAAGAGTTATTATTCCAATCAACTCTACTAAGAGAGTATATTGTGAAAAATATAAGTGACACTCTAAACACTTGGAAAAGTCTCCTAAAGATAAAATTATGAGAGGTTTAATACTTGTCTTTCAACAAATATTGGTGAAAGATTTTCTAGTCTTTAACCCATAAAATGATTAGGGATAATGGTTTGATCCTAAGCCCGTAAAAGGATTGGGTTTGATCTTGCACCTATACAAATATAAGTCCGTAAAAGGATTGGGTGTGATAGTGAAACTCTTGAACGAAACTAGTGATTCATTCTCTCTCTTATGTGTTTATAAAAGTTGATGAACTTAGAGCTTAGACATGTAATTAGTGATTCATGTGTCTTTACATATTCAAGAATTACATGGATTTACATGGTGTGAGTAGTAAGGATGCATAAGGACTGTGTTGTCTATTTCCAGGAATAATCATGCAAAATAATTATCTCTAATATGGTGACCATACTATCAGCTTGTAAAACGAGATGTTTAGATAGGTGATTGCACTATTGTCTTGTAAAGCAGGACCTTTAAATAGGTAAACATTATCAACTTGTTAAGCAAGATGTTTAAATAGACGACTACACTGGTATGTATATTCCTTATCTCCATTTTATATGTTTGATGATGGTGAGGGGACATGTTAGCATTAAATTCATAATATCCAACATTTAAGAGTTAATAGGTAAAGCAAACCTAAAGGACCAGGTCCAAGTGAATCTAGTTGGGTTCGAGCCCACCTAAAAGGAGACCAACTTTGGTTTTTTCTTAAACATTATATCATGCCTCATAAAATACATATAAAGATGGTGAACATGAATTGACTCATAGTTGAATTTTAAAAATTTATTATAGTAAATTAGGTTCTCCAAAGGGCTTAGCTTAAACTCAAACCATTTGAATGATGAGTTTGGGCAAGCTAAAATCTAAGCTACAAATTATTGTGGGTTTGGGTTACAGGACCTGGTCGACCCTTGAGTCCTTACGGGCTCAAGTCGATGAGTCTTTAAGTGCCCCTAGTCGTGCCAACACCAGTAATAGATGAGTTGGAGGCTCATTTTCAAATTCATCACTCTAAATTTGGTTATTTAAGTTGTGCACATCACATATACGCATATATTATTAGCTACCTTTAAAAAATAAAAATAGAACCTTCAGTAAGAATTCAGCTTTAAATCTCTCACTAGTTCTTAATCAAGTTCGGACCATAACTTATGACATAGAAGAAAAGTTTTAGGGCGATGTGGAGAAGGTCACAACTTGTCTGTCTACATGAATTCTTAAGAACAACAACCAAGTCGAGAGTTGTTATTTCTTGAGAATATGACCTAAATTAAATAAAAAAATTAGCTCAAACTGAACCGGTTTGGTTTGATCAAAGTCAATTTCTTGGCATTAAAATCAGGAAACCTAATACCTAATAAATGGGCTTGTTTTTTGTTTTTTTAAATAGGCCTGCATCAAATTAGATTTTAACAATTTCTTGTTGAGTTTAGTTTTTTTGTAGGCTTTTTAATCAAACATATTTTATTAGGCTTTTTAACAAAACCAACCCAACTCCATTACTAAACTAGAAATTAAATTTATAGGAACCTAATTAAACATATGCATTCTTTCCTGCCTAGCTAGTTGCCTTAAGTATGCATGATCAAATTTACTTTATTATGACTTTGTTAAGTCTCTATTTTTTTCTCCATAGTTGTACATAAAAATAAATTTTTGGTTTAGTAAAAAATACCATACCATGAAGACTAGGGAAATATAGGCACCTCAAATTAATAGAGGTGTTCACGTTTCTTAATAAGCAGATACATTAGCAACAAATTAGCAAATCTAATATGAACAAATCTAGATTAAATGAAATTGTAGAAAAACATTTAGCATAATTTGAAGAAAAGAAATCAAGCATCAATAGCATTTATAAAATTTAGCAACACAAAAAGATAAAAGAACTTAAAAATTAGCAACAAGTTAGATTTCAATTAGTAAAAGATTTAGTAATGCAAAATTACAATAAGTATTAAGTATTGAAAGTATGTTACAGCCTCAAAATTTCTAAAAATTACAACCACCTAAATAAATCTAGCATTAGTATCTATTAACATTTGATTAGCCAATGAAATCCTTCATCAAAACCCAAAAAATTATATTAATAGTAAATTTAATCAAAGAAAAAAGAATAATAAAATAATCTAGTATTTATATCTATTAACATTAGTTTAGTCACCGAAATCCTTCATCAAAACCCAAAAAATTATATTAACAGTAAATTTAATCAAAGAAAAAAGAATAATCAAACAATCTAGTATTTATATCTATTAACATTAGATTAGTTCATTGTTATGGATCCTAAAAACCTAAAATCTTATATTAATAGTAAGTTTAATCAAAGAAAAAAATGAAGAGTTTGACAAGCTCAGTCTTGTAAGAGAATTAAAAACATTAGATTAATTCTCTTATTGCTTCTATCAAAAAGGAAAAAGAGAGGCTTATAATCGATAATAATCTAATAGATGCATCAAAGGGAAATGGGAGAACAAGAGAGTGATGCTAAATTGTTTCAAGTTTTAACAGGTAATCTTTCAAGTTTTAACATGGAAGAACGAGAGAGAAATGGCAAGGGGAGGGGTGGCTGCTGTCAAAGGGAAAATGGAAAAATTATTTTGGGGTTAGGTTAAGTTTCTGTTTATGTCCTTTTTTTCCGGTTCAAATCTCGCTCACTTGGTTTCAGCTTTCTAAAACCGAAATCAAATCGGTCTGGGTGATTTTTTCTAGTTTTTAAATTGGTTTCTTTGATTTAATTTTTACAGTTTTCTTAGTTTAATAGTTTTTTTGAACACTCCTAGTTATAACACATATAAAAATAATAATTTGCAGTGTATTTATTTTGGGACTAAAAAATTGAGAACTGTGTGACCCTTTTGTACTCTCCACATACCCCTTTCTCATTTTCTTTCTTAAGTCTTACCAAGATCCTTGCAACAGCCCATACAAGCAAGATCATATGTTATCATAGTAGGGCTCCACTTCCTTATTCTTCTTTCGGCAAGTTAAATATTGATTGATAAATACGATGCTTATTTTCCATTTTTTTCATGACATGGATATTTAAAATCGCTTTATTAGGGTCCCACAGGATCAAGCACTTTAATAGGGATAATTACAAAAAAAAATTATATAGTTTGATCTAGATTTAACTTTCTCTATGTACTTTTATAAATTACACTTTGCTTTATGAGGTTTATATATTCGTTTATATTCTCCATAAAAAAATTAAAAAAAGATATGAGTATTTACAAGTTTTCTATTATATTTAAATATTTGATGACTAAAAAGCCCTTGGCCCAAAAATAACAAAAATGCCCTCGATTTTTAAAATTACAAAAATACCTCCAGCTATCAAAATTACAAAAATGCCTTCAGTTGCCATTAGAACATGTTTTTAACAAGAAATCATCATCTTCTTCTCATCCAAATTCAAGCAAAAACACTTCTTTTTATTCAACCAAACACATCCAAAATTCGACTAAACATAACAAGAAATCATCAACAACTTCTCATCCAAATTCAAGCAAAAACACTTCGTTGTATTCAGCTAATCACATCCAAAATTCAACTAAACATACATGCAAAATCCAAGTAAAAACACATTCAAAATTTAAACATGCCATCACATCCATAACTAAACACATGTATTCAATTCTTAATAAATTAATCCACAATATCCAAGTTCTTGTTGCTTCGAGAAGTTCAAGCAAACACATATGACTTCACATCTCTACCATTGATCCACAACATTAAATACATGATAGTTTGGGTAAATTGTTGAAAAGAGAAATTGTCAGCACCACTCTGCAATCTTAAAAACTATTGTTTAGTAATTGCATAATTTATAAATTAATTGGACTTGCTTGAACATTTTAAAGACCAACTTGTGTTTGTGTTTGTGTTTGTGAGGAGGATGGACCAACACCACTTTTGGGACCTTTAGAACCTCTTCCACCCCTGGCAATAGCTCGCCTACCTTTTTTTACAGCAGCTTGCCTATCTTTTATGGCGGCAACTCTTACACCTCTATTTTGTTCACTATTATCTCTCCGACATGTCTTAGAATTGTTGCCATACTAACAAATGATGCACCTAATTGTGGCTACTTTTTTTTTTTTCTAACATTAGAAGGTGGGTCTTCTCTTGGTTCTTTTCGTTTATTTTTTCTCGATCTTTCTATTTTTTTTTAAGATTTAGAGGTAGAATAATGACATTATCATATATTTTTTTTTAAATATGCTTGTGGTAATGGATGAACGGCCTCTAAGAAAGTTTTTCTAAAAGTTTAAACACTATAATATTCATGACATTGTAATCACTCTATTATGTTTTTAAAATAAATATTCTATTGATGTACAAGACTTGGAAACTCAAAAAAAATAATCCATGAACATGAAAATATATAAATGTAATATCACTATTTAATACTACCATTTAAAAAAAATTAATTAGAAGTGTTTAAAATATTGGAGGTCGTCGTTTAGACCTTGAAAAGATGGGTGAGCATATTGAGAAAAGGTTGAACTATCCATTTTGTAACCCTAAACCTAATGGGCCCTTCCATTGAAAACTAAACTCTCAGACTTCCATCAATTATTTGCAAGTCTTAACAAAGTCTCCATTGAAAACAACCATTCCACATTTCAAAGCTATGGTTTATTCGTCTTTATTCTCATCTTTGTATTATCTGTAACAAAAGGGTTCAAAACCCAACTTGAGTAGATGAAGACAATAAATGTTAAAATGGCGAAACTAGCTCCACTTTTCTTCCATCCAGTGAACAAAATTGTCTAGGTCTCCACCGTAGCTTTCAAGGTCTGGAAAACTAATCTGCAAAAAAGATAAAGAGGCAGGTGTAAACATACTAGAACTATGAAGAAATGACAGCAAAAACTTACTTCCTTGCACTAACGAAGAAAATTGAGTATTTTTTCTGGTTTTTATTAAATTTTTTTCTGGTTTTACAATTTTTTTCAAGTGGCACCACTAGGCATAAACGTATAAAAAACTTACTGCCAGCATAATCTATTCTGGGACCAAAGAATTGAGGACCCTTCTGTACTCTCCACATACCCCAGACTCATTGCATGTCTTAGGTCTAACGAGAATCCCTGTAACAAGCCATACAAGCAAGACCATGTGCTATCATGGTAGGGCTCCACTTCCTTATTCTTACTGATTGATGAATGCGATGCTCATTTTCCACTTTTTTCAGGGCAAAGATATGCAAGATCGCTTTATCAGGGTCCAGGGGATCGAGCACTTTAACATCAACTTGTTAGAAGAAGAGACCAAATCGTTGCGAGACCTTTTCCTTTCATGTTCCCAGGGGTCAACAAGCTCGAAAGATGAAAATTACATGTTGTCCCTCAGCTCAACCCTCTTTATCAAAGGATTAGAGCATCTCTGTGGTCAACCACACATGTGTACCTTTGCTTCAAAAGCTTGGAAACTTCTTCATGGCGTCTTTCAATGACTGATCTGTTGCAGCTTGTGACGACCAACCATTCTCTTGTGATTATCTCCAGCCCGAACAGCTTTTTCCAAAATATTTCTGATGCTGGGATGATAAGATAAAATCCACAGTTAAGGATCAGTCAACTAAGATATGTCTCAGGAGATCAAGAACAACGAATCAAGGATCTACTTTTCTTTTTTAAAAAAAAAATATCAATGATCTTACCTCTTTTTTGTTTCGGTTTTGTGTTTAATTTACAAGTTAATCCGAAGCACCTGGTCCAAGAGCACCGGTAATTCGGTATAACATCCACTTAAACAGGAACATACTTGTTGAATTATTGCTAACCCCTAAATTAAAACTATTTCTAATATATATATAAATTGATCAAACATTCTTTTAGATTAAAAAAAAATAAAATCGTTAAAAGAACCACTGTAATGATGTAAGAAAAAATAATTTCAAAAGCTCCAAGCTGAAGTCTCTCTAAAACAATTGGCCTAGCTACCAGTTTTGTTTTCTCTATAATAGAATTGGACTAGCTGTGGACCCCGCCTGCTTTTTTTTTCAGTAAAAAATAATGTTTAGTGTCGTGTAAGCATTGTAAAGTAGGAAGAAAAATGGGGAACTTGGTCGTAGATTTGATTAGATTAAATAAGTTAATTTTATTTTAATTAAATAAAAAAATAATAATAGTAAATGAATCAAATTAAAAAAAATCATATTAAATTGAAAATATATATATATATATATATATATATTTTTTTTAAATAGTGTAGCTCAACTCCAAATTCATCAAATATGAAAAGACAAAATTGAATAAAAAAGACCTAAAAAAAATTGGCCCGAGTTAACCCAAGTTATCTTGCTAAACCCGCGACTCAGGTCATGAAATCAAGATAAAATACCAAATAAATTTTATTTTTGATTGAGGGGTGGAATTGAGAAAAAAAATTAATTTAACAAAAGAACTTATAAAAATTAAAACAGTCAAAAGAATGAGGATCAAAATTGAAATATAAAATAAATTTTATTTTTTGATTGAAGGGTAATATTGAAAAGAAAATCAATTTAACAAAATAACCCTAAAAAATTAAAATATTCAAACGATTAAGAATCAACATTGAAATAAAAAATAAAAATAAATTTTTGATTGAAGAGTGAAATTGAAAAGAAAAATTAATTTAAAAAAAAACTAAAAAAATCAAAAGAATAAGGATAAAATTTTTTTAAAAAATAACATATTACAAATTAAAAATGAAAGATGCAATTGAAAACAAATCAAAATTTTATTAAAAGATAAAGAACAAAAATTACAAATACAAAGAATATGGACCAAAGTGGAAATCCCTATAAATTACAAGATAACTCTAAAATTTTGCATAATTAACGTGAATTTCGAGAGGAAAAAAGAAAAAAAAGAAGGGAAAGAAAGTGTTATCGATGACAAATTATGTCACAAATGACCTTATGTGCCACTAGAAAAGGAAGAAGATGTCATTTCCCTTTCAATGACATGGCAGAAGAGGGATTTTGGTTGAAGGAGGCCTCCACGTGCTAACAATTTTTTTTATTTAAATAACATTTAATGTATACTAAAAGATTAAGTTGTTTTTGCTCTATTTGGTAATAACAAAAGAACCAGAGTGAAAAGATTAAAAATCCCCTCAACACAACTTTAAAACGTTTTCTTTCAAAAGTAAAGTTGTTATTTTACTGTATTTTAAAAAGTTAACAAACAAAAAGGCATATATAAACCAGCTTTAAAAACTTTATCTTTAATAGCAATGTAGTCATTTAATTATGTTTAAAAATTTAAAAAATAAACATTCACCCCTAATTAATTTCTTAACAACTAACGGGCCATGTGAAAAGATGTCAATACCTCCAATAATCAATGCAAAGTTTTTTTTTTTTTGATGTGAAGAGCAAAATCATCATTATACTATTCAGTGAACAATACCCATAAATCTATATAAACAGTATTTTTCTAAGCACAATTAGCTTTGATTAATTAATAATTTTTTTAAAAAAAAAATAGTAATACTTGCACCTCATCCTTATAATTAATCGATCACCTAGCATTTAGCTTCATTGGTATCTAAAGACATTTTAAATATAGAAAATAGTAGCCTTCATAATTGCTCTTCGCTGTGGGGCTGAATAATTTTTTGAACAAAAAAAAGGTTCAAGTATTGAAAATTAGTAAAAAAAAAGGATATATAAAAACATTTATGACAAATATGTAAAAACGTTAATTAGAGCTAAGCCTACACGAGATATCCCATTAAACTTGTAGTCTAAATTATGTGACTGGTGTTATTACTAATTTTTTGGACCCCCACACAAAAAAAAAAGAAGAAAAGAGAAAATATAAAAAAAATCAAAAAACAATTATATTTGGAAAAAAAAAATGAAGGGGGCTACATTGAATCTCTCATACCTTTTAGTATATTTGTTATAATAAATCTTCAAATTTATGTGTATTTGTTTTCTTTTAACGATGGTGGTGCTCATTTTTTTCTTTATATATATATATATATATATATATATATTATATTTTAAAAAGTTATGAAGACAAAATTTCATTTCTCTAAAAAAATAAATGTAGAAAATAATTGAGAACTATTTTTTTTTTTTAAAAATAATAGGTTTAAAAAAAATTGAATTTTTGGCTAACACTATATTGCAGATTAGATTTATTTTTTCTAACCTTAAAGAAATATTAAAATAAATAGAAATGATGACATAATGGATGATATATTTTTAAAAATAAATATTGAGCAATTAATTTAATATAATTAATTATTTTTTAAAAAAGCAAACCATCAAAAAATAAAAAGACCTAAATCTTATATAAATATATTCAATCCCGCCAAACCATCAAGAATTAAATCACACGGGCCGCATGGAGAGGTTTTTACCAAGGAAGAGGTTTTTACCAGCCACAAGCCACCACCCACGTTGTTTGAAAAGAGCGACCCCGGGCAATGATGACTTATATGGATCAATAAACCATCAAATCCCCGGAACATTTAATTAAAAAAAAAACTAATATAAAAATACCAACACGCCCCTAAAGCAAAATAGTTACTATGTGCATGTCAAAAGAAAATTCCGAGACAGCCCCTAAATGTGAAAAAATTACAGAAAGATTAAGATATCCATGAACCTATAAAAAACTATTTTACCCATGAAGATTACCAGTTAATTATTGTAATCCATGTTAAATTAAGGTTAATGCACAGTGATTTCTCGACACGGTTCAGGTTCTGTAGTAATGTGATCAGTAGCGTCCGGTCCACGACCCAAAGACATGTATGTTTAGCCTGAAAACCAAATCTTGTTTATTACCAGGAAACTACCTGGAAAAAAAAGGAAAAGAACGAAAACAGTGACAGTACAGGGAATCTAACTCCGGAAGACACGTTACAAAATTGAAGACGTGATTTGGTGTGAATAACAAGTTAAGCCTGAAACGAACGCTGCAAGATCGAGCAGAGACACAGAGAGGTCTGCAACATTTACGATTCATCAGAGTGCACAGATGCCTGAAACCTTTCCATTTCCCCATTCCGATGGCATATTAAAGGCTTGCTTTAATGCTCGAGGCTGCACCCACCAACCCCTCAACACAAATAATTCACAGAAAAACGCAAGATTTTCACTAGAAAGCTAAGAGAATGTTTGGTATGAGAGTAAACGAGGTGAAATTTAACTTCTTTTCATCCCAGGATGATTCTCGAGGAAGGAAGTTTTTTTATAAGGGGTTAACATTCAGCTCACAAAATAGGGTTGAGCGTTAATCTTGCAAAGGGAGGGGTGAGGGAATTTTAATGGGGGAAACTCTTGGTTTTGTGCTCTTTTCTTTCTTTCTTTCTTTTAGTATTATTTTTTTCTTTCATTTATATTTTGAAATCACAAATGTATATTATTTAATATAAAATTAATTTTATTTATATCAAAGACCATCAGTGTCTATGATTTTTTCTTAAATCCTTTTTCCCTCTACTATTGGTGAGTTGGGGGCGACTCACCAAAAAAGAGTCTAATATGTTTTTTTTTTTCAGGCTTTTAACTTATTGTCACAAAAAATAACAACTTGAAATTTTACAATTCAGAAACACAATCTACTATCCATCTTTCCAACATAATTAAAAAAACAACACACTTCACAATTCATCAAAATTAACAATTCATAATTAAACACAATGAAAATTTACATAACATCTTATTAAATTTAAACTAAATTCATAATTCTTAAAACATTAAAGCATATAATTTAACTAAATCTAAAAATCACCCCGTCTCGTGGAAATGCTTAGAGCGCTCGTGGACATGTCTGCACCCCCTAGCTTAAAATGAAGCTTGTCCTGCATGTATAAAACTGAAATATCATTTGGACTCATCTGCACAACCAAATGGTCACATGAGATGGTCATGATAGTTGGCACTACTAGAAACAAATGAACCTCCCCTAGGTCGAACAATGTCTACCTCGAGGTCCTATCAAAACAAATTGTTTGCATTGCAATACAATTAAAACATAAAATTTCTTAAATGTAAAAAACATAATCTATGTTAGAAATTTGAAATAAATACAGTTATTAAGATACATTATCTATTTTGCATATTTTCCTATTATAACCTCTTTCATTGCATACACCATATTTATTTTTTGAGTGCTCCTCTCTGCCATCCATCTTGTTATACAAATGAGTAGATCTCCTTCAACTCATTTTCCATTCTTCATCTAATTGGACATCCATATACATTTAAACCAATATATGCAGTAACAATGGCTCATAATTCATCGTATAGTATATTCGCAACACTCATACTTATATTAACTTTTACAATTGTTAATATCACCTCAACAATCAGATCTGAGTTTATCTGATGATGACATTGCAAAACAAGTGGTTCTGATATGTGTGTGACCTTTTTTCGTTTTGAGATCTCAAATAAATCAGACCTCTAGTGATACCCTTACACAAATACCATTTACATGTTGGTACTTGAATGTACACTGACTGCATATAAGTTTTAGTTGAATGTTAGACGTTGTACTTCAATGAATTCTTAACATGTCACTGCTTAATTACAATAATATATTCAGACTTGTCTCTAAAAATTTTTAACCCTCAGTTCATCACCCAATAAGCCTGAATTTCTACGACTCAAAGCCTATTCATTACATGCGTTTTGGGCATATCCACTCCCATACTTAAATTTTGGAGCGGTGACATGGATTGGTTTAGTAGCTCACCTAACTCAACATCCTCATCTTCCATATCTTTCTTAATTCTATCAAAATGACATACTTAAATTAATAGATAATTAACATAATTTAAACTTAATTCACAATCGACAACAACCCAAAATCATTGATTTTCTTCACAAATAATGAAATCAATAACTCAAATTTATGTATTTTATAGCTAATTAATATAATTTAAACCTAATTTACAAAACACTAATTTTACCTAAAAACCCTAATTCTGAACCTTAAAATAATCAAAACCAACAATTAACACAAATTGCACCATTTCTATGAAATTGATAGAGGGAAAGGAATTAATATGCCTCTAAGTGTTGAATGTGAGTGGTGGTCGAATTCCAAGAGAAAGACATGGTGAAAGGAGAGAGAGAGTTGCTCTTCTTTACTGTGAAAAGAGGAAGAGGGGTTAGTATCGTGTTTTATAAGTGGGTATTTTATGGCGAGGGTAGAGGTAGATAGTGGTAGTGCAATGTGGGTCGTGACAAGAGAGAGGGGCAATGAAGGAGGAGGAAAGACATGGGAAAAAAAGGAAAGGAAATGGTGTTATGGTTTGAATTTGTTTGCAATCGTATGTGACTCGAGAGTCACATATGAGTCTTATGACTCACTAAACTATGTTATTTTCTTAAATATCTTTTGAACAGTGTTATTTTTTTATTCCACTGAATTCCAAAAGAAAATCGGAGGAAAAAAGTATAAATAGTCCATGCATTTTAACAAAAAAAAAAAAATTAAAAGAGGTGATGCTTTAACTATGCACCACCTTACAAAACATTATTAATTAGAATAATTTTTTTCTTTTTTTAAATCTATATATTTTTTTATTTCATTCTTCAACATTTAATTTATTAGAGAGAGTTTCATGATATTTTACAATTTGCTTTCTATGTGGTTATCATAGTCATATGACGCGTGTTGTGAATTTGACAAGTTAACTCAATTTACTTGAGGTTTTTTTTCCTTTTTCTTTAATTGATGTTTTTTTTTTCAATTTCATCTTTCAACATTAGGTTGATTGTGAATTAGGCTTTATGACTTGTTTCGATTTAGTTTCTATTAGGTTATCCCGATTTCATGATCTGAATCATTTTTTTTGTTTGTTTTTCATGAGGTTATCTCGGTCCCATAACCCGAGTCATAATTTTAACGAGTTAACTTGAGATAATATTGGTCATGTTTTTTTTTTTTATCTTTTTCTAAATTGATTTTTTTCAATTTCATCCTTCAACATTGAGTTGATTGAAAAATTAAACTTCATAATTTATTTTAATTTACTTTTTATAGGGTTATTTTAGTCTCATAACTCAAGTTATGAGTTTATCAAGTTGACTTGGGTTGTTTTTCCCTTTATCCTTCAATATTGAATTGGTTGAGAATCAAAGTACATAATTTATTTTGATTTGTTAATATGATCTCATGATTTAAGCTGTAAATTTAATAAATTAACCCAAATTAATACGAATCGATTCAATATATTACCATTTTATTATTTTTTTTAAAATATAAAGAATTAAATTTTTTTTTAATCATACAAGAATTGAATTAATATAATGAAATTAACTTTACAATCCTAAAAGTAACGTGTCAACAATATAGAATAATGAATGAGGAAAATAAGAACTTAATCATGACACTTACGGTCATTTATCTGAAACCAAAAAATCCCAATCACGGCCACGCACACAGTTGTTAGGTCCCCCAATGGAAGATCTCATAGGATAAAATATATTCAGTTCTGAGATATAGGGAATAATTCCCTTTTTTTTTTTCCATACGGGTTAAAAAATAGTAAAAAAAGAATATATCAAACGGACCAGAATGTCCCATCAGACGGACCTATCATTTCTGCTAATATTTTGTAGCTTACTGGCGATCTTTTTTCCAGAATGATACCAAAATTCCACCCGTGTGGGTCCTACTGTCATCAAATTGACACGTGTCAAGGCTCTTTTTTCCCAACATAAATTCAATGCTCCCGTCTCTCTAACCCTAAACCCTCCCCCCCTCCTTTTGCTCCGAAAACATCAGGAAACAAGCAAAACGCGTGAGGCAACCACTATTGAATTTCCTTAAAAAAAAAAAAACAAAAAACCCCGGCAGCCTTGACCACTCAGAAGAGCCCACGGTGCGGAGAAAACACGCGTCGAGAGATCATTTGCTACATTAAAAGATATCGTACACCGCCAGAAGTTTCGAAAAAATCACGCAGAAGTAACTTCCGAGGCCAACACTACTTTTTTACGGTCTTACTCTACTTTGCTTACAGAACTGCCTTAAGCCCTTAACTTCCTTTCCTTTTGTCTTCTGTTCCTTCTTCTTCTTCTTCTTCTTCTTCTGCTTCTTCTTATTTTTGTTTTTTTTGTTGAAAAAAGAAGAGAAAAAGAATCCTTCTCGTCTAGCCCCCCTCTTTGCTTCGTATCTTCCTTAAACCAGCAAGAGAATATAAGAAGAAAGCCAAAGCCACTGCAGAGAACATAAAGAGAGAGAAGAAGAAGAAGAGAAAGCACGCTGGGATTGGAGGTTTGGCTTGATTTCAATCAGAAGATAAGACTAAAGGAGAAAAAAAAGGGAGGAGCAAGGAAGCAGAATTAAGGGTTGATAGACCGTGTGAATCTAAAAGAATCGCACAACCAACCAGCAATTAAAAAAGAAATTCTTTTTGTTTATTACCCTTCTTAAATATTCGCGTGCTTCGTACGGTCTATCCACCCTAATCTGCATTTCAGAAAGAAAAAAAGACAACGAAAAAGAAAAGAAACAATCAAACCCCCTCTTCACCAACTCTCTCTTTCATTCGCTTTATCGAGATCTTATTCATTTGTTTTGCTTGGATTTTGATTCTGTTTTTGTTTTCTTGATTTTCTTATATTTTACTTTACTTTTTTTTCTTCTTCTCCTTTTAGAGTATTGATCACTACTAGTTAAATTATCTGAGGTAATGGAGAGCGAGAGTAATGGTAGGGTTTCGGGGATTGGAGGTGGAGGTGGTCCGTCTTACTGGCTTGATGCATGTGAGGATATTTCTTGTGATATTATAGATGATTTTGTTGATTTTGATACTTCAATTGTTCCAGAATTATCTGTTGATAATAATTCCAATGTTAATAATGATTTCTTTGGAGGGATTGATCACATTCTTGATAGTATCAAGAATGGTAGTGGTCTTCCTCCTCTTCATAATGCTAGCACGACAGCTAATGTTTCCAATGGAAGTCGGGATTGCATTGTTGGTGATGGTTGGTTTATTAATGTTGAAAATGGAGTTTGCCATGGGAGCTCGGTTTCACAATCAAATGGTGGTGATAAGGACAATATTGACAGAAAAGGGCAGGTGGAGAATGGTGGTAATGGGTTGAATTTGTCCAATGGGAAGAGAGAAGAGAGTTTCTCAAACAATTTTGTTAAAGAAAATGGGAAGAAGGATGAGCAGTCGACGGAGCAAGGTATTGATGGTGATGAAAGGGGCGGTAAAAGGGCTAGACTTTGTTGTTATAGAAATGAGAGAGTGTATTCTAGTAGAGGGCAGCATGAGCATAGGGATAGGGAGAGATGTTCTAGCAGGAAGAGGTCACGGGATTGGGATGAAAGCGACAGAAGGGATAGGGATATTAGTCGAAGAAGAGATAGATATAGTGGCAGTAATAGGAGGGATGGTAGAGATAGGGATTGGAGGGAAAGAGAACTTAGGGGTTATTGGGAGAGGGATCGTTCAGGGTCCAAAGACATGGTTTTCCGATTGGGCACTTGGGAAGCTGATCATAACAAAGAAGGAAGGGAGGCAAATGACAAAATTCAGGAGTGCAAAGGAGAGCTAGAGAAGAAATCAGAGGAGAGTAAGGAGAAAGTCCCTGAAGAACAGGCCCGCCAGTATCAATTGGATGTTCTTGACCAGGCTAAGAAGAAAAATACAATAGCTTTTCTTGAAACAGGGGCAGGGAAGACACTCATTGCTGTACTCCTCATCAGAAGCATTTGCAATGACTTGCAAAGGCAGAATAAAAAAATTCTAGCTGTATTTTTAGTTCCGAAGGTTCCACTTGTTTATCAGGTAGTTTATTCTGAAGACTATGCTGCTTTAGGAATGTAAAACTTTGATAATCTTCATTGACTGCAAGTATTGCTTGATTATATTGTCTTGCTCTTCTGACTTCAGCAAGCAGAAGTTATTCGTGAGCGCGGTTACCAAGTGGGCCATTATTGTGGTGAGATGGGTCAAGATTTCTGGGATACTCGAAGATGGCAGCGTGAGTTTGAAACAAAACAGGTAGCTCTTGAAGTTTTTCTTTATGTTAGATTTTGATTCCACAGCTATATTTTGGTGATATTCAATTGTTATATCTTTCTGTTCTCTATTTCACATGTTCACTGTAGTCATCACCAGTGATTATGACAATGGCTATTAATTTGACATGATTTTTTAAAACATTAGCAGTGCAAAGAAATTTGGGGCTTGTTGCAGTTAACAGTAGTTTCTTCTTATGGTTGCTGTATCTTTAACTATGTGGGAAACCATTTGTTTTCTAGCATCTGATAATTTGAACCATTTATCTTAGAAGTTTTATTTTAACAACCCCAAAGGTCTGGGGAAGGTACAGTAGTATGAGAATCGGGTCACCACCTTTGCAGTTCATTCTAGTCTCTTATCCAAACTTTGAGTATGTTTATTGTGTGATTTGTATAAATATTAGTTTTATTTGCTGGCTTCTCTCTTACCTCAGTGCTCCTTGTGACTTTTCTCAAATTGGTGTTTGTATGTCCAAAGTTTTCTTGAAAATTAGACTTGAGCGCAGTCACTAATTCACAAGAGGCTGAGCTCAAAATAATATGCGAGCCACAAGGTTTTAAGGAGCTCTTAGCCGTAATAATGTGCAGAACGAAAAGAAGTTAAAATCCAATCGATCATTTGGTTGTGCATTGCCCTGCATCTTTTCTTTTGTGTTGAAATTTATTTTTTAGGGGAGGGATACCTGTGACAGTACCTCCAGAAATTTTTGCATCTGATGCAAATGGTTTTTTTGGGTTTTGATGAAGGGAAGATAGGTATGTTTGAGGGTGATTTGCTATTATTTCCATATCTGGGTAATATTATTACGAAGGAATGCCAGAGATTTTAATGATGAATGTGTTTTTTTGAGCTATCTAATCTGCCTGTTGTTTTGTTCTCAATATATTTTACGACGTAGCTAATGCATCGAGCTGGGAGTTTATCAAAACCATTAATGGGGTTACATTTAGTAAGAATGAAGGGGAAACACCCTGGAAATCTCTTTCCATCACAGCTGCCACAGTTTTAGATATATTCTTCTGGAAAAGTGGATAACAACATCCATTCATAACACTTATGTTGTCTGTTGCCCAAGTGTTTCAACAATATGTGTCATTTTAAACCGATGGAGTTGCTGCTTATGGCTATCCCTGTCTAATTTGTGGTCCGTTGAATTTTATTTTTTTTGGTTATGCAAAATTTCCATTAGTAACAAGAAATAGATACATATTTTGCTTGCTTCCACTCTGGTGGTAGCTTGTTCCTTGATCTATTTAGTTGCTTTTTTCTCTCTGCAGGTTTTAGTAATGACAGCCCAAATTCTTTTGAACATTCTGAGGCACAGCATAATCAAAATGGAAGCCATAAATCTCCTCATTCTGGATGAGTGTCATCATGCTGTGAAGAAACATCCATATTCTCTTGTGATGTCTGAGTTTTACCATACAACTCCCAAGGAGAAGAGACCGTCTGTTTTTGGAATGACAGCTTCTCCTGTTAACTTAAAGGGTATTCATTAATTTGTGACTGTTGAATTTGAAGCTGTTTGCTTTCCTAGAAGAGTTTTTCTTTAATCAGGATTTTTTAGTTCGTATTCAAGCTGTAAAACCTTGTACTTATAGTGTTGTGTTTCAGGTGTTTCAAGTCAGGTGGATTGTGCAATAAAGATCCGCAATCTTGAAAGTAAACTGGACTCAATTGTTTGTACGATAAAAGACCGCAAGGAACTGGAAAAGCATGTACCAATGCCGGCAGAGGTTGTGGTGGAGTACGACAAAGCAGCTAGCTTGTGGTACCTTCATGAAAAAATAAAGCAAATCGAAGTGGCTGTTGAGGAAGCTGCACAGTCAAGCTCGAGAAGAAGTAAATGGCAATTTATGGGAGCTAGGGATGCTGGGGCCAAGGAAGAGCTGCGCCAGGTTTATGGTGTCTCTGAAAGAACGGAAAGTGATGGGGCTGCTAACTTAATTCAAAAGTTGAGGGCAATTAATTATGCACTTGGTGATCTGGGTCAGTGGTGTGCTTACAAGGTACTTACAAAGTGGTTTACTTTGTCCTTTGTTATTGAAGACACAATTGTATAGGGTTCCATTGCTTAGTACAATGGTAAATGTCTTGGGCCTGCCACCATGAATCTTGAGAGTGATGACTTTATTGAAATTGCTGATGGATAGGACTCTTTCTACATTTTTTTTTCTGAGGATCTTGCGTTGTGGGACTGTAACTTTGTATGGCTATAACAATATACTTGGTTTTGCATCCATGTTTATTGCAGGTTGCACAATCCTTTCTGACTGCCTTACAAAATGACGAGAGAGCAAACTATCAGCTTGATGTTAAGTTTCAAGAATCCTACCTGGAAAGAGTCGTGTTGCTCTTACAATGCCAATTAACAGAGGGAGCTGTTACAGACAAGGATACAAAAGTTTCAGACTATGGGAATGACAATATTCAAGATGGGCCTGGTTTTGATGAGATTGAGGAGGGAGAGCTCCCTGACAGTCATGGTGGGTTTTGTTAATTCTTGCCAACATAACATTCAGTAAGTCTATAATAGTGAAACAAAATGGTTCATATAGCTGGCCCAATTACCTGTTTGAGATCAAGGCTTGGTGCAGATGAGATTGTAAATCTGTACCAATCTGAATTTCTTAGAATTAGTCTTCACTTTGACAATTAAAATATTATTGAATTGAAATTTCTGGAGAAAGTTGAACCCATTATTTATTGTATGAGTACAATTAGGAGTTGCATCGGTAAAAGTATAATTAGGAGTAGTGTAGAACCGTTTATTTGGGAAATTTAGATTAATTCTTTGGGAAATTTAGATTAATTCCTTGGTATAGTGATCTATGCTTGAAACTGCTTGAAACAAATGATCTCAGTGTGTCAAAAATACCTTACCATTGGCATAGAGGGAAACTTAGGGAAGTGTACCTCTCATATGCAATATTCATTATGTGACCGGGGACATGACCCACCAGTGTGAACCGCTGTGCAGACCTCAGTTCTGCTCTTGATTTTACAACTTTAGCAGTTTTAAGTAGTTTTGAAGGGAAATTATGTTGATACACTTCTCTCCTTGTTCAATTCTGTGGTGTAGTTGTCTCTGGTGGAGAACATGTTGATGTGATAATAGGAGCTGCTGTAGCTGATGGAAAAGTGACCCCTAAAGTGCAGTCACTGATTAAAATACTTCTCAGATATCAGCACACGGAGGATTTTCGTGCGATCATCTTTGTTGAGCGTGTAGTAGCTGCTTTGGTTCTTCCTAAGGTCACATATGTTAATACTTCTGTCTTTGTGTTGCTCCCTGTAACATGGTTCTCATTGAACCTTGTTATGTTATGTCTCACAGGTCTTTGCAGAGCTTCCATCTCTAAGTTTTGTTAGGTGTGCAAGTTTGATAGGGCACAATAATAGTCAGGAAATGAGAACAAGCCAAATGCAAGACACAATTGCCAAATTTCGAGATGGTCGTGTATGTATCAATGCCATGCTTGCTGGTTTGGTTTCTTCAAAAGCTGAAGTTTTATGCTAATGCCCACTAAATGCTTCCATATATTGTATAGGTGACATTGTTAGTTGCTACCAGTGTTGCTGAGGAAGGACTTGATATTAGGCAATGCAATGTTGTTATTCGCTTTGATCTTGCAAAAACTGTTCTTGCATATATTCAGTCTCGAGGTCGTGCAAGAAAGCCAGGCTCTGATTACATCTTGATGGTGGAGAGGTAATTGTGTTGGATCTAATCTCAGTCTCATCTTCTAACTGGGTAGATATCAAATAACTTCAAACTTTTACCATATCTCAGGGGAAACCTGTCTCATGGAGCATTCTTAAGGAATGCTAGGAATAGTGAGGAGACCCTGAGGAAAGAAGCGATTGAGAGAACTGACCTCAGTCATCTTAAGGATACTTCAAGGTTAATTGCAGTAGATTCAATACCAGGAACTGTGTATCAGGTGGAGTCTACTGGTGCTGTTGTGAGCTTAAATTCTGCTGTTGGACTTGTTCATTTCTATTGCTCTCAGTTACCCAGTGACAGGTGCCTCATCAATCTATTGTTGATAACTTAAGCTATAATCTTGTTGGTTGTTAAGGAGTACTTATTTCTTTTCCAATATTTCTGCTATCCAGGTATTCAATACTTCGTCCTGGGTTTATTATGGAGAAGCATGAGAAGCCAGGAGGTCCCACGGAATATTCATGCAAGCTTCAGCTTCCTTGTAATGCACCATTTGAGGAGCTTGAGGGTCCTGTATGCAGTTCAATGCGCCTTGCACATCAGGCATGCTACTTTGTCATCACAATCATGCTAGCTTTGCTACTTTTAATTTAGGAATGTGTTAATTATCTGATCAATTGCAGGCTGTTTGTTTGGCTGCTTGCAAGAAGCTTCATGAGATGGGAGCATTTACTGACATGCTCTTGCCAGACAAGGGAAGTGAGGAAGAAAAGGACAAGGTTGACCAGAATGATGAAGGTGAACCACTTCCTGGGACTGCTAGGCATCGGGAGTTCTATCCTGAAGGTGTAGCTAAGACACTCCAGGTAAGTTTGTACTGTTTGTTTCGTGGTTATGACTGCCTGTGGGTTGATGATTGGTAATGGTCAAGTTCAGTGAAAGAAATTTTTGTCAATGATGGATTAGAAAAAATAGGAGCCTGCACAAATTTGCTCGTGTTGTTTGAAGACACGGAGAGATATCAAACTTTAGAATTCTATCCTGATGGTCTGGGTCGGTGAATATCTCTGTCCCAATTTTTTCATTGCTACACCATTTTCTTTGCCTTGCCAGTGCAAACTCTTTTCTATACCTAATCAGAATAGGAGCATGTTCTTGTCCTTTGTCATTCGCCTGCACTTTACTGTACCTAGTAGGTGTAAGAAAAACATTGAAAACTGGGAGTTTATAAGACATTGGCTACTATACCTAGTAGGTGCAAGAATTTCAGTGGTAAAGAATAGCCTGAGACTTAGTTGAGTGGAGTGGGGTTTCTCTATTTCTTCCTCTCCTTATCTTCTTTTAAACAGGAAAAGGTGTTGGGATTTGGGGGTCAGGGAGTTCATGGATGACAAGATTTTGAACTTGCATCTCAATGAACTGCAAAAATACCCAGAACATGAACATGTATTGCAAGTGTCACTTCTCTCTCATCACACCAATTCAAATGCCAATCTTTAGAAGATGCCTTCTATTCCTTCTATTTTCCTATCTTTTTTCTCCCTTTTCATAGTGTTTTTATATCATTGCAGGTTATCTGTTTTGTGCAGTGTAAAATAAGTGCTGCTATAGGTTTGTTTTTAATTATGGTCTTCTCGTAGAACATAGATACTTATTCTCTTTGGCCTTCCAGGGAGAATGGATCTTATGCGGAAGGGATGGTTGCAACAACTCCAAAGTGCTTCATCTCTACTTGTATGGAGTCAAATGCTTAAACAGTGGCACTTCAAATGATCCATTCTTGACTCAAGTTTCAAATTTTGCAGTGCTTTTTGGCAATGAGCTGGATGCAGAGGTATATCAATTTATTTTCAGTTTCAGCATAGATAGATATGTTAAGCATTTTTCTTCAACACCTCAATTTCTTCAGGTCTTATCGATGTCGATGGATCTATTTATCGCTCGAACCATGATAACAAAGGCATCTCTTGTCTTTAGGGGTCGCATAGCTATTACGGAAAGTCAGGTATGGTTTTAGTTAACTATTGGAATAATGGTCCAAACTCCAACCACTCCTATTCACTTTTCTCAATGTACATCTCAGCATTTGGTTCCTGATATGTTTGACCCTGATTGTGTGCAGGTGGCATCCCTTAAAAATTTTCATGTAAGGTTGATGAGCATTGTACTGGATGTGGATGTTGAACCTTCCACCACTCCATGGGATCCTGCAAAAGCTTATTTATTCGTCCCCATGGTTAGCGATAAGTCTGTAGATCCTATAAAAGAAATTGACTGGGATCTGGTTGAAAATATAATTGGAACAGATGCTTGGAGCAATCGTCTTCAGAGAGCTCGACCAGATGTTTACCTTGGTACAAATGAGAGGACACTTGGTGGAGACAGGAGGGAGTATGGTTTTGGGAAATTGCGACATGGAATTGCTTTTGGACAGAAACCTCATCCCACTTATGGGATCAGGGGAGCTGTAGCACAGTTTGATGTTGTGAAAGCTTCTGGATTGATTCCTAAGAGGGGATGGGATGCAAATGAGACGCAAAAACTGGAGCTGACCAAAGGCAAATTGATGATGGCTGATACTTGTGTCAATGCTGATGCTTTGATGGGGAGAATTGTAACAGCTGCTCACTCTGGGAAGAGGTTTTATGTGGATTCCATATGCTATGATATGACTGCAGAGATCTCATTTCCAAGAAAAGAGGGTTATCTTGGTCCTCTGGAGTACAGCTCATATGCTGATTACTACAAGCAAAAGTGCGATCCTCATAGCTTTCCCTAATAATTTTTTATTAGCTCTCGCCCCTTTCTCCTCTCTGAAGATAATTGAATACCTTATTAATTGCTATTGGCTGATGCCATTACTGGTAACTTTGATGCATTTCAAATGTTGTGCCCGAAGAGGGGAAAACTTATCTGAATTTGTGATGGAAATATTCATGTCCCCTAATTGATTGGAGAAGCTCTTTTTTTCTTTTTTGCACTACTGAGTTTGTTTTCATCAGGATATTGATTATGTTTATGTATTATTATCAGGTATGGAGTTGAATTGAAATTTAAGCAGCAGCCTTTACTAAGAGGACGTGGTGTTTCATACTGCAAGAATCTCTTATCTCCTCGGTTTGAACACTCAGATTGTATGTATCTTTCCCTATCCTTCAGGAGCAGAACCAACTCTGCCCATAAACCATGCTTCAAAGTTTTTTAGTTTATTGAGCTAAATGGACAAATTTTTGTTTTTGTAGCAAATGAAGGCGATGCTGAAGAGAATCTTGACAAGACTTACTATGTGTTTCTTCCTCCTGAGCTGTGTCTGGTGCACCCTCTTCCTGGATCACTTGTTCGAGGAGCCCAGAGATTACCATCGATAATGAGGAGGGTTGAAAGCATGCTGCTCGCAGTTGAACTTAAGGATATAATAAATTATCCAGTCCCTGCTTCAAAGGTATTTTATTTATTACTTGAAAGTCTGAAGGCTGTGAACTACCTTGTAACTGATGTGTTCGTCCTTTGTCTACAGATCTTGGAAGCCTTGACTGCTGCTTCATGCCAAGAGACATTCTGCTATGAAAGAGCAGAGCTTCTAGGAGATGCTTACCTGAAATGGGTGGTTAGTCGATTTCTTTTTCTGAAGTATCCCCAGAAACATGAGGGTCAACTTACTAGAATGAGGCAACAAATGGTAAGTAATATGGTTTTGTATCAATATGCACTTAACAAAGGACTTCAGTCATATATCCAAGCAGATCGCTTTGCTCCATCTCGATGGGCTGCTCCTGGAGTGTTGCCTGTCTTTGATGAGGAAACAAAAGATGGAGACTCTTACATATTTGATCAGGAGAAGTCACTTGCTGAGGATAGAACCGGAATGAATCATCTTGATGATGGGTATGAAAATGAAATTGAAGATGGTGAACTTGAGAGTGATGCTAGTTCTTACAGAGTCCTCTCTAGCAAGACATTGGCAGATGTTGTTGAAGCATTAATTGGTGTTTATTATGTTGAAGGTGGGAAAAATGCTGTTAACCACCTTATGAAATGGATTGGAATTCAGGTAGAGTTCGATCATGAAGAGATAGATGGTGCATCTAGGCCATTCAATGTTCCAGAAAGTGTTCTTAGAAGTGTTGACTTTGATACTTTAGAAGGTGCCTTGGATATTAAGTTCAATGATCGTGGCTTGTTGATAGAAGCCATAACGCATGCTTCACGACCATCTTCTGGAGTATCCTGCTATCAACGATTAGAATTTGTTGGTGACGCAGTCTTAGATCATCTTATTACTAGGCACTTGTTTTTTACATATACAAATCTGCCCCCTGGTCGCCTGACAGACTTGCGAGCTGCTGCTGTAAACAATGAAAATTTTGCACGCGTTGCAGTTAAACATAAGCTTCATGTGCACCTTAGACATGGGTCAAGTGCCCTTGAAAAGCAGGTTTGCTATCTTATTCCTTTGTTAGTGTAGTGGGGTGGCCATAGTTTTTTTAATTTACTTGGTCTCTTTTATGAAGTCTTTACACTTTGTGAACAATGTTACAGATTCGGGACTTTGTTAGGGAAGTTCAAGATGAACTATTGAAGCCAGGGTTCAACTCCTTTGGTTTGGGAGATTGCAAAGCTCCAAAGGTTCTTGGTGACATCATTGAATCCATTGCTGGTGCTATTTTTCTTGACAGCGGACGAGATACAGCGGTTGTGTGGAAGGTTAGTTTTTAATCTTGGAACTCACTAGCGCAGCTGTCATACCTCTCGGCAAACCTTTCAGCTTTTCAGTTCCTACTGTTCATAAATGAGGATATTTGATGACGATCTCTTTGTCTCGCTTCCCCTTATTACAGGTTTTTCAACCTCTGTTGCATCCAATGGTCACTCCAGAAACCCTGCCAATGCATCCTGTAAGGGAGCTGCAGGAACGGTGCCAGCAACAGGCTGAAGGATTGGAATACAAAGCCACTCGAAGTGGCAATTTGGCTACTGTTGAAGTTTTCATTGATGGTGTTCAGGTAGGAGTTGCACAAAATCCACAAAAGAAAATGGCACAGAAACTCGCTGCTAGGAATGCACTTGTTGTTTTGAAAGAGAAGGAAACAGCTGAAGCCAAGGAAAAGAGTGATGAAAATGGGAAGAAGAAAAGGAACGGCAACCAAACCTTTACTAGACAAACATTAAATGATATCTGCTTGCGTAGAAATTGGCCTATGCCATCATATCGGTAAGAATATTATCCAATGTCTGTCCTCATATCAAAATAATAGATAAAAAACAGCATCATTTTACTAATTTTATATTTCGGCTTTTAAGGTGTGTCAATGAGGGTGGTCCTGCACATGCAAAGAGGTTTACTTTTGCAGTTCGTGTGAATACTACTGATAGAGGATGGACAGACGAATGTGTGGGAGAGCCGATGCCAAGTGTTAAGAAGGCCAAAGACTCTGCTGCAGTTCTTCTCTTGGAACTATTAAATAAACGGTACTCATGATAATGGAGCATCATTTGCTGAGTTCAAGTATCTACCTTTCCTTGGATAATCCCGCCTAAAAATTGTGCTGTTCTTGAATCATTACTTTCTACCGTATATTTTTAACATCAGTATTAACTGTTTCTTTCGATGCAGTCGAGTAAAAGTGCTCAAATTTGCGAGACCAACACAGTTGGCACTTTTTTTTTAGGCCTGCCAATAATAGTGAGTTGGTGTCAAGTAGTGTATAACGATTGATTACAGTCTATACTCATTTGCTTTTGGAATAGCTCCATCAAGTTCATTGTCCCTGAAGACTGACATAAATGCTTGAGCAATGGCTGCTTTTTTAATGGATTGGTTGCTGAAATGGCAATTTAAAAACATGTCCATAAAGAAACCTGAAAATGATTCCAAGGAATTCAAATGTATTCATCCCATTTTGAACTTACTGTTGGCAACTGACTATTTGCTGTCAATATACTTCAACGTTGTTCCCTTGTTAAATAAACAGAATCAGATTCAGACTTTCAATTTTTGTTTTCATGGACAAACATTGATGTGCAAGATGGAAATGTTGTGGTTCTCTAAACATTGATAACTCTATATTTGTTTGAGATCCATGGCTGAATCTGCATGGTTTCAAGACAAATAATAATAATAATAATAATAATAATAATAATCAGGACCCAATAACAGAGTATATAAATTCTGGAATCAGCAAAGAAAAGAGCTGCTGGATCAGTTCCGGCAGAGAAGAACAAATGTTTGCCTGGTAGCTTAGAATATCAGCATGCACAGGACAACCTTGTGAGCAAACTCAGCCGCGACAGAGAAACTCCGACCCTGCAACACAGTGTGATCATGTTAGCATTGATCACCAAGGTATTAAAAACACGAAGATTGTATTGTCAAAGACAGACTGCAGCGTGCAGGATGGAAACCAAAACCGATGGATGTTGGGCTAACTGAAAAAGATCATTTGTGCAAAAGATTTCAGATGCAACAGACCACTGGCTCAAATGGGAATACCTTTAACACTGCAAGAACAGAACTCGAAAACCACTGGCTTCCAATTTAATTCAGACAACGACACTCTCCTGATCAATAAAAGATTCTGAAAAGTTTCATTTCTATAATATCCGCAGTCAAGCAGTTTAGGAAAAGCGGTAAAGGGGGCACGTACCCGCCAGATAAGCGACTCACAGAAAAACTGTTCCAACTCATGGAAAAAGAATCTGCAACAACAAATGGAACTCGTCCTGCAAATCTACCAAAGAAATTAATGAAAAGTCTGTGTTTCATCCACGCAGAATAATCCTAAAGTTTTAGAATAGATTAGAAAAATATTTATTCTTAACAACATAAAAATTCCTGAATAGTTATGCATTAATAATCATGGCAGAGAGATATGGATCCCAAAAATTGTTTTTTTAATTATCAAGTCTCTGTGTCAACGTCTATTCAGGAAGTCAATCCTGGAAAATTATGATTCCTCTTAAGAAATTTAATTATATGCTAATATAATGTTGCAAGGGATTTTCGCAATTCTTTTACTGGGTAATCTGCCTACGAAGCTTATAATTTTTTTTCTGGATCTATTAGTATATTTATTTATTGAGAATTACTAAAAAGAATAATAATAATCATGATATGGTTTACATGATTATTAAAAGTGTATCAACTTAAAGTTTTTATTTTATAATTAAGCATGATGAGATTGTGATGTTAATTAGTATGGGACTGGCCACAACATCTTAAGTTATTTTGATGATCTAATTAAGATTTATTAAATTATTATGCTCATAAGGTACATAGTTTAATTACACTTATTTTATGAAAGTATTGGCTTGGTCATTTGAAGGGGTTGTTATTTTTTTGATTTAATTGGAATAAGATAATAAATAAATATTAAAGATGAATTCTATTCTAAACTCTCGGATGTGAATACATTTTAGTCTTGGTATTTTATTTATTAGTCTTATTATTAAGGAATTAGCAAGTTCTATGGATGATACAACCTCTCCCAATATGAATGTTAGAGTTTACTACTAAATTGATATTGGTTGATTTAGATAAAGTATATGTTTCGTTACATTACAATATTTTCTTGGTTATTACAGTTTTTTCTATTGCTTTTATCGATACATTTAGTACTTCTATGGTAAGTGCATTAAAGTATTTTCTTTGTTATTACAGTTTTTTCTATTGCTTTTATCGATACATTTAGTACTTCTATGTTATGTGGTAATAATTTTGCTGATCGGAAGGAAAGTATTCATTTTGAATTGAGTTGTGGATTTGATTTGACCTTATATAAGGATGAACTACACATCCTCATGGAATCAAGTAATGCTCGGGAAAAGATTGATTATGAGTGGTGGGAGCGATCTAATCACTTATGTTTAATGTTTATAAAGTCTTGCATAAGTAAAAGTATTAGGGGTTTTATCCCTCAATGCTCCAAGACAAAAGATTTCCTGAAGGTCATAGATAAACAATTTGTTCATTCTGACAAGGCATTGGCCAACACCTTAATGAAGAGGCTTTCAAATATGTTATTTAACTATTCTAAGGATGAGCGCGAGCACATTATAGAAAGGAGGGACACTTTTGCTCAACTGAAGTCCTTGGAGGTTGAGATTTTCAGTCATTATTGGTTTATTTCATTTTGAATTCTCTCCCCATGAAATACGGTCTATTTAAGATTTCTTGTAAGAAACATGAGAAAAATTGATCAGTTAATGAATTATTGACCATGTGTTCAAGAAGAAGGAAAATCAAAACTTGAGAAATCTGAAAATGCTTATTTGATTTCTCAAGTTAAGGGAAATGCCAAGAAAAGTAAAATGACCCTTAAAGTCAAGAAATATAGAAATTTATCAATAAAGCAACTTGACAAAAATAACCAATGTTTCGTTTGTAAGAAATGAGGACATGTTAAGAAAGATTGCTATAAGTATCAGAAATGTCTCATAAAAAAAGTAAACTCATCTCTTTAGTATGTCATGAATCTTTTTTTATTGAGGCTCCTAGTAATACATGGTGGACTAATTCTGATTCTACAATCTATATTTTTAATACCATGCAAGACTTTCTAAGTCTAAGGAAATTGAAGGGAAATGAAGAAGGCATCTATTCTGGAAATCAGATGCGCTCTAAAGTTAAAGCTATAGGGACTTTTAGATTAGTTTTAAAATTTAGACTTATTTTGAATTTGAAAAATATCTTTTATATTCTATTGTTTTCTAGAAATCTGATTTTAGTTTCCAGACTCTATAATATTGGTTATGGATTTTTTTTTATAAATTGTTTTGAGTATTTTGAAAAATAAAGTTTCTCTTGGTGGTGGAATATTAATTGATGGTTTATATAGAATTATTTTAGATCTCATTTTTTATCTCAACTATTTATCAATGTATGTTGACTCTAGTATTAAAAAGAAGCAAAATTTATGAGAATTCTTCTATGTTATGACATAGGAGATTAGGTCACATCTCCATTGAAAGATAGAGATGTGAATAATAGAGTTTTAAACACTCTTGCTTTTACTAATTTTGATACTTGTATAGATTGCATAAAGGAAAAACAAACTAACAAGACTTCTAAAGATGCTGCAAAAAGTTAAAGAATTTTAAAAATCATATATACTAATATATATGGATCATTTAATACTTATTCGTTAATGACCATTCTAGATTTATGTTTCTCTATCTCTTATTTAATAAGGTTGAAGCACTTGATGCTTTGAAGACCTATAAGGTTAAGATAGTGAAACAAAAAGGAAAAAAAAACTATAAAGATTGTAAGGTTAGATAAAGATAGAGAGTATTATGGTAGGTACACAAGAACAAATCTAAGGTCTATTTGCAAAGTTTGTTGAAGGAGATGACATTATCACACAATATACAATGCCTGACACATTACAACAAAAAGGTGTAGCTAAAAAAAAAAACTGTACATTTATGGATATGGTAAGGAGCATGATTGGTAATTCTAATCTATCATTACTCTTATGAAGTGAAGCACTAAAGACTATTATATGTATTTTAAATAGGATTTCGTTCAAATCTATGTCTAAGACATCTTTTAAATTAAAGAATGGATGGATGCCCAGTTTAAATCATACACTTGCATGAGGTTGTGTGTTATTGAGGTAAGGATTTATAATCCTCAACTAAAAAAATTAAATCCAAGAACAACTAGTAGATATTTCATTGGTTATGCAGCAAATTCTAAAAAATATAGATTTTATTATCCTTCTCGTAGTACAAGAATAGTAGCGGTAAAATATGTTAAATTCATCGAGAATCTTCGTTTTAGTTGGAGTTATATTCCTAGAATGATGGAACTTAAAAAAACATGGGATTCAATTGAGTTGCACAAAGATAAAAAAAAAACAAAAAAAAAAATTGGTTATTATTTAAGAAAATCATTTAGATAATTTTGAACAACAACCAATTCAATAACAACTAAGACAATTGATTATTGTTAAAAAAAAAAATCATTTAAATAATTTTAAATAACAACCATTTCATAGGCAACTAGTAGTTCTGGATAAAGTAAATTCACATAAGAAAATTGAATTAAAATCTTCAAAAACAAGGAGATTAATATCTCTATCTATCAGCACATGATTTTTTGTTTCTGAAGATATACTACTTATTTTACTGTGGACAAAAAAAAAATCACTTTATTCCCGCTTCCAAGGCCATTTGTATTCTGTTGTTAAGGGCAAAATCACAATTTCATTATTCCAATCCACAATAACTATGATCAACGGCGGCAAAAATTAAAAAAACTAGGGTAAATGTTCTACCCCTTTTAGTTTCTTCTAATAATATATTATATTATTGATGAATCTAAAGTCACTTGGCTGAACCAACTTTGTGGCAATCCCACAAGCTTTGATTCATTATTCCAGTGAGATCGAACATCAGTGTCTGTTGAGAAAAACAAGTGGATGATATGTTAAATCTGAGCATGAAAACTTCGAAACCTGAAATTTTGGTGGTCATCCCACAAGATCACGACCTTGCATTGCTCTTTCAGGTAGAGAATGCTGAATAGTCTTTCTGTGCCGGAATTCTCTATTAATATTTGCAATGAGAGCGTCCGCTTTCAAAGGAAAAGAAAAGTTCTTTAGAGAGAGTACTTCATAGTTTCCATTATCCTTGATCACGAATCACCGATTTAGCACATTACATTATTACTCAAACATATCAATGATCTAGCAGCATTGTTTAAAACAAGCAAGTACCATAAACAATTCAAATTACGGAAAGTCAAAATATAAGTTTAAACATAATCTTAAATGACAGTTGATGATCCCCTTGTTAGAATCAAAGGAATTCCCTCGAAGGAAAAACATGGGAACACAGCCAAGTCAGCTGTCTACCGACGCAGGGTGTGCAAAACGTACTCAGCATAAAGGTCCCTGCACCAAGCAGTAAATGAGTTCAGAACCAAAGTTTCTGCATCAAATTCAAGACCTGGTATTGGAAGGAGACGCAGGCACATATCCTTTTTGTCATTTAGAGAAACTTACATTGAGTACTGGATAGCTTCAACAGCAGTATTTGAAGGTAAGAAGTCATTAACTGCAACCTCCTTGTTCTCATTTTTCTTGTCTGTGCAAGTGTGTTAAGAAACCAGTACGCCTCACATTGTAAACCAACATCAAACAATACTCGCTAAAATTAACATTGGTCAATGCAAGAGAAAAAGGATACAGTCTTCAAAGAAACGTCGGATCTCAGAAAGACGATGGGGGGCCAGCTCCTTGATGTCAGTGTAGTGCTTGTACTCAGGATCATCAGCACAAACTGCAATAATTTTGTCGTCTTTCTCTCCCTGCGTTAAAATGATGGGTAATTTAATTGCATTCTGAAGGAAAGAATTAACAATGGTATAAAACCTAAACCTTTTAAGTATCAGTGATTCAATTTGCTTCACAGTTCCAGAAGATTACCTGGTCAATCATGGGCATAAGTCCAATGGCCCTGGCTCGTAGAAAACAACCGGGAAGGACAGGCTCCTACTCAGATCAGATATTCAGTTGGGTCACAATTTGGGAAATTCAACGCAATTAGGTTTGTAGGAAAACCATTGAGCAGAAGGTAGAATTTAAAATTAAATATCGAACAGAAATCAAGTCACCTGCATGAGTACTAAAACATCCAAGGGATCATTGTCTTCGCATAATGTGCGAGGGATGAAACCATAGTTGTGGGGATAGACCACTGAGGAGTATAAAATCCGATCAACCTAGCATTCATTTGAACAGAAAAAATAACAGAAGGCTGTGAGAGAAAGAATGAAGTGAAAAGGAATCAAATTTCATGGAAAGCATTTCCTCCAAAGTTCCAGAGACTAGGACTAATATTTTTCAATTTCGATGGATACGGATATAATTATACCTTGATTAGTCCTGTCTTCTTGTCCAGTTCATATTTGACCTTACTTCCTTTTGTTATCTCAACCACCTGTTTAATCCAAGATACAGAAACAAGGAATCAAGAAAACACTTAAAAGATAAACTAGGAGCTTGGAAATTTCAAATGCACACTCTAGTTACAAGTCACAATTGATTCTTGGGAAGAGAAACATTGGTGAAAAATTGAGCAAAGAAACAAATGGTTGATGCAATGTTTTGCTGAATCATAAATGTGTCCTTCCTTTCAGTTTTTATTTTGGGTCTATGATGTTTGAACTTATTTGATAGATAAAGTTAGCAGAAATACTCACGACATTGAAAATGTGGGGAGCTCCAGGCCCTGCACAAAACATTTTGTTTTTTGCAGCACAATTAATTTCATAATTATTCTTGAATGAAAATCAAATATAAATGACAAATACGATCATCTTCTGCAAAAATACCAATTTCAAGATCATGCCAAGGATGTGCAGCAACAGTTCTCCTTGACAAAGATGAAAGGATTCTCTCATTCAGACGGGGCGCTTGGTGCTTCGTTTCAACTTCATTTTCTTGTGTTTTTGTTACGTCACTCATCTGTAACCAGAAGAAGAAATTACTTCATTGTCTGATGATGTTTGTTTAACTTGCAAGAAATTATTCTCAAAGAAACAAAGCTCAATTCGAGGCAAGTCTCCATGTGTTATAAAAAAATAATTCAATTCAAAGCAAGTCTCTCTATGGTATAAGCATGCTGCCCAAGAGGGCCCGAGAAAATGCAGATCATGGATCAATTCATCCATGCACTTTAAGCTTACCTCACATTTTTTTGGGTGTAATATAGCTATATGAATGAGCACTGATCTAGTGTCATCAAAGACTTGGCAATAACACACAGCCAGACGATTGAGAATCTAAACTAGTTCTTGCAATGTAAGGTTACTAGGTAGTCTAATACAATGAATCAACACCATCAACATCAGGAGAAAAAGAGAAAGAACTTGAATGTTGTGAAGGTGATATATCATAGAGATTAGCATGCGTTTGCATTTAATTGGATCTCCTGCTATTATATCATTCTCAGGAATCCAGGACTATAAATCTAAATAAACACCTTTTTCTTTAGTGAGGTTCGAGATGAATATCCCTCTGATCTTGACATTAGCTCACAGTTCTTTGTGTCTAAGCAAAAAACAGAACCAAAGTTCCCCCCATTAAATTCTTTTTTGGGATTTGTGCATATTGACAGGAACCCAGAAAAAAAGGCATAACATAAATCCCATTTAAGATTGGAAATGCATCACGATATAACATAAAGTCCCATTTAAGATTGGAAATGCGTCACGATATCTACAAAATCGAAGAGTATCAAAGAGTTCGATTGGGGTGTACTTAGAAGGAATCAGGAAAAGAAAGAAAAGAAACTTTCTTTGAGCAAAACGAAAGAAAAAGAACATACCTTGATCGATAAAGAAGGGACAGAGACAAGGGTTAGGGCAATGCGCGAAGGATGTTTAGTGTATAAGGGTGTTATGTATGGTATTTATAGAAGGGAAGGAGGGAGAGAAACATGGGCTGGTCAAAACGTCGTGTACGAAGTGGAGAGAAGGTAGCTTGAAACCTCCTTCCTCGAGCGATTTTTTAGGTCAACATCCTTCAAAAGCTTGTTTGTGGTGTTTTTGTGCGCAATGAAGAACTTTAATGTACAAGGACTGATAAGGAAATGCAAGGATGCGAGTCTTGCTGCTTAAAATTGAACTTGTCCATGGCCATTTCTCAAAAAAAAAAAAAAAACAAGAAGAAGCAAAACCTTGTTACTTGTACAATGTTAATTCAAAATTCCAACCACTTATCTCCAATTACATTCTTTTGGGATTTTAGCCCTATGAGCTCCCAGAAAAAGGAAAACATCACTCCTACTGCACGCAGTTCAGAGGCATGAACATTCAATTTCTTTAATTTTTTTTTATAACCGTTTATTTTCCATCATTTCACATGTAACTTGAATAATTTATAATTATGTAACTCTCTAATAACTCTAAAATTTATATAACTTGAATGGATAATTTTTAGAGAATAAACACAGGACCTGATCAATTAAACTACACCCCTCAGAATTTATTTTAATCTTTTTTATTTTTAGATTAATATAGGTGTTCGGATCAGTTTGCGCGTCCCTCAACTAATTCTACAGGTCCTGAACTTAACAACCATATAAATGGAAGATTTGTATAACTTAAACTGTTAAGCTTTAAAAAACCACGAGACCTGACTAATTAACTTATACTACTTTAATCTTTTCTTTCCCTCACACGTGGTGTAGATTTGGTCATTTTGTACACCGAGATTTCGAACCAAAAATGCCATACATGTGATATGGCATCAAACAATGGAACTCCTTCGACATGAGATTTTTATTGAGGTTGAGATGGACATGGATGAACTGCAATTCACTTCATTGTTCACTTTGCTCCATAATTACATTTAGGATGGAAATATTAAGAAACCCTACAACTGTAGCCTGTAGGTGTTCAACTTGTTTCATCGTAACTAGCCGCATTACATCGAGTTAGTCTAATAGAATAATACATTAATATTTTCAATGCTTTTTTAAAATATTATATATTTTTTTTTATTTAGAAACAAAAACATGTTATTTACCCAAATATGTTCTTTGTGTCGCGGATAGGGATCTGAATAATTATGTTAAGCACATCCTTTCGTGTATCTCGAAAAAATATATAAACTAATAAATAAAAAAATATTAATAATAATTAAATATTAAAACAGGAGTCTAATCTTCATAATATAAAATAAATAATATAAAATAAAAAATAGATGCGTATACTAATATTTTATATCAATTATCTTTTTTATTTTAAATGTTTTTATTTGTTTTATTATATCAATTAAATGTTGTTGTTAATAACAAATAATTTTTATTTTTATATAAATTTTATAGAAACACAACTAATTCATATAAAATATAAGAGGAGAAAAACTTATTTCAAATTAAACAAATTTCTTTAAAATATCACACTACTAAAAAATATAAAAAGATTAATATTTAAATAAAAAATCCATGAAAATTATTAAAATAAAAAAAAATTAAAAAGGCAAGGCGCTAAAAAGTCAAACCCATGCATCTAGCTTTAATATAAAAAAAAACCTAGGGCCATGTTTTTTTTTAAGGTGGGCAATAATTGATCTATAGGGTTCATGTTTTTAGATTTTAAAAACCTAATTTTCAAAAAATAATTTACTTGAAAATACCTCCAAATCAACATTTAACCTAAAAAAAATACTTAACAACCCCAAAATCACTCTAAAAAGATAAAAATCAATTAAATCAAAATAAATCAAATGAACTAGATCTAATTTTTTTGGCTTGTTTATAGGCTCCTCTCGAGAAAAGAAACCTATTAAGACAAAGATCGTTTTTTTAGCATGAATGAATATGGTCAGCTAACAACTTCGTTAATTTTTGATGAGTTTATCTACTTTTTTTCAAATTCAAAGATTGAAAAAATAAAAAAATAAAATTTTAAATCAAAATAAAAATTCTAAAAACTTTGAGATTAACCACATATTTTCTAAGTGTCTTACATCTTATTTAAAATTTTATCCTTTTACTATAATTTAAAATTTTATTTTATGAAATTAAGTCACAAAAAAATTTAATAAAAAATAAAAATTGAAAAAGAAAAAAGGGGGGAACGGGAGAAACCCAAATCTTTTACTGTTTGAGTTAATAGTACAATCACAAAATACTTTATGTGAAATTATTATTTAATATTGCCCCTTCATTACCTTTTGACAATTCTAACGTAAACAAAAACTAATGATCCAAAAAAAGTCTCACCCAACGCCAAATTGTTGTGCTCTATGGATAGATTACATCTACAAAAAATTATTTTTGGTGAAGATAATAACACTGATCAAGAGGTTTTTTTAAGGAAAAATATTTTTTATTTAGTTTAGAAAATTAAATAATATACTTAATAATTTTATTCTTTTTAGTTTGTTTAAAACTTATTATTACCTTTTCTCTATTTTTCAGTTTTCTAATTTATTTAGGTTATTTATTTATTTATTTATTTAAGGAATTATAAACTTGATAGACTACTTAAAAATAAATATTCAGCAATAATAAAATTATGTATAAGAGTTTTGTGTGATTCATTCTTTAGAAAATTTTATATTTTTGTGCTTGTTTTTTTTTTTGTGTTGTTTTTGTTTACACAGTTAGTATCAAAGCTCAACAATTTATGGTGGTTAGTTATTGTATGTCGTTTAATAACCATGGATGGGAGAGGTGGTCGCAGAATAAGACATGCTCAAGTAAAAGAGAATGATGTGTTTCTTTCTTGAGAAATAAATGTTCAGGAATTAAAAATAGAAGACATACAAAGACAAACTCCAAAATTGACCAATCAATTAACGATGATAAAGTTGCAAATATATTAATGAAGAAGATAAAAAAAAAAAAGACTAGAGGAACGTGAGGGGTGTGATTACGAATCCATAACTAGTTTTAAGAGCACTTTTCAAAGACATGAACATAATATGTAGCTTCTTGATTAGGATCATTATAGTGAAGATTTTGGTGGTCTTGTTTAAGGTGAAATAGATGTTGATTGATATTCTCGACTAATTTATAATATTTATTTTGATGGTAATTATATTGTAATGATATCATAAACAATAATAGTAATGATAATGATTATATCATTAATGTTGTCCTTAATAATTTAGAGGTGAGTGCAAAGAAAATATAAAAGGTGCTCATCAAGAGCAAGTTGTTAATATAAGTTATGTTGATCTATTTGATTATAAGTTTACTATTATCATAAAAGTAGGTTTTTTTTAGGAGTTATATGAATGCAACATACATTGATGAAGAAAGCTTGAGATTTGTAATTCATTACTCTAAAAGAGAAATTACTTGTCAATTGATGTTTCTTATAAAAAAATTTAACATGAAGAGACTGTAATTGATATCTAAAATTATTATACACCTAAAGTGAAGAAAAAAAAGGGTTGGAGAGCCTTGATTAGATATCAACAAGATCGAGACAAGAATTTAAAACTTGAAGATGAATTTGTTTTTCAAATTAGAGAGACTAATGCAAAAGGTTTTATAAGTATTTTTTTCCTATTTAGTTTAAGAAAGTAAATAACATGCTTACTAATTTTATTTTTACTAGTTTGTTTAAGAATTTTATTGTTTTTTTCTTTATTTTCAAGTTTGTTTAGTTTGGTTTTTGAATTTATTTAACAAGTTTAAACCATTATTATAAAATCTGACTTGACAGGTTGGCCCGAGACCCGAGCGACTCGAGACCTTGGCCAAGTTTCAAATAGGCAAACTCCGAGCTTGCAATTAACTCGGTCAAACTTAGGCAATCTACTAGGTCAATCTAAAATTCAGGTGACCCCGACATAACTTAGATGAGACTCAATTTTTTTTTAATAAACCTAAAAAATACATAATTTATTTAAGAATACTTAGCCTCCCATAAATTCTTTTATAACCTACATTCACATGGATAGCTTATTAGTTTTTTATGTGGTGTGTATATATATACAGTATACTTTCATATGAATTATTACTTAACTTTTTAACATGAGATATTAAAATCTCAAACATTTTGTTTTTTATTTTCTTAGATTAAACTGGATCAACTTTAATGACCCGATTCTTTGGTTATATCAATTTCTGAACCGGATTTAGTAACTATGATTTAATCTTCTAGAAAATGAAATATTCAACAATAAAACTAAGAATTAAGATTTGTATATAAAACCTTCTTTTAAATTTTTGTATTCCTGAACTTACTATCTATCTTGTGCTGTTTCAAAGGCGTCAAAAACCTAAACTGTACCATTGCCATTATTTGAACCGGCGAAAAAGTAATGCTAGCGTCGGCCTTCCACTGGCCACGAAGTCTTTGGTCTGTGAAGAACATATTCATCCTTTTGGTCCAAGGGTTTTTTTATCAAAAAAAAAAAAAAAGCAGCTAGGGAAGTCTTCACCTACCTTTCTTTCTGCTGGTCCAATTTGTCCAGCTAGCTGCACGTTTCACTGAGGGAAAATCCCCTGCTGTCCGTAGTTGGGTCTTCGTGGGCAATGAATGGCGCACTCAGCAAGGCCTTAGTTTATTTTATTCCTCTATTCTGTTTGGACAAAAGTTTATTCCTCAATTTGATGCTGAGTTTTGTGCACTTTCCCGATAGGAAAAGTCTAAAAAGAAGGTACATTTATGTTTAATGTTAAAAGAATATAGTTATCAAGGCATCGTTTGAATGGAAATTATTTTTTAAATTTTTTATATTTGTTTGTCATTAAAAAAATTAATAAACAAAAAATACTTTTTGGTCAAAGAAAAATTTGGCTTGGTTTCTAAAAAAATGTTTTCCGTTTATTTTGGGTGGAAAACACTTTCTAGAACTTGTGAAAAAATTAAAAATATCATATTATTTACTGATTATAACAAATTTCATCCTCAAACTTTTGATTGCTATATATTTTGTTTTGAATTTTTTTTTTCAATTTCATCCCTTAGAATTTGATTTAATTTAATTTTTATATTAACTTTGGTCTTTATTTTTATGATTGTTATTTGCTTTTCTCTTATTATTTTTTTAATCTATCAAATTTGGTCTTTATTTTTTTGATTGTTACTTATTTTATTTGAAATAATTTATGAAATTGTAATTATTATTATTTTAATTTCATCATCTTTCATTTTTTTTATATTTTAGATTTGATCTCTATTATTTTGATTTTATTTATTTTATTTGAGATAATTTATGAAATTAGATTTTTTTTCAATTTCATTTTCATTCAACTTTTTAATCTGTAAGATTTGTTCCTCATTATTTTAATAAACTTGAAAAATATTAACAAGTTATTTTCCAACTCATTTTCCATGATATAACAAAATACTGGAAAGTGTTTTTCAATTTATTTTCCATGACACTACCAAACATCGAAAAATAATTCACTTTTCAGGAATCCGCTTTCCAAGAACACCACTTTTGAAAAGGAAACTACTTGCCAGCAAACAAATGGGGTCTAAACTTGGTTTGGGGTTGATTCAAGCAAGGGATCGGGTTCTAAATCACACGGATTGATTTCGGGTCAACTCGAAAAAATTTTAAAAAATATTTGAGATTTTAATATCCCACATGAAAAAGTTAAGAAACAATCCACATGAATATAAGCTATATATGTTATAAATAATAAAGTTTAAAAAATTATTTTAAAAGATTTGTTATCCTACATTAGAAAGATATTATCTTATCTTTTTAAATTGAAGTATTTAAACAAAATAAGTTTCTTATTCCATATTGAAAAAACACAACTTTCTTTTTATAAACATAGAGTATATATATACTAATTGAATTTTAATCCTACATTAAATAATAAAATTTTCTTCTAATATTTATAAAAAAAAACTTTGATATAAGTTAATTTCGAATAATCCATCCATTAACTAAAATCACTTGCTTATCTAACCACATAAAAATGTTTTTTGGCATGCATTAAAAAAATACTTATAGATTTAATTTTTCAGATTTTATTGGATGCCTTAAATTTTAAATTGACCCAATAGGTCAAATAATTTTATTCAGCGTTGTTGCATGTCTTGCCAAATTCAGACCTGGCTAAAATTTCAAGTTAATCTATCAGGTCGGGTAACATGTAACATCTATGGTTAAGAGTTGATGTCAAAGCTATTTTACACCATCATAATAATAATAATGATAATAATAATAATAATAATAATTGTGGAGAGTGTAGTTGCGGTTATTTTTTAAAATATTTTTTATTTAAAAATATATTAAAATAATATTTTTTTTATTTTTTAAAAGTTATTTTTGATATCAGCGTATTAAAATGCTCTGAAAATATAAAAAATTATTAATTTAAAATAATAAAAAATAAATTTTTAATAATTTTTTTTAAAAATATAAAAATAAGTAGAAGTAAATAACAAACAATCGAAATGAAAATGTGAGCCATCAGATCTCGGAACTCATTAGAAAGTCTCGTGTGAATTATTTTTCTTGAAAGGAGAGCGTCATTGTCGAGTCCATCCCCAGTTAAGCTAGGTTCACAAGACTGTTCTAGTCGTCCACCAGATAGGAAAAATCAAAATCATTTATGCAAGGCTATAATAACTTTTGAGGCGCCCTGCGCCAAGTAATCCTATATGAAACCTCCCAAAAAAAATCAGCACTCAGTACTTAGAAAATCTTGAGGGCCATTGCCAGCATTCTCTAGCTATATCAATGAGTTTTATTGCTGCTTGTTTGCTAGAAGTAAGATGCATTCAAATAAATATATATATAGATATATATTAACAGTAGACAATAGAGTGTTGTGCAGTGTTTGAATCCTCAAAATGAAAATGGAAGCATACACGACTGGGCTGGAAAGCAATGTCCTTGTTCACAAGTGAAATAGACGAGCTAAATCCTTTGCCAAATACTACTATTCACATCGAGAACAGTTCTCCTATTGACATCAAGGAGCATATATAGAGTCAGGAGACATGGATATCATTTGAAGGAGGCTGGAATTTGAAAAGGTCTCTTCAAGTCCACGTCCCCGTTTACTACTTCCATCAATGCTCTCTTTTGCAATGTGTATCAGTTCCCTTGCAACCTCAACCATTCCAATCTTACCATCTCCACCAAACAACAGGCATCTTGTGGCAAGGTCGGCAATTACCTCTATCTGATCCCGGCGAAATGGCGGTTGCTCGTGATAATGGAGACCCGGATCCACGATTTCTTCTAGCTTCCCACTTCTAATTTTTTTCAATGCTACAGCTGGAAGCTCCTTGTTTTTGGAGCCTGTAATTAACTCTAGAAGCAATACGCCAAAGTTGTAAACATCACTCTGGTGAATACGTGATCCTTCATGATTGCTGTATGAATGAGTATCATTCCCAAGGCTAGCTGTAAATAGCTTGAACCCAGCGACTTTAACTGATAAATCTTCATCTAAAAAGATGTTGCTGGATTTGAGATCATGGTGGAAGATAGGAGGGATGATTTCATACTGCAAGAATGCAAGAACACTTGCTGTTTCTGCGGAAATTCTCAATCTCTTATACCAATCAAGGCCAACCTTTTGTTCTCCACTCTGGTGCAAATGTTCCTCCAAGGTACCATTAGCAGGATACTGATAGACTACTAGTGGAGAGTAGACAGAGTTAATGCAGCATCCAAGGACACGAGCCATATTCCTATGTAAAACTGCAGATAAAACCTCAACCCGAGACAGGACCTGAGTGAGTTCTCTTTCGTCACGGCATTCTACTTTGTGCACAGCGATATGTGTATCATCTCCAAGGACCCCTGCATAAATTGTACTGTTATTGCTGCTTGCAAGTTTTTGATCACCATCAAATCCTCTGGTAGCATTTTCTAGCTCATGGTAATTGAATAATCTAGTCCTACAAGCTTTCCTGAATGAGATGGTGCTATGTAGATGAGCATGGTCAGGGTCGTACATGTCCGCCTTAACAGGCCGTTTCAATAGGCAAAAGAGTGCAATCAGGGAGGCAATGATGAATATCGGACCAACAACTCCTGCAAAGTAAGAATGTGATAGTATTATTCTCACAGCAACCAGGAGCAAAGAAAAGTTATGGATAGCATCGCGTCAATTCAAAAATGGATGAGTAAGGAAAACTCCTAAGGCACGTTTGCTTCGCTTGTTTGCCTGTAAATTCTTGCTGGGAGAAAATGAGAAAAATACAGTTCAAGTCAATATTGCATTTTGTGATTCTGCACTGAAATCGTGAGAGTGAATTTATTATGAGTCCGCATTGCAATGGCCTGAAGATCTAACTACTGAATTCTAAGTACACACCAGCTAAAATTGTAACCATTCTTCCCGTGTGCTTTTTTGTATCACGATCACTGCCGCGTGCTTCCTCTCCATCCTTGATGCTGGCTGTTAAGACACATTGAATGAAAGGAATTCTGTTTAATGCATGTTGGAAATAGGCTTATCAAACACATTCTGAGTCTGAAATTTACCGCTATGTTTATGGCTAGCGCAGGGTAGCGAGACCAACAATGTGAGAAATAGATTGAATGGTCAAACATCAAGACTTAAAACAGTATGCAGATATCTTTGAGAAATTAAGTAGTGAAGGATCAAGGATCGACACTTTGAACAATCAGTAGTGTGTATCCATGCCCCTTGCTTTTGTGTATTTGTGGAGTATTAATTAAAAAGGGAGAAAGACAAGATCAAATAACCCTTGGCTAACATGAGAAAGCCAATCCAATGTCTGCCTTCTTATTTTCTGATTGAAAGGAAGAGTTAAAATACTGAACCCAATTTATGAAGCAATTACTAGGGTATCGATAGCTACTCACATTTCATGCATCCTTCTCCACTAGCATATCCATCACCAACGAATCCATCCTGACATTTGCACCGTATCCCTCCATCAACTGCTGTAGCATTTACAATGTCTGCTTTGTCAGCACAGACTCCCTTGGATGAATTCTTTGGAACCGCCCATTCCAACTTAACCCCGCGCTTTCCAGTGTTGGTACCACGAGAAACAACCCAAGAAGAGAACCCCCGGCATCCAAATTTGGAAAACACTGAGAAGCCATCTCCAAAATCCCATGAACTATGATCGGAAAGGGGATAACAGCAGGCAGGAGGGCCGCTGCCACTGCCATCACAACCAGGTAAGTCAATCGTTTCACAGTCTGCTTTACACAAAGAAGAGTCCTCACAATCATATAAACCAATAACATTATCAACCGATAGGCCAAAGCAGTCATTTCCTGCCAAACCAAAGGAATTCAAATCATTGTACTGTCGACAAGTGGAGCTACCCGAAAAGTCTACTAATATACCATCGGAGAAGAATTCAAGGACTTTATAGCTTAGAGAGTCTATGTTGAGGTAAAGGGTAGTGGAGTTTGAGCAAGAAAGATGAAAAGCGTTGGAAACTGAAGCACAAGAAGTGTTCAGGTGAAATGGAAATGGGATACGCAACTTCCCGCATTTCTCATCACACTGACTAATTAATTTCTGAGGATGCTGCTGTGTTTCTTGAAGACAATGAGAAATGGGCGATTGATGGAGCAATGTGAAGAGAAACAAAGGTGCAAAGAGTAGAGCTAACATTGCCTTTGAAAGAGTTGACCGGAGAGAATATCAAGGAAGGAATTTAATAGAAGTACTGGAAGAGGGGAATGCAAGGGAGAGCTGAATATTCTTCACACTCCGTTCATGGACCAATATTGAAGTGAGAGTTAATTACAAGGCTCGCGTATACCAAATACCCGTGTCAGAAGAGTGTCACGAAAATGGTACAAATCACACAGATGCTGGCAAGACAAGATCAGCTGAGAGAGGTCATGTGGGGGAGAGGGGAGGCATAGAAGTTGGAGAAAAGGAGAAGATTGGTCCGTGGAATGGGCTACATTTAGAATGGTGTGCTAAGAGTGAGCACTTCCGATGAGTTTAGTTTTAGCCTTCCAATTAAGTTCAATGGCTTGGATTATACAATACCTAATCTTTTCTCTAAAATTATTAGCATAGTAAAAACAATTTGCACAAGTTTCAAGCTTTTTTCTGGGAAATGTAGATATAGTTTGAGAATTACGGAATGTCAGATCTATACATAACGTTATTTTACCTTGAAAAAGCCACTTTTGCTAACTACACATTACCCCTTCTAACCCCCAATGCCAATGCCACGCATGGGGTGTACGTTACCCGCTTTTCTGGTCACTGGGCTGCTGACATCTGTGCTTTTGTGCACCCTTAGGTCAGTTCATTCCTGTATCCAAACAGAGACTGGAAAACAATTTGAGTTTTCTCTTCTCGGTTCTGCCGTCACTGATGTTGGGATATTAAATTAATTAGAGCTACGAGCTCAATCTTAGATGAAGAAATAAGCGACCTTTTGTCTTAGCGTATCTTTTTCTTAAAGGAAGAGAGGGTACTTTTATTTTTTTAGTGTTTTGGTTCTAGTCTTCAAGCACCTATGCAATAATATCCTCCGGGTAGGATTATATTAACACTACTTTACTGTACTCAAAAAAACTTTGAAAACTTATGAATATTGAAGTTGTTTCTTTCTTTTTTTTTCATCTTGGATTTCTTTTAATGATAGTTCGAGTTGTTCTTAAATCGGTTAAGTCGATTGAATTATATCAAGATTACTTTAAAAAAAATTAACTTTAAAACCAGGTTAGACAAGAAGTCGACCTCCTTTTTTTCAATTTTAATATTTTTTAAAAAATTTTATCCTTAAGTTCTTTTTAATAATCATTAAGGCTGCATTTGGACTGACCAAGTCATATGGATCATACCAAGATAACTCCTACATGGTTTAATTTTAAACTCAGGTTATGTAAAAGTCGAATCAAGGATTTTTTTTTAATGTCAATTTTATCATTTTTATCTCAATTTTGTTCTCAAATGTTTTTTACTCATTTGTCGGGATGCCTTTTGATCAACCAATTTACTAGGTCATGCCAGGATAACCCACACACTATTTGATTTTAAACCAGAGCCAAGCAAAAAGTTTAGTTGAGAGGGTTTTTGTTTTTGTCAATTTTATCCCCACACTTTTTTTACCGAACATTCAAGTAGCCTTTGGAACAACCAAATTGATTGGGTTATATCGAGACAACTTCTATGCAATTTAATTTTAAACTCGGGCTAGATAAGAAATTAGATTGAGAGGTTTCAAGGTTGATCCGCTAGGTAGGGTCTAATAACAATATCAAATAGTTTTTTGCATCTTATATATCTTTTGTTACTTCAAAAAAATAGATATGAGTGTGGACCTGTAAACTAGTATATGCTAAAAGGTTTCAGTTTTTTTCTAAGTGCTTCATTGTTCGTATGAACAGTAAAGTAACTAATTTTTTTTCAAATTTTAAAAATTATTTTTATTTTATTTAAATCCTTTTATAGTCTAATTAGATGAAATTAGGCTTTAAGACTATGATTAAAATAAAAAAATAAAAGAAAGAGGATTAAAATGTAAAAAATAAAGAAAATAAATTGTGGTGGACGACAAAAAAATAAATATGGCTCAGGTACATGGGCCTACCCAAGGGTCGCACAACTGGTCTATTATAAAAGACCGAGATGCCCTAGGCTGCCCAGCTTCGTCCCGTGTGTCTGGGCTTTTTTTTTTTGCCTTGTTTTTTCCAATTCCACTATTTAACATTGAATTGTTATTCATTTTTTTATTTTTATTTTTATCCTTAAATATTTGGTTTATTTTTAATTTGTCTTAATAGTTCGTTTCAGTTTGCTTTTTATGAGGTTATTGTTGTCGCAAATAAGTATCGTGATATTTGGCTGGTGCTTGATTTTTAGAGTGTCTATTTTTTATCATGTAATTAAGTCAAAACTAATTTAAAAAAAGAAGTTATTAAACCTAATAGAGTTCATGATCCGAGTCATAGATTTGACAAGTTAAGCCATAAAAACCAAGTCAATCCAATATGTCAACGTCTCAATACTTTAAAAAAAAAAGATGTCATTTTGATTTTTTTAAGTTAAACCATGTTTTCACTAGTCTTCTAGGTTTTCTTTGGACCTGACAAGTCTACTAGATCATGTCGGGGCAACTCTTACATAGTTTAATTTGAAACTCGAGCTAAATAAGAAGTCGTGTCAAAAGTTTTTAGGTTTGACCTACTAGACCAAGTTTAATACCAAATAGTTCTTAGCGACTTTAAAACTATTCTTTACATTAAAGATTTTCTTGGTACGACCCATAACATAACATGTGCAGTAACCTAATTATAGAAAACACTTAGTTGTATGGTGTTTTTCTTGTAACACCTTCATTATAGACACATATGCATGCACTAAGTATTTTTTTTCACCCTTTTTCTTTTTCTTTTCTTTTCAATTTTGTCATTTCAAAGCCAGTTTAAGTTAAAATGTTAAGGAATAAAAAAATTAAAAAATAGAGGATCAAAGTAAAAAAATAAAAAATAAGTAAAATGGGTGCGATTTCAAAGTTTGCAATCACTCTTTTACTTTCCCAATTATACCTTTTCAATTTCTAAATATTTTTGAAATTCAATTTTAGTACACAACTTTATTTTCCTTATTTTTCAACACCTGGTTAGAGAGATGAGAAAGAAAAGTTGGCCGAATTCTGGTAATAGAAAAAGAAAGTTTTTGTTAGCACTAATTTCAGCCATTAAAAAGGTTAATCTTGGTGTCCATAGGTTCTATTCAACATGAGAAGTATAACTTGAGTGTTATTTCACCTTGAAATGTTTTGAAAAGTAGATTTGATCTTGAAAACGTTTTGGGTCTGAGTTAATTTCTTTTTTTTAGACAAATATTTTGGTTGTTTTAAGGCACTAAGAGGTTTAGGTGGGTATTTATGATGTTTTTAGGTAAAAAAAAGATTGAAAGGAATTAGTCCATAGCCAAACTTTGAGCTCCTCTTAAAAGGGCTTTACTTCAATTTTTTTCTTTTTTAACTTCATCTAAATAGAAATCAAAGAGTTTATTTTTGTAAAGAATAATGTATCAATAATTGTTTTTAGATTATGACAAGATTTTTCAATGATATAAGTGTTGTCGAAAACTGAAAAGGTAAACAACGATCATTTGTGTTGTTTATATAAAAACAACATTGGCTAGGTAGGGAAAAAAACTAAATGGGCGAGTGCGTTGGCCTGCTCTTTTAGGTGTGGGTTGCGCCTACCTTTATTTCCATTAGGCCCAGACTCAAGGGTTCTTCTTGGAGGGGCTTTCATTCATTTTTTTTAACTTCATCTAAATAAATATCAAAAAAATTATTTTTGTAAAGAATAATGCATCAATGCTTTTTTTTAGATTATGACAAGATAAATATTTTTTTCACTTAAATTTGTTTTTTTAAAAGCATAATTTTTCCTATGAAGCTATCCCGATCTCATGATCCAAGTTGTGAATTTGACAAGTTAACCTGGTTGACTTAAGATTTTTTTTAAAAAATTGATTTTTGTTTTCAATTTCATATTTCAACAATGAGTTGGTTATGAATTGTCCTTTGTATTGTTTCTTTCTTGTCACAAGTTTGGCTTTTTTTTTCTAATTGATTTTTTTTTCATTTTTATCATTCAATATTTGATTGAATGAAATTAGGCTTCCTAATTTGTATCAATTTGTGTTTTATAAGGTTATCACGATCTCATTACTCGAGTCACATGTTGGTCCGAATCAATCTAATATTTTATTTTCTTAATTTTTTTAAATATGTCATATGATATGTTACAATCTCAATGTTTTAGAAGTGTATCATCCAATATGCATTTGATTTTAGGTTTCTTAACATATTTTATATTTTTTATGGTTAGAAAAAAAAATTGAGCTGAAGTAGGGTGTGTCAAAAAGCTAGTATATACTAAATGATTTGAGGTATAACCCTAACTAGTGAAGTGGTTGAATTGTTTTCCATTTGTGATTTTTTTTTTCAACCGAATCCTTTGATAGGTCTAATTAAATAGAATTAGGCTTAAAATTATGATAAACGGAGCAAATTGAAAGAAACAAAATTGAAATGTTAAACACAAAGAAAAAGTATACATAATCCCACATTATCGATAATTTTCATGTAGGTCTAAAAGTTTATTCTGTTCATTTTTAATCTCTGGCTTTGAGAGAGGAAAGAGAGACGTCTGAAAATAGTGACAAGAGAAAAAATCATTGGTTAGACCATTTTTTGGTGAACTCATTATTTTTAGTGTTAATGAGTTTCATTCGACGAGAAGAGTTTGATGATAATGGTTTTTTCTGTAAACATCTATGAAAAAAGAGATCAATCTTAATTTAAAGATTTTTATTTGATTCATTTTTATTTTTAGGTGATTTTAAAGGCTATTAGTTGGTTTGGATGGTTTTATTATATGAAAATTCCTTGAAAAATGATTCTTCAACCCAAAAAAGCCTTATCTTGTTTTTTAAACCATTTTAGTAATGGTTGGAATTTGAGTCTGTAAGGCAACAGAGAACGCGTCCTTGTTATTTTTTTTAATAAAATAAAAGAAAAATGTCTTTTAGTCCATACCTTAAAAACAAAAACAAAAAATATGGCCTAGGTGCACGGACCTTTCTTAGGCCCAAGTGCATGGGCATTTTTATTTCTCAGACATGCTAGGCCACCTAGGCCCGTGCATCTGACCTAGCTTTTTTGTTTTGTTTTTTTTTTCTAATTTATCATTCGAATTGGGTTTTTGTTGAGCTTTTTTTTTAATTATATCATTCAATATTTGGTTGATTTTCAATTTGTCTTTATATTTTGTTATCATATAATATAATAAAAAATATTATTGAACCCAATGAAGTCCATAACTCGGGTCACAGGCTTGGTGAGTTATCCCGGGTTGATCCAAGTCAATCTAATATGTCTCCACCTTAGTGTTTAAAAAAAATTCATTCTAGAATATTTTAGTAACAATGACAAAAAATTCCCCACCACTTGTATATTTGTTTTATGTTTAGACAAAATTCACTCTGACCTAGCATGGCCAGTCATCTAGTCTTACTAAACATCTTACTTTTTTATGATATTTAGTTGCATTTTAATATGGAAAGAATTTATTTATAATATGATAGAAAGTAATTTTTTTGAAAAAGCTCAAACGCATTAAACATACATTATAATAAAACAACCTTAATTTTAGATTTGACTATTAAATGTCTGTTTGAGAATGTGGTTGCGGTTACTTTTCAAAATGTTTTTCATGTCGAAATGCATCAAAACAATATATTTTTTTATTTTTTAAAATTATTTTTGAGATCAGTACATCAAAACGATCCAAAACATACAAAAAAAATTAAATTTTTTGCAAAAAAAATTTGATTTTTTTAGAAACACGGGTTGACCCGCGTTTCCAAATACTTTATAAATTAAGCTCAAATTTAGTAAGAAGATTCTACATGCCTAGTTCTTTAATAGATTATCTTGTTGTAATCATCAAAAATCGAGAAGCCCTTCAAATTAGACCATGAAATTGTTGTTTTATATGTTTTAATTATTTTCATAGTTTATTTTGGATTCTTACTATTCTATTTTGTTTTAAGTTCTTTTGGTTATCTTGGTTTTTATCTTTATATAGTCAGTTCGTGTGTTATTTTTTTATATCAAATTATTGAATTAAAAGATTTTTAAAAATATATAAGAGTTTTTAATTATTAATTTCTCTACAATTTAGAACTTTAACCTGAAAATTTGAGAACCCTATTGTTTATTAACTAAGCATTACTTTATTTTATCAAGAAAAACAGAAAAATAAATATTAAAAAAGAAATTTGTTTTTAAATGATGTGTTTTTACAAATAAAAAAAGGAAAAGAAAAGGAAAAACAGAAAAAGAAAATATGAAAAAAATAAATTTGTGTTTTAAATGATGTGGTTTTACAAATTAAAGAAAAAAGAAAAAGAGTTTCTCTATTTTTTCAAGACAAACCTTTAAGTTGGAAAACATGGAAAAGTTGTTTTCCAAATTTCCTCATTCTTTTGACTGGGCTGGAAAACACGTTTCACTAAGTTTTTTCGTCTTAATAATTGTTTTGACCCTTTTTCATCTTATTATAATTATACCATCTGTATATTCTCACCCTTTTTTCATACGTAGTCGTTCTTCTCCTCCTCCTTTCTCCATCCATCGACCAAAAGCACTCAGCAGCAATGCCTCCACCACCACCATCAACATCGCTTTCAACAGCAGCAGCAGCAGCAGCAGCAGCAACATCGCTTTCAATTCCGTTGTAAAGTTGGCAGGTCACTGCTGTGTACGAGAACCATGTCAAAGGTCAGACATGGGTCATGTTGTGGATGTTCTTTGTTCTCTGGTAAAAGAGATCTCCTCCACCGCATTTATTTTCAAAAATTAATTTAACCATCGTTATTGAATTCAATTCCAACAAAATTACTAATTAGGTTAAACCATGGTTGAAAAAAAGTTAATATAAGTTTCAAAACATAAATAAAACATGTCCTAGGAAAATATTTAAAAATTAGTTAATTTTTCATTTGAGGATTTTTTAGGGTTTTCAAGAAAACATTAGTGATTGTTTTTCCACTGGCCAAAACCCATTTGGGATTTTGAATACCGAAGCTTGAACAAAAATAATAATAATGAATTTTTAGGGTTTTAAGCTCCAATATCTATGAGTTACAATTTTAGGCATTCTTTAATATAATATAATATAATATAAGCAATTATTTTTCCATATAAGTTGACCCAAGAATCTGGAAAAGCCATTTAAATAACATGCTCTGTTCCATTGATTTATGTATTTATTTGGGTATATTTATTTCAGGAGATTTATGCATTTACCAATTTGACTCATTTTTGTTATGGATTAGTTTCATTGCAGGATGTAAAGCATGGATTTGTAGGAAGTCCCATGAATCACTAAATGAAACAAAAATTAAAGTTTAACAATAATACATATTAAAATAATAGATTTTTTTATGTTTTATTTTGTTTTATTCATTATAAATTAAACTATATATATATATATATCTTATGCACGATTATTAAATACAATTTATTTTCATTTTTCATTTTTATCTTTTCTCTTTCTTTATTTTTCAATTTATTTTATCTTGAGATAATAACTAATAACTAAGATAATTAGATTCATTATCCAAATTAGTTCAGCCCTATTTTTTTGGCTAAAAAAACACCAAGCATCATAGTTTTAAAACCTAATTTGACTTGGCGAGTCAATCCTCATCAGGTTTAATAAAAAAAAAGATTGAGTGATTTGGTAAAAAACTCAAGTTGATCTAGTTAATATCCGATTGCAATTTATTGACTATTTATTTATTTATATAAAAAAAATAATATTATTTTGATATATATATATATATATATATATATAAAAGGTTAATGATGACCTGGTTAAAATTTATGATATAGTTTAAGAACTCTAGTGTATATGTGCACGAGAAATAATAAGATTTCAATTGAGAGTGGAAACCAAATTTGCTTGTATAATTTTGGAATTCATTTCAAGTTCTAAATAGTCGTGAATCATATTATTGGATTTACAATTTTTACGTAAAGAATGTTATATAAGCAAATATGAACTTTTTAATTAAAAAACAAAAATGATGTTATTAAAAAATATATATATTGATAAACCATGAAAGAATTGTTAAAGATAATTAAATACTATTTCTTTTAAAAATAAAAAATTAAGAGCTTATCATGCAAATATTCAACCTTAATTTTTTTTTTAATTTATGTATTCTTGTTTTTATTTTATTTTTTTATCTTAGAGGTTATTTCTTCTTACCAAGATAATTTATAAATAAAAAAGATCTAATATGCCATCATCTCTATATTAAAAGGAAAGATATCATCTTGAAACTTTTTTATTAAAGTCAAACACGGTTTTTACTGGTATTTCGTGTTATTTTTTAACTCGTCAAGTTGACTGAGGCACGTTAAGACAACTCTCACGTGAGTTAATTTTAAATTTAGGATAAGTAAAGAGTCTGATTGAGAGGTTTCAAGATTAACTTGCTAGGTTGAGCTCATTTTTTTTAATTATATCTTGCAATTTTATTTTTTTCAATTGAATCCTTTTTTACTCTTTTTTTTTTTTATCAAATTTCATCTTTTAATATTTGATTGACTTTGAATTGGTCTTTCTAATTTGTTTTGGTTTAGTTTTTATAAGGTATTATAGTTTCAAACAAACATTCTGATATTTTGTTGGTGCTCAATTTTACAAGCGCTAATTTTTGCTATCATATGATTATGTAAACAATAGTTAAAAAAAAAAACAAAGATGGAGTCTATCACGGGTTTGACTTTGAAATCTAGATCGATTTAATATTTCATTATGATAACAATAGTTACAGGTTTTTCGTGTTGTTTTTGAACCCGCTAAGTCAACTAAGTCACGTTAAAGGTAACTTCCATGCGGGTTAATTTTAAACTCAAGATAGATAAGGAGTTGAGTCAAGAGATTTCAAGGTTGACCTAATGGGTTAGGCCTCTTTTTTATTTCCTGTTTTTTTTTTAATTCCATCTTCCATTTTTGTTTTTCAATTAAATCCTTTCTGCCCTTTTTTTTTTCTTTTCAATTTCATCTTATAACATTTTGCATATTTTGAATTGGTCTTTATAATTTGTTTTGGTATACTTTCTATGAGGTCTAAAAAAACATCTTGATATTTTGTTGGTGCTTAATTTTACAAGCGCCTATTTTTTTATATCATATTATTAAGTAAAACGTAGTTAAAAAAATATTTAAACTAAGTGGAGTTTACTATCTAGATCATGAGTTTTAGTGGGCTAAGCTGCAAAGTTTAGGTCGATATAATATGTTGTAGTGTCAATATTAAAAAAAAGATGTCATCTTGAAATTTTTTATAAAGCCAAACTATGTTTTTTATTGGTTGTCCGTATTGTCTTTAAACCCGCCAAGCCAATCGGGTCACGTCTAGGCAAATTTTATGAAGGTTAATCTTAAACCCAAGCTAGACATTAAATCGAATTTAGAGGTTTTAAGGTTGACCCGTTGTGTTGGGCTCTCTTTTTCCTGTATTTTTTAATTCAATCTTCCAATTTCTATTTTCTTTTAATTGAATTCTTTTTGTTTTTCTTTTCAATTTCATCTTTCAACATTGGTTGATTTTGAATTAATCTTCATAATTTGTATTTGTTTACTCTTTAGTAGGTATCATCATCTCAAATAAACATAGTTACTTTTGGTTGATGCTCAATTGTACGAGCGTTTATTTTTATTATCATATCATTAAGTAAAAAAATAAAAAAAAACTTGTGAAACCAATTGGAGTCCGTGATTTGGATTGTAGGTTTGATAGGTGAAGCCACGTAGCCCGGGTTGATCCTATATGTCACCCTTTCAATATTAAAAAAAATGTTATTTTTAAGTTTTTTAAAGTCAAATAATATTTTTACCAGTCATCCAATGCGTTTTTAACCTATCAAATCAATTGGATCATATCAAGACGACTTCCATGTGAATTAATTTTAAACCTAGGCTAGATAAGGAATTAAATCAAGAAGTTATAAGGTTGAACCGTTCGGTCGAGGCTTTTTTTCTTTTCTTTTAAATTCAATCTTCCAATTTCTTTCTTTTGAATGAATTCTTTTTACTTTATTTTTTTAATTTTATCATTCAGTATTTGGTTGATTTTAAATTGGTCTTCATTTTTTGTTTTGTTTTGCTTTCAATGAGGTTATTATAGTCTCAAACAAATATTCTGGTATTTTATTGGTGTTTAATTTTTCTAGTGTCTATTTTTTTTGCTATCATATAATTAAGTAAAAAAAATAGTTTTTTTAAAAAATAATTTATTAAATCCCGTGGAGTTCATGATCTGGGTCATGAGTTTGGAGGGTTAGTCGTGAAATTTGGATAAATCCAATATGTCATTGTCATAATTTAAAAAAAAAACATCATCTTGAATTTTTTTTAAAGTTAAATGACGCTTTTTAATTACCGATCATCTTGGTTTCTTTTGAGTTTTCCAAGTCGACGGTATCATATCATGACAACTTTCACGCAAGTTAATTTTAAACACGAGTTAAGTAAGAAGTTAGAGTAGACTGCTAATTCAGGTTTAATAACAATGTCAAATAGTTTCTTGTGCTTGAACTTTTTTTTTTCATGTTCAAAATAACTTTAATCTGACCAGCAGCATAACGCGTGCCAATAAATTACTATGAGCTAAATTAATCTATAATATAATTAATCCAGGTAAATATAAGAGTAATCTTATTACTTTGGGAATTTTTATGGTGCTTAGAGCAACTCAAGGAATGTGCTAAATGGAAAGCTAAAAATAAATAAAAAATATTATTTTGACTTTTCCATGCTTGTTTTACATGCTTTAAAGGGAATGCAAAACAAAATGTCAAAATATCTTTTCTCTTCCAAAAATATTATTTCTACATATCTTTAAAAAAAAGCTAAAACCAACAAAGTAAGGCTAACAAAAATATAAACCAATTAAATGTAGCCATATGAAAAAAAATGATATTAAACTCATTAAAGAAAAAATAAAACATTTATTTCTTCCACTTCAATACAATTGGCTTTTCAAATGACTTTTTTTCATTGGAGTATACATAATAATAAAAAAAACATATTTATATCATTCAAAATACTATTTTATCAATTTAACTCTTCAAAATAATATTTTTTCATGGAGATATATTCATAGAGTAATTAATAGCTTCCTATTAATTACTCTTTGAAGTCACCATAAAGAAAGAAACAAACTTAAAGAAGAGATATAAAATGAAACTCATGACCTACTAAAAGTAATGATAATATCTATACCTATAATTTTTTTTTCTATTTATATTTATTTTTTAAAAAGAAATATAACAACTAACTAATAAAATATCACTAATTATTCTTTAAATACCGTAAGATTCTATAAATTATAAAGCATAACCAAAACTAACCTAAAAAAATAGGAGAATAATAATATATAGAGCAAACAAATACAACCAAAAACCAAGATTAAAACCAAAAAGGTGCAAAAAAGTTGAAAAAAATAACTATGCAAACCCTTGAAAAAATAAATATATAAGTTGTGAAGCTTCTGAAATATAAGTTTGTATTTGTTTTTGTGATTTAATCATGATTTTTTTAAAAAAGTTAATTCCTTAAGAAAAATTGAATTTTTTTTTATTTTTAAATTATTTTAATGTGTTAATATAAAAAAATTAAAAAATATATTATTTTAATATATTTTTAAATAAAAATAACTGTGTGCCCCCGGTATATTCTGTCCATCTTTTTATCTATCAGGGACTATTTAGCCAAACACGTAAAAGACCAACAACATGACTCTACGACAACAGCTGCAAAAGCAACTGCATGATCAATATTTTCTTGTCACTCTTTAATCATACCAATATCAACCCATCTAGACCTAGACCGAGACCCAGTCTTTTTAGTTTTCCTTCTTTTTTCTTCCTTCGATGGATCTTAACCAGACCCGTTTGATTGGTGATTATATTCTTGGCCCGATAATCGGGCGGGGATCTTTTGCTGTTGTTCGGAGGGCTAAACACCGGTCTTCGTGTTTAGAAGTTGCGGTTAAAGAAATTGACAAAAAATTACTTAGTCCAAAAGTTAGTGATAATTTGCTCAAAGAAATTTCTATTCTTAGTACTATAAATCACCCCAACATTATCCGCCTTTTTGAGTCCTTTGAGGTGAACTCTACTCTCCTTCCCCTTGTGTTGTTATTTTTTAATATGGTCTTGCTGTAATTTGATTTTTCTATAATGATATTGTTTAGACTGAAGATAGGATATTTCTTGTATTGGAATACTGTGATGGAGGTGATCTTGCTGGGTATATTCAACGCCATGGGAAAGTAACTGAGGCTGTAGCAAGGCACTTTATGAGGCAATTGGGTATTCCACACAATCAATTATTAATCTTCCTTTTATAGATATATTGGTGGTTCTATTTTCATGAAATATGAACTTTGCAGATAGTTTTTGAATGGTTAAACTTAGAAAGATGCTGTTTTGGGTGCTTAACTATAATGGGTTTCATGCTTTTAGTGTTTCTGCAATTGGGTTCCTGCAAATATTTCTTTTGCTGTCTGTTTAATTACTGTTATACTATAATAGTGAGCAATTGAGTGTCTGTTTAAATTTAAAAAGCGTTGCTATTTGTTTTAAGGATGATTAATTCAGATTAAATGGGAAAAGAGGACATTTAACGCAAGGTTATAATAAATCGATATTCTTAATTGGAAAGTCGTGAGGTTTTTCTCAAAATAGATTGTTGGTACTATATCCATCCCTTCCTTTCACCGCGGTTCATGAGGGAAATAAACAAACTTTTTTGTTTTTTGTTTTTGTTTTTTTTGCAGCTGCAGGGTTGCAAGCGCTTCAAGAAAAACATCTTATTCATAGAGACTTAAAACCACAGGTACATTGATTATTTTCAAAGTTCTATTCTGGCAACATTTAGTGAGATTATCTTATTGTTGTAGTTGTTGTGTCTGGCTATATCATCACATTTGGATCCTTTTTGTCAGGGCCTTTGCATCTGCACATATTGTCTTTTGTCTACTCATACAGTACTCTTATGTTCTGTTCTAGTTTGCTTTCATTGGTTATTAACCGCTAGTTTAACTTCTCTCACTCTACTGGCATTCTGAACTGGGAAGTTGTCATACTTGCAGAACCTACTTTTGTTATCAAATGACTTAACTCCACAATTGAAGATAGGTGATTTTGGCTTTGCAAGGTAAGCATGCTTTGATGTTAGTGATGTTTTTTTTCTCCCGGAAAGTGATATTCATTTCAGATTTTTCTAAGAATAGAAATGTCTGTTGTTTTTAGCATACTCCACCAATTTGAAAATGTTCTATTCCCATTTATTTGGCTTGCCTACAAAGTTTATCACGGTTTATCCAGGCCCATATATTTCATAAGTGGCATCCCAATTTCATGTTTATCTTTCAGAGAGACAATTTGATAAAAAGGGCTCGCCTTTATATGCTCTTGAATAATTTGAATAATGCGATCCAATTCTATATGAAACTTCTTAAATCATCGCAAAAACCAGATACTATTGAATGATCAGATTTATGATCGGCTCTTGGTTTAAGGGGTCGTATTGGAAGTAACATTGCTGGTTTCTGTTATTATACCTCTGTGAAAACACAATTTTTTAGTAGCTTTGTAAATAAATTTGTTAACTCTATGTAACAATTACCATGTAGAAAAGTCTAGTTCACTGAGAAAATTGTACAAGCAAGTAGCAGCTTCGTTAAGCTGCTAAACTTGACAAATATTTCTTATTGATCTGAATGCCAGAAACCTAAAATACTAAGCTGCTTCATAATGCTCATGAGATTCTCTCTAACACTCGGTTATCTCCCTGAATTTCTAAAATATGCCAGGTCTTTGACATCATCAGACTTGGCTGATACACTATGCGGCTCACCATTATACATGGCCCCAGAGATTATTCAGAATAAAAAGTATGATGCGAAGGTGATGTAACATTGAATTTACATAAAATTGACAGTAATGAAATTAATTTTTTGGAAGTATATTCTTTAACATAATTTATCATATATGCAGGCTGACTTATGGAGTGTTGGGGCAGTTTTGTTCCAGCTGGTAACTGGGAAGCCTCCATTTGATGGCAACAGCCAATATCAGGTTTTTAAAAGAATTATACTCAAACTAAACATATGAGAAACCTAAAGATTTGCCATACATTATGCAGCTCAAGGCTAATTCTCACTGCTAATTGCTGTAAACAGCTTTTCCAGAATATTTTGACATCTACAGAGCTGAGGTTTCCACAAGGTGCGTTGGAGGAGCTCCATCCAGATTGTGTGGATCTTTGCAGAAGCCTTTTATGCCGAAACCCTGGTACTGATTACTATGGTGAAATTTTTGTTCTTGTATATGTGCACATGCTTGGTATGTCTTTGCATGTGGGTGGGGTGGACTACTAGTGGAAGGGGGTGTTCGCCCCACGTTTCAACCGGAGTTTTGCATATATATATTTTTTTGCTTCAATTTTTTTTTTGTGATTTTGGATCGTTTTGATGTGCTGATGCCATCAATAAATTTTAAAAAATGAAAAAAAAATTATTTTGATGCATTTCTAACCGAAAAACACTTTGAAAAACAACCTCTACCATTGTTCCAAACACCTCCGAAGTATATAAGCCAAGCTAGAAAGTACAAGGGTCATTACGGAGTCACTTGGTGCTGTAACCAATGAAATTTTCATGTAGATGTTCTGACTTTTATTTGCAGTTGAGCGATTAACATTCAAGGAGTTCTTCAATCACAAGTTCTTTGAGGAGCCAAGGTAATGTTCTGAAGTCCGGACCTTCATTTTTTTTTTATGCTTTCTTATTGGTACATTTCATGTCTGTTGAGACTTTCTGCTTTGACGTGCTAGCAGTTAGGCATATCAAAGCTACTTACATATATTTACCACCACAAAATTCTGTAGGCTATTGCTGGATGCTAAATCCCCTCTACTTCCACAAATGAAATCAGTAGTTGAGCAGTTTGATGCGTCTGCTTCTAATACAAGGTCTCAAATGGGGCAATGCTTGCACTCAGCTAATAGAAATGCAATATTAACTAGCACATCTGAGCATGACAACATAACAATGCTGGCAAAGGTTCATGACAGTACGTCCAGAAATGACAGTGTTCATGGGATTGTGCCAAGTATTGTGCATGATAGGATGGGGAGATCTGCTTATGGCAGCCAATCTTCATTGGATCAGCTTCGAGGTCTGCTTTTATTCTATTCTATTCCGTTTGCTTTCTTATATGTTACAATTCAGCTTGTGGTTTTTCCTTTTTGGGCAAGTACTGATTTCCTCTTTTCTATTCAGTTGCTGATTTAATGGAGTCCCTAGAGAAGGATTATGTTATTGTTAATCGTCATTTTTCTTCAATGGAAAATTTCTCTTATTACCTTGAAACATCTCTGCAAGATAGCTCCACCAGCAAATCTTCTGTACAGCTACCACAGAAAAATAACCAGGAAATGGTTGTTGCTATACAAACAGAGGCGTTTACTGGTAGTTCTGTTAGTAGTGCAAACGATCCTCAGGTCCATGGATCAGAGCCATTAACTGCATCATGTGTGCCCAATATATTAAGGGAAGTGCAAGGACTACCCATACCGCATCCCTCAATTAAGCTTCACTTCCTAAATCAGTATGCACAGGCAATTGTAGAACTAGCCCAAGAAAAGGTGAGTTCTTCAGTATGTCATGCTGAGCTCTTGTCTCACTTTTGTTGATTAATCCATCGATTTTGCACAGGACATGTAATACAAAGTTATAATTCGGAATCATCACTCATTAGTCATGTTATTCTCTGTTTAGCAGTGCCCTTTTGCTTTCTAAGACAAGATGGGTGATAAATCCAGATGCCCATTGGGGCATATGGTACCACTGCAAAGTATAAGAACAGAGGTTCTTTTTTCTTTTAGGTTTCTTCATGAGCAACTTGTCCAGTGGAAACTTACTCACAGTATCACCAACCTTCGTCTTATGTCTTACGAGAACCATTTTTAATATTAATTTTGAATTCTTGAGCTATAGGATAATATTATATGCAGTGTCAAAAAATTTCATGTGCTATAACTAGGTATCTGAAGAGTAGAAAGGGCACATATATATAGTACTGCTAAACATATTTGCACATGCCCAGTTGCTTTTAAACTGATCTTTCACTTTTGATTTCGTGTAGAAATGTTTCCTTTCTGTTTCTGTTTCTGATGTAAAGTTGTAATTGCTATTGCTTGCAGTATGATTCAGGAATGTTTCTGGAATCATTTTCAGTTGAGCTTGTTGTTTTGGCTATATGGAAGAAAGTTCTTGAAATTTGCAACCACTGGGTAGCCTCTAATGAAGGGAGCGAATTACCTGAAAGCAGTTCAGCCAATGAATCTACATTTGTTCATGGAGGCATAGATTTGATCCCGCCTGCAAGTGGTAAAATGGATTTTATCGAGCCTTCTTCTGCCTACAAGTGGGCAGAAAAAAGTTTCATTCTCGCGTTTGATCGTACAGAGAAGTTATCGCATAATCTCCGATACATGGATGGTATGGCTTTGTATCAATGTGCTGTAAATGCTTGCCTTCTTTTTTTTTACTGTGTTACTGCTTTTGCAATATCCTCATCTGTCAAATATGTTGCAGCTGCTGCTGAGATGCCTGATGCCATGGAACTGATATTCCAAGAAGCACTCGCTGTTGGGAGAAGTGGTGCTGTAAGTGACCAACATCTTTGCTGTAAGCATCAATTGTCCTGTTCCTTATACAAATACATTAATGCCGGGCAGTTCTTGTAATCGTTTCAGGTAGATGAATATATGGAGAACAAGGGTGGTGCTGATGTCTCATATTCCAAAGCAATGCTTCTGCTTCATTTTATAGCAGAAGAAGCAACATCTCTCCCACTGAAACCTCCATTTTCATTAACTTCTGCTTGTAGGAATCGAATCCAAAGCTACATTCTCAACTTGCAGTCTCATAGATCTCACTTCTCAATGTTGCAGCCCATTCCTGAACAATCCCCTGATTCTCCTACCAAGTAGAAGACAACTGTCGTACAGCTATATTTAGAAACCCTCTTACGCTGCAGATTACCAACACATAACCTGAAAATTAAGGTCAGATATGGCGTGCAATTTTAAGTCTGCATGTTTCTTGAAATGGATGCACAGTAATATGCTGACATGACCAAGGAAGCCCTTCGATGCATATATGATGTACGGAATAACATACAGCAGACCCGTCATACTGGAAGAAGGATGATCAATGTTTGAGGAATGTGTAAATAAGACTGCTTATTCATTAATGGATCTGTGTACATAAGACTGCTTATTATGTCTGGAAAGAATTGTAAATATGAGAGCTTTCTTAGCATAAGTTCTAAGTTGATGATTGCACGGAAATTCTCATTGTTACCTCAAATCAGTTGTATCCAAAATCAAATATGATCAGATGAATAGTAAGATTCCTACTTGTAAAAACAAGGATGAAAAATAGAGCACGCTAGTTTATGTAGGCAAAATTCTGAACCCACTCTATATGTTATTCTTTTGTATGACCAGCCATCATTGTCTTGTTAGATGCAAAGTCTCGTATAACTCTGCGCACATACCCATAACTTCCCTATGTGGAAAGCTTGTCAAACCTTCTTCCTATGTGAGAATCTTTGGTATGGACTGTTGAGAAAAAAGGCACGAGCCTCAGAAAATTGCTTAAAAGAAACACTAAAATGTCATTCTGTATCCATCCTCTTCGAGACATAATCCAGCTTCGTGAAAAAAATAATAACAATAAAACCTTGTATCAGAAGATATCTCAACGCAAGTTCAATTCCCTTTCACACATCAGTGGCAACGGGCAATTGACCAACAAGGAGATACTTTCTGGTCACAGCAACAATGTGATTAGTAAGAAAGAGAACAGTAAAACCTAGATGTTAGGAAAGAATAATGAACTTCGGGGGAAAAAGGCCAAGCATGGCCAATTCAATACTTAATGCTTCTTAAGTTCTTATCTAGGTCTTTTGATGGATACTTAACTGCAGTCATGGGTTCAAGAAAGTAAATAAGCCAATGTCTGATATATAAGCACACACACTTACACGAAAAGTCTCCTGGGTTGCCGTTACTCTAATTTAAACATGAACGGAATGGTAGACAAGGGAGAAAATTAGAAATTACATGCAAAAACAAAGGTTTTCCCTTGTTTAAGCATGTGATATCAAGTATCAAACTGAATCTTCCCTTTCCAAACGTAACCTCTTGGGGCCTTTCTCCTCGCACTGGCCACCAGTGGTTCCCATCCTGCTTTCTTTGGCCTCCAGTGAACACCTTTTGTAAGGTTTAAATCCCGTTAGATGACCCTTCAGATTTCCATGTCCAAGTCCAATAGTCAGCAGCCCTTCCTCCCTATCGTTTACACATCTAGGCACTACAGCATTTTTCTCCCCTTCTTGATAGCCAGAGCTGTAACCCCATGTTTTGCTGTTGAGATCTAACAGTGACGCATCTCCATCTTTCTCATCTGGATTTTTCTTTTCTTTAGTATCTTCCTTCTGGTGCATCTTACTCTTCAGATCATGTGGAGGTGAGAAGCTCTGGGGCAATATCTCTCTAGTGAATAGTGCTTGAAATGCCAGCCGCCCCTGATAAAGTAGTAAAACATGAGTAGAGTGGAGATAAATGCAAAATACAATCATAATCTCTACTCTTCTGGGTTATAGGAATGCCATTAAATAATTATCAACAGAGAAGTATATTTATCTAGCCACCTCTTCGGAGACCTCTTTCCACGAATCACTCATGCTGCTGCTACTTCTGCTGCGGCGACAGTTCGACTCAGAGGCTGGATGATTTGCATCAGCTTCTTTTGGCTCTTCCTTGCCTTTCTCAGTCTTCTCTAATGCATCTGTCTCAATTTCACTGCTAGATGGTGTATTTGAACCACATGAAGAACGGTCAACCTGTTTTCTGCTCTTTGTTTTGCCTGAATCCTGGACCTCAGGAGCTTTTGAATTTAACTCGTGATCAGTAACTTGTGGTCCAGTGTTTAGCTTTGTGCCTCCACTCTCTTCAGAATCCGATGATGACAACGTTGGTGGTTTTGATGCAGAGTTTTGAGCTTGCACAGCTTCAGAGTGCTCCAGGTCCTGTATTTGACCTTGCAAAGGAGGATTATCAGGAGTTGTTTCCTTCCTTTCTGGCTTGGCTGGAGGAACTTGATCAGTATCCGCAGACTGAATTGCAGCTGCAGAAGCAGGAGGGCAGGCAAAGGCAGTGTGAAGAGGAGCACATATGGGAAGTAGTCCATGTGCTGCCCACCATGCAGTTGCTGCTGCCACTGTAGCAGCAGCAATAGCTGCCATACTGGGAGCAGAGTTTATTTGCCCCGATTGGAAACCTTCTTGGACACATGCTGGAGAATCTGCGGAACTCTCCACATTTCCATATGGCCAAAAGGTAGCTGCAAAGCTTGCTGCAGCATGGGCTGCAGGGTTTTGTAGCAGAGTAGATACAACGGGACTCGAAAATGTGGAGGATATGTGGAGAAATGATCTGTAGTCATCTTGATTATGATGAGTTGGGGTAAATGGAGGAGGAAAAAATGGAAATGATTGATGCATAGAGGATCTTGGCAAATTAGTTGGATGATCAGTGGTAGTGGATCCAGCAGGATGTGAGTATAAAATAGGACACGCTGGAATATCTCCTACTGGATGAAACATGGAATCCTGAAATGACAAATCCGAGGGAGTTTCCATACATGTTCCCAGGCTCCCATCTAGAACCTGTACAGGGACATGCCGTGGATAGTTCTGCATGGCTTGCATCTCATCTGTTGGCAATGATCCAATAAAATCATCTGATTTCTTTTGCTGAAACAATATCTCATGCAAAGAGCAAGAATTGTCTGATTTTGAAGCTTTAACAGTGGCATTATCCAAAACTGTCTGATTGGCATCAGAGCTGTCCAACTTTTGATTTGCTTCATGCTCGACAGTGATAAAGGATTCATTGCATGCATCATGATTTCCCTTCTTCGGTGAAGGTACAAACTCCCTGAAAGAGCTAGTCTTTTTGAGAACCTCTAGTGCTGGTACACAATTTTTGTTGACTGAAGCTACAGAGGAACAATGAGCTTCTTGGAGAAGGGTAAATACTTCTGAGCAATTGCCATCCTGATTTTCCTTAGCATTGGCTGGCCTCTCATCTCCATTAGGTTTCTGTAGAATGTACAATAAAAAAAAATCGTAATGAAGGGGAAGGAACAACTGAGTGAACGAGGAGGGAAAAAGAAAATGATAGTTCACCTCAGGACGTGGTTCTTTCTCCAAATCTAAAACTTTCCTACAATGTGGAGAAGAAGTTGAAGTTAAAAGCTTTCCATCCTTTGCTCCTGCCTGTGATGCGGGAGGACCCACACCTGTCTTTCGAGGATAAGGATTGCTTGGTTTCCTTTTGGGACGTGGAGGTGGAATGTCTATTTCAAGTGCTTGTCCTATCGGAACACCTTTAGCAACAGCCTCCTTCTCCAACTGCAAGTGAGATATTTGTTAACACCTCAACGGAGAATAAATTACAAGAAAAAAATCTGCTCCACAACATGGCAATAGTCCACAATCGAAGGTAAGACCTCGGCAGGGAAATATTCTTTTATCAGACAAGAGTATTTCTAAATATTCTCATATATGGCATGCAACTTTATTCTATGAACTCAGAAAAAGCATGTTATTTTGGTTGAGAAAGAATAGGATTCAAACCAAATAGTAACATATCTAAGACCTTTCAGTATCAAAACATGGTAAAAAAGGCAGTTATATATTGCCAAAATAAGTCAGATAAGATGCATTAAATTTCAGCAGAAAGTTTTTGCTACCTCAGTAATCCAATTGTGCCACTTTATCCCACAACCCATCGCCTAAAATGTTGCTGGATGAGATGAGAATTTTATGAGATGTCATCTCCATGCCCCTAAACATCATTCAGTGTCGTTCCTAGGTCTAAATCTCCATGTTAACGACCCAAAAATAACCTAGGCCTGCTATACTAATTGGCGCACATACAAAAGAAGAGGAATAATCCTGATGGATAAACTGCCTCAATATGCAGAGCACTAAAACACCTGATGTTCAAGAGTTTCCATGAGATCTTACAAAAAATGCACACCCATGCTCGAAAAGAAAAGAAAATATGCTATTCAGATAGCATCCTCCTACACTTGCTCATTTTGCATTCTCATGCAGATGTGTTTGCTCATGTGACCCCCCACCTCCTCCGAATTAGATGTTTACTCGTACCATTTATAAGTTTCATTGAAATAAGCATTGGAAAATGGGAGGGATTTCTTTTCGATACTCGTTCCTTTCATTTATTAAAAATATAATCTCCCCTCTTAACTCCTTGAACTCCTAAACTTGCAATTCCTCGCAAAACTATCCATCCTCAATCATGTGGCACTCTTTCAAATCATAAAATACAGTAGTTTAGTTCGCTACTGTCCCTCCTTGTCAGTTGAATATGCTCTAAATTAGTTTACCTATCATCTATAAAGAGTACAACTGCGCATACACTCACTCAGTACTGTTCCTGTACTTGCTACTGTTCATACAACAAAAAAAAAGGGGGACTGGTTTGGCCAAGCAGTCATCTTGACTCCTTGGCCAAACCAGCCCCCCCTTATTATCATAACAGCAAAATACATATGGAGATCAAGTTGAGACAGATAGAAACAGACCATGGGATTTCTCATGGGCACATTTTGGTGTAATTTTCACTGAAAATATTCAGAATATTAATTGATTAGGCAGGACATTAAATGGTAACAGCTATGCCATTCTTTGGTAGTCTATTGACCATACCCCAGGTAATAGAAACTCAATCCAGATGGAAAGAGCTGAACTATTTCTCACATTTCAATACTAATGGATGTTGGCATTATGCTCGGCAGCTTGTTTTGAGCTTGTTTTCAACATCTTATATAAAGGTTCAGTGACTCCAAATTTAACTAATAAGAATTTCATTTTTTTTTTTGTAAGACGAAAATCTTCATATGTTAATTGGCTCTTACATTAACATACACAAACGCTTGCACATAAGCCTTCGTATCATCAAACTCCATTCAAGGTTTTCTAATTTATATCAAAGATAAGCAACAAATCAGGGTAAATTGAAGAAGGGAACTATTATTTATGATCCAAACAGAAAGTCCAATCAATATAGTTCGCCATTTCATTGTTTTTCAGTTAGTATTCAATGATATTGGAAACCCCCTCCCCATTTCAGTCCTTGTGTTTGTGTCACTTTGGCAAACAAGCCCCTGAAAGAAAAACATCATCAAATTTACCTATATTTGCCAAATTTCATCAATTCAACCCAATTGGATTAAATTGTAAACAAACTGTACCCTAGAGGGAGAGACCTCGTTGTTTACAATTCAGACCAATCAGGTTGAATTCATGAGATATGATGAATACAGGGTGATTTTGATGATAATTCTTTACAAAGGCTTGTTTTCCAAATCAACACAAACACAGGGCAAAATGGGAGATTTTCCCAATGGTTATTATCATGCAACACATAGATTTTACGTCTGATACTTAAAATGGATAAAGAGATCAAATAGTCCCATTAGCATTTTATGAAACCTTCACAAAAATAGCCCATCTCCATCTCTGGCCTAAAAAAATTGAAGGAAATCTAACAGTAAAGAATCATATGTTAAGTGTGGAAAAGGGTATACTTTATTAACCAGAATATCATACAATACAAATAAAATTAGGGGCTATTTCTTGGTGGAATGGTAAAAGGCTCACGCCGGTTGCAGTTTTGACATTTAAAAGCAGCAACTTTTTGCATAAATGTTGAAAGAATGGTAATACACTGAATTTTCCCTTCTAAGACACTAGTTGAGTGAATCATATCTTGTTGCTTTTATAACAAAGTAACATGGTTAAAAAAACATCCGAAATGGACTGACCAAGTCAGGGACTGCAAATTGGAACATACATACCCTGCCTAGCACAAGTAATATCAAGGGTTCTTGCAATTATAGAGGACTAAGGATCGCAAGCGCAGAAATAGAAATCGTACAACTAATTCAACCAATGATAAGGAGATTGTATATCTTCAAACTTCGCTAGCTTGGGATAGCCATCTCTGTCCACATTGTAACTTCATTTGAAGCTCTAATAAAATTGGTTAAAATGTTGGAAGTTGTTCTTTAACTCTTTTTAAAAAAAATCAAAGCTATTTTGTCTTTCAATTTACTTTTGGAATACAGCTTTATGCTGATAACAAATATTTCCTAGTCCTCATTGACATTGTTCTGGTACTCTGCTCTTCGACGAATAACTAGAAGAAACATTTTCTTTTAAACAAAAAATGGGGTTACCCTCCAACTGAGACAGCACAAGTCTGTTGGTTAGTAGAGAAAGCGTGCCCCTTAAACAAACTTTCCTAAATATACCCAACCTGGGTCCTAATGTCAAAATCCACAATTAAGCAACAAAAAACAGCCAAGACCTACTTAAGTGACTGGACGAGGCCAGTAGGCCACATAATTTCATGGGTGAATGTTAACAAAATTGCTTAGCAAGTTCACTATTGTCACAAGTCACAAATCACAGATCCAGATTTCCCAGGTGCCACTGCCAAAAAGATCACCAATCTCCTATATATCGTTCATTATAAATTCCAAGTTACTGATTTCTACATAATTGAGTAGAAACAGTATGACCATATGAAAGTATGCTAGACCCTTCTAAACTCCAGTAGGATCCTTTCTTAGAAGTTAGTGCCTTTCTATAAGATGGAAGTCTATAAACCAGTTGATGTTGATTGAAGGTTTTGTGGCTTGGGATGGCACAACACTTTGTCCAGATATAATCTTCATAACAGCATGAACTACACAGATTACTATTAAAAAATGGTAAGAAAAGACAACAAAGTCATCTGCACCTCCATATGTCACAGCACAAAGATATCAACAGCATCATGGATTACAATGAACTTCCACCTGATGATATATGAACAAATCGAAGTAGATATATTGACAAGCACATATGGTGATCTTGATGACATTCAAAAGTGGAAGGTCATCAAAATACTTTGTCAGAAATTTCAGATACTCCAGTCCAGGTCTAGTAAACAACCAAAATGAAACTTCCAAACCCTCAAGAATTATTAGAAGCATATTTGTTAAATAACTCCATGCTCATTTAAAACCTTAGATGATCAATAGTTCAATTTCTAGATAGTTCTGAATTTGTCCAAAGTAGAAAATGCTGGCTGGCATGAGCCTAAAGTCTCCATGCATACCTAAAGAGACTAAAAGGGATCAATACGAAGTTTGCATATTGTAACAGCCAAAGGTGCCACCCACATGGCTACAGAGACTAAAAGGGCACAAATTATACAAAATGCAAATTTTCCCTTATAGTTACCTCGCTAATTAAATATTTAATCAAAGATATTGACTGGAGGTGTACGCTGCTTAAAATCCTAATGTGGCTATTTTCCTTCTACATGAGTCTAAACACAATGTGTAAGAACTAGTACTATTTGAGCATAAAAAAAAGTGTTTCAAACACCCTATTCTTTTCTCTAACTTTCCCTGACTACTTAAAAACCAAGCATCTTTAGAGACTAAATATTTTATGGGAGGATGTTCTTCATGATGGGGGTGGGAAGGCAAACAAACATCAACATCCATCTCTGTTCTTCCTCAAAAAGTCAAGTTAAATATACTCAACTCTTATGCATGGATCTTGTCAATTATAAGTTAAAAGTCCCAGCAAATAGTCCACCACTGTCAATCTCTCAAAAACTTTGATAAGTTGTGTGGGTATTGTGCAACAAGCATGTGTAAGAACAACATATACACTCTAGTTGGTTCCAAACACCAGAAACAGTTTGCTTCTAAAAGAGTGAACAGAAATTCAAATTACATATATGATGACAAAATAATCTTGAGGCATATAATTTAAATGGCACACAACTGAAGAATCAACAATGATGCACCGAATCAAGAAATATAGAAGCAGAAAAATATACAGTTGATATAGGGGCAGGCAAATAGATACAGACCTTCGAAAAGAACTTCTGTGCATGACTTCTGATTTGCACGGCAGTCTTTGTACCAATATGTTCTGCATAACACCAAGATGAAAACACAAAGAGAGAAGAGTCCGATCTCCAATTAAGAGTAAAATACAAAAGAACAGTTTTTCATGCAGTCCTATAAGGAATATTCATAATTTCGTATCCACCCACTTTATTTTGAAAACACTTCACAAATTTACAATAAATCAGCCCACATCAATATTAACTTTAAAAAATAAAACTGAAGAATATATGAAAATTAGACCTTCGATTCGCTGCCAAGCTCGTCCATAGAGCTTCAAGGCCTCTAGGAACCTGTTATGCTCCTCCTCTGTCCATCTTTCTCGTTGCTTGGTAATTGTATATGGTTTCCTCGTCTATAATTAACACAACTTAATAATTCAGATTAGATTAAATATAAACATTCAAAACTAATACTACTTCAATTTGAAAGAAATAATTTAAAGATCAATAAATATAACAATAAAAGTTACCTGATACTAACTTGTTTATCTATTTTTTACCTTAATAACCAAGTCTTCTCCTGCGGAGTATGTATCCATTACCGGACCTTAAGCAGCTAACGCTGCTTCAAATCCTCGCTAACGAGCAACGGATAGAACAGAAGCCTCCCTTCATTTCTTGCACCACTCAATACTACCAATAAAGCCGTCGTCTTGTTTGAATTCCACAGAATCAGAAAATCCGCTGCAACTGCAAACACCCAAACAAGATACCAACAATCGATTGAGATTCGTCTCTCTGTAATCCGTATGTATGTACGTATTACAACAGCTATAATTATACGTATACGTACGTATAGATAAACTATGAAATACCACTTCCAGTATAGAGGTAGAGACTTAGAGTACATGTATAATAAATCATTCAAGAACATAAAAGAATCCACCAGAACAGAGAGACGCTTCTCCGTTACAACTTAAAAGTAAATTCCTTTATTCAGAATCCTCACCAAAACGAACACATAGACTCCAATTCCTACAAAAAACAAACAGAGAAAGAAAAACAGTGAAATCCGAATCAGTGATTAACAACAGCTGCCACTAATTTCTCACAGTAAAATATAATTGTTGCAGAGAAAAATTTAAACAAATCTCGAATATTTTCACTGATTTAATGAGGCAAATCAACTGATTGAATTCTGAGGAAAAAAAGGGTTCAATTTTCTCGGCAACCAAAGGGAAATGAAAAGAAACAATACCTAGAAATGAGAGAAAGTACCTTGCGAGAAAATCATGGTGAAGGAAAGCTGTACAAGTACGGATAGAGTTAGCGACCATGCACGCACGAACTCACCGGAAACTCACATGAAAACTCACTGTTCCCGGCAATGGTGGATCGGAAATTAGAAAAACAATTGAAAAGGCAAGAACTATGTCCTGAGAGAACTGATGAGGAGGGGAAGCGGCAGTGAGAAGGGAGAGCCAATTCTCGGTGACCCCGAAGACACCAGAAACTATACCAAGGAACAATTTCAGCCACTATATTTTGTAGATTTATTTATTTTATTAATTTTTATTATTTGAGGCTGCTATTGAAGTTGGCTGCCCAACTATGAGGGAGAGATGGGAGAGATGATGCCATGTGGCAATTATTTAGTGGCTGATTAGTCTAAATCACACCCCTGCACTTTCCCCCCATTTTTGCCCTCCTCGTTCAATCTCCAAATCTCCACCACAAAGTCCGTGGATCTCTAAGGTTAATTCCGTAAACGCGCATATCATGTGGGGGATTCATTGGTGACGTGGCTCTTCTCTAAGGACCGGTTCCACACGGTAGCGTTTATGTACGGACGGGTAGATAGGAGGAAAGGGACGGTGTGTGCCAACGTGGCGGCTTACGGAGAAACGGAAGATGTGCACCACAGAACGAGGCTAGTGTTTTTTACTCCAGTGAATAGTCGAGTGCCGTTATCTTTGACTGCTGGGTTTTGTTTTGACTTGCTAAAGTTTCGTTATGGACGGTGTGATCAAGGTGATAGAAGTCCGTGAATATCTTGGCCGTTGAAATTTTTTCCTTTTCATTTCTTACCCTGTATGAATCTTGAAGGGGCGTATACGCTGCGTTGCGTGAGACAGGGACAGTCTTGCTTTTGAGAGATGGGCCAGAAAACAGGCCCAATGGTGCAACTGGACAGATGAGCTCGGGCCTCTTTTTCAAAACAATTGGTCCATGGTTGCTTTTCGGTGCGCACAACATCAAGCCTGCAGTTTAAAATCTGAACCACGTGAAACTTTCTAGCTGAGCTAAAAGAAAAATTCGAACTCGGACATGTTTGATCATTTCATTAAACTAAAATTGTGAAGGGTTTCCGACCAAGATATAATTAAATCTTTTAGCCAGTTAAAAATTCATAAAACTTTTTTTTTTTATAAAAATTGAAACAAGCTTACATATCACTTTAAATAAATTTAAAAAAATATAATAAAATTTTATAAAATAACTAAAACTCTTTAAATATATGGATGCTTGGTAACCATATTTAGACAATAAATCTAAAAATAAAATAATTAAAATTCTTCACAAAATTTTTATTGTAATTATTAAGTCTTAAAACATAATAAAAAATAAAAACAAAATCAAACCGTAAAGTAAAGATGATAGTAGATAAATTGGATAAACGCGATGACGCACATTTTCACCTTTGTTTTATATTTTTTTCATGGACAACATGAAAAAATATAAAAAAAGTGAAAATGAAGAAAAAAACCGAAAAATAAAAGAAAAAAAGCAAATGATTTCATTGAGGACAGCTAAGGCAAAGCCAAAAATAGGGGTGAGTAAAACAACTGAAAAATCGATTAAACCGGAAAAACTAGAAAAAAATAACCGAAAAAACCAAACCCTGAAAAAAACCGATTAAACCGATTAAAATTTTAAAAAACCGACTGGTTCGGTTTTATAAGCCTAAAACCAAACCGAACCCAAACAAAAAAAACAAAAAAAAAACCGAGTCGAACTGGAAAAAACCGAGCCAAACCGAGAAAACAGAATTGACAACTTTGGTAAGGACTCAATGAGGATTTGAAAAGTTTAATTAATTTTACTGAAGACTTAATTATAAGGAATATTATTTTTTTAGAGTCAATTTAGGTGTTAATTAGAAGAAATTGAAGTTTGGGAATTGAAATTGAATATGAAAAGTGTAATTGATCAAATCATAAGCTTAATTATGAAAAAAATTAAAGTTTGATAGCTATTTAGGGGTTTGATTGAAGAAATTCAAGTCAATAACCAAATCATAAGAGATGCAAGACTTCAGGGGATGAAATTGACCATATCATGGGTCAAATTTTAAAAAAATAAAAGTTTGATAATCAATTAAGGGTTCAGTTGCACAAATCTGAAATCAATGACCAAGATGAAAATGATCACTTGTTGTCAATTGACACTTTCTTTATCTACTGCCAGAATTCGATGACTTTCTCTTTTCTTTATCAAACTAGAGACCGGAAAATAAAAAAAATAAATTTTTATATCAAATTTAAATTTTAAAAATATTAAGGGACAGAAATGTTATCATTTAAAAAGTTGGTGGGTGAAAGTAAACTTTTTGCCCAAATTTTGAAAACCACCACCTTTTTTCTCTACTTTTCTTTTTACTTTGACCCTGTAATTTTCAATCCTCCACTTTCTTAGTAAATTAACCTAAATTGGTTATTAATCTAGCCATAAAAGAGCTTAATGGAGCATGAAAAAAAATTAATAATCAAATTAAGAAAATTATAAAAAAAATTATAGAAAAATAATACAACTCTAGTAACACCTTTTTAAAAAATAAACCTCGTAAAAATCTACTAAACAATCATAAATCCAAAATCCTAATAAATCAAGGTCAATCCTCGCAAAATTCCTATATACAAACTATTAATTATATGGCTGCCACAGCTCTTTTGTCTCAATTTCATTGGTCCCGTGCTTATTATAGAAATAGAATCACCCCAACCTTATTATACTTATAGATTATAGTAGTTAACTCACCGGTGTTATGCTATGAATATGATTAATTTTTAAAACAACAAAGAATGAACATGCATTATTAACCTGTTTTTCTTTAATCATAAAAAATTAATTGTAAATTAGAAAATTGATGTGTGCATTTAATAAAAATAAAATGAAAATTATATGTTTTTTTTAACAAAAATAGTTTTTTTTTTATCATAAGCATTGTTTTTTATATAAAAACTTAGCATGATATAAAAAATAAATTTTAATTTAAAAAACACATTGAAAATCATGTCTAGCCATTTTGTATGCAATATAATAAAAAATGGCTAATCTGAGAAAACAATTTAAAAACTTTATAATAAAATTATAATAACTTATAAACTTTATTTTCATTGACTATTCATATACTAAAAATACCTCCGTAGTAGGTTCATATATAATAATAAATACAATGATTGCTAATATTATTTAAAAAAGGTGTTATAATCTTATATGAAAATAAATGCTAAATTGAATGGTATTTAATGGAATAAAATTCTAAATATAATTTTAATTATGTGATTATAATGAATATTGACTAATAATTTCAGAATAATATAATCACTGGAAAAAAATAATATTTGCTAATATTATAAAAAAAGGTGCTATAACCTTATTTGAAAAAAGTTAAAATTGAATGGTATTTAATGGAATGACATCTTAAATATAATTTTAATTTTTTCTTAATAATTTATATTAATAAAAAATTAATAAAAAATAAAAATAATAATAAAGGATTGTTTAAAAAGAACATGGACGCTTGGGCTAGGGTGAGCCAGTGCAAATGACCCAACAAATAAAAGTTCTGGCGGATGTGAGCACGCAAGCTAGGCCTACATGCCTCAACTTTTTTTTTTTTAGATGACACGATCTATTTATACAAATTCTTGCTACGGCAGGAAAATCATGTTTCAACTTATTTAATCTAAAAAAACTTATTTTTTAATTTTAATTTTTTTACTTGAAAAAAACCTAAAAAACACAAAAAAAAAACATAATAAACTTATTCCTAACCTTAAAACATCCCTTAATATACCAAAAAAATACAAAAAATGATTTGAATCAATAAATAACTCTTGAGTCCCATTATACTTTTTTCCAACAAGATAAAAAGAAAAAAATTCCTTTTATTAAATGAAACTTATTAATATTAAGATTGATTTTTTATTGTCAAAATGTTATTAATTGATAACTTTCTCTCTTATATGTTGTTTTCAGTAATTTTTTTACTTTCTTTCAAACTAAAATAAAACATGAATAAAATGAAGTGTTGAATCAAAACTAATATTTCTAAAACTAAATGGATAAAAAATAAAGTCACATATCATATATGCTCTAGAATGTATTTTTTTTGCGTGAATTTAAGATGAGAAATGTATTTTTTTTTTGTTTTTTTAAATTTGTTAGATATGCTACAAATTCAAATTATACCTCATTTAATTGACATCCAATTAATTTTTTGAATCTAATTAACGCCTTTAATTCTTAAGGATATTCAAAGAAAAGAAACAAACCTACAAAACACAAATAGAACATATAAAGAATTAATTATTAAAATGAAAAAAAATCCATTATTACAATTCACAGAGTATGTACAATACACTCATCTATAGTAAAACACCCAAGGTCTTTGGTTTTCTTCTGGTTTAATTTAATTTAATATATATGTGGATTTGTCAAGTTCCGAGATTAGAAATAAAAACATGTGAAACAGGCGGACATGTCTCCGTTCTCAAGCAGCCACAGCTCAAATAATTATTGTTAAAGCTACCTGAGCGTGCAGTAATTCTTCTTTCTGTTTATTTAAAAATATATTTTTTATTTTTAAAAAATTATTTTAATATCAATATATTAAAAATATATGTAAAAAAATTAAATGATTTTTTTTAAAAAATTTCATATAACACATGAGTGGAAATTATGGTTTATAAAAAATAAGGATGATCATTTTCAGTTCGATTCGGTTTTTACTTATAAAAACAACCAAACCAGAAAAAAAAATTTATATAGAAAAAACTGAAACCGAACTGAACCTGGTTGGACACCTGGTTCCAACCAGATTTGATTTTCTTCATTACACCTTCGTGTTTGCCCTTACAATTCACTCATCAGTATCCAGTTCTGTCACTAGTTAAAAAACCAGAAACCCTAGCGAACCATCACGAGAATTCTATGGCCTAGTGATCCCCAGCCTCAGGATCTATTTATTGTTTGAAGGAGAAAGAAAATAGTCAGCAGCACAGAAAGAAGCAAAGAACACTCGACCTCTCCATTTTATTTATTCATAAGCAAGGATCTATTACAGTTTGATTATTTATTATTTATTAGCATGTTACGTTATTAAAAATCCATGTCAACAACATTAAGAAAAAATATTCTGTCCTTTCATTCTTATAGTAAGAAATCCCTAAAAAATAAATAACCAAAATCACAGCTCACCCTCCTCCCTCTCTGTTACTTGGTGCTGCCAACAATCATCTCTAAAAAAATCAATGTCTTTTTTATTTGCAGGAATTTTTTTTTATTATGAGCTTAAAATTTGATATGTATAAAGCAATTTTTTTTTAAAAAAATATCAAAACAATGATATCTTAATTATAAATAATAAATTTTAAGAGATTATTTTATAAAAAACTTATCTCACATTGAAAAGATATTATCTTCTCCTTTTAAGTTGAAGTATTTAAACTAAAAAAATCTTTTATCCTACATTAGAAAAGCATGGTTTTTTTCTAGTGAACATGGAGTATATATACTAATGGACTCTCAGTCCTACATTCAAACAATAATTTTTTTTTTTTCTAGTGTTTATATAATGAACTTTAATATGAATAAGTAGCCAACAATGAAATGTGGTAGGCTCATGCATATAAAGTTAGATTGAGCAAGAAAAAAACCTTTGATTGCCCCCTGCGCGTGAGACATCGCCTGTACTTTTTGAACCTTTTATCTTTGGTAATAATTTATTTTTTGACCTTTAAATTGCTACCATAGTTTTTTAAACTCTTAAAAATAATTTTCTAACAACTATATATTTTATAAAAGCTCTTTAACATTCCTAACAACTATTTTTTTTTAAATGTTGTACCAACAATTAATTCTACTATTTATTCCCTAACTAGATTTAATTTGCAGACTTTAATTCTCCTATTTATTTTCTTGCTAGTTGTTGTACGCTAACAAACCTATATACACACCTACACTTATTCATCTAATTAACTCAAGTTAAATTATTAAATATATAACTCAAGTTATGAACTTAATAGATTTTGTAATGTTATTTTTATAATTAAAAATTTTATTTTATTAAATAATAACAAAAACATACACTTAAAAAAATAACAAGATAAAATTTAAAAATAAATAATGATGGATCGGAAAAAAAAATATCTTACTAATATTATAAAAAGACTTATAGTCCTACTCAAAAACAAAGAATCTTATTTAATAAAATAATATCTAAAATATATTCTTAATTAATTTAAGAATTTAATAAATTAATATACTTATAATATTTTCGATTAATTAATTTTTAATAAATTAATATACTTTCTATTTTTTTCAGGCTTTTCACCCAGTTCATCTCTTCCAAGAGGAATTCAATATTGAGTTTTCCACGAGTTCTGAGATTGGATTCTCGTTCTAATACAAACTTTCAAGGACCCAAAATACATGTGGAGGGAGATATGTTCAAAAGCGTTCCAAAGGGAGATGTGTTATCATTCTAAAGGTGAGTTAAAACCTTGCTGACAGTTTCCCCTAGTGACTGGGATGATGAATACTGCTACTTGGAATTGTTAAAGAGCTGTCATCTATTTGTTCTAACTGATGGGAAATTAATTGTTGTGGAGCAGATTCTTCCAAATCTTGCAGAGATTACTACTGTTTCCATGCATAGACGAGTCTCAACTTGACGTGGTTTCACTAACTCAACAGGAGGGAAGGAACGAAGGTAAAATCACCTTTTTAACTTGGCATTCAGTGCTGGATTTAAAAGTGTCAATTTTGTATCTTATCTTTATCACTGTTAGGTTACGAAGTTCTTGAAGTAGATGATATCCGAGTGTAAAAGCTGTATCTCGTATAAGCCCTTGTTAGTTACTCGTACCAGATGAGAAATGAAGTTGTTTGATGCATGTTCCCTAGCAGAACTGGGAAAAGGTGTTTGATAGAGTCCCGTTGTGAATTTATTGGATCTTGGAACAAAACACTTGATGGCCGGATGTTATGAAACTACTAACCATTAATGGAAGAAATTATCATAGATCTAAGCTAATATATCTCAATCAAACAGTAATGATTTGGGTTATCCTTCATTAACTCACGTCTAATGTCCCCACCATCTTCTCTTTAACAGCATCACATATTCCAAAGGCAGAGCTCTGGTTTGCAAATTATAATTGCAGTTATAATTAAAAAAAAACATTAAAAGATTTGGTGATTCAAGTGTTCACTTAGAGGCAATCAACTATTCACTAGACTAGTTCTAAGCTACACACCCCCTCGACTGGCTTTTTTTTTCCAGATATGTCTGGTCCAGGAGCTGCTAGGTGCTTTGTTCACCTAATTAATATTTTCCTATGTTCCTATGAATTTCCTGCCTCATGTGCCCTTTTTTCCATCCAAGACACCAAGAGCTGCATTATTTCTTGTGTTATAGAATAGCTTATGTTTGTCTTTTTAGCTCACAGGGTTTGCACGTCTTATCAGTCTTTATTCTCTTTCTTTTTTATTTGCATCTTCGGCTTGCTGGTGTGCTAGCGTTTGTTGATCGATCTTGATATTTGTGGGCTCTAATTTGTAGGTTAGTCTTTCCTTGATTTGTGCAATATTGGAGTGATTGTCCATGAAATGCGTTTCGGCAAGATATGCAGATATATTGTTGTTTGTGTTGGGAGGGGTGCTTACTATACTTTTTTTCATCTAGGTAGGACTGGTTTTTGTTAGCTAGCCATCCCATCTTCTTTGTGGATGGGTGTATCGATCGGCAAGGTCCTCAATATGCAACTAGGTTAGGTAATGACATCTTTCTATTTGGTTTGGTATATTTGACTTATTTCTACAAGTATGTATGTAACCAAGTGGGGGCCAAATTAAGAAGTACATGATACACAAGGGAATGATGAAGTTTAGATTGAATGAAAGGACGATTAGGATACATAATAAAAATGGTCCAATTTTATCAAAGAAAAATTGACAAGTTACGTGGATCAATAGAGAAAAGCAATTGAATTTGTGCATCCTTAGAATTAGAAAAAATGAAGATGAGGTGTGGTAACTTAAAAGAGGCTAAGAAAGAAAAAGGGTACAATCAAACATAATAACAACCGAACAACCCCGTAATAATTGCACTGCATTTCAATCAAGTTTGCAAAAACTTCACATCAACTACTAGGTAGTAATTAATCAGCAGGCTTGTAATTAGTAGGTTTGTAATCTAGTAAGCTTGGAATTTTCATTATTAAGAAATCTAGAAAACACTAAAAATATCAGTTCGTGCTTTTTTGTCAAGGCATTCCAGTTCGTGGTTGTAATCGAATCAAAAATCATTCTATGAGTATAAATTCTTTAATCTTGAATTATTAAAGTTTTTATTTACATTCATAGCATTAAAATATTTGATTAATTCTCATTAATTAAATTATATTATGACATTGCTATAAGTCTAGAATTACAAATCTAGAGTTCTGTTGAAGGTCTAGAATATAAATTTCATAAATTAGACTTCCTATCCAAACTTGAGATAAAATTAAAATCCTTTTAATTGAGGTGGACACAAAAGAACCTACAAAATAATTGGCAACCACACTAGGAGTGTCATATTTGTTCTTTGAAACTATGGCACTAAAAATATTAATATTACCAATGATTGGCCACCACACTAAGAATATATATTTATCCTAATAATTTCAAGTTCCTAAAGTTTACTAGTTGAAACAAGGTTTGTGATAATTGAGAGGCTTAACCTAATGAGATAGCCACCTTTGCTATTTATATTATTAGGGCAGTACATGTGTTACGCTATAGCATACTACACATGATGAGTTAATACATTAATAATACAATATTTCCTAATCTAACACATTCCATAATACATCCCCTCAAGTCAAGGTGGGTTATCCACATGAAACTTGGAACGTAAAAGAGCAAATGTAGAGTAAGAGAGTGGTTTAGTAAAAACATCTGCTAATTGATCTTTGGAGGAGATGAAGCGAATCTGAATCTCCTTTTTGGCCACCCGATCACGAACAAAGTGATAATCAACTTCAACATGCTTTGTTCGAGCATGAAAAATGGGATTAGCAGACAGATAAGTAGCACCCAAATTATTGCACCAGATAGTAGTAACAGAACTAGGAGAAAAGCACAGGTTTGTCAGAAGATAGTGTAACCAAAGAACCTCAGCAGTACCATCAGCCAAAGCTTTATACTCTGCTTTAGTGGAGGAGCAAGCAATAATGCGTTGCTTCCCAGATTTCCATGAAACAGGTGTGGTACCAAGAAAAATAATATATCCACCAGTAGATTTTCGATCATCAACACTCCCCGCCCATTCGGCGTCAGTGAACCCATGAAGTGATAAAGAGGAGCCACGAGTAAGGTGGATGCCATACGATGACGTACCTTTCAAGTAGCGTAAGATACGTTTAACAGCAGCCAAACGACTCTCAGTAGGAGCATGCATAAACTAGCAGATCTTGTTAACAGCATAACAAATGTCCAGTCTAGTAAACGTGAGATACTAAAGAGCACCAACAATTTGGCGAAAGCGAGTGGGATCCGAGAATAACACAGTAGACGATAGATCAAGCTTGGAAACAGAGACTGGTGTATCAACAGGTTTACAAGATGACATACTAGCACGATAGAGAATATCAAGAACATACTTATGTTGACTCAGCATGAGTCCCACATTGGTAGGAGTTACCTAAACTCCCAAAAAATAATGAGCATTACCCAAGTCGCGGAGCTTAAATTCTGAACTCAGTAAGGTAATAAGGCGATGAATTAAGGCAGAGTTGTTACCAGTAAGCAGGATGTCATCAACATAGACAAGCAGATAGCAAATATCATGATTCCTCGTTAGAACAAAAAGAGAGGTATTAACCTTGGAAGCCCGAAAACCAATAGTCTGAAGAAAGTCACTCAGACAGGTGTACCAAGCCCGAGGGGCTTGTTTTAGACCATACAGAGACCTGTGAAGAAGACAAACATGATTTGGCAGAGCAGAGTTTACAAAACCTGTGGGTTGTGCCATGTAAACAACCTCTCGAAGTGAACCATTGAGAAAGGCATTGTGCACATCAAGTTGTCGAATCTGCCATCCTTTGGACACAACAATAGTGAGGACTAACCGAATAGTAGTTGGTTTAACAACAGGACTGAAGGTTTTTGAGTAATCAATGCCTTCCTGTTGAGTGAACCCATGACCAAGCGAGCCTTATAGCGGTCAATAGCACCATCGGCTCGACGCTTTATTTTATACACCCATCGGCAGCCAACCACATTCATGGAGGGATCAAAAGGTACCAAGGACCAAGTACCATTGACATGTAAAGCTGCAATTTCAGACTTCATGGCAGTATGCCAAAGACATAAACCAGTCGACCTCCTTAAAAGTAAGAGGTTCGAAAGTGGAGGGAGACATTACCCGTGAAGCTGGAGGTTGTGAGGAAGAAGCAGCGACTGAAGTGATGTTGGCAGTCCTGTTATGTCTGGGACGCAGCACCATGGGGTGTTGTCGCTGTGCTGGAGGAGCAGGGGTCTGAACAAGGGATGGTTGCTGCGGAAGAGTATAACTGGACAGATTAACACAGAGGTCCAGACCTGGTGAAGACACGGTAGATGATTTTGATGGAGAGGAAGTGTTGGATGACCATGCTGGATAGACAGCAGCTGGAGGAGACGCAGACATAGACATCGCCGGTGTTGCAGACCCTATACCTGCATAATGATCAACAGATATAGAGGTGGATGGTCATAAGAGGACAACGGGGTTAGAGAAAGTGGGTGGTGGGTCTGATGGTGTGGTAGACGGAAAGATGGTGAGCGAGGGAAGGTGTGTGACAGTGGTAGGTGGATGGGTATGGCTGGTGGGTGGAGGGAGATGGGCAGACTTGAGAAACGGAAACACTTGTTCATTAAATCGAACATGACGGGAGATGTAGAGGCCATCTTTACTTTGACCGGAAAGAAGAATTACCTTGGTTATGAGATCCTTCACATAGAAAAAAGAAGAGTGAAACTAAAAGAAGACACAATTATCACAACAAAATTGTTGAACAGATAAGAGTCTTTTCTTAATTTTTGGAACATGTAGAATATTAGACAGAGTAAAGGTTCGTTTTGAAGTGTGCAAAATTTTATGAGCTGTATTTGATATAATAAGTCCCTTACCATCACCAACATACAATTGATCATTACCAAGATAAGGGTCTGCATGTGTCATACCGGCAATGTTTGGAGTAACATGTTGATTCGCACCTGTATCGGGGAACCAGGTGACAAGATTTTCTGTTAAAGCATCATGAAAGGAGAGGTTGGCCGAGGCTTGATTCTGATGATGCACAAGCTGAGAGCGTGTCCGATGTTGCTGCAAAGTTGGTAACTAATCTGTCGAGGCCACTAGTGTTGCCCGCCTTATTTCTGCTGCTGCCATAGCTCCAGGTGTTCTGCTAGGAAGAGCTCCCCTCGTTTCCACAAGAAGGTGACTAGGGTATTGGTTATAATTCTTGTGAGAGTTACCTCTTGACCTCCTCTTCTTCCTTGCCCGATGAGAAGAGGAGCCACCGCCATTAAATCCGGTGAAGGCACTGGCAAAGCATATGCAAAGGGAGGTTGTGAGGGTGTGGGCAGCAACGGTGCAGTAGCTGGAATGGATTGAAGAGAGCTCCTGTGTAAAAATTCATGTGTAGACAAGTGACTATGGAGCTCAGAGTACACAAGAGACTCAACTTTGGTTGACAGACTGGTGACCAAATCTCAAAATTCACTGCGAAGGCCCCGAAAAACATAGAGATTGAAGTCAATGAGGGAGATAGGTCTGCTTGCTGCAGCTAATTCGTCAAATAAGCCTTTAGCTTTTTACAGGTAGAGAGTGACAATATCATCACCTTGATGAAGATCCTGGAGAGAGCCATGTAACTGCATTATCCTAGAGTTGGATGGAGAGGCAAGGGCCCTTTCTAGGGTGCTCCAAACACTTGCCGAAGTTGGGCAGTCCACCACAAGGTGAAGAACATCAATGGAGAGGGATGAGAGTAAAGCACTAAGTATGAGTTGATCTTGTTGCTTCAATGTGAGAAAAGCTTGGGAAGGACCAGAATTAATAGTGGTAGAGGCGGCAGTAGAGTGACTAGATAGATCAAGCGGAGAATAGCAGGAATGCGAGCCATCAACAAACGAGAACACCCCTTGGCCAATCAGATATGGCTTCATCTGCATACGCCAAAATAGATAATTAGAATTGGTGAGTTTGAGGTTGATGACTTGCTGTGTATTTGAGAGGGGAATAACAGCTGCTGTAGTGACAGAGGGAAGCATGACTACATTAATGTTTGGAGAAGAAGCAACGACATTGGTGTTGGGAGAAGAAGGACTGCCAGTGGTGCTAGTTGCAGCAAAAACCGAAGGATCCATATTGCGGAAGATGAGTAGAAAACAGAAGTTGACAAATGATAATTTTCAGGGGAAGCCAAAAGCAGTAGTAACATGCTGATGGAGCATAAACAATAATTAAACTCAATGTTGCAGAGAAGCAGTAGCAGAATAAATGTTGGAGCAGAAACATAAATCAACAATAACCATCAGAGAAATTAATGCAGAGAAATAGCGTTGCAGTAGTAATAGAAAATAATTAGAGGGGTTGTCGTTTGAAGAATAAATCTGTTAAGATAAATTTGGCTCTGATACCAAGTTGAAACAAGGTTTGTGATTGAGAGGCTTAACCTAATGAGATAGCCACCTCTGCTATTTATATTATTAGGGCAGTACATGTGTTACGGTGTAGCATACTACACACAATAAGTCAATACATTAATAATACAATATTTCCTAATCTAACACATTCCATAATATTACTTCAGTCTAGAGTTGGAATGATATGTAAACAATAATCCAAGCTCGCATCTCTATAACAAAATCAGAATTTGTTTTGGCTAATTTGGTGAAATTGAAGCAATATCCTGAACAAATTGTTAAATGATATTTAGATAGGTTCATGATACGATCTTGGTTACGACATCAAATAATTCATTAGGAGTGTCTATCGGGTCTATTTTAAGGCCTAAAACAAAGTGGATCTAAGAGAAGTTTGATGGGCTAAGTCAAGAGGTTTGAGTTAAAAAAGTTCAAATCTTCTAATCTAAGCCTTTGTCTACCTTTTGGTTCATATTTGGAGCTATAAAAGAATTTTGGATGTGATTCCAATTGGGTTGGAAAATACACATTTGTACTTTTCTATCCATATATGGTAGGTCCGTTAATTCATCCGTACAAGAGAGAACAACGTGTTTGAAGTTGGGCCTAGACTTTGCGAGCAAAGTACGAAAACAAAAAATATATTATTTCCTTAAGAATTATGGATTCCATTTACTATAAGGAGTCCTTAATGCTATTGGAAAATTATACGGCAACCTTTGACTTTCTTATTTTACAAAGATTCCATATCAAACAATAAGAACTATTGGTCATAAATTAATTCTTATTTTATAAAGCATCAGGCCTTTGTTCAAGTATGGATTCTTCAACGTTATTTCTCTTGGGTAGTTTTCATTATCATATATGGCAAATGATGAAAAATAATCTTAGACTATTATTTTATTTATTTTTATTATTTAAAACCTAATTTTAATTAATTTGGGCTTTATTTAAATTGGGTGCATGTTTGACCAATTAGTTTTAAGGTTTACATACAAATATTTTTATCTAAGGATTTTATTCAGTTTTGATAATAATAACAAAGTTGCTGCATTTTGTGTGTGCTCTGTAAGTTATTCTCATATTTTGATTCTTGATTGAAATACTTAAATTTATCAAAGGATTGACCAATCTTCGTGGCGTTTTCTATACTTCTTGTTCGCATCTTCATATAAGTGGAAGGTGGGGGTGGTCTTCTTTACAGTCTTGGTTTTTCAAGATAAGGTTCTTGTTGGATCAAGCTTAAATTCAAACTTGATCTTAGCTTTCTTAGTAGGACATCAATTTTTATAGGATCTTTATATTCATGGGATTCACATCAGTTAATGGAAGCAAGGAAAAATGTTTGGCTAGAATTCTTGAAACAATTAATGGAAGCAAGGGAAAATTTTTGGCTAGAATTCTTGGAAGGGAATTTATTATGATTACTAAACAGGGATTAAAATTAGAGTTAAGAAAGAAATTCATAGGAATGGAGTTCAAAGAGATATATAAATTGGAAGTAAGGACTTCTAGACAGAAAATTATTGAAAGAAGAAGTAGACAAGAGGATTCCAGATTTTAAAACTTATTATCAAGAAAGTATATGTAGAAGTCGTAGAGTTTGTACTTGGTGCACCTGTAGTTTATGATCTAATTTGTAGTCATTTAAATATTTTTTTAAAAAATATCATCTAATATTCGTTGTCTCAATATTTAAAAAAGATATCATATAATATGAATTATATTTTGAGTTCATCATTATAATTTTTATTTTAGCTAGAAATCACATTAGCAATACCTTGATTTTTTATATTAAAAAGAATTTGATCCAATATATCATCATTTTTATAATTAAAAACAATACTATCTAATATTTATTATATTTTGATTTTATGATTAAAAACATTTATATTAAAAAACATGTTAGTAATGTTTAAATTTTTTTTACACTGAAAATAAATAATTCTGAGATTTGTTTTAACATTAAAATTAATTGTATCGCACTCGCAACGTAGCTCATGCATACTTGTGTTTGGTATTGTGGTAACTTTTCTAATTGTGGTTTTAAAAAAGTTATTTTATAAAAAGTATTTTTGGTTGAGGTTGATTTGGTATTTATATAAGTTTGGTTAAAACTGTGGTTAAAATTAAGGTTGAACAAAAAATAGTTTAATGTGTTTGGTTAAGAATGCTTTTCAAATTGAGGTTATAAAATAACTAAATATATATATATTAATATTAATGGTTTTAGATTTAAATATTATAGATTTAACTACTCCTATCACATCATAAAATAAATAATACTTTATATAAAATATTTTTTATTATTTCATTAAACTATCTACAATTCCATTACGTACAAAATTCATCTGACAAGAACTATAGTTTTCATTATTTTTCGAGCGTGCAATAAAATTAGATAAAATATTATCAGGAATAAAATTGAGATTACAGTGCGAGTAAATTTAATTCAATCTACACTAGTTTTTCAGGTAAAAAAAATACTCTTCACATGACAGTGTGAGTGAATTTATAATTTACTGAACTGGTTTGTCGAAGAAAAAAAATATTGTTCACATTAACGTGAACAGTGTGAATGAATTTATAATTCACTGCACTGATTTTTTGGGAAAAACAAATATTGTTCACGTTAACCTGAACTGTACGAGTGAATTTATGAATTCATAATTCACTGACCGTTTTTTTGAGAAAAAAAACTATTCACTTAAAAAAATAAACAGTGCAAAGTAGAAAGCAGTCGAGAACTGCTTTGATAAAACCTGCGTTTGAAACGCGAAATACATTGGGCCCCTTCAAAAATAATTTGCGTCTTTAAGTTCAATTGTTTGGCTGTGATTGCTTGAAACACATTCATCATTTGTAGTAGGTTAATTAAACTGCTCCGAGGGTTATTACATTAGTTTACGAAATTTGGCATCATTTCCTAAGTTATCACGTCAAGAAAAGTCTAATAGTTGGATAAAGCTTTTCTATAATATTCTAAAATATTATTTATAACTAAAAGAATTCAGCCTTTCATTATGAATTGTACTATATAATTCATAGTGAAAGGCTTATGCCTTTCGGTTATAAATTGTTTTTTTTTCAATTAATTTTGTTAATATTAAATTTTTATTTATTTAGTTATCACACTCTCATTATACAAATCCCATGTTTGGCAGGTTAACTCAGTTGATTTAGATTTTTTTTAATTAGTTTTTTTCTTCCAATTTTATCTTTTAATATCGATTTGATTGAGAATTAAAATTTATGATTTGTTTTGTTTATTTTTCATTAGATTATCGTGATTTCATGAGGGGATTTTACTGTACCCCTCTTCGCAAAGCACTATTTATTGGAATAGTGCTTTGCTTTGCTTTGTTTTTTTTCTTTTATTTTCCTTTTCAATTATTTTTTTGTTTAATTTTATTCTTTAATATTAATTTTTTTCTATTTAGTTATCACACTTTCATGATACGGCCTTGCAGCTAGATCCACATCTAAGGCTCTTGGATCTGGTGTTGCAGCCAGACCAAAGGTTCATGGGCCTGGCGTTGCGAACGGTCAATGCCCACTTAAACTTATATCATGCAAGTTTAATATTATTATTCATATTAAAAATATTATTATTTGCATTATGAATGTTATTATAATGAATATTGCTATTATAATAATTAATAAATTTGAAAAAAATATTATTAATATTAAAAAATAACCATGATTTGATTTGAAGGATAAAATTAAAAACTATAAGAACTTGGGTCAAACATGTTTAATATTATCATTAAAAATATTATTATTGTCATTATTATTTATATTATTCATAAATTTGAAAAAAATATTATAACTATAAAAAAAACATTACATTTGATTTGAAAGGTAAAATAAAAAATTATTGTTGTTGTTGTTGTCATAAGCGTCGTTGTTGCTATTCTTATTAATATTATGATTATTAGTGTTATTCTTATTCTTAATATGGTTTTTATTTTTATTACGATTAAATTTGAAAAACAAATATTATTACCATTGAAGAAAAACCATAAAATTGATTTGAAATGATTAAAAACTATAAGAATTTAGGTCGGATAAGTTTAATAATAATAATAATAATATTATTATTATTATTAGGAGAACGGACCCGAAACTTAGGTCCGGTGGGTCATCGAACCGAGTTTATAATCATTAGTATTATTCTTATTGTTATCATTATCATTAATAATTTTTTTAAAAAATATTATTACTATTGAAAAAAAAACCTTAAATTTGATTTCAAGGGATAAAAAACTATAAGAACTTGGGTCAGACAAGTTTAATATTATTATTAATATTTAAAATATTATTATTTGTATAATAAATATTGACACGACCAAAAGATTGATGTCTTCTCCCAAGTGCAGGAGTGTTGAAGTAATAAATAACCCGGCAAGACCGGGGTCGAAACACAAGGAGGTTAATTGTATAAAGTATAAGCAACAATAATACAACAACAATAGTAACAACAATAACAATAACAATAACAACAACAACAACAACAACAACAACAACAACAACAACAACAATAATAATAATAAAATACTAGTAGTAGTAATAGTAATAGTAATAGTAATAGTAATAGTACTAGTAATAGTAATAGTAGTAATAGTAATAGTAATAGTAATAGTAATAATATCAATAATACTATTAATAATGATAATAATAAAGATTAAGAAGAAAAAGAAGTCGATGAGAACTTTGAGATGGAAGATTAACGTAAGGATTAAACAATGATAACAACAAATGTCAAGGTTAGAGGATTCACTAATGGTATTTCAAACAAGTATAGTATAAACTCTTATTATTCAATTGAAAACCACACACAAAGGAGGTTCCAATCAGATTATAAATTGTTAACATGATTACATTAGTTATCTTATTCGAATAATGCTAATATTTGTAAATGTTGTCAGGCATTCATGATTATAACTTATGTTAACAACAAAGCAAGTTCCTTTCATAGCTCAGGTGTCGGTTATACCATACAGTATGGGCTATGAAAGTGCCAAGTATTTGTTGTACCAAGTGTTATACAACATAAATCTAGATTAACCATTTAACAAGCAAAGTATTAAAAGTGAACAAGATAACAAATATAAAGCATGTTAGTATCCAACATTAAGGTCCATGTTAAGTTTATATTATACTTATTCTTACACCATTAGTGTATGCTTTTCACCTTGACATAATTAACTTAGCAACACATAATGAAAGAAAGAAACATAAATAAACAAGATAAGAACATAAATGAGAAAGAAGTTAACTAAGTAAAGGAAAGGAAATGAAAGGCATAAACAAGAGATTAATATAAACAAAACTTAAGTATTACGAAAGAGAGAGCAAGAGCATGATCTTGATCTGAACACTAAGATGCCTAAATATATGGCAAATGCCTCCTTTTATAGGCTAAAATTCGGAACTATTGATTTGTTGACTAATTGATGAATGGGTGGCCATATCTTGACTTGGTGACAATTCTTATCTTCTTGTCTGCCAAAAACGTCATTGATAACGTCATAATTTGAACAGACTTAAATCATGTAAGTTCTAGTAAATTGTCTCATCTTTCCAGGATAAACATTTGAGATCATTTGGACTTCTAGAACTCGAGATATGGGCTGAACACTGAACAATGTCTGGGCTGCAGGATAGATTTAGACTTCTTCGTTGTTGCAACAATTTGGACTTGAAAACGGCCTTGTTAAATCTTGGACTCCCATGAAAGCTGTAGGCCTATGTCTTACCTTTCCATCCATATAAATTAGATCTAAATCTGAGATCTACAGCTCCAGATATGACCTGATTACCGAACAATGTTTTAGTTTGGACTGCACCAACATCTCTTTTCTAAGTTTAGCCATCTCTTTGTCCTTTCAATTTCAGTACTTCAACTCATCAATCAATTCTTTCATTTATGTGATAGGCCTCCATTTAAGATGAACATTTACCATAAATTAAAGGTATCTTGTATTATTAGATATGTTATTATAAAACATGCTTTAGTTAAGGAGTTATTGATACTTCAAGTGCAAAATGATGATATAAAACCTTGATAAAAATACACTTTTAAGTACTAATCACACCCCCCAACCAGCTTATTACTAGTCCCTAGTAATCAAAGCGTTAAAATAGAAAAACAATTTGCAAATTCCACAAAGCAAGGCATTCATCATTCAACTTCCATTAATCTATCCAGATAAACAAACTCTCATTAAATTTTATATATCTGCTCAATATCTCTTAAACAAAATATTAATAAACCTTCCTTGTTATGTGCTCAATGTATGAAAACATAGATGATGGGGCTTTTATTGAAAGAAAACAATATTTTGTTCTAATGTTTAAGGTTAACTTCCTTGGGTTGGGATTATTATCTTCTTCTTTTTTTCTTTTTTTCTTTTTCTTTTTTCTTGTCTTTTTTTTCAATATATATACATATACTTAAAAGACAATGCATCTTTAACCCATGTAACGAGCTTTCAACTAATGACTTCCAGACTAGTTGGTCTTAGGGCATTAGGTGTTGAGACACCCCTACGAGCTTAGTAACTCGGGTTGTAGATACTGATACGTAGATAGTGCAATGTTTGATTCCTTTAAGCTTTTCTACTTAACCCATGTAACAAGCTTTGGGTCAATAGCTCCCAAGTCAGTTGACTTTAGGGTATTAGGTGTTAAAACACCCCTTCGGGCTTAATTGCTTAGGTTAGGGAGGCTATAAAACCAAACTTTTCTACATTTTTATTATCATCAATATTATCAATTTGTTTTTGTTTTTTTTTTTGAAAGGCATATACTATCCCTTTCCCTTAGTTGTTACCTTTAACAAAAGAACATAAATAATGTAATAATCCAATGTGTAACCCACAATCATATGTTAAAATGTGTGTGTGAAAATGAAGGCTTAAGAATATTTATTGAATGAGTATATGAGCAGAATCAAGTGATAACAATGCAAGAGTTTGTAAACCTGAATATTTCAAGAAGTATTATGATAGACCTTGATAAGACTATTTACTAAGATGCGTCTCAAGAGTCAATAAAATTCCTCCTTACTCTGCCATCCTAATAACAGTTTTGTCAAATGGTTTTAATAATAGCAAAAACAGTTAGTAAGTTAGTGTTTTTTTTTTCAATTACTACCCTCTCCCCTAAAGTAGAACGAGACATTGTCCTCAATGTCATTAGGTAGAAAGATAGAGTATAGAAGACATCACCTGAAACAACGAACACTAACAAACCTGAAACACACTTAAACAAATATAAGAAATAACAACACAAAATAATATACTATTAATAAAACCAAAAGACATAAGGTTTCACAAACGAAGGCTCAAATCCAATCTAAGCTTTTAACGGCTTTCCTTAGATGACCAATTTATGCGACTCATGGAGGGATCAATTACAGGGATAAAAGATTGTAGTTGGTCAATCAATTGTTCAGCAGTAGTAGCAGAGATTATGATTTGTCGTGCCAAAGATGTTAGAAATTCTTGTTCCACAACTTGATCAAGAAAAGACAACATATTATCATAAAAACCATTAACATTTAACAGACCTATAGGTTTATCGTGAATGTGCAGCTGGGCCCAAGAGGAAATATGAAAGATCTCTTCCAATGTGCCCAGACCACCTGGTAAGGCAATGAAGGCGTCAATATGGTTAAACATTGCATTCAATCGATCAGACATTGTGGAGACCTGTAGTTCCTCTCCAATTATTTTTCCAATGATGTCCCCCCTTGCTAAAGCTTTGGGGACGACCCCCAAAACTTGACTTCCTCCTAAAAATACAGCTATTGACACACCCCCCATTAACCCAAGGCTGCCTTCTTCATACACTAAATGAATCTTTCTCTCAGTTAATACCTGACCAAGATGATTTGCTAATTCTAAAAACTCTTTTTCTTTCCCAAGACTGGATCCACCGAAAACACAAATATTTCTGATGTGATGACTTGAGGAACCTGCCATTTCTACACACTTCTATGTTTGTTAAATGTATGGGTTGAGTAGAAATGAGGGGAAGGAAGAGAAGATTTTATAGATGAGAAATTGAAGATGCAATCATACCACCTATATGTAGGCCAGCTGGAGTCTCACACACTCTCTCTCTTTAATTATTTATTTATTTTGTAAAAGCATGTGTATGTACAGGTAGTTGTGATTGTGGCTCACATCTTCCCTTGGTTTTACGTTCAAGAACGGCTTAAACGCCCTCTATGGTTGGAGATAGGCTTCCCATCTAGTTTTCTTAAAAACTGGCAAACAGGGTCTTTTATAGTCAGATTCCCAAGACTAAGTCGATCATGTTCTTTATGGAATTGTGGCCATAAATCATGAATAGCAAGATGCACATCTCCACTAGGATGCGTCTCAAGGGTTAATAGAAGATTATCTAAAGACTCCTTACTCAGGCCATCCTTAATGAATTGTATTTTATCTTCATGGTTTATAGATACCATTCCTAAAGAACGACATGTTGCATTGCAAGTCCATCTGGCACATCTGTGTCAGACTTTCAGTCGTTTTGCACGATGTTTCTTTGCAAAAGTGCTTTTACCTGTTCCAAGCATGTATGAGATGAAAGAATTGGAGGACTCACCTGATAATCGGACCTTTGCTTTAATCAGCCAACAAATATCTTCAGGAATTCCATGATTCATTAACAACCTCAATCTTGCACACCTAGCACGGTAAATTTTTATAATCGCATTCTGAGGCAGAGCGGGAAAGTACTTTTTTAATTTTTCAATAGTGGTGTCCATTTTCAAATGAGAATTGGAGAAGAGATTCAAAGAAGGGAGAAAGAGCCAAGAATTGCACAATATATACAGATATCAGTTATTATGGGAAACTGAAAGAACTGACTAAAGTCACGGAGTACCGTTATCTATCATTTGACTGGGGTGAGAGAGACTAGCAAAACAAGAGTCACACCAAAAAGAAACACGAAAACAATGTGAGAAAAACAAAATAATCAACCTTTATCTACAGTATCATTCAAACCAATGGATTCATTTTCACTAGAAAAATTATCAAAGTTAGCTTTCAAACGATGTCCATTTACCTTAGAAACATTGTCATTCTTTGGATTCTCAATATCAAAGGCCCTATAAGGATACACATGTTTCTCAATAAATGGACCGCTCCATCTTGATCTTAGCTTTCCAGAAAATAAATGGAGTCGAGAATTATAATGCAAAACTTTTTGACCAGTATCAACTTTTTGACAATTTCCACAAGTTTTGCAGAATGCATGCGTGTCCTTAAACATGGTGGGCCAATAAAATCCATTTTGAAAGATTTTCGCAACTGTCTTTTGTGACGAGAAATGATTCCCACATGCTTCAGAATGACAAAGTTTGATGACACTACTTACCTCATTATCAGGAATACATCTTAGAAATATTTGATTAGGACAATATTTGAATAAGTTAGGGTCATCCCAATAAAAGTTCTTCACTTCGTTCAAAAACTTTCCTTTGTCTTCGGTACTCTAGTGAGCTGGCAAATCTCCTATTGCAAGAAAATTGATATTTTTAGCAAACCAAGGCATTGAACTAAGAGAAAGTAAGGATTCATCAGGAAAGTAATCATCGATTGGTGTGATGTCGGATGTCGAATCTGTTGTCACTCTTGACAAAAGATCCGCATCAACATTTTTGGTGCCTTTTTCATTCGTGATTTCTTCCTGGGAATAAATCATTTGCAAATCTTCAGATTCATCCAACTCAATTTTACTCAAAGTAGATTCAAGTCGATCATAAACTAATTCTTCAATAAAATCTACTTCTTGTAAATCATTATCATCTCTAGGTTGCTTGCAAATGTTGAAAATATTCATCTCCAATGTAATGTTTCCAAATGATAACTTCATCAGTCCATTCCTACAATTAATCAATGCATTAGAAGTTGCAAGAAACGGACGTCTTAAAATAACAGGAAATGAATTACATGCTCAACAGGTTGTGTGTCCAAGACAATAAAATCCACAGGGTAAATGAATTTATCGACTTGTACTAACACATCTTCAATTATTCCTCTAGGCACTTTTACAGATCTATCAGCAAGTAAAAGAGTTGTAGAAGTTGGTTTTAACTCACCTAGATTGAGACTTTGAAAAACTGAATATGGAAGTAAATTCACACTAGCTCCAAGATCAAGTAAGGCTCTTTCAATTTTATGTTCTTCAATAAAGCAAGAAATTGTAGGACAACCAGGGTCTTTATATTTTAAAGCGTTATTGTTCTCAAGAATAGCACGTACTTGTTCGACTAAAAAGGCTTTCTTTTTCACATTTAGTTTTCTCTTCACAGTGCACAGATATTTCAAAAATTTAGCATAAGAAGGAACCTGTTTAATACAATCCAACAAAGGTATATTGATCCTTACCTGTTTGAAAGTTTCAAAGATTTCAGAGTTTCAAAGATTTCAGAGTTGTGATTGACTTTCCTTTGTTTGGTCATGGCATGAGGAAATGGAAGTGCTGGCGAAGAATTAGTCTTTTCTTTACAATGTTCAGATTCAACCTCTTCCTTACCCTCAGAGATTGACTCATCATCTTTCTTACAAGGTTCAAGAATGGGTTTTTCAATAACCTTACCACTGCGAAGAGTGATGACTGATTTGGCTTGATCCATGTGTTGGCTTCCAGAACTACTTGCATTCATATTGTATTGCCCCTTGGGATTTTGTTGTGGTTGAGATGGAAATTTACCTTTCTCTTGGAAACTGAGGGCAGATGTCAATTTAGCAAGAGTATCTTTAAAATTTGTCATGCTTTGAGCAAGTTGAGTGTTGATTGTCTCCTGCTTTTCCATGAATGCATGCAATGTTTCCTCAAGATTTCTTCTAGGAGGTGGAGCATAAGGAGGTGCATATCCATGAGAATTTTGGAAATTATGGTGTGCTTGAAACGGTGGCTGTGAAGTTTGTGCATTATTATTATCACTCTTCCAATTAAAATTTGGGTGATTTCTCCAACCAGGGTTGTATGTTTGCGAGTATGGGTTATGATTGGGCCTTTGGAAACTGTTTAAAGCATGGGCTTGTTCATGGAGACATTCCTTAAAAGAAGGCAAATTTGGACAGTCATTGGTTGAATGTTCACTGGTTTCACAGATTTGACACACAATGTCTTGAACAGATTTTAGTTGACCACTCTTTTTTTAATTCTAGTGCCTCGACTTTTCTAGCTAAGGATGCAAACTTGGCTTGGAGGTCATGATCTTCCTTAAGGTTGTACATGCCTCCACTAGATGTATGAGGTTGGGTTTTACTTGGTGCCTCATAAGTTCCTGTAGTGTCCCAATTTTGTGTATTTTCAGCTAGCAAGTCTAGGTATTCCATTGCTTCATTAGGGTCTTTATCCTCAAAAGTTCCATTGCACATCAATTCAACAATTTGCCTATCTCTAGGAGTTAACCCTTCATAAAAATGTGACACCAATCTCCATATTTCAAAACCATGATGAGGGCAAGTATTAAGCAAGTCTCGATATCTATCCCAACATTGGTAAAATGTTTCTCCTGGTTTTTGAGTGAAAGTGATGATTTGTCTTTTGAAAGAGTTTGTTCTGTGGGACGGAAAAAACTTCTTTAAAAATTGTTGTTGCATTTCATCCCAAGTACGAATAGATCCTGGTCTCAAATTTTATAGCCTTGTTTTAGCTTTATCTTTTAATGAAAAAGGAAAAAGCTTTAATCTAATAGTGTCCATGCTACAATTTGAGTCATTATAGGTGTTACAGACCTCCTCAAATTCCCTTAAATGCAAGTATGGATTTTCTAAATCTAAGCCATGAAAAGAAGGTAAAAGTTAAATAATGCCTGTCTTAAAATTAAAATGAGATGCATCAGGAGGAAAAACTATGCATGAGGGTGCACTTGTTCTTGTGGGATTCATGTGATCTCTAAGTGTTCTCACTCAGTTATTCTCATTATTCTCATTATAAAGCGACTGGTTATCTTCTTCGGCCATATTTTATGAAAATGATGAGGATACCCTACAAAGTCTACCACTTAATGTACGTGACCAAACTCTCATGCACATGTAGGAAGAAAATAAAAGGAAGAAAAGAAAAGAAAAGGAAACAAAAGAAAAGAAAAGAAACAAAAGTTAGATTAAATGAAAAGTGAAAAGAGAAAATAAAATAAATACGATAATTTGTATGAGAATTTACCTCCCTGGCAACAGCGCCAAAAACTTGACACGATCAAAAGATTGATGTCTTCTCCCAAGTGCAGGAGTGTCAAAGTAATAAATAACCGGCAAGACCGGGGACGAACCACAGGGAGGTTAATTGTATAAATTATAAGCAACAATAATACAACAACAATAGTAACAACAACAACAACAACAACAACAATAACAACAACAACAATAATAATAATAATAATAATAATAATAATAATACTAGTAGTAGTAGTAATACTAATAATAGTAATAGTAATAGTAATAGTAGTAATAATAATAATACTATCAATAATACTATTAATAATGATAATAATAAAGATTAAGAAGAAGAAGAAGTTGATGAGAACTTTGAGATGGAAAATTAACGTAAGGATTAAACAATGATAATATTTGTAAATGTTGTTATAAATTGTTAACATGATTACATTAGTTATCTTATTCGAATAATGCTAATATTTATAAATGTTGTCAGGCATTCATGATTGTAACTTATGTTAACAGCAAATCAAGTTCCTTTCATAGCTCAGGTGTCGGTTATACCATACAGTATGGGCTATGAAAGTGCCAAGTATTTGTTGTACCAAGTGTTATACAACATAAATCTAGATTAACCATTTAACAAGCAAAGTATTAAAAGTGAACAAGATAACAAATATAAAGCATGTTAGTATCCAACATTAAGGTCCATGTTAAGTTTATATTATACTTATTCTTACACCATTAGTGTATGCTTTTCACCTTGACATAATTAACTTAGCAACACATAATGAAAGAAAGAAACATAAATAAACAAGATAAGAACATAAATGAGAAAGAAGTTAACTAAGTAAAGAAAAGGAAATGAAAGGCATAAACAAGAGATTAATATAAACAAAACTTAAGTATTACAAAAGAGAGAGCAAGAGCATGATCTTGATCTGAACACCAAGATGCCTAAATACATGGCAAATGCCTCCTTTTATAGGCCAAAATTCGAAACTATTGATTGTTGACTAATTGATGAATGGGTGGCCACATCTTGACTTGGTGACAATTCTTATCTTCTTGTCTGCCAAAAACGTCATAATTTGAACAGACTTAAATCATGTAAGTTCTAGTAAATTGTCTCATCTTTCCAGGGTAAAACTTTGAGATCATTTGGACTTCTAGAACTCGAGATATGGGCTGAACACTGAATAGTGTCTGGGCTGCAGGATAGATTTAGACTTCTTCGTTGTTGCAACAATTTGGACTTGAAAACGGCCTTGTTAAATCTTGGACTCCCATGAAAGCTGTAGGCCTATGTCTTACCTTTCCATCCATATAAAGTAGACCTAAATCCGAGATCTACTGACTCCGGATATGACACGATTCGAACAATGTTCCGGTTTGGATTGCACCAACATCTTTTTCTAAGTTTGGCCATCTCTTTGTCCTTTCAATTTGATTACTTCAACTCATCAATCAATTCTTTCATTTATGTGATAGGCCTGCATTTAAGATGAACATTTACCATAAATTAAAGGTATCTTATATTATTAGATATGTTATTATAAAACATGCTTTAGTTAAGGAGTTATTGATACTTCAAGTGCAAAATGATGATATAAAACCTTGATAAAAATGCACTTTTAAGTACTAATCAAATATTACAATTGGTATTATTATAATTAATATTATAAATATTAATCTTGGGTCAGCGTAGCAACGGGCCCGTGATTCTTGGGTCTAACTTTATAAATAAACCTAACGCTCTTGGATCTTAGCTTTTTTTGATATTTTTTTATGTTAAAAAATTAGCCTGCGGTGTAGTGCGGGCCACCTAACTAGTCTTTACTATAAGAACTGGAGCAACCTAGCTTCTTCATTAATTATGTGAAGTGTCGCACGTGTGCGGTGTCGCGACGATCGCCCACCATCCAAAAAAAATAAAAAGGGGAATGTGGATGTGGTGTATTTCCGACAAAATATGAAGAGACAATGAATATGTCTCTTATTAGTGAATGAGAGTCGCCACCTAGTATTCTGGTTACTAGGAACCCTAACTGGTCTCAGAGATCAGGTACGGAGACTAGTTGCGTAAAGGGAAGGTATTAGCACCCCAAATACGCCCTACCTAAGGTACGTTGCATTGTTTTGTCTGATCAAATCTAATGTCCTGTTTGTGTTTGTTAATTGTTGGTCTGTTAGGGTTCAAAACAAGCCCTCCCTCATAAGGAGTTTTTTTTTTTTTTTAATCTTAATGAGGTAAAACCTTACCGTTTTTTTTGTTTGAAAAAAAAAGAATTCAATATCCAGAATACGCATTACGTGTAATGTCATACCTCGGGTTTTATTGTTCGAAAAAAAGAATTAAATATCCGGAATACGCATTACGTGTAATGTCATACCCCGGATACTAAGAGACAAACAAAATAAAATTTTTGTTGTTTTTGAAATTTTGGCCAATGTTCTCTTGACTTTAATAAACTGGTTATTAAAGCCAAAATGCATGCTAAAACATTGATTTTTGGTGTATGTAAAAAACAATATGAGTTTTTTTAGCTTTGAGACACGTGGCCGTATGCACAAAAACATTTTTTTTCAATTGTTTTTGTATTTTTGGAAGTTCTGACAAAAACCGAGTATTTTAATACTAGATTCGTATATATTTTTTTTTGGAAATGACAAAAAAACACACTGAAATTAAACAAAACGGTGTAAAGCAATACACATGGGGAAATCACAAATATTGGAAAATATTTTTTCTTTTAATAATTGTTTTTTGAAATGGGCCGGACCCGACCCAAATCTGTGGGCTGGACCGAACCCGGCCCAAATGCATGAGCCCAGCCCGTGTGAACAGTGCCCTCCACTTTTCACATGCTACGTAAACAGTGGAGGCTGGCAGCGAAGGAGAAGAAGCAGGAGAAAGAAGAAGGGGAGAAGGGCTGACCTACGGTGGCTGCCACCGTTGGCGGAGTTGCTGGAGGCGAAAGGCAGCGGCGCAGGTGATGGCGATGGCGGTTCGCAGTGGCCGGCGGTGGCTCTGTTTTTTTCCTCTCTCTCTCTCTCTCCTCTGTTCTTCGTTCTCTTCTCTGTTTTTTCTTTTTTTTTTTTTGCTCTCTCTTTTTTTTCTGCTCTCTATCTCTTCTCTTCTCCTCCTTTCGGTCTTTTTTTTTTGTTGTCCTCTTCTCTTCGTCTCCCCGGCAAAACGTGACAGAGTTCACATTGGTCCTCAATTTTTGATTTGTTCAATCGAGTCTTCAATTGCAATTTTAATTGTAAAAATCAATTCAATTGCATCCCTGCCAAAAATCTAATAGCACCCCTGGAGTTGGCCGCCTTTTTCACTTAATCCCTGGTCTTGAATTAGTGCAATTTGACCCTCAATTTAGCAATAAACTTCTAATTTCTTCAATTAGGCCCTTGATCCGGTTTTAATTAAACCCCTCTATTTACGTACCTTTTCCATTTTGGTTCTTGGTTTCGGATTTTTTTAATTAAGTCCCTAATTGGCCATCAAACTTTAATATTTATGCAATTAAGCCCCTGATTTGACCAAATTAACTTCCAAAAATTATAATTTGACCCAGAACTTTAATTTCTTCAAATTAAAGCCTAAATTGACTCCAAAATCAATTTTTCTTGCAAACAAAACCTTCATAAATTCAAATAAACCTTCAATAAAATTTAATTGAGTCCATTAAAATTTGATTTTCGACTTTTCCTCCTTAAATTGATTTTTCTTTGTCAAGAGGACTCTCATCAGTCAACAAAATATTGTCAAATTTTCATCTTTGTATTTTTAAACCTCCTCAACCAATTTTTGATCACTTTTTTTAGCATTTTGGCATCCTTTTTTCATTTGTTATTATTTTTTTGATAATATTTTTTGATATTTTGTATTTTTTTTATATTTTTTATGTGTGGGGACCCAAAATGGGTTACAACATGAAGAGTGAATGAGTTGCCTTTTTTTATTTTCTTTTTAAATTTCATCTTTTATTTTTTTTATTGAAGTATTTTAGGCTATTTTTTTTTTAATTTCATCTTTAAACATCTAGTTGATTTTGAACTGGTTTTATAATTTGTTTTTGTTTGCTTCCTATAAGGTTATCGTAATCTGAAACAAATATCACAATATTTGGTTAGTGCTCATCAATTTTATGAACAACTATTTTTTGTTATTATATCATTAGGTAAGAAATAGTTTTAAAAAAAATATTTAAACCCAATAGAGTCCATGATTCAGGTTGTTGGTTTGACAGGTTAAACAACAAAGCCAGAGTCGATCAACAATATCATAATCTAAATCTTTGAAAAAAGGATGTCATCTTAAATTTGTTTTAAAGCCAAACAAGCCTTTTTATTGGTTTTTCATATTGCCTTTGGACCCACCAAGTTGATTAGGTCACGTTAGAAAAACTACCACATCAATTAATTTTAAATCTGGGCTAAATAATGAGTTAGGTTGGGAGGTTCCAAAGTTGGGCTGCGCCCCATTTTTTTGTTTGTTTGTATCTTTTTTTTTTTTTTTTTTTTTATCTTGTCTTTTTAATATTTGGTTGATTTTGAATTGGTCTTTATAATTTATTTTAGTTCACTTTGTATGAGGTTATTACTGTCTCAAATAAATATCATGGTATCTGATTGGTGCTTAACTTTGTTGGAGATGATTTTTGTTATCATATTTTTAAGCAAAAAATAATTTAAAAAAACAAAGCGGTTAAACCTAGTGGAGTTCATGATCTAGGTTAAGGGTTTGGTGGGTTAAGACGTAAAGGTTGGGTCGATCCAACATGTCATCGTCTCAATATTAGAAAACTAAAATAAAATAAAAGATGTCATCTTGAAATTTTTAAAAAAGTCAAGACGTGCTTCTTAGTTGTTTTATGGGTAGTTTTTAGACTAGTCAAATTAACTGAATCATATCGAGACAATTTTCATGCGGGTTAATTTTAAACTCGAGCTAGAAAAATAGCCTATTATATAGATTTCAAGATTGGCTTTACATGTTCGAGTTTAATAATATTGATAAATAACTTTCTACGAACTTGACTCTTTTTTTTTAAATGATTAAAAGGTTTGAGAAATTATTCTTGCATCCAAAAATTCGAATGAATTGTTGTATATTAGAAAAGAAGCGTATTATATGTAAAATTGTCCATGATTGGGGTTATCCTTCATTAACTTACGTCTAATGTCCCCACCATCTTCTCCTTAACAGCTTCACATATTCCAAAGGCAGAGCTCTGGTTTGCAACATTATAATTACAGTTATAATTAAAAAAAAATTAAAAGATTTGGTGATTCAAGTGTTCACTTAGAGGCAATCAACTATTCACTAGACTAGTTCTAAGCTACACACCCCCTCGACTGGCTTTTTTTTCCAGATATGTCTGATCCAGGAGCTGCTAGGTGCTTTGTTCACCTAATGTTTTCCTATGTTCCTATGAATTTCCTGCCTCATGTGCCCTTTTTTCCATCCAAGACACCAAGAGCTGCATTATTTCTTGTGTTATAGAATAGCTTATGTTTGTCTTTTTAGCTCACAGGGTTTGCACGTCTTATTAGTCTTTATTCTCTTTCTTTTTTATTTGCATCTTCGGCTTGCTGGTGTGCTAGCGTTTGTTGATCGATCTTGATATTTGTGGGCTCTAATTTGTAGGTTAGTCTTTCCTTGATTTGTGCAATGGAGTGATTGTCCATGAAATGCGTTTCGGCAAGTTATGCAGATATATTGTTGTTTGTGTTGGGAGGGGTGCTTACTATACTTTTTATTCATCTAGGTAGGACTGGTTTTTGTTAGCTAGCCATCCCATCTTCTTTGTGGATGGGTGTATCGATCGGCAAGGTCCTCAATATGCAACTAGGTTAGGTAATGGCATCTTTCTATTTGGTTTGGTATATTTGACTTATTTCTACAAGTATGTAACCAAGTGGGGGCCTAATTAAGAAAAGAAGTACATGATACACAAGGGAATGATGAGAAAGTTGAAATTTATTAATTGGAAGTTGAAAAAGAATCAAATCATTGGAAGTATGATCATAAACAAAATGGGAAGCCTTTAATAATAGAGGAAGCCGAGAGTAGTTCAAAAAATAAATTTATTAATTGTAAGAGTTCATCACTAAAAGATATAGATGAGATTATGACTCCAAATAACCTCGAAATAAATGGACTTCCAAATAAAATTAATCCAGAGTATATTCTAGGTATAATGAAATAAGCTTATAGACTTAGATTTTAACAAATACATAGGCCAATATATAGAAAACCATATTTAGATTACATTGATAGAATATATATTTATCCTAATAATTTCAAGTTTCCAATGTTTACTTTATTTAATGACTAAAGAACTGTGTTTGCTAAAGAACATATAGCAAGATTTGTTTTGCCAATGTAAAAAAGTATTTGATTCTGACTTTTTAAAGTTAATATCATTTTCAAATTCTTTAACTGGAAATGCTTTTACTTGGTATATAAATTTGCTATCAAATTCAGTCCAGAGTTGGAATGATATGTAAACAATAATCCAAGCTCGCATCTCTATAACATAATCAAAATTTGTTTTGGCTAATTTGGTGAAATTGAAGCAATATCCTAACAAATTGTTAAATGATACTTAGATAGGTTCATGATGCGATCCTGGCTACGACATCAAAGAATTCATTAGGAGTGTCTATTGGGTCTATTTTAAGGCCTAAAACGAAGTGGATCCAAGAGAAGTTTGATGGGCTAAGTCAAGAGGTTTGAGTTAAAAAGGTTCAAATCTTCCAATCTAAGCCTTTGTCTACCTTTTGGTTCATATTTGGAGCTACAAAAGAATTTTGGGTGTGATTCCGATTGGGTTGGAAAATACACATTTATATTTTTCTATCCATATATGATAGGCCTGTTAATTTATCAGTACAAGAGAGAACAACGTGTTTGAAGTTGGGCCTAGACTTTGCGAGCAAAGTGCGAAAATAGAAAAAATATTATATCCTTAAGAATTATGGATTCCATTTACTATAAGGAGTCCTTAATGCTATTGAAAAATTATACGGCAACCTTTGACTTACTTATTTTACAAAGATTCTATATCAAACAATAAGAACTAAGTGGTCATAAATTAATTTTTATTTTATAAGGCATCAGGCCTTTGTTCAATATGGATTCTTCAACAGTTATTTCTCTTGGGTATTTTTCATTATCATATATGGCAAAGGATGAAAAATAATCTTAGACTATTATTTTATTTATTTTTATTATTTTAAACCTAATTTTAATTAATTTGGGCTTTATTTAAATTGGGTGCATGTTTGATCAATTAGTTTTAAGGTTTACATACAAATACTTTTATCTAAGGATTTTATTCAGTTTTGATAATAATAACAAAGTTGCTGCATTTTGTGTGTGCTCTGTAAGTTATTCTCATATTTTGATTCTTGATTGAAATACTTAAATTTATCGAAGGATTGACCAATCTTCGTGGCGTTTTCTATATTTCTCGTTCGCATCTTGATATAAGTAAAAGGTGGCGGTGGTCTTCTTTATGGTCTTGGTTTTTCAAAATAAGATTCTTGTTATATCAAGCTTAATTTTAAACTTGATCTTAGCTTCTTTAGGATTCACATCAGTCAATTTTTTATACTTAAATATCTAAAATATATTATAGAAATGTTAAAAAACTCATTTACAACCACTACACAATCTCTAATGACTGTATTTGTTAAACATTGTTCTTACGCTAATGACTGTATTAGTTAAACATTGTTCTTACGACATCTTCTTTTATTTCTTTGTTGTAGTTTACGAGAATATGTTTGTTTTTGCGTTTTTTTTTTTTTGGTATTCTTAATTAAATCAGTTTTTAAATTTTTTTTTCGCAACTAATAAAAAGATTACTCCATTGTCAACTATTTCTTCCAATCTTCCATTATAAATACTTTTGAAGCTGAATATTCATAAACCCATCCGGTTTCTTCTATCTAAAATTGATCGACATCCTCAAAAAACATTATGGCATCTTCTATAGAAAATCACGTCAGTCAAGTTGATGAAGCGCAAGATGAAAACTTTGGATATGCCATGCAACTAGCTTTGAGCTCAGTGCTACCCATGACTCTACACACGGCGATTCAGCTTGGCATCTTTGAGATCATAGCCAAAGCAGGTCCAGATGTCAAACTCTCTGCTGCAGATATCGCAGCCACGTTGCCCACAGATAACCCCGATACACCAAAGATGCTGGACCGTATTCTAAGGCTCTTGGCTAGCCACCAAGTGCTTTGTTGTTTTGTCGATGGCTCGGAGAGGTTCTACAGTCTGGCTCCTGTGTCCATGTACTTTGTGCGCAACCAAAATGGTGTTTCTTTGGCCCCCTTCGTGGCCTTGAATCAAGAAAACGTCATCTTACAGAGCTGGTTTGTCACTCCCTATCTATTGTCACATTTTTTCTATTTAATTTTTGCTTGCTTCAATTTACTATAATAATATTAGTAAATATTGTACCTCGTATTATCACTTCTCTCCCCTATCTCTCTCTATTTTGTTGATAAGGGCAGCTAGTTAATGTGAATGTTTAACCGTTTCCTGCTAGGTCTCAACTAAAAGATGCAGTTCTTGAAGGAGGAGTTGCGTTTCACAGAGTCCATGGAGTACATGCCTTTGAGTACAATGGCTTGGACCCGAGGTTCAATCAGGTATTCAACACAGCAATGTACAACCAAACCACTGTTGTAAATGGAAATATGATTGAGAAATACAATGGTTTCAAGAACCTGAAACAGCTGGTTGATATTGGTGGTGGCTTGGGACACACTATGAAGGCAATAACCTCTAAATATCCCCATATCAAGGGTATCAATTTCGACTTGCCACATGTTATAGAGCATGCGCCGGCCTATCCTGGTATGTTTTGTTCCTCCTCTCCTTACGTTTAATTTATGGTAATTGTTAAATTTTATTCTTTCTGGTTCCGCTGATACTTGCTCATGTTTCTGTCAGTGATTAAGGTTAATCAAACACTGTGGGAAAATTAAATTGACAAATTGAGAGAATTTAGGAAAACATGATAACATGCTCCGTATTCATTAATGAATCTGCCTGAAACTTCAAACCTCGTACGACCAAAATCTGAAATTTGAGGTGTCACAATCTAAAACATGACAAGCCACACATATACTTTACCCATAAAAATGTTTTCAGTGAACCCAAAAGAAAAGAAGAGAAGTTTGCAGAGAATCACAGGCTTTACAGGACAAGGAAAAGACTAGACAATGAAAGACTTGGTCATAGATGTGGGAACTGGTTTCTCATGCAGGTGTGGAGCACGTGGGAGGAGATATGTTTGACAGTGTTCCCAAAGGAGACGCCATTTTCCTGAAGGTACCAAAATTCTGACGGCATATAATCTACTTGCTCAATTTTAGACACCAAAATCACTAATAACGACTAATGGATATATAATCTTATAGTGGATACTCCATAATTGGAGTGATGATCACTGCTTGAAGTTGTTGAAGAACTGCTACAAAGCTATTCCAGAGGATGGGAAGGTAATTGTTATGGAATCAGTTCTTCCGATCACGGCCAAGGCAAGCCCTGCTGCGAAAGCGATCTCGCAACTTGATGTACTGATGATGATGTCTCAAAACCCAGGAGGGAAAGAACGGACTGAAGATGAATTCATGGCCCTGGCCACTGCAGCTGGATTCCGTGGCATCAAATTTGAAACCTTTGTTTGTAATTTTTGGGTCATGGAGTTCTTCAAGTAGATTACTGCTTAAAATTGCATTTTGCAGAAATTGGAGTATGCATTACCAGTTTCTACCAGAATTGAAGCGTTCATGACTGCCCGTGTGGAACGATATTTATGGAATAAATAAAATAGCTGTTCATCAGCTTTTAGCATTCCCAAGATAGAAGTTTGATGAGCTACATGCTTTGCAAATATTTATTGTATTTTTGTTGCAACCATGCATTCCTATCCATGTATGAACGTAAAAAAAAAAAAAAAACAAATTAATATGTTGAATAATAATAAGTGGTGAATGTGGATCCCAAATAATTATAAATGATTGGTGTATATATTTTTTTTTTATAGTAATCGAGAATATTATAAATAAGGCATCCCCATTAAAAAGATGAGGGCTGCTAAAGAAGATTACATGGGGAATTAAAAAATATAAAGCGAGCAAGGAATTTATAGCCCCGACTAGTTAGTCTAGTTCATGATACATTCAGGATTACTATAAAGATCAGAGCTTGTGTAGCTGAAATTTTTTACAGAGGACTTCAACCAAAAGGCTAACTAATGAAAGGTGAGGTCAAAAATCACATCCCAGTCTGGAGTTTTGGTGTCAAAGATCATATGGTTGCGCGCTATCCACATTGACCAGTATAATCCTTTACAGAGAAGGGTAATTGCCTAACACAAAGAAAAAGTTAGATTTAAGAAAAAAATCATATGGTTGCGCGCTATCCACATTGTCAAAAATTTATTTTATTTATTTTTTAGTTCTTAGATTTAAGAAAACAAAGAAAAAGTTGCTAGAAAATAGCGAAATAGAGATAAAGTGGTCAATTAGTTACATTCCATACACAAAAATAAAAGCAATCTTTGTGTCAATGAATTTTTCTTCTTGAGAATAGTTCAATGAAGATGGCATCTCCTTGTTTTTTAGAGTAGATTGGGATCCATTTTGTCAAATAACCATCTCAACCCGATAGCTTAAACTATTAGGTGAGGTCCCAGAATATGATTTATATTATTCTCTAACACACCCCCTCAAGTGAAAACCCTTTGTGCTTGAAACTTGCACAGACCCAAATTACCTTGTGTTTAATTTTTATCAAATAAATGGGGATGGTAAGATTCAAACTCGAGATCACTTGGTCATCAAGGCTCTGATACCATGTCAAAGAACCATTTCAACCCAATAGCTTAAACTATTAGGTGAGGTCCCAGAATATGATTTATATTATTCTCTAACACATTTGTTTTTTTATTCGATTGATTTTTTATTTTTAGAGTGATTTTGGGGTGTTTTGAGGTTGTTAGATGCTCTTTTAAGGATCATATTATATTTAAAGGTGTTTCTAAGTACAAAGAGTTGAAAATTAGGTTTTTAGAGCCCAAAAACTTATCCTGATTTTCCATCATCTGATGGATCAAATAATGCAGGTCACTTATCACTATAGGCGATTTGTCACCAATTTTTTTTTTTAAAAAACATCTCATCTTAAAAATAATAATAAAAAGCATATGCCCACTCTTGGAAATTTTTATTTTATTTTTTCCTTACTAGAACAATGCTTTGCTTTTGGCCCTTTTTTTATATAATTTTTTATTTTATTTTTCGATAACCTAATCTTTTTTTATTATTTTTTCTTGCAATTTCATCCTTTAACATGTGATTGGTGAAATTATGCTTCATGTTTTTTTTGTAATTCTTTTTTATAGAGCTATCTAAATCTCATAACATGAGTAACGAGTTTGGAAGGTTAACTCACATTGACTAGAGTGGTTTTTTTTTGTTTTGTTTTTTTAGTTGTCTTTTTTTTTTCAATTTCATCTTTCAATATTGGATTAACTGTGAATTAAGCTTCATAATTTATTTTAATTAGTTTTTTATTGGTTATTACGATCTCATGACTCAAATCACGGATTTGTGAGTTAACACGAGTTAACCCAAGTCAATCTAATTTGTAGTATTTAAATATTTTTTTAAAAATATCATCTAATATTCGTTGTCTCAATATTTAAAAGATATCATCTAATATGAATTATATTTTGAGTTCATGATTATAATTTCTATTTTAGCTAGAAATCAAATTAGCAATAACTTGATTTTTTATATTAAAAAGAATTTGATCCAATATATCATCATTTTTATAATTAAAATACTATCTAATATTTATTATATTTTGATTTTATGATTAAAAAAATTTCTATTAAAAAACATGTTAGTAATGTTTAATTTTTTTTTACATTGAAAACAAATAAATTTGAGATTTGTTTTAACCTTAAAATTAAATGTATCGCACTCACAGCTTAGCTCATGCATACTTGTGTTTGTGGTTTGAAAAAGTTGTTTTATAAAAGTACTTTTGGTTGAGGTTGATTTGGTATTTATATAAGTTTGGTTAAAGCTGTGGTTAAAATTAAGGTTGAACAAAAAATAGTTTAATGTGTTTGGTTAAGAATGTTTTTTAAATTGAGGCAATAATATATATATATATATTAACATTAATGGTTTTAAATTTAAATATTATAGATTTAACTACTCCTATCACATTATGAAATAAATAATACTTTATATAAAATATTTTTTTATTGTTTCATTAAACTATCTATAATTTTATTATGTACAAAATTTATCCGACAATAACTACAATTTTCATGTTTTTTTGAGTGTGCAATAAAATTAGATAAAATATTATCAGGAATAAAATTGAGATTACAATGCGAGTGAATTTAATTTACTCTACACTAGGTTTTCGGGTAAAAACAATACTATTCACATAACAGTGCGAGTGAATTTATAATTTACTGCACTGGTTTGTCAAAGAAAAAATTATTATTCATGTTAATGTGAACAATACGAGTGAATTCACTGCACTGATTTTTCAAAAAAATAAAACTATTCACTTAAAAAAATAAACATAAACAGTGCAAAGTTGAAAGCACTTGAGAATTGCTTTGATAAAACTTGGGTTTGAAACGCGAAATATATTGTACCCATCAAAAATAATTTGCGTTTTTAACTTTACCCGATAATTATTTAGCTTCAAACACATTCATCATTTGTAGTTGGTTAATTAAACTTCTACGATGGTTATTACATTAGTTTACGAAATGTGGCATCATTTCGTAACCGATCACATCAAGAGAAGTCTGACAGGTGGACAAGGCTTTTCTATGATTGTACTAAATATTCTAACTTATAAAATTTATTCTTTTGATTATTTTCATGATAGCTCTATTGATTGAAAATTAAAGTTTAAATTAAATTTTTTTAACTTGATTTTATATTAAAATATCTAAAAAATATTCTAGAAATGTTAATATAGTCATTTACAACTACAAATGACTGTATCAGTTAAACATTATTATTACGATATTTTTATTTAAACTTTTTTAACTTGATTTTATATTAAAATATCTAAAAAATATTCTAGAAATGTTAATATAGTCATTTACAACTACAAATGACTGTATCAGTTAAACATTATTATTACGATATTTTTTTGTTGTAGTTTATAAAAGTGTGTTTGTTTTTGTGTTATTTGTTTTTAATTTTTTATTTTAAATAAATTTTTTAAATAATTTTGTATTATTTTAATGTGATGATATTAGAAATAATTTTTTTAAAATAAAATATTTAAATATATTTAAAAATAAAAATTACTTTAAAAAGCAACTAATACCACAATTCTAAAAAATAACTTATTGATTTATGCACTGATCAATTGATTTGAAATAAAATGAATGTTTGTTTGATTTTTTTATGAGGGTTTTATCAAGCATGAACACATAAATACCTCGTAGAAAAGCTCGAGTAATATCAAGCATGAACACATAAATAACTTTTTTCAGGTTCACAAACATTGAGGCCGCTCGAGTAATATCATCAGCGTTTAAATCGTCGATAGAGATTTCATTATTTCAATAGAGTTAGATATCCAAGTATCCTGAATGGATGCCTCAAATCAATGCATGATTTGATAAATTTGAGGTTGATGGTAATTTATAATTTTCAGATTATTTCTAATAAATTATTAATATAATTGTAAATAAATTATTATTTTTATTTAAAATTAATTATTTATACAGGACAAATTCTGCTGGGACGTGAGCATAACATCGTTTGCGGAGGAGTGTGAGAAAATCACGGGAACTAGGTAACATAAAAAACAATACAAGATATTTTTTAGACAAAAATTTATGTTTCGAAATGTAATTTTTGGTTGCGTGATTTTTGGTATGAAGCACAAAAAAGGACAAAAAAACTCGCGAGAGATAGGGGTTTCCAAGGTTGGAACAATGTTGTGGTTTGGAGGGATTTCAAACCAATATACATCCCGGAAGATATATGGCCGCACTATCTTGAGCACGTGACGTCTGAGCGGTTCACACAACGCTCACAATCCGGTGCTGGCAATCAGAATCAGCCAATTCATGGCTCGGTGACAACGCGATGGCGGCTACGTCCGTTCTTGCTGCATATGCGAAACGGATGGTAAGATTAATTTAAATAAAATATATCGTTAAATTAAGTTGTTGTTAATAAATCTATTTTCATTATAGGCTACGTCTCTTGGACGTGAGCCGAGCCCAATGGAGCTGTTTATGGAGACGCACGTGCGGAGTCAAGATTGCCAAAAGGGGTGCAACAGTTTGTTGATAACCGTGCTCAATATTTTGTGGTATGTTTGTTCAACCATTTTATTTTGTAAGTTATTATGTTTATTGAATTGAATATGATGATTACTTTTTTTTTAGGAGACCTATAATAATCGGTTGAGGGAGATATACGAGGACGATATTTTGACCCATCCGGAATTCAATTCGGATTTGTGGATGGAGATTGGATCGTCAGGTGGACCCGATAAAAATCGGGTTTACGGGCTCTCCAACACTACGGCCGACAACTTGTGGACGGCCCGTAGTGTTTCAACCGTTGTGAGCTCCCAATCAATATCGAGCTCCCAATCTAAGGAGTTCGTGGCCTTGCAGCAACGCACGGCTCAGCTCACCGAAAGATATGACCACTTATCAGCGGAGTACGCACAACTCAAAGCGTCTCATGCACAACAAAGAGCGGAGTCTACACAACAAAAAACGGCTTATAAACAACTTCGCGAAGTGGTCATGAACATGGCAACACAGAGTGGAACATGTGCGCCTAATCCTTTTTGGCCGTATAACCACCAACCTCCTCCTCCAGGATCTCCTCCTCCTCCTCCAGCTCCATCTTTATATTAATTTGTAATAAACATTATTTACCTTTAAAATTTCATTCAATAGTTTTTTTTAAACACATCAGTTTATAATTAATATTATTTAACTTTGATTTTTTGTTTTTGATGTTTAATATAAATTTTATTTGCATAATTGGTTTTTATTACCATTAATTTATTTAATTTTATATTATTTTTTCTCAATAATTTTTTTTGAACAAGTTTAGAAAAAAATACTATTACCGACGAAATGAATCTGTCGGCATTTGACAGTACGTTCACCAATGCATTTACAGACGGATATATTCGGTCGGTATTTCATACACTCATCGACAAAATTACCGACAAACTTAATCCGTCGGCATTTGACAGTAGCTGCCACTATTACCGACGACTTTACAGACGGATGTATTCGGTCGGTATTTCAAACACTCACTGACAAATTTACCGACAGTATATAGCCGTCGGTAAATCATGATATCACCGACGGATTTTCATGACGGTATATTTCAAGCGGGAAAATTTTTTTTGGTGTGCAAATTCCGTCTGTAAAACCATTGGCAAATGATTTTTTTGTTTTTCCGACCGATATAGCGACGGAATGAGGAATCACCGACGAAGGGAAAGCCGACGAACGTAATCCGTCGGTGAAGACGTCGGTAAATAAATCACCGAAGAACTGCTAATCACACACTGATGGAATATTTCCGTCGGTAAAACTGTGAAATCTTGTAGTGATTGATGGCACCAAAATAATATTTTATTTTTAAATTAATGTGGATGTTTGGGTTAATTTGCATGCACTTCGACTAATTTCACAAGTCCCTGGTTAACGACAATGTAAGCTTTCAGCGGCCCTGAGGCTTGTGAGACTCGAACTGATGACCTCTATAAAGCAAACTCAAGACCCGACTCGTTGAGCTCCACCTTTTAGGATTAAAAAAATAATAATAAAATAAATGCATGGAGAAGATATTGAGCCATGAAATAAAACAAGCAACGTAGAAAAATAGAGAATAAATAATCATGTTAAGTGTATATATATGAGCATAAAACTGACCTGAAAAGTGAAAATTAATCAACAGCAATGGAGAAGTGAAAATCTCCGTGAGAGAGAGGGAAACGGATCAAGAATGAGTTAGAGGAAGCAAATGCTTTGATAAAACCTGTGTTTGAAACGTGAAATACATTGGGCCCATCAAAAATAATTTGCATTTTTAACTTTACCAGTCAATTATTTGACTGTGATTACTTCAAACACGTAGAAGTAACCATGTAACTTTAATTATTTAACAAAAATATATGTTTTGGCTTGTTTATTCCTGCATTTTAAAATATTTTTTGAAAAAATTTAAATTTTTTTATTTTTTTTATTAATTTTAAATTAATATGTTTTTAGTGTTTTCAAATTATTTTATTTTGATGTGTTTATGTTAAAAATAATTTTAAAAAATAAAAAAATATTATTAATATAAAAAATTATTTAAAAACAACCACAACCATAAAAAAAATCAAATTTATTTGTATTAAGGTAATTAAACTATTATGATGGTTATTACATTAGTTTACGAAATATGGCATCATTTCGTAACCGATCAGAAGGCTGACAGGTGGACAAAGCTTTTTCTATGATTGTACTAGATGCTCTGACTTATAAAATTATTTATAATAAAGGAAATAAAATTATTTCATTCGTAAAGTTTTTTTTCTAAACAGACGGCGGACGAGTTGCGTGTTGTGTCATATAACCTATTATTCTTTCGATTATTTTCATTTTACTTCTAATGATTGAAAATAAGACTTCAAATTAAATGTTTTTAACTTGACTTTATACTAAAATATCTAAAAAATATTCTAGAAATGTTAATATAGTCATTTACAACTACAAATGACATCTTCCTTTATTTATTTGTTGTAGTTTATAAGAGTGTGTTTGTTTTTGTATTATTTTTTTAATATTTTTCATTTTAAATAAATTTTTTAATAATTTTATATTATTTTAATGTGATGATATTAGAAAGAAATTTTTTAATTTTTTTAATATAATTTTAAATAAAAATCACTTTATAAACAACTAATATCACAATTTTAAAAAATAACTTATTGATTTATGCGTTAATCAATTGATTTAAGATGAAATGATTGATTGTTTGATTTTTTATGTGGTTTTTTATACTTCGAAATGGGTTTTTATTTTTATTTTTTGTATAATAGTGGTTGTATTTTAAACAAATAAAATATAAATTTGGCAATTAAAATAAATAAAATTAAAAATAAATCATTCAAAAAAATAAATGAAATGTTAAACACAAAATATGCGGTTTTTTTTAGTAATGATATATTTATTTTTTTCTCTATTAATAGACTGTTGCAGCAATAAATACCACATTTATAAAAAAAACAATACAGAGAAGAGATTATTAATTCGTATTAATAAAATTAAGATGAGGGAATCCTTGAGATGACTAATGGACGGGTTACAATATTGCAAACAAAGTTTTAGGGACCACAGTCAGAAAATATAAAGTATTGGAGTTTAGTTTTTATTGAATAATTTTTACCTTGTGGATATAACTTTGCAGACTGAAATGCTATAATCCCGGTGAAACATGTTTTTTTTAATGGTATGTTAGTTTTTTGGAAAGTAAAAAATTAATTTTTTAATATTTTTATATTTATTTGTTATTAAAAAAATTGATTAATGAAAAACACTTTAATGATACACAAGGGAATGATGAAGTTTAGATTGAATGAAAGGACGATTAGGATACATAATAAAAATGATCCAATTTTATCAAAGAAAAATTGACAAGTTACGTGGATTAATAGAGAAAAGCAATTGAATTTGTGGTAACTTATAGTTTTCCTTACTTAAAAGAGGCTAAGAAAGAAAAAAGGGACAATCAAACATAATAACAACCGAACAACCCAATAACAATTGCACTGCATTTCAATCAAGTTTGCAAAAACTTCACATCAAGTACTAGGTAGTAATTAATCAGCAGGCTTGTAACTTGTAGGTTTGTAATCTAGTAAGCTTGGAATTTTCATTATTAAGAAATCTAGAAAACACTAAAAATATCAGTTCATGCTTTTTTGTTAAGGCATTCCAGTTCGTGGTTGTAATCGAATCAAAGATCATTCTATGAGTATTAAAATATTTGATTACTTTTCATTAATTAAATTATATTATGACATTGCTATAAGTCTAGAATTACAAATCTATAGTTCTGGTGAAGGTCTAGAATATAAATTTCTAAATTAGACTTCCTATCCAAACTTGAGATAAAATTAAAGTCCTCTTAATTGAGGTAAACACAAAAGAACCTACAAAATAATTGGCAACCACACCAGGAGTGTAATATTTGTTCTTTGAAACTATGGCACTAAAAATATTAATATTACCAATGATTGGCCACCACACTAAGAATATATATTTATCCTAATAATTTCAAGTTCCTAAAGTTTACTAGTTGAAACAAGGTTTGTGATAATTGAGAGGCTTAACCTAATGAGATAGCCACCTTTGCTATTTATATTATTAGGGCAGTACATGTGTTATGCTATAGCATACTACACATGATGAGTTAATACATTAATATTACAATATTTCCTAATCTAACACATTCCATAATACATCTCCTCAAGCTGAAGGTGGGTTATCCACATGAAACTTGGAACGTAAAAGAGCAAATGTAGAGTAAGAGAGTGGTTTAATAAAAACATCTGCTAATTGATCTTTGGAGGAGATGAAGTGAATCTGAATCTCCTTTTTGGCCACCCGATCACGAACAAAGTGATAATCAACTTCAACATGCTTTGTTCGAGCATGAAAAATGGGATTAGCAGACAGATAAGTAGCACCCAAATTATTGCACCAGATAGTAGTAACAGAACTAGGAGAAAAGCACAGGTTTGTCAGAAGATAGTGTAACCAAAGAACCTCAGCAGTACCATCAGCCAAAGCTTTATACTCTGCTTCAGCGGAGGAGCGAGCAACAGTGCGTTGCTTCCCAGATTTCCATGAAACAGGTGTGGTACCAAGAAAAACAATATATCCACTAGTAGATTTTCGATCATCAACACTCCCCGCCCAATCGGCGTCAGTGAACCCATGAAGTGATAAAGAGGAGCCACGAGTGAGGTGGATGCCATACGATGACGTACCTTTCAAGTAGCGTAAGATACGTTTAACAGCAGCCCAACGACTCTCAGTAGGAGCATGCATAAACTAGCAGACCTTGTTAACAGCATAACAAATGTCTGGTCTAGTAAACGTGAGATACTAAAGAGCACCAACAATTTGGCGGCGAAGAGTGGGATCCGAGAATAACACGAGAGCGATAGATCAAGCTTGGAAACAGAGGTGGTGTATCAACGAGTTTACAAGATGACATACTAGTATGATAGAGAATATCAAGAACATACTTATGTTGACTCAAAGATGAGTCCCCCATTGTAAGAGTTACCTAAACTCCCAAAAAATAATGAGCATTACCCAAGTCGCGGAGCTTAAATTCTGAACTCAGTAAGGTAATAAGGCAATGAATTAAGGCAGAGTTGTTACCATTAAGCAGGATGTCATCAATATAGACAAGCACATAGCAAATATCATGATTCCTCGTTAGAACAAAAGGAGAGGTATCAACCTTGGAAGTCCGAAAACCAATAGTCTGAAGAAAGTCACTCAGACGGGTGTACCAAGCCCGAGGGGCTTGTTTTGGACCATACAGAGACCTGTGAAGAAGACAAACATGATTTGGCAGAGCAGAGTTTACAAAACCTGTGGGTTGTGCCATGTAAACAACCTCTCGAAGTGAACCATTGAAAAAGGTATTGTGCACATCAAGTTGTCGAATCTGCCATCCTTTGGACACATCAATAGTGAGGACTAACCGAATAGTAGTTGGTTTAACAACAGGACTGAAGGTTTTTGATTAATCAATGCCTTCCTATTGAGTGAACCCACGCGCAACCAAGGGAGCCTTATAGCGGTCAATAACACCATCGGCTCGACGCTTTATTTTATACACCCATCGGCAGCCAACCACATTCATGGAGGGATCAAAAGGTACCAAGGACCAAGTACCATTGGCATGTAAAGCTGCAATTTCGGACTTCATGGCGGTATGCCAAAGACATAAACTGGTCAGCCTCCTTAAAAGTAAGAGGTTCGAAAGTGGAGGGAGACATTACCCGTGAAGCTGGAGGTTGTGAGGAAGAAGCAGCGACTGAAGTGATGTTGGCAGTCCTGTTATGTCTGGGACGCGGCACCATGGGGTGCTGTCACGCCTCGGAGGAGCAGGGTCCGAACAAGGGATGGTTCTTGCGGAAGAGTATAACTGGATAGATCAACACAAAGGTCCAGACCTGGTGAAGACACAGTAGATGATTTTGATGGAGAGGAAGTGTTGGATGACCATGCTGGAGAGACAGCAGCTGGAGGAGACGCAGACATAGACATTGCCGGTGTTCGGACCGCACTCGCACGCACAATGATCAGCGGATATGGAGGTGGATGGTGATAAGAGGACAACGGGGTTAGAGAAAGTGGGTGGTGGGTCCGATGGTGTGGTAGACCGGAAAGATAGTGAGCGAGGGAAGGTGTGTGACAGTGGTAGGTGGATGGGTATGGCTGGTGGGTGGAGGGAGATGGGCAGACTCGAGAAACGGAAACACGTATTCATTAAATCGAACATGACGGGAGATGTAGAGGCCATCTTTACTCTGACCGGAAAGAAGAATTGCCTTGGTTATGAGATCCTTCACATAGAAAAAAGAAGAGTGAAACTAAAAGAAGACATAATTGTCACAACAAAATTGTTGAACAGATAAGAGTCTTTTTTTTTAATTTTTGGAACATGTAGAATATTACACAGAGTAAAGGTTCGTTTTGGAGTGTGCAAAATTTTATGAGCTGTATTTGATATAATAAGTCTCTTACCATCACCAACATACAATTGATCATTACCAAGATAAGGGTCTGCATGTGTCATACCGGCAATGTTTGGAGTAACATGTTGATTCGCACCTGTATCGGGGAACCAGGTGACAAGATTTTCTGTTAAAGCATCATGAAAGGAGAGGTTGGCCGAGGCTTGATTCCGATGATGCACAAGCTGAGAGCGTGTCCGATGTTGCTGCAAAGTTGGTAACTAATCTGTCGAGGCCACTGGTGTTGCCCGCCTTGTTTCTGCTGCTGCCAGTTGCTGCCATAGCTCCAGGTGTTCTGCTAGGAAGAGCTCCCACTGTTTCCACGGTAAGGCTGGCTAGGGTATTGGTTATAATTGCTGCGAGAGTTACCTCTCCAGCCTCCTTTTCTTCCTCTGCCCCGATGAGAAGAGGAGCCACTGCCATTAAATCCAGTGAAGGCACGCTGTCCAACATATGCAGAGGGAGGTTGTGGGCAGCAACGGTGTAGTAGCTGGAATGGATTGAAGAGAGCTCGTGTAAAAATTAATGTGTAGACAAGTGACTATGGAGCTTAGAGTACACAAGAGACTCAGCTTTGGTTGACAAACTGGTGACCAAATCTCGAAATTCACTGTGAAGGCCCTGAAAAACATAGAGATTGAAGTCAGTGAGGGAGATAGGTCTGCCTGCTACAGCTAATTCGTCAAATAAAACATAGAGATTGAAGTCAGTGAGGGAGATAGGTCTGCCTGCTGCAGCTAATTCGTCAAATAAGCCTTTAGCTTTTTACAGGTAGAGAGTGACAGTATCATCACCTTGATGAAGATCCTGGAGAGAGCCATGTAACTGCATTATCCTAGAGTTGGATAGAGAGGCAAGGGCCCTTTCTAGGGTGCTCCAAACACTTGCCGAAGTTGGGCAGTCCACCACAAGGTGAAGAACATTAATGGAGAGGGATGAGATTAAAGCACTAAGTATGAGTTGATCTTGTTGCTTCCATGTGAGAAAAGCTTGGGAAGGACCAGAATTAATGGTGGTAGAGGCGGTAGTAGAGTGACTGGATAGATCAAGCGGAGAATAGCAGGAATGCGAGCCATCAACAAACGAGAACACCCCTTGGCCAATCAGATATGGCTTCATCTGTATACATCAAAATAGATAATTGGAATTGTTGAGTTTGAGGTTGATGACTTCTTTGTGTATTTGAGAGGGAATAACAATGCTGCCGTGTGACAGAGGGAAGCATGACTACATTAATGTTTGGAGAAGAAGCACCGACATTGGTGTTGGGAAAAGAAGGATCGCCGGGTGGTGCTAGTCAGAGCAAAAATCAAGGATCCATATTGTAGAAGATGAGTAGAAAACAAAAGTTGATGAGATGATAATTTTCGGGGAAGCCGAAACAAGAGTAACATCTCGATGGAGCATAAACAATAATTAAACTCAACGTTGCAGAAGCGATGAGCGAATCAATGTTGGAGCGGAAACATAAATCAACAATAACCATCGGAGAAATTAATGCAGAGAAATAGCGTTTAAGTAGTAATAGAAAATAATTAGAGGGGGCCGTTTGAAGAATAAATCTGTTAAGATAAATTTGGCTCTGATACCAAGTTGAAACAAGGTTTGTGATAATTGAGAGGCTTAACCTAATGAGATAGCCACCTCTGCTATTTATATTATTAGGGCAATACATGTGTTACGGTGTAGTGACACGACCAAAAGATTGATGTCTTCTCCCAAGTGCGTATGTCGGAGTAATAAATAACTTGGCAATACCGGGTCGAACCACAGAGAGGTTAATTATATAAATTACAAATAAAGACAGATTTGAAGAGAATAATAACAGAAAAGGAGTTGAAGAGAGTTTTGGGATGTGATATTGATGTAAGGATTAAACAATGATAAAAACAAATGTCAAGGTTAGAGGATTCACTAATGGTATTTCAAATAAATATAATATAAACTCTTTTTATTACTCAACTAGAAACCACACACAAAAGAGGTTCTAATCGGATGATTTATCATTAATGGTTCATTATAAAGTATTAACATGATCATATTAATTATCTTGTCTAAGTAACACCATACTTATAAATATCATCAGGCATTCATGTTGCTAGCTTATGTTAACAACAAATCAAGTTCCTATCATAACAACGATGTCGGTAAAAAACTATGAAGGATCAAGCATTCGATGTACCAAGTGTTATACAACATAAATCTAGATTAACCATTTAACAAGCAAGGTATTAAGGATTAGTAAGATAAAAAGATAAGATATGCTAATAACAATTTTTCTTGGATATAAACATTAAAGTCCATGTTGAGTTTATATTATACCTATTCTAACACCATTAGTAAAACATTTTCACCTTGACATAATTAACTTAGCTAAACATAATGAAGAAGAAAAACATAAATAAACAATATAAGAACATGATTATGATATAAGTTAACTAATTATAGGAAAGGAAATGAAAAAGCATAAACAAGAGATTAATATAACATGAAAGAAAACTTGAACATTACAAAGATATAAAGAAAGAAAGCAAGAACATGATTTTGATCTGAAAAATAATATATCTAAATACATGGCAAATGTCTCCTTTTATAGGCTAAGATGTGGAACTATTGATTGGTGGACTAAGGAAATAGTTGGTGGCCAACCATTGATTTGGTGGCTGGTTTTTGACATTATTGGCTGCTGGTTCTTGAAATTGTTGGCAGATTTTTGATATTGTTGGCTGGCCAAAACGTCATTGCTATCATCAGAATTTGAGCCCTTTGTTTCATGAAAGCTGTGGGCAATTGTCTCAGCTTTCCAGCAAAAAAAACCAGAGCTCATTTGGACTTCTAGAACTCAAGATATGAGCTGAAAACCGAACAGTGTTTGAGCTGCAGGACAGGTTCCGACTTCTCCGTTGTTTCTAAAATTTGAACTTGAAAACGGCAGAATTGAGTCTTGGATCCTTGATGCAAGTTTTAGGTCTATGTCTTATCTTTCCATCCATATAAAGTGGACCTAAATCCGAGTTCTACAACTCCAGTTATGATCAAATAACCGAATGGTGTTCCAGTTTGGAATTGAACCAGCATCTCTTCTCTTAGCCTAGTTCTCTTTTTGTCTCTTCACTTTCAATAGTTAATCACATCAATCAATCCTTTGAATTGTGAGATATACCTGCATTCAAAACAAGCATTTACCATAAATTAAAGATATATTATATTATTAAACTTGTTATTATAAAACATGCTTTAGTTAGGGAATTTAACGATACTTTAGTGCAATACGATGATATAAAGCCTTAATGAGAATACACTTTTAAGTACTAATCATGTAGCATACTACACACGATAAGTCAATACATTAATAATACAATATTTCCTAATCTAACACATTCCATAATATTACTACAGTCCAGAGTTGGAATGATATGTAAACAATAATCCAAGCTCGCATCTCTATAATGAATCAGAATTTGTTTTGGCTAATTTGGTGAAATTGAAGCAATATCCTGAGCAAATTGTTAAATCATATTTAGATAGGTTCATGATACGATCTTGGTTACGACATCAAAGAATTCATTAGGAGTGTCTATCGGGTCTATTTTAAGGCCTAAAACGAAGTGGATCCAAGAGAAGTTTAATGGGCTAAGTCAAGAGGTTTGAGTTAAAAAGGTTCAAATCTTCTAATCTAAGCCTTTGTCTACCTTTTGGTTCATATTTGGAGCTATAAAAGAATTTTGGATGTGATTCCAATTGGGTTGGAAAATACACATTTGTACTTTTCTATCCATATATGGTAGGCCCGTTAATTCATCCGTACAAGAGAGAACAACGTGTTTGAAGTTAGGCCTAGACTTTGCGAGCAAAGTACGAAAACAGAAAATATATTATTTCCTTAAGAATTATGGATTCCATTATAAGGAGTCCTTAATGCTATTGGAAAATTATACGGCAACCTTTGACTTTCTTATTTTACAAAGATTCCATATCAAACAATAAGAACTATTGGTCATAAATTAATTCTTATTTTATAAAGCATCAGGTCTTTGTTCATTATGAATTCTTCAACAATTATTTCTCTTGGGTAGTTTTCATTATCATATATGGCAAATGATGAAAAATAATCTTAGACTATTATTTTATTTATTTTTATTATTTTAAACCTAATTTTAATTAATTTGGGCTTTATTTAAATTGGGTGCATGTTTGACCAATTAGTTTTAAGGTTTACATACAAATACTTTTATCTAAGGATTTTATTCAGTTTTGACAATAATAACAAAGTTGCTGCATTTTATGTGTACTCTGTAAGTTATTCTCATATTTTGATTCTTGATTGAAATACTTAAATTTATCAAAGGATTGACCAATCTTCGTGGCGTTTTCTATACTTCTTGTTCGCATCTTCATATAAGTGGAAGGTGGGGGTGGTCTTCTTTACAGTCTTGGTTTTTCAAGATAAGGTTCTTGTTGGATCAAGCTTAAATTCAAACTTGATCTTAGCTTTTTTAAGAGGACATCAATTTTTATAGGATCTTTATATTCATAGAATTCACATCAGTTAATGGAAGCAAGGAAAAATGTTTGGCTAGAATTCTTGAAACAGTTAATGGAAGCAAGGGAAAATTTTTGGCTAGAATTCTTGGAAGGGAATTTATTATGATTACTAAACAGGGATTAAAATTAGAGTTAAGAAAGAAATTCATAGGAATGGAGTTCAAAGAGATATATAAATTGGAAGTAAGGACTTCTAGAAAGAAAATTATTTAAAGAATAAGTAGACAAGAGGATTCCAAATTTTAAAACTTATTATCAAGAAAGTACATGTAGAAGTCGTAGAGTTTGTACTTGGTGCACCTGTAGTTTATGATCTAATTTGTAGTCATTTAAATATTTTTTTTTTAAAATATCATCTAATATTCGTTGTCTCAATATTTAAAAAGATATCATATAATATGAATTACATTTTGAGTTCATGATTATAATTTTTATTTTAGCTAGAAATCACATTAGCAATACCTTGATTTTTTATATTAAAAAGAATTTGATCCAATATATCATCATTTTTATAATTAAAAACAATACTATCTAATATTTATTATATTTTTATTTTATGATTAAAAACATTTATATTAAAAAACATGTTAGTAATGTTTAAATTTTTTTTACATTGAAAATAAATAAATCTAAGATGTGTTTTAACATTAAAATTAATTGTATCGCACTTGCAACTTAGCTCATGCATACTTGTGTTTGGTATTGTGGTAGCTTTTCTGATTGTGGTTTTAAAAAAGTTGTTTTATAGAAAGTACTTTTGGTTGAGGTTGATTTGATATTTATATAAGTTTGGTTAAAACTGTCGTTAAAATTAAGGTTGAACAAAAAATAGTTTAATGTGTTTGGTTAATAACGCTTTTTAAATTGAGGCAATAAAATAACTATATATATATATATATATATATTAATATTAATGGTTTTAGATTTAAATATTATAGATTTAACTACTCCTATCACATCATAAAATAAATAATACTTTATATAAAATATTTTTTATTATTTCATTAAACTATCTACAATTCCATTACGTACAAAATTCATCTGACAAGAACTATAGTTTTCATGAATTCTCGAGCGTGCAATAAAATTAGATAAAATATTATCAGGAATAAAATTGAGATTACAGTGCGAGTGAATTTAATTCAATTTACACTAGTTTTTCGGGTAAAAAAAATACTCTTCACATGATAGTGTGAGTGAATTTATAATTTACTGAATTGGTTTGTCGAAGAAAATAAATATTGTTCATGTTAACGTGAACAGTGCAAATGAATTTATAATTCACTGCACTAGTTTTTCGGGAAAAACAAATACTGTTCATGTTAACCTGAACTGTGCGAGTGAATTTATAATTCACTGCACTGGTTTTTCAAGAAAAAAAAATTATTCACTTAAAAAAATAAACAGTGCAAAGTAGAAAGCAGTCGAGAGCTGCTTTGATAAAACCTGCATTTGAAACGCGAAATACATTGGGCCCCTTCAAAAATAATTTGCGTCTTTAAGTTCAATTGTTTGGCTGTGATTACTTCAAACACATTCATCATTTGTAGTAGGTTAATTAAACTACTCCGAGGGTTATTACATTAGTTTACGAAATTTGGCATCATTTCCTAAGTTATCACGTCAAGAGAAGTCTAATAGTTGGATAAAACTTTTCTATAATATTCTAAAATATTATCTATAACTAAAAGAATTCAACCTTTCATTATGAATTATACTATATAATCCATAGTGAAAGGTTAATGCCTTTCGGTTATAGATTGTTTTTTTTCAATTAATTTTGTTAATATTAATTTTTTTTCTATTTAGTTATCACACTCTCATGACACAAATCCCATGTTTGACAGGTTAACCCTGTTGATTTAGATTTTTTTTAATTAGTTTTTTTCTTCCAATTTTTTCTTTTAATATCGATTTGATTGAGAATTAAAATTCATGATTTTTTTTTATTTATTTTTCATTAGATTATCGTGATCTCATGAGGGGATTTTACTGTACCCCTCTTCACAAAGCACTATTTATTGGAATAGTGCTTTGCTTTGCTTTGTTTTTTTTTCTTTTATTTTCCTTTTCAATTATTTTTTTGTTTAATTTTATTCTTTAATATTAATTTTATTCTATTTAGTTATCACACTTTCATGATACGGCCTTGCAGCTAGATCCACATCTAAGGCTCTTGGATCTGGTGTTGCAACCAGACCAAAGGTTCATGGGCCTGGCGTCGCAGCCAGTCGGCCCACTTAAACTTATATCATGCAAGTTTAATATTATTATTAATATTAAAAATATTATTATTTGCATTATGAATATTATTATAATGAATATTGATATTATAATAATTAATAAATTTGAAAAAATATTATTAATATTAAAAAATAACCATGATTTGATTTGAAGGATAAAATTAAAAACTATAAGAACTTGGGTCAAACATGTTTAATATTATTATTAAAAATATTATTATTGTCATTATTATTTATATTATTCATAAATTTGAAAAAAATATTATTACTATAAAAAAAAACATTACATTTGATTTGAAAGGTAAAATAAAAAATTGTTGTTGTTGTTGTTGTCGTCGTCGTCGTTGTTGCTATTCTTATTAATATTATGATTATTAGTGTTATTCTTATTCTTAATATGGTTTTTATTTTTATTATTATTAAATTTGAAAAAAAAACATTATTACCATTGAAGAAAAACCATAAAATTGATTTGAAATGATTAAAAACTATAAGAACTTAGGTCGGATAAGTTTAATATTATTATTATTATTATTATTATTATTATTATTATTATTATTATTATTAGGAGAACCAGACCCCAGAAACTTAGGTCTGGCTGGGTCATCAGAACCGAGTTTATAATCATTAGTATTATTCTTATTGTTATCATTACCATTAATAATTTTTTAAAAAATATTATTACTATCGAAAAAAAACCTTAAATTTGATTTCAAGGGATAAAAAACTATAAGAACTTGGGTCGGACAAGTTTAATATTATTATTAATATTTAAAATATTATTATTTGTATAATAAATATTGACACGACCAAAAGATTGATGTCTTCTCCCAAGTGCGGGAGTGTCAAAGTAATAAATAACCCGGCAAGACCGGGTCGAACCACGGGGGAGGTTAATTTTATAGATTATAATCAACAATACTACAACAACAATAACAATAACAATAACAATAACAATAACAATAATAATAATAATAATAATAATAATAATAATAATAATAATAATAATACTAGTAGTAGTAGTATTATGATTAGTAGTATTAAGACTAATAATAGGAATATTAATATGAATATGAATAGTAATACTATCAATAATACTATTAATAATGATAATAATAAAGATTAAGAAGAAGAAGAAGTTGATGAGAACTTTGAGATGGAAGATTAACGTAAGAATTAAACAATGATAACAACAAATGTCAAGGTTAGAGGATCCACTAATGGTATTTCAAACAAGTATAGTATAAACTCTTATTATTCAATTGGAAACCACACACAAAGGAGGTTCCAATCAGATTATAAATTGTTAACATGATTACATTAGTTATCTTATTCGAATAATGCTAATACCTGTAAATGTTGTCAGGCATTCATGATTATAACTTATGTTAACAACAAATCAAGTTCCTTTCATAGCTCAGGTGTCGGTTATACCATACAGTATGGGCTATGAAAGTGCCAAGTATTTGTCGTACCAAGTGTTATACAACATAAATCTAGATTAACCATTTAACAAGCAAAGTATTAAAAGTGAACAAGATAACAAATATAAAGCATGTTAGTATCCAACATTAAGGTCCATGTTAAGTTTATATTATACTTAGTCTTACACCATTAGTGTACGCTTTTCACCTTGACATAATTAACTTAGCAACACATAATGAAAGAAAGAAACATAAATAAACAAGATAAGAACATAAATGAGAAAGAAGTTAACTAAGTAAAGGAAAGGAAATGAAAGGCATAAACAAGAGATTAATATAAACAAAACTTAAGTATTACAAAAGAGAGAGCAAGAGCATGATCTTGATCTGAACACCAAGATGCCTAAATACATGGCAAATGCCTTCTTTTATAGGCCAAAATTCGGAACTATTGATTTGTTGACTAATTGATGAATGGGTGGCCACATCTTGACTTGGTGACAATTCTTATCTTCTTGTCTGCCAAAAACGTCATTGATAATGTCATAATTTGAACAGACTTAAATCATGTAAGTTCTAGTAAATTGTCTCATCTTTCCAGGGTAAAACTTTGAGATCATTTGGACTTCTAGAACTCGAGATATGGGCTGAACACTGAACAGTGTTTGGGCTGCAGGACAGATTTAGACTTCTTTGTTGTTGCTACGATTTGGACTTGAAAACGGCCTTGTTAAATCTTGGACTCCCATGAAAGCTATAAGCCTATGTCTTACCTTTCCATCCATATAAAGTAGACCTAAATCCGAGATCTAAAGCTCCAGATATGACCTGATTACCGAACAATGTTCCAGTTTGGACTGCACCAACATCTCTTTTCTAAGTTTGGCCATCTCTTTGTCCTTTCAATTTCAGTACTTCAACTCATCAATCAATTCTTTCATTTATATGATAGGCTTCCATTTAAGATGAATATTTACCATAAATTAAAGGTATCTTATATTATTAGATATGTTATTATAAAACATGCTTTAGTTAAGGAGTTATTGATACTTCAAGTACAAAATGATGATATAAAACCTTGATAAAAATGCACTTTTAAGTACTAATCACACCCTCCAACCAGCTTATTACTAGTCCCTAGTAATCAAAATGTTAAAATAGAAAAACAATTTGCAAATTCCACAAAGCAAGGCATTCATCATTCAACTTTCATTAATCTATCCAGATAAACAAACTCTCATTAAATTTTATATATCTGCTCAATATCTCTTAAACAAAATATTAATAAACCTTCCTTGTTATGTGCTCAATGTATGAAAACATAGATGATGGGGCTTTTATTGAAAGAAAACAATATTTTGTTCTAATGTTTAAGGTTAACTTCCTTGGGTTGGGATTATTATCTTCTTTTTTGTTTCTTTTTTTCTTTTTCTTTCTTCTTATCTTTCTTTTTTCAATATATATACATATACTTAAAAGACAATGCATCTTTAACCCATGTAACGAGCTTTCAGCTAATGACTTCCTGACTAGTTGGTCTTAGGGCATTAGGTGTTGAGACACCTCTACGAGCTTAGTAACTCGGGTTGCAGATACTGATACGTAGATAGTGCAATGTTTGATTCCTTTAAGTTTTTCTCCTTAACCCATGTAACAAGCTTTGGGTCAATAGCTCCCAAGTCAGTTGACTTTAGGGTATTAGGTGTTAAAACACCCCTTCGGGCTTAATTGCTTAGGTTAGGGAGGCTATAAAACCAAACTTATCTACATTTTTATTATCATCAATATTATCAATTTGTTTTTGTTTTTTTTGAAAGGCATATACTATCCCTTTCCCTTAGTTGTTACTTTTAACAAAAGAACATAAATAATGTAATAATCCAATGTGTAACCCACAATCATATGTTAAAATGTGTGTGTGAAAATGAAGGTTTAAGAATATTTATTGAATGAGTATATGAGCAGAATCAAGTGATAACAATGCAAGAGTTTGTAAACCTGAATATTTCAAGAAGTATTATGATAGACCTTGATAAGACTATTTACTAAGATGCGTCTCAAGAGTCAATAAAATTCCTCCTTACTCTGCCATCCTAATAACAGTTTTGTCAAATGGTTTTAATAATAGCAAAAATAGTTAGTAAGTTAGTGTTTTTTTTGTCAACTACTACCCTCCCCCCCAAGCAGAACGAGACATTGTACTCAATGTCATAAGGTAGAAAGATAGAGTATAGAAGACATCACCTGAAACAACGAACACTAACAAACCTGAAACACAATTAAACAAATATAAGAAATAACAACACAAAATAATATGCTATTAATAAAACCAAAAGACATAAGGTTTCACAAACGAAGGCTCAAATCCAATCTAAGCTTTTTACGGCTTTTCTTAGATGACCAATTTATGAGACTCATGGAGGGATCAATTATAGGGATGAAAGATTGTAGTTGGTCAATCAATTGTTCAGCAGTAGTAGCAGAGATTATGATTTGTCGTGCCAAAGATGTTAGAAATTCTTGTTCCACAGCTTGATCAAGAAAAGACAACATATTATCATAAAAACCATTAATATTTAACAAACCTATAGGTTTATGGTGAATGTGCAGCTAGGCCCAAGAGGAAATATGAAAGATCTCTTCCAATGTGCCCAGACCACCTGGTAAGGCAATGAAGGCGTCAGCATGGTTAAACATTGCATTCAATCGATCAGACATTGTGGAGACTTGTAGTTCCTCTCCAATTGTTTTTCCAATGATGTCCCCCTTTGCTAAAGCTTTGGGGACGACCCCCAAAACTTGACTTCCTCCTAAAAATACAGCTATTGACACACCCCCCATTAACCCAAGGCTGCCTCCTCCATACACTAAATGAATCTTTCTCTCAGCTAATACCTGACCAAGATGATTTGCTAATTCTAATAACTCTTTTTCTTTCCTAGGACTGGATCCACCGAAAACACAAATATTTCTGATGTGATGACTTGAGGAACCTGCCATTTCTACACACTTCTATGTTTGTTAAATGTATGGGTTTAGTAGAAATAAGGGGAAGGAAGAGAAGATTTTATAGATGAGAAATTGAAGATGCAACCATACCACTTATATGTAGGACAGCTGGAGTCTCACACACTCTCTCTCTTTCTCTCTCTCTCTTTATTTATTTATTTATTTTGAAAAAGCATGTGTATGTACAGGTAGTTGTTATTATGGCTCACATCTTCCCTTGGTTTTACGTTCAAGAACGGCTTAAACGCCCTCTATGGTTGGAGATAGGCTTCCCATCTAGTTTTCTTAAAAGCGCAAAAAGGGGTCTTTTATAGTCAGATTCCCAAGACTAAGTCGATCATGTTCTTTATGGAATTGTGGCCATAAATCATGAATATCAAGATGCACATCTCCACTAGGATGCGTCTCAAGGGTTAATAGAAGATTATCTAAAGACTCCTTACTCAGGCCATCCTTAATGAATTGTATTTTATCTTCATGGTTTATAGATACCATTCCTAAAGAACGACATGTTGCATTACAAGTCCATCTGGCACATCCGTGTGAGACTTTTAGTCGTTTTGCACGACGTTTCTTTGCAAAAGTGCTTTTACCTGTTCCGGGCATGTATGAGATGAAAGAATTGGAGGACTCACCTGATAATCGGACCTTTGCTTTAATCAGCCAACGAATATCTTCAGGAATTCCATGATTCATTAACAACCTCAATCTTGCACACCTAGCACGGTAAATTTTTATAATCGCATTCTGAGGCAGAGCGGGAAAATACTTTTTCAATTTTTCAATAGTGGTGTCCATTTTCAAATGAGAATTGGAGAAGAGATTCAAAGAAGGGAGAAAGAGCCAAGAATTGCACAATATATACAGATATCAGTTATTATGGGAAACTGAAAGAACCAACTAAAGTCACGGAGTACCGTTATCTATCATTTGACTGGGGTGAGAGAGACTAGCAAAACAAGAGTCACACCAAAAAGAAACACGAAAACAATGTGAGAAAAACAAAATAATCAACCTTTATCTACAGTATCATTCAAACCAATGGATTCATTTTCACTAGAAAAATTATCAAAGTTAGCTTTCAAACGATGTCCATTTACCTTAGAAACATTGTCATTCTTTGGATTCTCAATATCAAAGGCCCCATAAGGATACACATGTTTCTCAATAAATGGACCGCTCCATCTTGATCTTAGCTTTCCAGGAAATAAATGGAGTCGAGAATTATAATGCAAAACTTTTTGACCAGTATCAACTTTTTGACAATTTCCACAAGTTTTGTAGAATGCATGCGTGTTCTTAAACATGGTGGGCCAATAAAATCCATTTTGAAAGATTTTCACAACTGTCTTTTGTGACGAGAAATGATTCCCACATGCTTCAGAATAACAAAGTTTGATGACATTACTTACCTCATTATCAGGAATGCATCTTTGAAATATTTGATTAGGACAATATTTAAATAAGTTAGGGTCATCCCAATAAAAGTTCTTCACTTCGTTCAAAAACTTTCCTTTGTCTTCGGTACTCCAGTGAGCTGGCAAATCTCCTATTGCAAGAAAATTGATATTTTTAGCAAACCAAGGCATTGAACTAAGAGAAAGTAAGGATTCATCAGGAAAGTAATCATCGATTGGTGTGATGTCGGATGTCGAATCTGTTGTCACTCTTGATAAAAGATCCGCATCAACATTTTTGGTGCCCTTTTCATTTGTGATTTCTTCCTGGGAATAAATCATTTGCAAATCTTCAGATTCATCCAACTCAATTTTACTCAAAGTAGATTCAAGTCGATCATAAACTAATTCTTCAATAAAGTCTACTTCTTGTAAATCATTATCATCTCCAGGTTGCTTGTAAATGTTGAAAATATTCATCTCCAATGTCATGTTTCCAAATGATAACTTCATCAGTCCATTCCTACAATTAATCAATGCATTAGAAGTTGCAAGAAACGGACGTCCTAAAATAACAGGAAATGAATTACATGCTCAACAGGTTGTGTGTCCAAGACAATAAAATCCACAGGGTAAATGAATTTATCGACTTGTACTAACACATCTTCAATTATTCCTCTAGGCACTTTTACAGATCTATCGGCAAGTAAAAGAGTTGTAGAAGTTGGTTTTAACTCACCTAGATTGAGACTTTGAAAAACTGAATATGGAAGTAAATTCACACTAGCTCCAAGATCAAGTAAGGCTCTTTCAATTTTATGTTCTTCAATAAAGCAAGAAATTATAGGACAACCAGGGTCTTTATATTTCAAAGCGTTATTGTTCTCAAGAATAGCACTTACTTGTTCGGCTAAAAAGGTTTTCTTTTTCACATTCAGTTTTCTCTTCACATTGCATAGATATTTCAAAAATTTAGCATAAGAAGGAACCTGTTTAATACAATCCAACAAAGGTATATTGATCCTTACCTGTTTGAAAGTTTCAAAGATTTCAGAGTTGTGATTGACTTTCCTTTGTTTGGTCATGGCATGAGGAAATGGAAGTGCTGGCGAAGAATTAGTCTTTTCTTTACAATGTTCAAATTCAACCTCTTCCTTACCCTCAGAGATTGACTCATCATCTTTCTCACAAGGTTCAAGAATGGGTTTTTCAATAACCTTACCACTGCGAAGAGTGATGACTGATTTGGCTTGATCCTTGTGTTGGCTTCCAGAACTACTTGCATTCACATTGTATTGTCCCTTGGGATTTTGTTGTGGTTGAGATGGAAATTTACCTTTCTCTTGGAAACTGAGGGCAGATGTCAATTTAGCAAGAGTATCTTTAAAATTTGTCATGCTTTGAGCAAGTTGAGTGTTGATTGTCTCCTGCTTTTCCATGAATGCATGCAATGTTTCCTCAAGATTTCTTCTAGGAGGTGGAGCATAAGGAGGTGCATATCCATGAGAATTTTGGAAATTATGGTGTGCTTGAAACGGTGGCTGTGAAGTTTGTGCATTATTATTATCACTCTTCCAATTAAAATTTGGGTGATTTCTCCAACCAGGGTTGTATGTTTGCGAGTATGGGTTATGATTGGGCCTTTGGAAACTGTTTAAAGCATGGGCTTGTTCATGGAGACATTCCTTAAAAGAAGGCAAATTTGGATAGTCATTGGTTGAATGTTCAGTGGTTTCACAGATTTGACACACAATGTCTTGAACAGATTTTAGTTGACCACTCTTTTTTAATTCTAGTGCCTCGACTTTTCTAGCTAAGGATGCAAACTTGGCTTGGAGGTCATGATCTTCCTTAAGGTTGTACATGCCTCCACTAGATGTATGAGGTTGGGTTTTACTTGGTGCCTCATAAGTTCCTGTAGTGTCCTAATTTTGTGCATTTTCAGCTAGCAAGTCTAGGTATTCCATTGCTTCATTAGGGTCTTTATCCTCAAAAGTTCCATTGCACATCAATTCAACAATTTGCCTATCTCTAGGAGTTAACCCTTCATAAAAATGTGACACCAATCTCCATATTTCAAAACCATGATGAGGGCAAGTATTAAGCAAGTCTCGATATCTATCCCAACATTGGTAAAATGTTTCTCCTGGTTTTTGAGTGAAAGTGATGATTTGTCTTTTGAAAGAGTTTGTTTTGTGGGATGGAAAAAACTTCTTTAAAAATTGTTATTGCATTTCATCCTAAGTACGAATAGATCCTGGTCATAAATTTTATAGCCATGTTTTAGCTTTATCTTTTAATGAAAAAGGAAAAAGCTTTAATCTAATGGTGTTCATGCTACAATTTGAGTCATTATAGGTGTTACAGACCTCCTCAAATTCCCTTAAATGCAAGTATGGATTTTCTAAATCTAAGCCATGAAAAGAAGGTAAAAGTTGAATGTTTTAGCTTTATCTTTTAATGAAAAAGTAAAAAGCTTTAATCTAATGGTGTTCATGCTACAATTTGAGTCATTATAGGTGTTACAGACCTCTTCAAATTCCCTTAAATGCAAGTATGGATTTTCTAAATCTAAGCCATGAAAAGAAGGTAAAAGTTGAATAATGCCTGGCTTAAAATTAAAATGAGATGCATTAGGAGGAAAAACTATGCATGAGGGTGCACTTGTTCTTGTGGGATTCATGTGGTCTCTAAGTGTTCTCACTCGGTTATTCTCATTATTCTCATTATGAAGCGACTTGTTATCTTCTCCGGCCATATTTTCTAAAAATGATGAGGATACCCTACAAAGTCTACCACTTAATGTACGTGACCAAACTCTCATGCACATGTAGGAAGAAAATAAAAGGAAGAAAAGAAAAGAAAAGGAAACAAAAGAAAAGAAAAGAAACAAAAGTTAGATAAAATGAAAAGTGAAAAGAGAAAATAAAATAAATACGATAATTTGTACGAGAATTTACCTCCCCGGCAACGGCGCCAAAAACTTGACACGACCAAAAGATTGATGTCTTCTCCCAAGTGCAGGAGTGTCAAAGTAATAAATAACTTGGCAAGACCGGGGTCGAACCACAGGGAGGTTAATTGTATAAATTATAAGTAACAATAATACAACAATAATAGTAACAACAATAACAATAACAATAACAATAACAATAACAATAACAATAATAATAATAATAGTAGTAGTAGTAGTAGTAGTAGTAGTAGTAGTAGTTATACTAATAATAGTAATAGTAATAGTAATAGTAATAGTAATAGTAGTAATAATAATAATAATACTATCAATAATACTATTAATAATGATAATAATAAAGATTAAGAAGAAGAAGAAGTTGATGAGAACTTTGAGATGGAAGATTAACGTAAGAATTAAACAATGATAACAACAAATGTCAAGGTTAGAGGATCCACTAATGGTATTTCAAACAAGTATAGTATAAACTCTTATTATTCAATTGGAAACCACACACAAAGGAGGTTCCAATCAGATTATAAATTGTTAACATGATTACATTAGTTATCTTATTCGAATAATGCTAATACCTGTAAATGTTGTCAGGCATTCATGATTATAACTTATGTTAACAACAAATCAAGTTCCTTTCATAGCTCAGGTGTCGGTTATACCATACAGTATGGGCTATGAAAGTACCAAGTATTTGTTGTACCAAGTGTTATACAACATAAATCTAGATTAACCATTTAACAAGCAAAGTATTAAAAGTGAACAAGATAACAAATATAAAGCATGTTAGTATCCAACATTAAGATCCATGTTAAGTTTATATTATACTTATTCTTACACCATTAGTGTACGCTTTTCACCTTGACATAATTAACTTAGCAACACATAATGAAAGAAAGAAACATAAATAAACAAGATAAGAACATAAATGAGAAAGAAGTTAACTAAGTAAAGGAAAGGAAATGAAAGGCATAAACAAGAGATTAATATAAACAAAACTTAAGTATTACAAAAGAGAGAGCAAGGGCATGATCTTGATCTGAACACCAAGATGCCTAAATACATGGCAAATGCCTCCTTTTATAGGCCAAAATTCAGAACTATTGATTTGTTGACTAATTGATGAATGGGTGGCCACATCTTGACTTGGTGACAATTCTTATCTTCTTGTCTGCCAAAAACGTCATTGATAACGTCATAATTTGAACAGACTTAAATAATGTAAGTTCTAGTAAATTGTCTCATCTTTCCAGGGTAAAACTTTGAGATCATTTGGACTTCTAGAACTTGAGATATGGGCTGAACACTGAACAGTGTCTGGGCTACAGGATAGATTTAGACTTCTTTGTTGTTGCTACGATTTGGACTTGAAAACGGCCTTGTTAAATCTTGGACTTCCATGAAAGCTGTAGGCCTATGTCTTACCTTTCCATCCATATAAAGTAGACCTAAATCCGAGATCTAAAGCTCCAGATATGGCCTGATTACCGAACAATGTTCCAGTTTGGACTGCACCAACATCTCTTTTTTAAGTTTGGCCATCTCTTTGTCCTTTCAATTTCAGTACTTCAACTCATCAATCAATTCTTTCATTTATGTGATAAGCCTGCATTTAAGATGAACATTTACCATAAATTAAAGGTATCTTATATTATTAGATATGTTATTATAAAACATGCTTTAGTTAAGGAGTTATTGATACTTCAAGTGCAAAATGATGATATAAAACCTTGATAAAAATGCACTTTTAAGTACTAATCAAATATTACAATTGGTATTATTATAATTAATATTATAAATATTATTCTTGGGTCAGGCGTTGCAACCAGGCCCAGGATTCTTGGGTCTAACTTTATAAATAAACCTAACGCTCTTGGATCTTAGCTTTTTTTGATATTTTTTTATGTTAAAAAAATTAGCCTGCGGTGTAGTGCGGGCCACCTAACTAGTCTTTACTATAAGAACTGGAACAACGTAGCTTCTTCACTAATTATGTGAAGTGTCGCACGTGTGCGGTGTCGCGACGATCGCCCACCATCCAAGAAAAATAAAAATGGGAATGTGGATGTGGTGTATTTCCTACAAAATATGAAGAGACAATGAATATGTCTCTTATTAGTGAATGAGAGTTGCCACCTAGTATTCTGGTTACTAGGAACCCTAACTGGTGTCAGAGATCAGGTACGGAGACTGGTTGCGTAAAGGGAAGGTATTAGCACCCCAAATACGCCCTACCTAAGGTAGGTTGCATTGTTTTGTCTGATCAAATCTAATGTCCTGTTTGTGTTTGTTAATTGTTGGTTTGTTAGGGTTCAAAACAAGCCCTCCCTCAGAAGGAGTTTTTTTTTTAAATCTTAATGAGGTAAAACCTTACTTTTTTTTTGTTCGAAAAAAAAGAATTAAATATCCAGAATACGCATTACGTGTAATGTCATACCCCGGGTTTTATTGTCCGAAGAAAAGAATTAAATATCCGGAATACGCATTATGTGTAATGTCATACCCCCGATACTAAGAGACAAACAAAATAAAATTTTTGTTGTTTTTGAAATTTTGGCCAATGTTCTCTTGACTTTAATAAACTGGTTATTAAAGCCAAAATGCATGCTAAAACATTGATTTTTGGTGTATGTAAAAAAAAATATGAGTTTTTTTAGCTTTAAGACACGTGGTCGTATGCACAAAAACATTTTTTTTCAATTGTTTTTGTATTTTTGGAAGTTCTGACAAAAACCGAGTATTTTAATACTAGATTCGTATATATTTTGTTTTTGGAAATGACAAAAAAACACACTGAAATTAAACAAAATGGTGTAAAGCAATACACATGGGGAAATCACAAATATTGGAAAATATTTTTTCTTTTAATAATTTTTTTTTGAAATGGGCTGGACCCGACCCAAATCTGTGGGCTGGACCGAACCCGGCCCAAATGCATGAGCCCAGCCCGTGTGAACAGTGCCCTCCACTTTTCACATGCTACGTGAACAGTGGAGGCTGGCAGCGAAGGAGAAGAAGCAGGAGAAAGAAGAAGGGGAGAAGGGCTGACCTACGGTGGTTGCCACTTTGTTAGGGAGGCTGCGGAGGCAAAGGCGGCGCGCGGTGATGGCGCCGGCGGTTCATGTGGCCGGCGGTGGCTCTGTTTTTTTCCTCCCTTTCTCTCCTCTGTTCTTCGTTCTCTTCTTTGTTTTTTCTTCTTTTTTTTCCACTCTCTCTTTTTTTTTCTACTCTCTATCTCTTCTCTTCTCCTCCTTTCGGTCTTTTTTTTTGTTGTCCTCTTCTCTTCGTCTCCCCGGCAAAACGTGACAGAGTTCACATTGGTCCTCAATTTGTGATTTGTTCAATCGAGTCTTCAATTGCAATTTTGATTGTAAAAATCAATTCAATTGCATCCCTGCCAAAAATCTAATAGCACCCCTGGAGTTGGCCGCCTTTTTCACTTTAATCCTTGGTCTTGAATTAGTTCAATTTGACCCTCAATTTAGCAATAAACTTCTAATTTCTTCAATTAGGCCCTTGATCCGGTTTTAATTAAACCCCTCTATTTACGTACCTTTTCCATTTTGGTTCTTGGTTTGGATTTCTTCAATTAAATCCCTAATTAGCCATCAAACTTTAATATTTATGCAATTAAGCCCCTGATTTGACCAAATTAACTTTCAAAAATTATAATTTGATCCCAGAACTTTAATTTCTTCAAATTAAAGCCTAAATTGACTCCAAAATCAATTTTTCTTGCAAACAAAACCTTCATAAATTCAAATAAACCTTCAATAAAATTTAATTGAGTCCATAAAAATTTGATTTTGGACTTTTCCTCCTTAAATTGAATGTTCTTTGTCAAGAGGACTCTCATCAGTCAACAAAATATTGTCAAATTTTCATCTTTGTATTTTTAAACCTCCTCAATCAATTTTTGATCACTTTTTTAGCATTTTGGCATCCTTTTTCACTGTTATTATTTTTTTGATAATACTTTTTGATTTTTTTGTATTTTTTTTATATTTTTTATGTGCGGGGACCCAAAAATGGGTTACAACATGAAGAGTGAATGAGTTGCCTTTTTTATTTTCTTTTTAAATTTCATCTTTAATTTTTTTTTATTGAAGTATTTTAGGCTATTGTTTTTTCATTTTCATCTTTAAACATCTTGTTAATTTTTAACTGGTTTTATAATTTGTTTTTGTTTGATTCCTATAAGGTTATCGTAATCTGAAAGAAATATAACAATATTTGGTTAGTGCTCATCAATTTTATGAACAACTATTTTTTGTTATTATATCATTAGGTAAGAAATAGTTAAAAAAAATATTTAAACCCAATAGAGTCCATGATCCAGGTTGTTGGTTTGACAGGTTAAACAGCAAAGCCAGAGTCGATCAACAATATCACAATCTAAATACTGAAAAAAAGGATGTCATCTTAAATTTGTTTTAAATCCAAACCAGCCTTTTTATTGGTTTTTCATATTGCCTTTGGACTCACCAAGTTGATTAGGTCACGTTAGAAAAACTACCACATCAATTAATTTTAAATCTGGGCTAAATAATGAGTTAGGTTGGGAGGTCTCAAAGTTGGGCTGGGCCACATTTTTTTGTTTGATTGAATCTTTTTTTCCTTTTATTTTTTAATTTTTTCTTTTAATATTTGGTTGATTTTGAATTGGTCTTTATAATTTATTTTAGTTCACTTTATATGAGGTTATTACTGTCTCAAATAAATATCATGGTATCTGATTGGTGCTTAACTTTGCTGGAGATGATTTTTGTTATCATATTTTTAAGCAAAAACAAAGCGGTTAAACCTAGTAGAGTTCATGATCCAGGTTAAGGGTTTGGTGAGTTAAGATGTGAAGGTTGGGTCGATCCAACATGTTATCGTCTCAATATTAGAAAACTAAAATAAAATAAAAGATGTCATCTTGAAATTTTTTAAAAAGCCAAAACGTGCTTCTTAGTTGTTTTATGGGTAGTTTTTAGACTAGTCAAATTAATCAAGCATGTCGAGACAACTTTCATGAAGGTTAATTTTAAACTCGAGCTAGAAAAATAGCCTATTATATAGATTTCAAGATTGGCTTTACATGTTCGAGTTTAATAATATTGATAAATAACTATCTACGAACTTGACTCTTTTTTTTTAAATGATTAAAAGGTTTGAGAAATTATTCTTGCATCCAAAAATTCGAATGAATTGTTGTATATTAGAAAAGAAGCGTATTATATGTAAAATTTTCCATGTGCAAAAATGCTTCTGCATGCTACAAACACAGGTGTCTTCTAAAACTCTTATATTTTTCAATATTTATTTTTAATTCTAATTATTTGTATTATTGCTTTTAGTTGTTGATTTATTGTAGATAAAGGAAACAAAAATCTATGTTGCCTTTGTTTGCCTAATTCTTTCCAATTAATCTTCTAACAGCTTCACCACTTTCCTTCATTGCACCACTCTCTATTATCACTACAGGGAAAATTTAACCACCAAAATAGTCTCATAGAACAATCAAGCTGTTAGTCCCATCTCTATTTTTTCTCGTTTAATAAATCATTATTTAAGTTTGTCAAGTATTTCTATAGTTATCAAGCATTTATGACAGGAATTGAGAATAAATTGGTTTGAAATACTCAACACTCATTGTATTTATGTGAGCTGTTAAAGATGAGGTTTCTGTGACTTGTGCTCGATTAAAAGATAATTAATAGCATGCCAGGAAGCCACTGCTTTTTATCCATCCAGTGCCGTTGTGAATTTATTGGATCTTGGAACAAAACACTTGATGGCCGGATGTTATGAAACTACTAACCATTAATGGAAGAAATTATCATAGATCTAAGCTAATATATCTCAATCAAACAGTAATGATTTAGGTTATCCTTCATTAACTCACGTCTAATGTCCCCACCATCTTCTCTTTAACAGCATCACATATTCCAAAGGCAGAGCTCTGGTTTGCAAATTATAATTGCAGTTATAATTAAAAAAAAAAAACATTAAAAGATTTGGTGATTCAAGTGTTCACTTAGAGGCAATCAACTATTCACTAGACTAGTTCTAAGCTACACACCACCTCGACTGGCTTTTTTTTCCAGATATGTCTGGTCCAGGAGCTGCTAGGTGCTTTGTTCAACTAATGTTTTCCTATGTTCCTATGAATTTCCTGCCTCATGTGCCCTTTTTTCCATCCAAGACACCAAGAGCTGCATTATTTCTTGTGTTATAGAATAGCTTATGTTTGTCTTTTTAGCTCACAGGGTTTGCACGTCTTATCAGTCTTTATTCTCTTTCTTTTTTATTTGCATCTTCGGCTTGCTGGTGTGCTAGCGTTTGTTGATCGATCTTGATATTTGTGGGCTCTAATTTGTAGGTTAGTCTTCCCTTGATTTGTGCAACGGAGTGATTGTCCATGAAATGCGTTTCGGCAAGTTATGCAGATATATTGTTGTTTGTGTTGGGAGGGGTGCTTACTATACTTTTTTTTCATCTAGGTAGGACTGGTTTTTGTTAGCTAGCCATCCCATCTTCTTTGTGGATGGGTGTATCGATCGGCAAGGTCCTCAATATGCAACTAGGTTAGGTAATGACATCTTTCTATTTGGTTTGGTATATTTGACTTATTTCTACAAGTATATATGTAACCAAGTGGGGGCCTTAGAATTAGAAAAAATGAAGATGTGTGGTTACTTGGTTCATGAATCGTGATCTCTTCATTTTTTTCTATTCATTTTTTCATTTTTTTTTAATTTTATTTCCAAATTTTTTTATTGAATTCTTCTCTGACTTAATTTCATCATATAAAATTTTAAATTATTGTAGAAGGATAATATTTAAAGAGAAGAGGGACTGTAATGTAAAGCATGAAAAAAGAAATGCATGACCAATCTCTAAGGTCTTAAAATTTTGATTTTGATTCAAAAATTTATTTTATTTATTTTATAGTCCTTAGATTTAAGAAAACAAAGAAAAAGTTGCTAGAAAATAACGAAATAGAGATAAAGTGATCAATTAGTTATATTCCATACACAAAAATAAAAGCGATCTTTGTGTCAATGAATTTTTCTTCTTGAGAATAGTTCAATGAAGATGGCATCTCCTTGTCTTTTAGAGTAGATTGGGATCCATTTGTTTTTTTATTCTATTGATTTTTATTTTTAGAGTGATTTTGGGGTGTTTTGAGGTTGTTAAGTGCTCTTTTAAGGATCATATTATATTTAAAGGTGTTTTTAAGCAGAATGAGTTGAAAATTAGATTTTTAGGGCCCAAAAACTTATCCTGATTTTCAATCATCCGACATATCAAATAATGCAGGTCACTTATCACTATAGGCGACTTGTCGCTATTTGTTTTTTTTTTTAAAAAACAAGCATCTAGTCTTAATAATAATAAAAAAAGCCCATGCCCACACTTGGGAATTTTATTTTATTTTTTCCTCACTAGAATAATAAGAATCAAACATCTAAAAAACATAATTTCTTCTAGTTTGTTTGGAAGTGTGGTTGTGGTTGCTTTTCAAAGTGTTTTTCACTTATAAATATATCAAAATAATATTTTTTTTATCTTTTAAAAACTAAAGCATCAAAATGATCTAAAAACATCAAAAAATAATATTAATTTAATTCTTGTGTTACAAAATGCGTTTGTTAATATTAATTTAATTCAAAGTGCGTTCGTTGTTGATCGATCTTGATATTTGTGGGCTCTAATTTGTAGGTTAATCTTTCCTTGATTTGTGCAATGGAGTGATTGTCCATGAAATGCGTTTCGGCAAGTTATGCAGATATATTGTTGTTTATGTTGGGAGGGGTGCTTACTATACTTTTTATTCATCTAGTTAGGGCTGGTTTTTGTTAGCTAGCCATCCCATCTTCTTTGTGGATGGGTGTATCGATCGGCAAGGTCCTCAATATGCAACTAGGTTAGGTAATGACATCTTTCTATTTGGTTTGGTATATTTGACTTATTTCTACAAGTATATATGTAGCCAAGTGGGGGCCAAATTAAGAAGTACATGATTTGGTCATTGAGTTGCCATAATGATACACAAGGGAATGATGAAGTTTAGATTGAATGAAAGGAGGATTAGGATACATAATAAAAGTGGATTCAAGAGAAGTTTGATGGGCTAAGTCAAGAGGTTTGAGTTAAAAAGGTTCAAATCTTCCAATCTAAGCCTTTGTCTACCTTTTGGTTCATATTTGGAGCTACAAAAGAATTTTGGATGTGATTCCGATTGGGTTGGAAAATACATATTTATACTTTTCTATCCATATATGATAGGCCTGTTAATTCATCAGTAGAAGAGAGAACAACGTGTTTGAAGTTGGGCCTAGACTTTGCGAGCAAAGTGTGAAAACAGAAAATATATTATATCCTTAAGAATTATGGATTCCATTTACTATAAGGAGTCCTTAATGCTATTGAAAAATTATACGGCAACCTTTGACTTACTTATTTTACAAAGATTCTATATCAAACAATAAGAACTAATTGGTCATAAATTAATTTTTATTTTATAAGGCATCAGGCCTTTGTTCAATATGAATTCTTCAACAGTTATTTCTCTTGGGTATTTTTCATTATCATATATGGCAAAGGATGAAAAAGAATCTTAGACTATTATTTTATTTATTTTTATTATTTTAAACCTAATTTTAATTAATTTGGGCTTTATTTAAATTGGGTGCATGTTTGACCGATTAGTTTTAAGGTTTACATACAAATACTTTTATCTAAGGTAACAAAGTTGCTGCATTTTGTGCGTGCTCTGTAAGTTATTCTCATATTTTGATTCTTGATTGAAATACTTAAATTTATTGAAGGATTGACAATATTTGTAGCGTTTTCTATACTTCTCGTTCGCATCTTGATATAAGTGAAAGGTGGTCTTCTTTATGGTCTTGGTTTTTCAAAATAAGGTTCTTGTTATATGAAGTTTAATTTCAAACTTGATCTTAGCTTCATTAGGAGGACATCAATTTTTTTAGTTTGTGGATTATATTCATAGGATTCACATCAGTCAATTTTTTATACTTATTATAGAAATGTTAAAAAACTCATTTACAACCACTACACAATCTCTAATGACTGTATTTGTTAAACATTGTTCTTACGCTAATGACTGTATTAGTTAAACATTGTTCTTACCACATCTTCTTTTATTTCTTTGTTGTAGTTTACAAGAATATGTTTGTTTTTGCGTTTATTTTTTTTTTTGGTATTCTTAATTAAATCAGTTTTTAAATTTTTTTTTTCACAACTAATAAAAAGATTACTCCATTGTCAACTATTTCATCCAATCTTCCATTATAAATACTTTTGAAGCTGAATATTCATAAACCCATCCGGTTTCTTCTATCTAAAATTGATCGACATCCTCAAAAAACATTATGGCATCTTCTATAGAAAATCACGTCAGTCAAGTTGAAGAAGCGGAAGATGAAAACTTTGGATATGCCATGCAACTAGCTTTGAGCTCAGTGCTACCCATGACTCTACACACGGCGATTCAGCTTGGCATCTTTGAGATCATAGCCAAAGCAGGTCCAGATGTCAAACTCTCTGCTGCAGATATCGCAGCCACGTTGCCCACAGATAACCCCGATACACCAAAGATGCTGGACCGTATTCTAAGGCTCTTGGCTAGCCACCAAGTGCTTTGTTGTTTTGTCGATGGCTCGGAGAGGTTCTACAGTCTGGCTCCTGTGTCCATGTACTTTGTGCGCAACCAAAATGGTGTTTCTTTGGCCCCCTTCATGGCCTTGAATCAAGAAAACGTCATCTTACAGAGCTGGTTTGTCACTCCCTATCTATTGTCACATTTTTTCTATTTAATTTTTGCTTGCTTCAATTTACTATAATAATATTAGTAAATATTGTACCTCGTATTATCACTTCTCTCCCCTATCTCTCTCTATTTTGTTGATAAGGGCAGCTAGCTAATGTCAATGTTTAACCGTTTCCTGCTAGGTCTCAACTAAAAGATGCAGTTCTTGAAGGAGGAGTTGCGTTTCACAGAGTCCATGGAGTACATGCCTTTGAGTACAATGGCTTGGACCCGAGGTTCAATCAGGTATTCAACACAGCAATGTACAACCAAACCACTGTTGTAAATGGAAATATGATTGAGAAATACAATGGTTTCAAGAACCTGAAACAGCTGGTTGATATTGGTGGTGGCTTGGGACACACTATGAAGGCAATAACCTCTAAATATCCCCATATCAAGGGTATCAATTTCGACTTGCCACATGTTATAGAGCATGCGCCGGCCTATCCTGGTATGTTTTGTTCCTCCTCTCCTTACGTTTAATTTATGGTAATTGTTAAATTTTATTCTTTCTGGTTCCGCTGATACTTGCTCATGTTTCTGTCAGTGATTAAGGTTAATCAAACACTGTGGGAAAATTAAATTGACAAATTGAGAGAATTTAGGAAAACATGATAACATGCTCCGTATTCATTAATGAATCTGCCTGAAACTTCAAACCTCGTACGACCAAAATCTGAAATTTGAGGTGCCACAATCTAAAACATGACAAGCCACACATATACTTTACCCATAAAAATGTTTTCAGTGAACCCAAAAGAAAAGAAGAGAAGTTTGCAGAGAATCACAGGCTTTACAGGACAAGGAAAAGACTAGACAATGAAAGACTTGGTCATAGATGTGGGAACTGGTTTCTCATGCAGGTGTGGAGCACGTGGGAGGAGATATGTTTGACAGTGTTCCCAAAGGAGACGCCATTTTCCTGAAGGTACCAAAATTCTGACGGCATATAATCTACTTGCTCAATTTTAGACACCAAAATCACTAATAACGACTAATGGATATATAATCTTATAGTGGATACTCCATAATTGGAGTGATGATCACTGCTTGAAGTTGTTGAAGAACTGCTACAAAGCTATTCCAGAGGATGGGAAGGTAATTGTTATGGAATCAGTTCTTCCGATCACGGCCAAGGCAAGCCCTGCTGCGAAAGCGATCTCGCAACTTGATGTACTGATGATGATGTCTCAAAACCCAGGAGGGAAAGAACGGACTGAAGATGAATTCATGGCCCTGGCCACTGCAGCTGGATTCCGTGGCATCAAATTTGAAACCTTTGTTTGTAATTTTTGGGTCATGGAGTTCTTCAAGTAGATTACTGCTTAAAATTGCATTTTGCAGAAATTGGAGTATGCATTACCAGTTTCTACCAGAATTGAAGCGTTCATGACTGCCCGTGTGGAACGATATTTATGGAATAAATAAAATAGCTGTTCATCAGCTTTTAGCATTCCCAAGATAGAAGTTTGATGAGCTACATGCTTTGCAAATAGTTATTGTATTTTTGTTGCAACCATGCATTCCTATCCATGTATGAACGTGAAAAAAAAAACAAATTAATATGTTGAATAATAATAAGTGGTGATTGTGGATCCCAAATAATTATAAATGATTGGTGTATTATGAGTGTTACGTTCAGGCAATGGAACTAACTCTATACTAATAGCTGAAAGGAGCTTCATTGTTCATGAATCGTGATCTCTTCATTTTTTTCTTTTCATTTTTTCATTTTTTTAAAATTTTATTTCCATATTTTTTATTGAATTCTTCTAATTTCATCATATAAAATTTTAAATTATTGTAGAAAGATAATATTTAAAGAGAAGAGAGGACTGTAATGTAAAGCATGAAAAAAGAAATGCATGACCAATCTCAAAAGACTTAAAATTTTGATTTTGATTCAAAAATTTATTTTATTTATTTTTTAGTTCTTAGATTTAAGAAAAGAAAGAAAAAGTTGCTAGAAAATAGCAAAATAAAGATAAAGTTGTCAATTAGTTACATTTCATACACAAAAATAAAAGTAATCTTTGTGTCAATGAATTTTTCTTCTTGAGAATAGTTCAATGAAGATGGCATCTCCTTGTCTTTTAGAGTAGATTGGGATCCATTTTGTCAAAGAACCATCTCATCTGACGGATCAAATAATGCAGGTCACTTATCACTATAGGCGACTTGTCTCCAATTTTTTTTTTTTAAAAAAACAAGTATCTCATCTTAATAATAATAATAAAAAGCCTATGCCCACTCTTGAGAATTTTTATTTTATTTTTTCCTCACTAGAACAATGCTTTGCTTTTGCCCCTTTTTTTATATAATTTTTTATTTTATTTTACAATAATCTAATCTTTTTTTTATTATTTTTTCTTGCAATTTCATCCTTTAACATGTGATTGGTGAAATTATGCTTCATGTTTTTTTTGTAATTCTTTTTTATAGAGCTATCACAATCTCATGACATGAGTAACGAGTTTGGAAGGTTAACTCACATTGACTAGAGTGGTTTTTTTTTTTTGTTTTTTGTAGTTGTCTTTTTTTTTTTCAATTTCATCTTTCAACATTGGATTAATTGTGAATTAAGCTTCATAATTTATTTTAATTAGTTTTTTATTGGTTATTACGATCTCATGACTCAAATCACGGATTTGACAAGTTAATACATTAGCAATACCTTGATTTTTTATATTAAAAAGAATTTGATCCAATATATTGTTATAACCTAATTTTTGACCATTTTTATTTTAATTGTTATTATTATTTTATTTACTGAAAAGGATAAAAATGATGATGATGATAAAAAAATAATAATGATAAAAAAAACAAAACAAAAAAACGATAAAAAAAACAAGTAAAATGAGATAAATGAAGAATGAATTAAAATTTGGGTTAAGAGCAACATGATTAGAAGTTTTGGGGTTTAATTAAACTTTGAAATTAATCTAATTAAGCTTGGAATTAATTTAATTAATCCAATTAAGGGTTTGGTTGGAGAATTGATAAGTTTTAAGACTTAATTGAGCTTGAAATTAATTTAATTCATCCAATCAAGGGTTTAATTGGAGAATTGATAAGTTTTGAGACTTAATTAAGCTTGGAATTAATTTGGAATTAATTTAATTCATCCAATCAAGGGTTTAATTGGAGAATTGATAAGTTTTGAGACTTAATTAAGCTTGGAATTAATTTAATTCATCCAATCCAGGGTTTAATTGGAGAATTGATAAGTTTTAAGACTTAATTGAGCTTGAAATTAATTTAATTCATCCAATCAACGGTTTAATTGAAGAAATGATAAGTTTTGGAACTTAATTGAGCTTGAAACTAGTTTAAATTAATTAAATCATGGGCTTAATTGGAGAATTGATAAGTTTTAGACTTAATTGGACTTTAGATTTAATTAAATTACTGAAATCAGGGACTTAATTGAAGAAATAGCAAAGTTTGGGGTTAATTGGGGGTCTAAATTGCAAAATTAAAATCCAAGGACTACATTGAAAAAGGCGCGCATATGCAGGGGCCAATTACAGTTTAAACCAGGGGTTTAATTATAAGACTTTCAAAACTGCATGGGTCGAAACGAAAAATGGCTAAACGACGTCGTTTTGAAGACTGTTCATCTTCTTCTCCTTTAAGCCAGTGACTGTTTTCTACAATAAAGGGGGCCGAACGTTGCAGCAGTAATCGTCGACCGTTAGCTTTAGTTATGGGTGCCTTAATGGTGGCCGACCGTTGGCTTACCGTCCGTTATCAACCCGGCGAGCCCTATATAAACCGAGCAGCACCGAGGAACAAAGGGTTGGAGAGAGTGAGATAAAAAACAGAGGAGAGAGACAGAAAAAAAACCGAAACAAGACGGACACAAATAAACCAGAGGGATCCTTAAGTTTTCTGGTTAAACCCAAGACCAGAAGTGAGCCGTTCCCTCACCAATATCAGCCTAAAACAACAATAAACGAAACTGACCGAGAGAGAGTATAAGTTCGTTCTGAAAACAGAGCAAAAGAAACGAAGAAGAATAAACAGAAATAGAGATGCAGGAAAGGAATACAACGTGAAAAGCAGAAGGTGTAAGAAGAAAGTCGAAGGCATAAGCGTCGTCCTTAGCAATCACGCGCAAATTCCCTGCAAACGAACCAAGTAAGTCTCCTGCTCTGTTTTCCCACTTTGCCTTATTTCATTTTTGCCGACTGTGCTTAATTCAATAGCAGGGCCATGCACGCGTGATTTAGATCACGCGTGCCTAGTGTGTCCCAGCCGGGTCACTGGTTTGGGCCAGTGACCGGTCGGGCCGGGCGGGTCGAGCCAACCCCCATGAGGGCTGAGCTGGGCCCAGCCCCAAAAACATAAAAAATAAAAAAATAAAAAATAGAAAAATATGTGTATGCATGAATAAAAAATAATATAAATCTACTGGTTTATTCACCAAGCCTTGAGTCGGGAATAAAATACTTGGTTTAAATTTATATTATTTTTAATTCGTTATATTTTATTTTATTTAGCAAAAAAAAAAAATAAAAAAATATATATGTGCATGTATAAAATTTTTTATTGGTGTATTCCCTGACGCTAGAGTCAGGAATAAAAAGACTGATTTAATTTGTTTGTTTTGTTTATTTGTTTTTTTATTGTACTACATAAAAAATAAAAAATATGTGGACGTGTAATCAAATGATTTTAGCTTGTTTGTTTGTTCGCTAGCGTTAGAGTCAGGAACAAAAAAAATATTAATTTGAATTTATTTTATAGCTACGCAATAGTTACCAACGCCAGAGTTGGAATTATCCGTAGTTGAATATTCACTGACGCCAGAGTCAGGAATATTATGAATAAATCATTAGAACGTAAACCAATAAAGATTTAGCAATTTAAGACAAAAAACAGCAATGCAGTTTGCCTTAGGCAGAACGTTTAAGGGGTGATAATATCTTTCCTTTTTACGTAACACGATCCGAACCATAGAATCTCTGCTGACTAGTTAGGGTTCCTAATGACCATAATACTAGGTGGCGACTCCCCAAACAAGATATTTTCCCCTAAAAGAACATGATGCCAGAAATTGTTCTTTTTCCATAATCGAGAGAATTATTTTTGCGGGCCGCGATGTCGAAAGTCTTGACGGAATGGTGACTCCACTGGGGACTAGGACTAAGCTTTTTTTTTTTGTTTTTTTTATCGCTATGTTTTCTTTTATTGCTAAATATTTTATTTTTATTTTTTATTTTTATTTTTATGTTTATTTTTATTTTTATGTTTATTTATTTTATTTATTTATTTTTTTTTTTTTTTTTTTGTTGTTGGTGTTTATCAAGTTTTTGTTTTATTTATTTATTTATTGTTTATTATTATTTATTATGCATTTTTGTGTTTTTTTATTATTATTTTATTTTTTTGTTCTTTTTACTGCTTTAGCATGCATAATCATTCATATTTATCATGCATATATGTTAATACGAACGTCATTCAAACTCGTTTTTTTTTATATATACGTGCGGTATCAACTTTAAGATAAGTGGAGGAGTAACGGCACCCCAATGGCTTTAGCCTGGGTAAGGCTCGCGAAACTATCCAACTCTCGCATGATTTGTTTGCTCGATAGTGGTTGACATGCCAAACTGATTTTACTTAGGGCCTCTGTCTTCACGCTGCTTGTAAACCTCATATCAACCTTTCGAGGGCGATCACTGAGCATGCGAAAGACCTTTGAGACTAGACAGTCAAACTACCCAGATGCATTTAATGGTTAGAACATATTCTTTAGGTGGGTCCCTGTATAATTCCACTGAGATAAGCATAACATTTAAGCATTTTCATTACAGGACTTTCGGGTGACATAATGACCGTTATTCGGGAGGTAACCACTGTTGAGTATGGACTCGAATCTGAATCCTTGCAAATGACCGAGGGAGACTGCCTTAGACCAAATACCAGTGGGACATCGCTACTCAAAGATGTCAGGTGCATAATAAATGACACTAGCAGATTGTTTTCACTCACTAAGTATCAGATAGATGAAGCAGAATTTGCTATGAAGTATGGGAGGATTTTGCACCTTTTGAAGGTGCCAGTTTTGCCATCAGCTATAAAAGCCATGATACATTTTTGGGATCCTGATTACCGTCGTTTTACTTTCCAAAATGTCGACATGACACCTACTGTTGTTACTTAATTTTGGACCCCACGTGCTGAAGATGGTGTATACCTCTTTTGAACAGAGTGTAGGAGTTTAGCTCATATTCACCAAAAGATTGACAAAGGCACATAAAGAAATATTTTGAAACCTTGTTTGAGTTGTTTTCTGCTCTTTTTATCCTTCCCCTTTACTACCAAAATCATCAGGTTTTCTTAGTTTGATCAGGAGTCTTCATAATGCTAAATTCATTCTTTTTTATCTGGTCTTTAAGGTTGAATAAATCCCTCAGAATTTGCACTAAAAAATAGTTCTGCTGCTGTCGCAATTTTTTGATTCCAACTTAGGCTCTGATTCTGACTCAGTTTCGTACAATATCTGACCATCCTAGGTATATCCTGTCACTCATTACATATTGAAAAATTGATGTACACCTTTATTAGGTCCTAGGGATCATTGTTCTTAGAGCAGATTCTCATTTAGATTTGGATGCTCAGTATTGTCAGATCAAGAACCTTTTTGACCAACTAGATTACTACCAGTTTCTGTTCTGTAAAAAGATTTTATCTCACTTCGACTCCTTCATCAAAGTTGTAGTCCTAGATGCGTAGATGAATTTGAACTTTTGAATCACTTGATTTCGATATCAGAGGCCTAAGATGTTCCCGTTTGAATATCTAACGTGAAGGTAGAGAATTCTGCCGCGAGAAGGATATTGACCCGAGTCTGCACTAAAAAAAATCTATTTTTGGCCTAGTTTTTGTGATTTTTGTTCTTAGTTCATACTCTCAGTCATATCAGGATTCTCGGCATTCATCAGTTTTTGAGTTAGACCCGAGGATCCCTTTCAACCAACCAAATTACTGCTAGATTTGCTTCCGAAAAGATTTTATCTCACTTCGACTTCTTCATCAAAGTTTTAGTCCTAGATGCATAGATGAATTTGGGCTTTTGAATCACTTGATTTCGATATCAAAAGCTCAAGATATCCCGTTTGAATATCTAGTGTTGAAAGCAGGGATTCCTGGCCGCAAGAAGGGTTTTTTTTTTTTTTGCCCAAGTTCGCGGGACTGATTCGAAGGATTTTTTTGGATCAAGGACTGAATCGAAAAGTGCTAAAATGAGGGATTGAATTGAAGAAGGACATTGAAAGCTGGAGAGGGGGGTTGGATCATCATAAATGACAGGATTTTTACCACACCGAATAAGGAAAATAGGACCTTGTAACTGCACCCTCCAGTTGATTTCTTTCTTTTTTTCTCTGCTGTTTTTCTTTCTCATCAATCCTGATTTTTGGAGCTGAAGACCACGTTTTTGTTGCCTCATTTCAAAGGGAGCAGCTGGCCCTATGGAAGGAAAGAAAAGAGCCACACCCTCCTCTAAAACTGGAAAGAAATCAGACGTAAAGCATCAACACAAAATCAGAATATTGCAGTTTCCTTTTTGCGTTTTTTTTCACTGCAAATCAGTAGGGATTTGCGTCCTAGGATTAATGCATTGAATCCTTCCTAAATAGAGGCATATTTAGACTATATATAAGCCCTTCTAATGACCTAAAAGGGGAGGCAAAAAGAGAGCAGAAAAATAGCAAAAGAGGGTAAAAAAACGCAGAAAAGAGAGCATAAAAAGGAGACAGAAAATGGAAAAAGAGAAAAAAAAAAAGACAGCAAAATAAAGAGAAGGAAAACGCAAGTAACAGGGGAACAGAGGGGTTTCTTTCTTTGATCCATAGAGCCTTTGGTTCCCATACATCCTTTCGTCACTGTGAAAGAAACAAAAGAGAGGAGAAAGGAGAGGCAGGCGACGGGGAAACCAGTAGAAGCAAGAGAAGAAGAACGTTCAAATTCACCAGCACATCAGCTTCAGTATCCTTGTTTCTTCCGTCGTCTACCAGTAGCTAAGGAGGCACACGTGAGTTGTCTTTTGGTCTCTGGTTATTATTGGCTGCAAAAGGATCTGCAGGTATAGGCCCCAATCTCTCCTCTGTTTTTTTATACGCATTCGTTGGTCATTCGGTTGTGAAACTTTTTCTTCCCTCTGAATAGCTGATTTCTGTTTAGACCAAGCCAGCACTTGTCCCTTTCTTCCATTCGTTGGTCACAGAACTGTTACATTTAGGGGCTTTCCTTTTGTTTTCCTTACACCCGCTGGAGAAGAAATCAGCCGGCCATTGTTTTGTTTTTCTTAGTGATATGGGAAATGAATAAGGCAGTTTGTTTTTAAGGTGAGGAAATAATGGGGTTGTGAGGCACGGACATAGGGGTTGATTTCAAAATTTCAGTTTTAAAACTGTGGCTCCATCATGCATACGGTTTTATTCCTTTTCAGTTACAAAATTTTAAGTTGATTTGGCTTTGAAGGGTTTTTGTTTCGAATTGTTTCAAGCTTCTTGTAATTCTTATAATATGTAATTCTTATAATATGTATGATGGCTTGCTACTTTCCATTTTGATGTTTATGTCTAATTGTGATGTTGGTGTTTCGACAAAAATACAAAAAAAACATATTTTTATGTGTTGCATACGGCCAATACTCTAACATGTTTTGAACGCTCTTTTCTATACAAAAAATATTGGAAGTTTTGAAAATGTGTTTTCACATGGATTTCTTAAACACAAATAAAAAATATTATTTTCCTACATTTCTGGATTTTACAACATGTTTGTAAAACTCCTAAGGGTATTGGCCAATATTCCAAAAAAATATAAAAATTTATTTTGGGGGAATTCATCTATTATTCACCGCTAATGTTTGGATAAAGAAATCCTTAAAGGACGACTATCCAAAATATTATTGGGAATAATTTGTTATTATTCACTGTTAATATTTGGATAAAGAAACCCTGAGTGGTAAATATCCAAAATAATTTTCTAGGAATAATAAATCCTTACACATCTTTGAAAGAAGCCTTCATTATAATCGAGGACATTTCAATTTTTTTTACTCCACGGTTTATGAGCCGTGAGAGTATAAAACACTAAGGCAAAAATAGGCTTTTAAAGAGCCCTAAATTTCTAAATTTTTGTCCCTCCTCCTTGCGATTTACGAGTCCCAAACTCTTGAAGTACTAAGGGGAAAATGAGCTTTTAAAGCACACGGAACCTTCTTGGATTTCTATCTTAATAAATTTAGTTTGAGTCAAACCTAGGAAAACATATGAGATTAAAAAACAACAACAACACCATAGCAATTATAAGACAAACCAAACACTAAGCAGCTTACCTTAGGTAGGGCGTACTAGGGGTGCTAATACCTTCCCTTTACGCAACCAGTCCCTTGCCTTAGAATCTCTGAAAGACCAGATAGGTTTCCTAGTGACCATAATACTAGGTGGCGACTCCACTTTACACAAAAACAAAAAAAAAAAACCGCGAAATCAACTGATGGTCGCCGCGACGCCGCGCTCCGCTCGCGAGGGTGCGACAGGATGGCGACTCCACTGGGGATCCTTGGACTAAGCTTGGTAATTGTTTTTGTTATTATGCTATGTGTTGTTGTTTTTTTTACTATGAATGATAATTTGTTTAAAAGCTTTAGCATGCATCTTTACATTCTGTCATACATGATGTAGTCATTCATCACTTTACTATTATTTTCTTTTTGGAGAGCACACACATTAAACTTTAAGTTAAGTGGGGGACTAGCAGCTTGCCTTATGACTTGAGTCAAGGTTTAAGTTTGTGTAAACCCCAACTCTTTGCTGAGTGTTTAGACTGATAGTGATTGGTACACGTGCCATCCCACTATCTGCTGAACCCCCATATTGCCTTTACGAGGGTGATAACTAGGACAGCAAGAGACCCTTTTTAGAGACCAAGTAGTAAACCTACCCTACGTCTCACGTAAAGGAACTAGAACCTATCCTTAGGATGTATGCTCCATAATATCTTTTTGCATCCACACAAGCCTAAGCTCAAAGCATCTTGAATCTCAAGACCTTCATTCAAAAGCTAGCCAAGGGAGAGATGTTCCAGAGTTGGGAGACCCAAGAAGCTCCATAGGTGTTCAAATTTAATCAACAACGCTTGTTTGATCATGATATTGTGCTGTTTGCCTTTTTTCACTTTTTTAAATCGAGGTTCCAAATGTCAATGGAATTTTATCCTTGTTTTTTTTTTAGCCAAACTTTTCATTTTAATGAGATCATGCATTTTCAAAAGTTCATCTTTATGTTTTTACTATGCATTTACACATCACTTTTTGCTTTTAAAAACCTTAAAAGCAGATCTTCCATAACAAACACATGCACTTTACACCGAGAATAAATGGTCGAACTTTAAAGAAAATAACATTAGGGGATTCACAAAAATTAATAAGAACAACATGAACAAGCTTGGAAACCCGCTAAAGAGGAATTTGAAACCATAGATGTTGGCAATGAAAAAATCAAGAGAGAGTTGAAGATAGGGACTTTGATCACCCCTAAAGAAAGAGAAGAGTTGATTGCATTACTCCAAGATTATGTAGATTTTTTTTTTCCTGGTCCTACAAGGTTATGCCTGGTTTGTATAGGGTACCACTAGTAGAAGGATGCAAATCGTTTAAGCAAAGGTTGAGAAGGACCAATCTGAATGTCTTGATCAAGGTAAAGACATAAATTGAAAAGCAGTGGAATGCTGGTTTTCTAGAAATAGTCAAGTATCCGTAATGTGTGTCCAATATAGAAGGAGTACCCGAAGAGGAAGATAAAATTAGAGTTTGTGTGGACTTTAGGGACTTAAACCGGACTAGCCCTAAAAACATTTTTTCTCTACCACACCTAGATATGTTGGTTGACAATGCATCATGTAGCTACACATATTCCTTTATAGATGGATTTTCTGGCTACAATAAGATAAAAATGACGCAAGAGGATAAGGAGAAGAAACCTTTGTAACACTGTGGGGAAGCTTTTGCTACAAAGTCATGCCATTTGGGTTAAAGAATGTCAGGGCCACCTACCAAAGGGCCATGGTGGCTCTATTTCACGACATGATGCAAAAAGAGATTAAAGTATACGTGGATGACATGATTGCTAAATCTAGAGAGGGAGAGAATCCTTCCAAATATTGAAGGAATTATTTGAAAGACTAAGGAAGTACAAGTTGAGGCTTAACCATGCAAGGTGTTCATTCGGGGTGAAATCGGGAAGTTGTTGGGATTTAGGATGAGTGACAAAAGGATAGAAGTGGACCTTGGTTAAGTAAAGGCTATTCAATCTATGCCAACTCCCAAGGATGAGAAGGATGTAAGAAAGTTCTTAGAAAGTTCTTAGAAAGATAACTATTTTTATCCCATTCTTTATTTCCTTAACAATTTTTAATAGTTGTAATAGACTCGATTTTGATTAGTGAAAGGAAAATGGCAAATCAAGGATGAGAAGTTGAGACCTTACCAAGAATAACTGTCTAAATTGGCTAGAGAATTTGAGGAAATAAAGTTCACCCATCTAGGAAGGGAAGGAAACCATTTTGCTAACGCTTTGGTCACGTTAGTTTCTATGGCTAGAATAGACTTTGGGCATAAGGTACAGTCGGTACACATTGATATAAGAAATAACCTAGCTCATTGTTGCTCAATTGAGAGAGAAATAGATGGAAACCCTTGTACCATTGATATCAAGAATTTCATCCAAAACCAAACATATCCCATGGGGGCATCCACAATCGACAAGAAGACTTTGAGGAGGTTGGCAATGGATTTCTATCTTGATAGGGAAACTTTGTATAAGAAATCATCTGACGGAACATTGTTGAGATATTTGGATGACGTGGAGGCAAAAGGTGGTGAAGCAATTTATGAAAAGAGATTTGATCTATCGATATGGTCCACTAGAAAAGATTATATCTAATAATGCCCAGAACTTCAATGGTAAGATGACAATAGAACTCTACGCTAGATGAAAAATCAAGCATTCCAATTCCTCGCCATATAGGCCAAAGATGAATGGTGCGGTAGAAGTTGTTAACAAGAATGTCAAGAAGATTATTCAGGAGATGATATTCACCTACAAGGATTGGCATAAGATGTTGTTATTGGCCCTTCACGCGTACTGCATCGCAGTCTGAACCTCAATAGGAGCCACCTCACATATGTTGGTATATGGAATGGAGGCGATGATGCTTTTAAAAGTTGAAATCCCCTCATTAAGAGTATTGATAGACTCTAAGCTAGAAGAGGTAGAGTGGGTAAAAGTTAAATATAAATAGTTGAATCTGATCAGTAAAAAGAGGATAGCTGCAATCTATCATCATCACGGATGACCAAATCATATGATAAGAAGGTCTGACCTCGAGGATTCCATGAGGAGATCTTGGTCTTGGAGAAAATATAGCCTTTACCAGGAGAAGATCAGAGTAAATGGGTGCCAAACAATAAGGGCCCTTACGTGGTCAAGAAAGCGTTCTCGGGAGGAGCTTTATTGTTATCTAGAATGGATTGAGAAGATCTTGTTAGACATGTGAATGCTGACTCTATAAAGAAATACTATGCTTCCAGATCCATAAAATAAAGTTCGGCCATGAATTCTCTCTATAAAGAACCTTTTCTTCATAAAACGCATGATCTCATAGCATTCAAAATCTTTTACTTAAAAGAATTGTTTTTACACATGACTAAGAAGATGACTCCATCAATTCTCAAATTGAAGGGATCCAAACCAAATTTAAACCTGATAGGTATTGCACACCACACTAGGGGGCAAAAAGTGCATATAAGGGTCCATAGTGAACCAAAGCCCAAAGGGGTATCATCATTAGAACTTCTGAAACACCTTTTATGAGAGTTGCTTAAAAAAAATATGATGATTGCATTGAAAGTTTTAGTTTTCATGAACAAAACCAATTTTTTTGAGTTTTCCTTTTAAAAGTAATTTCTCAAAAAATGGAAAAGGCAATTAAAACATTGGCAAAAGTATAATACAAAGCAACGTTTAATGGAGTAAGAAAGGGCCCCATAAGGAACTGGAGATCTCTTCATCAAGCATGAAAAGGATAGGAAATATAGCGCATGAAGCATATTTCAGTTCAAGAGGATAGGTCGATACAAACAAATGGAAACAAGAGCTCAAGAAGTCCACAACGGAAAGAGGGGACCTATATTTCCAAAAATAGGTAACAAAAAACATGCATGCTATATTGTCATAACACTAACCTGGCAGGAAAGGTGTGACGAAAGCCAAATAGTTCCAAGTTTTGGGACTCACGAGATACAGAATCTCAGGTCAACGGAACTACGGAAAAGAATATGAATTGTGAGCCGGCACTGTTTCACTCCTCGAGGTAAGATGATTTCTTTTGAAGTTCAAAACGGGCAGGTCACCCGATATTGAGACCATTTTTTTGAAAAAAAAATGTGAGTTTTTCTAAAAATTTTAAAATAGAAAGGTCATCCGATTTTGAGACCATTCCCTAGAAAAAGCATGGAGTTTTTCTAAAAAAATAAAAATAAAAATAAAATAAAATGGGCAGGTCTCCAGATATTGAGACCCCTTTCTAAAATCATTTTCTCTTACATCTGGGTAGGTCACCCATCATAATGAGACCATCATTTTCCACCTGGGTAGGTCACCCATCACAATGAGACCATTTTTTCTGGGTAGGTCACCCATTAGAATGAAACCACCATTTTTTCTGGGTAGGTCACCCATTAAGATGAGACCATTCTCCATTTTTTTTTACCTGGGTAGGTCACCCATTATAATGAGGCCATTCTTCCCCCTGGGTAGGTCACCCATAAGAATGAGACCACTCTTCCCCCTTTCCACTTGGGTAGGTCACCCATCACAATGAGACACCATTTTTTCTGGTAGGTCACCCATTAGAATGAGACCATTCTCCATCTTTTTTTTTTTACCTGGGTAGGTCACCCATTATAATGAGGCCATTCTTCCCCCTGGGTAGGTCACCCATAAGAATGAGACCACTCTTCCCCTTTTCCACTTGGGTAGGTCACCCATCACAATGAGACCATTTTTTCTGGGTAGGTCACCCATTAGAATGAGACCATTCTCCATCTTTTTTTACTTGGGTAGGTCACCCATTATAATGAGGCCATTCTTCCCCTTGGGTAGGTCACCCATAAGAATGAGACCACTCTTCCCCTTTTCCACTTGGGTAGGTCACCCATTAGAATGAGACCATTCTCCATCTTTTTTTTTTACTTGGGTAGGTCACCCATTATAATGAGGGGCCGGTTACCTGATATTGAAACCGTTTCTTAGAAAAGCGTGGAGTTTTTTAAGAATTTTAAGATGGGTCGGTCACCTGATACTGAGACCGTTTCTTAGAAAAGCGTGGAGTTTTCTAAGAATCTTAAGATGGGCAGGTCACCCGATATTGAGACCATTCCTTAGAAAAGCGTGAAGTTTTCTAAAGAATTTTAAGAGGGGCCGGTGACCTAATATTAAAACTGTTTCTTAGAAAAGCATGGAGTTTTCTAAGAATTTTAAGATGGGCCGGTTACCTGATATTGAGACCGTTTCTTAGAAAAGCATGGAGTTTTCTAAGAATCTTAAGATGGGCAGGTCACCCGATATTGAGACCATTCCTTAGAAAAGCGTGGAGTTTTCTAAAGAATTTTAAGAGGGGCCGGTTACCTGATATTGAAACCGTTTCTTAGAAAAACGTGGAGTTTTCTAAGAATTTTAAGATAGGCCTGTCACCTGATATTGAGACTGTTTCTTAGAAAAGCGTGGAGTTTTCAAAGAATCTTAAGATGGGCAGGTCACCCGATAATCGGACCATTTCAAAAAAAAATTGAAGTTTTTCTAGAAATCTTAAGTAAGCAGGTCATCTGATAGGGAGATCATTGTTTAGGAAAAGCAGTGAGATTTAGCAGGATCAGATGGTTTATCTTTACAACACTTACTACGCAAAGCGCTTGACAAGTTTTGCTTCGTAAGCATTGTAAAGAGGGGGCAACTGTTGTTACTCAATTTTGGACCCCACGTGCTGAAGACGGTGTATACCTCTTTTGAACAGAGTGTAGGAGTTTAGCTCATATTCACCAAAAGATTGACAAAGGCACATAAAGAAATATTTTGAAACCTTGTTTAAGTTGTTTTCTGCTCTTTTTATCCTTCCCCTTTACTACCAAAATCATCAGGTTTTCTTAGTTTGATCAGGAGTCTTCATAATGCTAAATTCGTTCTTTTTTATCTGGTCTTTAAGGTTGAATAAATCCCTCAGAATTTGCACTAAAAAATAGTTCTGCTGCTGTCGCAATTTTTTGATTCCAACTTAGGCTCTGATTCTGACTCAGTTTCGTACAATATCTGACCATCCTAGGTATATCCTGTCACTCATTACATATTGAAAAATTGATGTACACCTTTATTAGGTCCTAGGGATCATTGTTCTTAGAGCAGATTCTCATTTAGATTTGGATGCTCAGTATTGTCAGATCAAGAACCTTTTTGACCAACTAGATTACTACCAGTTTCTGTTCTGTAAAAAGATTTTATCTCACTTCGACTCCTTCATCAAAGTTGTAGTCCTAGATGCGTAGATGAATTTGAACTTTTGAATCACTTGATTTCGATATCAGAAGCCTAAGATGTTCCCGTTTGAATATCTAACGTGAAGGCAGAGAATTCTGCCGCGAGAAGGATATTGACCCGAGTCTGCACTAAAAAAAATCTATTTTTGGCCTAGTTTTTGTGATTTTTGTTCTTAGTTCATACTCTCGATCATATCGGGATTCTCAAGATTCGCCGCTTTTGAGTTAGACCTGGGATCCCTTTCGACCAACCAAATTATCGCTAGATTCTCGTTACGAAAAAGATTTTATCTAAATTCGACTTCTTCATCAAAGTTTTAGTCCTAGACGATAGATGAATTTGGGCTTTTGAATCACTTGATTTCGATATCAGAAGCTCAAGATATTCCCGTTTGAATATGTAGTGTTGAAAGCAGGGATTCCTGGCCGCGAGAAGGGTTTTTTGCCCGAGTTCGCGGGACTGATTCGAAGGATTTTTTTTGGACCAAGGACTGAATCGAAAAGTGCTAAATGAGGGATTGAATTGAAGAATGACATTGAAAGCTGGAGAGGGGGGTTGGATCATCATAAATGACAGGATTTTTACCACACCGAATAAGGAAAATAGGACCTTGCAGCTGCAACCTCCAGCTGATTTCTTTCCTTTTTTCTCTGCTGTTTTCCTTTCTCATCACGCCTGATTTTTGGAGCTGAGGACCACGTTTTTGTTGCCTCATTTCAAAGGGAGCAGCTGGCCCTATGGAAGGAAAGAAAAGAGCCACACCCTCCTCTAAAACTGGAAAGAAATCAGACGTAAAGCACCAACACAAAATCAGAATATTGCAGTTTCCTTTTTGCGTTTTTTTACTGCAAATCAGTAGGGATTTGCGTCCTAGGATTAATGCCTTGAATCCTTCCTAAATAGAGACATATTTAGACTATATATAAGCCCTTCTAATGACCTAAAAGGGGAGGCAAAAAGAGAGCAGAAAAATAGCAAAAGAGGGTAAAAAAACGCAGAAAAGAGAGCATAAAAAGGAGACAGAAAATGGAAAAAGAGAAAAAAAAAAAGACAGCAAAATAAAGAGAAGGAAAACGCAAGTAACAGGGGAACAGAGGGGTTTCTTTCTTTGATCCATAGAGCCTTTGGTTCCCATACATCCTTTCATCACTGTGAAAGAAACAAAAGAGAGGAGAAAGGAGAGGCAGGCGACGGGGAAACCAGTAGAAGCAAGAGAAGAAGAACGTTCAAATTCACCAGCACATCAGCTTCAGTATCCTTGTTTCTTCCGTCGTCTACCAGTAGCTAAGGAGGCACACGTGAGTTGTCTTTTGGTCTCTGGTTATTATTGGCTGCAAAAGGATCTGCAGGTATAGGCCCCAATCTCTCCTCTGTTTTTTTATACGCATTCGTTGGTCATTCGGTTGTGAAACTTTTTCTTCCCTCTGAATAGCTGATTTCTGTTTAGACCAAGCCAGCACTTGTCCCTTTCTTCCATTCGTTGGTCACAGAACTGTTACATTTAGGGGCTTTCCTTTTGTTTTCCTTACACCCGCTGGAGAAGAAATCAGCCGGCCATTGTTTTGTTTTTCTTAGTGATATGGGAAATGAATAAGGCAGTTTGTTTTTAAGGTGAGGAAATAATGGGGTTGTGAGGCACGGACATAGGGGTTGATTTCAAAATTTCAGTTTTAAAACTGTGGCTCCCTCATGCATACGGTTTTATTCCTTTTCAGTTACAAAATTTTAAGTTGATTTGGCTTTGAAGGGTTTTTGTTACGAATTGTTTCAAGCTTCTTGTAATTCTTATAATATGTATGATGGCTTGCTACTTTCTATTTTGATGTTTATGTCTAATTGTGATGTTGGCGTTTCGACAAAAATACAAAAACAACATATTTTTATGTGTTGCATACGGCCAATACTCTAACATGTTTTGAACGCTCTTTTCTATACAAAAAATATTGGAAGTTTTGAAAATGTGTTTTCGCATGGATTTCTTAAACACAAATAAAAAATATTATTTTCCTGCATTTCTGGATTTTACAACATGTTTGTAAAACTCCTAAGGGTATTAATAATATTCCAAAAAAATATAAAAATTTATTTTGGGGGAATTCATCTATTATTCACCGCTAATGTTTGGATAAAGAAATCCTTAAAAGACGACTATCCAAAATATTATTGGGAATAATTTGTTATTATTCACTGTTAATATTTGGATAAAGAAACCCTGAGTGGTAAATATCCAAAATAATTTTCTAGGAATAATAAATCCTCACACATCTTTGAAAGAAGCCTTCATTATAATCGAGGACATTTCAAATTTTTTTACTCCACGGTTTATGAGCCGTGAGAGTATAAAACACTAAGGCAAAAATAGGCTTTTAAAGAGCCCTAAATTTCTAAATTTTTGTCCCTCCTCCTTGCGATTTACGAGTCGCAAACTCTTTAACTACTAAGGGGAAAATGAGCTTTTAAAGCACACGGAACCTTCTTGGATTTCTATCTTAATAAATTTAGTTTGAATCAAACCTAGGAAAACATATGAGATTAAAAACCAACAACAACACCATAGCAATTATAAGACAAACCAAACACTAAGCAGCTTACCTTAGGTAGGGCGTACTAGGGGTGCTAATACCTTCCCTTTACGCAACCAGTCCCTTGCCTTAGAATCTCTGAAAGACCAGATAGGTTTCCTAGTGACCATAATACTAGGTGGCGACTCCACTTTACACAAAAACAAAAAAAAAACCGCGAAATCAACTGATGGTCGCCGCGACGCCAGCTCCGCCGCGAGGGTGCGACAGGGATGGCGAATCCAACCGGGGATCCTTGGACTAAGCTTGGTAATTGTTTTTGTTATTATGCTATGTGTTGTTGTTTTTTTTACTATGAATGATAATTTGTTTAAAAGCTTTAGCATGCATCTTTACATTCTGTCATACATGATGTAGTCATTCATCACTTTACTATTATTTTCTTTTTGGAGAGCACACACATTAAACTTTAAGTTAAGTGGGGACTGCGGCATTGCCTTATGACTTGAGTCAAGGTTTAAGTTTGTGTAAACCCCAACTCTTTGCTGAGTGTTTAGACTGATAGTGATTGGTACACGTGTCATCCCACTATCTGCTGAACCCCCATATTGCCTTTATGAGGGTGATCACTAGGACAGCAAGAGACCCTTTTTAGAGACCAAGCAAAGAAACCTACCCTACGTCTCATGTAAAGGAACTAGAACCTATCCTTAGGATGTATGCTTCATAATATCTTTTTGCATCCACACAAGCCTAAGCTCAAAGCATCTTGAATCTCAAGACATAGAATATTGGCTTTGGGAATATTTGGTTTAGTTCTATGTCCCTCTACTACGGGAATTATCAGTTTGGAAGCTGCTAATTTGTTTGTGGAATATGAAAAGACAAAGATCAACCCGTGTGCCGCAATTTTGGCTGAAACCTTCCTATCTCCTAGTCATTGCAAGAAAACGGGTAAAGGTTCCATGAGATGTTGTGTCTCTTTACTATTCATCTAGTTGTTAAGTCATATAGAAACGGAGACGCCAATATTCAATAATTTCTGGTGGTTTGACCAAAAGCCACTCGAGTTGTTCGTATCAAAAGAGTGGGAGAGCTTTTCGGAAGATGATTGGAGGGTAAAATTGCATAGGCTTCCATTAAGCATTTTTAATTGGAAAGCTCCTTGGATGAGGAATATGACAAGCTTGATGAGTTGTGGAGAAAAGCCTTGGGTACCATTAATTGGAGTAACGGATACGCCAATTACACACCGCTTTAGTTGCAAGGCACTTGAGGCATACAAAGTGTTCCTAGGACAATTGACATAGCTCAATTCTACCGGGGTCTATAAAGGGGCTACCATGGAAATGTTAGAAAGCATTAAGCAGGATTGGAATTCTTTATTGCTGATAAAGAAGGAGAATGGATCAAGGAATCCCACGATTAGTGAAAAGTATCCTGAATGGCGTGACAGAAGAGTCTCCAACATGGTAGAGATTTCAGAATCCGTGGGCACCCGAAGAAAGAGGGTGAGTTGTGAAGAAGAACTAAGAGAGCAAGTAAAACGATTGCAAGCCGGGCTTAAAACGAAGGAGGATTTGAGACTATCATTAGAGAATCAATTAGCCGAAGAAAAAGCTATGAGGAAATTGGCTGAGGAAGAAAGGGACTCGTTGGGCCGAGATCGGATGAAAGCAATGAACGACTTAGAATCCCTAAAAGTCATTAATGAGGAGAAGACACTTAAAGTGGATAAGGCCCAGTATTGGGAGGAATTGGCCGTTAAAACTCAAGCTGTGTCAAGCAAACGTTTAACAGATATAAAAGAACTCAAGAGTCAGTTGAACGATGTTGAATTGGAGTTGGTCAAAACCACCCAGAATGTGAGAACTGATCTCAATAGTGTTAAAATTAAAGCAAAAGCATTGAGGACAAGGTTGGCAAAGGGTGAAGCAAAGACCGAGCAATTGCTAGAAAGTCAGAAAATGATGGAGTCACATTCAAATATTAGATACTGCTAATAATTCTCTATCCAGAAATAACCTGATCCATACTGAAAGAATAAGGGAATTTCAAGAGCAAATTGACCGAGCTACGACCGAGGCTCATTGGCTAAGAGTGGAGGCTTGTCAAGTTGGAGGGGACATCGCAAAGTATCGAAGGAGCATGAATAACATCGATATGTTTCTAAAAGCTATAGCTAATAGAGGCAGTGCCTTTCCCCCTGTAATAGATTAAGATGAATCATTTGTTGTAATGAAAGTTTTTATGGGTCAAATAAAAAAGAGATCTTTATTTATTATTCAAAGTGTGTATACAAGGCTGAAAGCTCAGATGGTAAAAGGTTAAACAGATCTCCTCTCGGCATTGCAATAAGTATCAGATGTAGATCCGACCACACATCCAAAGAATAACGGTTGTCATGTCACCCTTCCATGAAATAATCCATGCCCAAAATATTGCATTCACACTCATGCATTTTTGGACATACACTTATGAATTGTCATAATGCTACAAGCAGGTGAAATATAGGTCCCCTATTAAAACACACTCATAACACACGGTTGCGAAAAAAAAAATGGAAAATGAGGAAAGAACTCAATTGGATGCTCAACATCAAAAGGAGTTGAACGGCCGAAGGAAGATGTCGCTAGGCTTACTAGCTTACTCGAACAAGCCCTGAGATCTAAGTCAGGAGAAGGGACATCCTCCCAACCAGCATTTACTGCTCAGATACCACCAACGCCTCCGACATTCTTCAACCTACCAAAGATGGGGGCAAGTGGATCTTCGCATGAGCCCCAATATGCTACGCATTTCCCAGCTCAGCCTATATATCCGATGAGGATTCCTCATACTGATGAGTTAACCTTGGAGGGGTCTTCTAAGGACAAAACAATAGGAGCTGAAGGTTTGGAGAAGTGGGCTGCCCTAGAGGAGAGGGTGAGGGCAGTTGAGGGAAATCATTTGTATGACCCAGTGAAAGCCGCCGAGATGTGTTTAGTACCTAACATAGTCATTCCTAAGAAGTTTAGGGTGCCAGAATTCATCAAATACACTGGAACTCAATGTCCAATAACACACCTTAAGTCGTACTGCAATAAGATGGCTGAAGTAATACAAGATGAGAAGTTGTTGATCCACTTCTTCCAGGATAGTTTGAGCGATGTCGCTCTCACTTGGTACATGCATTTGGACAACACCAAGGTAAAGGGATGGAAAGACCTAGTCGATGCCTTTATTAGGCAATATAAATTCAATATGGACATAGCCCCTGATAAATCAAGCTTGCATTCGTTGGAGAAAGGTCATAAGGAATCTGTAAGGGAGTATGCACAAAGGTGGCGCGAAACGGCGGCACAAGTTAATCCGCCCCTATTGGAGAAGGAAATGATAGGTTTGTTCTCCAATACTTTTAAAGCACCATACTTTGAGTATTTGGTGGGAAGTGCTGCACAAAGCTTCTCTGATTTGTTTGTTATAGCCGAACGAATTGAACAAGCCATTCGGATGGGTAGGATCACAGACCCAAGTGAAAAAGGGGGTTTTGTTGGACGCAGAAAGGAGGTTGACATCCACAACGTCGAAGGTGAAGGTAAGGGAAGAAAGCACAATTTCAGGCCACCCATGGCCATTCCTCCCACCTCCAACATAAATTTCACTTCGCCTTATCAAAGAAACCAAACAAATATCCAAAATATCCCGTACCACCAAAGCAACACATTTCACCCACGCAGAAACTTCCCTACAAACCAAGAAGAACTGCCCCCACTTCCCATACCTCTTAGTGAGATGTATCAAAGATTGCTCAGCATTGGCCAAGTAACACCTGTTCCTTTAACACCCTTGCAACCACCTTTTCCTCAATGGTACCGACCAGACCAGAAATGTGAGTACCATGCCGGTGTCACCGGCAATAATATTGATGGTTGTTTGGCTTTCAAAAGGAGAATCCTCCAACTCATCAAGGTAGGTTGGATTTCCTTTGATGATTTTCCAAACGTAAAATCCAACCCGCTACCACACCATGCTTCGGAAGTGGAGGGGTGAATGCTTTGGAAGAAGAAGAGAGGGGTACTAATGTCTTAAAGTTGTCAATGGAGAGATTGTACAAAATGTTGGAGCAAACTCGGTACCTCCAAACACCCATCAAAGAGCAAGCCGCAGAGCACAAGGGTGAATATTGTGAGTATCACCAGCATATAGGACACCATATAAACTCTTGTAAAGAGTTTTGGTGAAAGTAGAAGACATGATGACATTGGGAATGTTGCGGATAGGGATGCCTGAGGAAAACCTAGTAGGAACCATGACTTGTTTCGACAAGAAAATTGAAGTTTGTAGATATCAACCAACGGAGGGAGGACCCCCAAGAATGATTTTGGCTAGACCTACAAGCACGGTTAGTGGAAATTATAATGCCATACCTCATAATTATGGTTATTCTTTCCATACCATGAGACCAGCTCCTACTTTTCATGCTGAAGTTGGGGGGTTAACCCGAAGTGGAAGATGTTACACTCCTGAAGAGCTAGAAGACCAAAGGAGAGCAAAAGGAAAGAATGTGGTGGAGTTGGCCAAGATTGATGAGGTCAACAAACTAGTGAGCGATGAGGAGGCTAACGAGTTCTTGAAGCTAATGAAGCACAGTGAATACAGTGTGGTGGACCAGTTGAAAAAGACCCCCGCCAGAATCTCTCTATTATCATTAGTCTTGAGTTCAGAGTTGCATAGAAACACTCTCCAAAAGGTCCTTAACGAAGCATATGTTCCTCAAGATATCACACAGGATTCTATAGAACATTTGGTGGGACGAATTCAAGCCACTAACTATCTCTATTTCACAGATGATGAATTAGATCATGAAGTAACTGGTCACAATAAGCCATTATATATCACTGTGAAATGTAAGGATTGTGTGATCGCCAAGGTTCTGATAGATAATGGTTCCGCTTTAAATGTGTTGCCAAGGCATGTGCTTGATAAAATGCCAGTTGACGTCTCTCATATGAAGCCAAGTACCATGACAGCTAGAGCATATGATGGTTCGCCAAGGCCGATTATGGGAAATATTAATGTTGAGCTTGTAATTGGCCCCCAACCATTTCAAGTAACTCTACAAGTGATGGATATTCATCCCAAATACAGCATGTTGTTAGGAAGACCTTGGATCCATGCAGTGCGAGCCGTTGCATCCTCATTACACCAACGGGTTAAGTTTATCATCAATGGGAACTTGGTGACGAGAAAAGTCAAGAAGCTCTAGCTATGGTGAGAAACGTTTCGATTCCTTATATAGAAGCTGAAGAGAGCAAGGACGGAAACTTACATGCATTTGAGGTAGTAAATGCTGAATGGGTACCTGAGAATACAGTGCGGAGAAAACCAGAGGTTTCTGAGGCTGCAAGGATGGCTGCTAAATATTTTCTGAAGCCTGATCGCCATTCCCAGATGACCCTATCACAGGAATGCCTGAGAGGATCAACGTAATAAAGATGAAATGCGCCAATCAGAGGTTCAGTTTAGGTTTTAAACCTAGAAAGGAAGATTTCAAGAGAGCGGCTGAGTTTAAAAGAGAAAGGAGGATGGCTCAAATTGAAGGAAGGGAGCCTAATGAGGGTCGAATTCAGATCCCTCCAATCCACATAACATTCCCACGCCCTGCACAAGTGATCAATATTGGGGGGAAATTGAGAGGATGAGCAAAGAATTTAGCGGTGCTACCATCCACTATCTGGAAGAGATCAACAAACAAGAACCCCAAGGGGGTTTTGAAGACAAAGAGAGCCCCTATGAAGAACTACCCCAACTGACCGTGGAGTGCTCTAGAGGAGCCGGTCACCCGATTTTGTGACAAGATTATCTAAAGGGGAAGAGTTGAACAATTGGGAAATTCAAGAAGTCCCGATTATCTTTAAAAAGTAAACATTTGTTGTTTGTCTGCTTTTTTATGTTTGCTGCATTTTGTTTGAATAAATTTGCGTTGCCAATAATCGTGGCTCAAGATATTGGCAACAAGATTTTGTTTTGAGCCCTTCTATCATTTCAAGTTTTAATGAGATCATGCTTTGTTTTTCCCTTCATCATGCCTTCTAGTTTCACCTTTTCCATTATGCACTCATAACAAAGGCACTTTCCGCTTTCAGGGAATCTGAAAGCGGGACAACGATAAACTTACAAACCCATTGCATCGAGAATAATTGGCCTAATTTTGATAAAACTATAACTTTAATGGATGAAGAAGAAGATGGTGAAGATGACATTGAGGAGTTCCGGTAAGCTTGTAAAACAATCCGAACATGCATGGGAGCCTGCAAGAGAGGAATTAGAATTAATAAATGTAAATACCGAGCATGAAAAAAAGGAGTTGAAAATAGGGATGTTGATCACTACAGATATAAGGAGTGAGTTGGTCGCCCTTTTGCGAGAGTATGTGGATATTTTTGCCTGGTCATACGCTGACATGCCTGGTTTGGATACTGAAATAGTAGTCCATAGGTTACCTTTGATTGAAGGTTGCCAATCAGCCAAACAGAAGCTAAGAAGGACAAGACCTGATGTATTGCTCAAAGTAAAAGAAGAGATAACAAGACAGTGGGATGCAGGTTTCTTGGAGGTAGTAGAATATTCTGAATGGGTGTCTAACATTGTGGCGGTTCCCAAGAAGGACAACAAAATCAGGGTATGTGTGGATTTTCAGGATTTGAATAGAGCAAGCCCAAAGGATGACTTCCCGTTACCTCATATAGACGTGTTGGTAGACAATGCTGCTAAGAGTTCCACTTACTCTTTCATGGATGGTTTCTCCGGTTATAATCAGATCAAAATGGCTGAAGCAGATAAGAGAAAGACGACGTTTATCACCCCATGGGGAACTTACTGTTATAAGGTAATGCCGTTTGGATTGAAAAATGCTGGGGCAATATACCAAAGGGCAATGGTAGCACTTTTTCATGATATGATGCATAAGGAAATTGAGGTCTACGTGGATGACATGATCGCAAAGTCCAAAGATGAAGAAAGCCATATCCCAGCTCTGAGGAAATTGTTCGAGAGGTTGAGAAAATATCAGTTGAAATTGAATCCTGCAAAGTGTACATTCGGGGTAAAATCAGGCAAATTATTAGGATTTGTGGTGAGCAATAAAAGCATAGAGGTGGACCCCGACAAAGTAAAAGCCATACAAGACATGCCCGCTCCAAAGACCAAAAGAGAAGTTCGAGGCTTTTTGGGACGTTTGAACTATATTGTTCGGTTTATCTCACAACTTATAATCACATGTGAATCGATTTTTCGATTACTCCGAAAGAAGAATCCTGGAACATGGGATGAAAATTGCCAAAAAGCTTTCGATAAGATCAAGCAGTACTTACAAAAACCACCCGTGCACGGAAGGCCACTCATCCTGTATTTAACTGTGACCGAATCAGCTATGGGTTGTGTGTTGGGGCAATAGGATGAGTCAGGAAGAAAGGAGCAAGCCATCTACTATTTGAGTAAGAAGTTCACCGAGTGTGAATCCGTGCTGAGATGGTAGAGAAGTTATGTTGCAGTCCGGTGTGGAGTGCGAAGAGGTTGCGGCAATATATGTTATACTACACCACCTGGTTGATCTCAAGTATGGACCCACTAAAGTATATCTTTGAAAAGCCATACATGTCAAGTAGAATAGCCAGATGGCAAGTACTGCTGGCTGAGTATGACATCATCTACATGACAAGAAAGTCAGTAAAAGGAAGCGCAATTGCTGATCATTTAGCCGATAATGCTATTAAGGATTATGAGCCTTTGAACTTTGACTTTCCTGATGAAGATGTGCTAGTAACGGAAAAGGAAGAGAAGAGTGGTTGGTGGGCCATGTATTTTGACGGTGCAGTAAATGTATCGGGCAACGGGGCAGGTGCTGTGATAATTTCCCCAGAAGGAAAGCAATATCCTATTTCAGTAAAGCTGCACTTTAGTTGTACAAACAACACAGCTGAGTATGAAGCTTGCATCCATGGATTGGAAGCTGCATTAGAGATGAAGGTAGGGAAATTAGAAGTATATGGAGACTCAATGCTAATAATCTGTCAAGTAAAAGGTGAATGGCAGACAAGGGATGAAAAGTTGAGACCATACCAGGAATACCTCTCCAAATTAGTCAAGGCTTGGATGAAATAAAATTTACTCATTTGGGGAGAGATAAAAATCAGTTTGCCGATGCGTTAGCTACCTTAGCTTCTATGGCTATAATTGAGTGTGGTGCAAAAATTCAACCTGTAAGCATCGAGATCAGAAATTATCCCTCTCATTGTTGTTTAATAGAAGAAGAAACGGACAATGACCCATGGTACACGGATATAAAAAGATTTATCCAAAGATCAAGAGTACCCGTCGAAAGCCTCGAAGATAGATAAAAGGACCTTGAGAAGGATGGCTATGGAATACTACATAGATGGAGAGATTTTGTATAAAAGGTCATTTGATGGGACTTTGCTGAGATGTCTGAGTGATCTGGAAGCCAACAAGGCCCTACAAGAAGTGCATGGTGGAATTTGTGCTACCCACACAAACGGACACATGATGGCTAGGCAATTGCAAAGAGCAGGTTACTTTTGGTTGACCATGGAGAAAGATTGCATAAATTTTGTCCGAAGGTGCCACAAATGCCAAGTGTATAGCGACAAAATCAATGCGCCTCCTGCACCCTTATTTAACATGGTGTCTCCTTGGCCCTTTGCAATGTGGGGAATAGATGTGATTGGGCCTATTAATCCAAAAGCCAGTAACGGACATCGTTTTATCCTTGTAGCGATTGATTACTTTACCAAGTGGGTAGAGGCCTGCTCATATGCCCAAGTGACTCAGAAAGTGGTCAAACGGTTCATTGAGAAGGACTTAATCTGTAGATATGGTGTACCCGAGAGAGTGGTGACTGATAATGCTCAGAACTTCAATGGAAAGATGATAGCGGAGCTATGTACAAAGTGGAAGATCAAGCATTCCAACTCGTCCCCTTATAAACCTAAGATGAATGGCGTCGTAGAAGCTGCTAATAAAAATATAAAGAAGATTGTTCAGAAAATGGTGATTACTTACAAAGATTGGCATGACTGGCTTTCTTATTCTCTCCATGCGTATCGAATAGCAGTAAGGACCTCGACCGGGGCTACACCATACTCTTTAGTATATGGAATGGAGGCAGTGGTACCATTGGAAGTAGAAATTCCATCTTTAAGAGTCCTCATGGAATCTGGACTCGAGGAGACTGAGGGGGTCAAGATACGATATGAGCAGCTAAATATGATCAGCGAGAGAAGGTTAGCAGCAATTTGTCACCACCAGTTGTATCAAAGAAGGATGGCCAAGGCATATGACCGAAAAGTTCGGCCAAGAGAGTTCAAAGAAGGAGATTTAGTATTGAGGAAAATTCTGTCACTACCAGGAGAAGATCGCACTAAATGGGCACCCAATTATGAAGGACCCTATATAGTGAAGAAGGCATTTTCAGGAGGGGCATTGATGCTAACAAGAATGGATGGGGAAGATGTAGTTAGGCGTGTGAACTCTGATTCTGTAAAGAAATATTATCCATGATGTATAAGTCTATATCAAATCAATAAATAAGATTGGGCCAATGATTTCTCTTTGCATATTTTTTCATAAAAGGTGCCTGATAAAAAAAAAAACCCCAAAAATATACCCTTACGATCTCGCATGATCTCATCGACTTAACTGATCTCTTTTACCAAAATCCATTTCCCTATTGGAGTTTTGAAAAAAATTGATCTTGCATTTTGATTCCAAAAATAATTTGATGTTTATTCAAAAACGATATTTTTGACATTCAACTTGTAGAATGACAAGTGAATCAAGCAACTCCATCATTGAGGTGACTAAATTATAAACAAAAAGTATGAAAAAGAAAAGAAAAGAAAAAAGAATTGAATAAACACCTTTACCCCATGACTCTTGAATCATGTGTTTTTAAATGTATGAATAATGGTATGTAGTAAACTCATTGCTCATGATCCATGAAATGCATCTTTGCAAATATCAAACCATCACACCTGATGAGGTCAAAGTTTATTGAGCATAGCTGCTTGCGCTTGAAATGAGGAAAGGTCATCTTTGTTATCCCTTTCACGTACTGAAATAAGTACATCCCTTGCGATCCCTTTTTGAGCCTAAATAATTTTTCTTTCATGAAAAAAAAAATCCCGATTAGGATCACACCCCATACTGAGGGGCAAGAGAAAATTTTAATGAGAAAAAAGAAGAAGCCGTGAGAAAGCCAAAAAGGCATGAGAGCTCAAGAAACTCAAATGCTAGGGGGCATGCCCAAATCACTAGAAAAAATGACATCCAAGATAAAGTGAGTATGTCCTAACATAGTAAAGAAAAAAGAAGCAGCAAATCAAAGAAAAGCAGCAAAAGAAAATATGAATGACGTCAAGAGTCAAACTGTTGATAGTAATCCTCAATCTTTGAAACCCTGAAACACTCTTTGAGCCTTATGAATCCTTTCTTTCATAGCCAAAAACCACGACCCTACGTTATGTGCCTGTAGAAGTCTTTTCTAATCAAGCAAGCAAGCAATCTAGAACAATAAACAATGCTCTCAAAATGCAAAGAATACTTTTTCATAAGATTCATGACATCAAGAATAAACTACTTATTATTATTCATGCTGATAAAAATGAATGTTTAAAAAGAGACAAGTTGTTTTTTCTCAAACAAAACCTCGAGCTTTTTCTCGAGCCCTTCACTTTGAAAACAAAAAGGTCATCTCATGACATATTTTCACCAAAAGACCTCTTTTGCCAAACACAAGAGTAAATAATCTCTTTTTCAAAAAAAAAAAACAACAAAAACAAAAACAAGGAGTTGCAAGATTTCAAAAGCAAATTATTTTAGATTCACATCGAAATAATTTTTGTTTTCAAAATGCAAGATCAAGATTTCAAGATTTATTCTGGACTCATATTCCTTCACCAAAATGAACAAAAAAAGAAATGAGAGAATGGTCTTTTAAAACCATTATTTGTCCAAGTCGCTGGCAAAGCACACTGGGGGGCAATGAGTAGTACAAGGGGCAACATTGTATTTTCCCTTCTAGAAAAAGAGAGGAATATTTCCTACAACAAGACAAGGGGGCATGAAAGACAGTTTAATCCTTTCAAAGAAGTGACACCGAATGTTTCGATGAGTGAAACAAGGAGTAATGAGTGGTCCTCTCAAATCATTTGACGAAGTCAGATAATCTTTAGCAAGCAAGTGGGTCATGATGGGCACCAAAAAGGCTAAGTTAAGCAAACAAATCTTGAAATAGACTTACATGGGCCAACTCGAGTGGGCTAGAAGCCAGGCGACAAAGATGACCCAAATCAAAGATAGCAAGTCCTTATCAGTCAAGCAACAAGAAGACTAAAAAGAAATGGGGGCCTATATTTCAAATCAGGTAAAGATGCATGCATATCATCTAAACTTTGAGAAATTAGACAATGAGTTTTGCAAATCTCATTAGAGAAAATTCCAATGGAATCCATCAAGTGGAAGGCTAACTTGAATGGCCAGGATTGAAATTGCTTTTGAAAAATTAAAATTTTCACTTTTGAGAATTTTTCAACCTGGGCAGGTCGCCCACAAGAATTAGGCCCTTTGAAAAATCTCTATGTTTTTCCATCACCTTAAAATGTGCCTTCGAGCCTTTGATCATTATTTTTAGGGCGCTTTCAAGTCCTTATCTCCTTTCAAGTGCGCCTTCGAGCCCTTGACCATTTAAGGTATTGCGTTTCTTAACCCTACCTCTCTTTTCGAGAACACCTTCGAGCCTTACCTCCCTTCAAATGCACCCTCGAGCCTTTGATCATCATTTTTAGGCCGCTTTCAAGCCCTCATTTCCGTTTCGAGCGCCTTTGAGCCCTTGCTTTTCTCTTCGAGCGTGCCTTTGAGCCCTCGCTTTCCTCTTTAAGTGCCTTTGAACACTTTCTTTTCTCTTCGAGCGCGCCTTTGAGCCCTCGCTTTCCTCTTCGAGTGCCTTTGAGCACGTGCTTTCCTCTTCGAGTGCCTTTGAGCACGTGCTTTCCTCTTCGGGTGCCTTTGAGCACTTCATTTTCTCTTCGAGCGCGCCTTTGAGCCCTCGCTTCCCTTCGAGCGCGCCTTTGAGCCCTCGCTTTCTCCCCTCGAGCACGCCTTCGAGCCCTCGCTTCCCTTCGAGCGCGCCTTTGAGCCCTCGCCTCCCTTCGAGCGCGCCTTCGAGCCCTCGCTTCCCCTCGAGCGCGCCTTCGAGCCCTCGCTTCCCCTCGAGCGCGCCTTCGAGCCCTCGCTTCCCCTCGAGCGCGCCTTCGAGCCCTCGCTTCCCCTCGAGCGCGCCTTCGAGCCCTCGCTTTCTCCCTTCGAGCGCGCCTTCGAGCCCTCGCTTTCTCCCTTCGAGCGTGCCTTTGAGCCCTCGCTTCCCTTCGAGCACGCCTTTGAGCCCTCGTTTTCTTCTTTCGAGCACGCCTTCGAGCCCTCGCTTTCGTTTCTTTTTTACTTGGGTAGGTCACCCATCACAATGAGACCACTTCTAAAAAAAAAAACAAAAAAAAGAGGGTGGATCGTCTTTGAAATGACTTGATTCTTGATTTCTACATCTCTCTGTAAAGGTCGTGTGTCAATATACTGTTTTCACAGTTTTCAAGACTAAAAAAAAAATGTTCTTTTTATATCTATTTTTCTTTATAAGTTTACTACACAAAGCTAAAAGAAAATGAAATTTTCCAATATCTTTGCATAGTAAATATTATAAAGAGGGGGCAACTGTTATAACCCAATTTTTGACCATTTTTATTTTAATTGTTATTATTATTTTATTTACTGAAAAGGATAAAAATGATGATGATGATAAAAAAATAATAATGATAAAAAAAACAAAACAAAAAAAAGATAAAATAAACAAAACAAGTAAAATGAGATAAATGAAGAATGAATTAAAATTTGGGTTAAGAGCAACATGATTAGAAGTTTTGAGGTTTAATTAAACTTTGAAATTAATCTAATTAAGCTTGGAATTAATTTAATTAATCCAATTAAGGGTTTAATTGGAGAATTGATAAGTTTTAAGACTTAATTGAGCTTGAAATTAATTTAATTCATCCAATCAAGGGTTTAATTGGAGAATTGATAAGTTTTGAGACTTAATTAAGCTTGGAATTAATTTAATTCATCCAATCCAGGGTTTAATTGGAGAATTGATAAGTTGTGAGACTTAATTAAGCTTGGAATTAATTTAATTAATCCAATCAGGGGCTTAATTAGAGAAATGATAAGTTTTGGAACTTAATTGAGCTTGGAACTAGTTTAAATTAATCAAATCATGGGCTTAATTGGAGAATTGATAAGTTTTAGACTTAATTGGACTTTGGATTTAATTAAATTACTGAAATCAGGGACTTAATTGAAGAAATAGCAAAGTTTGGGGTTAATTGGGGGTCTAAATTGCGAAATTAAAATCCAAGGACTACATTGAAAAAGGCGCGCAAATGCAGGGGCCAATTACAGTTTAAACCAGGGGTTTAATTATAAGACTTTCAAAACTGCATGGGTCGAAACGAAAAATGGCTAAACGACGTCGTTTTGAAGACTGTTCATCTTCTTCTCCTTTAAGCCCGTGACCGTTTTCTACAGTAAAGGGGGCCGAACGTTGCAGCAGTAATCGTCGACCGTTAGCTTTAGTTATGGGTGCCTTAATGGTGGCCGACCGTTGGCTTACCGTCCGTTATCAACCCGGCGAGCCCTATATAAACCGAGCAGCACCGAGGAACAAAGGGTTGGAGAGAGTGAGATAAAAAACAGAGGAGAGAGACAGAAAAAAAACCGAAACAAGACAGACACAAATAAACCAGAGGGATCCTTAAGTTTTCTGGTTAAACCCAAGACCAGAAGTGAGTCGTTCCCTCACTAATATCAGCCTAAAACAACAATAAACGAAACTGACCGAGAGAGAGTATAAGTTCGTTCTGAAAACAGAGCAAAAGAAACGAAGAAGAATAAACAGAAATAGAGACGCAGGAAAGGAATACAACGTGAAAAGCAGAAGGTGTAAGAAGAAAGTCGAAGGCAGAAGCGTCGTCCTCAACAATCACGCGCAAATTCCCTGCAAACGAACCAGGTAAGTCTCCTGCTCTGTTTTCCTGCTTTGCCTTATTTCATTTTTGCCGACTGTGCTTAATTCAGTAGCAGGGCCATGCACGCGTGATTTAGATCACGCGTGCCTAGTGTGGCCCACCGGGTCATTGGTTTGGGCCGATGGCCAAATTTCGGGCCGGGTCTAGCCCAGCCCATGAGGGCTTAGCTGGACCCAGCCCCAAAAACATAAAAAATAAAAAAAATAAAAAAATAAAAAATAGAAAAATAGAAAAATATGTGTATGCATGTATAAAAAATAATATAAATCTACTAGTTTATTCACCAACGCCAGAGTCGGGAATAAAATATCTGGTTTAAATTTATATTATTTTTAATTGCTATATTTTATTTTATTTAGCAAAATAATAATAATAATAATAAAATATATGTGCATGTATAAAAAATTTTATTGGTTTATTCATCGACGCTGAGTCGGGAATAAAAACATCTTGATTTAATTTGTTTGTTTTTTTATTGTACTACATAAGAAATAAAAAATATGTGGACGTGTAATCAAATGATTTTAGCTTGTTTGTTTGTTCGCTAGCGTTAGAGTCAGGAAAAAAAAATATTAATTTGAATTTATTTTATAGCTACGCAATAGTTACCAACGCCAGAGTTGGAATTATCCGTAGTTGAATATTCACTGACGCCTGAGTCGGGAATATTGTGAATAAATCATCGAACGTAAACCAATAAAGATTTAGCAATTTAAGACAAAAAACAACAATGTAGTTTGCCTTAGGCAGAACGTTTAAGGGGTGATAATATCTTCTCTTTTACGTAACCAGTCCCGAACCATAAAATCTCTGTTGACCAATTAGGGTTCCTAGTGACCATAATACTAGGTAGCGACTCCCCAAACAAGATATTTTCCCCTAAAAGAACATGATGCCGAAATCGTTCTTTTTCCAAAATCGAGAATTATTTTGCGGCGCCGCGATGTCAAGGTCGACATATATCATCATTTTTATAATTAAAATACTATCTAATATTTATTATATTTTGATTTTATGATTAAAAAAATTTCTATTAAAAAACATGTTAGTAATGTTTAATTTTTTTTTTTACATTGAAAAAAAATAAATTTGAGATTTGTTTTAACCTTAAAATTAAATGTATCGCACTCCACTTAGCTCATGCATACTTGTGTTTGTGGTTTGAAAAAAGTTGTTTTATAAAAGTACTTTTGGTTGAGGTTGATTTGGTATTTATATAAGTTTGGTTAAAAGCGTGGTTAAAATTAAGGTTGAACAAAAAATAGTTTAATGTGTTTGGTTAAGAATGTTTTTTAAATTGAGGCAATAATATATATATATATATATATATATTAACATTAATGGTTTTAAATTTAAATATTATAGATTTAACTACTCCTATCACATTATGAAATAAATAATACTTTATATAAAATATTTTTTTATTATTTCATTAAACTATCTATAATTTTATTATGTACAAAATTTATCCGACAATAACTACAATTTTCATGTTTTTTTGAGTGTGCAATAAAATTAGATAAAATATTATCAGGAATAAAATTGAGATTACAATGCGAGTGAATTTAATTTACTCTACACTAGGTTTTCGGGTAAAAATAATACTGTTCACATAACAGTGCGAGTGAATTTATAATTTACTGCACTGGTTTGTCAAAGAAAAAATTATTATTCATGTTAACGTGAACAATACGAGTGAATTCACTGCACTGATTTTTCAAAAAAATAAAACTATTCACTTAAAAAAATAAACATAAACAGTGCAAAGTTGAAAGCACTTGAGAATTGCTTTGATAAAACTTGGGTTTGAAACGCGAAATATATTGTACCCATCAAAAATAATTTGCGTTTTTAACTTTACCCGATAATTATTTAGCTTCAAACACATTCATCATTTGTAGTAGGTTAATTAAACTTCTACGATGGTTATTACATTAGTTTACGAAATTTGGCATCATTTCGTAACCGATCACATCAAGAGAAGTCTGACAGGTGGACAAGGCTTTTCTATGATTGTACTAAATATTCTAACTTATAAAATTTATTCTTTTGATTATTTTCATGATAGCTCTATTGATTGAAAATTAAAGTTTAAATTAAATTTTTTTAACTTGATTTTATATTAAAATATCTAAAAAATATTCTAGAAATGTTAATATAGTCATTTACAACTACAAATGACTGTATCAGTTAAACATTATTATTACGATATTTTTTTATATTTTTTTGTTGTAGTTTATAAAAGTGTGTTTGCAAAATAAATATTACTATTGGTATTATAATTAATATTATAAATATTACTCTTGGGTCAGGTATTACAACCAGGCCTAGGACTCTTGGGTCTAGCTTTATAAATAGACCTAACGCTCTTGGATCTTAGCTTTTTTTGATTTTTTATGTCAAAAAAATTAGCCCGCGGTGTAGCGCAGGCCACCTAACTAGTCTTTACTATAAGAACTAGAATAACCCAGCTTCTTCACTGCTTATGTGAAGAGTGAATGAGTTGCCTTTTTTATTTTCTTTTTAAATTTCATCTTTTATTTTTTTTATCGAAGTATTTTAGGCTATTTTGTTTTCAATTTTATCTTTAAACATCTCGTTGATTTTGAACTGATTTTATAATTTCTTTTTGTTTACTTCCTATAAGATTAGTGTAATCTCAAACAAATATCACAATATTTTGTTAGTGCTCAATTTTATGAGCATCTATTTTTGTTATTATATCATTAGGTAAGAAATAGTTAAAAAAATATTTAAACCCAATAGAGTCCATGATCCAGATTGTTGGTTTGACAGGTTAAACAGCAAAGCTAGAGTCGATCAACAATATCACGATCTAAATATTGAAAAAAAGAATGTCATCTTAAATTTGTTTTAAAGCCAAACCAGCCTTTTTATTGGTTTTTCATATTGCCTTAGGACCCACCAAGTTGATTAGATCACGTTAGAAAAACTACCACATCAATTAATTTTAAATCTGGGCTAAATAATGAGTCAGGTTGGGAGGTTTCAAAGTTTGGTTAGGCTCCATTTTTTTCTTTGATTGAATTTTTTTTCCTTTTATTTTTCAATCTTGTCTTTTAATATTTGGTTGATTTTGAAATGGTCTTTATATTTTATTTTAGTTCACTTTGTATGAGGTTATTATTATCTGAAATAAATATCACAGTATTTGATTGGTGCTTAACTTTGTAAGAGATGATTTTTGTTATCATATTTTTAAGCAAAAAATAATTTTAAAAAACTAAGTGATTAAACCTAGTGGAGTTCATGATCCAGGTTAAGGGTTTGGTGGGTTAAGATGTGAAGCTTGGATCGATCCAATATGTCATCGTCTCAATATTAGAAAAATAAAATAAAATAAAATAAAAGATGTCATTTTAAATTTTTTTTTAAAAGCCAAAACACACTACTTACTTGTTTTATGGGTAGTTTTTAGACTAGTCAAATTAACTGAATCATATCGAGATAACTTTCATGCGGGTTAATTTTAAACTTGAGTTAGAAAAATAACCTATTATATAGATTTCAAGATTGGCATTATATGTTCGAGTTTAATAATATTGATAAATAACCTTATACGAACTTGACTCTTTTTTAAAAAAGTGATTAAAAGGTTTGAGAAATTGTTCTTGCATCCAAAAATTCGAATGAATTGTTGTATCTTAGAAAAGAAGCCTATTATATGTAAAATTGTCCATGATTGGGGTTATCCTTCATTAACTTACGTCTAATGTCCCCACCATCTTCTCCTTAACAGCTTCACATATTCCAAAGGCAGAGCTATGGTTTGCAACATTATAATTACAGTTATAATTAAAAAAAATTAAAAGATTTGGTGATTCAAGTGTTCACTTAGAGGCAATCAACTATTCACTAGACTAGTTCTAAGCTACACACCCCCTCGACTGGCTTTTTTTTTCCAGATATGTCTGGTCCAGGAGCTGCTAGGTGCTTTGTTCACCTAATTAATATTTTCCTATGTTCCTATGAATTTCCTGCCTCATGTGCCCTTTTTTCCATCCAAGACACCAAGAGCTGCATTATTTCTTGTGTTATAGAATAGCTTATGTTTGTCTTTTTAGCTCACAGGGTTTGCACGTCTTATCAGTCTTTATTCTCTTTCTTTTTTATTTGCATCTTCGGCTTGCTGGTGTGCTAGCGTTTGTTGATCGATCTTGATATTTGTACATGGGCTCTAATTTGTAGGTTAGTCTTTCCTTGATTTGTGCAATGGAGTGATTGTCCATGAAATGCGTTTCGGCAAGTTATGCAGATATATTGTTGTTTGTGTTGGGAGGGGTGCTTACTATACTTTTTTTTCATCTAGGTAGGACTGGTTTTTGTTAGCTAGCCATCCCATCTTCTTTGTGGATGGGTGTATCGATCGGCAAGGTCCTCAATATTATGCAACTAGGTTAGGTAATGACATCTTTCTATTTGGTTTGGTATATTTGACTTATTTCTACAAGTATGTAACCAAGTGGGGGCCTAATTAAGAAGTACATGATACACAAGGGAATGATGAGAAAGTTGAAATTTATTAATTGGAAGTTGAAAAAGAATCAAATCATTGGAAGTATGATCATAAACAAAATGGGAAGCCTTTAATAATAGAGGAAGCCGAGAGTAGTTCAAAAAATAAATTTATTAATTGTAAAAGTTCATCACTAAAAGATATAGATGAGATTGTGACTCCAAATAACCTCGAAATAAATGGACTTCCAAATAAAATTAATCCAGAGTATATTCTAGGTATAATGAAATAAGCTTATAGACTTAGATTTTAACAAATGCATAGGCCAATATATAGAAAACCATATTTAGATTACATTGATAGAATATATATTTATCCTAATAATTTCAAGTTTCTAAAGTTTACTTTATTTAATGGTAAAGAACTGTGTTTGCTAAAGAACATATAGCAAGATTTTTTTGCCAATGTAAGAAAGTATTTGATTCTGACTTTTTAAAATTAATATCATTTTCAAATTCTTTAACTGGAGATGCTTTTACTTGAATTATAAATTTTCCGCCAAATTCAGTCCAGAGTTGGAATGATATGTAAACAATAATCAAAGCTCGCTTCTCTATAACAGAATCAGAATTTGTTTTGGCTAATTTGGTGAAATTAAAGCAATATCCTGAACAAATTGTTAAATGATATTCAGATAGGTTCATGATGCGATCTTGGCTACAACATCAAAGAATTTATTAAGATGTCTATTGGGTTTATTTTAAGGCCTAAAACAAAGTGGATCCAAAAAAAGTTTGATGGGCTAAGTCAAGAGGTTTGGGTTAAAAAGGTTCAAATCTCCCAACCTAAGCCTTTGGTAGGCCCGTTAATTCATCGGTACAAGAGAGAATAATGTGTTTGAAGTTGGGCCTAAACTTTGCGAGCAAAGTGTGAAAACAAAAAAGATATTATTTTCTTAAGAAATATGGATTCCATTTACTATAAGAGTCCTTAATGCTATTGGAAAATTATATGGCAGCCTTTGACTTATTTTACAAAGATTTCATATCAAACAATAAGAACTAATTGGCCATAATTAATTCTTATTTTATAAGGCATCAGGCTTTTGTTCAGTATGGATTATTCAACAATTATTTCTCTTGCGTATTTTTCATTATCATATATGACAAAGGGTGAAAAATAATGTTAGACTATTATTTTATTTATTTTTATTATTTTAAACCTAATTTTAATTAATTTGGGCTTTATTTAAGTTGGGTGCATGTTTGACCAATTAGTTTTAGGGTTTACATACAAATATTTTTATCTAAGGATTTTATTTAGTTTTGATAATAATAACAAAGTTGCTGCATATTGTGTGTGCTCTGTAAGTGATTCTCATATTTTGATTCTTGATTGAACTACTCAAATTTATCAAATGATTGACCAATCTTCATGGCGTTTTCTATACTTCTCGTTCACATCTTGATATAAGTGGAAGGTGGGGGTGGTCTTCTTTATAGTCTTGGTTTTTCAAGATAAGGTTATTGTTGGATCAATCTTAAATTTAAACTTGATCTTAGTTTTTCTAGAAGGACATCAATTTTTATACGAGTTTGTGGATTTTTATATTCATAGGATTCACATCAGTTAATGGAAGCAAGGGAAAATGTTAGGCTAGAATTCTTGAAAAGGAATTTATTATGATTACTCATCATGGATTAAAATTAGAGTTAAGAAAGAAATTCATACAAATGGAGTTCAAAGAGATATATAAATTGGGAGGAAGGACTTCTAGAAAGAAAATTATTGAAAGAAGAAGTAGATAAGAGGATTCTAATTTTTAGAACTTATTATCAAGAAAGTACATGTAGCTGTCGTAGAGTTTGTACCTGGTGCACCTGTAGTTTATGATATTTTGACTAAAAATAATACTAAAGCTTTAAAGTTGATCAATGAGGAAAGATATTGTTATGAATCTCATGATCACATAGTCATTTACAGTTGTCCCACTTCTATTCCTAGAGGCTTATCTTGTTACACCACTTTCAAACGGCGCTGCACTAGCTTTGCAAACATAATTTACACTTAAAATGTTTAATGCTCTAGCTTTTCTGGATTATTAAGTGCCCGTTTGGTAACGTGGCCCCGCAGCCACACATAATATCATTTGGTAACGTAGAAAAAAAATGCTTTATGCTGGTAGAACCCACTAAAATCAAAGATTGTGCTAAGGTTTTGAGAAGTAGCATTTCTCGTGAGGGAGGAACCACAACAGTGGAGCATGACTCCACTATCGCACTTTTCACAAAAGTAAACAGTTTTTTTATTTCAAAAAACCAGTGCGAGTAAATTAATTCCCTCACACTGTTCGCGTGAAAAGTTTAGTTTTCTATTTTTTTCTTGAAAAAAATAGTGCAGTTAATTGATTTCACTTGTACTGTTCACGTGAACGTGAACAATATTTTTTTTTATTTTTTTTAAAATTAGTTTAAGGTGAATTAAATTTACTCGTATTGTAATCTAAATTTTATTCATTATAATATTTTACCTAATTTTATTGCACGCTCAAAAAATCATGGAAACTGTAGTTCTTGTCGAATGAATTTTGTACGTAATGAAATTGTATTTTTTTTAAAAAAATGAGTTTTACTCGAAAAACTAGTATTTAATATTATTTAATAATGCTATATAAATTAGAAGGATATCGCATGATGACGTAGCATTTGTGGAATTTGATCGCAATTCCAATTATGTTCTTGTCGAGTTTGACCCAGTTAAAAAAAAAATTGAGAAGCATAAAAACTATAATATTTGATATCAATATTATTTATTTCATGATGTAATAACAATAGTTAAATTTACAATATTTAATTAAAAATAATTAATTTTAATATATATATTTTTTAATTATATTATAACCTCAATTTGAGAAGTATTTTTTAACCAAACACATTAAACTACTTTTTGTTCAACCTCAATTTCAACCACAGTTTTAACCAAACATATATTTTTCCAAACTAACCTTAACTAAAAGTACTTTTTTTATAAAACAACTATCTAATATTTATTATATTTTGATTTTATGATTAAAAAAGTTTCTATTAAAAAAAAATGTTAGTAATTTTTAACATTAGCATGTAAAAATCATTGAAAAACATACTAAAAAAATATGAAAATATATTTTTCTCTATTAATAGATTGTTGTAGCAATTGAGTTATGACCCCTTTGCAAACTGACATGCTATGATACCAAGAATAAAAAAAATATAAAGTGTTGGAGCTTAGTTTTCATTGAGTAATTTTTACCTTGTGGATTACACTTTACAAACTGACATGCTATGACTCCTTTTTTGTCTGGTGAAACATGTTTCTTATAAAATACAACCAGACTCTTGATCTCTGTTGTGCCGCGGATCGAATCATTTAAAAACAATAAAAAAAGAGAAACAAAAGCATTATAATCTAAAAATTCATTTTGTTTATTTCTTAGTCTTTAAATGTAAGACTCATATTATATTCAAAGGTATTTTTAAATAAAAATAGTTGAAAATTAGTTTTTTAGGACCCAAAAACTTAACCCTAATTTTTTACCATCAAATATATTAGATGATGCAGGTCACCTGTCATTAAGGTGACTTGTCGCTATTTAAAAAAAAAACCTATTCCGACACTCCGGGAATTTTATTTATTTATTTTTTTTTAACATTAAAATTGATTGTATCGGACTCGCAGCTTAGCTCATGCTAATTATCTAACAAAAGTACATGTCTTCGTCATCATTTGTAGTGGGTTCTTACATTAGTTTACGAAATTTGGCATCATTTCGTAACCGATCACGTCAAGAGAAGTCTGACAGGTGGACAAGGCTTTTCTATGATTGTACTAAATATTCTAACTTGTAAAATTATTCCATTTGTCAAGCTTTTTTTTCTAAACAGACTGCGGACGAGTGGCGTGTTGTGTCATATAACCTATTATTCTTTTGACTATTTTCATGATAGCTCTATTGATTGAAAATTAAAGTTCAAATTAAATGTTTTTAACTTGATTTTATACTGAAATATTTAAAAAATAATCTAGAAATGTTAATAAATTCATTTACAACTTTACGACATCTTCCTTTATTTCTTTGTTGTAGTTTACAAGAATATGTTTGTTTTTGTATTATTTTTTATTTTAAATAAATTTTTTAATAATTTTATATTATTTTAATGTAATGATATTAGAAAGAAATTTTTTTAATATAATTTTAAATAAAAATCACTTTATAAACAACTAATATCACAATTTTAAAATATAACTTATTGATTTATGCGTCAATCAATTGATTTAAGATGAAATGATTGATTGCTTGATTTTTTTATGTGGTTTTTTATATTTCCAAATGGGTTTTGATTATTTTTTTTGTATAATAGCTGTTGTATTTTAAACAAATAAAATATAAATTTGTAAATTAAAATAAATAAAATTAAAAATAATTCATTCAAAAAAAAAATGAAATGTTAAACACAAAATATGCGGTTTTGTTTTAGTAATGATATATTTATATTTTTCTGTATTAATAGATTGTTGCAGCAATAAATACCACATTTATATAAAAAAAAAAAAAACAATACAGAGAAGAGATTATTAATTCGTATTAATAAAATTATTACAATATTGCAAACAAAGTTTTAGGGACCACAGTCAGAAAATATAAAGTATTGGAGTTTAGTTTTTATTGAATAATTTTTACCTTGTGGATATAACTTTGTAGACTGACATGTTATAATCCTGGTGAAACATGTTTCTTTTAACGGTATGTTAGTTTTTTGGAAAGTAACAAATTATTTTTTTAATATTTTTATGTTTGTTTGTTATTAGAAAAGTTGGTCAATAAAAAACACTTTACAATCAAAGAAAAATTTGTGGACTCTAATTTGCACGTCTTATCAGTCTTTATTCTCTTTCTTTTTTATTTGCATCTTCGGCTTGCTGGTGTGCTAGCGTTTGTTGATCGATCTTGATATTTGTACATGGGCTCTAATTTGTAGGTTAGTCTTTCCTTGATTTGTGCAATGGAGTGATTGTCCATGAAATGCGTTTCGGCAAGTTATGCAGATATATTGTTGTTTGTGTTGGGAGGGGTGCTTACTATACTTTTTATTCATCTAGGTAGGACTGGTTTTTGTTAGCTAGCCATCCCATCTTCTTTGTGGATGGGTGTATCGATCGGCAAGGTCCTCAATATGCAACTAGGTTAGGTAATGACATCTTTCTATTTGGTTTGGTATATTTGACTTATTTCTACAAGTATGTATGTAACCAAGTGGGGGCCTAATTAAGAAGTACATGATACACAAGGGAATGATGAGAAAGTTGAAATTTATTAATTGGAAGTTGAAAAAGAATCAAATCATTGGAAGTATGATCATAAACAAAATGGGAAGCCTTTAATAATAGAGGAAGCCGAGAGTAGTTCAAAAAATAAATTTATTAATTGTAAAAGTTCATCACTAAAAGATATAGATGAGATTGTGACTCCAAATAACCTCGAAATAAATGGACTTCCAAATAAAATTAATCCAGAGTATATTCTAGGTATAATGAAATAAGCTTATAGACTTAGATTTTAACAAATGCATAGGCCAATATATAGAAAATCATATTTAGATTAGATTACATTGATAGTTAATACATTAATAATACAATATTTTCTAATCTAACATATTCCATAATATATCCCCTCAAGCTGAAGGTGGGTTATCCACATGAAACTTGGAACGTAAAAGAGCAAATGTAGAGTAAGAGAGTGGTTTAGTAAAAAATCTGTTAATTGATCTTTGGAGGAGATGAAGCGAATCTGAATCTCCTTCTTGGCCACCCGATCACGAACAAAGTGATAATCAACTTCAACATGCTTTGTTCGAGCATGAAAAATGGAATTAGCAGACAGATAAGTAGCACCCAAATTATTGCACCAGATAGTAGTAACAGAACTAGGAGAAAAGCACAGGTTTGTCAGAAGATAGTGTAACCAAAGAACCTCAGCAGTACCATCAGCCAAAGCTTTATACTCTACTTCAGTGGAGGAGCGAGCAACAGTGCGTTGCTTCCCAGATTTCCATAAAACAGGTGCGGTACCAAGAAAAACAATATATCCACTAGTAGATTTTTGATCATCAACACTCCCCGCCCAATCGGCGTCAGTGAACCCATGAAGTGATAAAGAGGAGCCACGAGTGAGGTGGATGCCATACGATGACGTACCTTTCAAGTAGCGTAAGATACGTTTAACAGCAGCCCAACGACTCTCAGTAGGAGTATGCATAAACTAGCAGACCTTGTTAACAAAGATAACAAATGTCCGGTCTAGTAAACGTGAGATACTAAAGAGCACCAACAATTTGGCGAAAGCGAGTGGGATCCGAGAATAACACAATAGACGATAGATCAAGCTTGGAAACAGAGGCTGGTGTATCAACAGGTTTACAAGATGACATACTAGCACGACAGAGAATATCAAGAACATACTTATGTTGACTCAGCATGAGTCCCACACTGGTAGGAGTTACCTAAACTCCCAAAAAATAATGAGCATTACCCAAGTCGCGGAGCTTAAATTCTGAACTCAGTAAGGTAATAAGGCAATGAATACTTTTTACCTTGTGGATATAACTTTGCAGACTAACATGCTATAATCCCGGTGAAACATGTTTCTTTTAACGGTATATTAGTTTTCTAGAAAGTAAAAAATTATTTTTTAAATTTTTTTTATGTTTGTTTGTTATTAGCAAAGTTGGTTAACAGAAAACATTTCTGATCAAAAGAAAAATTTGGCTTGGTTTCTAAAAAAATATTTTCCTTTTATTTTGGGCGGAAAACAATTTGTGGAAGTTGTGAAAAATTTAGAAATATCATATTATTTGTTGATTATATCAAATTTGGTCCTCAAACTTTTGATATATATATATATTGAATATTTTTTTTTCAATTTCATCCTTTAGAATTTGATTTTTATATTAACTTTGGTCCTCATTTTTATAATTGTTATTTGTTTTTCCCTTATTATTTTTTAATTGAAATTTTTTATCTATCAAATTTGATTCTTATTCTTTTAATTGTTACTTATTTTATTTGAAATAATTTATGAAATGGTAATTATTATTATTTTAATTTCCTCATCTTTCAACTTTTTTTATTTTTTAGATATTTGATCTCTATTATTTTGATTATTATTTATTTTATTTGAGATAATTTATAAAATTATATATTTTTTCAATTTCATTCTCATTCAACTTTTTAATTTGTAAGATTTGTTCCTCATTATTTTAATAAACTTGAAAAAAAATTATACATTAATAAGTTATTTTCCAGTTCATTTTTCATGACATAACCAAACCCTGAAAAGTGTTTCCAACTTATTTTTCATTACACTACCAAACAACAAAAAATAATTCACTTTCTCAAAATTCACTTTCCAAATAAAAACTACTTTTGAGAAGAGAAAAAAAATGAGGGCTAAAATGCAACCTCATTCTTGATATCATTTAAAAGAAAATACAAAAAAGAGAAACAAAAGCATTACAATTGTGTTTTTGAAAAGCAACCTATTATTCTTTTGATTATTTTCAGGTTAGCTCTAATGAGTTCAAGTTAAATGTTTTTATACTTAAATATCTGAAAAATATTATAGAAATGTTAAAAAAAACTCATTTCCAACTACAACACATTTAATCTCTAATGACTGTATTAGTTAAACATTTCTTTTATTTCTTTGTTGTAGTTTACAAGAATATGTTTGTTTTTGTGTTTATTTTTTTTAAGTATTTTCAATTAAATCGGTTTTTCAGTTTTTTTTTTCCATCCAATCTTCCATTATAAATACTTTTGAAGCTGAATATTCATAAACCCATCCGGTTTCTTCTATCTAAAATTGATCGACATCCTCAAAAAACATTATGGCATCTTCTATAGAAAATCACGTCAGTCAAGTTGATGAAGCGCAAGATGAAAACTTTGGATATGCCATGCAACTAGCTTTGAGCTCAGTGCTACCCATGACTCTACACACGGCGATTCAGCTTGGCATCTTTGAGATCATAGCCAAAGCAGGTCCAGATGTCAAACTCTCTGCTGCAGATATCGCAGCCAAGTTGCCCACAGATAACCCCGATACACCAAAGATGCTGGACCGTATTCTAAGGCTCTTGGCTAGCCACCAAGTGCTTTGTTGTTTTGTCGATGGCTCGGAGAGGTTCTACAGTCTGGCTCCTGTGTCCATGTACTTTGTGCGCAACCAAAATGGTGTTTCTTTGGCCCCCTTCATGGCCTTGAATCACGAAAACGTCATCTTACAGAGCTGGTTTGTCACTCCCTATCTATTGTCACATTTTTTCTATTTAATTTTTGCGTGCTTCAATTTACTATAATAATATTAGTAAATATTGTACCTCGTATTATCACTTCTCTCCCCTATCTCTCTCTATTTTGTTGATAAGGGCAGCTAGCTAATGTCAATGTTTAACCGTTTCCTGCTAGGTCTCAACTAAAAGATGCAGTTCTTGAAGGAGGAGTTGCGTTTCACAGAGTCCATGGAGTACATGCCTTTGAGTACAATGGCTTGGACCCTAGGTTCAATCAGGTATTCAACACAGCAATGTACAACCAAACCACTGTTGTAAATGGAAATATGATTGAGAAATACAATGGTTTCAAGAACCTGAAACAGCTGGTTGATATTGGTGGTGGCTTGGGACACACTATGAAGGCAATAACCTCTAAATATCCCCATATCAAGGGTATCAATTTCGACTTGCCACATGTTATAGAGCATGCGCCGGCCTATCCTGGTATGTTTTGTTCCTCCTCTCCTTACGTTTAATTTATGGTAATTGTTAAATTTTATTCTTTCTGGTTCCGCTGATACTTGCTCATGTTTCTGTCAGTGATTAAGGTTAATCAAACACTGTGGGAAAATTAAATTGACAAATTGAGAGAATTTAGGAAAACATGATAACATGCTCCGTATTCATTAATGAATCTGCCTGAAACTTCAAACCTCGTACGACCAAAATCTGAAATTTGAGGTGCCACAATCTAAAACATGACAAGCCACACATATACTTTACCCATAAAAATGTTTTCAGTGAACCCAAAAGAAAAGAAGAGAAGTTTGCAGAGAATCACAGGCTTTACAGGACAAGGAAAAGACTAGACAATGAAAGACTTGGTCATAGATGTGTGAACTGGTTTCTCATGCAGGTGTGGAGCACGTGGGAGGAGATATGTTTGACAGTGTTCCCAAAGGAGACGCCATTTTCCTGAAGGTACCAAAATTCTGACGGCATATAATCTACTTGCTCAATTTTAGACACCAAAATCACTAATAACGACTAATGGATATATAATCTTATAGTGGATACTCCATAATTGGAGTGATGATCACTGCTTGAAGTTGTTGAAGAACTGCTACAAAGCTATTCCAGAGGATGGGAAGGTAATTGTTATGGAATCAGTTCTTCCGATCACGGCCAAGGCAAGCCCTGCTGCGAAAGCGATCTCGCAACTTGATGTACTGATGATGATGTCTCAAAACCCAGGAGGGAAAGAACGGACTGAAGATGAATTCATGGCCCTGGCCACTGCAGCTGGATTCCGTGGCATCAAATTTGAAACCTTTGTTTGTAATTTTTGGGTCATGGAGTTCTTCAAGTAGATTACTGCTTAAAATTGCGTTTTGCAGAAATTGGAGTCTGCATTACCAGTTTCTACCAGAATTGAAGCGTTCATGACTGCCCGTGTGGAACGATAATTATGGAATAAATAAAATAGCTGTTCATCAGCTTTTAGCATTCCCATGATAGAAGTTTGATGAGCTACATGCTTTGCAAATAGATATTGTATTTTTGTTGCAACAATGCATTCCTATCCATGTATAAACGTAAAAAAAAAAAAAAACAAATTAATATGTTGAATAATAATAAGTGGTGATTGTGGATCCCAAATAATTATAAATGATTGGTGTATATATTTTTTTTTATAGTAATCGAGAATATTATAAATAAGGCATCCCCATTAAAAAGATGAGGGCTGCTAAAGAAGATTACATGGGGAATTAAAAAACATAAAGAGAGCAAGGAATCTATAGCCCCGACTAGTTAGTCTAGTTCATGATACATTCAGGATTCCTATAAAGATCAGAGCCTGTGTAGCTGAAATTTTTTACAGAGGACTTCAACCTAAAGGCTAACCGATGAAAGGTGAGGTCAAAAATCACATCCCAGTCTGGAGTTTTGGTGTCAAAGATCATATGGTTGCGCGCTATCCACATTGACCAGTATAATCCTTTACAGAGAAGGGTAATTGCTTGACGCTGAAATTTTCCTTTTACCAGGTCGGACCATTCCAGAAGGTTATGATTTGGGTCTTTTGGCAAACAGCCTACACACCCAAACCAACTAAAGAGTCTACCCCAGAGAGAGCATAATGTAGGACAAAGATGGAAGAGATGATGTATAGTCTCAATCTCCTTGCAGCAGAAAGGACAAAGAGCTTCCTCATAATTGATGATTCTCCTCTCAACTAAGAAACCTTTTGTGCAGATACTGCCGTTTAAGAGAAGCCATATGAACACATCTATTTTCAGAGGTGCAAACCCTTTCCAAAGCAGAGCAGGGGAGTGAAGATTTACTGAAACATTAAAACCATCAAAAAGATGGCACCCGGAGGAGACTGTGTAAACGTTGGAGCTGTTGGATTTCTAAATCTTGCTGTCTTCACCATCAGAGAAGACTAGACCACGTTCCACTTCTGCTATCAAGCTTTCACGCATGCAGAGCTCTCGGGATTGAAGGGGTCTTCTCCAAGAAAGATTGATTGAGTTATCAGTTGGGTTATGAACTTCTGCAACGCTTAAAGATTGCTGCAGAGAGAGGTTGTAAAACCTAAGAAACATGAACAGGAGAGGAGCTGCGTGGCCTAGCCAGGAATTAGACCAGAACCTGATGTTTCTCCCATCACCCACCTTGAACCTGACATTGGATTGGAGGGGAGCGGCTATGCTGTGATTTGAGGAAATTGCAGATACCATGCCACGCCAAGTTGGAGATAAAGAACCTGCAAACACAGGAAGGCCATTTGCAAAATAGCCGGTACTTTCATAGGATAAGTTCTTGCCAACCTCCTACCACTCCTTTATCAAGGTTCCAAAGCCATTTAAACATCAGAGCCAAATTTTTGCTATGAATAGAACCTAGCCCGAGACCTCCAAGCGGCTTACTCTTAATTACCTTGTGCCAAGCAACCTTACAAATACCATGTGAATTTGAGGTGCCCTTCTAGAGAAAACAACGGTTGATGGAGGATATAGCTTTTGTAATGCCCTTTGGCATAGTAATAACTGACATGTAGTATAGAGGTAGAGAGTTTAAGACAGATTTAATAAGGCATATCCTCCCAGCCATGCTCAAAAGCTTCCCTTTCCATTTGCTTAACTTTGCTCGATTGTGGACAATATCAGTTTCCAAGTTGAGAGCCTATTTGGGTTAGCACCAAGAGGCAACCCAAGGTATCTGACTGGAAAGGTGTCACTGCGACAAAAAATTGCGTTAGCCAGACCTAAAGTGTATTCATTATCCAAATTAATTCCTATAAGAAAGCTTTTATAGAAATTAGCTTTCAGTCCTGAAATGATCTCAAACCAACGAAGGATCCTCTTGGCATGCAGTAGAGAGGAATAATCATTTGGCGGGAAAATCGAGAGTGTCATCTGCATATTGCAAATGGGTTATGTGATGTCCTTGAAAAGTCTGCAAGCCTTTAAAGTAACCCGAATCCGATGCATGTTGAATAAAACTGTTAGCACCTGCACTGCTATGTCAAAAAGGAATGGAGAGAGGGGTCCCCTTGCCTAAGACCCCTCTCCATACTGAATTCTCTAGGAGAGCCGTTAATCAGGATGACCAATTTAGATGTGGACAAACATTCAAAAATCAATTTCCTCCAATGAGAGCCAAAACCCATATAGCCTATGGTAGAATCGATATGCTCCCATAAAATCGAGTCGAAGGCTTTATGAAAATCTACCTTTAGCAAAAACCCGTGGTCCTTCTTGCTAAGAATACTATAGACAACCTCGTTTGCTATCATGAACCCATCTAAAATCTGACTTTATAAATGATTGGTGTATATTATGAGTGTTACGTTCAGGCAATGGAACTAACTCTATCCTAATAGCTGAAAGGAGCTTCATTGTTCATGAATCGGGATCTCTTCATGTTTCAAATAATAGATAAACTAAAATTTTAAAATAACATTAATCAAATAATAGATAAACTAAAATTTTAGGGAGAAAATTAAAGTTTTCTGTGTCCATATTCAAATGGAATGTTTTTTTAAGTTGGCCACTCTTCTTTTAATTTCTTTTTATAACACCAATAAAGTTCTATTTTGCAAAATCAATTTTTAATTTATTATCAAAGTATTTATCAACACTTTGTATATAAATTGAAAGAAATCTCAACATATAAAACTATGTTAATGTAAGTTAAAATGATAAAATTAAAAAAAAAAAAAAAGAAGCTAAGTAACCGAAATGAAAACAACCCTCTGCTCATATGAATTGTACACCGAGGAATGCAACTGGATCAAAAGTAACAGGGTACACCACATTGTTTCTTTTCCAGATATTTTAGTATATTTTGTATTTAGTTAGAAATTTTTTGTATCACCATTATCTATAACTAAAAGAATTCAGCCTTTCATTATGAATTGTACTGTATAATTTATAGTGAAAAACTGATGCTTTTCTGTTATAAATTGTTTTTTTTCTCTTCAATTAATTTTGTTAATATTAATTTTTTTTTTTATTTAGTCATCACACTCTCATGACACAAATTCCATGTTTGGCGGGTTAACCCAGTTGATTTAGATTTTTTTTTCTTCCAATTTTATCTTTTAATATCAATTTGATTGAGAATTAAAATTCATGATTTGTTTTGTTTATTTTTCATTAGATTATCGTGATCTTATGAGGGGATTTTACTGTACCCCTCTTCGCAAAGCACTATTTATTGGAATAGTGCTTTGCTTTGTTTTTTTTCTTTTATTTTCCTTTTCAATTATTATTTTTTGTTTAATTTTATTCTTTAATATTAAATTTTTTTTCTATTTAGTTATCACACTTTCATAATACGGCCTTACTGCTAGATCCACATCATGGGCCTGGCGTCGCAGCCAGTCGGCCCACTTAAACTTATATCATGCAAGTTTAATATTATTATTAATATTAAAAATATTATTATTTGCATTATGAATATTATTATAATGAATATTGCTATTATAATAATTAATAAATTTGAAAAAAATATTATTAATATTAAAAAACAACCATGATTTGATTTGAAGGATAAAATTAAAAACTATATGAACTTAGGTCAAACATGTTTAATATTATTATTACAAATATTATTATTGTCATTATTATTTATATTATTAATAAATTTGAAAAAAATATTATTGCTATAAAAAAAAAACCATACATTTGATTTGATGGGTAAAATAAAAAATTATTGTTGTTGTTGTCGTTGTCGTCTTCATCATTGTTGCTATTATTCTTATTATTATTATGAATATTAGTGTTATTCTTATTCTTAATATGGTTATTATTTTTATTATGATTAAATTTGAAAAAAAAATATTCTTACCATTGAAGAAAAACCATAAATTTAATTTGAAATGATTAAAAACTATAAGAACTTAGGTTAGATAAGTTTAATATTATTACTTATATTATTATTATTATTATTATTATTAGGAGAACCAGACCCCAGAAACATAGGTTTGGCTGGGGCATCAGAATCGAGTTTATAATCATTTGTATTATTCTTATTCTTATTGTTATCATTATCATTAATAAATGTTTTTAAAAATATTGTTACTATCAAAAAAACCTTAAATTTGATTTCAAGAGATAAAAAACTATAAGAACTTGTGTCAGACAAGTTTAATATTATTATTAATATTTAAAATATTATTATTTGTATAATAAATATTACTATTGGTATTATAATTAATATTATAGATATTACTCTTGGGTCAGGTGTTGCAACCAGGCCTAAGACTCTTAGGTCTAGCTTTATAAATAGACCTAACGCTCTTGGATCTTAACTTTTTTTTTATTTTTTTATGTCAAAAAAATTAGCCCGCGGTGTAGCGCGGGCCACCTACGTAGTCTTTACTATAAGGACTGAAGCGCCGACTTCTTCCTCGCTTATGTGAAGGGTGAATGAGTTGCCTTTTTTATTTTCTTTTTAAATTTCATCTTTTATTTTTTTTATCGAAGTATTTTAGGCTTTTTTTTTTTCAATTTCATCTTTAAACATCTCGTTGATTTTGAACTGGTTTTATAATTTGTTTTTGTTTGCTTCCTATAAGGTTATCGTAATCTGAAACAAATATCACAATATTTGGTTAGTGCTCATCAATTTTATGAACAACTATTTTTTGTTATTATATCATTAGGTAAGAAATAGTTAAAAAAAATATTTAAACCCAATAGAGTTCATGATCCAGGTTGTTAGTTTGGCCGAGTTAAGCAAACAAAGCCGAGTCGATCAACAATATCACAATCTAAATCACCAAAAAAAAGGATGTCATCTTAAATCTGTTTTAAAGCCAAACCAGCCTTTTTATTGGTTTTTCATATTGCCTTTGGACCCACCAAGTTGATTAGGTCACGTTAGAAAAACTACCACATCAATTAATTTTAAATCTAGGCTAAATAATGAGTTAGGTTGGGAGGTCTCAAAGTTGGGCTGGGCCCCATTTTTTTGTTTGATTGAATCTTTTTTTCCTTTTATTTTTCAATCTTGTCTTTTAATATTTGGTTGATTTCGAATGGTCTTTATAATTTATTTTAGTTCACTTTGTATGAGGTTATTACTGTCTCAAATAAATATCATGGTATCTGATTGGTGCTTCACTTTGCTGGAGATGATTTTTGTTATCATATTTTTAAGCAAAAAATAATTTTAAAAAACAAAGCGGTTAAACCTAGTGGAGTTCATGATCCAGGTTAAGGGTTTGGTGGGTTAAGATGTGAAGGTTGGGTCGATCCAACATGTCATCGTCTCAATATTAGAAAACTAAAATAAAATAAAAGATGTCATCTTAAAATTTTTTAAAAAGCCAAAACGTGCTTCTTAGTTGTTTTATGGGTAGTTTTTAGACTAGTCAAATTAACTGAATCATATCGAGACAACTTTCATACGGGTTAATTTTAAACTCGAGCTAGAAAAATAGCCTATTATATAGATTTCAAGATTGGCTTTACATGTTCGAGTTTAATAATATTGATAAATAACTATCTACGAACTTGACTCTTTTTTTTTTAAATGGTTAAAAGGTTTGAGAAATTATTCTTGCATCCAAAAATTCGAATGAATTGTTGTATATTAGAAAAGAAGCGTATTATATGTAAAATTGTCCATGTGCAAAAATGCTTCTGCATGCTACAAACACAGGTTTCTTCTAAAACTCTTATATTTTTCAATATTTATTTTTAATTCTAATTATTTGTATTATTGCTTTTAGTTGTTGATTTATTGTAGATAAAGGAAACAAAAATCTATGTTGCCTTTGTTTGCCTAATTCTTTCCAATTAATCTTCTAACAGCTTCACCACTTTCCTTCATTGCACCACTCTCTATTATCACTACAGGGAAAAATTAACCACCAAAATAGTCTCATAGAACAATCAAGCTGTTAGTCCCATCTCTATTTTTTCTCGTTTAATAAATCATTATTTAAGTTTGTCAAGTATTTCTATAGTTATCAAGCATTTATGACAGGAATTGAGAATAAATTGGTTTGAAATACTCAACACTCATTGTATTTATGTGAGCTGTTAAAGTTGAGGTTTCTGTGACTTGTGCTCGATTAAAAGATAATTAATAGCATGCCAGGAAGCCACTGCTTTTTATCCATCCAGTGCCGTTGTGAATTTATTGGATCTTGGAACAAAAACTTGATGGCCGGATGTTATGAAACTACTAACCATTAATGGAAGACATTATCATAGATCTAAGCTAATATATCTCAATCAAACAGTAATGATTTGGGTTATCCTTCATTAACTCACGTCTAATGTCCCCACCATCTTCTCTTTAACAGCATCACATATTCCAAAGGCAGAGCTCTGGTTTGCAAATTATAATTGCAGTTATAATTAAAAAAAAAAAACATTAAAAGATTTGGTGATTCAAGTGTTCACTTAGAGGCAATCAACTATTCACTAGACTAGTTCTAAGCTACACACCACCTCGACTGGCTTTTTTATCCAGATATGTCTGGTCCAGGAGCTGCTAGGTGCTTTGTTCAACTAGTGTTTTCCTATGTTCCTATGAATTTCCTGCCTCATGTGCCCTTTTTTCCATCCAAGACACCAAGAGCTGCATTATTTTGTTGTGTTATAGAATAGCTTATGTTTGTCTTTTTAGCTCACAGGGTTTGCACGTCTTATCAGTCTTTATTCTCTTTCTTTTTTATTTGCATCTTCGGCTTGCTGGTGTGCTAGCGTTTGTTGATCGATCTTGACATTTGTGGGCTCTAATTTGTAGGTTAGTCTTTCCTTGATTTGTGCAATGGAGTGATTGTCCATGAAATGCGTTTCAGCAAGATATGCAGATATATTGTTGTTTGTGTTGGGAGGGGTGCTTACTATACTTTTTATTCATCTAGGTAGGACTGGTTTTTGTTAGCTAGCCATCCCATCTTCTTTGTGGATGGGTGTATCGATCGGCAAGGTCCTCAATATGCAACTAGGTTAGGTAATGACATCTTTCTATTTGGTTTGGTATATTTGACTTATTTCTACAAGTATGTATGTAACCAAGTGGGGGCCAAATTAAGAAGTACATGATACACAAGGGAATGATGAAGTTTAGATTGAATGAAAGGACGATTAGGATACATAATAAAAATGGTCCAATTTTATCAAAGAAAAATTGACAAGTTACGTGGATCAATAGAGAAAAGCAATTGAATTTGTGCATCCTTAGAATTAGAAAAAATGAAGATGAGGTGTGGTAACTTAAAAGAGGCTAAGAAAGAAAAAGGGTACAATCAAACATAATAACAACCGAACAACCCCGTAATAATTGCACTGCATTTCAATCAAGTTTGCAAAAACTTCACATCAACTACTAGGTAGTAATTAATCAGCAGGCTTGTAATTAGTAGGTTTGTAATCTAGTAAGCTTGGAATTTTCATTATTAAGAAATCTAGAAAACACCAAAAATATCAGTTCCTGCTTTTTTGTCAAGGCATTGCAGTTCGTGGTTGTAATCGAACCAAAGATCATTCTATGAGTATAAATTCTTTAATCTTGAATTATTAAAGTTCTTATTTACATTCATAGCATTAAAATATTTGATTAATTCTCATTAATTAAATTATATTATGACATTGCTATAAGTCTAGAATTACAAATCTAGAGTTCTGGTGAAGGTCTAGAATATAAATTTCATAAATTAGACTTCCTATCCACACTTGAGATAAAATTAAAGTCCTCTTAATTGAGGTGGACAGAACCTACAAAATAATTGGCAACCACACTAGGAGTGTCATATTTGTTCTTTGAAACTATGGCACTAAAAATATTAATATTACCAGAAAATATAGAAGAAATAGAACAATTAGTTGATCTCCCTAATAATCAAGGAAATAAACAATCAATCCTTTAAGGGGAAGAAATATAAAATGAAAAAGGAAACAAGTTTATGACTATAGAAGAGAGATATTTAATCTTTGAACTGATAGTGGATGATGCAAATAAGATACTCGAAGAGAGATATAAATATCTTTCTGACAAACCTAAGAAGAAATATAGAATCGATATAAAAATGATTGAATATCATTTAAATATAATTGTAGTAATGAAGAGATTAACTCATGTCATTTCAGAGTCTAATGTTAGAAAAATAAAAATTTCGTGAATTAAGTTTGGACCATATAGTAGGAAAATTATAAAATATGAAGAGAGGTATAAATGTCTTTATGAAAAAACTAAAACGAAATATAAAATCAATATAAAAATGATTGAATAACATTTAAATATAATTGCAGCAATGAATGAGTGATTAACTCATGCTATTCTAGAGTCTCTTAGAAAAAGACAGAAATGTAAAATAAGTTCGGAGCATGAAGTAGGAAAATTACAAAACATGAATAAATAATATTATAAGAGAATGATTAAGGCTATTAAATATGTCAATGCAAAATTAAACACCAAAAAAAAAGAGGAAATGATGAAGTGATTTTTTATTTAATTATACTATGTTGGAGACAGTGAATAATATTTCTAAATAAATAGTAGTTAAAATTTAAAATCATTTAGATGAGAAAGTTGAAAAAGAATCAAATCATTGGAAGTATGATCATAAACAAAATGGGAAGCCTTTAATAATAGAGGAAGCCGAGAGTAGTTCAAAAAATAAATTTATTAATTGTAAGAGTTCATCACTAAAAGATATAGATGAGATTATGACTCCAAATAACCTCGAAATAAATGGACTTCCAAATAAAATTAATCCAGAGTATATTCTAGGTATAATGAAATAAGCTTATAGACTTAGATTTCAACAAATACATAGGCCAATATATAGAAAACCATATTTAGATTACATTGATAGAATATATATTTATCCTAATAATTTCAAGTTTCCAATGTTTACTTTATTTAATGACTAAAGAACTGTGTTTGCTAAATAACATATAGCAAGATTTTTTTTTTGTCAATGTAAAAAAGTATTTGATTCTGACTTTTTAAAATTAATATCATTTTTAAATTCTTTAACTGGAAATGTTTTTACTTGGTATATAAATTTGCTATCAAATTCAGTCGAGAGTTGGAATGATATGTAAACAATAATCCAAGCTCGCATCTCTATAACATACTCAGAATTTGTTTTGGCTAATTTGGTGAAATTGAAGCAATATCCTGAACAAATTGTTAAATGATATTTAGATAGGTTCATGATGTGATCTTGGCTACGACATCAAAGAATTCATTAGGAGTGTCTATCGGGTCTATTTTAAAGTCTAAAACAAAGTGGATCCAAGAGAAGTTTGATGGGCTAAGTAAAGAGGTTTGAGTTAAAAAGGTTCAAATCTTCCAATTTAAGCCTTTGTCTACTTTTTGGTTCATATTTGGAGCTACAAAAAAATTTTGGATGTGATTCCAATTGGGTTGGAAAATACACATTTGTACTTTCCAATCCATATATGATAGGCCCGTTAATTCATCTGTACAAGAGAAAACAACGTGTTTGAAGTTGGGCCTAGACTTTGCGAGCAAAGTGCGAAAACAGAAAAGATATTATTTCCTTAAAAAATATGGATTCCATTTACTTTAAGGAGTCCTTAATGCTATTGGAAAATTATACGGCAACCTTTGACTTACGTATTTTACAAAGATTCCATATCAAACAATAAGAACTAATTGGTCATAAATTAATTCTTGTTTTATAAGGTATCAGGCTTTTGTTTAGTATGGATTCTTCAATAGTTATTTCTGTTGGGTATTTTTCATTATCATATACAGTTGCCACTTCTATTCCTAGAGGCTTATCTTGTTACACCACTTTCAAACGGTGCTGCACTAGCTTTGCAAACATAATGCTCTAGCTTTCTGGATTATTAAGACAGCGCAGCCTTCTACATGGGTCCATGGAGTTTTAACTAGCTTTTGTCATTGCTTTTGTGCAGGGCGCATATCTAATTTTTGTTTAGACTTTTGAGATTAACCACAAGATGAGGGTGTTTTTTTCTTTATAAGAAAATTCTGGCAACAGATTCTTGTAAAACAAAATTTGGGTAACTCTTTTCTTTGCCTACATTTAGAGCCTCAGATTTATGAAAACCATCGTTTTGTGAACTTGTTTAGTCGCCAAGCCAAGCATAGTTTTTGTTGTGAATGGTGAACTGAACGATATATATTTAGCCGAGGTCGATATTATTAAGACTGCAATAATGAAATCCTTATATGTGTTAAGACCTTGTGGTGCGTGTTCAGTAAAAGGGGAAGTATATCAGGTCCTTGCAAGTCGCGGTTTAAATTTTTGTATGTCATGACTCGAGCAGTTTGACATCATTTCATTTTTTCCCTCATCCTTCCTCAGATTGAAAGAAGTGTTGTGCAGACAATCGACACTCACCAGCCCTTTAATATCCAGAATTCCTCATTTATTCAGTGGATCAGCATTAAACGCTTCATTTTCATGCTCGTAAATGTTTCCCAGATGCTTTTGGTCAGATTCTTCTCTAATTTAGGCAATACAAAATTTTGATGTGGAGTCTTCATACATTGCAAACCCAAATAAAAAAGCTGAATTGCTTTGCTAGCACACAAAGGGAGAGAGCAAAACATAGCCGCAAGGTACTTGGATAAATATAGCTGCTCTAGACCTTCCACCTAGAAGGTGATTATGGGCATAACTAATTCCAAGGGCGAGGAAGCAAAATATTTAATTACATGTATCTTCAAGATAAAGGTTCATTACATGGATTTACTCTGGTTAGAAGCTTATGTAAACAAAATGAAGCAAGGCAACATGTTCATGCACAAAGCGGCATGATTCCTTTTTTCTTTTTGAGAAAACCGAAAGTTCATCTCATTGCAGCAGTGTTTCAACTGGCTTCCTTTAGCTGCTACCAATTACTTCCTTGTATGTGTCTTTTATTTTTGCAATCAAAGCTTCCCTGCAATTTTCCCATTTGTATTAACATAAAATTAATGAGACAAACATGATGCATTTTTGCACCAATTTCTAGGTGGTGGTGTAGCAAGCATACACTTACCTGTCAGGTTTGAAAACCAGATTCTTGTATGCAAACCACTGGAAAGAAAAACAGGTGATGTATGATACATTAGAAAAATATTATATTGTTAGCCACACACTGTATAAACAACAAATTTTAAGTTTTCAGACATCATAGACGAAAAAAAGGAGCAATTAAGTTGAAGATTGTTAAGATGATGTGCTGATATTCGCACAGGCTCCTATATCCTACAATATTCCATCAACGTTGGAGGCATTTGTTGGATGTTGATGATATCAAAGCCTTCAGATGTAAGAAGGAAAATGAAATCTACTTAATATAATTTGTCTTCTTATATAAATTAAAATAGAAAAATTGAGAAAATACTACTTACTCCAGTGTAGCCAATTCCAGCAAGCTCAAGAACCCCAGGAATCAAAGGAAGTCTCTCAATTGCCTGGTACAGGAACACTTTAACCTCTTCAATTTAATTTAAAGGGAAAGATCAATGCCAAAGGCAGGTAAGGGGACTTAAAGAAATAAAATTGGGAAAAAAGTGCATTTGGCGAAGCAGCTCACCGAGATAAACCCAGCCGAGCCCCAAAGTGCAACTCCACCAGCTACTACAACTGAACTCACTGCATATTTGTCTTCAACTTTATCCCACTGTCCACCGATAACAGATTCAAATAAAATTTTTCCCAAACTTAATTAAAGCACGTTTCATGAGAGGAAGATTTCTTACAGCTTCTTGAACTGTCTTGACAATCTCTGGAAGCTCAGTTGAAGCGACTGCTACTGGGGCCTCTCCTGTAGCCATAGTCATAACATTGCGAGCGATCTTTCGACCTGAAATTAAAAATTGAAAATCACTGTGAATAAAACAGAACATCTGTGTGTCTGATATGTAATGCGAAGTGTCTACATGTATGTGTATTATTTGAGACTCACAATAAGCAGCGGCTTTCCAGGGGCGGTTTCGAGGCTGGACAGGAGGAGGGGGGGTGTAGGGAGGCTCACACACTGTGGCGATGCAACTGCTGATTGGCGAGAAGCCTTGGCATCAATAAGGATTGATGATGAGGAGATTGACAGGGGTGTGGAGGAAGTTGAAGCCATGACTGTAGTGAATCCCTACAGGTCACTGCACTGTTTGTCCTGTGAGAGGATTCTAAAGGTCACCAGGGAAAGTCACTGTTTGATAAATTCTTGATTAGACTGTGGAGATGGATCTTCTTCCAAGTCTAAGCAAGAGCACCACACATTCCTTCCATGTAGATAGAATGCTGATGTGGCTGTTGGATAGCCAATCTATGGTGCTTATGATTGGATAGGTTACTCGAGGCTGGAGCTCTGTTGTGCTGACAACTTCATTATGATATCTTCTCTGTTTTTTTTTTCCTTCCCATAAACAGGGCCAAAAATATCCTCTCCATTCGGTCAATAACGTTGTACTCGATGGCATCGCTTTTATCTCTTCGAGCAAGGAGGGGACATGATACGAGCATAATTAACTGTTTATTTTTAAAAAAAATTAATTTTTTAAATTAATATATTTTTTTATATTTTTAGATTATTTTGATGCATTGATATAAAAAATAATTTTTTTTAAAAAATATTATTTTGATATATTTCTAAGTATAAATTATTTTGAAAAACAATCACAATGCGTTCTTAAATAAACTTTTAAAGATGCATTGGTAAAAAATACTGTTATTTAAATATTTATTTTATCTAAAAATAACTCATCAGATAACAAATTATTGCCAACTTTTCTTCCATGTATTGAGATTTTCTAAATTAAGTAGATAGGTGGCTCGAGATGTTCCGCAACAGCGTAAAAAATAATAATGTTTAGATGTTGTTAGTGTTGTTTTTTCAAAGAAAAGAGAAAAAAAAAATATAAACTAAATATTGAAAGAATAAAATCAAAAAATATTTAATTTTTAAGATTCAAGTCAATTCATACTAATTTATTAAACTCATAATTTAATTCATGAGATCGCAATAATCTCATAAAACGAAAAAAAAAAAAAATTACAAAGTTCAATTCTTAATAAATTTAATATTGAAAAATGAGATTGAAAAAAAAAATTATTGTAAAGAAAAGATCTAAAAAAAACCGGTATCAATTCAAGTTAACTTTTCAAGTCTATAATCGGGTTATGTGATTAAGATTATCCTATAAAAAAATCATAAAGTTTAATTCTTAATTAATTATATATCGAACGATGAATATTGAAAATAAAATAAAAAAAGATTTCTAAGCAAAAAATAATAAAAAATAATAATAATTAAATTTGATATAAAAATAAAATAATTGAATACCTTTTATTTTCTACAAGATTAGCATGAGATGAGAGAGATGTAAGTGTTTGAACGAAAAAAAAAGTGATCTAAAAGAAAAAAAAAAAGAACATGAATTTTTCTATTGACCATGCAAATTAAAAAAATTGAGGGATAAAAATAAAATAAAAAATTCAAAAACCAGAAAAATAAAGGAATCACTGTTGAAATTCATGGTGATTCCTTTTTGAAGGCACAACGAATCAATCGGTGAGCCCTCTTAGCACTTTTTAGTTTTTAGTGATAATTACAAAAAAACCATATAAGAATTTATCATATTTTTATTTTTCTTATTGTACTTTGAAACTAAAAAAATATTTGAATATTTACATATTTATTATTTTATTAATTAAAAAGTCCATGGAATCTCAAAATAATAAAATTGTCATGTTAATTACAACAGTGCCACAACATTCCATTAACACAAATTTCTTCGAGGCATTTCATCAAACAAATTCTGTACATTCACCAAACTATCACATTTCGCATCAATCAATTTCGCAGTGACAAATGAATGATGCGGATGAGGTTCTGCAAAATAGTTTTGGTATTCTCCATCAGTCCTTTGCCAGCAGCCAAGCTCAAGATGCCTCTTCATCAGCGAAAAGCAATAGTGTAGACTACCGGCAGTGCACAAGTGATAAATATTTAGCTCGGAGACTCTTTGGTATGGACATTTCTCGGTATTGTGACAGCTATGGTCAGGAGTGAGGCATCACACTTTTTTCTGACCTTTCTCACTACATAGGCTCAGGTCAGCTTAGAGGGGAAACAAAAGAAGAAGAAGAAAATGGCAGTATTCGCTATGTTTCCCTTTCTTTTGATAGCAAAGTTGCTTCTTTTTTCTTTCTGTTTTTTTATCCCATATTATAACAGACACCAAAATAATTTGTAACCCATTAGCCTTTGTGTGAGATGGTTACCTGCTGAGACATAGATTTCACCTTCTCAGTGTGAGACAGCAACGATTCTACATGGTTGATTGATGTTTTAAAAGTATGAGAACTATGTCTGCACATAGGGAGAATAAGGAAGTGAGACTATTTTACGTGGATTAATTCTTGTGCTGCCAGCCAGTTTCTTACATCTTTGATCTGGCATCATCATCTAGCTTTTGAACCCCATTCAACAAGAAAAACCCTAATAAACCCCACCTCAAATTTCAATACATGACCCATTAATCCACAAAAAAATAATAAAAAAAAAACTTCAGAATCCTAGCCTTAAATTCAAATTGTCGAGACTCGAGAGAGATCCATGAAAATCCTTTTGCATTCCAAAACCTTGAAGTTGTAAGCAAATTAAAGATGTGAGTTCTGCATAGCTTTTAAATTACCATAATGAAGAAGCAGAAACAAATAGAGGATTAGGTCAATGAAATGAGCAAATTGCAGACAAATGGGAGAGAAAGACTGATTTTTTTAGAGAGAGAAAGCAAGATAAGAGAGAGAGAGAGCGAGAGAGAGAGAGAGTAATTGTGTGATTTTTTAAGGTCAATTTTATTTTTTGATTTTTTTTATCTTTTAATTTTTTAAAAAAAAATTGTATAAAATATAATTTTTCAAAATATAAAAGAAAAATAAACGTACAATCAAACTTTAAAAAGCTTTTTATAATTATTTTTATTTATAAAAACACGATCAGATTTTCTTATAACTATACCTATTTATAATAATAATAATAATAATAATAATAAGTGAGTGGAGAATCCGATTCTCCATCCATTTAAATAGAACCAATTCTTGCAATTGTTTTCATAATTCAATTAATATTAATATTAGTATTTTTTTCAGACATCAGACTCAAACCTATTATTAATGACGCAAAAAAAAAATTATTCAATCAAGTAAAGTTTAAGGCACTGATTTGTTTTTGTTTTTGTTTTGTTTTGTTAGAAAATATTTTGGTAATTTTTTTAAAAAAATCAAATTAAATTTTAAAATTATTTTAGATTATTTTAATGAGTTGATGTTAAAAATTTATAAAAAAAATATGATTTTAATATATTTTAAAATAAAAAAAATTTCAAAAACATCCACTGTTACATGTTTTAAAATTAAAATTGACATGACATCTTAATTAAAAAAAATAAACTCATTTAATTATTATATCCATTTTGTTATTCAAGTGAGACCCAGTTGCCCACTGAGGACCAGGCCGACAGCACTGGAGAGCTTTCTTAAAAACAAATAAATGACCTAAAATAAAACCCCTCAACGTTCATGGATTGGGACTTTTACGTCCAAATGCAAGATCTGGGCTTAACGACCCATACTTTTTTTTTTTTTACTCATAATATTATTATTGGGTGTTTGAAAATAAAATAGTTGTTGTTTTTTAAAATTTATTTTTCACATCAATATAATAAAATGATTTAAAAACACTACAAAAATTAATTTGAATTTTTTTTTCAAATTTTAACAAAAAAAAAAAAGGTTAAAATTCATTCTCAAACAGTATTATTAAAAGAGAATATAACCTTGAGCTTAAATAATGCGCCCAGTCTCGCGCTTGATGGTACTTACTACTCATGACATATACATTGTGCTCATTATACACATACAAAACCAAGTGTTTGTGTGTTTGTCTACACACACAATGAGTATCATTAGATCTGTTTTAAACTAAGTTTTATAATAATATATAAAGAAAATTTATTAAAATAGTTAGGTAAATTACTATAGTAATCTATAATATCATAAAGTTTTTAATCCAATTTCATTTTTAAGTTTATTTTTTCAATTGTAGTTTTTTATGTCTAAATCAATAACTAGTTTCTTAAATTTTATTAAAAAATTTCAATAAATAAAAACCAAAGTGTAAATTAAGGTGAAATCTCAAGTCAATCTCAAATTCATTATAAAAAGTTTTGTTCAGTCTAATTATTTTTATTTTTCTCCAAATGAAATCCATTTAGATTTTTAATTTTAATTTTGGTCCACAAGACAATTTTCTTAACATTTCAATCTCTGAGTTTGAAAGAGAAGATAAAAAGTTACATAAAAACAGCGAATGAGAAAGAAACTTGTTGATTTGTCATAATTTAATAACAAAAATAGCTGATCTTGGTGACAAATGGTTCCATTTGATAATTTTATCCCTTAACATTTGATTAATTTTGAATTGGTCTTCATAACTTATTTTAGTTTGTTTTCTATAAGTTTACCGTAGTCTTAAACAAATATCTTGATATTTGATCGATGTTTAATTTTGAAATTGATTATTTTTATTATCATATATTTAAATAAAAATAGTTTAAGAAAAAAAAAGTCATTAAACCCAATAAAGTTCATGACCTGAATTACATATGTGGTTGGTTAACTTGTATTGATTGAAAATTGAGTTTCATAATTTATTTCGTTTGCTTTTTATGGAGTTACCACGACCTGAAACAAACATTCCAATATTGGATTGGTACTTGATTTTGTAAGTATTCAATTTTATATCATATAATTAAGTAGAAATTAGTTTTAAAAAATAAAGTTATTAAACCCTGTCTACGCCGCGAGTCTATATTATTATTTTTTTTATTAAATGTTGCTAATATTTTTTAAAGTAAAATGAAAAATTTACAACTCGAATTATAGATATAACTAAATTAAATAAATTGATTTTATTTTCATTAGATAATAAAAATTTTAGCAACAATAGTAAACAAACCAAATTTCTTTTAAAAAAGAGGTCACTATAACTTGGGGGAAAAACCTTTTTATTTTTTCAAAAGAGAAAAAACATTGTAGTTTAATTTTCATCCAATTAAATATGGAAGGACAAATAAATTGAGTAAAAAAGAACTAAAAAATTGATCTGATTCAACCCAAGTTAGCATGATACATATGTAACCTTCGTAATAAGAGGCGAGTCAACTCGAGTTAAACTATCAAACTCGCGATTCAGATTATGAGATTAAGATAATCTAATAAAAAATAAATCAAAGAAAACCACAAAGCCTATATTTTTTATATAAAAAAAACTAATGTCAGAATGATGAAATAAAAAAAAAAAGTAAAAAATAAGGATGTCAACCAGTGTTAACTTCTCAAACTTGTAATCTAGATTATTAGACTATATGCACCATACAAAGAAAAATTACAAAGCCCAATCCCCACCAATCATATGTTAAATGTTGAATTCAAAAAAAAAAAAATCAATTGTACAAAAGGATCCAAAATAAAAATATAATAGCAATTAAAAAAATAATGATCAAAATTAAATCAAAAAAGAAATTAGAGGAAAAAATTGAAAATAAAATACTTTAACAAAACGATAAAAAAAATCAAAAGAATGAGGACCAAATTGAAAAATATAATATATGATAAATTTGGATTGAAAGATGAAATTGAAAATAAATAAAACTTTTATGAAAGGGCTAAGAACAAATATTAGAAATCAAAAGAATAAAAATCGAAGTTGAAATATCAATAACTAAGAGGACAATAATGAAATTTTTAATAATAAGCATGGTATTCGAGGGAAGGGGAGAGAGAAAAAAAAGCTTTGTCAGCAACAACCCATCCCACAAACGCTCCACCCACTACACCATTAAACAGTTTTACCGACGGACTAATTCTGTTGGTGACAGGAATGAACTCCATCGGTGAAATAATTACCGACGGCCTCATCAACGGAACACGTCCGTCAGTATAATAGTCATCGGTAACTCCCTTTTTCGTCACTAATTCTGTCGCAAATAAAAAAACACCCACCGAAGAAACACCAACGGTCTTACAAACGGATACGTGTGCGCCAAAAAAAAAGTTTCCCGTGAGAATATTACCGACGGAATAAATCCGTCTGCAATTTCAACAGTAATTACTGATGGCCTATTCGTCGTCCGTCGGTAATTATGGCATCGATAGTAATTGTTTGCCAACCCTCTGTAAAATACCGACGGATATTATCCGTTGGTAAATCCGTCTGTATGTAATCACTGGCGGAATATATCCATCGGTAATTATGGCATGATTGGTAATTGTTTGGCAATTCTTTGTGAAATACCGACGGATAATATCCGTCGGTATGTATTTAAAATATATATAAAAAATAATTTATTAATAGTAAAAAACCTTAATAAACAAATAAAATTGGATTAAACATTAAAAATATAAAAGTGATGTTAAATAATATTCTTTACAAATTTAATGTGTTTAAAAAACAAAATTAAAGTAGAATAGCGGCGGAGCTGGAGGAGGAGGAGGCTGGTTGTTCCCGGGATCATACAGCCAAAAAAGAGTTGCACAAGTATCGTCATCCATCTTTGATCTCATCTCTATGACTATTTGACGGAGCTCATCATAATTCATAGAGAGTTGTTGATATTGTTGTTTCAACGCAATGAACTCCTCAGACTGGGTGTTTGATACTGATGGAGAGCTTTCAACAGTTGAGACACTATGAGTCGAACGCAAGTTTTCAGCCGTAGTGTTGAAGAGCCCGTAGACCTGATTTTTATCGGGTCCACTAGATGATCCCACCTCCATCCACAAATCTGGATCGAAATCTGGATGGGTCACGGATTGTCCCCATATCTCTTCCTCAACCGACTATTATAGGTTTCCTGAAAATTCCGTCGATAAAAAAATCATCAAATGCAATTCAAGATGCAATTCAAGAAAATAATAACTTACAAAATAAAATGAATGAACGAAAATACCACGAAGTACTGAGCACGATTGTCCACGAACTGCTGCACCCCTTTTTGGCGGTCTTGACTCCGCACATGCGTCTCTACAAACAGCTCCATTGAACTCGGCTCACGTCCAAGAGACGCAGCCTGTAAGGAAAAAATAGGTTGAAAGTTAAATATATTATAAGGAACAACAAATTAATTATCAATATATTTCATTAAAATTAATCTTACCATCTGTTTTGCATGTGCGTTGAACGGGACGGATCCGCTAGTGTACATGGTCACCGAACCATGAATTTGCCAGTTCTGGTTATCGGCACCGGACTATGAGCACCGTGAGAACCGCTCTGAGGTTACGTGCTCAATATATGTCGTCCATATTTCTCCCGAGATGAATGGCAGTTTGAATTCCTGCCAAACCGCCACCTCATTCCATCCTTCAAGACCATTATCCCTCGCATGTCTTTTTGATTTTTTTGGGTGACATACCAAAAATCACGCAACCTACTTCCATAGTAACAAATTAGAATTTAAAACATAAAATTATAAAAAAATAAATATTATTTTCGATGTTACCTAGTTGCCACGTGATTCTCCCGTACCCTCCTCACAACATTGTTGTCCGCCCTATCCCACTCAAATTTGTTCTGTGTAATAAATAATTCATATAAAATAAAAATAATACAAGATATAAAATTATAAAAATCATTTATTAAAAATAAGCTGGAAATTAAAAATTAACACTGACCTGAAATCATTTAAACCATGCATCGATATTAGGTTTCCACTCAGGATGTCTGGAAACCTGGCTCCATTGAAACAATGGAATCTCCATCGACGATTTAAACGCCAATGTTATAGTCCTTGCAATCTCAATGTTTGTGAAACTGAAATTAAATAAAAGTAGTAATATTAATTAGTTGTTCATAAATTATGTTATAAGTGTATGTATATATATATATATAAAACTAAAACCTAAACAAACTTACATTGAGAGGTCATCCTTCCATTATGCCTGGTACTTGCGGGTGAAAAGGCACACCGCTTTTCTTGTTTGTGAAGGCACACCATCACGCTACCGTGAAACCGCTAGAAGAGGCAACATCACAAGTTGGCGTGGATTCCTTGCTGTGATCAGCACCTAAGGATACGTCCTCCTCGCTGTTAGAAGAACTAGCTGCAACCGTCTTCTAACGACATGCTGTAGATTTCATTCTACGCATCTACACAAAAAATTCGACAGAGTCTCCCTTATACTGGGGGGTCTCAAGTTATCGACAAAATCATATTACACTTCCAATTTTATTTCACATCCCGATCCAATCATCCTGGATCTCAACCCAACTCATCATCATCAACACAACATTTTATTCAATAACATCATATAATGATATTCAAGTAAAAGAATCAATTTCAACTATGAACATTCATTTTTAAATTGGTACTTAGAGTTACAAATATTAGATTAAAGTCATATATTCAAATTTATGGATTAATATTACATTTCAAGTTTTAGAAAACAAGACTCTTAATTTATAAATAATTACATGGTCAAAAGCAAAAGGTAACTAAATCAATATCATTCCTAATACGATCGACTCTAATGGACCTCAAAATAGAAATTAACGTGTACACATAAATATAAAAATGTAATAACAAGCAATAACAATGACATGTAAACAATAATATCTTAAAATTAAGATAAAATAATTAAAATTTAATTATATATATAAATTAACATTTAAAACATAAATTCAACAATAACAATTATAGCAATACAAACAATAATATCCTAAATTAAGATAAACTAATTAAATGTAATTCTATATATATAAATTAACATTTTTAACATAAATTCATCAATAAAAATTATAACAATACAAACAATAATATCATAAAATTAATAAATAAAATGAAAAAACTAAAAAACACTATACAAAACAACATAAACACAAAACAAACAATACATAAAACTACAAAACATTATATCAATTCAAAATAAATTTGGGAACAAAAAATGCTTACCTTAATAGTGTGTTGAATTTAAGATTTTATCTACAAACAATACACAAAACAAAGAACACAAAAAAATAATCATAATTAAAATAAAAAAAATACAAAGATAAAGTAAAAAGAATACATACCTTTTAAAACTACCACCAAAACAATAAAATCCCCTCCAAAAGCCAAATATAAACCAAGAGGAGAAGAGAAATGGAGAAAAGAGAAACGAAGCCACAAAAAAAAATGAACCAAATGGGGGGATAGAGGGTTTTATATAGCAATTTTTTCGACGGTATTACCGAAGAAAATTAATTATTATCGGTGGCATTAATTTTTTTGCAACTCTCTGTGAAATACCGACGGGTTATAGTCCGTCTGTGAAATCGTAAATTTTTCTTATTTTTTTATGTAACCCTGTCACAAAATCTTGAATTGCAATCTTACAGCACACACAATACAATAACAAGGGCTGACCATTAAAGAAGAATAAATATTTCATGTTTTAAATTATTACATTATAAAATAAGGCTTTATAACATGTTTAGTTAGTCAGAATTTTCATCTTCGTCCTCTATTGAATTGTTATCATCAGCTTCATCGCACTCTTCAATTTCGTTATCATCTTCTTCAACAACATTCTTTTTTCCACAAGTAGAGCTCAGAACAACATTCAACTCCTCTGCATCAACATCAACAAGACAATCGTTGAAAACACGAAAATTTGAATTTTCTTCTAAGTCAATCGACGGAGCAACTCGGTATGGTTTAACCAACTCACTAGCTTGAAAGACTTCATCTATCACACTTGTGTCTTCGTTCTCATCCTGAACAACCTCGACACGACCTTTGGGTTTTGTTTTTAAAATGGATAACCAATCAACTCTTGATCAATCCTTTCTAAAAGAAGGGGTGTATGTGTAATAAACTTATTGGCATTGCTTTGCGAAAACAAAAACATCGTTTACATTGCGGTGTCTAGCTTTTGAGTTGATTTCAATGAGACCATAGTGAGGATCTACTCTGATTTCTCTATCAGTTGTGTCATACCAATAGCATTTAAATAAAAACACTCTATTTTGCTCGCTATGATATTGCAGTTCGATGATCTATTCCAATCTACCATAGTAGTCAACTTCAAACTCACTAGAAGTCAATCCGTTAATACAAACACCAATGTTGTATGTCTTTCTTCCATGCCTGTATTCTTCAATATGAAAGACATATCCATCGACAAAATTCCCGTTATAGCACTTGACTTTTCTTTCAGGGCCCAGACATAGTAAAGATAGTGAAATAGCAGCACTACCTCCCATTTGATAAACCTAGCTTGTAAATTAAATACAACAATAATCAATAAACGGATATTATGTAACATTGACTACAATTAATTACATTGCAAGAGATAATGGGTTTGTGATAGGACTTACATGTGTTCTAAACCATGTGGCAAATTGTTCATCTTGTAATTAAAAGATCTGGGATTCGGTCAGCTGTGAGTTATTGGACAGTAAGTATCGTCGATGTTGCCTGTAAGGTTGTTCCAAATTATATGAGTGTATGGTATCACAAAACATAAATAGTACACTTTTGACAAAGTTTAAGTCGAACATCTACTTACTTAAGAAAAGGTCTCAGCTCATCACAGTTAAATAGGACATAATTGTGTGCTTGTCTGAACTCTATTTCAGACAAATATCTTTCCCTCGCGACATTTTTAGGTGTGGGTCATCCGGGATTGGAGAATATTGACAAGTTCCCACTTGAAGGCACTTCACCACCACCATCATGCCATGGAACACGGTTTATCCTCATTCTCAAATGAGATTCGAAATAGTATGAGATAAATGTTGAGATCTCCTCAACAATATAGGCCTCACATATTGACGCCTCAACATGCGCCTTGTTCTTAACCTTTTTTTTAAGATTGAACAAGTACTTGCATATATATATATATATATATATATATATTAATAAAAAATTATCAATTAAAAACATTAAAATAAAAATAAAAACATTTAATTATAAATTACATAGCTCATGTAATATCTAACCTCTCGAATGGATACATCCATCTGTATTGGACTGGTCTTCCAACTTTTACCTTAAACGATAAATGTACGGGTAGATGCTCCATTAAGTCAAAAAATAATGAAGGGAATATCATCTCAAGTTTGCATACTGTCTCGACGATATTCTTTTCAAGCCTTTCAATATGATCAACATTCAACTTGCTGGAGCATATATCTCTGAAGAAATGATTGATCTCCGTTAGTGCATCCCATATCCCCTTTGGCAACAAATCACGAAAAGCTAATGGGATGAGTGTTTGCATAAACACATGGCAGTCATGAATCTTCATTCCATATAATCTGCATTCCTCCGTATTAGCCAGTCTTGATATGATCAAGGCATGTCCATCGGGAAAACACAGACTCTTAAGCCATTTGTAGACCAGTAGTTGTGCGTTTTTCTCTAGCACGAAGCTTGCTCTTGCTTTTACGACCCGTGACCTATCACAAACCAACTCCATATTTTTACGGTTACAGAACAGCGCTACATCCAATCTAGCCTTGATATTGTCCTTTTTCTTTCCCTTCACATCCATGATGGTGTTGAAAATGTTCTCAAACACGTTCTTTTCAATGTGCATGATGTCAAGATTATGGCGGAGAAGATTGGTCTTCCAATAAGGAAGCTCCCTAAACATACTTCGCTTCACCCAATTATGGGTCAAATCAAACCAGAAAACTTCTGCTTACCTGATTGCAGACCAAACACAATGTCACCGTACTCTGACACAACATCAAACAATTCTTCACCGGAAAGATGCGGGGGTGCAACATCATTTTCAACTATGCCAACAAAGAAATCCTTTCTGTTCTTTCTGTACTTATGATTATGTGGCAAGAAACGATAGTGACAGTAAAAAAAAGAAGCTTTACCCCCGTTTGTTAGCGTGAATGCCTTGTTGTTCTCCATACAGTATAAACATGCTAGCTTTCCATGCGTGCTCCAACCAGAAACCATTCCATAAGCTAGGAAATCATTGATAGTCCACATCAAAGCCACTCTCATAACAAAATTCTGTTTCCTCGATATGTCATAAGTCAAAGCTCCAGAGGACCACAACTGCGTCAACTCATTAATCAACGGACGAAGACAAACATCTATATTCCGCCCCGAACTGCTCGGACCTGGTATGACCATAGATAAAAACATAAACTCAGGCTTCATACACATCCCCGGTGGCAAGTTATAAACCGTCAGTATGACTGGCCAATAAGAATAAGAAGCAGCAAATGACCTGAATGGGTTGAATCCGTTTGTACACAACCTAAGACGCACGTTCCTTGATTCAGCTGAAAACTGAGGATGCATACTGTTAAAGTGTTTCCAGGCTTCACCGTCAGAAGGATGAACCATCACTCCATCAACTGCATGGTGTGATTGGTGCCATGTCATGTGCTCAACAATCCTTGGTGACATGAATAACCTCTGTAGTCTAGATGTGATTGGAAAGTATCTAATTTTTTTATATGCCACGAGAGTCTTCCCCCTACCAGTTCTGGGTTTGTAACGGGAATGCCCGTATGTTATGCACTCGGTCATCTCAATATTTTCAAGGTAGTATAACATGCAGAAGTTAGGGCATATATCAATTTTCTGGTATCCTAAACTAAGGGGTTTCATCATGGACTTGGCAACATAGTAGTTCTCTTTCAGCCTGTTCTCTTCAGGTAAAATGCTTCTCGTCCATTCAATAATTTTGTCATAACTAGCCTCACTCAACCCGTAATCTGACTTGATGGTGAACACCTGTGCTATGGCTGATAATTTACTGTAGTTCGTGCAGCCATCCCATAATAATTCGTTAGAATCTCTCAATAGATCAAAAAACCTTGTTGCGTCTGTATTAGGTTCTTCTTCTACGATTGGACATTCTCTGACATTACCTTCACTCATTCTCATTGCATCCATAACCATATTCCTATAAGGATTACTGTTCTCATTTCCAACTTCATGCATGTTGCTAGCACTAGAAGTTGACCCAACCACTTGTTCTTCCATGCTCTCATCAGGAACAAATAGTTCTCCGTGAACATACCAACACAGGTAATCCTCCATGAACCCTTTGGTTAGAAGATGCATCGTTACAACATCTTGATGCAGAAACTTTAAATTTTTATACTTCCTGCATGGACACCTAATACTGCTATCAGTAAAATTTCTCGGAATAGATGTTGCGAAATTAATAAAACCCTGGACACCGTTACAATAATCCATCCTCTGCAATCCTTGGGGTGAGTCCCGATACATCCATGAACGATCATCCATGACTTCTATTGAACCTCTATAAAACATAACAAAAATACTGGTTTTCCCCGACATTATCCAACAAATTAAAACAACACTTATGTTAAATATTCATTATCAATTATCAACTATCAATGTTCATACATATAAATTTATACATATATAAATTTACAGAAATCACAACTTCGAAATAGAATTGATAGCAATTAAACAAGACTTGTTAAACAAACAATTAATTATTTATTTCATCACAACACATTTAATTCGGTGTAATTCAAACAAAATTTCAACAATTTACAAATAAATATAATTTGACAAAATCTAAAACAAACTATAACAACTACAAAATTATACATTCATACTACAAGTTTCTTTGACAAATAACAATTAAACAAGTACAAACGTTAACAAATACATATACTAAAACAATAAAATTCACAATTAAATATTAAAACTAAAAAGGATAGATTTACTTACAAAAAAATGATAAAATCTACAAGAAACGGATATTGTGACCACGTACAAGATATAAGAAACTTGAGTGCTCGTGTTGAGAATAGTGGAGAGTTGGGATGGGTGGTTGGCTGCAGTTTGAGAGGGAAGAGGTGAGATGGGAAAGAAGAAGAAGGAGAAATAAAGGAAGAGAGTGTCGGGAGATGGGTGGGTATATAATGGTTTTTTCCGATTCCTTCCGTCGATGATTCCATCGGTGATACCGTCGGTGACAGTGTCATGTCACTATACGGCTATCTCAGTTTGAATACCTCGGTCATTCCGTCGGTAAAATCGTATGACGTCACCACGCCGTTGCATATTTCCAGATAAACTGTATACCCCATCGGCGAAACGGTCAGTATATATCGATGAAATATTTCTGTCAGTATATACCGACCGTTTCGCCGTCGGATCTATGCCGTCGGTATATACTGACAGATTTTGAGATGGAATTATTTTCGTCAGTAATTATTACCGACAGAAAAATTTCATCGGTAATTCCGTTGGTTTTCTCCGGTTTTCTGGTAGTGACCATAATTTGAGATTGAAAAATAAAGTTAAAATATAAATAACTAAAAGAATATGTCAAGTTGTGGGCGTCTTCCATGCTTTGGCCCATGTGTTGCACGTATCAGCTACTTTTCTGTTTTAATAATATTTTATATTTTATAAAGATTAAATTAGCTTCGATTAACTTGATAATAACTAAAAAACTAAGATGAAAAGATAAAAAATACAAGCTTTAAAATGTTTTATTTTAAGTATAATTAATTCATTTTACTATTCTTCAAAAAAAATTGAAGTAAAAGCCTCTAGATGCTAGTTTTAAGAATTTTTTTTTTATGTGCAAATTAGTAATTTTATTGTGATTAAAAGAATGTAAAAGATAATTCTAATATAATAATAACCAATAAACCATGTAAAAAGAGAAAAATAACCCCAACTTCAAGGCATTGGTTTTTTTTAGAAGTGCAAAACAGTAATTATATTTCAATATTCATGTGAAAGCTCGGACCGAGCGTCAAAACATCAGTTCCGTCTGACGGACATGTTGCCTTTAGTTTTCAACCAATAATGCACTGCAGAATGACTCTCTGAATTTGAATGAGTACTGGGGGCAACGAGTACATCAGGGATTTGACGAGAACCAGCATGCATCAACCACAAGGAACATATGCAAGATATTACCATGTTACTAGGCATATGAAAGCCAGGGAAGATGCCGTAGAAGAATCAGGAGAGAAAACAAATGAAAAGGTTTAGTTTCAAGGAAAATAAAGTGGTTTCTATTTACTCCTTTTCTTTTTATTTCTTTTTGCCTTTTCCCTGGAACTTTTCGTGATTGGAGTTTTCACAGCTGACGGCGATCGATGACTTTGGTAATCCACCATTCTGAGACCTCCAACTTCTCATCCAGCAACGAGAAACCTTTCCAGTAGATAATAAACAAATTAACAGAGCTGTTTCTACTAAATACTATACGCTAATGTGCTCGAAGAAGTAATTAACGATAAGATAATGCTGATGATGGTATGGAAATGCGAGATTAACACATAATCTAATGCCAACGATACTCTGAAAACGAGATTAGTTTTTGAATATGCTGGCTCGGGTTTCCAAATAAAGCAGTCTCCGATTCCAATACATATGTGAGACCAATGTTCCTTCTGGATCCATTGATGTCATCAAGGTGGAATTAGTTGCCCACTGGCTTCACTTTAATAGAACATAAATCGGGATAAATCAATCTGCTGTTAATTCTTGTTCTTGAAAGTAAATACTCAACCATGAATCACGTAGAGAAATGTATTCATGATATAAAAAAAAAAAAAGAAATTATAAGATGAGAGATTGAGGCTGGCACCGGGGAAGAAAGAGGGGAGCAAAAAGCTGTCAAAAGAAGAGACTCGAAAAACCAAAATGACTAGGACTGGTCTGGAGAAAGGATGATGATATGTCTCTGACCGGACGTTGGTGATGCTTTGCACATGGGGATATGTGCGACTATAGCCGCTGTACAGTCCGCATCTCTGAATCTGAGCCATATGACAATTTTCAGAGACTTGAAACATGGGCTCTCCTTTCCTCACCCTCTGACCTTTTCCCTATTTCCATCCATCATTTGCCCTTCGCAATCCTTCCACCACGTCACCTTCGCAATCCTTCCTACTTGGACCTTCATCCTTTATCTGAAGATGAATGAATCCACAAGCTGAAGGTTAAGAGCTAATAGGAATACGATACCCTTCGTACGTAGCTACAAATAGCAATGTTTTTTTTTTAATGACGTGTCAGGAGGTGGAGCTGCAGGAAGTTGTAGGGGTGTTCATTGTCGATATGGACTTTATTTTTCTTAATAAAATGACTTGGACAGAACCAAAAACCAGTTTAAATTGAACTGGTTCGGTTATGTCAAGATCAGTTTTTTTTATTAAAACATGCAAAATTAATCCTTTTAAATGAGCTTATATATTAAATTGAGGTTTAACAATTTCTTGTTGAGTTTTGTTTCTCTGGACCTTTTAATATAAAAAAAATTATTAGGCTTTTTTATTTAATGCAACCCAACTCAATTACTAAATTGAAAATTAAATTTAAAAGGAATTCAATTAGATATTTTCATTCTTTATCAAATATATATATATATACACACACCTTATACTGAAAAGGTCACAAGATCTGCAACTCCTAGTAGGAGATTTGATCCAACCATGTCTAATCCTGACTGGCATAATTGACAATATATGTCAAGAAAAAAACCTTGAATGAAATAGCATGAAGAGTTTAAAAGCAGCAGATGCAACGAACAAAGTTGATGGGCAAGCATTGAAAAAAAAAACCTCAACCAATGGAAAAAATAGATGAAAGAAATTTATTGTTTGTTTCTCTCTTGTTTTTTATTTTTTCAAGTTCCAAAAAGCTAATTTCCCATTGTTCCACATCAACCAAGCCATAAATTGTATTTTTACAACAATCATAACTAAAGGAAAACGAAAACGAAAACGAAAAGGAAATGAAAGATTGATGTTTCATAAGTTGCTAACTCGAAATTAGATTTTGAAAAATCAGAAAACCATTATTATAAAAATCAAGAATGAAGAGATGAAAAGTACATTTGGAGGGAAGTAGTCTTAAGCCTAGATCTGAAAATCAAACCAAGTATTAATGATTATTGTTTTTTTAAAAATAGTTAAAAAATGAAGAGACGAAAAGTACCTTTAAAGTTTTGATAGTCTTAATCACAGATTTGATCCTTCCTTTACACCATATCAACAAGTGAAAATTCAAAGTTTGGTTAATTAAAGGGGTTTAGGGTTCACCAGATATAAGAGGGTAAAGAGAACGAGGGAGGTGGGGAGCTGCGACTAATGGCTAGTGGCTACTGTCAAAACTTAAAGGGATTTAAGGTTAGGTAATCATAGGAGAGAAGAAGAGAATGAGAGATAAGAGGGAGGGGCAACTTAATTTCTTTTAGGGTTAGGTTATGTTTTTTTTTTTAGACTATTCAAATTCAATTGAATCAATCCAGTTTGGTCCGGTTCAATTGGTTTTAACCTTCTAAATCAAAATCGAACAGGACCGAGTGACTTTTCTAGTTCTTTAATTAGTTTTATCTCTCGGTTTGGTTTTTTTAGTTAGTTTTTTTTTTTGTTTACTCGGTTGGTCAGTTTTTTTTAATACCCATAGGAAGTTAGGACTCGACATCTATCGGGCATTTTCCAAATAAACCCCATGCTCTATGCCATTTCACCTCTCTATTGTGTTGTCTCTAGCTATTAAAATGCCTTCAAATTTTATGAGTTTCTTTTTTTTTTTTTTTAAATTTAGCAAGGTGAAAAAATGGTAAAATACCATAATCCATAAAATATTTACAGAAATAACACAGTTTGGAAGTCACATGTCTCATCTGTGATTCGCCAAAAAATAATGGCCAGGGTAGTTTTTCCAACCTCTCAACTTCGTACCATAAAAAATCAACCTAATATTTCATAAAATTCAGAAACATAATCCATCTCTCTAACACAATTAAAAAATCAACATACTTCATAATTCATCAAAATTAACAATTCATAAACACAATGAAGATTCATATAATATTTTATGAAATTTAAAATAAATTCATAATTCTTATAACATTAAAGCATATAATCCAACTGCATCTAAAAATCAACCCAACTCGTGGACGAGCTTAAAGTGCTAATGGACATGTTTGCATCACCCCAACTTGTCCAACTCAAAGACGAACCTATAGTTCCTTTGACACCATAATCATCCTAACTCATAGACGGGCTAGGTATGCTCATGGATGAATCTTCCTACCTAACTATATGTCCTTGTTCACAATAAATAGTCTCATCTTCCAATAAGACCGTTTATAGATTTTTAGTGTCCCCGACCTCCTGAAGTCCACCATGGTATAAATTGAGCGTATTGTTGTCAAGAGCACACCCCATATCATTGATGCTTTCACGATAGCGACTGCTGCTCTTTGAGCCTCCCATAATGAGTAATAAATCTAATAAATACATTTTAAAACAATTAACATTCGTCATCTATAATAACATTAATAATATTTAATAAATGTTAAGTAGAAAAAAATATTGCATACCAATCAATTTGGTAATGAATATTGAGGCTCATAATGCATCATATTACATAGACACATCGGGAAATACAACCATGTAGGTGTAATAAATTAGCGTTTTATGAGAAAAAAACCATCTCATGTATGTTTCTAGATCAATTACCGGATGTCACTCCATATTAGCATCTCAAAGATCTAGATAAGTTGTCACCAGCCAATTCCCTTTTCACTTACTTTGACAACTGATCGTATACAACTCGCCACCAGTATTTTTATAATCCAGGATGTGCTGAGACAAGCCAAACTACTGCATTACCTAATCATGTCAATGCATCTCAACTATATCAATGCAATGCAGTATGACTAATGCTAACTATAAAACTTATCCCTCCTAACATACATGTAAAGTTGATAATATCAAATCATTGGTATGTGACGTTTATATAACCTATCAAGATATGAAAAGATATATTATAAAAAAAAATCAAACTAAAAAATTAACAACCAAATAAAAAATAAATAAATTTATAACTCATACTTGGTGAAGTTGTTACACATTTAACTAATCCCGATAAAACTTATGGACAAGAATGAGATTTAAAGTGAAATATATAGCCCACACTATTTAATATGACAAGCCATAAAGTTAGTATATTTTTTGCATTTAGTTTATATAAATAACATGTTATCAAAATTTATTAAAATTCATTATCACTTATATCCTATAGAGAGTTTCCTCTAGGTGTCGCATCAAACATATTACTCATCCAATTCTATAGACGATCAATATGAAAATGGTCCCACGACTAGAGCTATATTAATTTATATTTACAATTCTAAGTTAGTATTTGAAATGGAATTAATTCTAACAAACAAAGTAAATTCTTCGCTGAAAAATTATACCTTGAAAAATATTAGACACCCAACAATTTATACCATCTTCTTCAGACATGCTTTACATAGTTACTAGTATTTATATAAACACACACACACACACACAATCATAGCCCTCTAGCTGTGGTTAAGAATGGTTCAAAAGTCCTCTAGTAGTGTTAGGATAAACATTGGCATTGGATTACTTGTATTACTCATGAAAATGAGCCCCCCAAACATATGCATTATGTATGCTCAAGCATACAAAACCAATCCTCTATCACATCAACTAGGGGGTCTTAAAATTAGTATCCAACCATATCATTTTGTGTTGTCACCTCTATAAGCACTAGCCAAAGGCACGCATCCTCGTAGACAACCACATAAATCATCTCTATCAACCGACCTTTCACATCCTATTATTGGGGCTCTATTTATCGGAAGGCCAATTAACGTGACAATTTCCTACAATGTGGGTACATCTCACCATTATACAGGTGGAACGTCTAGGTCTCACACCTTCATCGCTCAACCAATATTGCAATCAATCTAGGGTTAAGATGTAGCTATGTAGTTGAGTCATCTCATAAAAGTTACTGTTGATAACATACAGGCAAACATGCTCATGCAAATCTATAATGGCATGATGACAAGGTATCATAGGATTACTGCTGCTAAAATCAAGCAATTTATACATAATTATTTAAACAATATTGTTAGTTGAATTTTAGTTTTTTTAAAAAAAAAAGTCAAGTCAACTGACCTTTCCATTCCAAATATCTTCATAGCAATATTGGTCCTGCATGTACAAAACTGACATGTCATCTAGACCTAGCTACATAATTAAATGGTCATGTTAAAAAAAAAGTCAAGTCGACTGACCTTTCCATTCCAATATCTTCATAGCAATACTGGTCCTGCATGTACAAAACTGACATGTCATCTAGACCTAGCTGCATAATTAAGTGGTCATGTTAGTCGGCGTTAATAGAAGCAAATGAACCTCCTCTAGTTCAAATAATGTTTGGCTTGAGATCCTATAAGAAAGAGTTGCTAGTATTGTAATACAATTAAATTTTAAATTAGGTGACTATAAAACAATAACATATGTTAATAATTTGAAACAAATGCAGTTATTAACATATATTGTCTATTTTGACATGTTTTCTTCATATGATTCTTTTGACAATACATGCCACAATTTTTTATGAGTTTGCCTCTCTATCATTCATCTCGTTATGCAGACGAGTAGATCTCCTTCAATCCCTTTTCATTCTCCATCAAGTTGGACATCCACGTGTGTGTATGTGTGTGTGTGTAGACCGTAGTGGCATGTGATGTAAAGGTTAAAAGTAAAGAATATATTTATGTTTATACAACTCGTTAAAGAAGAAATGATCAATAAATTGCATGTGGTCAATATTTCATAAAATGCAACATATAATGAGATGTGAATATGATCAATGATACATTTATCATTGTTTTAACCTGAAATAACACCTTTGTAAGATTAAAACACTTGCCATTTATGTTATAGATATTATCACATGCAAGTAATTTAGTTAAAATAGCTGGAGGTTACAATACATCAAGTCTTAGAAATTCTTCAACAACATCTATTCGTTAAACAAAATATTTATTACAATTAAAAAAGACCATTTGCATTATAGCCATTAAAGGTAAGCCACAAACACTTTTCAATATATTATTAAAAACCTCTAACAACTTAATCATTATATTTCTATTATCAAGACCACTAAAATCATATGAAAGTGTTCATTTCTCTTCAGGTTCAATTTCTAACCATTTTTTGATCACGTCACCCGTCTAATTTAGATCATTATATAAATTGTCTAACTCCTGTTTTAAAGGATTTATACACATTATATATAATATATTTTTCAAGATAATATTTTTTTTTAATCTAGTGCTAAAGTTACTAATAAAGTGTTTTAACAATATCAATGATACCTAACAGACTAGAGAAATATATATGTCATTGAATTCTTAATCATTGTATATCTATTTGATGTAATACATAACTAAGAGTGATCGCTAACTATATACCGACAAAGCAAATCGAAAAGCATCTCTAATTATTGTTAATTTCTTTATTGATAATAACAAAACATAATAGTTCATTATTTATGTAATAAGCAATTCCAATTAACAACTGTACCTTATATTTATCATACAAGTGATTGTCATCAATACTAATCAAATAGGTTTTATTTACTAGCAATTTGTTTTTAATTATGTTATTAAATTGTCCAATTTTATTAAATTTTGTTAAGTGAATAATCCGATCTATATTTTTCTTGTTTTTTAAAAAGTATTATTATTATTTGAATATTATTTTTTATATAAAAGAAATTTGATCAGATTCATTACATAAATTCTAATAAATCCTAAAGCCAGCATCGTCGAAAAGGAGGGTACGTAAAAGCAAGTGCCATAGCAACTTTATAAATCATTTCTACACGTACGGACATTTGAAAGTCAATATAAAAAGAAATACATCATTTGTAATTCTCATAATGAGAAATTAGATTATTGCTATTAATGTTAAATTACAATTAAAAAACAAAAATAAAAGAGGTGGCAAAAACATTGATATCATACACAAAGCATTACGAATTGGGAAAATGCTTCCCCATTTATTTCCTGTCCTTCAAAGCATTTTTTTAACCGGTCATCATATTTTTTTCTTATTTCATTCATATATGTTCCAGTAATTAAGTAATTAAAAATTAAGTTTGATAATTTATTTTATTTGACTTGTTATGGGATTCACATAGTGTCAAAAAAGTATTCTAACATTAAATTAATACTCAATTTGATAGAATAGAATTCAATTTTATTCTTCAGAACAAATTAAAATTATGTGAATTAAATTTGATAAGGAGACAATTTTTTTTTTATTTTTCTTGCTATTCATGTGGTGTGAATTTTAAAATTTTGTTCTTCAAAGGTTTTTTTTTATTTTTTATTTTTTATTTTCAATCCCTGTTTATTAAGATTTTGATGTTTCAGTCCCATACTTTATTTGTTTTGTGTTTCAATCCTTTTATTTTGTGAGGAGAGAGAGTCGATAAAAAATAAGGGAGGGGATAAAAAGTTATTGGTTATTCTCATTCTATTAATAAAAAATATTAATTTTGATGTTAATAGATTTTATTTTATAAAAGAAGTTTTATTTAGGTATTTTTGACCCCTTATATTGCTAGAAAAATAGATTGGCGCTCGAAAATTATTTTCACTTGGGATGATTTTTGCCTTTTGGATTGATTGAAATTTATTTTGAGGTTAGAAATTGGTTTTATTGAGGTTTATGTGATGTTTTTTAAAGAGAAAAAAAAACATTGAAAATGAATTTTCTTTATCTAAAGCGTAGGGACTGGATTTTTCAGCCACTTGAAGTGGTTGGAATACGGACTACGTGTCATCTATTTTATAAAAAAAATAAATAGGTGATGCACCATTAAAAATTCATGCAATGTAATATTCTTATATTCTTCTAATACATTAGCTTCTATATTATTAGGATATTATTTTTTATTTAAAACTTGCTTTTATAATTAAAATGTTGTCTAATAAACAAATATCTGAATTTATGTTTGTCTTTCAACTTTCCAATTTAATTTTTAAATGGATTAATAATTTTTTAAAATATTTATTGGTATGCATAATTATTAATTTATTTTATTAGACACATTAAGATTTTAATTTATAATTATTTTTTTAAACTACAAAACATGTTACTAATGTTTGCATTTTTTCTTTCTTAAAAAAAATAATAATAATTTGCCTCGCAGCAACCGGCCTTGAGATGCCAAAAAAAAAAAGAGTAGAACCCAAGTGAAAATTACATCCACACCAAGAATGCAAATGATAATGAACTATTCAATTAGCTATTTTGTGGAAGGATTTGATCCCGATTTCAGGACTAGTTACTTCTGTTCTATATGCCCCTAACTCCCAGCGTTGCCCACCCACGCAACCCTTCATCCAAGCAACTCTTATCCCCCCCTCCTCCTAAAAACTAAATTAAAAAAAAAAAAAAAAGACAGATCGAGGCAAACTCTTTCAGCAGGTTAAGCAGTAAACATCATCTGCTCCTGTGCACTTCTGTGTACTGGCAGCAGTCCTCTCTGTGGTACTAAAAGTAAGAGCTTAGAATGGAGACAAATGGTCGTGCCCTTCTGCCTAGTCTGCTCCTCATCTACCATCCTCATAAAGCCAAAATTACATTTTTCTTGTTTTCCATAAAGAAGGCAAGGCAGTACTGTAATAATCCTATAAATTCAGCTGTAAAATTGCTGTCTCTCTTGCCAAGGAGCACTCCTACCATACAGACCAATCAGCTAGCCGTTGAAACTGCTGAATATTTGATGAACTGCTGCTGCTACCTCATCTGTGGATCCCAGCTCACAATCATCCTCTAACTGTCATTACAACACCACAATAAAACCCATAAAAAAAAAAAAACACTGACATGAAAATAGGGTTTTGGATTAGGCAAGAGCCAAGCTAGCTGGCTAGTAAAAAATATTTGACCTGAAAGAAGAAACTATGAATTAACTTAGGGAACAAAGTAGGATTACCTTAAGATTGAAAGAGTAAAGAATTGTTGCTTGGGAAGAACTAATGTTAAGGTGCAAAACTGTAAGGCTAAGTTCCTCCATTGCAACAATGGCTCTCACCAACTGCCCAAGACTTCTTTGACACTTTATCTTCAAATTTACATGGTTTTGTACAGCAGTCACCTCTATCTCCGCCGCCTCCGACTTCTTCTTCACTGTTCTTTTCTCTTCACATTTGCCTCCTTTCTCCGCCAGATTGTCACTTTGTGGCGGCGAAGTAAAGTATTGGTTGGATGAAATGCCGATGGTGGAGCCTGCTTCTATTTCTTTCATTCTTTTTTGTGCTTCAAGAGATTGAAGAAGCTGCTCTAGTTCCTTCACAAAGTCTATTGCACCTCCTATTATAGATGCCTGATCACCCTGTTTTATTCAACAACAAAAGAAAGACACCGTCACTTTCAAGTCTACAAGACATAAAAATGAGTCGTGGATGCAAAGAGTGGAAAAGGAAACAAAGGATTTTGAATACTTGAGTCTGAAATTGAATTCTTGAGAGTAATAATAACAATAATTGCAAACTGAAAATGTAGATAGTAATTAATATTAGTAATTTTAAGATTACCCTTTGAACATAAGAGGGTGGCATGAAAGAACGGAGAGAGTTAAGATGGTCGTTCATTAGGCGACGGCGTTTGCGTTCAACGGCAATGTGGTTCATGCGTTGGCTCTCTACTTCTTCTTTGTTCTTGGTTGGCCTTGTACGCTTTCTCTTTCTTCTTTCTCTGGTGATTATTGTAGTGGATTTGGAGAACTGGGTCTTAATATTAGGTACGGTTTGTGGTTGAGTACCCAATGGAATTAAGGAACCTGAATAGGGTTCAGCGGGCTCAGGACTTACACCTTCGAGGCAGGAATTTGAATGTGGGTTTGGGAGTTCTCTGGTTTCAGATTTGACTGGTGAGTGTAAATCAAATATGTCATGGGTGACACAACTTTCAAGCTCCGGTGGTTGAACTTGGCTTTCTGTTTCAGGCATGTAATGATTGTTCATATTCCATGGTTTTTTGAGGTGTTGGAGTTTGAGTAGTGTCTGAAAGCAGGGTTCTTTGAAGGGAAAAGTGGGTGGGGTTTCTACTGTTTGAAGCATTTGAAGAAAAGGCATTTTTTCATCAAAGATTGGGCTTGAAAAGTATGGTCTTTCTTCTCCAAATCTTAAGCTTTCTGTATTGATAAATCCTTGGTCTAAGCATTCATCCAAGTTATGCTCCCCTAAGAACTGCAAGAAGAAAACAATAACTTAATAAGAAAAGAAAAGAATCTTGAGAGAAAGAAAGGCAATGAGGGAAACTCTTGGTTGGGGTCTTACACCTAACCTTCTGAGGAGGTGTGGAGAAAAACCAACTTTCATGGATTTGATGGGTGTTCAGTTTCAATAGAGACAGTGAAACAAACGAAGAAAGGAAAATAGAATGTTAAAGTGGAGGAAACAGTGCAGTAAACGTTAGCATTTCTAGAAAAATAATGCAATGCATTAAATGCAAGCATTTGGATAAGTAAATGCAAGTCCATTTCTTTGATTCTAGTTAAGGTACTCTAGGAAAGAAAGAGTGAAAAAAAGAAAATGAACAAGAGTAACATACACAAGGATTAATGGGTCCTTCGAGCCTCTCCATTGATGAGCAGTAGTTGTTGCCAGAAATTAAATTCTCTCTCTCTCTGTACCTCTCACTTCCTCACCAACATTCCATTGTGATTCTAACAAAACGATAGTAATAAATGTAACCCTCAAGAAGCAGAAGGAGAGACCCCATGTACACAACCTCAAAAATTAATATATTCCTTTGTGTTCTGCTGCTGGTGAAACTCTTATATAGAATGATATTAAATTCTCTACAGGAAAAGAGAAAGAAAGTAACTTAGCTACTAGCAGTAGCAGTAGTAGTTATAGAAATGGAGCCTAAGAAGAATTAATCAAGATGGGTAAAACTTAAAATCAAACAAAGGGTAGAAAAATTAAAACCACTCGAGTCAGCTAGAAAGATGTAAATTAGAGTAACAAGTGAAAATATTTGAGAGTTGGTGAGGGTTTAGCAGAGAGAGAGAGAGAGGAAGAAGAAGAAGAAGGGAAGAGGGAGTTGTCTGGTTTGAAAGGTCCCAATAGCATTATTTCGCAGTTTTGTCCAGCAGCGGGGACAGCTAGTTGTGGGGACTCTTCCTCCCCACTCTCCTTTTTCAACTTTGAATTTTTTATTTTGTAAAATTAAGATAGTAAATGTAAAATTTTCGAGAATAGTACTTTTTTTAAAAAATTCAAAATGAAATATCATATTTTTAAAACGTTATATCAAAAAAATGTTGTATAAATATCATATTTAAGAATCGCGTTATCAATTAAAATCTAAATCTATATCAAAAAACATAGAACAAATATAAGGTCACGGTTCTCTCTCCCGAACCGACACCCTCACTTTCTCTCTACAAAACCCACCAAACACCTTTATTTAACCCTTAAAATAACAAAAAATCAAACTCATTAGAGGTCTTTAAGCATTATTGAATGTTTTTATGAGCAAAATTGATAGATCTATTTGTTATTGTTGTTGTGCGCACCACCCCAACTTTTTTTCTAGTCGTACAAGCAAGGTAAATATACTAAATTGCTATAAATTTATGTTTTGTTTTGTTGAAATGAAATGATTGTTTAGGTTAAATTTAGAGTTTATGGTGAATTTAGGATTTGTTGAATTAATATGAAATTAGTTAAGAATATAATCAATTAGAGTTGATTTGATATAGTTGAACATGAAAATAAGTTAAATTAATTATAAAATAATTTTTTAAATTAATTATATGTTGCGTTTAATTGATGTTAAGTTTTTTGAATTACGGATTTTACATGTATTGGTGGAATCAACTAATAATGTAATTAACTACGTTTGATGATTTCATGGACGAGAGCTTGATCATAGTAAAATTATGATGAAGTTAATGTTTCGTTAAATTGTTGATAAGTTGATGAATTTGTTATTTTCTTAATTATATTAATTTGTGTTTGATTTAATGTATTTGAGCATTAAAATATCATGAATAATGTTTAATTTATGGTGAATTTGCTTTAACGTTAAATTTTGAAAATTTGATTGTATTTGATTTGAATGATGTGAACAATGTTAGCATAATGCAATATAATTACAATTACATCCAATTGACCATAATCTGATTTTTTTAATAGAATATCTTGTAACATATTTAAGTTGTGTCATTATGGTGACACTACTGTTCATGATATAAACAGTAGTATAACATATAATGGTGAGAACAATTTGTTATTAAATAGTAATTTAGGCAAGTCATATGCAAAAATAAAAGAAATCATTTATCATGGACTTTAGTGGAATTATAATGATATTGATGTTGAAATCACTTGGTGGTATCAGATTGGTGAACACCAGTATTATCTTGTACTAATTGCGTGTAATGGTAGTTTTAAAACAATGATTAACTCTTTCACCCAAAGTGGTTGAATATAATGGTGTTGTATGATTAACTAATAATGTAATTAGTTGATCAAAATCAGTGTGTGTCTCTCAACTTCTGTTGGTCATTCAAATTCAGTTAGTAGAGGTAAAAACAGTTTATTGTTGGTTGATTTGTTGCAAAGGATAGATGATACTATGTTTGACAATCCATTTGATGATCAACATAGATTTGACTATTTTGAGCCTAGTGATAATGAGGATGATGAAACGTTAGACCCAAATGTGATAGTAAATGATAATGATGACGTTGATAATGATATTGATGATGATGTGATGATGAAATCATACCTTTTGATCCTGAATTTGGGGATGCTTTTGAGTCTAGTTTTGCTATTTCTAATGATTGTGTATAAAGTCATAAACATATTTCAGAAAGGTCTGAGTTAGAGGTTGGACAAATATTCAACAGTAAAAATGAATTGGTTAATATTGTTAAACGATAACACATCGCATATTCACTTGAATACCGAGTCCAACGATCGAACTCTATATTTGTTCAATTACAATGTGTGTAAGAACTTGAATCTAAGTAGTATTTGTGTGAGGGATATCATAAAACGTCAGAATCATTTTATATAGCAAAGTTAAAAAGATAGCATACATGTGTTTCGACTTTTGTCAAAAAAAGACCATCATTAGCTTAATGAAAATTTTAATGTCAATGCTATGTCAACCTTTATAATGAATAAGCTCTCAATGATGGTTGCAAGTATACAAGATGAAATAAAATTGCATTACAAGTATAAAATTTCATATGACAAAGCATGAGTTGCAAAACAGAAGGTCATCAAACATCTTTTTAGTTCACATGAGGAATCTTTTGAAAAATTATCTAGGTTATTGTTATTGTTGACAATAAAAGAATCAAATTCTAGAATAATCATTGATTGGACACACAAAAGAAATCTTGATTATAGCACAATGATTTTTAAACCCGTGTTTTGGTCATTTCAACCTTCTATTAAAGGTTTCAAGAATTGTAGACCATTTATCAGTGTTGATGACACATATTTATATAGGCGATATGATGAAAAGTTATTGAATAAAGTTGTTTTTTATGCAAATAATAGGTTATTCCAAACGTCGCGGCAACCATTAAAAACTAGAAAAAATAATAGATATATAACATCTTGTTATTAGATGGGATATATTTTATTTAAGAAGTCGACACCTAGTATTATGGTTATTAGAAACCCTAGCTGATTTTCAGAGATCCTATGGCAATGAACTTGTTATGCTAGAGGGAAGATATTATCACCCTTAAAACGTCCTCCCTTAGACAGGTTGCATTGCTAGTTTTGTCTTAAATTACTAGAGGTTGTTGTGATATGTTATCAATAATTTATCTATAATATTTCTGACTCTAGCTTCAATAAATATTGGGATTGATAATTTTTTACTCAAACATCAATAAATATCAGAGTTGATATTTCTGACTCTAGAATCGAAAATACCAAGATTGATACTCATCGTGAATTCACTTGCCTCGAACACTTTTGGATTGAGTTTTAAAATGGTCATTGGACCCGTAAAAATGATAGAACTATGCTTTGGACCCTTTCAAAGGAATGAGTTTTTGATATTTTGTATGTAGACCCAATGGGCCATTTCATTTGGGCCGAGTTCTAATGGGCTTTATAAACTTATTTTAAAGTCCATATGCAAACAAAATACATTTTTTATATCAAAAAGTGATAAAACAACAATTTTATAAAAATACTAAAACTTGTAAAAATATTTTTGAGCTGTTTTTTATGCTAAGAAATCATAAGTTAATGCAAATGCATTTTTCATATTTTTTTTAGGATTTGGCTATGATGCAAATTTTATAAATAGTTAATAAAAATGCTTTATGATTTTTTTTTCTTATGTTATTATTCTAACACATGCTAAAAATTATGAAATCATGCATCACACACACCTATTTTTACTAATCTACTCACACGCTCGCTTTTACAATGCTAAAAAAATACTCACAACAAATACAAACAATTAATTTGTAAAAACACAAATCTTAGCTTATAAATCAACCTTCAACAGTGTTGCTAAATAGGATGAGACTGCTAAAATAAAACCAGATGTTGTAATAACAGTGGGTTTCCAACAACACGTGTTTGTCACGCGCTGCCATAGATGATGGCGTGTGGAATGATGCTCTAGAGTCCTAGATTGAACATGGAAAAGAAGATTGGGTAGCTTCCCATTTCCTTTTCATGTCTATGCTTGCGATGAGAATCAATATTACATGTAAAAATAAGAAAAATTCACATAGCAAAATCAATTTAATCCCCTCATATCTTTACATATATGCTATCATTTTGGGAGGAAAAGATGGTGGTGTGATTTGGAGTAAGAAGAGTTGTTGGTCGTGTGTGACACGATCAAAAGATTTGTTGTCTTCTCCCAAGTGCAAGAGTGTCGAAGTAATAAATGACCCGATAAGACCAAGATCGAACCACAGGGAGGTAAACTAAATTACAAATAATATATATATTTAATAAAACAAAAAGTTTATGAGAATTTTATGGGATATTGATGTAAGGATAAAACAATTATCAAGGTTAGAGGATCTACTGGTATTTCAAATAAGTATAATATAAACTCTTTTTATTACTCAACTGGAAACCACACACAAAGGAGGTTCCAATCGGATTATAAATTGTTAACATGATTACATTAGTTATCTTATTTGAATAATGCTAATACTTGTAAATGTTGTCAGGTATTCATAATGTTAATTTATGTTAACAACAAATCAAGTTCCTTTCATAACACAAATGTCGGTTATACCATATAGTTGGTTATGAAATGATCAAGTATTTGTTGTACCAAGGGTTATACAACATAAATTTAGATTAACCATTTAACAAGCAAAGTATTAAAAGTGAATAAGATAACAAATACAAAACATGTTAGTATCAAACATTAAAGTCCATGTTGAGTTTACAATATACTTATTCTTACACCATTAGTGTAACCTTTTCACCTTGACATAATAAACTTAACTAAATATAATGAAAGAGAGAAACATAAATAAACAAGATGTGAACATGATTATATAAGTATAGTAAATGAAATGAAAGGCATAAATAAAAGATTAATGAAAGCAAAACTTAAGCATTACAAAAATATAAAGAAAGAGAGCAAGAACATGATCTTGATCTGAAAACCAAGATGCCTAAATGCATGGCAAATGTCTCCTTTTATAGGCTAAAATTTAGAACTATTGATTTGATAATTAATTGTTGAGTGGGCGGCCACCTCTTGACTTGGTAACAATCTTTATCTTCTTGTTTGCAGAAAACGTCATTGCTAAGATCATAATTTGAGCAGATAGTCCCCATAAAAGTTCTGGGAAATTATCTCAGCTTTCCAACAAAATAAGAATCGGTGTATTTGGATCTCTAGCACTCGAGATATGGGCAGAACACTGAATAGTGTCTGGGCTGCAGGATAGATTCTGACTTTTCTGTTGTTGCTACAATTTGAACTTGAAAATAGTCCTTTTGAATCTTGGACTCTCATGAAAGTTTTAGGCTTATGTCTTAGCTTCCTATACATATAAACCAACCTAAATCCAAGTTCTACAGCTCCAGTTATAATCCAATAACCGAATGGTGTTTCAATTTGGACTAAACCAGCATCTCTTTTCTAAACTTGGCCCTCTCTTTGTCTTCTCAATTTTAGTAGTTAAACTCATCAATCAATCCTTTAATTTATGTGATAGGCTTGCATTTAAGATGAACATTTACCATAAATTAAAGGTATCTTATATTGTTAGACATGTTATTATAAAACATGCTCTAGTTAAGGAGATATTGATACTTCAAGTGCAAAATGATAATATAAAAGCTTGATAAAAATATATTTGTAAGTACTAATCAGTGTGACTCACGATGCTGGTGTAGGCCGACTATTTTGAAGGCTAGTTCGGCTGAAACAACTAAGTGTAAAAAGGTGTTGCTACAAAAGGTTAAAGGTTTCGTATGACGATGGGTCCGCCGTAAGTGGTGGTGTTTAGGGGCTGTTGATGGTTGTCTTCGGTATATAGGTTTGTGTAAAGATGTTGATATGGCGGGTGGTCGGCGGTTGGTGATTTTTTTGTTTTTTTTATTTTTAAAAAGACAGCGACAGGAGAAAGAAAATGAGAGAGGGATGAGTAAGTGTTTTTTGCCAGATCATCGATTAAAGATTTTTAGGTTTTGTGTGGGAGTTTTGGCCTTTTGCTTTGCTTTTCTTTTATGTCTACTCTCGAAATAGAATTTTTTTAATCTCCCTTTAATGTAGAAATTTTGATATGTTCCCTCCTCTATTTTCTATATATTTGTATCTGTATTTAAAATACAAGAATCCTAGAGCATATGGAATTGTAAGTACAAAACAAACTCATCATCTTTTTTAGATTTAAACTTGATTAGAGTTTAAAGTTAAATTTGAAAATAAATAACTAAGATATCATGATCATCTTTTTCAAAATGAATATTAAGAAAGAAGGATAAAAATACATTATAGTCCCTAGTTTTTTCACAAGTTGACAAATCACTCTCTTAATTAAAATTATTCCCCAATCTTTTAATTCCAAATTTTACCCCCTTAAAAAATTTAAATTAATTTGAAAGTAAATGGGTCAAAATTGTGTTATGACAGTATTATATATGCATGTACTTATAATTTAAATTGTTATGCAGGATAAAACCATTATTTATTATCATACACATAGACGGATGAGACTAGATGAGTGGGTCCAGCCATATGTGTTTCATGCAGATTTTTTATACGTAAGTTGTCTAGACCACATCAAGCTTGACCACGGCTTGATCAATGCCCTAATTAAACAGTGGAGATGTAAGACACACACATTTCATCTTAGGCATGAAGAGATGACACCAACACTACAAGACATGGTAGTTTTGCTTGGATTGCCTATTGATGGATAAGTAGTCATATTTTTTGGTGTTCGTAATAGAATTGTGTTATATAAGCGATCATTTGGACTAGCACCCTTTCCTTCTAAATTGAAGAGACTTAGCATACATCTTCAGTAGATTGAGAAGACATTTGTGACACCATCAATCAATGCTAGTGAGGAGGTCCTACAGAGGTATAAAATAAATTATGAATCTAATGTGTTGATTATTTGTTAAGTTTGCATGAATTATTATGATAATTTTAATGTGTAATGTAGGTATGTCAGAGCATATATACTTCATCTATTTGATAGTGTATTATTCATTGACCAAACAGGAAGATATGTGACTTTAATTTACCTGATGTTCATGGAGGATTTTGACATTATCCCCACATATAGCTGGGGATTTGCTGTTTTTGCATGCTTGTACAGACATCCATGTCTTACATGCATGAAGGAGGTCAAACAAGTTGGGAGATGTTTGCTACTTCTACAGGTATGAAGTAAGAAATACTATATAGACTTTAAATGTTTGTTGTTAACACATTTGATTCAAAAGGTGTTTTAATGAATAACACTTATGGTCGTGGGAACATTTTCATGTAGGCAGACTCTAGTTACCCTAGTTTCCATTTATGACTATCTAAACTGTGAGGGTTACACTCCATCTACCACTCAAATGCAAATATTGCGATGTTATTTTGCAATTATATTATGCAATTGTAACTTTAAAAAACACATTTAAACTGACATAATTTTAATACTAGGTGGTGCGTTGGTAGAGTATTTGAAAATAATTCAACACATAAGTTGACATTTTATCAGAACGAGCTAAACAAGTAGCTTATTATCCAAGTATTTTTTAATCATTTGTTTAATAAAAGTCATTACACTTCACCGAATTATTAATGTTTAATATTTAAAAAATTATATTCTATAGGAAATGTGAACGCCTTAGTCGGATGAAGATTAGCAGCTGCTCTAGCAATTTACACTAGCGAGATGAACTTAAAGACATCAATGGTCCTGCTAATATATTTTTTGAGATGGTCGAGCTACATTGCCCAGACCAAATAATGCAACAGTTTGTCTACAAACAACACATTCCAGTCGATATCGACACGAGTGATGTGTTGCTCGCCATAACTTGTTGGGGTAAAAATAATAATTACGACTGATTAAGCTTATGTATTATAGTGGGATACACGAATGAATGACATATTTACATAGATGAATCTTATGATTACAAATGATAAGTATATGATTTAGTACATAAATATCACACATCGAGTCATTACTCTAGATCCCGAGCATGTTTTACCACCTAGATACTTACAGTACGAGCAACATATCCAACAAATTCAAATTCTCGTAAGTAATCAAATCTTTTCATAATTATGAAATGTTAAATTTTAGGTTCTATGTATTGATCTTTTAATTTAACTTTAATTTTTTATTAATATTAAATTGGTTTCATGTTACAGGAGGGTCGAGAATCCACATCTTATCTTTGTAATACTGATGAATAAAGAAAAGTTTATATTGTTGCATCCTAGTGGTTAAATGTTTGTCATACTAGACTTGATACCTTTAGAGAGTGGTTAACTCTTGGTGATGTCATAGTAGATGACGAGGCCACTCAGGCAGGTGCAGGAGCTAAATCCAATTATGCTTTTGATGAGCATAAATCATCCAGTAAATGACGTAGATGTAAATAGATAGATAATTTATGTTTTTATATTTTTGGGATTACTTGATTATTAGATAGGATGAATTATTTTTTATTCATTTAAAATATATATATTTTTTCCATTTATGGGGCTACTTATGGTTATAAAATATAAGAAATTATTGAGTTTAGTTAGAATTTATTAATTGGGGTTATTGTGGTTTTTTGCAAGTCTTTTTAAATGAGAAATTGTTTTCGATATAGTTCATATATAGGGTTAACTCTGTACAAATCTTGTTAAAATTATAAAATGTTTAGCTCTCTAAAATCTTAAAATTAAAATAAATTTTAGATTAATTGAAATAATAATTTTATGAACTTTTTAGGCTCAAAACACAAAATATTTCCAAAACTAGACCGTAGACAAAACATGAAATAAAGGGAGTGAATTTATGTGATAGATGTATAAAAACACTATATATAAAATTATAAAAACCCATATAAAAATCTTGATGAAATAGAGGGAGTGAATTTATGATTATCTCCCCCTACACAAATAACACATTCACTCCCTTTTTTAACCATTATTTTCTATCCTTCCATTTTTTGTTTTTAATAGAAAGGTAAATATAGTATTATCCTATTTCCATTTATGGTTCTGTTCATATACATAACACAATGCACATGGGAATCCAACCGTACGATTATGATCGTTATGTTATCGTAGAGGGAGAGCTTACCAGTCTTTACATTGCTACATTTATGTTTTTTTTAACCATTTCACACTTAATTCGCATTTATTTTCTTTTGTATTACTTCAAGAAACTTTTTTGTATATGTTGAAATAAAAACGTTCTTCTAGTGATATTATAACTAAAATTCTAAGAAAAGAAAAACAAATCATAATTTGATATGGGGTGCTTTCTCCATTATTTTTACATAATTAATTTTATTATATTATTTGCTTAATTATTAAGATTTTCTAGGTTTTGAGAAGTTCTATAAGAATCTAGTGAGCAATCTAGTAAAATGAGAATAAATTTAATATATAACCGTCAAACCGAGCTTAAATTTTGACGGACATTTTTAAAGGTCATGTTTTCAATAGGGTTAAAATTTATTTTTCATCAGAGTTTTGGAAGACCTTCAAATAAGACCTAGAAGTTAGTGTTCAGAATTTTCTTTATTTTTCTTATTGTATTTAGACTTTTTTTTATTTATTTCATTTGAGACTTTTAATTTAATTGATAATTTACTGATTAGAGTGTTTTTCTTGTATTTAAACAGCTTAATAGACTATTTTTAAGGATTGAAGATTAATGAAATAAACGTATCATAATTTTCTCTACAATTAAGGGATATATAACCTTAAAGTTTAAGAAACCTAATTTTAGATTTTTCAAAGATAAGAAATAAAGAAACTATGAAAATAAATGATCTTTAACTCTTCTGCATGGAGATGTTTATGCATGTCTTTTGGTGGGATGTAGTCTTTTGCTTAATTTCGTCTTCCATTTTGCTAGAAATTTATAAAAATTAAGTAATGTTATTTTATCTAATAATTTAAATTCTTTAATCAAATAATTTATTAACATGGTATTATATTCGTGATTATCTAATTGTAGAATATTAATTTTATTTTATTTAAATTAAAATCATCATGAAAAAACTAAATTGTAGACTAAAAAAGAAAAATCTTATATCAGATTAATTTATAATAAAAATTAAATTTATAACACCAACTAAATATAAAAATTTATAAAAAATAATTTTAACTTCTTACATTGCTCCCTTCCATCCTTGACATGCTTGAAAAATGTCGGGCGTTGAAGTTGCTTTCGTCCTAAATAATTGAATGTCTTTTGGATTAATCCTACTTCGATGGGAAGTTGTGGGCATTCTCTGCATTAATTGTGTCTGAAAGTCAACTTTTTTTCTAGAAAGGGAGCACATACGATGGATGTTTGATTAGAGGTAAAGTTCCCAGAAACTTACTCTGTAAATCCATTCCATAGTCCCTTTGATAATTCTGAGCTCCAAGCTCTAGTTATGAGCTTGTTACTTGACTGATCCAAGAGTAGAAACTCGGTAGCATAATGTTCCGGACAGAAACGCAAAATGCTTCGAAGTTCCTCCATCAATGTCCCACTGTAATTTTTGCCTGGAGACTGATGAGGTAAGATCCCTTTGCTTGCCCTTTATTTCAAGCAGGGTGCCAAAATAAAGGGTTTTTTTCCCCTGGCTATATCCAAATGAAGAAGTATATAGTTTAAGGAATTGAACTATTGATAATTATATATATATATATATATAATTGATGTTATTTGAAGCTGCCTCCACCCGAGTTCTAATTCCAGATATTTTCAAGAGAGATAAGGAAAATGGGAAACCTGCGTCCCCAGCTTCAGTGTACTATATAGTAGATTACCTGATGATTAAGGCACTCTGTCTCACGTTATTTCTGAGAATCCTAACAAAAAATGCCTACAATTTATAAAGGGGAGGGGGGGCACCATGCTTCTGACTCTCAGAGATTGAGAATCCTAAGTTAAGGCAACCTTACATTTTAGGGGGAAAAAAACCATCTTTAAAATTAACGCTGGGTTCCTAAAGGCCTTCCATGTGATATCATCTCTTCTTTTAAGCGTCAATCATGTCCTGTCCTGTCCTGTCCTGTCCTATAAGGCATTATTTTATTTTTATTTTTTCTATTTTTAGTACCTTGATATTTCCTACGACCATCTCGCATGTGGCAGCTTCCCCTTTCTGCATCAAGGCAAGCAGTCAAATTATCAAACAGCTCAACATTATTACTAGTTCTAAGCAGCAGATGTGAACTAGTGAGAGCACAGCTTCCATGGAAGACACCGATAGTATATGAAATGCACAACTTCCACTGAAACCTCTTCTTGAAAACCCCAGATTTCACTTGATAATGTCTATGAACCTTATCTTTTTGAACCAAGTCGTGGTTCCTTTTACTCCTATAAAATATATTGTGCAACTTTAGCCACACAACAAGGGTCATTTTCATTCTCAAGAAACTGCAACAATTTGAACTTGTCTTGTAGCTGATTGATTATTTCTAACCCATCCAGAGACCATAAATAACAAAATGTTTTCTAGCATTAACCCACCAACATTGACTCTGGTTAAGTTAAACCTGTCATCCTTGTTCTCGTCTTACAAGGTCAAGAAATTTCTCTGCAGTAATTCCTGTTTCAACATCTGTTTTAGCATCAAGTACATCACCAGGTCAGTTTACCGAGAGACCTGCCAGAATTTCACCGTAAGAAGGAAGGTCACGAATCTTTTCACTCAACTAGATGACACCAGCGTCCCCACACCCCAGCATCATGTTCCCAGCTGTAATATAACAAACGAGCTGTTACCTGGACAGAAGCTTCATCTCCGCCTCAAATTGGTGCCTGTGACACTTATTATCAGTGGTAGACCCCCACTCTGGGTGAGTTGATGCATGCCTAAAGCGGGAGACAAAGCGATACCCTTTCCAAGCCTGACGGGAACTTCTTCCTATAGAAGAATGCTCTACGCATATGGATTTTTTTGTTGTAATTTGTGTGGAATGGAGCAAAAGAGAAGATTGAAGAAACTATATTTATCAACTCCACAATTGTAAATTCACAATACCAGAATCCAAACAACACTCGCGACAAAATTAAAGATGACAATTTCTATCTGTGCGTAAAAAACAATTGTAAAGGACATAGTGAAAGATATCCTATGAACAGTATATGCGTGCATGTGATGAAAGATCATCACTTTCGGAAACATCAGGCCCCAGATTCAACTAGCTAATTCCCTTGCCTCTGCTAACGTTCTATCTGGATGGTTACATGACTGATACTATACTCGCTTCTGATATAGTTTATCAAATTGTCTAGCACCATGTCTGCATTTGCTTCAGGCCTGATTTTCACATGACAAGCCAGGAGAATCTTGCCCACGGTAATGGCCCATATATGCAGTTCGTGGATAGCCACCACGTCCTCCATCTCAAACAATCCCTTTTCAATCTTTGTTGCATCTATCTCTCTTGGAGTGCTCTCCATCAAGACGTCAAGTATGTTCCGAAGCATTTTGATTGTTGTACCCAAGACTATAACTGAAAAGAATAGGGTGCAGATCACATCAACTATCTTCCACTCAGGCTTATACCATATGATTGCACCTCCTATCATGACCCCGATACTCTGGATGGAATCCCCAAGAACATGGATATAAGCTCCTTGTACATTTATGTTCCTTTGCTTCTTTTCATGCCTGGCTTCCTTTTTATCCAGCAGCGGCTCAACATGTTCTTCATGAGCATGACGGTGCTCATCTTTCGAGTGCTTATGATGATTGCCCGCATCTTTTGGGTGCTCGTCATGATGACCATGATGAGTAGTAACTGTCATTCCATGGCTGTGGCCAGTCCCATGATTGTGATCATGGTCATGCCTGTGATCATGTCCCAACACAAGTGCCATGACGATATTCACTAGAAGACCGAATGCAGCAACAAGAAACATAAGAAACCCATCTACCTCCCCTGTATCATGGATGAGCCTAACAATGGCTTCATAAACCAAAATCCCTGCAAGCAACCAGATGAGCTGTATGGAAACCAGTGCACCGAGAACCTCAATCCTAACAAATCCATAAGATTGACGGGGTGTGGCTTCCCAGCCAGCTGCCCAAAATGAAAACAAGGAGATAGCAAAGGCTGCAACATCTGAAAGCAAATGTGCAGCATCAGTCAAGATTGCCAGACTATTGGCTTTGATGCCACCAGCTACCTCAGCACTCATGAACACTACACAAAGTGCCACGGCTATCCAGAGCTTACGCATTGAAGTTGAACGTTCTTTGGCATTCTTGAGGTTATTTCCAGTATCTGAAAATACACAAGGTGCTTCCCCACATACGTTACTCGCTCCACTATCCCCTCCATCAAGAATATCCACGCTTGTTTCGACAGGGGGGGCATGCTGAGTATTTTGTTCTTCCATCTGAAAGTTCACAGTTACACCATGAATACCATGTGAAATCTAACAGAACATGCCTGCATATATAGTGCACAATGTGTTCTGTAATGATACACGGAAGAGTAAATGCATTGTCTTACAACATCAAAGAGAATTTGGCAACGGATACACCATCAAAGTAGCTTATGATGAACCAACATGCAGAAACAGAAAAAATGAAAGAACTGAAAAGATGAATAGCTGATAATGGTATTTACACCAAACTCAGGCACTATAGGGAGAAATTCCAGGTTCCTCAATATTCAACGAGTTTAAGAGCCAAAACCCACGAAGATTATTTGATTGCATGAACTTGTTGAAAGTATTATTGTAATTCTGAACTAGTAACGTTCCTCCTCCTCGTGCCCTTTCAAAGACAGCAGCCTTAATAGAACTAGACCCTAAACTCTTAATGACAATTCATGCTTAAACATGAATTTGATAGATTGCAAATATGAATAAATTTGATTGTAATGACACTGCTTAGAAATTACACCAATAACTCCCCAGCAGAAACAAAACCACAAAAATATTGATTCCGAGCAGTGTCACTCACATAGCCAGCCCCCAAACAGTAGAGATTAAGGCATTTAGTTTGTCATTAGCCCTTAACTACAATTCAGAATTTCAAAAGGATTTAGAAAATGAAGTTCATAACGTGATGATCACTAGCTCAACACGCCAGCAGAAGAGCATTCCTTGCCTGTAATATAAGCCGTTTGATACAAAAGACTTATCCAAATCAATGGATCACCGATCACATAACACACAACACCTTGCTCAATGACAATTAAAAACATAAACAAGTTTCAAATTTTTAACCCTCACGCAGAATTCATGAAAGAAGGAAATTTTTAACCCTCACCAATCACCAATTTTAAGTTCACAAGACAAGCACCTATTGCATAGACAGCATATTAGCATTTGCACATATAGGGAAGGAGAACTGGGTCAAGCCAAAGAGTGGAACAATAGAAGTGGCTGAATGGCAGTCCACCAAGTAAGCCCTCGTCTTCTCTCTCTCTCTCTCTCTCTCTCTCTCTCTCTCTTCTATTTAAGTAAAAAGAAATCATTTAACACAATCAAACAAATGCAGCTTTTCAAAGACATTCGAATTTGTGGCAACAATTATGCATCAAAGGAATCCAGTAGCTGAATTCCATTTCAAACATGGATCATCCCCGCTTGTAAAAAGATCTAATAAAGGAAAAATCCATAATCACAGTGATATCCTTTGCACAAACTTTCTCCCTTTATGTCAGTGGCTTCATTACACATACGTACCAGATGCAAAGAGATTCAGTCATAGAAATGTTTCAGAAGAAGGAATCAAAAAAGAAAAGAAAAGATTCTCAATTTCCCATGACCCTATTGACAGTGTAACGGCAACCCATCAGCAGTAAAGCAACAACTAGTAACAAGCATTGGACCATGTGGATTGATCTACACATCTAAAACTCATGAGGAATGACATGCCGCAGCTTTAACATCTCTAATTGGAAGATGGGGGGAAAGAAGAAAAACAGAGAGTAAAGCATGGAGATACAAGGATCAAAGCTATAAAGGAGATAAGCCATTAGATTACCTTTCAAGGCACTCGAAATTTTTAAGTTACAGGATGCAAGCAATGCAAACAAGTGGCGGGAGCTTAATTTTTGGTAAGAAATAATATTTTCTCATCAAACACACCAAAAAGCATCACCTAAAAGCCAGAAAATAGAGTGTTACTTGAAGATCATAGAAGTGGCAAATAGAAATCAAACACCCTTTAATAGATATCAATCTGCTGGAAGTCTTTGATTGAATTAGGTAAAGAATCTTAGCACAATCAGCACCATGCTGAATCAAAACCAAACAAAAAGCAGCATATCGTTATTGGTGCTGATAGCTAACCTGCTGCAAATGATCAGAAGACAAAAACCAACAAGATAATAATAACGTCCATTAATACGTATTAGATAAACAAACAAGCAAAACACAAGACTCGCCGAGCTTAATTATTATATACACTTAAACCCAAAAGTCAAAAGATTACGCGCGCACAATATATATAAATATATATGAAGAATAATTGGATAAGTTAGAAACCTTGAACCTAGAATAAATAAAGGTGTTAGCTTGAGTTGTTCTTTTTAATCTTGGTTTGCTTGTGGCATGCATCAATTTGACTTCCGTAAATCATATTCTCTACATCAATCACCCTCGCTTAAACAATTCAATTTCAAACCCTAAGGATAATCGTTGCAACTGGGATGATGCAATAAATAAAGGGCACTCACTGTCTTTCAGTTTCCACGCCCATGTGGATGGATCTGGTATGGTGGATGCTCCGTAGAATCAAGCTGTATTACAATTTAGAGATGAGAGTAATGCTAATTTTAACCAATATTCTTTCGGGATTTTTTTTTCAAAAATCTCATGCTTGCATTAAAAGTAAGTGAGTTTTACTACTGGGTCTTGCAAAATAAATGTTTGAAGCTTTTTACAAGCTGAATTCGGGAAAAAAAAAAACTTACAATTCATATATGATTTACAAACACTAAGATCTTATATAGTAAGTGGGTATGCTCCCAACATTTAAATGTTTTTGGATATCTTGATAAGAATAGTTTCTTACAGATAAATTGTTAACGAAGCACTGAAAATCTAATTGAAAAAAGATTTAATTTCAATATAAAAACTAATTGGAAGATACCTCTGTCTTAAACATTTTTTTTCCTTACACTCTCCTCTAGATTAATGCTTAATCTAACCTCTTTTGGAGGTAAGTCTTAATCCATGAATTATGTGAAAGAAGTTAAAATTGATTACCAAACATATCATTATAACATATAGTAAAACACATCAGTGTTATATTGTGAACTGCACTATACAATTCAGTCCATAGTAAAACACTTTTTAGTTTTTATTTTTTATTTTTTTGAGTTGTTTTTTTTATTTTTTTAGCTATTTTGTTTTTTGTTTTTTTATGCATTTCGGGTTTTGTTTTTTGATTCTTTCTTTGCTTTTTTCTTTTAATAATTTTTTTTTGTTTAATTTAGTTTGTTAATGTTAAATTTTTTTATTTAGTTATCAAATTTTCATGATACGAATTCCGAGTTTAACAGGTTAACCTGATTTGACGAGTTAATCCAGAATATTTTTTTTATTTTTAATTAATTTTTTCATTTACTTTAGTTTGTTAATATTAAATTTCTTTCTATTTAGTTATTAGACTTTCATGACACATATCTCAGGTTTGACGGGTTAACACAGTTAATTCTGGGTTAACCCATCAATTTGTTTTTTGTTTTTTTGTTTTAATAATTTTTTTATTTAATTTAGTTTGTTAACATTAATTTTTTTATTTAATTATCAGACTTTCATGACACGGATTCCGGGTTAACGGGTTAACCAGGTTTGACGAGTTAACCCATAATTTTTTTCTTTTTAATTAATTTTTTTCGTTTAGTTTAGTTTGTTAATGTTCAATTTTTTTTCTATTTAATTATCAAACTTTCATGACACGGATCCAGGGTTTGACGGGTTAGCCCAGTTAATTCTGGGATAACCCGTTAATTTTTTTTTTCCTATTTAGTTATCAAAGTTTCACGACACGAATCTCAGGTTTGACAGGTTAACCTGGTTTGAAGGGTTAACACAGTTAATTCATTTTTTTCTTTTTCTTCATTAGTTTTTTTCGTCCTGTTGGTTTTTTTCTTTTTAATTAATCCATTTAATTATCACACTTTTATGACACGACCTTGCAGCTAAATCCATATCCAAAGCTATTGGGTCTGGTATTGTAGACAGACCGACTTAAACCTGAGTCATCTAAGTTTAATGTTATTAATAATATTATGAATATTGTTCTTGAGTTAGGTGTTATAGATAAATTCAAGACTTTTAGATATAATTATGCAGAAAAATTTAACACTTTTATATCTTAAATTTTTTTACATTTTTTATACAAAAACAAATTAACCCATACCACCGCGTGTGTCAGTTTAACTAGTCATTTACAACAACTTGTTAGTGATGTTTTGATCTGTACGTCCATGAGGAGGTCTGGGGACAAAATTGCATTTCAATTCCAATCAATCATTCCACGTGTTATTTCCACTTGGCAATGGTTGTCAATCAATTTGCCCGAATTACCTGTATATGCAATCAAAATCAGAGTTTTGTTTTTTTTTGGAGACCGAGGAGGCTGCCTGATTGGTGGAAATGATCCCAGTACAATTAGCTTCACATCAATAACTAAATATCTGCTCAAATTATATGAAGAAGTACAAAATATACTAAAAGACAAGTTTTTTTCACGGTAATCCATAGTGCATTTTTTTCTTTTCTTTCTTGTTTGATCATTGCTTTTTCTTTTTTTATTACCTTCAATTACATAAATCATTTTATGGATAAGTCTAGAAATGATAATTTAATATCGATATAAATGAGTGAATTTTTTTAAATATAATTACAAATAAAATATAAATATTGTTAAACTCAACTAAAACCTAACCCAAACCCCCTCTCTCTCTCTCTTTTTATATATATATATATATATATATATATATTACTTTATGTTGAATAATAAATAATAGTCAGATGATAGATATTTATATAGATATCTGAAACTCGATATATAAGATATAAATATTAGAATTTTATACTCGATAGGTAATGAGTAAGGTATAAATATAAAGAAACCGAGTCCATGGATGCCCATTGCACTCCCTAACCAAATCAATTACCAATTTCTTATAATTTGTTTTGTTAAGATAAATTAAAAAAAAAAAAGACCAAAGTGTTGAACATGATAAACATGCATGGTCACTCAAAACTACAAATTAAAGAGTTCATTTCAATCTCTCTATTATCCTTTGACTGCCTTTTAGTTCCTTTTATTTTAAATTTTTTATTTTTGGTTTATAACTTTATTATATTCATTTTTTGGTCTCTAATTTGATATAAAAAAAAAATTGCTAGAAAACAGGTACAAAGAGAAAACATTGCCTAATAGGCTTGTTTTTGGAGACAAACAAACATTGATGGTGGAGTCAATAGGTTTTATTCAATAAAAAAAGTTTAATTGAGAAGTTATTTGGCACTCATCTTCCTAGAAAAACTAAACCAGAGTTGAGAAAGATATTTTTTTCTCGTTTGATTTTGTGTTTTTTTGATCGATTTAGAAGCCTTTTAACTTGATAAATTACATATAGGTGTTAAGAATGTTTTTTAGGTATTTTTAAATCGAAACAACATGAACAATAGATTTTTAAGCCAAAAAATTGAAGCCCGATTTTCAGCCACCTTTTTTATATTGAAATCCAAGCAAGCAGACGATGCATCATTTGACATTTATTTTTATTATTTTTAAAAAAAGAGGGGGGAAACGGCATGAAAGGAAAAAAAAGAGCTGGCCTCGTGGGGCCATGCGTGTGTGGCTCTTATTCTGTTGGGATAGTTGTTTGGGCCAAGCTTTTTTTATTTTTTTTTTTTATTGGATTTAGATTTAAATGTAATGAAAAAACTTGACATGATATTTTTTTTTTCATGGTTCTTTAATAAATTTTTAGGTTTTTATAAGGATGTTAACATTTATTTTTCCATTATTATGTGCCTAATATGAAAAAAATAATTTTATAGATATTAAATTTATGTCTTATTATTTAGGAATAATTACAAAAAAACCTTTTATAGTTTGATCGTATTTTCATTGTCTCGATGTTTCTTAAGAAATTGCATTGCACATCTTTAACCTCGTGCACCAAAAAACTAAAAGAAATGTTTAAATATTTATATATTTGTCATTATATTCATTTTAATAAATAAAGAGAGTTGGAATTATTAATCTTTTTATAAGCAATTTTATTATTGTATTATTAAATGGAAAAAAAATTCAAAGAGCTTCCCACACAATGCGATTATATATCTTAATATGCTTCTTTACGTTAATTTATCTACTTGGTCCGTAGCTAGAGTTAAAGTTTTTTAGTATTTATTAACATATTTGATTTTTTTAGTTTATTTTTTTGAATTTCTTCATTGAAAACTGGTTGTTAAGAACAGGTTTTTTTATTATTTTTTTAGCATTGTAAAAAATATTTTGATCCATTACACGACAAAGCTCAAGCACTCAACTAGCATTCTCCTATTTTTAATTTGAACTACTCATGTGAATTGAGTTTTTTTTCCTGCGTTAACATAATTGAAAAAATAATTCTCATTCTAGTAAACAAATAATAATTATGCATGTAGCAGGTCGTGGCCTAACAGGAGAAGGGACTTGTTCCTTTATTCTGCATTCGGGTTCGATTTTCTCTGTGCATGGATGTTACCCTTGCGGTGTCTTACCTGTTTACTGGGCTTGCAGGTGTTCAGTAGATCCGAAGATTAATCGTCGTGCGCGTAAACTAACCCGGACACAACGGGTTATAAAAAAAAAAATTGTGCATGTAGTATATACACTACCAATGATCATATACAACTTATGTGTTATAGGAAGAATTATTTTAAAAACTGTGCGAGTTTAAAAAATAAATTTTTCTAATGTGCTGACGTGGAAAAAAAGAGTCACGAATGGGCGTCTGATCCCTTTTGCTCTCCCCAGCCTTTTGTTTTTGAGACTTGACAGCAGCCCGCTCGCTCCAAGCTTTAATTCGAGAGAGACAGCCCTCCACCTTTCTTTCATCGGCAGGCTCTGAAACGAAGGTTGATTTACAAGCTTTCGATTGTTGATTCTCAAGGCATCTATCTGGGTAACTACGCCATAGGAGACTGACATTAAGTTGCTAAAGTTACGAGCATCTGATACCCACATCATCATGTAGAGAGAGAATCAGGTCTCAGTTGGTACAAGATTATTCAAAAATGCGATGCTCCATGCAATTTCAGGGGGTGTCATCCCCCCACTACAAAAAAAGTCTAACTAAAGTAAACAAGTAGACATTAGTTTATATTTTTAAAATAATTAAAATGACCCAAAAACATATGATAAAAAATAATTTAAAGTGAGAAAAAAAATTTAAAAATATTTTTGACAGCAAAAACAAATATTCTTAAGTCATAAAGCACTAATTAGAATATCACTCGTTACAAAGACTATGAATGAGTGGTGTAAGAAACAAGCTAAACTAGGATTTGTTTTATCAAATAAAATAATAATGTAAATTATATCTTGGATTTTACTTAAGTTTTAAATTATTGAATTAAAATGGTTTTTTGACATGGTATTAGAGTTTTAATTACAAAGCGGTCACGAGTTCGAATTTCAATATCCTCATTTACTTAATAAAAATTAATCAGAAAATAATATGAGTTTGTGTAAATTTCAAATTTAAAAAGTTTTTAATTTAAAAAACATATTAAAAAATAATATAAATTCTATTAAAAATTTAAATTATTAGATTAAATGTGGAAAAATACAGTAGAAGAAAAAAGATACAAATCCTTTAATTTTTATGTGAAAATACTTCGTCTCGCTGTCTAAAGGAAGCGCATTTCATCAAAAAGCGAGGCATCCTTCGTAAGAGAGAACATATATTGCACTAGCGTAATTTCCAGTAATATAATAGGACAGGTAGTGGTAGTGATTTCTGAGCTAATCACTACTGTCCGCCCCAATTATCTCGTGGTTATTATCAGCATGATTCATCGTTCGTGCTGCCCTCTTTCCTGGTGTTATCTGTCACCATGCCTCAGCTCCATCACCATTCTGCAGTTTCCCAGTGAGGTTCTATTGGCTTTTGCATCACACAAGATCCCCTGCCCTCTTTCATTTCATAAAACCCGTACCCATTTCAGGAAGCAAGTTCAAATTAGTTACCTGAAATTCTCAAATTAATTTTACTATGTTGCCTACGTTCCCTTAATTATTATTCGATTTTTGGACAAAATTAAGGCATTGCTTAAGTTTAATATATGATTTATATTATTTTCTAATGTATCCTTAAGTGAAAACCTTTTGAATTTAAAACTTGCATGAGACATTACCTGTGCTTGATTTTTATCAAATAAATAGAGATGATAAGATTTGAAATCGTAACTGTTTAGTTATTAAGGCTCTGATATCATGTCAAATAATTAATTCAACCCAAAAGTTTAAACTATTAGGTAAGACTTCAAGATATGATTTATATTATTTTCCAATAAGGATTATGTTCGCGATAGAATTTTAGTAAATTTTGAAAAAAAAAATATGTTTCTGAATAGTTTTAAAGTGTTAATGTCAAAAATAAATTTTAACAATTAAAAAAAATATATATATATATATATATATATATATTATTTTAATATATTTTTAAATAAAAATTACTTTAAAAAACAATTTCAAGCTAAGAAGCAAGCAGATTAAGATGTTTTTCTTATCAGCATTTTGACACATTCCATATCCATTGGAGCACATATGTTATGTTATGTGAAGCTTCGTGTTCGTTACCAAAGTCAAAGTAGGTCAAGGTAAAATTTTATTTATCAATTATCAAAAAAACAATTTTACTCTGCTGCGAAAAGTTTTCGACTGCATTGGACATATATGCTTTTAGATGAAGACAACCGGTCCATGGTTGGCTGCTTGGAGAGCCATGCGTCTCGTTTTTTTATACTCCAGTGGTGACATAATGAATTTGAAATTAAGCAAAACCTGGTCAGAGTAACCAATCGGTTCTAGAGAAGGAAAAGGAAGAATTTCGTCTTTGTTGCTGTTTATATATAATCATGATCGGACCATATATATATATATATGCACGGATACTGGACTAGAACATGGCGTTCTCACCAGTCTGAGCTTCCTTAATTTGATCATCTGCCATTCATATTACAAGCTACTGCTGCTTGAAAGGAAGATAAAAAGGGAAGTCTGCATAATATATATATAAAACAAGAAAAAAAGTACACTAAAATCCGCATAAAGAAGGAAAAAAAACACAGAAGAAATTAGCTTGCGAGCTCATGATGGCCTTGTAAGGTTTCATACCTTCATGATTAACTTCATATATCGACTTTACACTTTGGAGACCCAAGCAAAGGCACCTGCCCTACAAGGCCCTTCTTCAAACCTACCCAGACATCACACTTCACATAAACTCCATATCTCAGAGTCTTTATAGCCCCAGCCTTCCACCTAAACCTCCCCAACAACACCACACTCAGCGCCACAACCCCATATGCCTCATCCATCACCAACCCGTTTGAAACTTCCACTGAAACCGGCACCCCTGCCCCACCAAGCACCGGAGACAGGGCCACCGTGCTCTTTGTCGCGTGATAAAGTGGTGGCAATGCCAGTGAAGGAGTTATAGCTTGGTTCCTGTATGATACATAGGCAGTGAGTTTATCATACATGATCGAGACCCTCCTGTTGGGGTTTCTAGTGACAAGAGAGAACTGCATGGAGGTCGAAATGAAAGGTGGGCATGTGTTGTTAAGGTCATATATAGCTGCCCCAACTACAGTGAACTGGGGCTTGTGCGGTCTGTAAATTAACCAGACTATTAGAGCTGCAAGACCTGCTAAGAGAAGGAAGATGGTGATCAATGTGCAGAGAGCACGGAGTGTGTTTCTTGGTGGTGATGCCATGTGTTCTCTAGGAAGATGATGACCAGCTGCGGGTTGATTTCTATTGGTTGGTGCTCTTCTGCCATGAGAAATATGATTATATTATTGGGTGTTTATATATATGCGAACCAGGGGGGGGGGTGTGGGAGGCTGAAGATGCCGAGTGAATATAAGAGAAAACAAGCTGAGGAAGGAGAAAATCCATGGGACAAGTGTATCGAAAAAGGAAGAGGAAGAAGGGAGAGTTTATTGGGTAACTTTGAACTAAAGTTATCTTTGAAAAGAAAATTATTTGTGGATTAATAGGTGCTCTTCTCTTTTTTTTTCTTTTCTCTTTTCAAATTTCCTTTTCTTTCTTTTTTTTCATAACAAAAAGTAAAAATTAATAATAATGAAAGTTCTATAGAACAAAACAATTGAGGGTAGTGGTTCACAATAAAATATTTCGATAATGAATACAGTAGGATGTTCGGTCAATACCGGTATGAGCTAAGCTATTAGTTAGATAAAAAAAAAATCAAAGTAAGAAAAAAATATTTAGGTGATATAGAGTTATTTGTTATTATTATTAAATCTGTTCGGAAAATCTATCTTAAAACTTTATAATTTGATTTTTTATTTATCTCCAGTTTAAAATTAAATAATAAAAAAATTGAATATGAGTGACTTAATCAACTTATCTAGTATAAAAACAACTCAATTGACCTGTAATAAAATTTTAATAAGGAAATTGAGAAAAAAAATACTAAAATTAACATAAAAAATTTCTTAACAAAACTTTTTTCTTAACTCGGGTTTAAAATTAAACTATGTGGAAGTTGTCCCAACGTAACTCAATTAACTTGGCTAGTTTAAAGGCAACCAAACTAACCGGTAAAAAACATATAAGGATGAAATTGAGAAAAAAACAAAATAATAAAGTTGACTTAAAAAAACCTCTTTATTGGATTTTTTTGTCTAACTTGAGTTTAAAATTAAATTATGTTAAAGTTGTCTCGACATGACCCAATTGATTTGACCGGTCCAAAAGTTTCTGGCTGGCCGGTTCGAAAGTAACCTGGCTGGCTAGTAAAAAGATTTTGAGGATGAAAATAAAAAAAATAATAATGAAATTAACATGAAAAAAACTCTCGACCCAAATCTTTATATAGCTTAGATTTAAAATTAAATTATGTGAGATATGGTAATATCTTAAACCATAAAAAATAAGAAATAAAGGGAAAGAAGTGGAAAAGGAAGGCTAAATTAAAAAAATAAAAAGAGAAACTTTACTGTTATTATAAAAAATTAAACTACACTAAGCATTCCAACTCTTTTAGTTTAATAAGGTAATATGAATTACCGTCAACCCCACACACACACACACACACACACACACACAGAGTGCGCGCGCATGTGCCAAGTACTTGTGCAATAACGCATGATGATCAGCAAGCTCCCCTTCTAATGGTTGACATTTTAACCCAAACATGATGGGTTTTTGTCTGGTTTGTTTGAATGCATGAAATCTTTTTCATATAGTTCGCTTCGAGCCAAATATAAAAATCCAAAATTTATATTTACTGAAAAAGATAAGAGTATTATTAAATTCAAAACTTTATCTAAATACGATAATATATATATATATATATATATATATATATTATAATTTCATGCTCTCACATGATCAATAACTATATAGGAATAATAATTTTTTAAATCAGCACGAGTAAGTTATTTTGGAAATCCAAAAATTAATACTTATTACCACCTCTAATAATCATTATATACTAGCTTTTTTATGTTTTATTGTAAAATTATGTTGTGTATTGATTAAATAAATATTTTTAAATTTATAATTAGAATAAAACATATATATCCCGCCATTTCTAATACTTATTTTGGTATTAAAAACATTATTCTCGGAATGATGTTATTAATAAGCAAAAAATTTTTTTTTTTGATTCGAGGAAGCCTTACCCCCCGAAAGCGTACTTTGTGGGCCCATGTGAGGGAGTAAAACCCCGGCTATTCCAGACTCTTATAAGAAATGCACGCCATGACTCGAACTCGAAACCTTCTGTGCAGATCTCAAACCCTTTACCATTACGCTACGCTTATTGGGAACAAAGTCTTAACAGGTGACATATAATTTAACAAAATCGAATAAAAGGGTAGAAACTTCAACGGAATATATTAATAAAGGAGTAAAAATCATTAAAAAATTATATATAGACAAGAATTATAAAAAAAAAAAAGTATTAAGAGTACAAGAGCAAAAAGAGACATTAACCAATAAATATTTATTGGGTATTTATTGTTTCATATTAGAAATGAATATCTAAAGTATTTATTTAATAAATAATAAATAAAATATAAATATTTCTAAACTTCATCAGTGAAATTTAATCCAAACCCGATCTAAAATATATGCATTAGTATTATATTTTTTCTGCATGAGTAAAATTGGTGGCTGATTTCTGCCTTTTCTACATGCCTTTTTTTCCATAGCTAATGCCTCGTCAGATCCAACATTTAAAAGGTTCAAGATTAAAGTATCTACCCCCTCTTATTTGCTTACGAGTCGTTATTCGTATGCATTTTTGTATTTATCTACCCCACTTTGTATTAATTTGATGTTTTTTAAATGAAATATGTTGGTATAGTTTATAAATAAATATAAAAATAAAAATGTTTATAGTAAAATTACATATTTAACCTTTAACTTTTCAAGTTTTAAGAATAACTTCGGAGGGTATTTTTGTCTTTGTTCTATTATTGTTTTGTAACAATGATATGCCATTGGATTCTTTTTTGTAATTTTTCTTATTAAAATATTAATAAATTAGTAAAATATGATGATGCGTGCTACATATGTATCACCACGTCAGTGTCCTCCGCGTTATTCCAAAGGTGCGTGAGGACATCGGTAGCAAAAAAAACCCGATTGTTGTCTCAGCCAATGTACAAGGTTATGGCCCAGCTGTTGGGGCAAAGCGTTTGGCAAGGCGGGCGGCAATGGATTTTTGTCTCTTGCCCTTCATTTTTCTCTCCTAGGCCTTGGTGTTCGTGCCTTTAAAAATTTAGTTGTGTCCTCTACTTTATATTTGTTTTGGATTTGATCCTTATACTTTTGATTTCTATTTGATTTGATTTTAATGCTTCTTGAAGTTTATTTCTTTTAATTTCATCCCTCTGTATTTAATTTAATTTATTTTTTGTATTCAATTTGGTTCTTATTATTTTGGTTGCTATTTGTTTTATCCTTAGCATTTATTTTATTTATTTTATTTTGTCCTTTAGAATTTTCATTCATTTTTTTTAAATTTTGGTCCTCATTTTTTTCATTACTCTTTTTCTATAATTTTTTTTTCATTTATTTTGTTCTCAATTTAATCATTGATTAGTTTCTTTCAATTATTTTTTGTGCAAGATTTAGTCCTTATTGTTTATTTTTTTATTTTTAATTTTTTATAATTGAGAATTTGGCTTGTAATTTTTTCATGTCTACTTTTTATAGGGTAGCCCTAGTCTCCTGACCCAATCCATCAATTTCAATGATTTACCTGGTTTGAGTTCAATAATTTGTTTTCTAAATCCTTTTTGGATTTTTTTTTTTCATTTGACATTGACTTATTAGACCTTGAGCTTTGTGATTTGTTGAGCTTTTTTTTTTGTGGAGTTATCCTCATCTCATATCTCGGGTCGCAAGTTAGTCGAGTTAATATGGGTTGACTAGTTTTTTAAAAAAATTAATTTTTTATTCGGTTTTATCCTTTGTCATTAAATTATTGACCCTTAAGCGTTGTTATTTTTTCCACCTTTCTTTACCCAAGGTTATCCCAGAAGTGAGGAGGTCAAGCATCTCAGCATCTCCTCCACTAATAAGCAGCGCGTCTAGCTCGATGGTGGCCGGAGTGGCGCATGTAGCCTTTTGTTTTTTTACTTTTCCTTATCTCTTACTTGATTTTCGTGTTGGCTTTGAAAAAAAGCAAATCAACCCCAAAGATTTATTATATTTAAGATTTCATCCTTATTCTTTTCATTATAATTTTTTAAATTTAAAATAATTTATGAAAGGGGTTTTTTCAATTTCATCATTGTTCTCTTTATTGCAATTTTTTATTAAGAATAATTTATTAAATTAAGATTTTTTTTTCAATTTCACCCTCATTAGATATTTTAACCTATCAGATTTAGTTACTATTCTTTTTATTGCTGTATTTTAGATGGTTTTTACAATTGTTTTTTGTTTTTGGCAATTTCACTATTTTTTTATTTTTTTCCTGTCAAATCTAATCTCTTTTATTATTGTTTTTTTTACCTTGCAAGAAGTTTTTAGATTGATTTTTTTTCTTATTTCATTCTCTAACATTTAATTGGACGGATGTTTAGCTTTTTAGTTGAGTCCGAGTCTAAAATTTGATGATTTATTGGTTTAAGAAATTAATTCTGATTTACGAAGTTAACACGAGTTTCCGTTGTTTTTTTTCTTTTTGTAAATCTTTTTTTTTCATCATTTACCATTCTTTTATTTTTTTTGATTCATTTTCTATGAGATTTTTAGTGAACTTTAAAATAACACAAGTCACCTTGCTTCTAATTTTTTTTAGTCTGTGTTAAATTTAGTTTTTTTAATGAAATTTTGTTTTAAGATTGAATTGAATTAATTAATTTATCTTCCAACATTTAATTTTTAAGCTCCTAGGTTGAGTCCAGGTCAAGAATTTAATGGATTGCTGGTTGAAAATTTAACTTAAATTTACAAAATTTGTATTGTCTTGATATTTTTTCTACGATAAAAAAAAATGTGATTGGCTCTATTTTAATTTTTTATTAAATTAATTTATTAATTGCATCCCTAGAATTTAATTCGAGAAATTCTATTTTTTTAATTATTTTGTTTTTGAAAATTAATTTTCTTTGTTTATTTATCTTTTTCTTATATTGAATTATCCCAAAATCATATTTCAAGTCATAAATTTACATCCATCATATTTGATTCAATCTTTTTTTTATTACTTTTTAATATTTTTAAATCTCAAGTTAATGATCATAATCTTAATTTTTTTTTTAAGAAAAATTTGCATGGTCTCAATTTCTTTTCTACAATAAAAAAAATAGGCGCGCAGTGTAGCTGGAGCGACCTATTACAAGACCTTTTCCAGGACTTTTTATTTATTTATTTATTTATGGGGTTTTCCGGTCCATGAAGTAATGCTTTCATAAAAGGCTTGCCTAATAAATAATCAATCGTAGCGTCCAGAAGTTTTGTTGTCTATTAAGATAATCAAAGGATGGAATGCCTCAATCAGATGAACCGAACCAAACTAAACATAAAGAATACTATAATATCCACTTTCTCCTAATTAATTGATCAACAGAATCTCAGGCAGGCACAAAGTGGAAGCTGCCCAGAATCTCAGGCAGGCACAAAGTGGAAGCTGCCCAGTAATCATATAAAGCCATACTTGTAAAGCTAACAGGAAGAAACAAGCCCACTTTAAACCTATCAACCCAAATTATCTACTTTTAAAGCTTCCTAAAACCTACAAGTCAGTCATCTACTGCGCGAGCAAAGAAATTAACCAGAGTAAAGAGGACTCAGACTTCACCCCATAATTACAAGCCTACCTTTTCTAGTAGACCCAAAGGTAAAGGAGGTTGCAAACACATTCATATATCACCATAGACATGCCATCATTTCCAAATCATCAAGGCGCTCAGCAACAAGCAACAAGCAGGTGTGCGATGATAAACTTCGCGGTCAACCATTAGCAACTGGGCAATCATTTTGCACTTGACGAACAAACTGACCTTTCACCCGAGGACGTTGCTCTGCCAGTCTTTTCCGACTTTGGTATCGAACCTGCAGGTCAAAGGAAGTCTATGTTTAAGAATTGCAGATCATTTCACACATGTCTCGGTATGTGATTTTGCTATCCTCACCACAGGCAATAGCATATCATTCCTAGCAGCTGAATTCTAACTTTTCATGTCTATGTCCATGAGATCAGCACTACAGTTCTGTAGAAACTGAAATTTCCGAGCTAGTTTAGATTACTCATAGCAACATATGAAAATCAGCAACAGGAAGAGTTGACAAAAGGATGACAGTTTAAAGAATATTTGTGATAAGATACGACAGCTATATGACATGGGTTCACAAGCAGCTACAGATGGAGTCATCTCAATGCACATGAGCACATCAGCACAATATCTGCATAGAGCAATAAGTAGTACATACCCTTTTCTCATAGCATCGATCTTTCCGCTTCAAGCGGAACTTTGTTAGAGCAGCTTCTCTTTGGCTGGAGCGATAGGAATCGCTCCCTCCAAAACCATCATGGTTGAAGTTACCCCCATTATTCAAGTTCTCTTGAGCCATGGACTTCTCAGCTGTCCCAACCGAAGAGGCATTTACATCGTTTCTACTGCCAAAGCTTTCATAAGCACTGCTATTATTATTATTGGCAACAAGGTTACATAAACTACTACTAGTACTCTGACCAGCAGCAGGTGAATCATGTCTCATTTCATCCACAGGTTCCCTATTGTTCTGCTGAAGATCATTTTGGTCAACATAACACTTGTGGTTTTGCTTGGAATCAAGAACTTCAGGATTTGAATGAACTGAGGCAGTTGGAGGAAATGGAGACTGTTGCCGCCCCGCCAGATTGGGATTCCATGCTGCATTTGATTGTGTATAACATAGAGGGGAGAAAACATGACCACATCCGGTAGAGATATTGTCAAGCCTTGTACCTAAGACAGGAATCAATCCAAGTTGAGGGCTTGGATGTGCTAATTCCACCTTCCCAGATTGGCCAATGACCGGAGTGGTCATAATTTCTTGATTGCCACTCAAAGAGGCATCATGTATTTGAGAAACAGTACCAACATTTTGAGCAAGTTGATTGGATGACGGATCAGGAGACTTACTGGCTTCTTCCTTGGAATCTGAGCCATTACTGGCAGATGTTGGAAAAAGGGATTGCAGCGTCTTACTATTGTACCTGCAGAGAGAACCTATGCGTTAATCAGAGTAGCATTTCCACATGTGACCTTCTAAATTAAAAGAAATAACTTTCATTAAAATTATGCAATCAGGATGCAGAAACCACTTCTTTTTTTTCTGACAAAGGTGAGGCTTGAACTCATGAATCCATCTCTCTTCCTATACAAGCCCATTAGTTAGGGCAGAAAACACATCATAAAAAGAAAAGACTGTAAAAACACAGCTCCTGTTCTTTAACAAATCAGTTAAAGCAGTGGATAAAATTATGTTATTATGATCCTTGCATTCAACGAATGGGGAACACCCTATCTAATATCAATACTGAATCTCATAGCCACCTATGCCATTAAATCCACCGTCTCAGAACTCCTGCTTCTTCCTTCATCTAAGCCTAATATTTTATTATAATAGAGAAATTATACTGAATAAGCACAAGAAAGATGAACCTAACATGACAGCTAAATAATTATTTGAAAATAAATATAAAAACAAGAGAAAGAAAAGCGAAACTGAAACTGAAACAAAAAAGAAGAAAACTTGAAGGGAGATAGACTCACTTCCATGATGTTAAAATAAAGTTTGAGATGGAAAACAGTATGATGGCCCAGGTTTTATCTAATATTCAGTATTGGGTACAAAAACTTACAATGAGAAGGCTGAGAAATTGGAATGGTTCAATGCATGTCTTTCATCTAGCCCTTGGTTCTTTGAGCTACTGGGATACAATCTTCTGAGAGAGAGTTCAAGTAGTGGAGGGAATTCAAACTTGTTTGTCGCATCATGTAAACTAGAGTATGCATATGTGTGCTTTGGTTGATTATTGAAGGAACCAATCAAGTCAATGGCTCCACTTGAGGTTTCAGCACGTACATCATCGTGGCCAAAGGAGCTATTAGCATGTTCCCTATCATTTTCTGGTCTCGAGTTCTCATCATCAATCGCTGACTCAGCACAAGCATGCTCCTCTACCAGTCTCGAAGCAGTTGGATTATAAGCTCCATGGTACGGTTCTCTGTCAGGTCTCGTCCTGTTTGACCTTTCTGCTACAAATACTGTGTTAGAAGTCCCTTTGTTAGGTATTATTGAACAAAGAAAGCAAAGTTTTCAAGCAGTGGTAATAAATGATAAGTAAAAAGTAGGAATGGAAACGTGAGACATACCTCCGGTCTTGCTCTCAGGATTTACTGGGCTTTTATTTAATTTGGCATAATCTTCATACTTCTCATTATCTGCATCGCTCAAATTTGAAGCACTCCTATACTTCAGATATGAAAGTCCCTGTATATTTTGCATGTGAGCACTCTCAGCTTCCAAGCAAGGGGTCGTACAAGAGCTCTGCATGGGAAGTGGCAAACATGCAGTCTCTATGTGATACTTTATAAAGCCAGCCTAATCTGGAAAGAGAAATTTTCCTCACTCTACAAGTGTCCTCCATGAATTTCATCATGGATCCTGGATATATCTATAGCTTACTGCTTTATAAAGATTGTGCAATTGATGAGCCAAAAGGAGTGGAGGAAGCAAAGAGGAAAATCAATTGATTCTCGGCAGGTTACATGAAAATACTGAATCAACTATTTCTTCCCCTGTCTGCATCGCATTCAGAAGCAGACATTTGGGAATAGGGAGCATCGGTCAGTTCAGTTCGATTTGGACAGAAGGTCCAACTGAACCAATTTTATTTTAAAATTTGAATCGAACTGGAAAACCAGTTCAAACTGAACAATTCAGTTAAGTTCTCGCAAATTAGTCCATGGATCTTTTAATTGGGCTTTTTTGGAGGATTGGGTGAAATGGGCTTGGGCTTTTTAAGGTTTTTTTAGTTTTCCATTGAAAAAAATCAGTTTGGTTTGGATTTTTTTTGTTTCTCGGAACAAAAATGAACCGAACTGATTTTTTTAAATTTTCTAAATAGTTTTTTGAGTTTGATATCTTGGGTCGGCCTTTCCAGTTAATTTTTATGTTGGTTTTTTTGGTTAATTCGGTCTCTCGTTATTTTGCTCACCCTTATTTGGGAAATTGGCAGACATTACATCACAAGAATGGATTCAAAGACAGAGACTACATATTTCTACAATACTGACAATTAAGTGACCTAATACTCACTTGGGCATCACTCCCCTTCTCGCTGCAATCCTTATTTTTCTGCAAAGATGTCGCAAAATCACTCGAAGCTGCGTTGTTTTCAGATGATGCCTCAACTTTATGCGAGTTTCGAGGGATTTTTCCAGCAGTTAGCTGATCAATAATTAAAAAAAAAAATCCATTAGTAGCATGCTCTTGAACCAGAAGAATAGAACGAAAAAATGAACTTGAAAGTTAAACATACATTTTGCCTTCTCCAAACATGCTGCCACAAGTTCCTCAATTCATTCTTCCGAACAGGCTTAACGAGAAAGTCAACTGATCCTTTTAACATGCACTTCAGAACCACACTAATTGAATCGTGTGAAGACATCACTGTATGTTTATGATGCAAAAAATTCCTAACATTGTTTAGCACCACGACAAACAAAATATCAAGATAGTAAAGTTAACAAAAACATGCTTTGACATACTTATGACAGGAATGTTTTTGCAAACATCATGCTCCATGACCAAAGCAAGAAACGCATATCCCGATATTAATGGCAAATCCACTTCAGTTAATATGAGATCTATGCTATGATGTCTCTCCTTCAAAGTCTCCCACGCCATTAATCCATCAGGAACAGCAGAAACTGCTCAGAGAGAAAAGCATACATCTTCAGTCGAAGACCATGATACCGAAAATTGAAAATGGCATGATTTTTTATTTTTATTTTGCAAATTGCGAACTCAAATTGTACTCGAATATTAAATATAATGTTCAATTACATCATATAACAGAGAAAGAGGGAAAGAGGAATCAACATGTTACAGAGCAAGGGTCAGAAGTAAATTCATCCAGGCTACATAGCATGATAAATATTTTTTCATCAAGAACAGCAAAAACAGTAATGCCGCCTTATTCAGCCAAGCATGATAAATAGATTTAACACAAATTCCAGTTCCCTCAAAAACAAATCAGAAGTGAAATATCGATTTTTTTAATAAAAAAAAGAGGAATCTTTATCAAAATCAGCAAAAACAAGTCAAGATGATAGTGCAGCCACGAGAGACTGACATGTTAATATCACCAAAAAAAATCAAATTGTTGTCTACTTAACAAAGATAAGTTGATCGAGAAGAAAAAAGAAATGAGAATTTAAGTTCAATTAAATTAGACAGAAAAATAAAAATGATGGTAAAGCCAACGAAGAGTGAAAAGCAAGAAATTAAAACCTCTGTAACCGCATTTTCGGAGGAGAGCAACAATAATCTGACGAGTAGAATCATCCGCTTCGACCAAAAGAACCCTGAGCACCATCTTTGGTAGAAACTTTTCCCATTGAACCACCTCCGACGATCCAATATCCTTCTTCTCTGTCTCTAACTCCACCACCATCCCCCCCGCCTCTTCACTACTGCTACTCACCACCACCTTACCCATTCTCAAACACGATGATACTTACACAAAACAAAACAAAAAATTTGAAAATTTGAAAATTAACACAACAAACAAACCCTAATTTCTTCAGAGAAGAAAAATCAAAATGAAAACTGTAGCGGTATCAGAAAGAAAAAACGAGAAGAGAGAGCGGGTTAATGTTAGAGCAAAATTAACCTCGTCCTTAGCAAGACAGTAATCAAAAAGAAATAACTGAAATTAATTTTAGTGAAGAGATGAGTTAGCAAAAACTGCCTCCTTGTTCCAACTTGCACTCACAACCGCAAAACCGCTGAAAATATCTTCTCGTCTGAAGGATTTTTTAAAATTTTTTAAGCTGAGAGAGTTTCGGTTTTTTTATTTGATTAAGGAGATCAGAGGGTCGATCAAAAGGTGGCTCCCCATTGGCAACTGGTTGGTTTAGATGACGTGTCAACACATGGGCCACTGTTTTTTATTTTTCTTGTTAGGAACTGGTACTTCTATCACTATGCTGCGGTTTTAATTGTCTTCTCTGGTGGGGGCATATCTGGACACGTGTTGCGTAGTTTTGGGATTGTTGGGAGAGATATTTTTGAGAGGGGTTGCCACGTTGGCCTTGGAGAGCATAGTTTGAGATCTTATGGTGAAGCGTTTGGCACGTGGAACGTTCAAGCTAACCTTTTCTTCGTGTATTAAACTCAAGATAGTGATGAGTCGATGACTTTTAATTTAATTTTAAGTTTTTCTTTAGTAATATTATTCTTCTGGTCTAGTAAGTAGTACACTGCATGTCTTATCTGTTTACACTTTACTGAATAAACGTGGATCGCGCTATGCCAAGAGTTTGTATTTTTTGTATAAAAAATAATATCAAGGTACCGTAAATATATTTTTAAAAATTTAAAAAATAATAACAATTCATATTATACTTCTAACCAGGTTTAATAAGTTAATTTTATTTTAATTAAATAATAAAAATAAACAATGATTGTTAACATAAATTTTTTAAGAAAAAATCATGATAATCTAAAAATTACCTTTAAAAGTATAAAATTAAATAGAAAATAACAAAAAAAAATCGAGTCAACTCGAGATAATGTAATAGACAAGTAACTTAGGTAATAAAAGACGAGTTAATCCAGGGTAACCCGCAAACCCCGTGATCCGGGTCATAAGATCATAATAACTCATATAAAAAAAATTGAATAAAATCACCTTAGTTACTTTTTTTTTATAAAAACTAAATCGAACAAAAAATAATCATCCCTAATGTTAGTCTTGTTTCTTTTTTCTTTTAAAAGGATAGATAACGTGTTTTTTGCTAGCCCAGATTCCAGTCACCTCTGTGATGACTAGAAAATCATGACAGTGAGTTTTTTACTCTAAAAACTCAATTTTTAATCCATTTCACTTAAAAATACATTGTCAATGTTTTAGGCATCTTTAACTGGTCTTTTTTCTTTTTCTTTTATTCATTGTCAATAAATCTAAACAAATTATTCTTTAATTTGACTTCAAAAGTAAGCAACTGTCTTAAAAAAGTTTGAGAACTGTAATAAAAAAAAAATTGAATAGAGAGTCCAAGTGAAAAAATGTGTGAGAAAAATATCAGACATTTTAGTATTTTCTATAATATCTTCTTTTTTTTATCATTTTGAAGTATAGTTCAATTGATAGAATTAACAATCACTTGAAATAAAACTTGTATCACGTGCACTAGTCATAAATGTTTCGGCAAAATAAGTTTTTGCGGTTGTTGGCTGCGTGTAAATTGGGTTAGACTAAAGGTGATTATTTTCGGTTTGGTTTATATCTAAAAAAATTATTAAAAATTAAAAAATTCAAACTGGAACCAGTTCAAACCGGCTGGTTTTGGTTCAGTCCGGTTTTTTACCATAAAAACCGGAAAAACCTATATTTTTTATTTGGGCTTTTTTTTGGCTTTCTGATGGACTTTCTAATAGGCTTGTAATTGATGTTAATATTATCAAATTTTGTTACAAGATTCTATAATATATTTAACTTTTTTTGTCACAAAATATCCATTTATATTAAATTATTAGTGTTAATATTGTGTTCATATGTTGTAAGTCTTTCTACTATTTGTGTTTTGGACACCTGCATCAGAGTTTAAATAACACACACAAAAGTTAAAATCTAAATTACAAAGCACTGTCTTCAAAAGGGCTTAAAAAAAAAGCAACATATAACCTTATCATAAAATATAAAACACTTCATGCAAAAAAATATAAATGAAAAATATAAAGCACTGCTTAATTATCATCCGTTGCTAGATGTAACTTTCCACCAAATTCTACAAAATAAAAAATTAGACATGTTAGATAATTGCAACCGCTTTAATTAATAAATCACAAAATAGAAGGTGCAAGTTTAAAAAAAAAAATTAGCTCACTCAAGGTTTTTGTAAGTTTCAAGATCATTTATCAAGTTTCTAAATGATAATTGAATATCAATGCAGTAATTGTGAAAGCATATACTTTTACACCACATTCTAAACACTAGAGAAAATCAAGCAAAAATCACTATGTTTCCAACAACAGCACTGGTCTAATAACATAGTTCAACAACACACTAAGCCATACACATGCCGATGAAAGTAAAACAATCTAGGTAAGAATTAAGGTTTCTTTGGTCTTCATTTTTCATTTGCATATTTGTTTGCATTTGTCACATTATGTCCAGTAATTCATTTCCTTGAAAGAAAAAGCAGGAGCTGGAATATACATGTTGGCTGCTGTTTAATGCTTAATTGCTTACTGACAAGGACCTTTAATCAATAATGTTTCTCGACAATAATTTTTCCCACTAAAATGAGCAAAACCCAGATCCAAATTCTCACTTTAGTTAACTACAACAACTCAAATCTAAGTTCTGCTCTCCTATCCATACAGCTAAAAATCAAAACTTCTTTTAAGGACAAGGTTTCTGGGAAACGGAATAACCTTCCAAGGTTTGTTATATACAAAAAACTCAAAAGATCATTAAATACAACAAATCTCAAAAACCCATTTGCAAAATCACAAGAAAAATCTACTAAACATAAATCAAAAGACAGTACACACACATGCACACAGATACATATACAGAAACAGATTTTTCAAATTTTATACAAACAACAACTTCAACACAGTATTTAATGGAAGAAAAAACTAGTGCAAAATATGCTTCCAAAAGGTTAAATCACACGAAATTTAGCAGAATAAAACCTCAAACAAGTACACTCTACTACAAATAATAATAATAAAAGTTATAAAAACAACTTATTAAGAGCTTAAAAAAAGTGAAAACTGGATTGTGAGTCGTTGAGATATGTATACCAGAAGAAGCGAGTCCTGCTGGCCATGGCTGATCTCAGCTTCTTTCACTTTCTGTGCAACAACCTAATCGAATACGAAACAGAGATATAAATTAGTCTCACATTTAAAAACAAACACAATTGTGAATTAGAAAAAGATAATTCTCAAAAATGAAAGGATTGAAACAGAGATTTTAGAATTTTTCGCTCAATTTTGATGAAACTCGGAGCTAAATTTAAGCATATTCCCAGAATACCAAATCAACCAAAATACGACTTTAAGCTCAAACACTGATTTTTTGTAAGGATATACCAACAAATAAAAAGATCATAGAGCATATATTTTAAAAAAAAGAGATTGACAGAAAAAAAAAAAAATCATACCTGGTGTGAGTTGCGACAAGATTCAAGGTCGGGTGTGAGAGAGGGAGGTGACTGATTTGCTAGATTTGGACTCTGGAGGTTAGGTGTGCCGACGTGGTGTGTGTCATGCTGTTACGGGTGACACAATTAAAGAACCTATTTGTATTGGGTGAGGCAACAGAGGCTTCTGTTTGCAAGGATGAGCTGAGGGATTAACGCAGTCTATTTTACTATTTAACCATCGATGAGGAGGGTGAGAGTGAAAGGGAAGAGGTGCAAACAGGGTGTTCCTTAATTCCAGGAATTCATTCATTTCTCATTGTATTTTCTGCCCTCTTTCATGCAGACTGTTACACGTTTTTATATTGCCTGGTGTTGGATTCCCCTTCTTGTAACAGAATGAGGATACCTTAATAAAACGGTGCGTATTGAACTCATCTAAACGATGAGTTTTAAAGACATAACAAAAAAATGCGTTTAAAGTAAATTACCACAGTAACCTATTTTGAATTAAGGCCGCCATTATCTTCTTCCTCTTGTAACAATTGCTCCCCCTCGAAACCAACCTTGTCCTCAAGGTTGAATTCTGGAAATCGCAGCTTCAATTCTTCCTTGAACTCCCAAGTCGCCTCTGCAAGTGGAACCCTTCCCAATGTATGAGAACTTGCGTGACTGCCCTGTTATTATGTCGAATCATCCGTCTGTCCAAAATAGCCCGGGGTTGCAGAGCTAGTCCTGACTTTATAATAGGAAGAGAGTGTTGCACCACTCGATTACCCACATGTTTCTTGAGTTGGGAGACATGGAATACTGGGTGAATCATGGAAGAAGAAGGCAGATCGAGCTTGTATGCCACCGCACCCAGCTTGGCAATTACCAGGTATGGCCCATAGTATTTAGCTGCTAATTTTTGAGATGCTCTGAATGATGTTGATTGTTGTTTGTATGGTTGTAGTTTAAGATAAACATAATCCTGAATCTCAAAACTTCGGTCGCTTCTTTTCCTGTTTGCAATCATCGCCATCCTGTTCTGCGCGAGTTGAAGGTGTGTCCTGACTTGTTGAATCACTTCTTCTTTAGTTGTCAAATATTCGTCCACAGAAGCCACTGCTGAATCCTTAGGAAAATAGGGAATGTGTATGGGCGGAGGAAAACCATATAACACTTCGTAGGGTGTCATTTTGGTGGCTGAATGGTAGTTGGTATTATACCACCATTCAGCTAAGGGCAACCACCTTGCCCACTGATTTGGCCGATCCCCCGTCATGCACCGTAGATAATGTTCGATGCATTTATTAACAACTTCGGTCTGACCGTCAGTTTGGGGGTGATACGCTATGGAATGGTGAAGGTTGACTCCCTGGTTGGAGAACAGTTCTTTCCAGAACCTACTAAGGAACACAGGGTCTCTGTCACTGGTGATGGTAGCTGGTGTTCCATGAAGTTTGTAGACATGATCCATGAATGCTCTGGCAATTGTAGGTGCCATATAGGGATGGCTGAGTGCCACACAATGAGCATACTTACTAAAACAATCCACTATGACCATGATTACATCCTTTCCCTTTGATTTGGGTAAGCCTTCCACGAAGTCCATGCTAATATTAATGAATGGAGCGATAGGAATAGGCAGGGGCTGGAGAAGTCCAGGGCTGGCCACATTCTCGTGCTTGTTCCTCTGACACACATAACATTCACGCACATACTGCCTAACATGCTTCTGTTGCCCTTTCCAGTAGAATAAGTTCCTTACAGTCTTAGATGTCACTGTCATTCCTGAATGACCTCCTAAGGCTGAATTGTGAAACAAGGAGATGATCTGACTTCTCAATGCCCTGTTATTACCGACAACCACTCTTCCTTTTCTGTTCAAATGGTCATGAACCCAATTGTAGTGTGGATGAGAATCCGCCAAACGTTGTAGGTCCTTAATAATAGTCTGAATGATTGGGTCAGTTTCATAAGAACTTCTAATCTCTGTCATCAAGCTTGTAGAAATAGTGGAAGTAGTTAGAGCAAATAATTCTTGACTGGTAATCCTGGATAATGCATCGGCTGGCACATTTTCTCGTCCTTGTTTGTATTCAATGTCGTAGTCATATCCCAGTAGCTTGACCACCCATAGATGTTGAGTTGGGTAGTCATTTTTTGGTGAAGAAGATATTTGAGGCTGATGTGGTCTGTGCGGATATGGAAGTGTCTGCCCCACAAATAATGCTTCCACTTAGTAACTGCATGTAAAATAGCAAGCATTTCTCTTTCGTAAACGGAAAGAGTTTTCGTAAACGGAAAGAGTTTGTTGTTTGGGCCCCAATGATTTGCTAATGAAAGCAATTGGGTGGCTTTCTTGTAACAGTATTGCTCCTATACCTGTCAAGGAAGCATCTGTCTCTACTACAAATGCCTTGGTGAAATCAGGAAGTGCCAACACAGGAGCACTAGTCATCAAGACCTTCAATTGGCTGAATGTTTTAGAAGCTTGTTCATTCCATCCTTTAGCATCTTTCCTGAGCAGCAGTGTTAATAGTTTACTGATGCTTCCATACCCTTTAACAAACCTGCGATAATAACTCGTCAGTCCCAAAAACCCCCTCAACTGTTTCAAACTTTGAGGTATCGGCCAATCCACAATTGCTTGTATCTTGAGAGGGTCTGTTGCCACGCCATGATCAGTAATGATGTGTCTCAAGTACTCCACCTGTGTGTGACAGAAAAAACATTTGGTAGCTCTAGCCACCAACTGATTAGCTCTTAGTAGTTCCAAAACCATCTCCAGGTGCTCATAATGGTCAATCAAGGTCCGACTATAGACTAGGATGTCATCAAAGAACACCAGAATGAATTTACGCAAATGTTTCCTGAAAATTTCATTCATGAGGCTCTAAAAAGTAGCTAGAGCATTGGTTAACCCAAAAGGCATAACCAGAAGTTCGTAATGGCCACTGTGGGTACGAAATGCAGTCTTGAATTCTTCTCCTGCAGCCATACGAATTTGGTGGTAACCAGATTTGAGATTGATCTTGGAGAAAATAGTAGCTCCTATCAATTCCTCAAGCAATTCCTCAATCATGGGAATAGGATATTTGTCTTTGATTGTGAGTTGATTCAAAGCTCGATAATCCACACACAATCTCCATGTAGAATCTTTTTTCCTCACCAAGATGACTGGAGACGCGAAAGGACTGTTGCTAGTCCGAATGATTCCAGTCTCCAACATTTCTGTCACCATCCCCTCTAAACTATCCTTCTGTAGCCCCGAATATCTATAAGGTCGAAGATTAACTGCTTCACTTCCTACCTTGAGTGGGATCTTGTGGTCATGATCTCTCAATGGTGGCAATCCTTTAGGTTTCTGAAACACGTCCTGGTAGGACTCTAATAGACTCTGTAGGACTGCATCTGTAATGCCCTGAAACTGTGGTTTGTGAAGCTTGGACTCATCTTCTACGTTTATGAGCTGTAGGCTATAAAGTAGGTAGTCCTCTCCTGGCTGGTGATCCTTGACTAGAGCACTTAACTGTTTGAGTTCAATGCTTTGTAATTTGGGTGGATTTTCTCCTTTCAACAAGACCCTCTGTCCCTGCCAATCAAAGGACATCCAAAGATGTTTGTAATTGCATAGTATGTCCCTCAACAAAGAAAGTCATTGGATTCCTAATACCATCTCACAATTGCTGAGATCAATGATAAAAACATCCGCCTGGAAACTTATCCCTTACTTTTTCCATTTGAGGCCCTTGCACATGAACTTACAGACCATCTTATCCCCGTTAGCAACCTGAACCGTTATTGGTGTGATGGGAATTAGCTGATACTGCAACTTACTAACTACTGTTGTGTTTAAAAAATTATGAGTACTACCCGAATCAATTAGGATGCATATAGTAGTTTGTCCATTTTCTCATTGACTTTTATTGTATTTAAACCCACAGTTCCTTCCAATGCGTCCAAAGAAATGTGAGGTGTGACCTCTCTGCTAATGACTTCTTCTTCTGCCACCTCCTCCTCTTGGACCCTTCTTCCTCCTCTAGTACACTGAGTGAGTACACCTTCTTATTGCGACACCTATGCCCTGGCACAAACTTTTCATCACACCAGAAGCACAACCCCTTCAACCTTCGATCCTCAAACTCTTGATTTCGGATAAATTTGGTAGGTTTGCTAGGGGTTGAATAGGTACTGTTAGTGGGATTTGTTGTCCCTTGGCCTGGGTGTGGTTTTGGCTGGTTTGTATGAGAATTCACAGGGTTCTTTGAGGTTTGTAATGGAAAGATGGGAGAGTTATTAGCAGTAGAGTTAGTGTAAATGCTAGTAACCTTTCGCACGTAGCTGGGAGATTTTCTGTGAGTGAGGGTGTTAGCTTGCAATCTGGCTAAGTTGTAAGCATGTTTAAGGGTTTTAGGTTCAAACATCTTGACAGTATTTTTTATTTCCAATTCCATGCCCCCTAAGAATATAACCAACGCCTGTTTCTCATTAATCTTAGCCTTATTCCATAATATATCAAAAGCTTGGATATATTCTTCTAATTCCCCACTCTGCCTTAGTTCCATCAACTCCTCCAAGGGATCCTATCTCTCGCCAAACCGATAACAAATAGCCTCGACATACTCTTCCCAAGATTTTTTTTGATCTCCCAAAGTCCTCAGGAAGTTTTGATGCCAGCATAAGGCCAACCTATCCAGGTAATAAGAAGGTATTTCTAATTTTTCAGAATCGGCCACTTCCTCAATTTCGAAATATTGAGTACATTTGAACAGCCATTTATGTACATCCCCCCCATTGAAAGTTGGAAAGAAATGTTTGGGTTTGTGTACCTTGTAAGTTGCCACTCTGTCCTCCCTTATTTCCCTGTTTCTCACATCAACTTTGTCTGGTTGCAGTGGGGGCCTTTCCCTGCTACTGCTTGAGCTGCCCTGAGCTTGGGAAATCTTTTGCAGCGTGAACTCTAGTTGTTGTGCCATGGTGCCCATCATGTTCCTGATGTCGTGAATCTGACCACCTTGATTCTCTATTGTCTAATCAAACTTCAGCGACTGCCCCTTTAACATATCGACTAACAGCTCATACTTTTGGGTGTGGTCTTGAGACACTGCTGCAATGGAGTCCTTAATGCGTTTAAGATCTGTTGCTCTTGTCTCTGGAGGCATGGTGGAGATCCGTGGATTGTTTGCTCTGATACCAGTTGTTACGGGTGACACAATTAAAGAACCTATTTGTATTGGGTGAGGCAACAGAGGCTTCTGTTTGCAAGGATGAGCTGAGGGATTAACGCAGTCCGTTTTATTGCTTAACCATCGATGAGGAGGATGAGAGTGAAAGGGAAGAGGTCGGCAGGGCGGTGTTCCTTAATTCCAGGAATTCATTCATTTGTCATTGTATTTTCTGCCCTCTTTCATGCAGACTGTTACACGTTTTTATATTGCCTGGTGTTGGATTCCCCTTCTTGTAACAGAATGAGGATACCTTAATAAAACGGTGCGTATTGAACTCATCTAAACGATGAGTTTTAAAGACATAACAAAAGATGCGTTTAAAGTAAATTGCCACAGTAACCTATTTTGAATTAAGGCCGCCATTATCTTCTTCCTCTTGTAACACATGCTTGTGTGGGAGAGGAATGTGGCTGAAGTCAGGAGAATGGAGATGAAGACGGATTAATTTGATTTTGTTAGAGACTTGAGAATGAGATGAGATCTGTGAAAGTGTGAATTGTGAGGGTTAAGTGAGCGAGGGTTGAGGGAGCAGCTTGTTTGCTCAGGACGGCTGGACGCGCTAGGGTTAAGAAAATTAGAGAGTTTTTTTTTTATAGTACCCCTTTAACTGAACCGGTTTGGTTTGGTTGAGTTTTTTTTATTTCAGATTTCTGAAACCGAAACCGAACCGAACCGAATCAAATTTTTTTTAAAAAAATCAATTGATTTAATCAGCTTTTTAATTATCTTTTTCTTAATTTTCTCAATTTAATTGATTTCTAGGTTTTTTAACTCACTCCTAAATTAGATTAGGCTATCACGTTATTATTATAATTATTATAAGAGGGCTGCAAATTAGCGGCACGCAACCAGGTAAAAGCATGTGATGCAGTTAAGGTGCGGGGCCCGCGGGCCGTTCCAGTGATGTGACAGGGTGATTTCTAATTTGCGTCTCGTCATGAAAAGCATGATCGAACCCAACGAACGAGCGAAGGCGAGCCCAGACATCTCTTAGACCATCTTTATCCAATGAGGAAAAGGCACGCGAGAAAGAAATTGATGGCATATTAGCAAAGCGTCACCGTCACCGTCACCGGTTTAGCTAGGCCGCTCCATGTATTTTGGGTCTTTGAATGTTTGTATTAGAACGAGAATCCAATCTCAGAACTCGTGGAAAATTCAATATTGAATTCCTCTTGGAAGAGATGAACTGGGTGAAAAGCCTGAAAAAAATAGAAAGACGTGTCCCGTCTGCTTAATTTTTATTTTTTTTTAGTGATATTGGGATGCTAAGGAATTGGTAAGTGTAGGTGTGTATATAGGTTTGTTAGCCTACAACAACTAGCAAGAAAATAAATAGGAGAATTAAAGTCTGCAAATTAAATGTAGTTAGGGAATAAATAGGAGAATTAACTGTTGGTACAACATTTTTTTAAAAATAGTTGTTAGGAATGTTAAAGAGCTTTTATAAAATATGTAGTTGTTAGAAAATTATTTTTAAGAGTTTAAAAAATTACAGTGGCAATTTAAAGATCAGAAAATAAATTGTTACCAAAGATAAAAGATTCAAAAAGTATAGACGATGTCTCACGCGCGGGGGCAGTCAAAGGTTTTTTTCTTGCTCGATCTAACCTTATGTGCATGAGCCTACCACCTTTTATTGCTGGCTACTAATTCATATTAAAGTTCACTATATGAACATTAAAAAAAATCTTATTTTTTAAATATAAGATTGAGAGTCCATTAGTATATATACTCCATGTTCACAAGAAAAAAATCATCGTGCTTTTCTAATGTAGAATAAAAAAAAAATTTAGTTTAAATACTTCAACTTAAAAGGAGAAGCTAATATCTTTTCAATGTGAGATAAAAATATTTTAAAATAATTTCTTAAACTTTATTATTTATAACTAAAATATTATTGTTTTTATATATATTTTTTAAAAAAATTGCTTTATACATGTTAAATTTTAAGCTCAGAATAAGAAAAATTTCCTGCAAATAAAAAAGAAATGGATTTTTTTGAGATGATTGTTGGCAGCACCAAGGAACAGAGAGGGCGGAGGGTGAGCTGTGATTTTGGTTATGATTGTTTAGGGATTTCTTATTATAAGAATGGAAGGACAGAATATTTTTTTTTTTTTAATGTTGTTGACATGGATTTTTAATGACAAGGATTTTTAATGAATAACAAATAATCAAACTGTAATAGATCCTTGCTTATGAATAAGTAAAATGGAGAGGTCGAGTGTTCTTTGCTTCTTTCTGTGCTGCTGACTATTTTCTTTCTCCTTTAAACAATAAATAGATCCTGAGGCTTTGCTTCTTTCTGTGCTGCTGACTATTTTCTTTCTCCTTTAAACAATAAATAGATCCTGAGGCTGGGGATCACCAGGCCATAGAATTCTCGTGATGGTTCGCTAGGGTTTATGGTTTTTTAACTAGTGACAGAACTGGATACTGATGAGTGAATTGTAAGGGCAAGCACGAAGGTGTAATCAAGAAAATCAAATCTCAATTGTAGTTTCCATTCTGAAAAAAAACACGCAGAAGGAAGAGGTTTCAGTTGGAAGAATGGTGCCTAATTTGCTCAGAAAACAACTCCATGCTCAAATCCAGGGAAAATTTTGGCAGCTGCTGTCTTCTACTGGCGTCTTACAGAATAAATCAGCTAAGTAATCAATCTCGTAATGCACAATTTTTTCCAGGAAGTTGCAAGCTAAAATATTTCCCATGCCAGACCAAAATGGAAAAGTGGTAACATGTCCCTCAGATTATATGATTCATCTCTCTCCCTCTCCCTTTCCCTTGTGTACGCATAGTACCAAGCTTAATCTGGGTGCCAATATATAATCCACACCTCAAAATTATCATGAACTGGAAAATATCACCACTTCAGCGACACCAAACTCATAAACTAAGATATTGGGAAAAGATAAAGAGTATATGCACACTGCTTTTTTCAGAAAACAAGAGGCTACGAGAGTATATCAGAGCACATGAATATGCAATATTAGTTTCAGCTAATTAGAATCCTTAAATTTTCTCATGTACTTCTAATATAAAGTTGATGCCTACAAAACTTTGACGGGTGCTCAAACTTCAGTGTGAGATACAAAACTTGAATTTGAAGGAACGACGATGAGAAAGCAAACCCTCTGCCAATGTTTCAGGTAAGGAGAATGCTTCGAGCTATTGTATTTGTCCAGCCTCATTACATATATGCAAGCAGCAAAATCTCAGTCAGAGCTTGGTCGTCTCTCAACCCTCTTTTAACAACTAAAAGACGATCATGGAAGTCCTGCAAGAAAAATTCAATTAACGGGTAACAATGACAAACGAAGTGAAAGAAGAGAGAAAGTTGAAAGAAGGGTGGATGCTACTGAGCTTAACTGTTCCATTCATTGAAAGTGCAGCATCGCGTTCTGCAGAAGATGAAAATGAAAGGAAGGCATAAGTACGGCTCTTTCCTCCTCTACGATCATACAACACCCTTGCACTATCCACAACCCCAAACTGGCTAAATAGATTCCTCAGCTACTCCAGTTTTGTACTCCAGGGAAGATGCCTATGCACAACTTATGTGGACTTTCATAAAATAGGTGTTTTGTGGGTGCTGAGTTCAGAGCCTCAGGGTTCCTTCTCCCTGCCACCGACATCCTAGAAAATAGTAAACGAATTTCAGGCAATATGTTTGTTAATCAGATACAGAAATAATTACAATGATAATAAAAAAATGGTAGCTAGTTCACACTCAACTGATCCATCCAATGCAGAGACTGCATTCCTTGCCGACTCTATAGAACTCATTGTGATGTAACCACATCCTCGGCTTACACCGGTCTCAGGGTTCCGAGAAACCTGCAATTAACTCAACAAGGAACCGAAAACTTGAGAGTACAATCCCACAGCTTTATAAGTGATGAATCTTGTTTCACTTTTTATTTTCAGCTAAAACCCAAGCTTCCACCTTCCCATCAGGTTAATTTCGTTTCAATCTTTTTAATTTCAGCAAAAAGCCTATCTACCATGCTTGATAGAATTTCGTCTTTCCAATTTTTGGCTAAAATCCCACCAAGTTTCCAAATTATATAGTGTAGCTGTTGCAATTGAATCAAAACAATGAAAAAAAATCGATTAATCATAGCTGCAATAGAACCAAAATAAAAATTCACTTGAATTGAGTGAGGACACAGTTGTCTGAATTTCAGATGATCGAATCCAAATTTTGAAAAATAAACTAGAATTCGTATTTCTTTATATAACCCAACCCAGATGTCACTAAGAAGAAAGGAAGGGTCCAAAGTGATAGATAAAAATATATACCTCAACAGAAAGAACAGAGCCAAAAGACTTGAAAATTTCAACAAGGTCTGCAATGTCGGAACACCTTGGAAGATTACAGACGTATAGTTCGCATGGTTTGGTTTGCTTCTCGGATTCAAAGTCACCATCTCCTGGCTCACGTTGTTAATCTCCTCCGCAATCTCGGGTTCCTTATCTTCAACTGCTAAAACAGTGAGACCTTTTCTTGAGGGCAAGTGAAGAGAGTTAGAGCGGAACAAGCAGCAGCAGAGTTTTGGGGTTGTCGTTGGCGTAGCTGCTGCTTTGGTTTTAGTTTCGAGAGGAGAAGAGAGTAGTGTCGGGTCCTCCTAAGAGCCTACTGCGGGTGGCCATTGGAGAAATGAGCTCCAAACTTTCCAAGTGGATATGGTTGGTCAGCCCATTTGCGAAACGGAGCCTCCAGCTCCAAAATTTGCATGAAAATTATTTTTGGAAAGGCGGATCGACCCTTTTACAAATATAAGAGAGAATTTAAATTTCATTTGTGATAAAATTATGAATGCACAAGTAAATGAGAAATTTTTTAAAAATACATACTAATCTAATTATTTTAAATAAATGGGTAATTTGATTTTTTTTCTATTCATTTAAATTATTTTTTAATAAATTAATAAGATACAATACATGTAAAAATATAATATGTGCTCACGGCATTATACAATTTGTTTTTCTAAGAAAAACATTTTAATAAAGAAAGAAGAAAATATATATAAAAAAATTGAAAGGTGAAATATAATTTCCATTGACATATAGCCGCTCCATTTCTCATAAATAGTATTTAAAATAAGAAAAATATATATTTTTTTTTATTAAAAAAGGAGAACAGAAAAACAATGAAGATGAGTACCGTAGACGGTGGTACGGTTTTGTATGGATCTATGTGACCCGAAAATAAAGAAACCCAAACAAACTTAAAACAGGTGAAAGATCAAAACACCGCTCATCACTCCATCATCTGTTTGTTCATCAATATCCCCCTCCCCCCTCCCCCTCCCCCTCCAGATCCAGGATCCAAAAAGAAACAAAAATGGTAGCAACCCCAAATGGAGCTGTCACGAAATCCCCAAAACCCCAACCACAACCACTACAAGAAGAACCCCAACAAGAAGACGAAACCACCCTCAACTCTCCCTCTATTAAATTCGGCACCCCTGAAGCCTTAGACCACGTTCGCAACCTAACCGACGTAGGCGCCATGACTCGTCTCCTCCACGAATGCATAGCCTACCAACGCGGTCTCGACCTCAACCTCGATACTCTTTTATCCCAACGTTCCGATCTCGACAAGAATCTCCATCACCTCCAAAAATCCGCTGATGTTCTCGAGATTGTCAAGGCCGATTTCGACCACATGCACTCCAATGTCCGCTCCACCTGCGATTTAGCAGATCACGTGAGTGCCAAAGTGCGGGAGCTCGATCTTGCTCAGTCGCGTGTTAATTCCACCCTCTTGCGTATTGATGCGATTGTTGAGAGAGGGAATTGTATTGAAGGAGTGAAGAATGCGCTTGAAAAAGAGGATTACGAGTCTGCTGCCAAGTATGTGCAGACATTTTTGCAGATTGATGCAAAGTATAAAGATTCTGGGTCGGATCAGAGAGAGCAGTTGTTGGCGTCGAAGAGAACGCTCGAAGGAATTGTGGGCAAGAAGTTGTCGGCTGCGGTGGATTCCAGGGATCATTCGACGATTTTAAGGTTTATCAGGCTCTTTTCGCCTCTAGGATTGGAAGAAGAGGGCTTGCAGGTGTATGTTGGATATTTAAAGAAAGTGATTTCGATGCGATCTAGGCTTGAGTTTGAGAATTTAGTGGAGTTAATGGAACAGAGTTATAACAATAGTAATGTTAGTAGTAATGTTAATTTTGTTGGGGGTTTGACGAATTTGTTTAAGGATATTGTTTTGGCTATTGAAGAAAATGATGAGATATTGAGGGGTTTGTGTGGTGAAGATGGGATTGTTTATGCAATTTGCGAATTGCAAGAGGAGTGTGATTCGAGGGGTTCTTTGATTTTGAAGAAATATATGGAGTATAGGAAACTGGGGAAGTTGGCGTCGGAGATTAATGCACAGAATAAGAATTTACTTGCTGTTGGTGCACCGGAAGGGCCAGACCCAAGAGAGATTGAGTTGTATTTAGAAGAGATATTGTCATTGATGCAATTAGGTGAGGATTATACAGAATTCATGGTTTCGAAGATTAAAGGGTTGAGCTCTGTTGATCCCGAGTTGGTTCCACGAGCTACTAAATCATTTAGGAGTGGGAGTTTTAGTAGAGTAGTTCAGGAGATCACTGGGTTTTATGTGATTTTAGAGGGATTCTTTATGGTTGAAAATGTAAGGAAAGCTATTAAGATTGATGAGCATGTGCCTGATAGCCTTACAACGTCTACTGTTGACGATGTGTTCTATGTTCTTCAAAGTTGCTTGAGAAGGGCAATATCAACTTCAAACGTTAATTCTGTGATTGCAGTCTTGAGTGCTGCAGGTAGTTTGTTAAGTAATGAATACCATGAAGCTTTGCAACAGAAAATGAGAGAACTAAACCTTGGTGCAAAGCTTTTTTTGGGTGGTGTTGGTGTACAAAAAGACTGGGACTGAGTTTGCCACTGCATTGAATAATATGGATGTGAGTGGCGAGTATGTCTTGAAATTGAAGCATGAGATTGAAGAGCAATGCGCTGAGGTAAGTTATAATTCTTGCTTTAAGTAACCAAAAGAAATAGCTGTTGTGCTTGCTAGTCTATGCCTTGCGTGTTAACTTGCTTGTGATTTTTGATTTAGTCATACTATAAGTTAGACTGTTAGAATATGTTTGTTATCCATTAATGTTCCACATAGAACCTGTTATGGTAAGTGAAATGATAGAGATTTCATGAACTTCAAGGAATAAAAAAAATCAGAAGAATTGGCATCATCGTCAACATTTAATGTATGGCTGATTCTTATCTTTTATGTTGAACTAAATATTGCAATTAAATGAGTATGGATGTATCTCGAGCATATTTCGATGATCCTTTTGTTTATTTTGTTGCTTATGCTCTGTTGTGCCCTTTGACATGGTTGTTTTCAAACTCCTGGATTGCTTTTCTTGCTTGTTTGTTGAAACCACCTCATTGCTAATAATTAAAGTGTCCACAATAATTTCAATAGTTACTCCTTCCATGTTCGTTTTCTTTGATTTGATACCCTGTTATACCAGTTGACATGGTTGATTTCAATCACTTGAATTGCTTTTATTCCTTGTTTGTTGAAATCACCTCAATGTCTAACAATTAAACCTACTGCAATAATTTCAACAGGCATTCCCTGCATCAGCAGATAGAGAAAGGGTGAAATCTTGTTTGTCTGAGTTGGGTGATGTGAGCAGTACTTTCAAGCAAGCCCTGAATGCTGGCATGGAACAACTAGTGGCAACCGTTACACCTCGAATCCGTCCAGTATTAGATAGTGTAGCAACCATCAGTTATGAATTATCTGAGGCTGAATATGCAGATAATGAGGTGAATGACCCATGGGTCCAGAGGCTTCTCCACTCTGTTGAGACAAATGTATCGTGGCTCCAGCCTCTAATGACTGCCAACAATTATGATTCATTTGTACATTTGGTCATTGACTTCATTGTGAAGAGGCTCGAAGTGATCATGATGCAGAAGAGGTTCAGTCAGCTTGGAGGCCTTCAGCTTGACAGGGATGTGAGGGCATTGGTAAGCCATTTCTCTAGCATGACTCAGAGGACTGTAAGAGACAAGTTTGCTCGTCTCACTCAAATGGCAACTATCCTCAACTTAGAAAAGGTATCTGAGATTCTAGATTTCTGGGGTGAGAACTCAGGACCTATGACCTGGAGACTAACCCCTGCAGAGGTTAGGCGAGTGTTGGGTCTAAGGGTTGATTTTAAACCTGAAGCTATTGCTGCTTTGAAGTTGTGATCCCATCTATTTTGGTGAAGAAATGTCCCTTGCATATTCTTTTTGCCCGCCATGTGAATGATAAGAATCACCTTGTAGTTGCTCTTAGTCTTGTGTTATTTTGTCTGCCTTTTGTGCTCCTTTTGTTCTCTATTTCAATTGAAGTACACATTTTTTCGCCATCATCTTGAGCTAATTTGAGCGTTGTACTTTTGAAATTCAGGAAGTGTATAAACATTCTTCAAGATTTTATGAGACAAATAAGAAATTTTGGTTGTTCAGATTGGGAAGCTCACCGAATCAACTTCGTATATTTGCATCGGTGGACTACTATCTGCAAAGAGTATTACCGAATCAACTTGACATGCTTATTTTTTCGATAAATCTCTCACGATTCATTTTACAACCAGATAATGCATAATTAGTTTGCCAGCAATTGTGTTCTGTGAAATTAAGATTACGGTCTGTTTCAAACTGGTGTTTATTTCTGATTTGCGACGTTGTTTATTCTGTGAAGAAAGGAATTTTCGTTTGATTTTCACCGCTCTTTTCTTGGTAGCATCTTGTTCTCTCGTGGTATATTTGTTCGGGTCACATGGAGTGCTTTTGGGGACCTTGCTGATTCTGTTCATATTCACACGGACATCCGGAAAACAGGTACACTAACTACATCGGAGATACGGTTAACAAATACTTGCTCTGCCACTAGAAAAGCCCAGTTAGCCACCAGATACGGTTAACTACATGGAGTACCTTTCCCAGTATCATTGAAGCATGCCGTAGTTTGCGTCGCCAAATCTCAACAAGACCCTACATGCTCAAACCACTAATTCTATCTTTAGGAGCGAACCCCCCATTTAGCTAAGCTAACGATTAGCAGGACAAAGATCAACAATTTGGCAGTGCTCTGTGTGATGATTGCAATTTTTTTGATATAATCGTCAGATAATGCTGTATATCCAACCATATCATTTTCATCCGACGATATCCGGAACACATGCATAAACCATGTGATCCTTGAAATTTAACTTATATTGCTGGCTGCAATAATTAGCTAACAAAACAAAAAAAAAAAAATTAAATGGCAGCAAGATGGGCTAAAAAATTGCAAAATTCAGAGCCATTATCCAATGGTACAAACATTCGAAGCTATGTGAACCAAGAACCATTAGTCCATTGGAGGTTTGTTATTCAAAACGCTAGTACAATGAACGGAAATGCTTAAGAGAACAAAGCCAAAATCTAAGATTGAAAAGGTAACCTAAACAACATAACTTGCTTACACAGTAATTTAGGGCGGCAACAAATGACCAGCTTTAATGAATATGGAGCTGTGCAGACCAACGAGCACAACTGGAGTTGATGAATGTTCCACTTCAAAAACCTAGACACGAGCCGTACCTTCTGTGAATTTTGGATCCTCACATCTATACCGGCCATCAGGTCCAATTCCAAAGCCCTTTGGATCAGCAAAGACATTCTCAAGTAGCTGGCTGCGTGATGGATGAGGGCTCTCATCTGCAAATTCAACAGCCTCCTCAACCACTTCGTCTATCTTCTTCTCAATAGCCTTTAGCTCTGCTTCACTGGCAAGGCTGTTCTCAATCATGTACTTCTTCAAGGCTGTGATGGGATCTCTAGCAGCATAGTGAGCCTTCTCAGCTGCCAAAAGGAACCAAGAGATTGAGGGAGAGAAATGTGCATGGGCTTATGAAACAAAACTATAAAACAGAAAATCAAATACTAGTATCTCGTGTTTTACCGAATCATTTCAAGGTGCTCTATTGAGATATTGAGTACCTCAATGAGTTTATATGTAAATGCTTGTTAGGCCTACTGACCACCACAGATAATATACAAGGGAATCTCCCAAGTAACATATTTCCTTTTCTGGACTAGCATTGTTGAAAACTAATCACTAGAGCTTATTTCTCAGTAGCTTGGTTTTTGTCATGGTATCATAATGTAAAGGCATTCATTTAGAGGAAAACAAACCAACAATGGAAATTAGATAGAAAGGTAGTAGACATCATTGCAATAAGATGTTGTGAAGAACTCTGTGCTAATACTATGATACCACAATAACAGATGGGAAGGTTTTTAACTCTGCTGAAGAGCCAAGAAGAAGAAACACAAGACAAGAAAGAGAACGAAAAGGTGCAGATGAAAATAGTTTACTAAATAATAAAACACCTCGTTAAAAAGTAAAGCTGTGCACTAGCAGGGTCAATAATAACCAGAATTTAACTCAAACAAGCCTCAATAAACCTATACATAGTTGGCAACTCATTTTGAACTTTTTGCTCCATATTGCATCAAATCAAGATGGAGAAATGGAAAACAATTTTATTACTGTAAATGGCAGATATTTCAATAGGCACAGGAAATGGAAAAAATCAGAAGCATTCACAAAAATCATACAGGGGCTGGTGTCCTTTATATCATTTAAACTTGCAAAGGCAAAAGCTAAGTCACAAAACATAGAAGAAATGGGATTCTAAAGAGAAAATAACAATGATCAAATTGAACTGTTAAATGCAAATTCATTAAATTAATCAATGACAGGAATAAAATAGACAGCCAAACAACGAGAACCAAATGTAAATGCTCACCAGGGTCACGAAGCTCATCAGGATCAGCCAATGAGTGTCCTCTAAACCTGTAAGTTTCACATTCCACCAATGTTGGTCCTTCTCCTCTCCTAGCCCTTCCAATTGCCTCCTTGGCCACCTCCCTCACCTTCAAAACATCCATTCCATCAACATGAACACCTGGCATCCCAAATGCTGGACCCTTCTTCCAGATCTCTGGATCCGAAGTTGCCCTCACGTGTGACATCCCAATAGCCCACAAGTTATTCTCAACAACAAACACGATGGGCAATTTCCACAATGCTGCCATGTTCAAACACTCAAAGAACTGCCCATTGTTACAAGTACCATCACCAAAAAAGGCCAATGTCACATGATCACAATCCGCCTCCTTCAAAACCTCCCTCCTATACTTGCTGGAAAATGCTGCACCAGTAGCCACCGGAATTCCCTCTCCAATAAAAGCAAACCCACCAATCAAGTTGTGCTCTTTCGAGAACATGTGCATAGATCCACCTTGGCCCCGGCAACACCCAGTAGTCTTGCCAAAGAGCTCGCTCATGACAGCACGAGCTGGGACCCCCTTACTTAAAGCATGTACATGATCACGATAAGTACTGACAACAGAATCCTCCCGCTTCAAAAGCTTGATGAACCCAGTTGAGACAGCCTCTTGACCATTGTAAAGATGAACAAAACCAAACATTTTGCCTCTATAATACATCTGGGCACACATGTCCTCGAAAGCTCTGCCCAATATCATATCTTCATATACCTCCAATCCTTCTTCTTTAGTGATCAACTAAAGACATCACTAATTAAATGAGTAAAACAAGAAGAAGAAAGAAACGCTCTTGATTTCTATTTCGTTCATCAGAATTCACAAAAGTAGCTTTAACATATCAACGCATACGAAGCTTCTCCGTTTTAAATGTATAGCAATGCATCTAATTAAATCACAAAGCTAACTACATAGCTACAATCAATTTAAAAATTAAAACTTGGGATTTAATTTAATGTCATCCTAATTGACAAAGAAAATGACATGATTTCAATTAAAGCTTAAAATGGTATACGATAATCAGTCTCTTGTGCACAGAAATGCAAACAAAAGCACAAAAAAGCCAAAATAAAATCAAAACAGAAGCATTCGATAAGGGAAATAGTGGAGAGGTTAATTGTGGAATTGGTTACCAGATTGGTGGTAGATTTGACCTTCTTTTCCTTGACAACATCAGAGACAGCGACAACAGCCGATCGACGGTTGGGATTGGCCAAAAGCTTGGATTTGGAAGCAGAACTAAGGCGAAGTTTGCGGGTGGATCCAAGAAAAGAGGAAGAAGAAGGGGCAGTCCTAAGAGGATCAAAGAAAGATTGGTGTTTTTCATGAGATCTGGAGGTAGTGCCGTTGAGAGAAAACGGCTGGGTGAATTTGGTAGCAGAGAAAGCTGAAGCTGATGCCATTTAGAGTGGGAAAGGAAAAGAGAAGAGAAGTGAGGGGAAGAAGGAGAAGGGGAAAGGGAGTATAAGAAGGGAAAGAGGGGGCGGAGAACACGAGGGAAGAAGGCGTGGGAATACCCGCTTTTGATTGATGAAAATGAAGGGAGGTGAGGAGGGGGAGGGAGGCTACCCAACTCTCAACTGCCTCCTTACACTTATTAGCTTTGCTTTGTAAAGTCAGTTTAACATTTTATTTTTATTTTATTTTATTTTATTATTTCTTTTTTATTTGAAATTAGGCCTTTTTGCCATTTGCAATTTCTTGTTTGTGTCCCCTTTGCCTTTATTTCTTGCCAATTTTATTTGGTGGATCTCTTCTCTCCATGCGGTCTCTCTCTATCTCTTGTTTGTACCAAGTTTTCCTTTAGTGCGTTTGTTTTGTTCATTGTATTTATTGTTTTATTTTTAAAAAAATTACTCCAAACCTCTTATATTTAATCAAAATTGCATTTGTACTAAATTTTAAAAAATTATAATTTACATTATTGATTGATAAAATATTTTTTTAATAAAATAATCAAATTAACCTCACATCTAATAAATAAAAAATCCCATTAAACTACATATTGAACTTCTCATTGATAGTTTCTCTTCCATCCTAACAATTCTCTCAATTTTAAAACCCTTAAAAATTATTGTTTCTAATAATTTATCTCATTCTAAATTTCAAATGAAATTTGTTTAAATAAGAAAAACAAGACAGACATGTGAATTTTTTTAATACAAGTTTATCTTAAAAGTTTTATTTTTGTGATAAAAATTGTAACTATAAATAGATTTTGATAGGGGGAATGAAACTGGAGTCTACAAGAATTTGCTCTAAGAGATTGCTCACGAAGTTGGGTTAAGGATGTGTTTGTTTTTGAGTTTCAACATGTTTTTTAAAGTGTTTTTCATATAAAAAAATATAAATTAATGCCTTTTTTAGGTATTTTTGGATATTTTGATGTAAAAAATATAAAAAAACAAATCATTTTGATGCATTTTCAATTGAAAAACACTTTTAAAAAACATATTGCACTACAATACCAAATACATATTAAAACTCCTAGTGTACCCCACAATTCGATCAAAAGTTGACCATGTTCATGTGTTCTCATGCATTATAAAGGCTCTTTTGTGTTGGAGAATAATATAAATCATATCATGGGACCTCACCTAACAGCTTAAGCTATTGAGTTGAGATGGTTTCTTTGACATGGTATCAGAGCCTTGATGACCAAGCGGTCACGAGTTCGAATTTCACCATCCCCATTTATTTCATAAAAATTAAGCACAAGGTAATGTGGGGTTATGCAAGTTTCAAGCCCAAAGGGCTTTCACTTGAGGGGGTGTGTTGGAGAATAATATAAATCATATCCTGGAACCTCACCTAACAGCTTAAGCTTTTAGGTTGAGATGGTTCTTTGACATTTTGCAGGAATGAGTTTTGCTAGAAAATTAACGAGAACAAAGAAACAAGCATAAGATAATATAGTCATAACTGTTTAGTCTGCTCTGAAAATATACATGCATTTCATCTTTTTATATAATTCATGTTCAGATTGCTCTGACTTGGTTCAAATCTAAACAAGTAGTAATTTATCTATCATTTTCAGAATGTAAAAGGTGGTTTGTTCACTGTAATAAGCAAGTTAGGAATTGGGAACTAATGCTTCTTTTTCATCTTTCTCCTTTATTTTTCTTCAAAACTAGAAAATTAAAGGCATAGATACATGTGATCTAAATCTTAGACTATCTCGCCTATGAAAATAATAAAAAAAATAGATTCATGGTCAAGTTGATGACCTTAAACTTGATGAGGTCTTTTCTGCGGTGATTTATTTTATGATCCAAGGTCTATGGTTTTAAAAACTTTGTAATGAGATTAGTTTTTTTTCTTATATGACTCCTAGATAGTAAGAATAATAAATCAGATTTGAAAGTAGTACATATGGTCATAATCCTTTAGGTTTTGTAGTTGGTGTTTGATTCAAATGGGTCATGTAAAATTATTATTGATTCTGTATTGTACAAAAAGTGTTTGATGAGATACCAAGTTTTAGTTCTTTTCTAATTTTTAGCAAAATTATAATATTAGTTTGATGGAAATATTGTGATATTAATATTATAAAGGCTCTTTAGTCATTAAATAGAAAATAATGACAAACCTATAAATAATTAGATATTTTTTATTGATTTTTTTTACACGCCAGGTACAAGATGTAAAGTTTTATTCGCACACTAAAGTTTAGGATGCCTATAATTTTTCAAAACTTGATAGACAAGTGTAATTTCGACCAAATAGAATGCTAGGGGTAATTTTTCCAAACTTAAAAAATATATTTGGTTAAGCTACAACATTTATTTTTTTATGAACAATTTAAAAAACTAAAATAGTTTTTATTTTATTTTATATTCTTAATTTCTTACATGTGGTTACTATCATTATCACCACCACATCACCAATAATATCATCCTAACATTATAATAAAAATCATTATTATTATCCATCATTATTATGATCATTAAACCATTATTTTTTACATTCACTTCACCACCACTTTTTATTTTAGCAGTTTCACCATCATCATAAATCTATTACCTCCAACATTGTCATAACCTAATTTTTACCTCTAATTTTTCAATGTATTTTAAGTTCCTAAGAAAATTTCTTTGTAGTGTGATTCAACCAATTTACGATTGTTTCATGATTTATGACATTTTACTTATCTTATTTTATATGGAAACTTTTATATAAAAAATAGAAAATAAAAGGAAAAGGAAAACAAATTAGGGAGTGAAATGACAAGCATGCAAGAAAATGTATAGTTTTAATAAAGATATTTAAAAAAACACCAATTATGGATCTCATTGAATTCAAGAAGAAAAGGAAGAGATTATGCATGATTCAACAAAATAAAATAAATTAATCTTTGATCGTAAAATTTTTAAATTTGAAATCCTCATTTAAGAATGAAAGAATATAAAAATCTTTCAATATTTTTATTTTATTTTTAAAATTGATAGGTTCCACTACACTATAAATTGAAGCATAAGAAAACAAAGATAAACACGTTAGAAAAACCTAGAGAAAAAAGACTAGGAAAAGGCTAACAAAAAAATAGACTAGGAAGAGAAAAAAAAACAAAAACACAAAAACCAATTAGAAAAAAAAAAAAGACTCACCTCCATGCACAAAAACCTTGTCGTTGATCACCTTCCTTTCATCTCTCTCCAGTCACCATCTTCGGCATGGACAACTTTTCCCTCACAACTCCAGTGTCATAAAAACTTCATCATAGTCACACCGACCTACTACCAAACCACCGTCCCATCTTCCTCCTCCTCCTAATCGAACCTCCTTCTTTTTCTCTCCACCACAACAACCATGAACTGACCACCACCTTCTCCATCCAAAACCCACACAACCACCCTCATCTATACTAGTTGGCATAACCTAATTTTGATCCACTAATTTTTCAATTTTTTGTCAAAAAATAAATAAAAATAAAAAATGATAAAAGATTGGGGAGTGAAAATGATGAGCAAGAAAAAATAGGGACCAAATTTTAGAGAATCAAATAATATAATAAAGAAAAAAAAAGGTAGTTGAGTTTAATGATTTGATTGTGATTAAGAAGGAAAATGAAGAGATTTTGAGCTTGATTAGAATATTATAATATTTTTAAGAAGGAAATGGAGAGATTTAGCCCGGCCCTAGTAATGAAAAAATTGACTTTTTTAATAAAATAAAATAAAAAACTTAAGAGTCTTATAAAAAAAAATATGGTAGGAATTAATAATTATGAAAAAGGAGAAACTCTAAGCATTTAAATCAAGATTTTCATTAAAGAAGGAAAAAAAAGAAAAATATTTTTCAATTAATTTAATTTCCTTCCAATTAAATTTTAATAATATAAATAGAGGAAAAATGGGAAATAATTGATGGACCATTTTAGCTAATCTGTCTCATTGTGAAAACTCATTTTTAGCCCCCTGTTTTTAACATATTTTTTTTAAAAGGAAAAAAGTATAATTTTTCTAAAAAAAACAATATTCTCAACTTAATTCGGCCAGTTTTTTCCTATTTCATAATTTTGACCTTTTCGCTTATTGTTTCCATTTCAATGAATTTTCATATATAAAAAATTGAGAAAAAACCCAGAAAAGAAAAAAGTTGTGTAAAGAGAAAAGAAAAGAAGAAGAAGAAGAAAACTTGACAACTCCCTCTCATATTTCTCACTCAACTATCCACCACCACATCAACAACAATAATAGCCACCACCATACATGACCGTTAAAGCCTTCGCAACAACCACCACCAGTGGTAGCCTCCTCATTGCCACCATTAACATCAAAATTATCTTTTCTCTCATTTAGCCCATAAGTTCCTCCTCAACTCTCGATGGTAACGACAATCTCTACGTTGACTAGAAAGAAACCCAACCACCAGCTAGAGGAAAAAGAAGCCACGATAGAGAGAGAAGAAAAACAATAAATGACCAAAACTTTAAGTGGAAATAACTCCCTCGTCGAGTGGCCGGTTGAGTTCATCGCTGGTGTAGAAATGATGAACAGAGAGAGGCCTTCATAATCCACCTAAAAACACATCTCAACAGTGGTAACAAATGAGCTTTATGCGCCACTAGTCATGCTAGCGCATGCGACCATGTGTCACCACTATTTTAGATTTATTCCAGTAAGCTAGTCCTAATTCCATTGATTTCTTGGCCAATTCCAACAACTTTAAAAGGTGGTTTTGTTACTTTGTCAAAAGAGAGTTTTTTCCCAAATTATCACAGTGAAAAACAAATATTTCCCAAACTAGCACAGTTAAAAAAATATTTTTCAAACTAACATAATTTAACTAGTTGGCACGTAAGACCTACGAAACTTGAGACATACAAGTCTCACATGCATAATTCACATGGGAAAAAAAGATTATTTCTTTTTTGCTAACCCATTTCTTCATTAAATTTCTTAGTTTTTCTATTTAGTTAACTTTAGTTCTATTGTGATGATCATTTCATCTATCTTTTTATGTAATAAAAAACTAAAGTTGATATTTATTTTTGAATGAGAATGCTAAAAAATAGTTTTGTGCCCAACTTAAATAAAAATAAGTTTAGTTGACGAAATATTGATAATAATAGAACTAAATTTAACTAAACATAAAACTTAAGGGACCAAATGAGATAAGAAAGAAGAACAATAGGTTTGCATAATGACCAAAACGGGAGACAAAAATAAAAAAGAAACAAAAAAGAGAGAAAGAAAAGGAAGAAAAGAGAAACAAGGAAGACTAAACATTTACATGCACTGATCTCTTTCTATAAATGTCAAGTAGTCTCACCGTTGGTGTAGGAAGAAGAGGAGGTGAAGACGTTTTCAATCTAGTAGAAGCATGTCATAATAGTGGCAGCATATGGATCCATGCACTGTCATTGTTTTAGTCCAATTCTAGTAGTTTATCAGTTGTTCCAACAACTTTCAATTGATTCTCACCACCTTAAAAGGTCGATTTCAAACTGCAAATGAATATCTTATTTTTCTAAAATGATTTTGGTGCTTTATTGATTTATTGTGCATGTTTGTGTTGTGATATTTGAAGTGTTGGGGTCCACATGATGTGTGGCAACCTTGAAGGAATGAAGCCATTAGGGATTTATTTTTTGTGGTGCGATAAGGTTGGTGAACAATACCCTAAGATTGGGGTTGAGAGGATGAGATAATTTTATTAGTAGATTGGTATTTGTGTCTAGATGATTTTGCGTGTTTGATTTTATGTGTGTGCTGATAATTTTGTACAGATATGATTTATGTGTGGATGTTTAATTTTCTTGTGTTTTTAATTTTCTAGCATGATATGTTTTGTATATGAATGTGTATTATGAATGTGTTCAATGTATTTTTTTTTAATATGAATGTTTTCATATATAAAAAAAAACATAAACATAAAATATAAAAAAAAATAATTGTGTGCAATTTTGATGAATTGCAGTTTTGTTTTAAAAGAAGATTATTTTTTAAGCATGAACATGAGTCAGCGATTTAAAGGGTGCCTTTGAAAATACCCTCTCAATTCACTTTTTCATCATATATTAAGCCATTATCATTCAGTGGGGCCACTCTCGAAGTTACAATGTATGATTTAAAAATAAATAAATAAACTATCATGTTCTTTTCATTACCTTTATTTGTAAATATTTTTTTGATATTTTTTTTATGTTATGACATAACATCCCTATTGTTGAAAGTAGACCCAGACTGGGTCAATGTGGCCCTGTATAGGCCCATTTAGTATAAGTGATGCCATTCGGGTCCATTTTGGACATAATAAAAAAAGTGGGGTTGAAGTCAAATTTTTATCATCTATATAGGTCCAACGCTCATTTTCAAAACAACCAATTTGATGAGTATCTTATTTTAAGGGATGAACATTCTAATTTTTTTGAATGACCTAATCAATGAGTCTTTTATTTTTAGGGATGGAAATCAATTTTTCATGAATGACTAAATAGACAAGTCTCCTTTTTTAAGAGACCAATGATGAATTTTTACAAATGACCTAATCGACAAAGTCTCCTATTTTTAGGGATAGAATTTGAATTTTTGTGAATGGCCAAGTCGACAAGTGTCTTATTTTTAGGGACCAACATTGATTTTTTATAAATAGTCAAGTCGATAAGTCTTCTATTTTTAGAAAGTGACATCTAATTTTTATGAGTTACCAAATCGACGAGTCTTCTACTGTTAGGGATGGATGTTGAGTTTTTGTAAGTGCCCAAGCTTATAAATCTCCTATTTTTAGGGAATGACATCGTGTTTCTTGTAAAGCCCACTGATCTGATGGAGAGTTTTCTTCCAAATAACATTTTATTTAAAAGTAAAGTCCATCAGTCCGATAACAACTTTCTTTCAATTAACATTTTTATCCTAAGTTCAGCCCATCAATTCGATGCTAATTTTATTTAAAACAAATCTCATCAATTCGACGACAAATTTGTTTTTAAAAGGCAGTTTTATTTCAAAGTGTAATACAATGATCCAATGACAATTTTATTTCAGAAAAAAAAAATCCCATGAATTTGATGGAAGTTTTTTTTTTTCAAGAGGCATTTTTATTTCAAAGTAAAACTAATCAATCCAATGAAACTTTTATTTTAGACAAAGCTCGTCAATCTAACGACCAATTTTCTTTAAAAAGACATTTTTACTTCAAGTAAAGTCCACCAATCTGGTGGAAATTTTCTTTCAAGCATTAATTCTTTTCTTTTCTTTTCTATTATTTACAAACTTACTATATTAAGTCAAAGAAAAATAATTTTTTCAATGTCTCTGTACCATAAGTATTAAAAAAAAGAGGCAATTGTCATAACTCAATTTTGACCCATTGATTTTCTAATTTTTTTGTGAAAAGGAAAAATATATAAATAAATGATAAAAAAAATTGAGGAGTCAAAATGACGAGCAAGAAAAAAAAGGGACCAAAATTTGGAGGATTAAATAATAAAATAAAAAAAGAAAATAAAAAATGGTAATCGAGCTTACTGAATATTTGATTGTGATTGAGAAGGAAATGAAGAGATTTTTAGCTTAATGATAATATTTTATTTTGAGCAGGAAAGAAATGAAGAGATTTTGAATTGATGAGAATATTAGTTTATGTTTAAAAAGGAAATGAAGATATTTAACTCGACCTAATAATGGAAAATTGAACTTTATAAGAAAATCATCAAAAAATTAGGAGTCCCATGAAAGAAGAAAAACAATAAAATATGATAGAAATCAATAATTATGCAAATGGAAAAATTCTATACATTTAAATCAAGATTTCATTAAAGAAAAAAATAAAAATAAATCATTTTCAATTAATTTTTAGTTTCTTTCCTAATAAAATATAACAATATAAATAGAGAAAAAAAGAAAAATATTGTTGGACCCTTTTAGCTAATTTACCCTATAAAAAAAAAAGGAAAAGAAAAAAAGACAAAACAAAACCTAACTTCTCTCGTAACTACCCATCTATCATCATCTCCTCCCTTACAAAAATAACTTATAAGCTCCATCTCCATACAAAACTAGTCATCGCTGCTCTTACCCTCAAAACACAACCTCTTTAAGAAAGCAAAACAAATTATCGATATCATCACCATTATCTTTAACTAGTCAATGTAGATACCACCACTTATGATTACTTTTAAACCCATAACATCATCTCCATCACTTACTTTTATACTAATCTTTTCCTAATTAGTTATAGCCAGCCTTTTCTTTCCAATATAAATTGATGATACTCGCTTTAACCATTCTTTCCCTATTTCACTGCAATCTAGCCACATGCATGCCCAAACACATCTTCATCGCTAGCCTTGACTGTCACTAATCCCTAGTTGTTTCTCTAATCACTTTCTCATGATAAATTACCTAACACAAGCTCAACCTTTACACCTATTCTCACCAAGCCCCTTTCTCCTCAGTCCACAAAGACCTCATTCTTTTTCCCACTTTACAAACCCAACTAAAATCCCACCTAAACAAAAATTAAGGAGCTGAGTCACCTTAAATTTAAGGTTATGAGTAGTTAAGTGAGGACTTGTCATAACTAGATGGGGATCTACCTCAAACAAAATGCATGGATCGCCTAACAAATATTTTTATGGACTAGTAGGATAAGGCTAGGTCCAAAAGGAGGTGTAATTGCATCAGACCAGCATAATATCTAAAATAGGCAAGAACTTTTAATAAGGTCATTAGATCGGACTTATGTTTTTATAAGAGATTCTCAAGATGTAGTTTCATGGTTGAGCTTTTTGACAATTTATTTAATACATAGATTTCCTGAAATCAGGTTTGAAAGATCCTATTTTTCTAATTTCCTTTATTTTTTTAGATTTCTTATGTTATTTTGGATTTTATGTTATTTTCTTTTATATTTTAGAACTTTGATTCTATTACCTGGTATAGGTTGGATTTTTAGCCAATTTAAAGGCATTGTAAACCTCTTTAAGAGGTAAAATTTATTTGTTTTATTTTCAGAGGAATAAACTGTGAATGTAAGGTTCAAGCTTATAGCCCTTTTTACTCATCAAATATGTCTTTTCTTTGATTGCTTTGCTATCTTTGTGCTTTCACCTGTATTAGTTGGTATCAGATTCTAATGATCCCAGGTTATTACTTACCATGCGCTGCAATCCTATGGTTATTTATTTGTTTACCGTGTGCTGCTAACAACTATAGTAGGAAAGGGTTATGAAAGTAGGGTGTGGTTAATAAAAGGATGAAGAGGTTCCCCTCAAGAGTGAAATGTTCAGGAGCTCATGATAGAGGACATGTAGAGGAAAATCATAGAATTGACTCGTTAGTTAGAAAAGAGAGACCTATAGAAACATGGTTAGAAGAAGAGTGAATATGGTCCCAAGGTAGTACCATAAACCTATTCTAGAGGTAGGAGCAAAGGAGATAGCCTTTTGATCAAGAAAAAAAACTGGAGATTTTGGATTTCGCATTAAAATCCATAAATTCACAAGATCTTTACAAGAAGAAGAGTTCATAGATTGGATGAATGAGGTGGAATAAACATTTTTTTTTACTTAATCAAAGTTATTTTTTTAAAAAAAATATATCATTTATGTTTTTTCATGATTATGCAATAATTATTTTTTATTATCCATTAAACCAATATGAAATAAATTAACTATTCGATTGTTATTCAAGGATGATAAAAAATGAAAAATGAAAAATAAAAATCATTAATACACAACTTTTTATAAATAAAAAAAGGAATAAAAAAATAATGATTTATTTGTCAAGTGATTTTTCAATATGTGCAAATGTGTTTTGGGTGCTAGGATGTTCATCCTCATATAATATAATGAGAAAATATAGGTTGGATTGATATACTCTCATAAAGGCCTATCGAGTATGAGTGATAACTTTCAAGCCCATTCTGAATATAAAAAAGGTAAATGGGTCAAAGCCTAATTGGTCATTATTATCCTCTTGGGTTATACACTTGTATTTTAAAAGTGAGGGTCTTAGCTTTATAGTCAAGCCTGGGTCCCCAATTACTGCTTTAAGACTTGACAATCGTTTACCTTTAGATAACAAAAGCTTATATATCAGTATAGGCAAAAGTCATAGCATGTAAACACCATATGTACATTTATCATAAAAAAAAAAAAAAAAACATGAAGCAACTTGCCTTAGAATGATGTTTTAGAGTGATTTTAATCTTTCATTTAGGATAACCAGCCATTTTCGTAGAACTTCTAAAAGATCAGTTAAAGTTTCTAATTACCATAAAAGTAGATGACAACTCTTTTTTTATTTTTATCCTTTCATAATTAGCTTATCGAGATGTCCTTTACAACACCAAACAACTTGAAACAACCACCGCCATCCAAAATTATCAAACCTATAAAAAAAGAGAAAGAAAATAAAAAATCAAAATCTCTCTTGGTTTAATCACTTTTTGGAGTCGTGGTGGACTTCACCACTATTAGCAAGTCAACTGTCAATATTTATTTTCCATATTTAGCATCCTTGGTTTACTGCTTGATTTGTATCCTATTTTAGTTTCCTTGATTTAAGAGCTAATTGAAGCTTCTTCTTGTATATAAGAATATCATTCATCAATAATGAAAGACAAGAGTTAAATAACTCTCATTTTATAATTTCTCATGGTATCAGAGCGGTTAAAATCCTAAAATTTCCATGGCCGAAGAAAATTCTTTGAGCAATGCTCAATCAAATACTACCCAAATTAACCTTGATGCCTCATCACCATACACCCTTCATGCTTCTGACAACCCAAGAACAACGTTAGTAACCTGTCTCCTAAAAGAAGAAAATTATCCCATATGGTGTCGTGCTATGACGAATGCACTCCAAGCCAAAAGCAAATTTGGCTTCATAGATGGATCTATTACTCGTCCATCATCTGGTTCAAAAGAAGAGTCTACATGGATCAAATGCAATTCAATGGTTCTTTCTTTGATTTTTAATTCTCTTCATCCTACGCTACATGATAGTGTGGCATTTTTTATGACAGCACAAGAATTATGGAAAGACTTAGAAGAACGTTTTTCACAAGGTAATGCTTCTCGAATTCATTAATTGAAAACTAAGATGATGAATACCTTGCAACAAGGTATGATTGTCTCAGCATATTACACCAAATTAAAAGGTATTTGGGATGAACTCAGCACTTATTCACAAATCCCACCATGTACCTGCGGTTCAGCAAAGGCGCTTGCTGCAGAAAGAGAAAAAAGATGCACCAGTTTTTAATGGGTTTGAATGACAAATACAAAACTGCCCGTTCTCAAATCTTGAATACAGATCCCTTGCCTTCTTTATCTCGTGTTTATGCACAGGTAGCCCAAGAAGAACGACAACAATTAATAGTAGAGACGTGATTGCCTTCTATTGATGCAGCAACGTTTTTAACAAACAGTTTCAACAAATTCAATAACAATCGTAAATCCACAAGTAATCGTAACCTCTCCAAGCTATTTTGTGACCATTGCAAAAGGCTGAAGCACATTAAATAAACTTGTTTTGAACTACATGGCTATCTGGAATGGTGGGACAAAGGGAAGAAATCATTAAAGCCAAAGACAACCAACAATACGCAACATATGGAGAAAACTGAGGGTAACAATATTGTTCCAATTACTGGATTGACGAATGAACAGTATGCCCAACTCATATCTATGCTCAACCTTGACAAGAGTCGCGCCTCTATAGCCAACTTTATGGGTATAGCTAACTTTACGGGTAATGCAATTTTTCTACCCAACAATGAAGATGAATGGGTCTTGGATTCTGGTGCCTCTGACCATATGACATTTCAAGAAAAATTCATCTCTTCGCACACAACTATTCCTCATTTCATGCCCATTAAAATTCCAGATGGATCCTTTGTGCCAGCAAAGTCACTTGGAGATGTTTCCCTTACCTCTCTTATTACTTTAAAAGATGTCCTTCACATACCATCATTTTCCTGCAATCTTATTTCTATCAGCAAATTAACTAAAGCATTAAATTATGTTGCTCATTTTTTTCCTTCCTTCTGTGTTTTACAGGACCTACCCACGAGGAAGCTGATTGGAATGGGTGAATTGCGAGATGGTCTTTATTACTTTCGGGCACTCAAAATTCATGTCGCAGCAACCAGCATTACTTCTAATTTGCATATTACTCTGTGGCATCAACGTCTTGGTCATTTGTCTTTTGATAGGCTGTCTCTTCTTAAGGATTTAGGTCCGTTTTTGTTGCGATGTCGCAATCGCACAACTTAATTACCCTAGCTTCAAACACAACACACAAGATAGTATAGAGCAAGCAAGAGGTCGATTCCACGAGGAAGTTCAAGTCAGATTTTTATGCTAGATGACATGCAATTTGGGGGGGTTTGGACGTTATCTAGGCTAAAGCAAAAGAAAACAGAAAACTATCAAACGAAATTTAATAAAATCAGAAAATTATCAAGAGAACAAACCTTGGGCACAAGCACACATCCACCTACAGAAATCAGAACTGATCATGGAAACGAAACATCAATTATATTCTGAATATTTATCTCTTCTTAACATTGGTTAGTTAACGGATCCGCCGTATAACTAGCCCTAACCATCAAACAACCATAGTGTCCGCACTAGTAATTTAATTCAATGGCAGCCTTAAGAACTAGATAAGTTGATTAATCAAGAAAACATAACTGTCTGCAATCTATGGTTGATTTGATTGAATGTTCTCCTTGAGATTAATAACATAGATCTGCCACAATTATTAAACTCGGTTGCTTCACAAGTTCATATACCATAACTCCGGTTTTGATATCAAACTTAGCAATAGATTGTCTACAATAATAACTTAGAGTCCACTCTAGCAATTAAAATAAACAATCATAGAAAAATAAGCATAGGAGAACAAACATATTCATCATATAAATTGAAAAGAAAAGGTAAGATAAATCTCATAGTTCTTGAAATCCGAAGGTTTTCGTGTTCTTGCAACCAAGAAAAAGTGTTTAGCCTTGCATGTTTGTTGAACAACTAATCAAAAAGAAGGAAGAATGCATAATTTAGGGTTTCTTAGAGGAAGGGGGCGTTTTTCTCTTCTTGGCTGGCTGCCCCCTTCTCTTCTCTCATTCTTTTTATATCTTAGGAAACCGTAGGTCTCTATTTTACAAAATAGTCCTCCATTAAGTAGACTGTTTACATTTAAGTACTTCAATAACTATTTGCCTAAAAAAGAAGAAATAGCCTTGCATGAAATCTTCAAGCTTTGACTTAGAGGAGCTAAATTGCTGAAATAAAAACTTGGATATCGGTTTAGATGCTTCGGAACGTAATTTGGACAGGTTTCTTCACGAAACCTGTTTGGTGGCAGAATTCAGATGTCATCTTTGAAAAATCATATCTCCCTCATATGACATCGTTTTTAGCTGAAATTTGGAGCGTTTATATACCTTTGAGTCATAAATCCAAAACAATTAAGTTTGCATCAATTGGACTTCTGTAGCTCCAGATATTCAAGTTGGAATGGCCGAAGGTCAACACTGGCAAATTGCGAGATTTGACTTTGAAGGCTGCGATTTCCATGCTCTTCCTTATTTTATTTTCTTTCCTTAGATGTCCAGAAAGGTATGGATGTTAGCTTTTTAATGCCACTATAATCACTTCATTTCAACCTCTAGAGTTCACGCTCTGCACAAAACATCGACTGAAGGTCAAATCTGCCAATTATCTCCAATTTACTGTTTTTTGCATCTTTCATCCAAAAGTGCCTTCAAAACATAAAACAAAGAATATCAAGGCATTTTATATAAAAAAATATAGGCAAAACACTAGTTAAATGTGGGTGAAACTATTGAATAATATGGTTGCATCAGTTTTCTTTTAAGTTTTTTAATAAATGTTATGACTCTTGTCATCGCGCTAAACAAGCTCGATCTTCCTTTCCTGTTAGTGCTATCAAAACACATGAACCTTTTGAGTTAATTCATTGTGATGTTTGGGGGCCATATCAAACTCCATCTTTATCTGGGGCTCATTATTTTTTAAGTATTGTAGATGATTACACCAGAACTTCCTGGGTTTATTTGATGCAAGCTAAATCAAAAGTTTATACTAGGTTGGTTTTCTTCATGGCCATGACAGTTCGACAATTTGGAAAAACAGTTAAGACAATTCGTAGTGGCAATGGAACTGAATTTACTAATCATAACCTTCAGTTATATTGTCAACAACATAGGATCGCAACTCAATTTTCTTGTGTTTCTACACCCTAACAAAATGGAGTCGTAGAACGTAAGCATAGACATATTCTTGATGTTGCAAGAGCCTTACAATTCCAAGCAAATTTACCCATTAAGTTTTGAGGGGGATGCATTCTAATAGCCGTGTATCTGATTAATTATACTCCTACCCCCCTTTTGTCTAGCCAGAGTCCATATGAGTTTCTATTTTCCCGTAAACCTAATTACTCATATCTTCGTGTGTTTGGATGCCTTTGTTATGCATCTGTTCTGCCTTGATCAAAAGACAAATTTTCTTAACGTGCCACGGCATGTCCTTTTATTAGATATCCCTATGATCACAAAGGATATAAAGCCTATGACTTACATACACATAAGAGTTTTATCTCTAGAGATGTTGTGTTTTACGAACACATTTTTCCTTACAATCACCAACATCTCCCATCACATTCCTTACCTTCTCAATCTACGACTGTACCCATACCTCTACCTGTTCCTGACCATGACTCCATTGAACCTATTCCAAATACTACCACTGAACACATAGAACCACCCTCTCCACACACAGATCATACAATTCCTACTGACCTTGATATACCTACATTACCTACAGAAACACCTGCCACTTTCACTACCATTCAACCTCCTATACCACCAACCACACGCCCCCTCACGCATTATAAAATTGCCATCTCGCTTTCATGACTTTCGTGTTGAGTTGCCAAAGCTATATACATCTCAGTTCACCTCTTCCAATCATGCATCCTCAGGTACGTCTTATCTATTATCACACTTTCTTTCATATTCTAATTTTACTACTTCACATGCTAGCTTTCTGGTGGCCATCACTCAACATGATGAGCCAAAATTCTATACACATGCCATTAAAGATGTTCATTGGCGAGTAGCAATACAGCAAGAACTAGAGGCACTTAAACAAAATCATACATGGACTTTAGAGCCTTTGCCAGCTGGAAAGAAACCCATTGGTTCCAAATGGGTTTACAAGATAAAATATCATTCTGACGGAACAATTGAGCGATACAAAGCTCGTTTAGTGGCCAAGGGTTATACACAGATTGATGGACTTGACTATACCAAAACTTTTGCCTCCAGTAGCAAAACTCACCAGAGTCCGAACTTTATTGGCAATAGCAGTAGCCAAATCATGGGAATTACACCAACTGGATGTTCATAATGCTTTCTTACATGGGGACCTTGATGAGGAGGTGTACATGACACCATCACCTGGATATTTATCTTCCGCTGACAATCGTGTGTGCCGCCTTCGCAAATCCCTTTATGGTCTGAAGCAGGCATCACGCCAATGGTTTGCTAAATTTTCCAATGCTATCCTTCAGTTTGGGTTTACTCAATCAAAAGCAGATACTTCTCTTTTTACCCATAGTTAAGGTATTTCCTTTACTGCATTGCTTGTATACGTGGATGATGTTATTATTGCTAGCAATAATAGTGCACATACTAAAGCACTTAAGGATTACCTGGATGCTTGGTTTCACATTAAAGATCTTGGCCCTCTAAAATATTTCCTTGGGCCAGAAGTGGCTCGATCTCCTGATGGCATAGTCTTATCCCAACGTAAATATGCCTTGGATATTTTGCACGAGGCAAGTCTCCTTGGCAGCAAACCTTTCACTTTTCCTATGGAACAAAATCACAAATTGGCCTTGGATGGTAGTGTTATTCTTGATAATCCAGGTGCATATCGTCGTCTTGTTAGACGACTCATTTATTTGACCATCACTCGACCAGATATCTGTTACTCGGTTCATATTCTCTCTCAATTCATGCATCAACCTCGTCATGGCCATTGGGCAGCAGCTATTCGTGTCCTTCGATACCTTAAATCTGTCCCTGGACAAGGGATTTTTCTACCATCAAAATCCGATCTTCAACTTCATGTTTACTGTGATTCTGATTGGGCTGGTTGTCTGGTTACTCGGCGCTCACTTACTGGTTACTTTATTACTTTGTGTTGCTCTCCCATTTCTTGGAAAACCAAGAAAAACACTACTGTTTCCCGCTCCTCAGCTGAAGCTGAATATCGCTCTATGGCTACTACAGCTTGTGAAATTATTTGGCTTCGCACTTTATTCCATGATTTGATGGTTCTTATTTCTGCTCAGTTATATTGTGACAACCGTGCTGCCATTCATATTGATGCTAATCCGGTGCATCATGAACGCACAAAGCATATCGAGATCTATTGTCACTTTATTCGGGATTGTATCAAATCAGGGTCCATTGCTACAGCACACATTTCTTCTAAACTACAGCTTGCTGACCTCTTCACCAAAGCTCTCGGTTCCCATCAATTCTCGTTTCTTACTGGCAAGTTGGGCATTCGTAACCTTCATGCTCCAACTTGAGGGGGCATATTAGCAAGTCAACTGTCAATATTTATTTTTCATATTTAGTATCCTTGGTTTACTGCTTGATTTGTATTGATTTGTATTCTATTTTAGTTTCCTTGATTTAAGATAGTTTCCTTGATTTAAGAGCTAATTGAAGTTTCTTCTTGTATATAAAAATATCATTCATCAGTAATGAAAGACAAAAGTTAAATAACTCTGATTTTATAATTTCTCAACCACCAATATAGAAAGGAGGAGGAGAAAGAGGCGTACTTGATTCAATCGGTTGACACTTTAATCACTAATTACCTATCCTTATTGATGCATTAATCCAAATGCCATCATCCTTATCAGTGTGTGAATCTATACGCCACAATCGCTTGCACTCACCACCGTGTGCGAGCCATGTGTCGCCATTGTTTTGACTAATTTCCAATAGATTACAGGGCAAAAGTCAGTTTTCCTTGCTTATTTTTATCATTACAATGTATTCTCAAGATTGCCGGCGAAGCTTATATTTTGGGGCAAACTATTATTACAATCAAGATTGTTATTCGGTCCAAGTAACTCTCCCCAATCTCTATAATTAAAGGAACCCTAAATTTTGCACAACAAAAATCACACTTACATGTGCTTGCCCTTCTGCATATATAATCTCTCTTTATATTTCATTCACTTACCTGCATTATGAGGGTTTTGTTAATAAATTCTTAGCCCTAAAATGTTTTAGGAAGAAATAGTTCTGTGTTCCCACGGACTGTAAAAGAGGGTTAATTTATTTATAATTGAGTTTTAATATTATTATTATATTTAATGTCATAGCATTAATGTTAGAACAAAATTTAACCTGAAAAATTGATGGACGTCACTTTTAATTAGATCTCCAGAAAGCCCCACAACCATGACTTGAAAGCAAGTTTTTTTCATCAGCGAATTCAATCAGGACGGGTATCCTTGCTCGTTTTTCTTAAAAAATAAATGGGTATCTCCAAGCTGATGCAGACATTAGACATGTCGATGGTATCTAAATTTCTTTCTCGCATCCTTTTTGCTTCAAACACCTTGGGGCAACAAACTCACACTGGAGATGGGCTGCAGCATGATGTTGAATATTTATGTAAAGGTTATTGGCATCTAATTTCATATGATGCTGGATATTATTGTACGGGGAGTGAGAGACCAGACTCAAATTGTGTTTGTTTTTGTAGTTGGGATTGAGGTGTGTATTTAAACTCGTAAAAAAAAATAGAAAAAACAAGAAAGTTAATTTTTATAATTAAATTTTATATATAATCAAATTATACTCACAAGTTTAATTAGATAAACAACTATATTTTAGCGTGTTAAGAAATGCGGTGTAAACTTTCTTATAAAAATTTAATTTTATTTTTATTTAAAATAAATTTTTTTATATTTTTTTTATATTATTTTAATATGTGAATATTAAAAATAATTTTTAAAAATAAAAAATAATTTAAGCTGTCATCCTTAGCACAGTTCCAAATAAACTTAAGTCTGGTCATAATCTTTTGTGAGAGGTTTTTGTGCACTTTGTTGCTTCATTGTGTCGGAGTAGTTTTTGTGTCCTTCCTTAATAGCCACCTCTGAAGCTTGTCAGAGTAGTTCTTTGATTGCTGTAGGATGAATTGACACGAGTGGTGGTGTGAGTATACAGACAACTTTATTCAAGTGCACGTGGAAATGTCACCGACATCTTCGTCAAGACCGACCATGTGGAGCTCGGTAAGGGATGAGATGTCCGACGTAGCACCGGATAAGTTTCAAGTCACTTTCGCATCTTTTAGCCAGCAACTGGAAATTTTCCAATTACAAATGACTAAGTATAACACATGCTTTACGTTAAGCCAATTGGGGTCCATAGCTCAGTGGTAGAGCATTTGACTGCAGATCAAGAGGTCACCGGTTCGAACCCGGTTGGGCCCTTTTTTATTAAACAAAATTTAAACGACATCAAAACTTTCTTATGTAAGAAGAAATATTGATCACGATGTCATTCTGTTATATACTAGCTACATAACCCTTACGTGCCTTTGAGGGTTTAGTATTTTTATTTTTTATAAAAAAAATAATATATATATATATATTCAATGCATTTATAGTTCAAAAAATTTAACAAATTGCAAATGTAATCAAATAAATTAAAAATTATACACGTTAATAAATAAATAAATAATTATTAATAACATCTAAAAATAAAATTTGAAAAACTAAAAAACAAATGTAAATCAAAGTATTTAATATAGAAAAATAGGGCATTTAATAAATAAATATATTAAATTAATTGAATAAAAAATTAACAAATGTAAGTCAAGGTATTTTATGTTCTTTTTCTTTTTTATCATTTTTCTATAATTTTGTTTCCTTATGTCAACCAGGTATGCATCCCACGGGCCTAGCTTTCAAGGCCCAGGCACCCAGCAAGACCTTGTTTAGATTTTTTGTGCCTTTTCCCTTTCCTATGGAGCTTTTGCATTATTTAATTACAACTCCCTTTTATACAGTAGGGGGGCAATGCCATTATTTCTGATGTGATTGAGTTTTGAAGGGATACATCAACTTGAGGCTAACGTTGCAAGTTTAGAATTTGAATTAATGTATGCAAAGCAAAAAATAATAATAAAAAAAGATTTCATGTTATTATAGACTTTGACAACCCTATAAATATTAGAAAGCCGATTTTATACCAACCATTCTATTGCTAAATATCTATCATACAAAAAAACTTTTCTAATAATTATAAATATTCTCTCTCTAAAATATCTTAATCATTTATTTCAAGAAATATTCAAGAAAATTTAGATTATCTGAATTTAAATCTAGTAGTTACAGATGAAATGAATTCTTTAAACAAAAATGACACTTTGGAAAGTACAAATAAGTATTTATGATTAAAAGCAAAGTTGATGAAAGCATAGAAAGGTACAAGGCAAGGCTTATTAAAAAAAGCTTTACACAAATATATTATATTGACTATAGGATATATTTGCTCATGTGGTATAAATAAACTTAATTCAGGTGGTATTGTTTTTAATATTAAATTTTAATTGGACTTCACATCAATTGGACAGGACATTAAAAATATTTTTTTAAATGGAGACTTAGAAGATGAAGTATGAGGATACAACTTGAGTAAGAGATAATTGACAAATATAAAGCCTTTGGACTAGAAAAGTCTGGCCTTAAACAGTCTCTAAAAGCATCGTTTGAATGTTTTGGAAAGACTGTAAGACGTTATGGTTAATTCTAAAGTCAAGCAAATCATACTATTTTTATGCACTCACTTGGCACAGAACACTTTGATTTCATTAATAAAATCTTAAGTTACTTGGAAAGGAATTCTTGGAAGAGGTATGTTGTTTAAGAAGCATGAACATTCACATATTGAAGTCTACACCGATTTAGATTGGATTGGAAGTACAAGTTATAGCAGATCAACTTCTAGTTACTATACCTATATTAAAGGGAATTTAGTTTATTAACGAAGAAAAAAACAAAGTGTGGTTGTAACAAGCAGTACATAAGTGAGCATGGCATAGATACCCGGTGGAAGCGTGCTTTCTCGCGTAGCTGTAACATGCAAGACTCGCTTCAATCTGTCTCAGGCACTACTTCTACAAGTGCAAGCATGTATTTCTCTCTTTTGAAGCCTCAGTGATGGGGGGAAATAATACTCTCTGATGTCAACTACTCCAAAACATGAGATTTTCTACAGGCAACAATGTATGCAATGAATTCAAACAGATTTCCTTTGCTTTCTTCGTAGGCCATGCATTATGCATCCATACATCTTCATCAAGCACAGATTCATATGCTCGGGATACATGTTTTTCGGTAATTTGAACAAGAGCATCTATCGTATTCTGAATCAATAAATTCTGACTTTCAGCCGTCGTATTTTTTTCTTGCTAAGCCTCCACATTTGTACTCACACCATCTTGCAAAGAGAACTCATGCTTCGGATTTTCAGCATCTAAAAAAGTTGGAAGTATAATGAAGCAGCCAAGTGGGTCTCTAAGCTATTTCCCCTCTTCCTTCTCCTCGAAAATACATGTAGGAGCTAGCTAGAGAGAGAGGGATGGCTACCTAGCAAGCTTTCACATAAAAAGCTTGGAAAGAACACACCATTGATTCATACTTTAATGACTTTACGGGTGAGAGAGTTAGAGGTGAAGCAACGAGAACTCTTCGAATCTTCATCAACAAACAAACATTTTCAAGAAAGTGAGAGTGTGAGCGTGAAAGGTAGATGAAAAAACAGGAGAGAGAGAGAGAGAGAGGCATGCGTTTTGCTAGGCAAAGAAGAAAAAAGGAAAATAAAAATAATTAACTACTATATCTTCAATTTATAAAAAAAAATATTACTAAATTGAAGTGGAACTGAAAGGAAAGGAAAGGAAAGGAAGGATAGACAAGAGATAGGATTTGGGTTTTGGGTTTTGGTTCGAGAGTATATCTTGGAAAATGACACGAGAGAAAAACAGGGGAAATTGTTTTGACCACCTTCAACAGCACTGATGACTCGCAAGCACACGAATGGAGAGACGTACTATTTCAAAAATGCCATCAATAATCACCACGCTAACAGTTCGCTAATCAAGCAGAAACGAAACTATTTACAGCAATGGCTCAGGAGGCACGCTAGGCTTCTCGATAACAGAAGTTTTTAACTCACAACGAGTACAAGATCTAAGAGCAAAAGGTAAAAACAACGGCATACAAATATTATATGACAGCTTAACTAGCTAATAAAAGACAGAAGACGATGCATTTAAATCGTCAGCTAGAAAAAGAATAAATACAAAAACACGCAGTCCAGTCAAACTACACACCCACAAAGGAGAGCATCAACAATGGACCAGACTTGCACAGCTGAGAGAATAGCAGAAGACTTGGGCATCCAAATCTTGGACGACAAAATATTTAAAATCCATATCATGAGGAACTCATTACACATTGGTATTCCACAATGATAAATAGCCGCTGCTTAATATGCACAGATAACAGGTAATGTACAGGCAAGCACTCGAGTCCTTGTTTTGTAAATGTACCAAGAAAAGAAAATATTGGAAACCAAGATTTCAAAACCATTGTCTAAGATAATCTAAAATGCCAACCCGAAGAAATTCTTAAAACAAAAGGCCATTTTGAAAGCAATTTCAAGCAACAATTCTATAATGGCTGGAACAAACAAGGCAAAAATATTTTAGATCATACTTAATATTTAAACACGCATCAACATACTAAATAAAACTACTGTCAACAGTGAAGCATCAGATCAGAATCCAGCAAACATAATAAAAAACAAAACTCAACTGAAATACTTCTATTATATCTAGAAGCCCCCAGTCATGAAGATAAATATCCAGGATTCTCAAGAAAGTCTTGCATTCACAAATAAAAGTATTTCTAATGACAACTGCCAATCAATCCAAAAAGGTATTTAACTACTAAAAGCACCAGAGGACTTGGGCATTCTGCAAGGAGCTTCTAATCAAACAAGCTGAATCCCATGTCTTCATCCTCACTTTCCTCCTTAACCTCTTCCTGCAAAATACAACCAGCAAATCACCAGAGTCAGAGAGCTCAAGAGCTGAAAACAACCACCACCCAATTCAACAACAAATACGACGCGTTTCTTTCTTCTTACCTTCTTCTTCTCCTCAACAACAGGAGCAGCAGCAGCAGGAGCACCACCAGCTGGGGCAGCAACAGCAACAGCAGCACCGCCACCAGAGCCAACATTCAAGATGAGATCCTCAATGTTGCGCTTCTCAAGAAGCTTAGCAAACAAGCTTGGCCAGAAAGATTCAATTTGCACATTGGCTGCTTTAACCAATTCTGCAATCTTCTCTGCCTAAAAACATTAGTTAAAGAATCCGAGAAAATACACAGATCCGCTTGAAATCCTAAAAATAACTTTAATATGTTACAACAACGGAATAAAAACTTTAAAAAGAAATCGCAAATCCTATAAAACATATGAACGAAAGAACTGAGAAGCAGAGCAACGATAATACAATCTATCTAGGGTTCGAAGGATACAGTGATGGCGATGTTATCATCGTAGAGAATAGCAGCAGCGTACGTGCAGGCAAGCTCGCTAGTAGACATCTTTCTTTAACCATTAAAAAAAAATCAAAGAAAAAATAAGAAATCAGTAGACAAAGTTTCTGCAATCAACGATTTAAACGCAAAAAGAAAAAAAAAATAGAACGATTGCATCCAGTTATCTATAAATAAACAGTGTCCGGAAGAAAAGTGTGTTTACCTTGTGGAAATAAGATCTGAGGCTGGTTGCTTCTAATCTCTGGCTGCGCTGCTGCAACACAAAATAATCTCTAGGGTTTGGAAACGAGAGGGAGAGGGGGGTTTTAAAGGCTGTGAAGCTTGGGCTCTAGTGGTTTAAGGGGTTCAGCGTTACCTTACGAAGGCGAGGCCCATTATGTGATTCTTATAATGGTAAGCTAAATTTCCATCTCATATATTTAGACATGTTACCTTTTGACCCCTGTAGTTTAGACTTGTTCAGAACCAACCCTCATCATGTTTCCTAGAAGCGCCACGTTGCTGTTGGCAAGTGAATTAATTTTTAAAATCCTAATACTCTTTTGTTGAATATTATCATTTAAGAGAAAAGGATGACATAAAAGACATGTAAAAAGTAAGGGAAAAGGAGGGGGGAAATTGAGAATGGCTAGTATAAAATAAGAAATAACGAGAATAGAGGGGTGATTTTCAGTAATTAAAAATTGCTACATTAATAGAAATTATTTTAAACTTTGAGTGAAATTGAGATTTTTTTTTTAACTTTAATTTCTTGATTTGAGTACCATGAAACTTTTTTTTTAGAAATATTTCATGATACTCAAGTAAAAAAAAAAATCAAAGGTTAAGTTCAATTTGATCTAAAGTCCAAAATAAATTGAGGTAATTTAAACTTTAAAAAAAAATAATTAAAATTACAAGCAATCCTTCATAAGAGATAATTTTAGATCTCCAGATTAATTAATAGTTAGCGTGATATCAGTTTTTTTAAAAAAAAATTGTGATTGTGGTTGTTTTTCAAAGTATTTTTAACTTAAAAATATATCAAAATAATATTTTTTTTTATTTTTAAAAAATTATTTTTAACATCAGCACATCAAAATTATTTGAAAACATCAAAAAAATATTAATGTGATATAAAAAATAATAATAAATTTTCAATTTTTTTTTAAAAAGCTGACCTAATATATTTTTTATTCAAATAATTATATATTATTAATGATTTATGTATTATCGTGCACCTTACTTTTTATTTATTATCAGATATTTATATCGTATATAGTAAAATATTAAAATATTAGTTTTGCTTCCACGAGCCTTCCGACATAATTCCAAAACAACTAAAACAAAAGATAAATTCATTATGGTTATAGACATATTTTATCATTCACTTTTTTTTACGACTCCTCCCGGCTCCCAGTTTAAAAATGTCTTTTTTTTCATGTTAATGGATGAGTTTTTGTTTTTTTTTTTTTCCTGTTAATGCTATACGTGTCAATGATAATCGAATAATTTATTATTAATAAGATTTTTTTTGTATTTTTTTTTCTTCTTTTAAAATTACATGTTGGTTCTCTTTCTTCTTAATATTTCAACTTCAATCCTTACTTTTTTTTATTTTTATTTTTATGTTTAATCATTTTGTAAAAGTTTTATTTATTTTTAATTTTATCCTTCAATCCTATTTTTTCATACATTATTTCTTTTTCAATTTGATCTTTATTTTTTTGGTTTTTTTATTTTTTTCCGTAACTCTTTTGTAAAAGTTTTATTAATTTTTAATTTCATCTTTCAATCTAAATTTATGGTGTATTACTTTTTTTTCAATTTGTTACTTGTTATTGATTTTTTTTCTCTTTTATTAAAGTTATTTTTCTTTTCTATTTCACCATCTGATAAAAAAATTTGTAGTTGCCCTCTGACTTATTTTTTATTTCTATTTTTATTCTTATTTTTTTATTGCTATTTTTTTTAGTCCTTTTATGTGATCACTTTTTTTCCTTGATTCTATCCTCTAGCATTTCATTTATTGGGGATTAGGTTTCGTGGTTTTTTCATTTGTATTGCTTCTGGTATAATGACCCTGGTCATGGATTTGAAAAGTTAACGGGGATTGATATTTTTTTTTGGCTTATTTTCTTTTCCAATTTCATCGTTTGCCATTAGTTTTTTTAGAAAAAAATCAGCTTTGTGGTTTTCTTTTATTTTTTTTATTGAATTATCATAACCTCATAATCTATGATACAGGTTTGGCAGGTTAACCTAAGTTGTCTCACCTCTTATTGTCCAGGTTACATATCTATCATGTTAATTTAGGTTCACTCGATCAGGTTTTTTTATTCTTATTTTACTCAATTTCATCCTTTTACATTTAATTAGTTAAAAAAATAAAAATCACCATTTTTCTACTTTTAGAAAAGGTTTTTTCACAAGTTATTGTGATTTCTTTTTTTGTCCGTTTACTATTATTAGTTTTTTTTTCATCTGATTAGAATAAAACCAGCTTCTTTGAACAATCAAATCTAAATTATTAAGTTTTTGTTTTTTTTTAAAATACGCGTACAGTACCTAAATATCATTTTTAATAGAAATAAAATTCAAGTGGACTTGTGGCATAGCACATGCACACTCTAATTACACTCTATACTAAAAAGCATGTTCCTTCACTATTTACCTAGATACAAATCATTATGAATTGAAACAATATAATGATGGAGTTGTTCTTGCCAAAAAAATTTACTAAACATGTAGTGGAGGTGGGATTGTGTTTTCCATGAGATGCATTTGGTATTGAAATGATGATTAAGAATAAAATGGTCGGTTGGGATTTTGTTGGGGCATGGTAAGGCTGTCAATGGGGCATGACAAAACTGTCTAACCTTGGCATCGGGGCATGGCATGGCTGTCATACACTAGACGTCCGGGTCAAGCAAGACAGCCAAACCCTAGGCTTTGGGATCTAGGGTCTGGACCCAGGATTTTTGGATTTACAGACTCACGCGCCTGGGTATGTTGACCCCGCAGGGGTTACAAACTCAGATGCCTGAGTTTGATTTTTAAGAGGAGTTGAAAGCTTTTGAGTCCGGCGTTACAGCTAGATCCACCACTTGAATTAGATATGTTTAGTATTATTATTTGAATTATAAATATTATTATACAATCTAAGCAAAAATAATGTACATTAACCAGGAAGATGTAGTTGAAACAAGTACTCTACAAATCCTGCCTTCTAGATTTTTAAAACAAACAAAACAGACGGAACAAACCTTAAACATCTTGCTCGGGATTTGGATAAAAAATTCAGAATGACCTAAGATTATAAATAAAATGAAATTTACTCTACTTTGTTTTTTTTTTTAAATGATACAAGGTACATCACTTATTCCGGCTGGAATAAAAAGGAATTGACAACCTTGACTACACAAACACACCTTATTCTACAACCTTTTTTACCCATGGTTACTAAACAATACAAATTAAAGTATAATATTTAATTTTCTAAACTAAATAAAAAAATAACCAAGGAAAATTAATTTCCCTTCAAACCTCCTGCATCACTACTCAAACTCTAATTTGTGAAGAGAGACGGAGAACATCAACGTGGACATCTAATAGGACAAACTTCATGTATGATAGTTGCTCTTACATGCGCTATGAACTGATAAGCTGATTAAATGTCTCACAGCTAACATCTACAGCAACCATATTACAACAAACAGAAGTTACCAAGGAGCTCCACACATAAAGTGCTGGTAGCTTATCCTGGCTGACCATCTCCTCTAGCCATATAACAGCTTCATATTGCCTGCCCATGGAGGAAAGACCCCTTATAAGGATATTGTAGGTATCAGCTGGTGGCCAATATGATTTAATTAACATCTCTTCCAAAACCTTACTTGCTTCAACGAACCTACCATCTCGACACAGCCCATCCACTAAAATGCCGTAAGTTTCCTGATTGGCAACACAACCCACCTGCTTAGCCATCCTTTTCAAATAACTAGCAGCGATTGCTGAATTCCCTGCATCACATAAGCCTTTCAATAAGACATTATACAATCTTACATTTGGAACACTATTTCTCTCTACCATCTCCCTTTCAATTACATTAATGGCTTCACCACTCCTACCTTGTCTACACAATGCAGTGACCTTCGCTTCATAAGTCCTAAGTGATGGCCTATAGCCTCTCTCTTGAGTTTCATCTAGCACTTTATCAGCCTGACCAGTCTTGCCTTCACAGTAAAGATCAACAGCCATCGCTGTATAACTAGCCAAACTGGGAACTCCGCCTCTGATTAGAGCTTCATTAATCAAAAGCTTTGTGGCTTCTATATCTTCACAATTATTGCACTGACTAAGATCAAGACGGTGGCGGTATCGCTTAGGTGCCTTCAGCCCCTTCCTTAATATCTTACCAAGGATTTCCAAAGCTTCTTCAACCTGCCCATTATCACATAGAGCATCCAAAAGGGTTCTATATACTACGATATCCTCTCCGCTTCCCTTTTGAGAGATCCTCCAAAACATTGAGTATAACAAATGTGTGGCCTCATTTAGCCTTCCATCTTCACACAACCCCCTCATAAGAATTCGATAACTATCCCTATTCGGATAGCAACCCTGATAATCCATCTCTTGGAAGACTTGCAATGCAAGGTCAGAGCGATTACGTTGACAAAGAACATCCAATAGCAGGTTTAAGGCACGAATGCGAGATTTCACTTCCCACCCACATGAGTTCTCCAAGAAAAAACGGTGAGCTGTTTCAAGTTTTGATTCCTTCACCAATATTTGCAAAAGGGTATTGAAAGATTCAGTCCAATTTACACAGTTGAATTTTGGAATATTCTTGAAGAGTGAGACAGCTTCACTTATATGGCCTGCACTCGCATAGGTCTTGATTGCAGTAACAAAGACTGAATCTTTGCACTCACAGGAATCATCGCGCATCTGATCAATAACCTCTTTCATCTCAGCAATTCGGTCTGAGTTTCCAAGGATGCTGATCATGGTGGCATACACAGGACCATTGTGGTGATAGCTGGGGTATTTGTCTTTTGCATCCTTGAAAATCTGCAACGCCGTTAATGGATTTTTCTGGCTCCTCAAAATTTGAGAGAGTTGTGTTGGTGTTAGAAGCCTAGGCCACCTTATACTCATGGCAACATAAGCATTTAGTCAATAGCTAGAGCACAGTGGAACACTTTTTATTAACAACCCTGCTTGACATTGAAAAAAAAAAGTTATAGCAGAAGAAAAAGAAATGCAAACAAAGGAACCAAGTCTTTGAGGTCTAAAATGATTATCTTCAGAAGAACAGAAATAACATTTTTTTACCAGAAAAAAAAATGCGATCGTCTTACTTATTTGACCCGCAATTTCAATGAGAACTTCAAATCTATTTAACGATAGGCAAAAACTAACATGGGTGCTTTAATTAAAATTAAACATCAGCTGAAAGCTATGAAGGAAGCCGATGAGACCTTTTTTTTCTTTGTTCTATCCGATGAAGGCATGACATAACATATGATCGAGCTGAAATTATCTCAAATAAATTCTATATTATAACCAAGAATAATGCATAACCTGTTTAATTTATGCAGAAATAAAGAATTATTGTAGCATTTATGAATCAATACAACAGAATAAAAGACTAATGCATTAGTCTTGGTTATAATATAGAAGGTAAGTGAGAAATCAGAATAAACCAACCTTAGGTGCAGACTCGCTGGTGTTGCTGGCTTGCTGCCGGCAGGTCTGCTGCTAGCTGGAGATTGAAGAAGACTGAAGAAAGCAAGAGGGATATAGAAAGAGAAGGGAAGATTCGGCTGGAGAGGTAAGTAAGAAACCTAGTTTTTCTTCAAAAAAAATATAGGTGGGTTATAAATGTAATTTTCATAAAATTTAAGGTTATGGGTCGGGTTTAGACAGGGTTTCGGGTCGAGGACAGAGCAGTCGCGATACCCTACCCAAACCTGATTTTTTCACTTCAAATATTATCCAACCCGAGCTAACAAAAAAAAAAAATCATTCCGGTAAATTCAGGTCGGTCTTCACGGGTGAAACGGTCATCAAAACTAGAGGGAAATATTGTTTTATTATGAAGGGAAAGACGTCGTTTTTGGCCGTCATCACAGTCAACAATAGGAGGCGGTAAACCGCCATTGAAGTAGATAGAGAGTTTCATTGACCAGGCATCAGGTGCTCTCTCTCTCTCTCGTAGATTTTTTTTTTCAACAAGTTAATTCCATGTGTTTAGATTTGCGTTATAGGAGTTCTTTTGAACAAGTTCATATGTTTAGATTTGCAGGGCAGTTTTTCTTGTTTCCTGGCTGTTGAGGAACCATGTTGTGTTGTGTTTTTTGACCATTGCATAATATGCTTGTCATGTAAAAGTTGGTATGTTTGGTTTCTTTGGAAGAAATAGATTTTTGGATATTTCTGCTTGAAAACATCCATTCAGCTTAGGTTTCTGTTGCATAGGTTTCTAATTGTTTTGTTCGTGTCTGATTGCTGCATCTTGTACCAGATACTCTAGGAAGCTCAAAGGTTAAGGAGTTCGAGAGACCCATGAGACAGCTGCATTGTCTACTTACTGTAATATGCTTGATATAGACAGTTTTAGTGAACTTTCTTTTAGCATAACATAATTTTCCTGTTTTGAATTAACCAAGTTTCCTTTAATTTCACTTTTTTACTAAGAACTTGATGCAACCATGAAATGACTGCCTTTCTAGGAAGCATAGCCTCTTGCTTTGCACTTCCTGAGGGTTAGTTGCTCTGCCTACAGACTATGCTCTGGGTGCTACCATATGTTCTTCTGTATGATAATTTCTGTAGTATTGCATGTCAAACAATAGAAAAATTTGATCAGAGACAATCGTTCGTTTTATTTTGGCTGTTGTATTAGGAAGGAAACTGTTTGAGCTTGGACAGTAGTATTTCAAGAAGCTTGGTTACTCGTTCCTGGATTTATACACAAATGCCAAATTTTTAAGTGAGTCCGCAGCTTTTATTGAATCTATCTGCTATGAATAGAGATGGCGTGTACCTTGTAAATTTGGGGAATATTTGAGATCCGAAAAAGATTCATTTTGTGGCAATTATACAGATGAAAGAAGCTTTGTCATTGTATGAATGTCCAGATTTCAAGTGATCTAATGGATTTCTTCTTCCCCTTTATTTCGGGGCAACATCTACTCGAATTTTTGGGTAGAATCTTGAGCATAGAGACGATAAGATGTATACTAATAGTGTGTACTACCCTTTAACTTCCACTGTCATCAAACCTAAGGTATGCTTCCACAATATTTTTCTATAACATTTAATGTTATTAAATTTCATCTTGCTAACAGGTCAATATGGTGATTCACAGTCAGGTTTTAAATTAAACTAAATGAGAGTTGAGTTAGTCGATCTAATCAAAATTTGTTTTTTTTTAAATTAATTTAAGTTAACTCATTCAATCCATGACTCGGGCTTTATATTAGGTCATGAATACACCTGTTTTAATAACTTTGTTAAACATTAGTCCTGCTAGTTGGCAATGACGAGGTCAAGATGTGCTGTTGAAAACTACGCGAGAATGCTTCCCTACCACAATTTAAAATCATTTATTTGCATCGTGAAGTTTGAAAAAAATGTTAGACGTATAGCCATGTGAAGCAGAAGTGATAGAATCTTTTCTGGTATGCTAGCCTAATTGTGTTCTTGAAACAGCTTATAGATGCGCTGGTATTCTTCTTCCAGCAAGAACATGTCTACAACTCATGTTGCTTTATTGTATGCCATTATCGATTTCAATCTTGCATCGTATCATGACCTTCTCTGTTTGAGATGAGTTACGGAAAACTCAGTGCACTGCCAGAGAGGTAAACTCGGTGATTGAGTAGCTAGAGCTTGCAGGTTGTTTGGGTACACAACTCACCTGATGCTTTGTACAAAAAACTTGTAAAAGATTTCCCTGGTAACCTTTCGCGGATTTATTCTGCCTTTGCATTAGAACCAAGTTGCTATGAGAATTGGAATCCATGTTTAGGCGAAAATCATCTTCAACTGGTAAGCTAGGCAGCAGGTTTTGTAATTTTCTAATTCTCCAGAAACTAACAAAAACCTCGTTGGAGACCATGTGGTGAGGAGAAAAGTAAGAACCTATCTTCATTAGCCATTGACCATGTACGCATTATCCATATCAATAATATTAGTTTAGATTCGTCTCATCATCATTTGTTTAGCAGAAACTTCTTCACCCACTTCCACATAGAATTCCAACTGCCACAGCCATGTGATGCAAACCCGCATGCCCGACTTTGGAACAGAAAAGGTACCAACACCCATTTGACTCCCCTTTGCGAGATCCCCTTGGATTCCAAACACACACCCCAAAAGATGTGATAATGCAAAAGAAGGGATTTGAATAAGAAAAGAAATGCCGGATGAAAGCAAAAGATGAAATGTAAAGGAGATGATTATCTGTAAACAGAAAAATATAAGGTGACAGAGACACCATCTTCTTTCCCCCGACTAATGTTCTGATCCTATTATAAAAAAGCAGTCAATCATGAATAATGAAGAAACAAAAAATAAAATAAAAATTACAAGTTAATGACTGAGCTATCCATAGCCCAACTTTCTTGTTGACCAATATGGGCTCAAAGATATAAAACCAATCTTTGAACCCTGATTGCTGCCAAATATAAACAAGAGTAAGTCATCGGATGCTCTCTGCCTCCGAGACATCATAATCTGCTGATTAGTATCTGAGGTAGAATCCAATGCCAATATTGGATTCCACCTTATGCTAATACATGAAATGAATATGATTTCTTTTCCTAGTTAACGCTAACAACTGCTTGAGACTCCCTAGTGTCCTAGACGGAACATGTGTGATGATGAAGTTGATAATGTCGGGGGCTTGAAAAATTGAAAGAGAGTTAGTGGAGTGAGCTTTTGTATCTCAAATGCCTGTTTCCATGAAATGAACAATCTGATGCTGAATTTTTGGATTCTTCTGATGTTATGCTAACTGATGATCATGCATAACCCTCCTTTTGAATCAGTGACATGAAACAATGTTTTCCTTATTCCTTCTTCCCCATTATGTTTTTCCTGGTCTGCGATTTGTGGATGTTGTCAGTCCTGTGAGAAGACAACGAACTTTCCATACTTATTATTTGGTTGGTGAGTTTTGTTCAGTAGCTGTTCCAGAGGCTTGCAAAACACCTGTTCCTGCTCCCACCACCCCTGTATTTGCTGTTGGTGCTACTGCTGCTGTTGTAGTAGTTGTCATAGTCATTGTGGCTGCACCTGTTGCAGGTTACATTCAAATAATCCTGTCATTGGCCTTATGTTAAGTAAACTAGCATCAAATGGATAAATTTGATTCATGAACAAGTCAGGGAAATTATTAGAATGATCACCTGCAGTTGTAGTCGCCATTGCTACAGAAGATGGAAGTGATAAGATTCCTGTAGAGCCAAACTGCTGAGGTAAATAAGGGTACTGTACCATTTGGGGATATTGAATTCCAAAACCGTGTGCTTGGCTACTCTGTGCATACGGAGTGTAAAATGGGTAGAAATTGTGTTGGAACATCCCTGGTGTTCCTGATGCCCCTCCAGTGGTATAGTAAGGTGAGAATTGCTGACCTCCATAAACACCATAATAGCCCTGCAAACAATGCCATAAGACTCTGGTCAAACAACGCAGATGAAATTGGTTGTACAAGACATCAGCTATACAAGTATATCACGTCAATACAAACCAAGGGATACATGGCATCCTGTGAATATCCAGTGTACCTGTGAGATGACAGGAGGAGGAAAAGGTAGAATATGATAAGATAATGAATACAGAAAATTGAAAGCATATTAAAGGAGAGTGAAATTGAAGAAAACATTCCCTGGTGACTTTTATTTGTTACTGTTTACTTACCCATAAGCTGAATAAGGAAATGAGTATTGACCAGTGGGTTGATGGGTGTATGGAGCTGCGGATCCAGGATAAGTAGGTGAAGCCACTACTCCATGTACTGGTCTAAACCGCCCTGTGCCTGCGATTTCATTTTTTTTTCCTTAAGTAAATACTTTAATCCTCTTGTTCAGTGAATACAGATCTACATTTCAGTTAGCAAGCGGACGAATAGAGTAATTATAAGCTTGTTACAGCTATCTTGCCACGGTTTTTAAAGACAATATCAACATGGAGTGGGTTCAAAAATTGGAATCTTAACATGTTTTAAGAATGAAAGACAAAAGGGCATTTGCCCCATTTTTTGCGTTGTTTCATGGAGCAATGTTGGTTGAATATTCAAGGGGTAGTTAACTTTTGCATAGAAAGTGGATATATACATACACACACACACACACACACACATACATTGAGATGAGCAAAGTATTCTAAAAAATATCTGGGAAGGAATGGAAAGGAGATGACAGAGAAGAGAGAAATGGACCGTGTTGAGGGGTTGGTGGTCGCGTCTTTTGTGCACCAAGTGATGCAAGATTGCAGTTTGCCCTCCTTCCATCGATCACCGGAGATGGGTTTTGACAAGCTCTCATGGCTGCATCTGGATCCTTAAATGTAACCTAAAGAAACAAGAACAAAGACCCACTTTTTACCGAATCATGCAGTGAGAGGAAGACAGGGAAATATACCCCTCGCAAAAAGGGAAAGAAAAAGGAAGGATAAAAAAACAAATAATGGGCTTACAAAGCCATATCCCTTGGATCTCCCTGTATTCTTATCTGTGATAACAACAGCCTCCAGGATCTCTCCAAACTGTTCAAAATAACGCCTCATGGTGTCTCTCTGTGTCTCCCAGGCCAAACCACCAACAAAGATTTTGGTAAAAGTCGTGTCATTGTACTGCCCTGAATTGCCACCACCCACCATCTGAAATTGCCTTTGTTGAGCCATGATGATATACAATATTGCACACCAAAAGGAACAAAATACAAAGAACAAGGCCCAGAAAAAACAAGAAAAAAAAAAAGGGGAATGTTAACGGAAGAACCACCCTTCAGCCGGAACAAAAATCAGTAAAAGACCCCCCAAGAGAGACCAAATATAGAGAGAAATACGAAAAGACGGTAAATAAAGCCAGAAAGAGCCGTTTGTTTTGGTGATGATCACATCAATCAACAAAACAAGCACTCTTTCTTTTCTACACACACCAAACACTCGTGTGCCTGTCTATCTATCTATATCTCTGTCTGTTTTTCTTCCTCTTGTTCTTGTTCTTCTAGTTGTTGTCTTTCTAATGCTTTAACTGCCACTTTTTCACAACCACAACTCCTCAGATTCCTCAACAACGATACCCGTAACGAGAAAATCATTACTGTTAAGGGGAGAGAGAATAACAGGAGAAGAGAAAAGAAAGAAACCCTACAATAAATAATAAGTACTATATTTATATTTATATACCCGAAAATAAATATATAGCATACATAGCACAAGAGAAGGAGAGATGATAAAATTAAGAAGGGAAAAGGAGAAGACAAAAAAGCCGCTAGTGGACACCCACGACAATAGTAGGCAAGGTTGTCCAATGAAATCCTAAGAACCAACCTTTTTTTTTCTTTTTTTTTTTCCTGTATCAGCCACTTTCTCTCTCTAATATTATGGGAAGACTACAAACCAGTCCTATCCTATACAGCAATAAGCCCTCAACCCTCAGTGATACTATTTCATGAGAAAAAACGACAGCGTGACATGGCAAGAACATTATAAGATACTGGATTGGTGGGAAACACCGTCTCCTGCAATGTTAATTCATGATCTGCAAGAACATTATGTTTTTCTTCTAGAAATGACCATGCAAGATGCAAGAAATGTGTGATGTACATGTCATTCCGAAATGATCTATGAATCGACTAATAATTCGTTTACCGATAGTTCTATTTATCATTTTATTGTGAAAGAATAGATTGGCCTGTTTGGCCATAAACATCTTCATATTCTGATGAGTAGAGCTCTGCAATAAATTTGAGTAAATACTTGAAAATTTTTCTTTTCTCAATCTTGATTCGCGTAGAAATTTAGGAATTATAACTCTACTTTGCACATTTTTATGTATTTATTTAAACACACAAAAACAAGTCGGGTAATATATTATTTTATTTTGGGAGTTGGAATATTTTTTTTTAAAAAAAAAACTCCTTTTAGAAACTTCCGTTCAAGCTATTAGATGTAGAGAATTTTATGAATAAAAGAATCATGAAGTTGCATTTTGTAAGGCACTCACATTCTGATTGGAAAAGCTATAGCTGGCCATAACTTTTAAAAAACTGCAAATTATAACTCCTGGAAATGATACATGGAATAAGCTGTGACATTAGTTTTTAAAGCCACCGCCATAACTAAAATTACACTCATAGTCAAATTAATGATCCCTAAATGAACACTCAAAATTAACAAAAAAAATTAAACCCTTACAAAGGCAATGCACTAAGCTTTGGGGATAATATTGTTTTTTCATCATGATGCAATTATTATTTTTAAATTGTATAGGATTAGATTAATAATTTTGTTTTGTTTTGTAAAGTAAAATTAGTAATTTAATACTAAAATACCATAATCTAATATCTATTACTCTAGGATATTTTTGCATTTTTAATTTCTTATAATAATATAATTATTTTGATGTCTTTAAAGACAAAATCAATTGAACTCTCATATAAGGGTTTTTTCCGTTATTTTACATTATTTTTTTAGTTGAAATTTTCAAGGTACGTAGAAGTATTGTTGTAAATTACATTTCTTAAATATAATTAAAAAAACATGGTGGAGCGTGCATGACATACACCAGCGTGTGAATAGCCCCCGCACCATTCAAGTGGCGCGTCAAGGGTAATCCGCCGATCAAACGCCGCTATATAGGGCAACATTTGGAAGGTATCAAAGTCTTAAACCAAATAAGACGGCGCGTGGGTCAATATTCATAGTGATTTCGTGTTAGCAGCTATTTTTTTCCCTCCCTTCTCTCTCTCCCCTTACCTAGATTTCCTCACCAACTTTTTAAAAATTCAAGAACAACCCTTTAATTTATCGATTCTTCAAATTTGATCTTTTTTTATTGTGATTTTTTTTATCTTGAATAATTTATTGGAATAGCCCACTTTATTTTGATTGCCTTTATTTTTTGAATCATTTTTTCAATTGATTTTTTTTTATGATTTCACCATCATTTTCTTTTTTTTTCCTTTCAAATTTAATCTCTCTTCTTTTGATTGTCAATTTTTTAGTCTTGACAAGTTTTTTTTTTTAATCTTGAATGATTTTATTTTATTATTTCACCCTGCTTTGTTTTTTTTTCCTGTGAGATTTAATCTCTATTTTTTTTATTGTTAATTTTTTTGCTTTAAAAAGTTTTTAAAATTTATATTCTTAAATTGGCTCATAATAAATTTCTTGATTGAAGCCGGATCCAGGGTTTCATGGGTTCTGAGTTTTTAAAATTTGACCGGGTTTGTTATTTTTTCTTATTTTTATCCTTTTTTTTTGTTATCTTTTTGCATTTTGATTTTATTGGTACAAACTACAAATGTTTTTCAATTTTATCTTCTATGATTTTTTAATCTTTCAAATTTATTACTCATTCTTTTAATTGCTATTATTTTATTTGGTATTATTTTTTTAAAAAAATCAAATTTCATCCTCTTTAATTGTTTTTCTTTTAAATTTTATCATGGTTCTTTTTGTTGCCTTTTCATGTTTTCATATTAATAAATTTTCAATAATTTCACCATTTAAAATTAAATTGATTGGCAATTAAACTTTTTAATTATTAAATTAAATAAAATTTAATTAAATAACATGGAAGAAAGGGTTATTTATAATTTATAATTAAAACTATTTAATTAGTCATTGTAGTATAAAAGTTAATTAGATGATGCCTTAATCATTATTTTGCTTGTGCAATTCATGTGGTGAATATATTAATTACTATTTTTTAATATTATTTTTTGAAAAATAATTATATTTTATTAATTTCAATACATGTTTAGCTATTAATTTGGTTGTACATGTATATTAGGTTGTATATTTTGTTATAATTATTTTTTAAGAAAAAACAAAAATAAATCTTGATAAGCAATTTAAATATCTAATGAAAAAAAAACTTTTTTGTCTTTATATATTCACATTTTTTCTTATATGTCATATTTGTTTTTATGATATTGTTCCTCGAATCACCAAAAAGAAAAATTTATTTTTAAAAAAACTAAAACATAAAACTTATTTAGAAGTTTTATTTGTTTTCAACTTCAAATATTTTTTTTAATTTATTACTCATTCTTTTAATTTTTTTTGGTTTTTATTAAATTTATTTTTCTTTTTAATTTCACAATTCAATTAAAAATTTGTTTGTATTTCTTATTTCAATTTTGATCCTCATTCATTTGGTTATTGTTTTGTCCTTTTATTAAATTGATTTTTTTTTCAATCTCACCCTTCGATAAAAGATAAAATTTATTTTTTATTTTAATTTTGATCCTTATTATTTTTATTTTTTTAATCCTTTTGTATAATTAAAATTCTTTTTGGAATTGGATTTTATGACTTTTTCAAATAAGATGCTTCCGGTTTAGTGATCTGAGCCACGAGTTTGAAAAGTTAACATATGTTGACATTTTTTTTAATGGGCTTTGTGATTTTTTTTTCTATTTTGTTATCTAAATCTCCTGATTTAGGTTGTAGGTTTGCCTGTATAATCCAGGTTGACTTGACATTAATTACCAGGTTACAGACTTGTCATGTTAACTCGAGTTGACTCAAATGAATTGTTTTAGGTCTTTTTTTTACCCAAACTTATCCTTTCATGTTTAAAGAGTTATGAATTAAGCTATATCATTTTTTCTTTTTGAAAAAAAATATTTTTTCCATTTTATATTGATCTGTTTTTTTTTTTTTAATTTGATCCATTTATTGCATTGTTTATTTTTCTTATTAGCTGATTAAAACAGAAATAAATTATTTAACCCAATCAAGTTTATCACCTAAATTTTAGATTTTCCTCCCTTCTTTTTTAAAAGCATTTGCAGCGCTTGAATATTATTTTTATGGAAAAAAATCGAGCATACAGCTACGCGCGAGTCCAAAACTAGTTAAATGCTATTTGCGCAAGATGGTAGGATTTTCTAATATAATTGTTTTTGGATTAATTACTACTAAAAAAACCTTCTTTAGTTTACCTTTTTTTTTGTTTTTTGCTCCTGTTATTTCGAAAATCACATTTTACAGTATGAAGTTTATATATTCATAATAGTTTACATTCTCAAGTTGATATAAAAAAAAAATCAACAAAAAAATATCAAATTATTTATAAAATAGTTATTATATTTTATTTAATGAATAAAAAATATTTACAATAATAATATTACAACTTTTATATTAAACTGAAAAAACCATACCATCATTAGCTAACTTCTTCTTCTTCGTCTTCTTCTTTTCTTTCATTATTTTTTTTCCAATCTCTAACAAGCCCGCAATAAATAATTGAAACCATTAATTTCTCTTATTGTTTCTACAAGAACTCCTCTCCCTTCCTTGTTGGCAAGAAACCCAGCCAACCACAGTGACAGTTCCTGGTGTAGGGCCGAAGAAACCCAGCTGAGCTTAAACAGTTTTATAAGGATAATAAATATTATGGTAATTTGAGAAATAAATCTTCTAATTTGAAGTTTCTTTGTTATGTTTGAAGTATTGGTTTTGTGGGTTTTAGGTTTAGATTTCCATTGTGCAGGCTGGTGATGATCCACAAAAGCACACACTCATACTCTCCTCCTCCAACCTTCCACCACCACTACGGAAACCACCAGTCTTCTCTCCGCTACCTCCTTTTTTATAATTACCTTCGTATTTAAATTTAAATATAACACTACGATTTCCACTGAAAAAGACACATAAGCATTGATTTTCCTTGGGCCAACATAATGTCATCTATAACAGAGCTTCAAGCTCCATCCATGGTCTAAATTGCCTAGCTATTTCCAGGAAACACTGCAAAAGCCTAACAATTATCTTCGTCTATTTCTTCAGCTTCCTTAATCAATTATTTATTTTCAACTAGTTTCACCATGATGGTTTATCTGGTGCTAACAAGAAACTTCACAATTTTTTTACCAATCGTTGTGATCGCAGAGAAAATATGGTGATAGCATGTGATTCTCATGCCTAACTTGGGTTTCTTTAATGGAAATGTAGAGGGATTAATCATTAATGGAGAGGCGCCGAGCAACTTTCGGGACAAATAAGAAAATACTCGGAGGGCTTGGGACTGAATCGTCACTATATAGTGATGTTCGGGACTGATTTGTAGTAAGGTTCGATAATACTATACATATCGATATCCGACACTTATTTGTCGGGTGGGTCAGCATAAACATCTGCTTTGCTGTCCTCAACCTTCCATCCTCACCCTCTTAGTGATGCAGTACAAGTTGGCCGACGGTATACCGGAGGTCCGTAATTTTTTTCAGCCTTCTGCCCAGAGACCGAAAGCAACAAAAAAAAATTATGAAATTTAATTTTAAAAAAATCAAATATTAAAAAATATAATTAAAAAAATTAAAATGAAAATAAAAATAAAAAATAAATTAGAGAGCAATTATAAAATTTTAATTGAAGGATTAAATTAAAAAGAAAAATAACTTTAACAAAAAAATAAAAAAACCAAAAAGAATTAGAATCAAATTGAAACAAAATAATACATCATAAACTTGGATGGAATGATGAAATCAAAAGCTTTTATAAAAGGATAAAGGAAAAAAATCAGAAATCCAAATAATAAAGACAAAATTGAAAAACAATAATACATGAAAAATTCAAATTAAAGGACTAAGTTGAAAACAAATAAAACTCTTACAAAAAGGTCAAGAATAAAAATTAAAAATCAAAAGATTAATAATTGAAATTGAAATATCAACAACAAAAAAGACCAGCTTATGATTTTCGAGGGAGGAGAAAAAAAAAAGAACGATCGACCAACACTAAATCGTCTCACCTTTGCCGACACATGCCACACTAGGAGGAAGAGGACGTGACGACACTTTTAATCACATAGTGGAAAGATATTTTTTGCCATCAAGAGATGTTACATGTGCATCTAAAATGCGCGAGTGTCTCTTATAGACAAATAATCTTTTTAATTTAATTAATATTTAATCTTTGTTAGAAAACCAAAATGGCCTAAATGGAAAGACCAAAAGATCCTTGTATGCATGTGTTAATTGTTTTTATTCATGAGATAAACTTGTTATTTTATTGTACTTTTAAAACTAAAAAGATAAAAACACCCATATTATATAGTTTTAAAAATTATAACTAGGATGGTAATTAAGTTATTTTATTACATAAAAAAATAAAAAGATAATTATACTCTCAAACAATTATTTAATACCTAATGGAATGTGAAAAAAAAAACCTTAAACACCAATGCCATTGCTTTTTTTTTTTCTTCAGAAGAGCCAGCCTATAATAATAATGAATAGTGAATAGCTTGTGCAATGAAAATGCTTTAAACTTTAGATATTTTTTATTTTATTTTATTATTATGTTCTGTTTGAGGCAATTATGTTTAAGACAATGTTATTTTTGTATAAAAATTATGAAAGCAAAATCTTTAATTGGTTAAATTGGAGATCATCCAAGTCTAATAGGTAATCTAAATTATAAATTTACTCATTAATTTCAAAATAATTTTTTAAAAAATTCTGATAGAAAGTTAAATTCTAAGTCAACGGATTATCATCAACCCACCATGTTCGAGACATGATACGTCGACCATCCTTCCTCCCAACCAGTTTAATTGGTTGATTTGGTCCCACACTCTCTGCAGCCTTTCTGGCACAACCTTCTAAATTCTTGAGAAAAATAATAAAAAAAAATAGTGATTGTTGCATCAAGACACTAATTACTACATTAATTAATGAGAGCACCGCTTGTCTTTTTCCTTAAAGACCATCCATCGTCTTTGAATATTTTCGTAATTAAAGTTAGATTTTTTAATAAGAAAAAAAACATAAGTATATGTACACGTGTAGTGATGCGCGCGCACATACACTATATTTTCGTAATTGAAGTTAGTATTTCTTCTTCTTTTTTCCTTTTCATCCTTTTTTGTCTCCAATAAATTAAGATCTTACTATTAGATGTTTATTTGATTTTTTTGCTTAAGATATTTATTTTTTATTCTCATCTTTTTTATATAGATTTTTGTATTGCAATGAAATTTAAACAAATTGTTAATTAATCAATTTTGAAATTCTTTATATAAAAAAGAGAGTATAAAGTAAGAGATTAATATAGAAAAATTATCATTATTATTAAAAGACGCAACCAGTGACGTTAATTATAATTGTATTTGCATTGCTAAAAAATATGGTTCAATTATTATATCTAATTTATTTTTATTTTTTAAAATTATTTTTAAAAATTTTATTTTTTTTAATATTTTCTAATCATTTTAATATGATGATGTTAAAAATAATTTTTTTAAAATAAAAAAATATTATTTTAATATATATTTTTTAAAAAATAATTACTGTTACATTTCCAATCAACCCTAAATACTTTGCTTTTTTATTTTGAGAAAAGGGTCCCCTCTTATTTATGGTTTTGGACCCCAAATCTATGATTTAATCCATTAAGTGTATATATCTAACTAGCTATAGTTAATTTTAGTATTAGTATCTCACTTCAGATATGTTATAACTAGTTCGATGGCTATAAACATGTTGCCGGTCAGACTAAATTTTTTCTAGTATGAAAAGAAAAATGTTTAGTTAATGCTAGTGCTTTTTTTAAAAAGTAAAAATAATTTAAGATTTAGATAATTAAAAGAAACCGCACACGATACCAGAGCAACAATTCAGAAACATGCTTATATTTAATCAATTTATTTCATTTAATTAAAAAAAACTCCTTTTAAAAAAGCTAAATTTGATAAGGATGAAAATACCTCGAGATAACCCGTTATATTTTCAAAATCATTGAAAACTTCCATCGAAAGCATAAAAAAAGGATCAATTTTTAATTAAATAAATGTTGAATGATAAAAATAAAAAATATTAAAAAACAACAAAAAAACAACAAACTCGAGCTAATCTTTCAAACCCGTAATCTGTAAAATCTTGAACCTAAACTCAATCAAGAAACTCAATATCCAATCAATTTAATGTTGAGGGATGAAATCAAGAAAAAATATTAATTTTAAAATTTTTTAAAGGTGAAAAAATATAAAAAAGCGAGGATCAAATTTGATAAAAAAAAAACTCAAGGTGGATAAAATTGTAAAAAAAAATTTAATTTTAAAAAACATCTCAAATAAAAACAAATAGCAATTAAAAGAATGAAGACCAAATCTGATAGATGAAAAAATTTAAAGGGATGAAATTGAAAAAATAATTAAAATTTATAAATTATTCAAAATAAAACAAAGAGTAATAAAAAAACAAAGAAAAATTTAAAGGAAAAACAAACTAGAGAGATGTTTTGAAAATTTAGAGGGTTGGTAGGAAAATAAAAAAGAAAAAAGAAAAAAGAAAAAAACCACTAACATCAAACTATAAACTTGTCAATGACCTAGGCTATCTAAGTATGACTAAGACGATTCAGACAACGTCTCGAAAGCCTATGTCTAGTCACAGGATGGCACTGCCCAAAATGCATGGATATTATTCAATGTATTGCCCACTTTTTTCTTTTTTTTAAACAGTTTTTATCTTTAGCAAATGATCAAATTACCCTTGAGAGAACTTAAGAATTACAAAAAAAGAAACAAACTAAAAAGAAAAAGAAACCCTTAAACTGAAACTTTTTTTTTTCGAGGGTAATAAAATCATTTTAATATACTAAAGCAAATATAAGGTCTAAAAAGACCTTGAATGTTAGTTTATTTTTTTTAAGCCAAGGTCAAATAAGTAAATCTATTGTACCAAAAAAGACAATGTCCTAATTAATTAGCTAATAACCACTAAATCACGTGGGAAATGATAAAATACCCCCATCAACCAGGCCATTGCTTCTTGGAATGAGGGGTAAAATGGTAAAAATATTACTTCAATCCGCAATGTTCCGTGTCCTATAAAACAATGTTTCATTGATATTTCTTAGATTTGTTTTTTAATATTTAAAGCAAGGCAAAACATTATCTTTCTCGTAAGCGTCTCTTGAATATTCAACATAAAAAAATAAGGGCATTCATTTGTTAAATAACATATCAACTTAAAAGTTTGAATTTTAACATTTCTTTAAAAAATAATTTTATATTAATCTTTAACATGTCTCTTGAATGATAGTTTTCAATCTTAAAACTTGTAGATATCCACTATTTTCTTGCATTTAATTTTATTAATTTAATTAGTTAGAATGAATGTGATGAGATATAAACTCATGACCGTTTGATTATTATAATATTATATCTAAATAAAAAATGCAATAAATTTCAAAAATAATTTTATATTATTCTCTAGTAAACAAATTTAATAAGCTTGAACATATTGATTTCTTGAGAAATCCCCATACTTTCCTCCTCATCAACAACAAAAACATCTTTTATCTTGTCGATGCTATGTTAATAAAATACAAATTAAATTCCCCATACTCCCTCGATTTTTTTTTTTTTTGCCAAAAACTTTCATCCTCTCATCCATTTCCTATCGATTCCTTCACCATGCATCATGTTTTATTCCTTCTCTATTAATGACGTCGTCTTCAAGCAGTATAATTCTGGTGTGATTGGTGAAGTTTGAACATTTGCACAAACTCACGTGATGTTGAATTTGTCTTATCTTTACAATCATATGGGATATCCAGTTCACGGCATTTCTTTCTGGTGTTCTTTCTCAAAATTTGTCAAGGATCTGCATATATATAGTTATGATAACGATGGTGATGATGTTAAAAGAGGCAGGACAGTATAATTGATAATATCGATAATTAAATTCTATTATCATATGTGTTTTTGGCATAATCTTGTTTGTAGATTGTCAAAGAGTCGGTAGATGGTGGTAGTGAAATATCTCAATATCACTAAGAAAATATTAAAAATTAAAAAAAGAAAAATTAGAATTGATAAAAAAAAATATCAAAGAAAAGAAACAAATTTCCAAAACAACTACGTGATAAGAAAAGATTTTGTACAGTACTATTCATAATAAGTGATGGCACCGACAAGCGTATACAGATCAAAGTCATGTTATACTTAGATTTTTTTCTAAATATATCAAAATAAATAAAAAGTAAAATAAAATAAATTATAAAACTCAATTTTTAATCGATTTATTATCAAAGGATAAAATAAAAAATAATATTTTTTTAAAATAAAAATTAAACTCACTAAACCTGCGAACAAACCCATGAACTTTCTAAAATTTAATAACACATGATAATTAAAAATAAATGATCATATAATCAAGTTCTATTAAAAAAAAAGTACCCCCTAAACCTGTAAACTGAGACAACTAAGGTTAGTTCGCCAAACTCGCAAATTGAGTCATTGACTCTACAAAGCTTGATAACCTATTTTTTTTAAATCATTTTTATTTAACTAAACTTTGTTTTAAAAATAGATCATATTGCGTTGCTAGGATTTTTTTTCTTATACTAGCCAGATGCTAAAATATTTTTTTAATACCATGATAACCATAAAAAAGATAAATTAAAATAAATCATCAACTCTAAATTCTCATGAACTCATAATATAACAACTAAGTTTTTAAAAAAATCAATAACAAAAAAAAGAGGGTCAAAATGCAAAAAAAAAAATAAAATATTGTGGATTACTATTGTAATCCACAGTGCTAATGGGTGTGGGGAAACAATTTTTCCCCCACACCTTTTATTTTTATAATAGTACATTCTCACGTGTTCCGTTGTGGGTCGAACTATTCTTTTTTTTTTTTAAATTTAAAAAATATTAAGAGTATGGAGATTTTTTGATAGTATCATTAAATTCAATCAAGTGGTTCGATCATGAAACCTGGCAACATGACTCCTTGCCTAGCTCGAGTTTACAATTAAACTGTGTGGGAGCTGATCCAAAATGAATCAATCAATTTAATGGGTCTAAGAACAACTTGGATGATCTGTAAAAATATGATATAACTTTTAAAAAAACTTTAAGACGACATTTATTTTTTAAAATATTAAGACGATGCCAGATTGGATCGATCTCAATCACTTTATGACCTAGGTCATGAATTTCAATGGGTTTAATAACTTTGTTGTTTCTGTAAATTATTTTTATGAGATTCGAAGTACCCGACGATTTTAGTCACTGATAAAAATAGATACTTGTAAAATCAAGCACCGACTCTAAAAAAAAAACATTTATTTGAGATCATGATAACTTTATAGAAAATAGACAAAAAATAAACCATGAATTTCATTTCCCAACCAATTCAATATTGAAGAAGAGTGAAAAAATTAAATAAAATAAAGGACCAAATACTAAAAAAAAAACATACAAGGTTTGATAGGTAAACTCACCGAACTTGTGAATTGGGTAACCCGGGTAAACACTTCAAACTCGCAAACTGGATAATGGATTTCATTAGGATTAATAACTTATTTTGTTTCTAAACTATTATTTATTTAAGTATATGATAACAAAAATAGATGATCACAAAATTGAGCGTCAAACTATATAAAACGAAACAAAATAAATTATGAAACTCAATTCTCAATCAGCCAAATATCAAAGGATGAAATAAAAAAAATAAATTAAAAAAAAAAAAGTTAAATTCACCAAACCCACAAACAAACCCATGGACTTTCTAAAATTTAATAACATGTTTTTGCCGAAACTATTTTTTTTAACTATATGATAAAAAAAAAGTAGATGATCATATAATCAAATTCAATTAGAAAAAAAAGTCCCCCGCTAAACCCGCAAACCAGGGCAACTAGGACTACCTCGCCAAACTCGTAAATCGGGTCATTAACTCTACAAAGTTTAATAACATAGTTTTTTTTCAAAATTATTTTTTTTATTTAACTAAACTTCTTTTTAAAAATAGACCATATTGCGATGCTGAGATATTTTTTTGATACCAACCTAATGTTGAGATGTTTTTTTGATACCACGATAACCATATAAAAGGTAAATTAAAATAAATTATCAACTCTAAATCCAAATAAACATATAATATAAGGACAAAAAAAAAACCTATAACTAAAGAAAAAAGAGAGTCAAAATACCAAAAAGAAAAACACGGTATGAATTACTATTGTAATCCACAATTGGTAATGGGTTTGGGAAACAATATCTTCCCCATATCTTTTAGCTTTATACTTAATATATGCCTTTGATTTTACATTTATATGTTGCTTAGAAAAAAAATCCATGTGAGTATGAAATTGAAATTTATGCAAATAGTTTTTGTTATTATAAAAAATGAACCTGGATGGAATTTAAATAGAGAGAAAAAAAAACTGAAAATACATATTAACATAAAAGAACAAAAATTATGACTGAAAATTGTTCATTCTTCCTATTAAAAATAAATAAATCTAACTTGTTCTCCAAGATATATTAAAGTGTAGATTGGAATAGTCATTTTACCTCCTCATTCCAAAAGCAATGGCATAGGTGTTTATTTTAATTTTCTATATGACCCATTGGTCATTAGCAAATTAATTAGGGCAAATCATTTTTTTTTTATCGTTTCTTGATGCAATAAATTTACTTATTTAACCCTAGCTTAAAAAAATAAATTAGTATTCAAGGGCTTTTTAGACTTTTTATTTGTTTTTAATATAGTAAAATAACTTTATTATCCTTGGAAACAAAAAAAGAGGCTTGGGTTTAGGGTTTTTATTTTTATTTTTTCAGTTTGGTTTTTTTGTAGTTCTCAAGTTCTTTTAGGGGCAATTTGGTAATTTTCTAAAGATGATAATTATTAAGAAAAGTTGGCAATGCGTGAATAGTATCCGTGCATTTTCAGACAATACATGAAGTGATGTCTGGTGGCTAGATGCTGACTTCTAGTATAGCACTTGAATTCTCTCAGCAACCCTTAACACCCGGGCGGCATGTGTCTCCTTCTCGATTTTTATGTTGGCCCTTCAATTACTCTTTGTTTTATTTGGATAATTTATAAAATCTACTTTATCTCAATTTCACCTATTTAATTTTTTTATTTGTTAGACTTAATCCTTATTTTTTATTGTTTTTTTAATCTAAGATGGTTTTTAAAATTGAATTTCTTTTACAATTTCATCTTCGAGTTTTTTTTCCTATCAAATTTGATTATTATTTTTTTTATTGTTATTTTTTTGCCTTGAAAAGTTTTTAAAATTAATATCTTTCTTGATTTCATCCCTCAACATTAAATTAGTTGAGAATTGAGATTCTTAATTGAGTTAAGGTCCGGAATTTAATGGATTATAGATTTGAGAGATTAGCCCGAGTTTGCATGTTTTTTTTTTAAAGTTTTTTTCATCATTTTACATTTATTTAATTTGAGATTGAGTTTTTTTTTCTTTTTATAGGATTTTTCAGTGATATTAAAAATGACACAAGTTATTTCAGATTTTATTCTCGGTCTTCATTAAATTTAACTTTTTTAAAAGGATTTTTATATAATAAAATTAAATTAATTAATAAAATATAAATATGAGATGATAGATTTATGATATTGTTTTTGGTTTTTTTTTTTTATCAAAACAACGCAAACAATGTCTGTCAATTACCTAAGTTTTAGATTATTCTTTGTTCTTTAAAAAATCTAGTGACGACTGAACATATATATATATATATATATATAAAGAAAAAAATGGCCCGATTGTCAGTGTAATGCGGCCATGTAGCTAGTAAAATCTAGAAATGGAATTTACCCATTTTAAAATCAATCAATCTATAAAGGAAAAAGGGAAGGGTAAATTGGATCTCCACTGGACATAAATAATTCTCTGAAACAGAAACAGAATCAGAATCATGACGGTCGCTTCCACTCAAACGTTTTTGCTTTGGACTGTCGAACAGATCGGTCAAACCTGACTTTCTATTTTTTTTATTCTTAATATTTCCAACTTGTAATTTCAAGAATAGTTTTTATTTTAACTTATCCTTTTCATATTTTATCTATCCCTTCTGCAGAATTCAACCACTTTCATGACGGCTCTGTTGGCGGCTGCAAAGGCTGGGCATTGAGAGGATTGTATTTGTCATTTGTGCTGCCTATTCGCCGTCCACTACCGTAGGGGAGGTGGAAAAAGAGTTCAATCTTTCATAAAGAGTTGATAATGACAGCATATCCAAATCTCGTTTTAGATAAGCTTATGAAATATAATTCATATGATTTTTTTCTCATACTAAAATAATAAAATTAGTTTTAAGTTGGTGAATTTAGTTCATCCTATTTCAAAATAATATAATTATCACATATCGTTAAATATGTTCATACCATGAATCTTAGTGAATGGTATTTTGAATTCAATTTCTTTTTCATTCAATAATACAATTTTAATCGCATAATTGTATAGACAAATTCAATAATTCGTGGAAGATTTATTACCCGGAAACTATATTTATCTAATAATTTCTATAAATGTTGTTCAATATTTTAGCATTTATGCACCTGGGAATGAATTTTAAAAATAATTTCATATATATGTTTGTAGATTTAGTAAAAAAAACTAGAAGAAATAAAAAAAAAAGCCCTCTTCCATATGTTATAGGATCATCATCCTCTTTTGTCCCCTAAAACATAACATATTTATTTAATCCAGATCTTTCAAAATAAATTCTTGAGTTGATGCCATGATAAATATTGTATAAAACAATAGCCAATATTATATAAATAACTTGGCTTCTAAAGCATGTATAAGAAACAAATGTATAATTTTAATAAGCTAAAGTTTGATAAATTTTTTTGTAACAATTATAAGAAAAGCTTTGAAAATAAATATTCCCAACTAAGCAAGATTATTTTAAAATGTTACCTTATTAATATGCATCATACCATATTAATCTTATTCAAACAAATAGCATATTAATATAAATTTGTATAAGAAAATTAAATAATTACCATACCTTTCAAGATTGCAAATATACAAATATAAACTATACAAATAACTAGCAAAGATTATATTACATGCATCAATTTAAAAAGCATGAAAATAAACAACGAGATAAAATTTAAACCTAACCTTAAAATCAAGTTACTAATATACTCTTTAAAAATTAATCTAGTTTTCATATAACTACCTAAATAAAGTCTTAAGATTGTTGTCAAAATTATTAGATAATTAGAATATTAAAAAAGTGAGCATATTTGTTTTGTTTATAATCATAAAAAAAATATAAAAACTTAGTAATCTTGTAATCAAACAATTCTAGCATGCATACTAAGCAAATATATACACTTCCATGAAATGTAGGAATACAAACTTAGAATGCACACTAAATATGTATAGAAATTATACTAAAACAAAACTAATTTAATTTTTATTATTGTAAATGATTAATTTTTATCCTTAAAACTTTATTTCTCCTCACTTGGTGTAAAAGGACCAATTTTAATAAGTCTCTAAGGATTCCAATAATTTCTTTTTTATGTGCACTCTTAAATAAGGTTTAATGAACTAAAAATATCTCTCTACAAAGACCAAACCAAAACTCTGGATTATGAGGAAAAAAAAATAAAAAAATATAACTTAAAAAACCAAAAGAGTTAAGCTGAAAAATTAAGTGAAAAATGAAGTGAAGAAGAGTGTTAAATTCTATAGAAAAATCTATAAAAAATAGTGAAAAAAAAACTAACCTAAAAAAATTGACAAACAAAAAAAAAATATATAAATAACTTGACTTCTCAAAGCATGTGTAAAATCAAACAAAATTTTAACAAACTAAATATGTATCAGAATTTTTATAACTAGCACAAAAAAATTTCAACAAAGCAAGATTATAAAAACACATGTTATGAAAGTTTGAGATCAAAAAGTTATCAAATTAACATGCATCACGTCAAAATAAACTTGTTTAATTTAAACAAAAAAGCACGAACACATCATTCATGATGAAAGAAATATATAAACTAAATAAAAAAACATACAAGTAGGAGAAAATTATGTGGTAGACATTAACAAGTTCTTATTGTTTATGTGGTAGACATTAACAAGTTCTTATTGTTCAGTTCATAAGCAACTAGATATATAAAATTTAAATTATAACATATATAAAATTCATAATATCCTCTTTAACTATTTATCTAATTATCACAAAAAATTATAAAATAAACAATTATAAACTATTAAAGACTTAAGATTATTTTTCAAAATATACTAGATGATTAAACAAGTGATCAATTATGTTTAGTTTATAACATACAAACTTATAAGAATAAGACAACTTGCAATCATAACAAAAAGAGCTAGCATGCTTATCAAGCAAATATATAAACTTCCATAAATGATTGAAATATAATCTTAGCATGCCAACTAATTATTCATATAAATTATACTTACAAGTATGAGTTTAAACTCAAAACCTACTTTGCTTAGATCTCTATAAGCTTGGGTGTCATTTGGATTCAATTTTAACTTCTCATATTTCCACTATATAAAAAACAAGGAAAGCTTGTTTCTTTTTCTATATGAGATAGAAGTTCTTAGAGTTAACTAAGGATTTTTTGAGATCAATTTCTTATATATCAACAATTTATTTAAATCTTGTTAATGTTTCATCTTAAAGAGTTTATGTTGGAGATTGGATTTCAACAAAGTTTTAACCTTAAAAATAATTGGACTACATTTTTATTTTGGCCTTAAATATATCCGTTAACCTTGATTTTAAACAAAATTTCAACACTATCTAGTACAATTAACGGTTGTTCTAAAGTTAACCATATCAACATTTTTTTAGAGCTGACATCAATCTTTTTTTTTCTATTTGGTAACAAAATTTATTGCAAGCTTAAAAATTATAACATATAATATGGATTATTAGATATAGTTGATTAATATAGTTTGATTTATTTGAATATCTAGTTAATGTGTATTTAAGTAAACAAATTTAGGCTCCATTTGGCCATATTATGCTTATAAATTAAGAACTTTTTACCCAACATTTTAAAGTAGATGTGTTTGATAAAAAACTTACTTTCAAAAAAGATAAAGCAGGAAAAACAGATAAAAAGTTGATTATTAGAAAAACATATTTTCCCCCACCTCCCTTATAATAAGCTAAAGAAGATTTTTTTAGATTATATTTAATGGATACATTAAGGGACACATATTAGATTTTGTCATATATATTTTGTTTATTTATATTTTTAGTAACATTTTTAAAAATCTCTTACATGAGAACCCTTATAATCTCATGCTTTAGATCTAAAGACATTTGTTTTGAATGACATTAATTTTGAAAGCATTCAAATAAATACCTTTAAATCCAATATTAGTAAAGATATACTATAATTGTTCATAAAATTAAGATAAATGCCACTAAAAATATATAATAATGACAATTATGATATGTTATTGTAATTATACCCATCATAGCATTTATTTTAGTAGTTTTTTAAACATATGTTATTAATATATTTTTAATTAAAAAAATACTTTTAAAAAATATATTATATCACGTTAACAAATCCATACTGAATAATCCCATTGAAATAATTCACAGCTACACCTATCATTGGGGACAAAATATGACTCAAAATTACGGAAGAAACAGATATAAACATGTATACCTAATTATGTCTCGTACACGTGAAATTGAAATAACATCGTAAAAAGTGTTATTTATCAAAGACAGGAATAGGATCGAGGAAAGACTCCCCTCCGGTGTTTACATCATCCTGTTTAATTTGAATTACGGTAGTTATTATTTTTTAAAATTTATTTTTATATTAATACATTAAAATAATTTAAAAAATAAAATAAAATTTAAGTTAAAGAAAATAAAAAATAAAAAATTTTATTAAAAAAAACCCTTTTAAAATACAAAAACAAACTTGATCTTAAAAAAAACCTTTTTCCTTTGCTTTTATTTTAGATTTTTTTCAAACTGGCTTAAACAAATATCAGTGACTTTAATCATTGAATTGGTGGAGTCGTTGCTTTTGTTAATAATATATTGCGCAATGGTGTAATAATTACTAATATCAAAATTAAGGATTAATGCGCCTTCATGGTGTCTTAAGCTTTTGGGAACATCATGTTTGTAGTAACATTCTTATGACCTCCTTTTTGTTGATCATCGATCTTGCTCATCGTCACATGATTGACCAAGGACTCTTTCGAGACGTCAATAGTAAGATCGAGCAAGATGGAAATCTGCTTACTGTCGTGGATTTGAATTTATTGATGATTGCTCCCTCAAAATGGTCAGACCTGGGCACTGATTGCTCCCCTCTGTGCCATTGAATTTCAATTTTCTCAGGTATCACGGGCATAAAGACTATAATTATTATTTGATTTGTTTTATGTCGACTCTTGGAACCAATATAAACCAACTTTTATATATATATATATATATATATATATATATATATATATATATATAGTGTTTAATATAAACTGTGGGCATTCCGAACATAATATACGTTGTTAGTAGAAAATCAATGAGTAAATATATAAGAGGGAATGCATGCATTCATCTTTATGTCCATGAAAACGTGTACAAAAGTGGGGTAAGAATTAAAGTGCGAGAGAGGATAGCTTAGGGACAGGGAAGCCAAGCTGAGGAAATAGCGAAAGGCTGAGACATAAAGAAAAGCATGAGAAAACGTGGAAGGCGTCGTGTGATAATCCACTTGAAGACTGCAAAATCATGCCAGGCAGGCACAGTCGGAAGGAGCACATGCCCTTGCCAGTGCTTTCCATTTACCTCCTCGCTAGAGTATTTATTTACATAATATTACTGGTAGGTCTTGTTTTCTAGTGGGCATGGTCAATTTCTACGCCATTGATTCTACTTTTGAAGCTCTCAAACAATCCAAGGGTTCGACGACAAGGACCGCATTCTCTGGTGTGAGAGACGGCCTGTGTGAAATATATATGGGTGGTCGGCCCTGCACATGATCAGTCAATGGAGAGGCTTTTTACAGTAACGTGGCCAGATATGTTTCCTTGGATTTGCATTATCCATTATATTCAGTTTTATGGAAACTTAGTCCCAGCTCCTGGTTGTCCAGCAATGTCTGCCATGCTCGTGCTCCCATATGGTAGCATGGCATCTCCTTTTAGCTTTTTTGTGTCCTTCAGATAATGAAGGCTTCTAAAGGGAAAGCTTCCAGGATCGAAGTAATTCGGGTGGGATACAAAAAGAATAAATAATAATAAAAAATGGGGACCTCAAGCATTTGCTAAATGCGCTGCCAGTTCTCACAGCTGTTAACTGCAATTATGAAAGATTGAAAAAAGAAAAAAATGTCACAGGGTTGGACACACCATTTTTTTTAAAAAAAAAATTCGACAAAATTATTTACACCATTTTTTAAAGGATTCCGATAAGAAAAGAACATGTGATTTATTTCTGGTAATTTTATAATTCCATAACAATGTGACATTTTGTTATTCAAAAAATCCCTGTAAGTGCCATTGTACGGCAAGAAGATGAAAAAAGAATTGGAAGAAAGTTCAATTATGACTTACGACGAACACATATCTGCAGAATCCCGGATGAGGAAAAAGGCGAAATAAATAAAAAAGCTGTATCTTTTAATTATGGGAAATTGAAAGAATATATGATCTTTATAAAGAAAATGGTTATGCTATGGTTCATATTGCAACTAATATCCCGTTTAGAAACGCGGGGCAATCCGTATTTTTAAAAAAATTTAAATTTATTTTTTTATTAAAAATTTATTTTTTTATATGTTTTGAATCGTTTTTTTACGTTGATCTCAAAAATAATTTTTTAAAAATAAAAAATATTATTTTAATACATTTCAGCATGAAAAACATTTTGAAAAACAACCACCTTCTCAGTCAAACTCTAAATTAATCTCTCCCAAACATACTCCAAATTAATCTTGAGGACCAAACGGGGAATTACAGGAAGGTGCAAGGCTTGTTATAGGAATCAGTTTCGTTTTGTATTTTTTTTTCCTACTACGTACGGGGATGGTGTTTTTACCCGCCCATGTAAAATCCAGCGAGGATGATATAATACAACAAATATTTACTCACATTCTTAAGAAGAAAAAGGTAAAAAGACAAAGGAAAAATAAAACAACAACAATGAATTCAGTTGTTGAATTAAAACACGCTTATCGGTTGGAAATATTCAAATATGAATTCAATTAGCAACTAGACTTCTTGCCCCATGTATTGAAATGGGATAAAAAAAAAAAAAACTATCCAGTCATGACAAACCTATAACTACGTTAATTAGAGCTGAGCTAAACTGGAATATCTTGTCAAACTTATGATCCAGATCATATGATTGGAATAACCCAATAAAAAAAATAAAAAGAGTTATAAAGCTTTTTTTTAATAAAAAAAACTCATATAAACTTTTCAAACGTGTGACCTGAGATCCAAAGCAACCACTCTCGAAAAACAATGAAATTCAATTCTCAATCAATTAAATACTGAAAGATAAAATAAAAAAAAAACTTCAATGATACAAAAAGATTTAAGAAAATAGAAATTAAAAGAATGAAGATCCAAATTAAAATACAAAATAAATTGTATATTTAATTGAAGGGTGAAATTTAAAATAAAAATAAATTTAGTAAAATGGCAAAACTTTTTTTGTAGAAAGAATGATGATCAAAATTGACATATAAAATAAAACAATTATAATTAAAGGGTCAAATTGAAAAGAACAATAACTTTTACAAAAGAGCAAAGAAAAAAATTACAAACCAAAACAATGAGGACCAAATTAGAAAATTCAATACCATCAATTTTGAATTGAAGGGTAGAATTGAAAACTACTAAAACTTTTACAGAAAGGCAAAAAAAATATATTAGAAATTCAAAAAATAAAGACCACATTGGAGAATATAATATTATTGTAAATTGAAATTAAATGATGAAATTGAAAACAAATAAAACTTCTATAAAAAGATCAAGATAAAAAAATAGAAATCAAAAAAATAAAGATTGAAGTTGAAATATCAATAAGTAAGAGGGCCAAACTACAATATTTTAGGGAGAAGAGAGAGAGAGAGAGAGAAGAATGGAAAAAAGAAAAGAAACGCCCGTAAAAGACACGTGCTGCACCAACATGAAGAGAACATAATAGCTTTTCCAACTATACGACGAAGAGGGCATTTTTTAATGTTAGGAGGTGCTGCACGCACCCCCACCTTTTTGTTTTTTTTTCTAGCCAAATACATAATTGTCCCTAACATGACTTTATAAGTATAAAAAATAATTGTGAAAAAACAAAAACGCCCCTTAACCTCAGACTTAATGTTTTTGATTTTAAGAGTATTTTTATCGTTTTACTATGCATTTTAATTTTTTTTTTATATTTGTGAAAATACCAAATTGCTCCTTGTCTTAAATTATAATAACAAAAAATCATTGTGAAAATATAAAAATACCTATTGATGACAAGTTCATATTTTTTTGCTTCTAAAGGTAGTTTGATTGTTTCACCGTGCAAATAAAATAAAAAAAATACTTATTTGTCCCCACTCTATTTGGTAATGAAAAATGGGTCATGTATAAAGACTTCAATGCCCTTGTAAGCACGAGTTAAGTTTTTGGGTGTAGGGGTGAAAATGCCATTACTCTATTCTAATGAACAATGCCAAATGAATCTAGAGCTACAATAATTTTTCAAGGCTAATTAGGTTTTTTTTTTAATTATTGTCAATAATGCACACCCTAAGGTCAGGTCAATGTCATAAAATATTATATTTTTTACACCATTGTCCATATATTATTGGGTTAGTTAACTGGTTTTATGGTGTTTTTCAAACCAACAATTTAAACTCTCATACATAATGTTAAGAAAAAAAATTCTTATTATTGCAACCAAGAGTCTCACTTATAGACCAAAAAAAGACCTAGACATAAGATAAGCTCCGTGACTCAATTAGTTCACAAGCAAGAACACATAAGCAAGAGGGAGAATCCATACTTTGTCATAAAATATTAGACATTTGTCTCTCCAAAGACTGTGTATCTGCAAAGTCTAACCTATACAACTATGAAGGATTCACACACTCTCGAGAACACATACAAAATATGAGAAACATTGTAGAGTTTGTTACACAAGATAATAATACTATATGTAAAGTTCTTCCAATAACACCTTGTGAATTTACACAAGTATGATACCATAGTCTTTGCAATCTCAGATTTAAACTCATCTCTCTCTTCAACATAAACATTCCAGCTAAAAAAAGCATAACAGATTTCTTCACCATCTCACGGCAAAAAGATGAGAGCATAATGACCTGTCTCCAAATGTTCAACGAAGAGATGCTTAATCTAGAAAACAACTAATTGAGTCTATTGTCATAAAAGCTTTTATTAATGGAGTCTACAACTATTTCTTCTAGTAAAGGTTATATACTTTATTTGACCAAAATTCCCACACCATAAAAAACATGAAAAATTACATTAAGGTGAAAAAAGCCAGTATCAGTAAACAAGGACACCTTTATTTTCAAGCACGAACAAAGTACCTACAATGCCATTAATCTTCCATGAAAGCATCCAAAATGAGCACCAAGGAGCACATCCATGATCGCCTAATATTTCCTGAGCTCATGACTACACTTTCGACCACCACATGGACTGGGGTGCTGACTATTTTATATAAAAAATGAATTTATAGAATATCCATCTCTCATGAAAAGTAACGCAAAGACGAGTAACCCTAATGAGTTCTACCTTTTTCACTGCAATCATGGTCATGATATTAAGTAATGCCATACCTTAGAAAAAATAAAAGTATTGAATGCAAAATTTTACATTTATTAGTAACTCATCTTCGATCTGTTCTACTCTGGTATTTGTCTATAAGTCACAAACTATAATATTTATTCCATTGCCACTTCAATTTATAAATGCAACTTTTAACATTAACAACTTGTACAATAGGGAAAGAAATTATGGAAGATTATAAACACTAAAATTGGAGAATACTAGCTCTTCCATCTAAACTAAGACTTTAATAACTACTTGGATTCTAAATATTCATATCAACTAGGAAATAATTTATTAAAAGCAAAAAAAAATTAACATAACATATTTGATAACAAACTCGTGACAAGGTTGGGTCATGGGCATTGCAAAACCATTTGAAGATTATTCTTCTTCTTTTAAATCCTATTATATGATAGTCCGATACAAACATTTTTGTTGAATCAATTATAAGCATTTCGATCCATTTCACATTAATGAAAAGTAGGGCTAATTGTATGCTCTTGTCAATTTGTATGGTCAATCTGCTGCCCAATCAAAAGCTAGAGAAGAAAGAAATAAGCCCCGATTACAGAGCCCGGGACTGCACAATCGACGATTTGCCCACACCTGGGTCAGCCCAGGCCATGCCATGCGAGGCACCATTTAATTGGAGAAAACCTCATAAGAATCCCATCCCTATAAGGACAAACTAGATTAGGTCCCAAAACTATTTTTTTCTCTAAATTAAATCTTTGGTATGTCGATGAATTCCCAATCAATCAAATCCTTGTTTCGATTAATAAAGCTATAGCCATATAAAACTTATATAATTTTTAATTTTTCCATGCAAAATCATTAAATTCTTCATTAAAGTTTAATTTTATTGCATTCATCAGTTTTTTATATTAAAACTAATGGAAAATTTTGATAGAGAATATATTAATATGCAAGTGACTTCATCAAAGTAGAAAAATAGGTTAAGGTCTCGGTACTCCAGATTGTTTCTATAGATTGGGGGCTTTTTTATGTTTACCGTTTAAATTATTGCTATGAGTATTTAATTTTATTTACACAAGAATTTATTTATTTAAAATAATTAAGGACGTGGGGACTGAATTTCAATATTAGACAAATTCTTAGCCCCTTTTTTCTTACTAGTACGAGGGATTGAATTGCAAGCATTGAAGAAGCTCAACTTTATTTTTTCTAGTCACTCAATTTTTTTTTATTTTTTATCCTTTCACACTAAATTTGTTTGTGAGCTGATTGAATAGTTTGTTTTGGTTGCCTAGATGTAGGATCATGCAATATCAAAGAAAAATTATGGCGCTCAATTAATGCTCGGTTTAGAACAATAAAATTAAATTTTATTGATCTAAAAAAATTAAAGTTTGAGGGACTAGAGTGAACATGAGTGTCAAACTAGTTGACGCGTGCAACTCACACAATAATGTGTGAGGGTAGTCGTTGTGTTCTGGAGTTGCGTGCAATTTTCTCTGATATCAAAATGTTGCTTTCCTTGATAGAGTTGGAAGTTACTCGGGAAGGCCTTTTGCATAAGGTGATGTGTGTTAATAGACGTGATGTGGTGTGGCTAAGGCTTCGACAATCTCTTCTTCTCTCCTCCTCCTTTTCTTCTTCTTTTTTCTCTCCTCGATTTACGAGTTGGTCTCTCTAAACTACAAGGTTTCCTGTCATTTTTTTAGTACAAAATTTGGCTCGATATTTTAATTACCTATTATTCTGTTTTGGATCCTGTTAATTGATTTGTTTTAATTTCATCCTTCAATATTAACCTAGTCGCTGAGTTTTGTGGGTTCCCCTAGGTTTGCTAAGGTTGTTTTTTTTTTCCCTTTCATTAATTAGTTTCTTTTCATCATTCTATATTAAGTTAGTTGAGAACTGACTTCGTAGTTTTTTTCAGTTTGCTTTCTATGAGGTTATCATGGTTTCACGACTCGGGTTGTAGGTGTGGCAAAATAACTCGAGGTGACTTAGATCTTTTATTTTTATTTTTTTAAACTATTTTTTTAGTTTCATCTATTAACATTGGGTTGATTGAGAATTGAGCCTCATATTTTTTCTTCTTCTTATAGGGTTACATTGTTCTCATTGCTCGGGTTGCATGTTTACGGTTTAACCTGGGTTGACTCAGGTCATTTTTATGTTTTTTATTTTATTTTGCCCACCGACATTTTGTTAGTTGGCCTTTTTTTTATTCTTAGAATAACGTCTAAAAATATATTTTAGATATTATTTTATTAAAGTTTTTTTTTGTTATCAAGTAAGATTATAAAGATATTTTTTTATATATTTACAAAATATCTTTTTAATAATATTGACAAGGGGTTTTTTAGGTTATCATTGTCAATTTTTTTGTTTCATTGGATTGATTTATTGCATTACCTAATTTTTTATATATTATATAATTAAATAAAATAATCTTATTGAACTCAGTCTAGTCTTTGACTCGAGTTATGATTTTTTTTTGCTTATTTAAAACATGATAACAACATTGGGTATCTATTTTTTATAGAGGTGTTTAAAAAAACCGATCAACAGAGTAAACTAGAAAAGAATTATCTGACAACACCAAACTGAGAGGAAAAAACCGACTAAACTGATTTAAAAACCATAAAATCCACTTGGTTTGGTTTTGGTATGGTTTGGTTTGTTTCTTCCTATAGAATACTGTTTTGTGCTCTGTAACCTTCACTTATTGGTGCTCTAGGCTTATGCTTCCGAAGTTTGTAGAGAAGAGTATTGATTTGTGGCTCTCTCAGTTGTCAGTGCATTGATTTAGCAGTATTTTATGGTTGTGGGTGCATCATTTAAAGTATAAATTCTAAACTGGACTACCGATTACAGGTCAGTACATTTTATTAATTGCTGGGTTTTTGGTTACCACAGGGTAGAGCCAGTGCACCACATCTGCTATACTTTGCTGCTTAATTCGGGTTGTTGGTTAAGTTTTATCATACACATGTTCAAAAGAATTTTAAAATGATGCCTGCTCAAGATATTGTTGTGTTTCACTGTAATGATTCTTGGATTGATAGAGAAATAGGGCTCAAGTAATTCTTCACAAATTATTTGCAGTGCCTCCAAATTAACTACAGGCAGTGGTAGCGTTCTATCTTCAGTATGCAAATACTGAAAAAATCATTAAACATGGAATATTAGCTATATTGGAAGGCTACATAATCAGTGGATAATGGACTTCTCACCATTATTAATTGAGACATAAATAACACTTACTATTAATATTGGAGAAACTTCTTGGTGCTGGGGCGTATGCATAAGCTATTGCTAGATGACAACAAACAGAAATATGATTTACATTCCAACGAAGCTACAAGATCATACGATGGTGTAAACTAGCTAGCCCATTTTATTTTTCTAGCCATCAAACATATAAAAAATTACAGCGAGCTCCTAAAATTTCAAAATTAATTACCTGAAAGAGAAAAGAAAATGTTATAGACTTTGATAGTTTGCTTCACGCTGAAAGATCAGTGAGCATATAAATAATTGAAAATTTTGGTGCCAGAAGAAAGAGCGAGGGGAACCCTCGTCACTCTTGATTCATTATTCAGAACCACAACTACAAAATTTCTGTAACACATTTCCAAGTTAAGTTTCTCAAAACATATTCATGCAGTGAAAAATATAAATTTAAAAACTTTTTGGGAGTCTCAAATATTTTATTAAACAAATCTAGAGTTATTTAGAGTTTATACAAAGATTTCATGAAGATCAGATGTTCTTTTCGTCCATAAATATTTGTTTCAAGACTGAGTTGTTGCAAACCATAGAGTGTTCAAATATCTGGCCTCTAATGGTAATCCATACCTACCAATAAAAAATCTCTTAAATCTTTTTAGGAGAGAGGGATTGTTGTACCTTAAGTGTTAACTCTTTTCTTTTGTGTTTTTTTACGTGTTTCTGTTTTATACTTTACCCTTAGAAAATAAAAGACGTAATTTTCTATCTATAGGGAAACCTAAAAACCTTATAAAGAATAAAATATTAAATTTCACCTTAAATAATATCACATATATTATTTTAGATTAATTTTAGAAATTTATTCAATCAAGTCCTTACTTGATTATTTATAGGTTTAGAATTGTAATCCCATGTATTGATTAGATTTTAGTCCTTACTTTCTAAAATTCATTTACAATCAAGTCACACTTAATTAATCATTCCATTTTAGTTTCTGACAAATGGTTATATGTGTTTGACTCATTAGGTTCTTAATAAGTTGATCCAAATATAAATTATAATTCTAAATAAAATATGATTAAATAAATTAATGTATTATCAATTCAATAATTAATTTATTTATATTTGAAGATTAACTACAATGTATAACAATCTGTCATGACCTTTCAAATATTATAAAAGTCATAAGTGGTTTTACTTAACCTTCCGGTGACTAGTTTCTTAGTATAATTATTATTTCTTCATCAACAATGTTCTAATTTAGATATTATAGCAAGTAGTGTATTTACTATGTCAAATCATATTTGTTTTTCACATCGTAATCATTGATTTTTTAAATAAGATTTGAAAATTTTTTCGAATCTCATTCTAACTTGTAAAAAAATTTACAATCAATAATATTTATGAACAGATAAAATATTTTTTAATTCACATAAGGTGATGAATCCTCTCTTGATTACTTAAATATTTTTATATAGTTTATGTTATACCTAATATCCCCTCATATGTTACCCTTAATTAAGACAACTTATAGGAGAATAAAAATATAACACTCTCTATATAAAATAACTTAGTGATCTCACATCTAAAAATCACTTACACAACCGTCACGTGAGCCTTTTCACAGACACGAATAATCTCTCTATATGGAATTCTAATGCGAGTTAATTCAATACATAGATAATTTGACAAGCACCTACATATTAGTTCTAGGTATTTTTCATACCTCAATTTATGAGAACAACTTTTTACTTTTATAAAAAAAAATATAATTTGTATCAATTTTAATAAATTTAATTAATATTTCATATTAATAGAATATATTTAAGAATAATTCTTTGATACTGTAACATCAATCTTATAATTATATCACCAGATTACATGCTACACATGACATAGTCAAACTAACAAACACACTACCAGCAAGAGTTATATCCATCTTATTTTGGTAACTTACAAGCCCATTTTACTCTTCCTTGATGGTATATAGATTCCTTGCATATTCCGATGACAGCAAACCTTCATCACCAACGACAACACGAGCACGAAACCTGCCATCTAAGCATTCTTGCAGGATCACGCGACCAAGATCCGAACTTCCTTCGCTCAAATCCGCCAGCGCCATCAACTCTTCTAGTTGCGTTGTAGTCATACGAACCTTGATTCTTAAGCTGCTTGATGTTGGAGTAATGAGGCTGCTTTTAACGATATCTTCGCCATCTTGGTCCATTGGATGCACCGCCAGATACTTTCTGGAAAGCCAATTGCCCATTGCTTTGATCTCGCCTTCTAATCTTAAGTTCCTCCCTTAGAATTGGAGATCTTAATCAGCTTGTGTGTAATAATTGCTGGTGGGAGATTTCTGGTCAAGGTCGTCTTAAATTAATAGTTTTGGCGGCATGGCCCATGAACTTTATGTTACGTCGGTAGCCGTGTTCAGTCATAAAACGACACGTCACATGTGTGGCTCTCGGGTGATCATTAGCTTAGACGACTGAGGTACTTGGATACCGGGGCGGGGAGTGTTTTTTTTAAATGTTTTTTATATAAAAAAAAATATTAAATTAATATTGTTTTTAATTTTTTTTAATTTTTATGTGAAATCTAAAAAAATATTATTTTAATTATTTTTAATTAAAAATAATTTATACCAAATTACTAAATATATATTTCATGTCTAAAAATTAAACTTAAAAGTTACTGCTTCGAAATTTTATTTATTTACTTATTTAGTTAAGAAATCCTGAATTCTATATTAGACATGTAACTTTAAACAAGGATTTTGTTTCTATAATAGATAAATATCTTATATAAAATATACTGTCTAGTTTTTTATATCTTGAAAATTAATATCTTGATAACTTAAGACTTGATCTAGCGTTTATATAGACACCACACAGACTCATTGACGATTGACAACGGGCTGTACATTGTAAAATTAACATCAAGAATGTAAATTGAGATCAATTTTGGTCCAGTAGTCAAGATTCATAATTCAAACAGCGAGGAGACACACACACACACACACACCAACTTTTAACCTTTCTTTAGTCCGTACGTTGTTAAAGTTAAATAATTGAAATGCTGTTAGCAAGTGAATAAAAATATTATCACATCAATCCATGCATCTAAAATCAAACCACCGAGAAAAAGTTTTTGTAGCAATCTAATCTATTCTTTCTAATCAAGGTGGCTGGTGCTTGATATATCAAGGTGGTTGATGGTTGGTACATGTGAAATGTCTCTTTTGGTAGATTCGAGGACTTTAATATGCTTAAGTAAGTATCTTTGTAGAGAGAATGCAATAATATTTTAGAGAGAGTTGCTCTGAATATATGTATGCAATAGATAATAGAGATTATAAACCTGGTTTTCAAAGGATTCATAAAGTATTTATAACTCATGAGTCTTATCCTTTTATTGAGAGAATGAATTGAAAAGTAATTTCTTTTTAATAGTATCAATGAGGAATAAGTATCTCTTACACATTATTAATGAGAGATAAATATCATTAATATTGATGGAAAAGTGATAGGTACTTAGAAGACTTTTATACACCTAAAGGTGTTGAGAGATGAGTATCATTGACTTTAATATTTAATGTTAAGGGTTAAAAAAATAAACAAACAAACAAAATCTTGTGGCCTAATATGAGGCTTGGAAAGATCATTAATTTTATATCCACTTGGGCTTGACATGATATCGAGCCTAGGGATGTTGGGTCCGGTAACTTACTTAACCCATGTTCCAAGGATGTTGGGTTTGGCGGTTCGTCAGACCCACATATATTTAGACTTAACACATAACTGAGTATAAGAATGTTAGGTTTAACAATTGATATATATATATATATATATATATATATATATATGCAATTAACACGTAGCTGATCCCAAAAATATTGGGTCTGGCCTTGTTAGACCCATATATATTTGAGCTGAGCCTAAAGATGTTAGGTTATTACCTTACCTTTTACCTTTTTAATCATATGCTTTTAAGCAAACATTTCAAATATATATTGATCCATTAGTAGCCCCTAAGTCTTTGTGTTTTAAATACACAAAGATTTGAAAGGTTATTAGATTTAATGAAAGACTTTTTATCTTTCTCATGAGATCTTTATGTCCCACATAGAATTGTTAGGATTCTTTATGGTCAGGTGGCTCGTCTTCATTAAAAAAGGTGTCCCTTAAGAAACAAAATGACAATATGCATTCAATAAAGTAACTGAGCAAATTTCTAAAGATCTACGATGACATGAAAGGTCATTCATCCAACGGTCAAAGTGAAAAGTTGTTTATTTTATGACTTAAATTGTTCTTGCTTTCATCTTTTCTTTTACTTTTACTCTCTGTAACTCTTGAAAATCAGTTTTGCTAAAGAATCCTTGAGCCAGTTTTGCCTAACCTGAGAAGAAAAAGCCTTTCTAGGTATTTCCCACCAAAAGTTTCCTTCTTCTTCTTGAACAAAAAAATAGACAAAAATGAGTCAGATCTTCTACCTCCAATGAGGAGTTCAGGTTTCAACTTGAAACTAACAGAAATAGCAGAGAACAGGGGTCCATTAGAATGGGCCCTAGAACTAAGAGGTAGAACCCCAACATCCATCTCTGGTAGGGGGAAATAGTTCTCCCCGTCAAAAAAATTCTTCTATTATTATTACTAAGGAACGTTAAGGGAGAGAAATGTTTCCTCTAACCTACAAGGATGATGCCCCTAGCATATTAGGTACAGAGGATATGGTGTTTATTAATGGTCAACAACTAGGAGAGTATATAACTCAAATGCCTGTCAGGGCTGAGCGTATAAGCCAATCGATTATAGGCTTTGCTCGGTGTCAATTTGAAATTACAACTCTTTTTTGCATGTATGCGTTGGGATATTCCTTCCCTTTCTAAAGATTTATGAGAGAAATTTTTAGATATTACAAGCCGGATCCAAACCAGCTACACCCTAATGGGTGGATAATCTTATCCATATTTGATAAGTTTCCTAGGCTCGTCAGAATCAAGCCTACAATCAATATTTTTAAGATAGGTTACTATTTGGTCACTAGCACCGATGGTGATAATGACATGCATTGATTCTTTACCTTCACCAACAGACCCAGAAGAGCCATGAAAGGAACCTTTCAGAGCAAGCCTAAACATGTTAAGAAATGGAGGGGGAGGTGGTTGATAATAAGGTATATTCCCCAGAGATGAGATACAACGGATCTAGGGTTATTCCTATTATTAAAGGGTACCTCTCCCCAATGTGAATATTAGGCTTGTTCCAAGCTCGGATGAGGAGAAAATGCATGTTGTATTGGCATCGGCATCGACTGGGTATAACATTAATAGAATGGCCAAATGGCATTACCAGGCCATGTTACAAAGTATGTAGCTTTTTCATCCCTTGTTTTTTGTGCATCTGAGTTCATTGCTGAAATTTTTTTTTTTTTGCCCGAGTAATGTCATGAAATCATTCTCAAAACATAGTTTTTATTTAATTTTTATGAGATTTTAAAAAATACTCAATGATTCCAATAATTTAAATTATAGAGTAAAAAAATGTATTTTTCTTTAAAATTCTCTTTTTCTATCCATTTCTTTTTTATTTAATAAAACCATGACTTTGTTATCAACAACACAATTTTTGAATAAAAACTTATAGCAATTAAAAAAAATTCATAAGAATTCAAATTATTTAAATTTAGGATAAAAATGTAGTTCTTTAGCCAAAACTCTATTTTTATTAATTTATTTTGATAAAAAAAAATTAAAACCACATTTTTTCATATAAAAACTATCATCTTATGTGAACTAATTTTTCAAAAAAAAATATAAAAAATCATGTCCCCGTTATTTTTATGTGACCATATGAAAAAATTAAATGATAATTAATCTGAAAATAATATAAAAAATTGAAAATAAGAAAAAAAATATTTTATTTTATTCTTATTAAATATTCATGTGTACTTTTCTAAATAGTATCCCTATTAGTTTCACATATAATTATAAAAATAAGTGCAAATATATAAAAAAAAAATATTTAATTTTATTTTAAAAAATATGACATGATTGAATGATTTTTTAAAATTGTTGTAATAAATTAGTTAAAGAGGATTTTATTTTAAGATATTAAAAAATTTAAAAAAATAGGGGGGGGGGGTAGAAGATGCCAAACTCTCATGAGCTTAAATTGTCATGCTTACGCGACTAACATCTTTTTTTTTTAAAAGAAAAAGACTGGTGTCTGCCGCTTAATTGGTTTTTTAAAATAAATGGACTACACGTCATCAATCTTGGAAGATGACGTGTCATCTACTACAATAAATTTTGGTCATCTTTGTTTGATGAAAAATTGATTTTTCAGATACTTGGACCCCCAAACCCTAATTTTTAATTTATTTTTATTTGAAAATAACTAAAAAAAAACACCATATGAACCTCAATGACCCTTTTTATACAATCTCAAAATACTATCTGGTTAGTTTAAATATTAAAAATCAAATTAAATACAAAAATATTTCCACTACTTGATATGATTTTGTATCAAGATTAGAGATCCAAACTATTTTAATTGAATACCTCTCTTTAAGGCAAACTTGTCGACACTAATATTGACATTCATAATCAGTGTAATGTGGCTCATAAGAAACTTTATCTCTTCTCTCCCTTTTCATCGACTTTCTTTATCAAAATCTAGGGATTGAAATATAATAAAAATAAAGTTTAAGATGAAAATATAAATATTTAAAATGATATAAACCAGATATGCAAAAAAATAAAAATGAAAGACCATATTATAATTTTACATGTCTCAGGAACAATAACATGTTTTTTTTTTATGAATGTACTATAACAATCCAAAGTAGTTCATATATGTATATGGCTAGTGGAGCTTAATGTGCTAGCTTTTTTTTGTTTATGTTGTAATACTATGTTAAATACATGGATTAATTTTATTTTAATCTTATAAAATATAAAACCTCTACCAATTTCTTCCAAAAGTTTCTTTTTCCATCAAATACTTTTATGATTTGATACATTCTTATTTTACTTTCTATATATAACATAAATTTATTTATTAATATATGAAACATCAATTGATAAAAAAATAAAATTTTTAACAAAAATTAAGACAATCCATATATGTCATAAGATTAAAATAAAAAGTTGAGTTTTCTCAAAACATCAATTTTGATAGAAAAATATGTCAATATGTATATCAATTATACATTATACAATACGATTAAAAGGTGTGACATTTTTCCTATGCATCTATTGTTTAGCTCTTTGCATTAAGATGGTCACACCACTATTCATAATTATTTTTTCCTTTTTTGATCTTTAATTTTTTTTTATACTTTGATCATTGAGCTTTATTTCATTTCAATCATATCCTTCCGGTTATGCTAGCATGGCTTTGCTGGATTTTTTAAAATACATAAACGGAGTGGAAACAATAAATTCAAGATTTTTTAGGAATCTTAAAGATCTTATTATTTATTAATTTAGGATCATTAAGGATTTGAATGAACATTACTTAAAGACTCGATTTTTTATGGGTTTGATAAACTCTCAATGCTAGATATAAGCTACCCAATTGTTCAGTCTCTAACAATAATTCACATGAACTACTGGATCAAAAATCTTCTAAAACCCTTTTAAGAGAGAGAGAGAGAGAGAGAGAGAGATTGATATTCCTCAGTGCTAACTCTTTGTTTTCTCTACTCAACTCATCTGTATAGGTGTATCTGATGTGTAGAATATGTTTTTATGATCTTTCATCATTGTCATAAAATATAAGGCATGACATTATATTCATAGAAATATTTGATAACCCTATTAGAGGCAAAATATCCATTTTCCATCTAAAAAGTATAGTATTGTGATTTTGATAATCAAAAAAGATTTTATAATGAGTTTATAAGATGTACAAGTGAAATTATTTTGTTTAAAGATGATTTGGCCTTTAGTATATAAACTCTTGCAAGCCTAAGAAAAACTCATGTTCAGCTCAAGTCCATAATCAATGAAGTTAGTCATGCTCAAAGCCATAAATTAAGAAAACCATTCTACTCAAGCCTATTAATGGCGTGCTAACATTCTGTCAAGAATTTGATAGATTCATATTTTTAGTACATCCATTTTACAATGATCATCAAAGGATAAAAAGGAAAGAAGAAGTTGTGCGATAAATCTCATAATAGAAAGAAAGAATTACAAGCTTAGAGCAGGAGAAGATCATATACTCTAATGGCTATAAGATCAAAATTAATTTAAAACAAGAAAGGAAGGTCTCGATTCAACTCTGCAAATGAGAAAAATTGATAGCTTATTCAAAGACTATGTTTTTAAAAAGGATTGAATTGGCAAGTTGCTAATTATACATCAAATTGAGAAAAATCTATTTTCATTAAGACAAGAATCCTAGAGGAGAGATAATGGCTTTAAGAGTTTTTCTAAAGCACCAAGCGAGAGAACAAAGAAAAAAAAGGTGTTTAGTGGTTAATTGTTCTTAAGATATATGAGTTATATAATCAATATAAAAGAATTTTAATTTTTTGCTTCATATGTGACACTTCATTACTAGGAAACTTGAACAAGTGTTGTTTTGAGTGATTAAAAATATTTGACAGTTGATCTTGCACAATTGCAAGAACAAAAATCTGTAAGGTTACAAACAGAACTTAAAAAGCTAGTGACTCTCAAGGCCATCCCTAAGGACTGAATTACCTATAAGAATCATCCTAAGAATCAAATAAGAGCCATGATTAGGAATGAAGTAAACAATATAGCTTTTCTTTCTCAATTAAAGCCCATGAAAGCTGAAGAAGTTCTTGGTGATGAAAGTTTGATAATAGTCATGCAAGAATAATTACTCTAATTTGAATGAAATGAGGTTTAGAATCTTGTATCAAGACTTGGAAATAAGTATGTTATAGGTACTAAATCGATTTTCCAAAATAAATATGATGAAAATTGTACTATAATAAGAAATAAAGCTAAATTAGTATCCCAAAGTTATTAGGTTTCAATTAAAATGTTTTGTTTTTTTTTCCTCTTACAAAAATATAAATTTATTTCAAATGGATGTCGAATCAATATTTTTTTTAACTGTTTTCTAAATGAAGAACTATTTTTTGAATAGCTCCTAGGGTTTGAAAAATCTAGTTTTAAAAACCATGTTTACAAATTACTTAAAGCCTTATATTGTTTGAAACAGGTTTTTAACGCTTGGTATGAAAGGCTTAGTGGTTTTCTAATGAATAAAAGATTTTCCAAAGGAAAAATCAACACTGCTCTTTTAATAAAAATGCATGATTAAGATTTCATACCCGTACAAATCTATATTGATGATATAATTTTTGGTGCCTTAAATAAAGTCGTGTAGAAACTTTGCTAAAATGAGTTTGATAGGAAAACTAAACCATTTTTTTGTTCTAAACATAAAACAAACCAAAGATAGTATATTCATCCATCAGACAAAGTACATTCTAAATTTATTGAAAAGATATAGCTTTGAGAACTTAAGATGTCAACACAATTATGTCAAGTTCCTTAAAGCTTAGTTAAGATAAAAATAGGTAAGGTTGTTAATTAAAAATCATATAAGGTTATGATTGGGGCTTTATTGTATTTAACAATAAATACGTCAAATATAATGTATAGTGTGTGCACGTGTGCGTGCATGTTTTTAGTATAATCCCAAGAAAAGTCATCTAGTTATTGTTAAAAAGATTTTTAGATACTTAAATGGTAATGCTAAATATGGTCTTTAGTATCCAAAATCTATTAGCTTTGAAATGATAAGATATACATACTTCAACTTTTTGGAAGTTCAATTGACATGAAAAACATGTTAGAGCATGTCAATTTCTAGAAAAAATTATATTTTTGTGAAGTAAAAAAAAGCAACACTTGGTAGCTCTGTCTATAATAAAAGTTGAATATATGGTTATTGTCAGTTGTTGCGCACAAGGTCTCTAGATTAAACAACATCTACTAGATTTTATAAAAAAAAATGAAAAACATTCTGATTAAATATGATAATGCTAGTCCCATTAACATTTTAAAGAATCATATACAACATTCTTGGACTAAACATATTGAGGTAAGATATCATTTTATAAGGGAACATGTCCAAAATAAAATGAGATTTTACTTTAAATTCATAACAACAATTAACAGACATCTTTAAAAAACCTTTAAATGAAGCTCAATTTTCTTATATTATAAGATAATTAGGAACATGCATTCTTTACAAATACTTGTTAAAAGGTTTACCTTAGTTGAGCAAATGAAATATTTTTCATATGGTTAAAATTTGATTAGATAACAAAAAAAAAAAGAAGGATGTACATGATGGTTTACTTAGGGTACTCCCGAAGCATGCCTTGTAAAATATCCAAGTATTTACAAAATATATCATAACATGAAAATATTTGTTTTTTAAACAATATATCTTCAATTTTGTTGCTATTTAAAAGGACTTGAAAAATGGATATACACCTATTTTTAGTGATGCGAAAAAAGAAAAAAGATTGGTATTGACTATTAATTTTTTTTTTAATCATATCTGAGTTATTTTATTTTCTTCATTTAGTTTAGGAAAGGATGTGGGCATGTCATAACTATGAAGGCCTAAATTATATTTCTTAGTATTCAATAGTTTTTAGTTTGTATACTTCTCATATATGAATTGTTCTAGTTAATGGGGATAAATTGATTGTGATGCCTTATATAAGGTTCGTCATCATAAAAAAAAAAAAAAGAGATTGTAGTCTCTGTGATTTATGATGATCACAAACTATACAATTTTTTTTAATAAGTCTATAAGATGTGTAGGTGAAATTTTTTATTCAAGGATGATTAGGCTTTCATTAAATGAACTTTTACGAGTCAAAAAAAGACTCATGTTAATCTTAAGTCTCCAAGCAATGAATTCAGTACTACCTAGACTTATAAACAAAGAAAAGAACCATATTCAAACCCTTTAAAGACTTGCTAACATTGTATCAAAAATTTAATAGATTTAGGTTATTGGATTAACCGCTTTACAATGATCATCAAATGAGAAAAAGAAAGGAAGAAGTTGTGCGATCAATATCATAATGGAAAGAAATAATTGCAAGATAATAACTAGAAAATATCATATACTTCATCGGTTATAAAATCAAAATTAATTCAAAACAAGAAAGAAAGGTATCAGGTCAATATTGAAAATGATAAGAACTAATAACTAGTCTATAGACCATGTTTTGAAAAAAGATAGAATTTACAAACTGTTTGGCACATATTAAATTGAGAAAAACATGGTTTTATCAAGACAAGAATTCTAGAGGAGAGAGAATGACTAGGTGAAGAAATTGTTGTATATAAAACATAGTAAGTGTTTGTCTAAAGCAACTTGGTTAGCTCCTCAAGATTGATAGATTAATATAAGATTATAAGGAATGAAACTTCCAATGCTTTTGATGTTTGTTGAATGAGAAAACAGAGACAAAGATAAAGGGTTATTGAGTGGTTACTCCTTTTAAAGAGAAATGAGCTCTATGATTAATATATAAGAAGATTTGCTTAAGTGGTGCCACTTTATTACTTGCAAACTTGAATAAGTATAGATTTTGAATTATTAAGAATATTTGAAAGTTTATTTTGCATGATTATAAGAACAAAAATTTATAAGGTTACAAACCGATTTAAAAAAGTAGTGATACTTTCAAAGTTATCCCTAGGAATTAGATTAACTACGAGTTTGTAGGGAACCACCATAAAATTCTTGTGTGCACCTTTTATTTTCTTTTTAAATCATCTTACTTGATGGGTGCCTAGAAGCACAAATAAAAAATATCATTTTAGTCATTGACTACACACACACACATTTTAAGTTTATCAAGCTCTGGTAATTTTACTAGATTTTTATTTTTATTAACCAATTTACCCCTTTTTTGGTTGTTTTCATATCTTCTATCTAAAAAATATCACATATATTATTTTATAATATTTTTTAGAAATTAATACAATTAAATCCCTACTTGATTTTTATAAGTTTAGAATTGTAATCTCATGTATTAATTATATTATAATCCTTAATTTTTAAAATTTATTTATCATCAAGTCATCCCTAATTAATTATCATAGTTTAATTTCTTACCAATATTTATCAATGTGTGTAACCTATTATGATCCTAATATATTGGCCCAAATATAAATCATAATTATAATCAAAATAAGATTAAATACATTAAATAATTTAACTTATAGTTATTCAATAAATTGAATGATTTATAGTTGAAGATTAAGTGTATCATTTAACAATGTGTCATGATCTCCCAAATATTAGAAAAGTCATATATGATTTGACTTGATATTTTAGTAACCAGTTTTTCAGTGTCATTATTATCCGTTCATCAAGAATATTTTGATTTTTGAGATTTAAACATGTAATATGTTTACTAGGTCAAATTGTGTTTGTTTTTGATATGATAATCATTGATTATTTGAATAAGACTTGAAATTCTTTTCAAATCCCACTCTACCCTGCACAAAGATTTCTTAATTAATACTTTTCGAGATCATATGAAATATTTTCTCCAATTCACCTGGGTGATGAATCATTTTTTGATCACTCAAATAACTTCATATAGTTTATATTATATCCAATATTTGTCTATTTGTTATCATTGATTAAGACAACATGTAGGCAGAATCAAAACATATTATTTTTCTATATAAAATGATTTAATGATCTCAAGTCCAAGGATTACATACACAATAGTCACATGAGTTTTTTCATAGACATATATGATCTCTACATATAAATTCTTATACAGGTTAGTTCAATGAACATGTCATTTAACAAATACCTATATATTAGTTCTAGATACTTCTTATATCTCAGCTTATGATAATAACTACTTTCTTTCATAAAAGAAAAAAAATATAATATGTATCAGTTCTAACAAATTTAATTAATATTCAGTCTTAATAGAGTATTGACTTAGAATATTAAAAAAAATATTTTGATGCAATAGAAATCTTCAGAATTATAACCACTTTATAATTCTTTTTGCAAAGCATTTTTGTTTTAGAAACTTTATGTTTACTCTAAACTTATTAATCAAATATAAATGAATATTGAAAATAAAAAAATATTTTTATAAATAAAGATATATGTTGCATGAATAAATTCAATGTCATGTATAACAAACCAATTAATTTCTAAGGCATATATACTGACAAGTTTTATATGTTGGGATTTTTTGTTTTTTTTTGCATGCTTTTGCGTGTTTGATATGTCATAGAATATTCTAACATTAAATAAAACATTGATTTTACAAAATAAAATTTTAGGTTATTATTAAAAGAAATGAAAGGCCAAAGATCAAAATTAATAAAAGAAAAATCAAAACCTTTTTCCGCTTACATTGTTTATAAGATGCAGAAAAGTTCAATTTGGCCCCTTAAGTTTAACTGTTACATATTTCATCCATATTCTTTTTATCTTTTACATTTTGATTGCGAAACTTTATTTCAAACCCCTAACTATTATGAAAAAAAAAGGCAAAGTCACTGGAACTATAAAAGGAGGGAGCTTTTGGGTGACCAAATTTCGGCCATCAATAACTATAGTTATGATGTTTATAGATTCATCTGTAAAAAAAAAAGTTGATTGAAGATGATTTCTATTTTCAATGATGTAAGATAAAATAGATCGCGACATAATAATTTTTTTTAATTTATTTTTAGATTTTTTAATCTTATTAAGTATTTATTTTAATTAAATCATTTTGTTAACAAAAAATATGTTTATATGAAAAAAAATATATAAATAAGAAAAGAGGAATTTGATCGTAAAATATATGCAGTGATTGGGATTACCAAATTTGTGAATTTCTAGACGAATGTCTCCCACCGAACTCTTGCTAAAGCTCAAATATCCTTAACAGTAGAACTGTTACACGATACACATCCCTTCGCCTCCGAAGATTCCATCATAACTGCGAAAGAAAACTTGAAAGACATAATGAGTGCCACCGAAAGATTGTAGCGTGCTAAACCTATCATATTATTCATACAATTAAGGAAAGATCCATTCTGTACCCAGCTTTCCTCGAGGCCAGAATTAATTAAAACAACGTTCGGCTCATTAAATTCCAACTTGCCTGTCTTGTTCACTCTCTTCTTGTGCAAGCAGGGAGAAATTAACGCTTTCTTTTTGTAAAGAATCTCACACAATTTTAAGGGCTGTGCCTAGCTGCTCCAGCTAGTCCACTGTATTTTTTGTCGAGTTTTTTTAACAAGTATGTTGAAATTTAAATACCAGAATCGCATGAAGGTGACAAAAGAATCCTATGTTCAGGGAAATCAAAACTTTTTTTTTTTTTTCCCCGTTGCAACGTCCAAATAGCAAAACATCTGATTTCAAAACTTTAAACATCTGGGCCTATATATACCATTTGGTTACATCAAGTCTTCCCAGCTGTTCTGGAGTTGCTTTCCAAGAGATGGAGCACCCATGACTTATCAGATACTTTTTTTCCCCGCGAAGACAAGATTCATTACTCAGATTTTTCTAGCGAGTCGTAGAATATTTGAGAATAATTTTTTTAAAGTGTTTTTTATTTTAAAATATATTAAAATAATATTTTTTATTTTTAAAAAATTATTTTTGATATCAACACATCAAAATTATCTCAAAATATATAAAAATTTTATTTTAAATAAATAAAATTAAATTTTACCCAACCCTGATTAAAACGCAATATATTGGTGACCTATCCTCTAACAGCAAATTGCAAACGGCATCGTATAAAATAGACCCAGCTGGTCGTTCCACGTACGGTAGATAGCTATTATACAAAAACAAATCCACAGAAAAAAAAAGTTAACGAGAGGGACAAACCTCCCACCCCATTCCTAGATTTACAAATCGGCTCTTCTTTTAATGGCTTGCATCTGGGCTCCACAAGGTGAAAGCAAGTGTAAGTCTGATAAAAAGCATAGACATATTGATGTGGTCATTGACCTTGAACCCTAAATATGATGATCATGACCACCCTCCCACTAATAGAGTCAAACTCTCAACTATCTTGACCTTTGGATTCTGTACTTTCGTTCAGCCTATACGCCAAGCATAATTGATCCTCAGATCACCAGAACAAAAACCTCATGACAGGAAACGTGGGGCCGTCATGATATAAAAACTACAAGGAATGGTGATTTTCTCTGGCCAAGCAGAGGATACTTTTGTCCGCTATACATGTGCCCAAGGGAAAAAACCCTCAAGAAACTCCCTACCGACTCATAACTAACCCAATATATGCCCATATTATTTTCTTTCCTCCTCCTCCTCCATCATCACCACCATCAGCAAGATTGCTGAATAATACTCTCTCATATATATATTGATACATGGGGAATTGTGTGTTCAAGGGGTTTCGCTTAGAAGTAGAAGAAATGATAAAAGTTGTGACAATAAATGGTGGTATCATGGAGCTGTACGCACCCATCACAGCAGAGTGCATAACCAACGAGTTTCCTGGCCACGCCATCTACCGTAGCCGTGACCTCTTCTCTAAACCTCTCCTCCACAACGAAGAACTCCACGTTGGCCACCTTTACCACCTCCTCCCTATAAATACCAGCAGTATCGCATTGAACAATACCCGAAACAACAACAATACCAAAAATCATCTGTCTTCATCTACTTCATCATCCAAAGTTACTCCTTATCGCATGTCGTTTGATAACCAAAGGATGTTGAAGAGATCATCAACAGAAGCTGAGGTGTTTCCTAGGTATAATAGCACAGGGGTTTGGAAGGTTAAGCTGGTGATAAGCCCCGAGCAATTGGCAGAGATACTGGCACAAGAGGCACGGACTGAGGAGTTGATAGAGAGTGTGAGGACTGTGGCTAAGTGTGGAAATGGGGTCTCTTCTTCAGTTGCTAATTCTGATCAATCAAGTTTGTCTAGTAGCTGGAAAGGATTGTCGGATCAGAAGTATGGTGTGGATATTTAGTGCCTATGTGTTATGTAGAGGCTGCTTTACTTCTTGAATGTAATTTTTTTTTTTCATTTTAATTTGTCTATGTTTCCTTTTAGGTTGAACTTTATATATATATATAGGCTTCCACAATGTTTCTCTCAAATTATTTTTCACTAACCATTTAAATATATATTTTAATGTAGTTATGGAGTAATTTTTTTAATTAAGTATGTTTCTCTCAGAAGATTGGTTGACAACATGTTGTCAATGAATAGCAATAATAACATGACATGGAAGACTGACTTTGTTGGAAAAGATGTACACATCGGGGGAACGCCCATGAACGCGGTCTTTAGAAAGTAAGCGGATGAGCCGAATGTGAAGACTGACAGTGAGAAACTTACCTTTAGTTCATCCCTCTATTATTTTTATTTTAATTGTTAATTTAACCTCTCATTTTTTTTAATTGTAAATGTGACCATTGTATTATATAATTTTTTTTTGGATTACGGACGTTATATCCGTACTAAATCTCTTCACATCACATTATAAGAAAAATAAGCCATGATATGTTTTTATTGTTCATTGAAGTAAATATTTTTTTAAGAATTTTTAATTTGATTTTCAAATTTTATTTTTGCACAATCGAACTTTTTTGAAACCAAATTAGTATCTAACTGCTTTTTTATTATTGAATTGAAAGATAGAAAATCAAAATGAATAAAACAGTGAGAAAAGATGGGAATTTTGAATTTTATATGAAAAGTTTATTTTAATCCCCTTTTTTTCGGTTAAAAGTTAATCGACCACTTTAGTAATTGAAAATTCAATTTTAGTATTAATTTTTTTTTCTCATTTTCAATCCCTGGTTTGATCGAAGAGACATGGAAATTTGCTAGATTTTAACAGAGAAAGAAAAAGTTATCGTTAATATCTATTTTGACCACCAAAATGGTTGAGATTGGTGTCAACTAGTTCTATTTGGTGAGTGGAGTCTTATAATTGTTTTTTTGAGCCTCAATATTATCTAAAAAACTTATCTAAGTTGAGGATAAGAAATTTTATTTGGTTTGATTTTGTTATTTGGACTGATTTTTAGGTTTGCTAGGTTGATAAGTTGGTTTATTGATGTTCTAAAAGTGTTTGTAGGGTTCTTTAGTTTAAAATAGTTTTTTTTTTTGTTAAAAAACCATCTACTTTGTTTTTCTGACCTGCACAATGGTAGAAATGATTTTGGCTGGAAAATATCATGTTGTCTACCTATTTGTTTTCAAACAATAGGAGCACAAAATAAATCATTCTCCCCTTTTAAAAACAAAAGTTTGACACGGTTTAAGTCACAATACTGGGGTTATTATTTTTTTTCTTTTTGTAATGCATGTTTGTCTCTCAATTTAAAAAATGCAGTTTCATCCTTTGTTATGGATGATCTATTTTTTTTATTTAACTTAAAACTAAAAAAAATATAATTTCACCATTGTTATAAATGATCTACTTTTGTTATCTCAGTTCCACAGGCTTGTCCTAGTTTTTTTTTTAAAAAAAACAATATTTCATATAAAAAAACTTCTTATGCACTTTATTGTCGTGTAAATCTACTAAATAAAAATTAATCTTTGGGATAAAATTTTTTTTATTGAATCTGATAATGTACATGTCTTGCATCATAAGTATCATAAGTTTAATTGGTTGATTCGAGTTCACTTGAGTTTTACTTTTTAAAATTAAGTGTTGTTTTTTAACCAATTTTATATTTTAGCATTGAGTTAATTAGAGATTGACCTTTTTATTTTTTTTAATATTATCTCTGTGAGTTTTGCATGTCAACCGGATTAACCCAGGTAGATCAAATGGGTTTTGTCACAATATTAGATAAAAATATTGTTTATTTTCCAACTGATTTTGAATTCATGATTAAAATATATTTCTTTTTCAGGAGACACATTAGCAATATACATTTTTTTTGTTTAACTTTTTTTTGCTTTAGCTCACAGCTTAATGCAGGCCAATAGGCTACTGTGATCTAAATAAGGTTATTTGATGATCTAAAAACTAACAATATTGATTTGAAAAATTAGCAAATTTGAATACATAGTTTTCAAAAATGAAACTCCATTAAAAAAAACTAAAAGAGATCGTAGAATCGTTGTACATACAAACTTATTGCACTGTGGGTTGGAACAATGTGATGATGATTTTACCTTTCTCAACAAAAATCATTGGCTTGGCTATTGGGGGTAATATAATCTTTTTGCGAGGTTTATTAGTCACTATCAAATTAATCTAGGATACATTAGTCTTTACATATTTTTACAGCATAATAAAATGACTAAATTAAGAAAATTTTATTTAACTAGCACCTAGGGGATTTTTTGAATTTTTATTTTTTAAAGCACAGTGAAATGACTAAATTATCGTTACAAGAAAAATTTGTTTAACTGATGTTTATGGGATTTTTAGTATTCTCATTCTAGTTTTTTTTTTTGTTATAATTAAGTTGAATGGGCGAGGCATTTTGATAGTTAAATAATTATAAAATATTATTTAAAAAATAAAATTAGCTGGTGTATAGAGGATATTTTTGCTTCATTTAAGTAGCGCGTGATAGGGCATTCATTGACCAAATAGTGTCTGTTGGGACAACATTTGAATCATCTTGGTGGCCCCTCCATCACTAGATGAATTATGTGGCTTACTGACCTCTGGTGTGGTGTCGATTACCTTCTTTTTTCTCTCTCTCTCCTACCCGATTTCTGTAGCATACCCTTTAAATTTTTAAATCAACATTTTTATTTGTTTTTCCTTTAAATATGGACTATCTTCTCTTGATTAGTATTTATTTTATTTTAAATAATTTAAAAATTGAATTTTTTTTCAATTTCATTCTCTATTTTTTCATCTTTTAGTTTAATCCTCATTTTTTTTATTACTATTAGTTTTATTTGAGATAATTTTTAAAATTAGTTTTTTTATTTCATCATTCTTCAATTTGTTTTCCTATTATATTTAATACTCATTCTTTTGATTGCTATTTTTTTTGAAAAATTTTTAATTTTTTTTTCAAATTTCATCATTTAATATTAAGTTTCGGATTTTAGCTTCTTGATTGAGTTTAAATCTAAGATTTCATGGGTTGTAATTTTAAAATATTAACCCAGGTTTAGAAAATTTTTCAAGGTTTGCTTTTTTTTCTCTTCCCTTTTTTTAAGTTCATATTTTTTTAGTTTTATTATTCAACATTTATTTAGTTCGAGATCGGGCAACATTATTTTTTTTTATTTTCTTTCTATAGGGTTTTTTTATAAGATTTGAAAATGACCCGGGTTATCTGGGTTCTTTTTATTTTTTGTTAAATTTAGTTTTTTAAGAGGAAATTATTTTTTTGAATTAAATTAATTGGTTAAATATAAGGATGAGATATTCACTTTATAATATTTTGTTTGATTTGCTTTTAGGTTATTGCTTTGATGTTGTGTGCGATCTCTATTAGTGTCTTCATGTAGCTTTTTGCAACGACATTAGAACCACCTTGGTGAGCTCTTTATAGAGATGGAGTGGTGTCTGTAGTGGAGTGACGATGAATCTTTAACCGACTTTGATTTCTTCTCCTTTCAAGTATGATATTGACAACTTATTTTTTTATAGTTAGTTATTCTCATTTTTTTGTTCACTTTATTTAATATCGATGCCTTTTTTTTAAATCATATTATTAAATTTATCGATCTTATTGAATCCAATTAAGTTAATGACCAGGGTTTCATATTTTTCTTACTTCTTTAAAAATATTAGCGTCACTTAAATATTTTTTTTTATGTTATGAAATATTTGACCTGACTTATGGCTTAGTGCAGGTCACTTGTCTAGTGTAAAGTAAAAATAAAGGGAAATTAAAATGAATAATTAAAAGAAACTAAAGGTTGGGAAATTAAAATGAATAATTAAAAGAAAATAAAGGGAAATTTATTGAAAAATTTAAAAATCAATTTCTTTTAAGTTGATATAGGGGGATCAAATTCAAAAATAGAGAATCAAAATAAAAACCATAAGAGAAGCAAGTGACCAGGTACAAATTGGCTTGAAAAAGTTCTTTTTAATCCATTACCCATTTCACTTTGAATTTCTTTTTAGTCCCTTTAGTTTTTTAAGTTTTGCTTTCACCCAAAACCTTATTTTGTTCATTTTTAGTTTCTTAGTATGACATAAGAGAGAGAAAATCATGAGGTAACGGAAAAAAAGAAAGAAAATTATTGGTTTGCTAGATTCCACCAACAAAAAAGTTTATCTTGGTATCAACAAGTTTTTTTTTATAAGGGGTTGCGGTATTTTATCCTTCATCTTGTATATAAAGGTATTCCGTAGCTAATAAAAATCATTCTAGCAAATTATATTGCTTTGATAGAATTTAAATTATTATTTTTTATAAGAAAATCCTTACGACACGAGATTAAATAAAAAATTAGTTGAATCTTTACGACACGAGATTAGATATCTTGACTATATCAATCTCTCAACTTCTAGATTTAGTTTTTGATTTCCATCAACATCTTTCTCTAACATTTATTTGTGCATATGATGTAATTTATTTGATTGGTTAATTTATTGAATTTTTTAGATGATTTTTTTTTAAAAAAAGAAATAGAATGTTAAAATAGAATTCATATTGGCTCCAATAAAGGGTCCTCTTCGATGTATAAAGACACTAAGAATTAGTTATGAAAAAGTAAAAGTCAAACTAAAATAAACTTCAAAACTTTGGGAGTGACATGTTACCCAAATGGAAAATCCGACTTCCATCCCTACCAAGATAATAAAGCCTCATCATGTCTATAGCAGCAGAGTCTGGTCAATGCATCCAGAATTTGTAATCGATAGCTCGTGTAGGGTTAATTTAGAGGAAAACGAAATTTAATATTTGTCTAAACATCATTGATGGCCCGGTCCTTCCACAAATCTTGGCTGAAATTGAAATCTCCACTGCCAATTAAAGGAAGCCCTTTCTATCACCAAACGGCTGGTTTTTAATTGTTGGTTCAAAACGGTTGTAAAGGGTTCCATTTGAGCTAATAATATTCGAGAGGATTTAACATCACACCAACGGTCTAGCCCTTTCTGTGTGTGTTGAAAAGTTAACCTACACCACATGTTTCGATTCTGATCACTCTGTATTGAAATTCGAGTAAAATTGGGTCCAATCGTCGTCTCCAATTACTAGAAACATTTACTCCTGCGCTGAATGGAAGCCATTGTTACTTGAAAAAGCATCCATGGCCCAAAACAGGGTTCTAAGCTTCTAATCCACGCAATTTAACAATTAAAGGGTCGGTAAGTGGAAGGGTAGATTGAACGACAACTTGACCAAATCGGGTGTAATTAGCCTAAATAAAACGAGCACAATTAATTCTTAACACATACAGGGGTTTGAAGGTTTTTTTCCCCAGCAAAAGAGGGTTCTTTTTCAAGAATATATGGCAATGTTTCATTTATCATAAACATATGAAAAGCTTGGGTCACAATGTCACTACATCAACACATTTTTTTAAAAAAATATTTTTAATAAAGAATTAAAACAAGATCATTTTGGTTTTTCTTTTCTTCCTTCCTTGATGTATATATATATCTCACAATTGGCGTGATGGAGTTTAGAATAGGATAAAGTCAGAATAATTAGATTTTAACGAGGTGTGATGGAGTTAACATCTTGATTAGTTTAATTCAAAACTTAGGATGGACAGGATCTCAAAAATGGAAATGAAAATGATTCTATTCAAACCAGGCCCCAACCTTTCAACAGTAAAAATTGAAAAAGTAGGCCCATGTCTGACATATATATCAATTAGACGGTGGCCCATTTATAGATCTAATTTGGTTTTAAAGCCATGTAGTTTTCTTATTTCAAATTGCCCAGGTTGCCCTGAAAGATCGTAGCAGGCTAGCCGAACGGTTCTTTGTTTTTATATTTCATCTTGCTGAAATACCAGCTCCTTGCTCCTGTCTCTCTGTTAAATCCCCACCCCCAATATGGCACTTCTGTAGAAGCAGATGTATGATGCATGAAAATTACCACCATCCAAAGAATGCCACAATAAGTTCCTCTTATGATATTCAAAGCATGCCCATCAAGCTCCTTGATCAAAGAGTAATATGGCACCTCACCCACATATACAGATGCTCATTCGAAGGTCAGGTTTCATGCTGTTGCATTAGGACCTCGAAGGGAAATCAAATTAGTAAAAACACCACCATTAGTGCAAATCTAAGGTAGAAAGGTCTCTACTCAGTGTCATTCATCTCCTACTCGGTCCAATCTCAGACAATAAGCTCCATTTATAAATTAATGCATTCACAACCAAACCCACATGAGCAAGCATTAAAAATCATCAAAAAGTCCCAATCCCATTGCTGGTTTCTCTTTACTTCACCATTACTAGTAATTAATTGTCCTTCTATGATATGTGAAAGGCCATTGAACTTGGGGCTTATTTATATATTTCTCATAGAACATGCATTCGCAGTGGGGGAATTGCAACATACATAAAGGTTCAATTTAAACAAATGAATATCTATGGAGGAGGCCTAATAGAAAGTTGGCCTTACGAGTAATTTGAGCAAATATAGGTGTACTTAGTCACGATTTCAGCTCAAAAAAACTATAGTGTGTGGGCGTTATAAACGGGGAAAAGTGAGAATAGCGTTGCCGGCCAAAATATATATAAAAAATATAATAAAAATCACTTTCAAGAATTTAAGAAATAAAATAAAACAAGCTCCCCAACGGGATACTTCGATATATAATTTTTGCGGGCTTTTAACCATATACGAACGGAGAAAGGCACCGGAAAAGTGGCAAAGATTCCGCGAGGTGAGGTCATAATCTCAATCTGGGACCTTGAAGTTAAAATCGGTCACTAAAGTCCTCAACAAAAAGTTACTCATACATGGTCACATTGAACACATTGTTAATTTTCCATGCATGAGAGAGAGACAGAGAGACAGCTTTCACATTCAGTCACCACATTTTGATGTTATAAGCCAACTGTGAAGGCATATATTCTAATTCTCCTTCATCATAGTGCTGAAGAAAAAAACTAAGGATGCTGGTCCGCAATTACCTATTCCAGGATACTTTGTGTGTCAATCATCTTTCTTTTTCTCTCTCTCATAACACTTTCTTAACATAGATGTAGGAAAATTAATTTTACGCACTAGATTAATTGGTTGTGATCATTGATGGCAAACAAATCATGTCTAAAAGTAAACCACCACCTTGGACTGACACAAAAAAACATCATCGGATTTCAAAATAGCATAATTTAATTCAACAATTTCATCCAATTGCGCGTGTGTAATATTTTTTTTTTTTACAGTAGAATGATTACTATAACTAACTCCATCTAGTTCACCACCGTATAACTCTATAGTTACACCTACTTGTTCAACACTATACTTCGATTATACTCTTCAAAAAGGAACATCGATTTTAACAATTCTGTCTCCGTTTACCAAAGCAACCGAAATGTTTCAAAAAAAGTAGGCATACAACGTGCAAAACACTCATACCTTTCCCCCCCTTTAAATATAGTATGTCTTAACCACCCAATAGCTATTTTATCCCCGTTGTCCACTGAACCTGCTCTAAACAATCCACCATTTACCGGATTATTTCCGATGTAATCATAAAAAGCTAATTTTTAAGGAATTTTAGACCAAGCTTCAGATAAGCTTTGATTTTCAGCCACCCCAGTACCAACTCTTCAATATATTTCTTACTGGAAGTATCCTTGATCCCATTGATAGCGAATGAGACCAAATAATTTAATGATGGTAGCTTCAAAAAAATAATTCCAGTAACAACAAAAATTGCAAAAAAAAAAAAAAACAGCGATACTACTAGAAAACACGGTTTCAATATTTCTTATACGTAATCATTTGTATTGATGTTAGGGCGGGCGGACATTAAGATGGAATAGGCCCGCCAATATGCCCAATGTCCCTCCTGCAATATGATAGGAGGTTATTCCTCCCGAAACAAAAGGATCAAAACCTTCCACACCCCATATTGAATTTATAAATTTTACTTTTCCGGTTAGCCCACAAGGATAAAAAACTCATATGTTAGGACCATACAATCCTGTTACATGCAAAGCACCAAACCCAAAACAAGCCACTCCTAAAAGAAATAAATGAATTCCAAATATCTTAGGAAAATCTAAAGAAAGTTTTCATGTACATTCATCACAAAACATTTATAGATCTCAATACACCCAATGCTAGATAGCTACTAAGAAGCATAAGCCAGAAAACACAATATGCAACCCAGCCATACCTTTATAACTCCAAATACACCGAAGCATTATAGTTCCTCATGTAACATTCCAACCACATCATGAATTTGTTATTCCTAAATGAGTCATAAAGGGTATAAAAAAAAATACCTTGTATCCATATTGGATCGAGAAATGAGTCAAAAGGATCAAAACCTACTAATTCATAAAGAGCCATCAAGCAAGCCCAACCAACAACTAAAGCTATATTCATTATATGGACAATCAACAAACGATCAGGATCATTCAATACAATGGTATGAACACGATATCAAGGCAAACCCATGAAATACCCTCTTATCAATGAAAGATAGACATTATGTAACTTTATTGCACTAGAAAAAACTATGTTATGGACATCCCTTTTTTAATGGATTATCTCAGAAAAATGATTCTATTTTTTTAGTATTTTAGTCCAAATATCATAATATTATTTGTAGAAACAAAGAGAAGCAAATCTATTATGTACCAGATAAGTACCAATATGTAATGAGAAGTTGACTTCATTTTAGATGAGCGAATACATTATGTACCAGATAAGTACCAATGTTATGAAATTATTGAATATGTGCATAAAAAAATAAAATAAAACAAAGAAAATAGAAAAAAAATAATAAAATAAAAGCCAATATCCATTATAATATTATTAAGATAATAAATTTATATATTATTATTAAGAAAATAAATTCATTGTTAGGCTTTCACATCAAGGTGAAATAGAGTACTTCATTTTTGTTTATTTCATTTAATGTTTATTAGTGTTCCAAAAGCCCTTTTCGAAATCTTAAAGATGATAGTTTAAATTGGATTGACGTATAATACGATTTGTCAGAGACATTGGGTTATTATGGGATTTCTCCGTTCTCTACCGCGATCGAGATATTCTCTATTTCACCAAAGAAGGATTAATTAAATCATAAAAAAATCAAAGCGTGAAGTGGCAATAAAGTGCAATTAGATTTATGCTTTGGAGGTATTCAGATTAATATTATCAATTAGAATAATTTATGGTTAAGTTGTTTGGACCAATGAAATGAAGTATCCAGACTCCACTTAGAAAAACCCAATTAGTACTATATTCATGATTACTATTTGTATCATAATTTATTTATAAATTTTATAAATTATAAGTAGGAGTAATTTATAATCACAATCAATTGAATAATTTAATAAATACATCAAATATTTTATAGAAGGCGTGAAATGAATTGGAAAAAAAGGAAGTTGTAGCAAAAAGACATTGTACTAGGGGCATTTGCCCTATATGTGCAAATCCAAATTAGGCAGATCTTTACTTAGAGTAGAGCACAAATCTAAAAGAATTAAAGAAGCCCACCCAAGAACAAGATAATGTTATTGTGATTTGAATTGGATCCTAATAAAAGAATGCATCAATGAAAAGTTAGTTTGATAAGTTTAATGAATTATTTATTTATTTATAGGTAAACAAGTAAAAAAAATCATTATTCTTGAAAAATGGAGGAAAAACCCTTTCGTTATTTGTTAAATGGGATCTACATATTGATTCTTTTTTTCATAATTTTTGATGAACCATATGCATCAAAAGGTGCATGTATGGTTTCTAAGGGATAGAATTTGATCTTAATCAACCGATTTTATCGAGAAAGATTTATTTGTTTAGGTCAAGATATTGATAGTGAAATCTCGAATAAAATTATCTATCTTGTGGTATATTTTCAGTATAAAAAATGAGATAAAAAATTTATATTTGTTTATCAACTCTCCTAACAGATGGGTAATACCCGGAATAACTATTTATGATACTATGCAATTTTTGCTACCAGATGTACAAACAATATGTATGGGATTAGTTGTTTCAATGAGATCTTTTATTCTGGTCGGAGGAAAAATTACCAAACATCTAGCATTCTCTCACACTTGGTGAGAGAATGAGTGCCAATAAGTTTTTATTTTAACTTAAAGAGAAAAGAAAACTGTGTCTTGGCCATATGAAATATGAATATTAAGTAATAATAGCATGGCATTTAGAATTCAATGTAAGAAAATTTTTTTATTTCATTTTAACATTAGATTATGTTTTGAAAGAGTAGTATGATATATTAAGGGTGTTTCTGATTTTATCTTATTTATCGAGAGCCTATTTTAGTATCGCAAACTTTTTTTTTTATTTTTAGTTTTCACACCAAAAGGTTCTTAATGCTATTTATTATTATTATTATTATGAAATACGACAAAAAAAGTGATTATATTCTTTTTTTATTTTTAAATAAATTTTTTTTAGGATTTTTAATTTACCGATGAAATAAAGAAATGGAGCCACCATATTTTGTTTTCCTTAATTCCTCCAAGGAAAGGGTGGTCATTGTATCATTTACCAACCTCGGCTTTGTAGACTCTCTATTTTTCTTTGGTAAAAATTGAATTCTCTAATAGAGTTGTATGCATACGCAAGCAATGCATGCACGGTTATGCAATTCTATCTTTTTTTTATTCTTTATCTCTTCTAGTAACCTTTTTATGCGAGATAAAACAACCCTTTATTATATTATATCTTCAAGGTAATGATCCAACAACCTATTGCTACATTTTATGAAGCACAAATAGAAGAATTTGTCCTTGAAGTGGAATAACTATCAAAACTGCGTGAAATCCTCACAAAGGTTTATGCAAACAAAACTGGAAAACCCTTATAGGTTGTATCTAAAGACATGGAAATGGATGTTTTTATGTTAGCCGCAGAAGCCCAAGTTCATGTAATTGTTGATCTTGAAGCAGTTGCATAAAAAATAGCAGGAATTTCACACAAATCATAATTTGAGATTTTAGTTTCTTATCGAGGTTTAATATTCTATTAATTTAATTTTTATTAATTTTAGTAAAATACTAAAATAGAATATGAATATAGAAAGAATTCATAATCATCTAGTTATGATTGATCTAAACCAGCCCATTAAGCATACGATTCAACGTGCCAACATAAAAACGTTATTTATGATACATACCTCAACTCGTCTTTCATCTAATAAATTCATACATAATAAAGTTACTGGGAAATAAAAAATAATAGAGGAGTGTTAGTATCAGTTAATGCTCAAACATAAAAAAATAATATTTTAAACTTTGTTTAACAATGGTTGGAATTTATTTTTGAATAAAATATGGTTAATGGGTATAATTAAAGTCAGATTTAAAGTAAGTTTCAGTCATTTTTAAGGTTAAAAATTTGTTGGAAATTATTTTTCAACATAAATTCTTTAATGTGTAACATTAACATGATTAAAATAGATTGTGAGTGATTGAAAAATTAATCTAAAAACTTCTTGGTTGGCATGTTTATTGTGAAACACAAAATATTCTATTTGTTATAGGAAAAACACGAGGTTGTCTTGTAGTTTATTTAGTGAAAAGTTAAAGGTTCATAAATAAACTTAAGCAAAGTTGTATGATTTTAACTCACATGAGTGCTTAGCTTGAGCCCTGGTCCTATGCAAAGTCTAGGTGTTATTTTTGCAAACATATTTTGATTTTGGATTTGGGTTTATTAGAAAATAAGTTTTTGGCCCAAAAAAAAATTATTTTTTGGTCAACTCATTGTGTTATTATGAATATGATAAGTTTTCTTTCATAAGAGTTTCTTTGAACCTGAACAATTTTTACAGCTAAAAAAAATCAAATTTAAATCTAAAACATTTAGGTTTAATTCTTACTTTATGGTATTATTTTTTGTTCCAAAATCCACCGTAAAAGGTGGGGGTGAAGGAAGAGTTTTTTGCTTTGTTTTTCCATATTTTACATACTCTTCCTTGCCTTATATTTTCAATGTTTTCTCTTTTTTTTTTTCCAGTTAGTTTTAAGCTTTGGTTTCCTTTTCATAATTTAAAGCTTACGTTTGTCTTTGTTAAGAGACATTTGAGTTACCTTTAGTTCATAAACCTTGTTTAAAAGTACATTTAAATAAGGTAATATTGTTGGAATCTTGAGAGACTTATTGCAAATATTCTTTGCTCCAAATGAGGAACAATAAAGTCTTAAACATAAATCATTCATCACTAATAAGAATAAATTTTCAACTATTTTAAAGTGTTTCAACAAGTATATACCTTTTGTTAATTATGTTTAATCTAATATATTAGTATGTATGTTAGGATTGGTTTTCAATCTTTTATGTTTCTTTGGATATATGCTTAGTATACATGCTAGAATTTTTATATAACCTATATTGTATGTGAGTTTGCCATGACACATAAAATTATATGCTTATAGTTTCAATATGTATAAACTCTAGACTTTTCATTAACATCTAATTTGTCTAAAATACTTTTATTATGATAAAATAAACATCCTTACTCACTACTTTTTTTATTTTGGTTTACAACAATTGTCAATGTTCATGGAGCAACTCTTTTCATTAAATATATAGAAAATGCAAGTTACATAAATAGAGGAAGAGAAAAACTCTAACTCAACTCCTAACACTTCCGTAATTTTACCTCATAACTCTCATTATCTCAAGTAAATCTCTGCTACTATTATAATTGCTACCTAATACAACTTCCCTCTATTGTTTGCCCATTCTTTGTTGCACATTTTTTTTTCTTTCAACAAGCTCTTTTTATTTATAGGTGAAAATAAGGTAAAGCCTCCCTATTTTTAGTGAAAAATGACATTCAACTCCTCTTTTCTGTAAACAATAACAAACACCTTTTTTTTTATAGCTATGTTGGACTTCCATGCATTTTCACGCATACATCTTGCATGGTTGTCATTGTTAACTCTCCCTAGTCTCCTCCTTGACATGCATACAACTCAACAAGGAAAAGATTTTGGATTAAGTAATATTAGAGTTGATTTTTTTTTTTGTCATTCCATCATTTTGTTAGAAATTATTAGTCTTACCTAATCTCTTCATCGACCTATTTTAGTGTAGCAAACTTTTTTTTTTTGTTTTTAGTTTTCACACCAAAAGGTTTTTAATGCTATTTATTATTGTTGTTATTGTTATTGTTATTATAAAAGAGGACAAAAAAAGAGATTATATTCTTTTTTTCTTTTTAAATAAAAAAAACTTTGGGATTGCTAAATCACTGGTGAAATAAAGCAATGGAGCCACCATAATATTTTGCTTTTCTTAATTCCTCCAAGGAAAGGGTGGTCATTGTATCATTTACCAACCTAGGCTTTGTAGACTCTTTATTTTTCTTTGGTAAAAGTGAATTCTCTAGTAGAGTTGTATGCAATACACTAGCAATTCTTATACAATTATTCAATTCTATTTTTTTATATTCTTTATCTCTTCTCGTGACCTTCTTATACGAGATAAAGTAACCTTTTATTATCTTATATCATCAAGGTAATGATCCATTAACCTATTGCTACATTTTATGAAGCATAAATAGAAGAATTTGTCCTTGAAGTGGAATAACTACTGAAACTGCGTGAAATCCTCATAAAGATTTATACAAACAGGACTGGAAAAACCCTTATAGGTTGTATCAAAAGACATGGAAATGGATGTTTTTATGTTAACAGAAGAAGCCCAAGTTCATGTAATTGTTAATCTTGAAGCAGTTGCATAAAAAATAGCAGGAATTTCTCACAAATCATAATTTAAGATTTTAGTTTCTTACCGAGGTTTAATATTCTATTAATTTAATTTTTATGAATTTTAATAAAATCTTAAAATAGAATATGAATATAGAAAGAATTCATAATCATCTAGTTAGGATTGATCTAAATCAACCCATTAAGTATACGATTCAACATGCCAACATAAAAAAGTTATTTATGGTACATACCTCAACTCGTGTTTCATCTGATAAATTCTTGCAACTATAATAAAGTTTCTAGGAAATAAAAAATAATGGAGGAGTGTTAGTATCGTTTAATGCTCATACATAGAAAATAATATTTTTAACTTTGTTTAACAATGGTTGGAATTTATTTTTGAATAAAATATGGTTAATGGGTATAATTAAAGTCAGATTTAAGGTTAAAAATTTGTTGGAAATTATTTTTCAACATAAATTCTTTAATGTGTAACATTAACATGATTAAAATAGATTGTGAGTGATTGAAAAATTAATCTAAAAAACTTCTTGGTTGGCAAGTTTATTATGAAACCCAAAATCTTCTATTCATTATAAGAAAAACATGAGGTTGTCTTGCAGTTTATTTAGTGAAAAGTTAAAGGTTCATTAATAAACTTAAGCAAAGTTATATGATTTTAACTCACACGAGTGCTCAGCTCGAGCCCTGGTCCGAGGCAAAGTCTAGGTGTTTTTTTTGCTAACACATTTTTATTTTGGATTTGGATTTGGGTTTATTAGAAAATAATTTTTTGACCCATAAAAGAATTATTTTTTAGTCAACCCATTGTTTTATTAAGTCTAGCCCATGAATATGATAAGTTTTCATCCATAAGAGTTTCTTTTACAGCTAAAAAAATCAAGTTTAAACCTGAACAATTTTTACAGCTAAAAAAATCAAATTTAAAGCTAAAACATTCAGGTTTAATTCTTGTTTTATGTTATTATTTTTTGCTTCAAAATCCGCTATAAAAGGAGGTGGTGAAGGAAGAGTTTTTTGCTTTGTTTTTCCATATTTTACACTCTTCCTTGCCTCATATTTTCAATGTTTTCTCTTCTTTTTTTCCAGTTAGTTTTAAGCTTTGGTTTCCCTTTCATAATCTAAAGCTTATGTTTGTCTTTGTTAAGAGACATTTGAATTATGTTACCTTTGGTTCATAAACCTTGTTTAAAAGTACATTTAAATAAGGTAATATTATTAGAATCTTGGGAAACTTATTGCAAATATTCTTTACTCCAAGTGAGGACAATAAAGTATTAAACATAAATGATTTATCACTAATAAGAATAAAGTTTCAAGTATTTTAAAGTGCTTTAACAATTAAGTATCATTTGTTAATTAAGTTTAATATAATATATTAGTATGCATGCTATGACTGTTTTTCAATCTTTTATGCTTCTTTGGATATATGCTTAGCATACATGCTAGAATCTATATATATTCTATATTGTATGTGAGTTTGCCATGACATATAAAATTGTATGCTTATAGTTTCAATATATATGAACTCTAGACTTTTCTTCAACATCTAATTTATCTAAAATACTTCTATTATAATAAAATAAACATCCTTACTCACTACTCTATTATTTTGGTTTACAACAATTGTCAATGTTCATGGAGCAACTCTTTTCATTAAATATATAGAAAATGCAAGTTACATAAATAGAGGAAGAGAAAAACTCTAACTCAACTCCTAATACTTATGTAATTTTACCTCATAACTCTCACTATCTCAAGTAACTTTATGCTACTATTGTAATTGCTACCTAATACAACTTTCCTCTATTGTTTACCCACTCTTTGTTACACCTTTTCTTTTTCTTTCAACAAGCTCTTTTTATTTATAGGTGAAAATAAGGTAAGGTCTTTCCATTTTTAGTGAAAAATGACATTAAACTCCTCTCTTCTGTAAACAATAACAACCACCTCTCTTTTTGTAGCTATGTTGGACTTCCATGCACTTTCATGTATCCATGTATCCATCTTGCATGGTTGCCATTGTTCGCTCTCCCTAGCCTCCTCCTTGACATATACACAACTCATCAAGGAAAAGATTTTGGTTAAGTAATATTAGAGTTGATTTTTTTTTTATCCCATCATTTTGTTAGAAATTATTAGTCTTGCCTTGTTGTTTTGGAGAAGTAGATATTTTTCATGTGTTGATTTAACAAGCTTGACACAAGAGTATGTTTAGAAAAATAGATTTTTTTCTTAGATAATTTTATTTCTTTATATTTTTTTCTACTCTTTATTATGATGCTTTTCTAGTTTTTCCTATTTAAAGTGAATATTCTTCCTAGTTTATTTTTTCTATTTAATATTACTAGGATTTTCTAGTTTTTTTTAGCAAATAAAGAATGTGATTAATAAAATTTAAGTTGAGAGTCTCCTTATAGTTATGATGTTCTTGATACTTGTAACCAAACCCTTTATCCATATGTCTGCATCAATTGATATCAAAACTCAATAATCATTGATGGTTATTTTGTTTTGTTGTGTGCTGCAGAACAACATACCGAAAGTGGTTGCATAATATAACATGCTTATGCATGAGTTTTTTTAGGAAAATAAATATATTTTTTTTAGTAAATTTTATTTTTTTATTCAATATCATTAGGATTTTCTAGTTTGTTTTTTATATAAATAGTTGTAATAGTTATTTGTAAGTGAAAACTACATTGACGAGTAAATACTAAGTATTTGAAAATTCCACGTGCTGTTAGTCTTTAAAATTTTTTATTTGTGAGAAATTCCTTTGTTGTTTGCTTTTGTACAAGTCAAAGCTAGCCATCAAGTCATCATATAACCAGCCATGGTGGGTGCAGGGAATCTGTTTTTATTTTCCGCGACAAAATTAGATTAAATGTAAACGATAATGGGGAAATTACAATGCATGAATTCGATTTGAAGCCTAACGGTCACATACATAATCATATCTTACTATATGATCATCGGAGACCCTTGCATGAGTCGAATTATGAACTCCCTTTTATTCTATAAACGTTATGGAGAGTTTTAGTTCTCGTGGTTTAGTTGACATTTTAAATTATAAGAGAAAATCAAGGTTAAATGAAAGTTTTGATGGCTTCTTTTAAATTGGTATTTATTATTTTTTTAATAGATCCTTTAAGATATTGGGACAGAAGATCTCTTTTAAGATGCTGGGTTTTTTTTATTTATTTAATTTTTTTACTGGCAGATTCCGAATTACACTTTGTGGTGATTGCAACGTTCATGGTTTAATCGGATCGATATAGTGATTGACAGCTTGACCCAACCAAAGGAATCTATGACGTGAAAACTGGCCGCAAACAATGAATAAGTATTATGCACTCCTTTTCATAAGGGTCAAATTCTGGTAAATGTGATTGCAAGGAGGCTTCTATGACGTGAAAACTGCTGTCAAGCAAGAAAGCACAACATCGAAAATATGCCAAGGGAACAGACATCAGATTACCATCAATTGGTGGTGGGGGGGTTGATTTCAAGTTTTATCTTTTTATAGTGGTGCTGTCGTTTGTACCGTCGTCGTAAAAATAATAATAATAATAATTAAAAAAAATATTTATATTCTATATTAAAAACAAAACACTCCTTTTTAAGTGTTTACAAATGTTACTTTCTATTATAAAATAAATCATGTAAAAGTTACGATGAATATACTCTTCTATTGGCATCTCATTAATATTGCATGGATAGTTATAATATCTCCTTAACTTATTCTTCTTGTTGTTTTTTTAAATAAAATTAAATAAAATTCCTCTAACTTATTGGAGGATGATGGTATAGCATTTACACGCTGAAGCCGCCGCCAATAATTTTCTACATTACAAAGAAGATGGAAATAGATTTGATATAGGGTCCAAATAAAGCAAAGCTAAACACCTTTCTTGTTCTTCATCATGAATACAGAATATATACCCTTATAGGTGAAGGGTTTTCTGGTTTCCTGGTAATATTAGAATTATTGTTTATTAGATTTTAATAAATTCGTGGTCTTTAGGAAGTTGTTCACAGCTTTAACATATTCTTTAGGGATTTTCTGTTTTAACTCTTTCTTGTTGCACCTGCCACGTTGTTGTAGATGTGGGCTGTTTTCTAGCTATTCCAGTTATTCATGTAAGGCTATATAATAGCCACTGTTATTCAATAAATGTTAAGATCATTCAATCCAGTCTTGTGTTTGAGTTCTTTGTTTTCTTGTTCTTATTCTCAACAAATTGGTATCAGAGCCTGTACTAGACCTGAAAGAAAAAAAAAAGCCACAGTCTTTTTGAGTGATTTTCAAAACACAGAGTGAGGGAGTGAAAAGATGGCAGCAGAGTCAAGTACCTTTGCGCAACCTTGCATCCCAAAGTTTGATGGGGATTATGAGCATTAGAACATGCTAATGGAGAATCTCTTACGTTCAAAGGAGTATTGGAGTGTTATTGAGACGGGGTATGCAGAGTCTGCACCTGGAGAAGTTTTAACTAATGCATAGAGAAAAACTTTGGAGGAGACAAAGTTGAAGGATTTGAAGGTCAAAATTATCTCTTCCAATCCATTGACAAGTCCATTCTAAAGACAATTACTCAGAAAGAGACGGTAAAGCAGTTATGAGATTCCATGAAAGTCATATATCAGGGAAATGCGAGGGTGCAATATGCTCAACTTCAAATTCTTCACAGGAATTTCGAAGTGTTGGACATGAAACTTGGAGAATCTGTCACAGATTACTTTGGAAGGGTGATGCTGGTAGCAAATGACATGAGAAATCTTGGAAAGAACATGTTTGACGTGAAGATTGTTGAGAAGATCTTGCGCACACTTACTGAGAAGTACAACTACATAGTTTGTTCGATTGAGGAGTCAAAAGACATCAATCATCTTTCAGTGGATGAACTGCAGAGTTCATTACTCGTTCATGAACAAAAGTTTTAAAAGAATGAAGGAGATGATCATGCACTGAGAGTCTATGATGAAAGAGTTTGTGGCAAAGGCCGGGGAAGAAGCAATTATAGAGGAAGAGGTCGAGGAAGAGGATAGGTATTCAATAGAGCCATGGTGGAATGCTTCAAGTGTCATAAACTTAGACATTTCCAATATGAATGTCCAACCTTGAACAAGGAAGTCAATTATGCAGAGCTGAATGAAGAGGATGAGATGTTGCTGATGTCATATGTTGAATTGCATGAGGTGAAATGGAATGATGCATGGTTCCTTGACTCAGGGTGCTCCAATCATATGTGTGGATACAAAGGTATGTTTACCAATTTAGATGAAAGTTTTCAACATTTAGTTAAGTTGGGAAATAATAGTAAAATGAGTGTGGTTGGAAAAGGAAATGTGAAGCTATTATTGCATGGAATTAATCATATTGTTAATGAAGTGTACTATGTTCCAAAGCTCAAAAATAATCTATTAAGCATATGAAAACTTCAAGAGAAAGGTTTGGCAATTTTAATTCAGAAAGGAGTTTGTAAGATATACCATCCAGAGAAGGGTTTAATCATTCAAACCCAAATGAGCGCCAACAGAATGTTCATCCTCGTAGCACAGACCCAAGCTCAAGTACCTGCACAAACTTAGCCAGAAAGATGTTTTCACACAAGCTCTCAAGATCTCTCCTATCTTTGGCATAGACGATATGGCCATTTGAGCTATAAAGGTTTAAGAACCTTGCAATGGAAGAAGATGGTATGTGGACTTCCCCCTCAATTTCCTGCTTCAAGCATGACTTGCACTGATTGTATCAATGGCAAGCAATATAGAGATGCCATGCTAAAGAAAAGCTCTTGGAGAGCAAGTCAGAAATTGGAACTGATTCATGATGATATTTGCAATCCTATTTCACATGAGTCCAATAATGGAAAAAGGTACACATTGTGTTTCATTGATGATTTTAGTCGGAATCGTGGGTGTTTTTATTGGCTGAAAAATTAGAGGCACTGAATTGTTTTAAAAGGTTCAAAATAATGGTGGAAAAGGACACATTAATGTTTGTGAGGTGTTTACGGACTGATAGGGGAGGAGAATTTACTTCCAACGAGTTCAATGAGTTCTGTAGACAAAAGGAATCAAAAGGCAGCTGACCACAACGTACACTCCACAACACAATGGTGTAGCCGAAAGGAAAAACAGAACAGTGATGAACATGGTCCGATCGATGCTTTCTGACAAAAGGATTCCGAAGACATTCTGGCCAAAGGTAGTGAATTGGACCTTCTATGTTCTAAACAGGTGTCCGACATTTGCAGTGAAAGATATTACACCGCAAGAGGCATAGAGCGTGATAAAACCCTCAGTAGATCACTTTCGAGTCTTTGGTTGCTTGGCTCATGTACACATTCCAGATGTGAGAAGTGGTAAGCTTGATAATAAAAGTTTTCATTGTGTATTGTTGGGAGTTAGTGAGGAGTCAAAGGGGTATAGATTGTTTAATCCTATCGCTAAGAAGATTGTAGTGAGTAGGAATGTGGTTTTCGAAGAAGAAAAACAGTGGGATTGGGATGTGTCTTATGAGAAACAAATTCTTTTAGACTTAGAATAGGGTGAGAATGAAGAAAATAGTGAGAGAGATAGGGAGAATGATGACGGAGCTGTTAATAACGGGTAAGGAGAGTAACAATGGTGTAGAGTTTGGTGAGGAAGATAGAGTTGAAGTAAGTGAAGATGAAGGGAGAGAGAGAGGTCTAGATGAAGTAGGTGAAGATGAAGGAAAAGAGAGAGGTCCTCTGATGTGGATGCAAGATTATGTTATTGGGGAAGGCTTATCTGAATATGAAGCAAACATGGCATTAGTTATGTCAGCTGATCCTGTTTGCTTCAAAAAGGCAGTAAAGAATGAAAATTGGATACTTGCTATGGACTGTGAGATTAACTCCATAGAGAAGAATAAGACTTGGACACTCAATGAGCTGCCAGCTGGAGCAAAACAAATTGGAGTGAAGTGGGTCTACAAAACAAAGTATAATGAGCATGGGGACATTGATAAGCACAAGGCAAAGCTGGTCGCTAAAGGGTACTCACAAAAGCATGGTATAGACTACAAAGTGGTTTTTACACCAGTGGCAAGGTTGGATACGATAACGATGATTATTGCTTTAGCAGCACAGAAAAGCTGGAAAATCTTTCAGCTGGATGTCTAATCAGCCTTTCTTCATAGTGAGCTGAGCGAAAATGTCTATGTTGAACAACCGAAGGGGTATGAGAAAAGGGGCAGCGAACATCTTGTTTACAAGTTGCATAAAGCTTTGTACGGATTAAAACAAGCTCCACGAGCCTAGTTTAGCTGGATTAAAGCACACTTCATCAATGAAGGTTTCCAAAAATGTGATAGTAAGCAGACATTATTCACTAAGAGAAGCATGGAAGGAAAGATCATCATTGTAAGTGTTGTTGACGATTTAATATTTACTGGTGATGATGAAAATATGTTGTCTGAGTTCAAAAGTTCCATGATGAGAGAGTTTGACATGTCAGACTTGGGGAAGATGCTGTTTTTTCTAGGGATTGAAGTGTTACAAGGGTCAGATGATATCTACATATGTCAAAAGAAATATGCATCAGAGGTTGAAGAGGTATGGTATGATGAAGAGCAATTCAATTAGTAACCCAATAGTTCCTGGATGCAAAGCCAACAAAGATGAAGATGGCATTAAAGTGGATGAAACATATTATAAGCAGTTGGTGGGCAGCTTAATGTATCTCACGACCACAAGACCGGATATGATGTTTATCACTTGTCTCATAAGTAGATACATGTCTAAACCTACAAAGCTTCATCTATTAGTAGCAAAAGGGGCACTTAGATATTTGAGAGGGACTGTAAACTTTAGAATTCATTACAAGAAAGGAGGCAATGGTGAATTACTTGCATTTACAGATAGTGACTATGCTGGAGATATGGAAGATATGAAGAGTACAAGCGGGTATGTATTTTTGCTGAGCTTTGGTGCAGTTTCATGGAGTTCAAAGAAGTAGCCAATAGTGACTCTATCAACCACAGAGGCAGAATTTGTGGCAGCTCCAATGTGTGTATGTCAAGCTCTCTGGATAAAAAGGATTTTGAAGGAATTGGGGCATTCTAACGGAGGGTGCACACAAGTCAGATGTGACAACAACTCAACTATCAAGCTGTCTAAAAATCCAGCGATGCACGGGCGCAGCAAGCATATCGATGTGAGATACCATTTTTTGAGAAATCTTACTAGAAAAGGTACAATTGCATTGGTTCATTGTGGAAGTAAGGATCAAGTGGCAGATTTGATGACCAAACCGCTAAAGCTTGAAGCTTTTTTGAGGTTAAGAGAATTGCTGGGTGTTTGAGAAGTTTCTGATGTAAACTGACTGAAATTTCCAGTAAGTTTAAGGGAAGGAATGAAGGGTTTTCTGGTTTCCTGGTAATATTAGAATTATTGTTTATTAGATTTTAATAAGTCCTTGGTATTTAGGAAGTTGTTCATAGCTTTAACATGTTCTTTAGGGATTTTCTATTTTGACTCTTTCTTGTTGCACCTGCCACGTTGTTGTAGACGTGGATTGTTTTCTAGCTATTCCAGTTATTCATGTAAGGCTATATAATAGCCACTGTTATTCAATAAACGTTAAGATCATTCAATCCAATCTTGTGTTTGAGTTCTTTGTTTTCTTGTTCTCATTTTCAACAATAGGTAGGTTCTCCGTGACAGAGCATGGCAAGGATAAATGATTTTGTTTTTTTAAAAAAAAACTCTTCACAAATAATATAATGACTCTCTTTCTCTCTTGCTATTCGCCTTTGTTTTCACCTTTCTTTAATAACTATAAAAATCTGGAAATAATATATAAGAATCTGAGGGTGAGAGAGAATTTGCTGTAGATATACCAATTTAGTTGCACATGACAACAAATTATTGATCGAGTTAAATTTTTTAACTAATATAAATTAATTAATTAAGTGATGCAAACGTTTTCTAAAAAAATTAAAAAAATATGAGACTAGATAGAAACTCGATTATATTTAATAAGTTCAGTTATTTTAATAACATGATTAAAAAAAGCAGGCAACAATAACAAATAAACAAAGCTAAACAAAAAAAATTAACCATGATTAACTACAAAAAATGAATGTTTATCAATATTATATAAAAATATCTTCCTAATATTCTTAAATGTTTTTCATGATCTTATTTGATAAAAAAAACAAAAAAAAATGTAATAACCTCATTGAAAACAAAATTAAAAAAACAATTTGAAACTCAATTCCCAACAAATCATATGAGATTGAGATAATAACATACAAAAAAACTAAAAAAGATCATGAAGCCAAATCCTCAATCAACCCAATGTGAATGATGAAATTAAAATAAAAATTTAAAAAGAAAAAATAACCAAACTGAACTCGGATTAATCTTTCAAACTCGTGACTCGGATCATGAGATTGAAATTACCTTATAGAAAGCAAACCCAAAAAAATCCCAATGCCAAATTCTCAATTAACTAAATGTTGAGAGATGAACTTAAAATAAATAAAAATGATTTAAAAAAATAACAATAAAAAAATGAGGATCAAATTTAACCAATAAAATGAAGCCAAATATTGAGGGATGAAATCTAAAAAAGAATTCAATTAAGAAAATTATCAAAATTAAAAAAATAGCAATTAAAAGAATGAGGAACAATTTTGATATAAAAACTAAATCAAACCAAAAGTTGAGAGGGTGAAATTAATTAGAAAAAAAATATTCAAAAGCAAAAAAATAGCAATAAAAAAATAAGGACCAGATTTAAAACAAAAACAAAATAGAATGACACTTTTTATTTTTGCCAGAACAACTCGGATATTGAGGAGAGAGGATCGGAAAGATGGAGGAGAAGAAAAAAAAATAAGCCTCCACATGCTTCAAAATGCTACACGCGTCACCTTATTGGGAAGCCCTTACTGTGAAGAATCTAACGTAACAATAAAAGACTTTATTAGACCACTGGAAACAGCTTCATACACCATTTGATCATAGCAAACAACTCCCATACGCTACCTTTTTTGTTTTCATAGCCCACCATATTTTTTCCGGTTTCAATGTTAGTCCCTTAACTCTTATTTATCTAACATAAATATAATTTTATTTTATTTTATTTTATCAAAACAAGCATAAAACGAGCACCATAATTTTTCCTCGACATTATGAGAACCTATATCTAGACAACAAAAATAAACTTTCAAGTTAGATCCCAAATAAAGTCAATGTGAAAAGATCAAACTACAAAAAATAAAATAAAATTGAGTGGCCCAAATAAAAAACTTTCCTTGACCATGCAAATCAATCCATGATGTTAGCAAACAAAAGGGACTCAATATTTCTTCAAGCTTCAAATTTGATCCTCAAAGCTCTAATTCTTATAAATCAATAAAATTGAATCTTATTTTGTTAAATTGAGCATCAATCGAGCGATTAAATATTCCCTTGACATTGCGAGGCCCCTATACATAGGCATAAAAAAAATCACCATAACCAATCCCAAAGAAACACAATGTTAAAGGACCAAATTTAAAGTAAAACAAATTGAGATGTCAAAGTGAAAAAAATGGGAAAAAAGAAATTTTATGGTTGTAATGCATTTATAATATACTATCTAACTATTCCGCATTACGCTTTTGTCAGATCAAAAGTTAGTTTACATAAAAAAAAATAGTTGTTGCTAATGTATTTTCTAGTAGTAAGAAAATATAACAAATAAAATAGATTAAGGACCAATAAATATTTAAAAATTGTTAGTGTTGATTAAATACTAAGTTATGAAAACAAACACAAATTGAGATACTCAACATTGTACCATAAAGAGTCCTTTAATTTATTTCACATGTATGACTAGAATATTTTTTAAAGAGTAATAATTTAAATTTCATTGAAACAAACTAATTTGCTACTATAAGTCTTACTTTTCTTATTAATATCTTTAATTTCAACAAAAAAAATCTAATATTTTGTTCGATTTTATTTGTTTAATAAAACCAAAAGCAATAAGAAGACACAACCAACAAAATCTAAACTATTTAAAATAAGAATAACAAAGATATATCTCTAATTAAAACTCCTTTTCCTTATTAAGAAGCTAGTTTTATTTTTATTTTTATTTTTTACTAGAATATTTGTTTTTCAGATAATATTCTATCATTATTTCAAAAGCATGTTTCAATTAAAAAAATAAGATCATGATAATGTTGATGTGATTGTATTTAAAAATATAATAATAATAATAATAATAATAATAATAATAATAATAATAATACATTGGTTGAGCTTTGTAGTGGGAAACGTTTTGGCACTGTTGTTAGACTTGGCCTAGTGGGTAAATATTAAAGCCTCTCAACCTGACTCTTTTCCTAACTAAGGTTTCAAATTAAATCGTGTGAGGGTTGATCTAGTGTGACACGATTGATTTGGCTAATCTAAAGTTTCAAAAACTTGATTTGACTGAATATTTCAAGATGAAATCATTTTATATATATAGAAAATGACATCTTGGATCGACTCATGTTAATCCCTTAAACTTGCAACTCGCATCATGGATCCGGTTGAGTTTAATAACTTTATTTTTTAAAACTAATTTTCATTTAACAATATGATAAAAAATAGATGCTTGAAGGAAAACAACCAAATAAAATAATAAAAAAAGCGATCATGATGGGCTGTTAAAAAAAATATTTGCTAATATTATTAGAACACTACTATAATTTTATTCAAAAAAAGTACAAATTGAAAGGTATTTAATAAAACGATATCTAAAATCAATTCTAAATTAACTTAAGAATATAACAAGATAATAAATGTAATATAATTTTAATTAATTAATTTTAAAAAAATTAATTTTTAATTTTTAAAAAACTTTAAAACAGTGCAGGTGTTAGGGCCTGAGTGACCTAACACACCTGGCCTATTAAAAATAAGGCCTGGCATATGGGCCAAAAAGCACAGGCTTGAATGGGGTTTTTTGGACTTATAAAATCAAATTTTAAACTATTTTATTTTAAAATACCTAAAAAATACTCCTATAACCTGAAATAGCTAATTTCTCAACTAAAACCCCCCCTTCCAAAATGGTTTAAAAATACAAAATTATACCAAAAACCTGTTTTAAACTTGATAGACCTTATTTTTTTTAGCAATATAAAAACTCAAAAACACCTTTACTACAATCATCTAATCAAAATGAATACTTTAACACCAAACTTGGCATTTGTTTGTTAACACAATATCACCAACTAAAATATTTAATTTCTTCTCCATCATTTTTCATCAACTCTCTCTCTTATTCCTTAAACTCAGAGACCATTATGTAAAAAAAAAGAGATTTTCGAGCACTACTAGAAAACTAGAGAAAACCAATGGAATTACCGACGAAATTTTTTCGTCAGTAATTATTACCGACGGAAATAATTCCGTCTCAAAATCTGTCGGTATATACCGACGGCATAAACCCGTCGGCGACACGGTCGGTATATACCGACGGTTTCGCTGACGGGGTATACAGTTTGTCTGGAAATATACAACGGCGTGGTGATGTCAAACGATTTTACCGACGGAATTACCGAGGGATTCAAACTGAGATAGCCGTACAGTGACGTGACACTTTCACCGACGAAATCGCCGATGGAATCATCAACGGAAGTAATCCGTCGGTGATTCCATCGGAAAAAATCATTATATACCGACACTCTCTTCCACTGTTTCTCCTTCTTCTTCTTTTCCATCACACCTCTCCCCTCCCAAACTGCACCTACCCACCCAAACTGCTGCCAAACACCCATCCCAACTCTCCACTATTCTTAACTCGAGCACTCAAGGTTCTTATATCTTGTACGTGGTCACAATATCTGTTTCTTGTAGATTTTATCATTTTTTTGTAAGTAAATCTATCCCTTTTAGTTTTAATATTTAATTGTGAATTTTATTGTTTTAGTATATGTATTTTGTTAATATTTGTACTTGTTTAATTGTTATTTGTCAAAAAAAACTTGTAGTATAAATGTATAATTTTGTAGTTGTTTGTTTTAGATTTTGTCAAATTATATTTGTTTGTAATTAAATTGTTGAAATTTTATTTGAATTACACCGAATTAAACGTGTCGTTGTGATGAAATAAATAATTAATAACTTGTTTAACGAGTCTTGTTTAATTGTTATCAATTCTATTTCGAAGTTATGATTTTTGTAAATTTATATATGTATAAATTTGTATGTATGAACGTTGATAGTTGATAATTGATAATGAATATTTAACATAAGTGTTGTTTTAGTTTGTTGGATCGATAATGTCGGGGAAAACCACTATTTTTGTTATGTTTTATAGTGGTTCAATAGAAGTCATGGATGATCATTCATGGATGTATCGAAACTCATCCCAAGGATTGCGGAGGATGGATTATTGTAACGGTGTCCAGGGTTTTTTTAATTTTGTAACATCTATTCCGAGGAATTTTACTGATGGCAGTATTAGGTGTCCATGCAGGAAGTGTAAAAATTTAAAGTTTCTGCATCAAGATGTTGTAACGATGCATCTTCTAACCAAAGGGTTCATCGAAGATTACCTGTGTTGGTATACTCACGGAGAACTATTTTTTCCTGATGAGAGCATGTAAGAACAGGTGGTTGGGTTAACTTCTAGTGCTAGCAACATGCATGAAGTTGGAAATGAGAACAGTAATACTTATAGGAATATGGTTATGGATGCAATGAGAATGAGTGAAGTAATGTCAGGGAATATCCAATCGTAGAAGAAGAACCTAATGCAGATGCAGCAAGGTTTTTTGATTTATTGAGAGATTCTAACGAAGCATTATAGGATGGCTGCACGAACCACAGTAAATTATCAGCCGTAGTACAAGTGTTCACCATCAAGTCAGATCACGGGTTGAGTGAGGCTGGTTATGACAAGATTATTGAATGGGGGAGAAACATTTTACCTGAAGGGAACAGGCTGAAAGAGAACTTTTATGCTGCAAAGTCCATGATGAAACCCCTCGATTTAGGATACTAGAAAATTGATATATGCCCTAACTTCTGCATGTTATACTACCTTGAAAATGCTGAGATGACCGAGTGCATGACATGCGGGCATTCCCGTTACAAACCCAGAACTGGTAGAGGGAAGACTCTCGTAGCATATAAAAAACTTAGATACTTCCCAATCACACCTAGACTGCAGAGGTTATTCATGTCACCAAGGACTGTTGAGCACATGACATGACACCAATCACACCATATGGTTGATGAAGTGATGGTTCATCCTTCTGACGGTGAAGCCTGGAAACACTTTAACAGTATGCATCCTCACTTTTCAGCTGAATCAAGGAACGTGTGTCTTGGGTTGTGTACAGACGAATTCAACCCATTCGGGTCATTTGCTGCTCCTTATTCTTGTTGGCCGGTCATACTGACGGTTTATAACTTGCCATCGGGGATGTGTATGAGGCCGGAGTTCATGTTTTTATCTATGATCATACCAGGTCCGAGTAGTCCGGGGCGGAATATAGATGTTTGTCTTCGTCCGTTAATTGATGAGTTGACACAGTTGTGGTCCTCTGGAGCTTTAACTTATGACATCTCGAGGAAACAAAATTTTGTTATGAGAACGGCTTTGGTATGGACTATCAATGATTTCCCAGCTTATGGAATGGTTTCTGGTTAGAGCACGCATGGAAAGCTAGCATGTCCATGTTGTATGGAGAACAACAAGGCATTCACGCTAACAAACGGGGGTAAAGCTTCTTTTTTTGACTGTCACTGTCGTTTCTTGCCACATAACCACAGGTACAGAAAGAACATAAAGGATTTCTTTGTTGGCAGAATTGAAAATGATGTTGCACCCCCGCGTCTTTTCGGTGAAGAATTGTTTGATGTTGTGTTAGAGTACGGTGAAATTGTGTTTAATCTCCAATTAGGTAAGCAGAAGTTTCCTGGTTTTGGTTTGACCCATAATTGGGTGAAGCGAAGTATGTTTTGGGAGCTTCCTTATTGGAAGACCAATCTTCTTCGCCATAACCTTGACGTCATGCACATTGAAAAGAACGTGTTTGAGAACATTTTCAACACCGTCATGGATGTGAAGGGGAAGACAAAGGACAACATCAAGGCTAGATTGGATGTAGTGCTGTTCTGTAACCGTAAAAATTTGGAGTTGGTTTGTGATGGGTCACGGGTCGCAAAACCAAGAGCAAGCTTCGTGCTAGAGAAAAACGCACAACTACTAGTCTACAAATGGCTTAAAAGTCTGCGTTTCCCCGATGGACATGCCTCAAACATATCAAGACTGGTTAATACCGAGGAATGCAGATTATATGGAATGAAGAGTCATGACTGCCATGTATTTATGCAAACACTCATCCCATTAGCTTTTTGTGATTTGTTGCCAAAGGGGATATGAGATGCACTAACAGAGATTAGTCATTTCTTCAAAGATATATGCTCCAGCAAGTTGAATGTTGATCATATTGAAAGACTTGAAAAGAATATCGTCGAGACAATATGCAAACTTGAGATGATATTCCCCTCATCATTTTTTGACTCAATGGAGCATCTACCCGTACATTTACCGTTTGAGGTAAAAGTTGGAGGACCGGTCCAGTACAGATGGATATATCCATTCGAGATGTTAGATATTACAGTTGTTATGACATTTATAATTAAATGTTTTTAATTGATAATGTTTTATATGTGTGTGTGTGTGTGTGCAGATACTTGTTCAATCTTAAAAAAAGGTTAAGAACAAGGCGCATGTTGAGGCGTCAATATGTGAGGTGTATATTGTTGAGGAGATCTCAACATCTCATACTATTTTGAACCTTATTGGAGAATGAGGATAAACCGTGTTCCACGGCATGATGATGGTGGTGAAGTGCATTCAAGTGGGAACTTGTCAATATTCTCCAATCGTGGAGGACCCATACCTAAAAATACCGTGAGAGGAAGATATTTGTCTGAAATAGAGTTCAGACAAGCACACAATTATGTCCTATTTAACTGTGATGAGCTGAGACCTTTTATTAAATAAGTAGATGTTCGACTTAAACTTTGTCAAGAGTGTACTATTTATGTTTTGTGATACCATACACTTATATAATTTGGAACAACCTTGCAGGCAATATCGACGATACTTTTGTCTAATAACTCACAGCTGACCGAATCCCAGATCTTTCAATTACAAGATGAACAATTTGCCACATGGTTTAGAACACATGGAAGTCCTATCAAAAACTCATTATCTCTTGCAATGTAATTAATTGTAATCAATGTTACATAATATCCGTTTATTAATTATTGTTGTATTTAATTTACAAGCTAGGTTTATCAAATGGGAGGTGGTGCTACTATTTCACTGTCTTTACTATGTCTGGGCCCTGAAAGAAAAGTCAAGTGCTATAATGGGTACTTTGTCAATGGATATGTCTTTCATACTGAAGAATACGGGCATGGAAGAAAGACATACAACAGCGGTGTTTGCATTAAGGGATCGACTTCTAGTGAGTTTAAAGTTGACTACTACGGTAGATTGGAAGAGGTCATCGAACTGCAATATCATAGCGAGCAAAATAGAGTGTTTTTATTCAAATGTTATTGGTATGACACAAATGACAGAGGAATCAGAGTAGATCCTCACTATGGTCTCGTTGAAATCAACTCAAAAGCTAGACACCGTAACGTAAACGACGTCTTTGTTTTCGCAAAGCAATGCCAACAAGTTTATTACACATACACCCTTCCTTTAGAAAGGACCGATCAAGAGTTGATTGGTTATCCTTTTGAAAAACAAAACCCAAGGGTCGTGTCGAGGTTGTTCAGGATGAGAACGAAGACACAAGTGTGATAGTTGAAGTCTTTCAAGCTAGTGAGTTGGTTGAACCATACCGAGTTGCTCCATCGATTGACTTAGAAGAAAATTTGAATTTTTGTGTTTTCAACGATAGTCTTGTTGATATTGACGCAGAGGAGTTGAATGTTGTTCTGAGCTCTACTAGTGGAAAAAAGAATGTTGTTGAAGAAGATGATAACGAAATTGAAGAGTGCGATGAAGCTGATGATAACAATTCAATAGAGGACAAAGATGAAAATTCCGACTAACTAAACATGTTATAAAGCCTTATTTTATAATGTAATAATTTGAAACATGAAATATTTATTCTTCTTTAATGGTCAACCCTTGTTATTGTGTGTGCTATAAGATTGCAATTTAAGATTTTTTGACAGGGTTACATAAAAAATAAGAAAAATTTACGGTTTCACTGACGGACTATAACCCATCGGTATTTCATAAAGAGTTGCAAACAAATTACAAGATTGTGCCACAATCACCGACGGATTTGCCGACAGACTATAACCCGTCGGTATTTCACATAGAGTTGCAAAACAATTACGGGATTGTGCCACAATCATCGACAGAGTTACCGACGTCTAGTACCGACAGACTTATGCACATCACGAGGCGCACGCATGTCTGACACATGTCCATCTGCACAAATACCGATGGAGTTATCGACGTCCAATACCGATGGAATGACCGACGACTATACGCACATCCCGAAGCGCACACATGTGTGACACGTGTCCTTCTGCACGAATACCGACGGATTTTCCGACGGTTCGAAAAGTTTGGCGGGATTTTTGAACTTTTTTTGGTGCGCATTTCAATTAATTTCCGATGGAATTACCAACGGAATTTAATGCCACCAACAACAATTAATTTCCATCGTAAAAATTGCTATATATAACCCCCTATCCCCCCCCACTTGGTTCATTTTCTTCTCTGCTTCCGTTTTTCTTCTCCTCTTCTCCATTTCTCTTCTTCTCTCGTTTATATTTAACTTTTAGAAGGGATTTTATTGTTTTGGTGGTAGTTTTAAAAGGTATGTATTTTTTTTCTTTATCTTTGTATTTTTTTATTTTAATTATGATTATTTTTTTTGGTGTTCTTTATTTTGTGTATTGTTTGTAGATAAAATCTTAAATTCAACACACTATTAAGGTATGCATTTTTTATTCCCAAATTTATTTTGAATTGATATAGTGTTTTTTAGTTTTGTGTATTGTTTGTTTTGTGTTTATGTTGTTTTATGTAATTTTTTTAGTTTTTTAATTTTATTTATTAATTTTATGATATTATTGTTTGTATTGCTATAATTTGTTTATGTTAAATGTTAATTTATATATATAATTTTATTGTTGAATTTATGTTAAAAATGTTAATTTATATATATAGAATTACATTTAATTAGTTTATCTTAATTTAGAATTTATTGTTTGTATTGCTATAATTGTTATTGTTGAATTTATGTTAAAAATGTTAATTTATATATATAGAATTACATTTAATTAGTTTATCTTAATTTAGGATATTATTGTTTTCATGTCATTGTTATTGCTTGTTATTACATTTTTATATTTATGTGTACACGTTAATTTCTATTTTGAGGTCCATAAGGGTCGATCGTGTTAGGAATGATATTGATTTAGTTATTTTTTGCTTTTGACCATGTAATTATTTATAAATTAAGAGTCTTGTCTCCTAAAACTCGAAATGTAATATTAATCCGTAAATTTGAATGTATGACTTTAATCTAATGTTTGTAACTCTAAGTATCAATTTAACAATGAATGTTCATAGTTGAAATTGATTCTTTTACTTGAATATCATTATATGATATTATTGAATAAAATGTTGTGTTGATGATGATGAGTTGGGTTGAGATCCAGGATGATTGGATCCGGATGTGAAATAAAATTGGAAGTGTAATATGATTTTGTAGATAACTTGGGACCCCCCCAGTATAGGGGAGACTCTGTTGAATTTTTTTTAAATAATCGAAGTTAATTATGTAATTATTCATATAAATTTGTGTAGATGCGTAGAATGAAATCTACAGCACGTCGTCAGAAGATGATTGCAGTTAGTTCTTCTAGCAGCGAGGAGGACGTATCCTTAGGTGTTGATCATGGCGAGGAATCTACGCCAACTTGTGATGCTGCCTCTTCTAGCGCGGTTTCACAGCATAGAAGCGGTATGCCTTCACAGTGGGGTTAATTCACCCGCAAGTACCAGGCACAATGGAAGGATGACCTCTCAATGTAAGTTTGTTTAGGTTTTAGTTTTATATATATATTTTATATATATATATATATATATATATATATATATACACACACTTAAAACATAATTTATGAACAACTAATTAATATTACTACTTTTATTTAATTTCAGGTTCACAAACATTGAGGCTGCAAGGACTATAACATTAACGTTTAAATCATCGATGGAGATTCCATTGTTTCAATGGAGCCAGGTTTCCAGACATCCTGAGTGGAAACCTAATATCAATGCATCATTTAAGCGATTTCAGGTCGGTATTAATTTTTAATTTCCAGCTTATTTTTAATAAATGATTTTTTATATCTTGTACTATTTTTATTTTATATGAATTATTTATATACACAGAACAAATTTGAGTGGGATAGGGCGGACAACAATGTTGTGAGGAGGGTATGGGAGAATCACGCAGCAACTAGGTAACATCAAAAATAATATTTATTTTTGTTTTATAATTTTATGTTTTAAATTCTAATTTGTCACTATGGAAGTAGGTTGCGTGATTTTTGGTATGACACCAAAAAAAAATCAAAAAGACAAGCGAGGGATAATGGTCTTGAAGGATGGAATGAGGTGGCGGTTTCACAGGAATTCAAACCGCCATTCATCTCGGGGGAAATATGGACGATATATATTGAGCACGTGACCTCAAAGCAGTTCTCATGGTGTTCGCAGTCCGGCGCCGACAACCGGAACCGTTAAATTCATGGTTCGGTGACCACGCACACTGGCGGATCCGTCTCATTCAGCGCACATGCAAAGCGGATGGTAAGATTAGTTTTAATGAAATATATCGTTAATTCATTTGTCGTTCCTTATAATATATTTAACTTTTAACCTATTTTTTCCTTACAGGCTGCGTCTCTTGGACGTGAACCGAGTCCAATGGAGCTGTTTGTAGAGATGCATGTGCGGAGTCAAGACCGCCAAAAGGGGGTGCAGCAGTTCGTGGATAACCGTGCTCAGCACTTCGTGGTATGTTTGTTCATTCATTTTATTTTGTAAGTTATTATTTTCTTGAATTGCATCTTGAATTGCATTTGATGATTTTTTTACCGATGGAATTTTCAGGAGACCTATAATAGCGGGTTGAGGGAGAGATATGGGGACAATCCGTCAACCCATCCAGATTTCGATCCAGATTTGTTGATGGAGGCGGGATTGTCTGGTGGACCCGATAAAAATCGGGTCTACGGGCTCTCCAACGCTATGGCTGAAAACTTGCGTTCAGCTCGTAGTGTCTCAACTGTTAGAAGCTCTTCATCAGTATCGAACACTCAGTCTGAGGAGTTCACTGCGTTGAAACAACAATATCAACAACTCTTGACGAATTATGATGAGCTCCGTCAAATAGTCATGGAGATGAGATCAAAGATGGGTGACGATACTTATGCAGCTTCTTTTTGGCCGTATGGTCCTGGGAACAACCAGCCTCCTCCTCCTCCTCTTTCTCCTCCAGCTCCGCCGCTATTCTAGTTTAATTTTGTTTTTTAAACACATTAATTTTTTAATGAATATTATTTAACATTACTTTTATATTTTTAATGTTTAATCCATTTTTATTTATTTATTAAGGTTTTTTACTATTATTAAATTATTTTTTATGTATATTTTAAATACATACCGACGGATAATATCCGTCGGTATTTCAATCTATCTGTCGGTGATTAAATACAGACGGATACTGTCCGTCGGTATTTCATAGAGAGTTGCCAAACAATTACCAACCATGCCATAATTACCGACGGAATATACGTCGGTAAGTCCATTGGTACTTACCGTTGAAATTGCCGACGGAATAAATCCATCGGTAATGTTCCCGCGGGAAACTTTTTTGGCGCATATCCGGCGTAAGACCGTCAGTGGGTGTTTTTTTTATTTGCGACAGACTTAGCGATGAAAATGGGAGTTACCGACAATTAGTATACCGACGGACGTGTTCCGTCGGTAATTATTTCCCCAACGGATTTCATTCCTGTCACCGACGGAATTAGTTCGTCGGTAAAACTGTTTAATGGTGTAGTAGAGTAAAATATATAATTGTCAAACTAAAAAGATAAAAAAAAATTATAAAAAATATTAAAATAATTTTTATATAATAGGTGTTTATAATACTAATTAGAAAAAAAAAAACAAGGCTGCATGTTTGTTTTATTGTTAAATGTAGTCTCCAAAATTTTAATATTTTTAATCAATAAAATTAAATTCCATCTTGCTAAGTTGAACATTAATTTAATACCAGAATATCTTTTCGACACCTCAAAAGCTAAAAAATACATTAAAATAATTTGTTTTATTTTTAAAAATTTATTTTTTATATTAGCACATCAAAATGATTCAAAAATATATATAAAAATAATTATATGCAAAAAAATTAAAATTAAAAAAAATTCAAAAAAATACCAAAAAACCCCATATTCATTTCAAATTGGGGAGGGAGGAAAAATAGGGTAAAATTTAGTTATCTAATTGATGAAAATAGAAGATCAATAATTATACATTTCATTCTATACTGTTTCTTTAATTATCTTGTCTAATGATAAATTGATTATAATTTATTATGCCATCAATAATATTGTCGTCTGAAAAGAATAAAAACTGTAGCTTCACTTAATCAAAATTCTTGAGTCTTTAATAACAAAAAGAAGAAGAAGAAAGTTTCGAGTGGTGGAGCTTTGGATTCAATTGCTTGTAGAAAGTTAGAGAAGAGTCAAGGAACGGACAGACCAATTTCAAAAAGATTCAATTGCTATTATATTATGAAAGAAACAAATAAAAAAAAAAGGTATGATATATTAGTTAATATATAATTTACAATTTCAAAATGCTTGAATCTCCTTTAAAAAAAACAAAATGCTCGTGTCCTGACCTGACCATATCATATACTATAAAGTGTATATAAAAAATACAACATGATACTTCAGAACTTGACCTAATAGTAATTTAATTTTGTAGAATAAAATAATTATTTGATATGTGTATACAGTATTGTACTATGAATATCAATTTCTAAAATAATGCTCGCTTTAAGTTCATAGGTGGGCATATTCGTTTGAAAGGCATTCATAGGCAAGGACTAGCTACTTAACAACCTACAAGCATCTTATCTCAATTCAATTCTTCTTGTGGTCCCTTGTACATCAATATATTATTCGCATGGGTGATATTTATTCCTTTTTTTTTATTATTAAAGAACAAGGAAGTGGCTCAACGAAAGAGCAAAATATGTTCGGAAATACGGTAGAATTCATGTTTTTAAAATATTTAAAAATTTTATATTTAAAATTAATATTTTTTAATATTTTTATATCGTTTTAATACACTAATATTAAAATTAATTTTTTAAAAATAAAAAATCATCATTTTAATACATTTCTAAATAAAAAATATTTTAAATCACAATTATTACCACAATTTCAAACAACTGATTGAATTACCCGTTGTGTAAACATAAACAAAACTAAAACTAAAAGTATCAAGCCTACTAATCAAAACAGCAACGCTGTTGGAAAGGTTAGCAACTCCAAAGCCTATCAATATTTTATTTGCGTGGGTGATGATTTATGTAATGATTTGATTCATGATCATGAACGGCTAATGAACGATCAATCCAATGCCTTACTTTTATTCTACAATTTGTTTGGTTTTCTTACTCATTGTGAGATTTTATTTACTTCTTGTGAGGCTCTTTTCCTTTCTTTCTTGTGGGGTTTGTGTGTCCCTTACGTGAATTTGTGTGTTTTTTCAACGATATTGACTGTTGATGTTAAGATCTAATAGTTAGAAAAAATAATAGTAACTGGAATGGTTCCAAGATGGATTGTCAGGTTGTTATTTTTCTGAAGTATTGACCTTAGATCTGCTTCGGCCGAGCCACGAGTCCCTCAGTAAAAAACTCATCACCAGATTGTAACTGAGCAATAATATCTAAGTGTTTTTATTTATTTACTTTTTATATCAGCAATCACATCCTCCAGTACTAGAGTCTAATCGAGGTGAGATTGTAGAATTATTGCCCAATAAAAAAAAGTACATTGTTCATGTTCATGGGTTAAAAACGATCACATAAGTTAAATTTGTGCTAATTTCTATATATGTTATTAAATTATAAAATAAAAAAAAAAAAACAATGAAGAAAGATGAAGAAAATGTCCATGCTTTCTACCATTCCGTTTTTTTCGAAGCTAGCTAGCTAACAAATTACCCTGCAAGCATATAAATATTACCATAAAAAATATGTCTATACTTAAATCTAATTCTGGAAACATAACATTTATCTCAAGTGTTAATTTCAAGGATATTACAATGCACCACGTGTGTCCAAATGATTATGTAGAGATTGAATAAGGTTAAAAGAATGATTAATGTACCTATATGCAACATGACTTTTCTATAATATGTCATATCAATGAAACAATAATAATTAATTTTAATTGTAAATTATAGGAAGCTTGTGAAGTTTGTTTATTAAAATAAAAAACCAAAACACTTTTTACTAGAAACAGTAAAAGATCTGAATTGTTATATCTAATACATGTAAATGTATATGGACAAATAGCAATTCATGTTATATATGAATGTATGTATTTAATTATATTCATTGATAATCATATTGGATATGATTATATGTATTTATTGAAAGTTTGAATCATTTGAAAGGTTCAAGGAATTTGCAAATAAAGTTGAAATAAAACTGAAATAAGTATCAAGACATTCCGATCGGATCGAGGTGATGTATAATTGAGTAAAAATTATGTAAAAAAGAATGATATTCTCTAACAATGGATTCCTCCTACAACACTATAATATAATACGGTTTTTGAAAGGAGAAATCACACCCTATTGGATATGATATGGTCCATAATGATCTATTTAAACCTTTCATATTCTTTCTAGGGCTATGCCCTATAAACTATTGCTTACCTTTTGAATAGAGTTTTAATAAAATCTATTGATAAAACTCTATATGAGACATGGAAAGGTAGGATACTAAACTTATTATACTTCAAGATTTGAGGATATGATATTTATGTAAAGCGCATTGTATCTGAAAAGTTAGGAGCTAAATTAGATAAATATATGTTTATTGAATATCCAAAAAAAATTATTGGATATTATTTTTACCATCTTGTTTAGCAAAAAATGTATGTCTCAAAAGATGTTACTTTTATAGAGAAAGAATTTGTTCTTGAAACGAGCAGTGAAAGGAAAATAGAACTTTAAGAAACTCAAGAACCATAAACTAATATCCAATTAGAACTTGAGCCTAAATCCATAACATTCAATGTTTAGCCTGAAGCTAAAGAAACACAATAACTTATAGATCAAGTAGGACACGTCATGCACCAATAAAATATGGACTTCTCATGGAAGCAAACAATAATGAGTTGCACATACTTGATGAGCCTACTAACTACATGAAAGAAATATCTAATATTAATTCTGAGAAATGACTTGAGGCCATAAAATCTTAGATGGATTCCATGTAGACTAACCAAGTATAGACCTGATTGATCCATCTGATATGATAAAACCAATGCGATATAAGTTGGTTTGTAAAAAAGAGAATGACAAGGATGGAAATGTATGTACAAAGCTACATTAGTTGTCAGATGTTAAAAACAAAGATAAGAGGTTAAATTTGATAAAACTTTCTCATTGGTGGTTATATTAAAATCTATAAAGATTTTGCTTACTATAGATGTATACTATGATTATGAGATTTAACAAATAGATGTCAAAAACTGTATTTTTAAATGAGAATCTTCACGAAGATGTGTATATGATACAACATGAAGGTTTTGAATTTAATAAATTTCTTAACAAAGTATACAAGCTATAGAAATCCATTTATAGACTTAACCAAGCTTCAAGGAGTTGGAATATCTATTTTGATGAGATAATCAAATAGATTAATTTCATAAAAAAAATATGGATGCACCATGTGTTTATAAAAGGGTTAGTGAGAGTTGAGTCATTTTTCTAATATTACAAGTAGATGATATATTATTGATACAAAACGATATTCATTTATTCTAATCAGTAAAGATCTAGTTATTCAAGATTTTTTTATGGAAGATATGAGAGAAACAACCTATAAACTGGAAAAAAAATCTATAGAGATAGGTCTAAAAATTGCTTGCATTATCTTAATTTACGTATATAGATAAGATGTTAAAATAAATTAGCATGGAAGAATTTAAAAGAGGATACTTACCTACTTCACATGGGATACTTCTCTTCAAATACATGTGTCTTAAGACAAAAATTGAGAGATATATGATGGAAAAAACTTCTTATGCTTCGATTATAAAATCCATAATATATATGATGCTATGTACAAGACCATATGTATCTTATGCTTTGATCATAACGAGTAGATATCAATCTAATCCAGGTGAGGGTCACTAGAAAATAGTTAAAAATATTCTTAACTACTTAAGAAGAATGAAAAATATCTTTTTCATCTATGAATGATGAAATTATAGTTTATGGTTATTTAGATGCTAGTTTTTAATCATATATTGACAATAACAAATTTCAGTCAAGATATGTTTTACTCTAAATGATGGTGTTATAAGTTAGAAGAGTTTTAAATAAAAGACCACAACATAATTTATAAATGAAGCCAAATACATCTTTGCGTATAAGGTGATAAAAAAGGTTGTTTGTATCAAGAAACTTATCAATGAACTAGATGTAATTCCTTGTATTGTTAATCCAGTAGCCTTGTACTTTGATAACAATGAAGTCAATGCATAAACAAAAGAATTAAGGTCTCATCAATTATCTAAATAAGTTCTTGAGTGATTTTATTTGGTTAGAGAAATCATAAAAATAACAAATATAAAGATAGAACGAGTATCTAATGAAGAGAATCTTACATATCCTCTCACTAACATATTGTCACAGTAAAAACATGATCACTATACGAAGGGGTATGATATTAGATACATAAGCGATTGAATTAAGTACAAGTGAGATATTGTCAATGTATGTACCTTGTAGCCAATTGATTGGTTACATGTAGCATTAACTTTATTCATGCAAAATATATTTATAATTAATAATGTTTTTTTATCTTTAATATTCATTTATCTTAGATTAATGATCCTAATGTTTGAGTAATAAACTAGAGTAAAGATAAAGTTCTTAGAACACAAATATTTTGTAAAGAAAATTACAAAGTGATTATAATTATGAGGTTTCTATTACATTAAGCATTGTTCTTAAATACTCTATAAATTTGAGTTGTTGAGACTGATAAATATTATATTCTTTTTTTATGAAAGAAAATAGATATTCTCATAAACCGGGATATTAAAGATACCTAGAACTAATATATAAGTGTTTGTTAAATGACATATATACTAAATTGACCAGCATGATAACTCCATATGAAGAGATCACTTGTGTCTATAGAAAAGCTCACATGATAGTTATGCAAGTGATTTTTAGACTTAAGATTGCCAAGTTATCTTATATTGGAATGATATGCTTTGATTTTGACTATATGTTGTCATAATAAAAGATAATAAACGGGTAGACATTATATATAACATGAATTATATAAAGTTATTTGAATGAGATTTAAAAAAAGTTTTAAATTTTATTCAAATATTTAATGACTGGAAGTATTAAGAATGAACATGATTTGACATACCATATACATTTCATGTTATAGTGTCAAAATCAAAACATTCTTGATGAAAGGAAAATACTGCTCACAATGCTTTTCTGATATTTAAGGATCATGACAAATTGTTAGATGGTGCACTTAATATTTAAATATAAAAATTCAATTGTTGAATTCATAATAAATTAAATTATTTAATTTGTTTAATCCTATTTTGATTAGGATTATAATTTATATTCGGTTAACTATATTAGGAATCTAATGCGTCATGAGTCACACACAATAGGAACCATTAGTCAGAAATTAAATTGAGATGATTAATTAAGTATGACTTGATTAAAGATATGTTTTAGAAATTATAAAATGAATGTAATTAATGCAAGGATTACAATTCTAGACGTATAAAAAAAACAAGTATGGACTTTATTGAATAAATTTATAAAATTATTTTGAAATAATATACGTGATATTATTCATGAGAAAAATTGATATTGTCATTTATAAAGTTATTAGAAATTCTTTATAAATAAAATGGTATGTCTTATATTTTTATGTAGAGAGAAAAACTACGTAGGTTAAAAAACATACGTACAGAGAAACACTTAAAACAAAAATAAAGAGCTAACATTCAAGGCATATCATTCATTATTTTTTTAAAAAAGGTTTTAAAATATTTATCACTAATAGTTTGTGTGGATTACTGTTAGAGACTGAATATTTGGACAATTTATGGTTCGTGAAACTCAACCTTAAATAAATTGATAAAACATTAGAAAGAAGATATGATATTCAAGTAATCTTTGTATAAACCTTAAATGCCTTTAAATTATCTAACAAGATTCTTGGGACTCCAAAAAAAAATTTAAATTATTATTTATGTTATGTTTATGTGCTTTTAAGAAAGCCAACAAATTATAGTGCAACAAGGACGTCATATATTTAAAGGAAAAGAATATGATGCTCTATATGTTACACATGAGGAATATAAGATAAAACAAATGGTTAATTGACCAATTTTATACAATGAATATAAGAGGTGTACCAAGCTTCTCTCATAAGCTTGAAAGCATTACACACCATGCGAAAATAACCTCCAAAAACCAATATACTAACAAGATATTTTATACAATGCATATAGTAAAAGGTTGGTGTGATGGAATTTCTTGTAAGGGTAATTTAATGCTTGATAGGGTTGCTAAAAACATCTCAAAGTTTATGGTCTTTCCAAGGTTGATATAAACTAAAAAATGTAGAAGGTCTGGTTTGGATAACTTGATCACCTGTAGAGAAAATTCATTGAAAGGTTTAAGAACCCTTTGATGCCTAAGTTAACTTAAGTATGATAAGAGCCTTGTGAGGGTGTGTAGTTGTAAAGATGAAGCTATTTTTCTCCTTCTAGTACAAAAAGACTTATATTAGGGGGTTCAAGACTATGTTTATAGCTTTAAACCTATATGAATATCTCTGTGTAAGGGTAAGATATTCAATGTTCTCATCTTTTATGGCTTTAGGCTATTTGAGGATAAAGATCTAGAGTGACAACGAGTAAATATAAAGGTTGTCATAGTTATGAGTTTTGTAGATTATGTACTATTAATGATGATAACAAGATCAATATATATATAGGGGACACATGGCTAAAGGGTGTGCCTTCATTTAATGCATTTATATTTTTTTCACTGTAATTAGCTGCAAGCACACCAAGTTTGACTAGATAGTAGTGCATTTGAGTATAGTAGCTAGTCTCAGGTGAATTAGCCTCTTCGAGTATAGTAGCCGGTCTTAGGTGAATCAGGCTCATCCAAGGCTTAGTTTATCCATGAGATCTTATTAAGCCTCCTATATAGGAGTGTTGTTATATTGGTGATGTGAACCTTATGATCATATGGCCATGTAAGCTATAATCAAAATTGAGATCTGATTCCAAAAAGTCAATAGAGGTCCGATATGAGTGTGATACAATGAAAACATGTTTTAAGACACCAACACTATTGAAATAAAATCGAAAGATGTTATGAAACCAGTTAATCTTTGATAAGTTAGATTCAGTTTGTTCAAGAACCACAAGATGCAAGGATCTCTCTCACACGTTAAACTAAAAAGTTTAGAAGTATTATTCATTAAAGGTGCTGAAATTTAGGCTTAACATGTATTTAAATAGTTATGATAAATTAACCCTAATGGATCTACCCTTATAGGCTGAATTGACCCATTTACAAAAACTGACCCAAAACCTTTACTAGTAAACTCAAACTCTAATCCAAATAAGTCTTGAATCTTAGCTGAAATTCAAAGTATTAATTAAGCTCAAACATTGAAATAATAATGAAAACAACAAATCTGGATAATAGCTTGTTGATGCCACATATAATATAAAGAAAAACAAGATAAAATATTTCAATTCCTTAACTTAAACAACTCTTGACCGAGATCCCCCTTCCTAAATACTATAGGACTACCTGGCCAACTTTTAAAGTCTTTTAGATGCTAGAAAATCTGATCTGAATAGAAATTTAATTATTGAAATTTTCTTTCCTTGTAGGACTAAAATTTCCCTTTAGAACATGGAAAATAATCTTCGAAATCAATTCTCCTTGTAACTGCCTATCACTTTCTTTCCTTGACTAGGAGAATCAAATATTTAATATTATATAATTCTTCCAAATCTAGGATTCAAATCTAACAGCCCATTTAGTTTCCTTGCATGACTAGAAAACTTATTCTTTGTTGCTAAATATTTTCCTAAATAATATGAACAATAATGAATGAATTTCCTTTTCAATTTTAGGAGACTATTTTGTTGATCCTTGTAAGAAAAGGATACCACCATCTTAATTATCCTAGGCTAACTTTAGACCCCATATGACCCAAACTTATACTTATTAATATAACATGAATCAGACCTAATATGAGCTCCCAACAAGCCTACTTTACTGCCCCAATCAGACTCATACATGGGCTGACTTCATTTGACTAAATGAACCATAAAAAGGATTGGACCGAGCCTATTATTATATACAAATTAACCAAGGTTGGCTATAACTATCCCATAAAAAAAACCCATCATGGCCGAATAAAACACAAGCTAAATTCCAAGGAAAATGCAATATTGGTCGAATAGCCTCCCCATCAAACCCAAGCACAAAATCAAAGACCTTTACGATAAATCCATGGTTGAACCATATCATTCCCTCTCTCTTCAAGAAGATTAGTCATCGAATCTTTAATAGGAATAATGGTTGTTTCATAGGCATGTTGTTTAAGCTTTTAGAATTCCCTTCTTACTAACACTTGCCCCCAACAACACTGTATGGACATAGCGGCTGATAAGGATTTCAAATAAGGACGCCTTACTAACCACTTACACACGTATTTTTGAATAATAACCATAGCTACTATCTTTTGTTTTCCATGCTTGCAGCGTTGTTCCTCATTTTCCATTGAAGTATGAATGTTATAAAATAATATTCTACACTTATTAGCTTCGCATTCTAAAACCCCTACACCAAACATGCCCTAGTTTTTTCCATTCATAATCTGGAACCCTCCTTCGTCCCCTCTTCATTGCTGAATAGACAACACTTTTTTTATATACCAAAATATTTTATTCAATGTAACCAATCAAGGTCAGATGCTTTTACAACACAATTTAATTATGAATATAAACTCTAGAATCAATAAATTTACTGAAAACAAGTAAAATAAAACTACGATTATAATTTCACGAGTAGTAATACAAATTCCTACGAATTATGAATGAAACAAAGACGCGAAATAAAATAGAAGCGAAAATTAATAAAGATACTTATTTGACTTCTAAATTAATAACCCCAATATAACATAAACAAACTGATTTGATCAAAATAAACAATAAACAAACATGTTTTGAAACCGTGTCAATTGGGTTCTATAGACACCCATGTCTAATTTAATGGTAAGATTCATGGACTTGTTGAGCCATCTAGACTCTCATTGACCCAAATCAATTAATGACCCGTGAGTCTATTATGGCTTTGAGTTTGCACTGGGATATAAGCTGTACCCAGGGGTATAACCTGAGGCATCAGTGTTTATACTGATACTTATAAAGCTTCCTGGAATAATTCATAGATGGGAGGAGATCACTAGAAAGTGAAAAAAATATAAACACAAACAAGAAGGTTTATGTTAGCTACTGGTACTTAAAGAGTAAACTAACCCTTTTTCTTTGAGTTCTTCCACAAAATCGCGTCGTCCGTGTTTTCCAGAAGAGACCAAAAGTTAGGAGAGAAAAATAGAGACAGAATCAAATCACATGCGTGTCGTGAGTCAGCTAAGGTCGCGTTATTGCAAACTCGAAAACTGTTTGACGAAAAGGTCATTTAACGTTATGCATTGCTACAAACATGCTAACAACGTTTTTGTAAGGGTTACTGGGGAGAAAAATGCTAACCACGCTATCACACGAATTGAGATTGATTGCTTAAGCAAACTTCAGCAAGTTTCTCGAGGCCTTTCATTTTGCATCTTTGACGTGGAAAACATATGCATCGTCCTGGAAACCCCCGTCGTCAGGTTATTAATTAATATGGTGAATAATAATAGAAAATATTATAATGAGGCCCGAATTGAAGGTTTAAGTTTTGATTTGGAATCATTTTTAGTATGGTATTAAGGATACTATGAAGAAATGGTCAAGATCAATTTTTTTTCTTTTTTTTAGTGATGGATGTTAATATAAAAAACATTTTAAGAGCTTTAATTGTCCAGTAGCTTCTATTCTTGAATTAAATTAGTTCTTTAATTATACATAACTATCAATTGCTTTGTCTAAAACATATTCAAGAAATTTCTTTATAACTATGGGGATGAGTCTACCTCTCTCTCTCTCTCTCTCTCTCTCTCTCTCTCTCTCTCTCTCTCTCCCTCTCTCTCTCCCTCTACCCTAACAAAAGGAGTTGTTTCCACTTTCTTGATTGAAGGAGCTATCAATCATTGCTGGTACACTTTAAATTTTTCAAAGACTATAATGTTGGCAATGAAGTGAAAAGCGACCTTGCATCTTACACACCATGTTTTAATTGTTACCGCGTAGAGTCTTTACATTCACGACACTCATCCAGCAAAAACGTCACAGCAAGATAACAATCAAAAAGAGTTAAACGAATTAATTTTTTAGGTTTTTAAATAGTAAGGAGTATGTTATAATCATATTAAACAAACAGGGACAAATAAATAAATAAGTAAATTTAAGCATATGAAATAATTTTTATATCAAAATATTAAAAAACAATATAAAATCATTTTTGAAATATTATTAATATTTTTAAATTTTAAATTAAGATGATTATTTAATATGGTATTAAAGTTTTATTAACTATATGATTGAGAGTTTGAATCATGTGACTCTCATTTTTGTTATTAATTTAGATTAATATAAAGTAATGGTAAACTGTATAAGTTTGGAATTCAAAAGATTTTAATTTTGAGTTTAAATCTCATGAATTACTTATTTTTTTCCTTTTTTAAAAAGAGTCATTGAACTTTAGCTTCAATTGATCGGATTTTATTAGCAAAATCAGATTTGTTTCAAATAATTGATTATTCTTTTCTATTCAATCCCTTTTCTTCCCTTGAATTTAGGGATTTGAAAAGTTGGCTAAAATAACCTCAAGGTTTTTATTGTTAATATAATAGCAGTAGCTTGAATCCTCATGTATATATTAGGGATGAAATTGTTATAAACTTTTTTAAGTATGTTTAATGGTTATATATAGAAGAAATTTTATTAGTGATTTTTTATTAATTATCCCACTTTAAAGAAAAGTAGGGAGAAATCCTAAGTGAAAATATTGGTATTATTTTTTATGAATCATGAATTTTTTTTTTCACTTTATATTTTTCTCTTTTTTAAAGTGGACCTATGAAGTAATTAATAAAACGTCATTAATTATTTTATGAACACTATAAAATTTCTTGTTATCTCTATAAAAAAAGAAGTCTGAAAAAGAAAAGGCAACCCAAGAAACATCAATACTTTTTTATATTGAGTTATTTTTTTGGCAAGTTCTATTTTATTTGTATACAAGAGACATAGTTTTTAAATTTGATTCGGGAGTCGATTCAAGGTAAGTTCCAGATTACGAGTCAAGTGAGTTGACTCAAGCTAACCTAGATCAACTCAGTTTCTTTTAATTAATTGAAAATAAAATTGACATCATTTAAAAAAATAAAAAAAAAATTAACAAATCTTAATTGAGTTTTAACTATTAACCAAACTGACCGGGTAGTGGATTATACTAGATCAATTTTTTTATTTGTTTAAAATTTGATTCACCTTGGATATGATGAAAACATTAGCTAGGTTGTTTGAGTTTTAAAAGAACTACGAGGGGTTAGACTCTCTAACAACAACCACACGTGACACCAAATGCTCGAGGAAGTAAATAGAAAACCCAATGGCCATG